>CM028353.1:3572703-4937195 GCA_016618105.1 Dendrobium huoshanense
AAATTAAGTTTTATACATATGGAATTATAGCCTGGAACCATAAGGCTTCGGTAGATCTCCCTGAGATCTTTCCAATGATCCTAAGAACACCTAATTTAGTCAAGTATACTGGTAGATATTAATTTTTTAATTTTCCCATGATTTTAAATTTAATTAACCTAGGATTACACAGTTAGCTGGCTCTTTTACACGCGGCGCTGACTATATAACCATGGGTTTAAACCCAGTCATCATATCAAAGATCGAACAGATACGATTAAATGGCTTTAGAACCATGGGATTGAACGTGGACCATTGATCCAGATCAACGACCACGATTATATCTTCAACCTCCCGCCATTTCCCGAAGCCATTGAGTTATTTTGACGTGATCCGAACAATCCCGCTGGCAAATTCATGCCAAATTTCATTGGAAGCATCATTATGATGAAAATCTTCATCCAATGGTGGAAATCCATTGGAGTGAAGGTTTCCTTCACACTTGACCATGCTACACTACCAATCTAGGGAGCTTGGGAAGGGGTTTATACCTTAGAGAAGGCCTCAACGAATGAGCTTCTTTATCAAGAAGCTTTAGAGGATGAAGGTGAGCAAATCACCTTCAAACATCAGGACTGCAGGATGGCCAGAGGTACGACTTCGAGCAGAGTGCAAGATGTTTTCATCGGAGTTCGCTCGCATGGATTGGCCGAAGCGTCTGGGGTACTAGGAAACAAGAGAGGAAAGAAGAGAAAGCTCGAGGGAGTGATTTTGAAAGCTTGGAATCGAATTCCATTCTCTGGAATGAACTGCCCTATTCCGCTCACTCTCATGTGCTTGGATAACCAGGATTGACTAGGAGAAGCAATGGATCACCTCTAGGTGGAAAGGTGGCTCATCCCAATAGCTCATGAGCTCACGGAGGTAAAGCCCATACTCTGGAAGCCTTTGGATGGAGCTCGAGGATGGGGGGACCACCAGAGCTAGTTCCCTATTGGCTCAGGCTATTGTTAGATAGGGACTGGGTCAGGTTGATCTGGAAAGGTTGTTGGGAGCATGGAAAGCTCAATGGTGAGCTCAATTGGACCTGAGGAAGTCAAATTCAATGAGAGAGCTCGGGTCAACCCAAACCTCTTTGATTTGGGTTGAATTGAGCTCAACTTAGGTCAAGCCAGACCTTGGGCTTGAGGTGGGAGATAGGTCTATGTCTAGTTCACCCAATGCAAGTGGCAATTAGGTTCAACTAAATCTCAGATGGAAAATGGCTTAGGTCCATGTGGTTTTGACCACTTTGAGTTAGCCCAAAAGTTGACCCAAGTCAACCCAAGGCTTAAGATAGCTAGGGAAGATGTGTTGGGCCTAGGGCCATCTAGTGGAAGTGTTGACTAGATTCAATTGAGCTTATGGTAGGATTTGGCTCAATCTTAAGTGGTTTTAGCCACTTTGGGTTAGCCAAACTTTTGACCCAAGGTGACTCAGTGGCTGGGCTGGTTAAGGGAGATGTATTGGGTCAAGGGAGACCTAATGACACCTTAGTTTGGGTTCAATTTGATTAGGATTGAGAAATGGCTCAAAGTGAAAGTTCATTAGGGATGTTAAGCCCTATAAACTTAGTCCCAAGCTAACCAAGAGGGGGGGGGGGGGTGAATTGGTATTTTAAAAACTATTTTCACAAAGAAAGAAAATTGTATAAACCAAATCACACCACAGAAATAAATGCGGAATTTAAAAGCGCGGAAGCAAGAAAAAGAACACATAAATTTATGGTGGTTTAGTCGACTCGACCTACGTCCACTCCCTGGAGGCACCCTCCAAGTATTGCAGTACAAAACGTGACTCTTCTTTAGCCCCCACAGCTAGGCGGAGAAGCCCTCACAAGAACCTCCTTTTTGCCCCCCCGGCAAGGCAGAGAACCTTCCTCCTTTTGCTTCCTCCTGAAGCTGGCAGAGAACCAAAACCAAAAGCAAACTCCTTACCTCTACCGACCCTTCCACGGATGAGAAACTCTAGAAGAAGATGAAGCAGAGCGATCCTTGAAGCAACCCTTGTAAATCCCCTCACAAGCTCCCCCTCACAAGATCCTCTCTCTCTCCTCTCTCTCTTTCTCTCCTCAAGGTCTTCTCAGGTCAACGCAGCAGCAAAAGGTCTTGAAAAACGTTGAACAAGAGCTCTTTAAATAGAAGAGCTTCAAAGGAGCTCATTAATTACAAGTTGCCGACAATATCATCCAGGCCGATATGGACATCGGCCTGGCCGATCAGTACAAATCAATGAAGATCGGCCAGAGCATAGCCCTTGATGCAAAGCTGGACGATTGAAAATTGGCTTGATCGTCCAGGCCAATCTCATGTTCGTCCTGGCCGATCAGTTCAAATCAGAGGAAAATCGTCCTGACAATAGCCCTGGATACAGGCTGGCCGATATTGATCGTCCTGAAGTAACTCAAGGTTTTGACTGGATCGTCCTGGCCGATCCTGCGATCGTCCAGGACGATATGATCATATCAATCATCCTTAATTACACTCTTGATTTTCTGAACAATTATGGCATAATTTGTGAATATTATCCAGGCCGATCCTAGGATCGTCCTGGCCGATAATTTAAAAATACAGTATACCATAATTGACTATGGAGGCTACTTCTTTCTATTTTGAGCTTATCGTCCTGGCCGATACACGTATCGTCCAGGACGATCTATTAATGTCGGCTGCCTTAATTAAGAATCCTTAATTAGACTTTCTGTTTTAAGCTGATCGTCCAGGCCGATCCAAAACATCGTCCTGGCCGATATGAGTAAAAACAGAAATTCTAAGTCTCTCAAGTGTGTGTGTGAAGGGTTACATAGCATCAGTCTCTTTGACAATTACAAGTAGACTCAAAAAGGTGAAAATCAAACGTACAGACTGACTCAACCCTAAACCTACGCAATCCTAAACTTGGCTTCTTCTTGATCGTCTGTTCTTCGATTCCTGAAAAGTTAGAAGCAACAAGTAGTCTAAGAGAAACAGTGTTTGTTAATCATCAAAACATAATACATAAACAATAGGTTTGCAACAATCTCCCCCTTTTTTATGATGGCAAAACACTACGAAAATAGCAAAAATTCAGGATTGATGAAAAAAGGAACCTCATAAACTTCTCCCCCTTTTGACATATCAAAAAGGAGGGTATAAGAAAGTAAAGCAAAAGAGATTTTTTTTTTTTTTTTTTTTTAATCAAAGCATGTCAATGATATAGTATTCCATGTGATTGACTTAAAAAATTTGTGAGTTAAAGAGTTTACCAATCGCATTAATCCATAGAATATAGAGTATCCGTTCATGTTTTACCCTTAGCTCAAAACTTTTTCTTAGGGTAGAATCGTCTTCGGAAACCAATGACCTATTTCAAATAATTAATTGTATATGAGAAAAGGAATCCACCTACCACTTGTCATAAGAAAAATATCTTCATGAAGTAATGAAGTAAGGTGGATTTGTCACAATCGTACGATAATCGAGATCAAGTCTTTGAGAACCAAAACTTCTAAGTTCTAAGAGATTTAAAAAGAGAGAGTAGCTTGCTTTTGAGTGGGCTCATTTTATGCCTCTAATTAATTTTGTGGCGCCTTGCGCATCTTTTTATAGATTTTTCTATTTTTGGCGTCTTTGCGCTTCTTTTGTTGGCATCATTGGCCAATTTTTTTTTTTTTTTTTTGCAAGCTAGATTCTCTTTTATAATCCCTTAAAAAAAATCTTAGTTGTGAATATATCATCTCATATATTAGAGAATAGGATCTCTCTCTCTAACATAAGGAAGAATTACCACAAGCAGGATTAATAATCAAAGATAAGAGTAACGAGGGATCTTATTGATTTGACAAAAAACTTTAATCATTATCAATACAAGATATATTTGCTTAAGCAAGCTTAAGAAAAGATCCTAATTTCATAAACAATCATCAATTTGAGATAGACTTTTGATTAGAAAAGAAAACTATGCCACTAAAATAGGTTAGAGAAAGAGACACAATCACAAAATATTCCTACTATCTAAGAGATTAAGTAGATGAAAACATATTGACTATAAATTTCCAAAGGCAATGACAAGGAATATATTATCATATTAGCGATGATTTTGAAAACTAAGAAAGGAGAGACAAAAGGGAAAACTAAAACAAAAAAGGAAAAGCAATAAAAAAAAAGAAACCAAAAGCAAAAGATAAAAAACAAAGAAAAAAGTTTCATGCATTTATGTCAATCACACCCAACCTGGTCCTTAAAGAGCTGAAAGTATCGAAGGCCAGTGGTTTAGTAAAGATGTCCGCCAGTTGATTTTCAGTTGTCACATGGTGTAACTCAATGTCTCTCTTAGTCACATGATCTCTAATGAAGTGATGCCTAATGTCGATGTGTTTAGTCCTTGAATGTTGGATAGGATTCTTAGATATGCATATGGCACTAGTATTGTCACAAAAGATTGAGATGGTACTTACATGTAATCCTAAATCCAATTCCTATTGTTTCAACCAAAGGACTTGGGCCACACAACTTTCAAGAGCAATGTATTCAGCTTCAGCAGTGGAAAGTGCAACAGAGTTTTACTTCCTACTAGACCAAGAGACCAAAGATTGTCCAATGAATTGATAAGTTCCAGAAGTGCTCTTTCTATCCAACTTGCATCCTGCAAAATCAGAGTCAGAAAAACTAATAATCTCAAAAGAAGTGCTATGTCTAGGGTACCAAATCCCTAATCCTTGTGTCCCCAAAAGGTATCTAAAAATCCTCTTAACAGCAGTCATGTGGGATTCCTTAGGGTCAGCTTGAAACCTAGCACAAAGGCAAACACTAAACATGATGTCAGGTCGGCTTACAGTCAGGTAAAGTAAATATCCAATCATGAAATTACTGAACGACAAGAGGGGGGGGGTGAATTGTAAAAGTCTTTCTATTAATAAAATTAACCCTAAACAAGAGTTCTAATTTTTTTGTTGTTTTTGAAATATTAAAACAAAGATTTATGCAAATTTGCTTTCACAAAAAAAAAACATGCAATAGATATGACAAGATTAAAGTGCAAGCAAAAAGTAAGCAATGATAAAGAAAGAACACACCAAGAATTTTATAGTGGTTCGGTCAAAATATGACCTACGTCCACTCCCCGGAGTCCTCCACTCCGGGATTTTCACTATCAAAATAGTTCTCCTTTTGCCCCCCTTGGCAAGGCGGAGAAGCCTGTACAAACCTCCCTTTCACCAACCGGCGTGGCGGAATACCAAACTCTATTTTCACCCTCTTGGCGACGGCAGAGAACCTTCTCGTTTTTCTCCCTCCTGGAGAAGGCAGAGAACCTCGAGGTAACGGATGTAGACGAGCCTTTCCCTTGGAGATCCTTCCTCAAATCCTTCTCGGGCCACAGGAGGAGAAAGATGCAGCAAGCTTGGAGCAACCGTGTGATCTCCCTCACACCTCTTCTCCCTCACAACGCTCACCTCCTCCTTCCTCTCTCAACCCTCAAGAATTCCTCTAGAATTTTCTCCCTTGGAATCCCTCTCTAACCACGTTCACCCCCTCTGTAATTGTTACCCAAAAAAAGACTTGATTGACACCTGAAAACGGGCTCCAAAAACCTCTGATTTCAAAATTAGCCGTTACTGTTCGTACAGTACAATTCAACATCGTATAGTACGATCTTCACAAACAGCCGTCGTCCTGGTACGAAGATGTACGATCAGTACAAAAATAAATCGTACTGTACGATATAATATCGTACGGTACGATCCAACAAGCTACTACTCGTACAGGACGATGGTCTGGACGATCGGATGTCGTCTCTATTCATCGTATGGTACGATTACTATCGTACAGTACGATGTTCAAATTTTCATTAGCCCTGGATTACATGCACTAATCACGGGTTAATTTTAAGTAATTATTAAAAATAGATCGTACAGTACGAACTTGTTCGTACAGTACGAACGGCGCAAAATCACTTACTTAAACTATGTCACGGCTAGGGTTTTGGATCTGAACATATCGTACAGTACGAAAGACTTCGTACAGTACGATCTATTCACAGAATTGTCCACATAGCTTAGATCGTACAGTACGAAATAAAATCGTACAGTACGATCTACAGAGAAGAATTTTAGTTATAATTTGCAGTTAAAAAAAACTCTCCCCCTGTGTGTGTGCATGGTTGCTCTTACTCTTACGCATTTTGTGGCCAGACTCAATAAAGTAAAAAGTGCAATAAATGAAAAATACAATATTTGACTCATACTCCTAATCTACCCGGTCTTGAGTCTTCCTTTCTTCCTGAGTCACTTGTGATCTTCCTGAAATGTTAGTGCTCAAGAAAAATAACAGATAAAATAATAATCAATGAAAAGCAGTTCCAAAACAGTCATTATTTGGCATCATCAAAATCTCAAACTCGGGGTCATGGGTTGCAACAATCTCCCCCTTTTTGATGATGTCAAATAATTTGTTGCAAGTAAGAAAGAAAACCATTTCTTTTGAAAAATATTTCTTTTGTTGTTAATTTTTTTTTTTTTTTGTATTTTTTTTTTAAATTAAACACAAGAAGAAAAAAAAATACTACAAGTAAGTACAAAACAAAAGATACTGCATTTAGATGAATAGGCATTACAACAAACTTCTCCCCCTTTTGACAGCACAAAAAGGAGGAGCTACTAAAAGTAAAAAGTAAGAGAAGAAAACAAACAGAAACTACAATGCTAACATAAATAAACTAAGCAGACGGGTCCTGATCTGGTGGTGGTGGAGTGTGTGGTGATCAGGAGCAGCCCTAAAGAATTTTTTTTTTTTTTTTTTTTATGCATTTATATCTATGACACCTAATCTAGTCCTCAAGGTGCTAAAAGTGTCAAAAGCTAATGGTTTTGTGAATATGTCTGCCAATTGATCTCCTGTAGCGATGTGATGTAATTCTATATCTCCCTTAGCGACGTGATCTCTAATGAAATGATGTCTAATGTCTATGTGTTTCGTTCGAGAGTGTTGAATTGGATTCTTAGAGATACAAATTGCACTTGTGTTGTCACACATGATCGAGATGGTTCCAACAGGTAGTCCAAGATCAAGAATTTGTTGTTTTAACCATAGTACTTGTGCAACACAACTTCCTACCGTAATATATTCTGCCTCAGCTGTGGAAAGTGCTACTGAGTTTTGCTTCCTACTGGACCAAGAAACTAATGATTGTCCGATGAATTGGCAGGTACCAGAGGTGCTCTTTCTATCTATCCTACATCCTGCGAAGTCAGAATCTGAGTACCCTAGGATTTCAAAGGAAGTGCTGTGTCTGGGATACCAAATTCCTAAGTTTGGGGTGCCTAGTAGATATCTAAGAATTCTTTTGACAGCAGTTAAGTGAGACTCTTTAGGATCGGCTTGGAAACGGGCACAAAGGCACACACTAAACATTATGTCCGGTCTACTGGCAGTCAAGTAAAGTAGGGATCCAATCATTCCTCTATATTTTTTCTGATCTACTGATTTTCCACTAGGATCCTTATCTAATTGGATTGTCGAACTCATTGGGGTGTTCATGGGTTTTGCACTATCCATTTCATATTTCTTTAAAATATCCTTAATATACTTTGATTGGCTAAGAAAGGTTCCATTATCCATTTGTTTTACACTAAAGCCAAGAAAGTTATTAAGCTCTCCCATCATGCTCATTTCAAACTCATTACTCATTGTTTTTGAAAATTCATCGCATAAGTTTTTATCCGAAGATCCAAACAATATGTCATCTACATATATTTGAACAATGAGAATTTCTTCTTTGACCTTTTGTAAAAAGAGTGTAGTATCTACACTACCCTTTTAAAATCCTCTATCCAAAAGAAATGAGCTAAGTCTTTCATACCATGCTCTAGGTGCTTGCTTTAATCCATATAGTGCCTTTTTTAATTTGAATACATGGTTTGGAAATTGTGAGTTTTCAAATCCGGGGGTTGCTCAACGTAGACATCTTCCTTAATTACCCCATTCAAAAATGCACTCTTCACATCCATTTGATATAACTTAAAGTTCTTGAAGCAAGCAAAAGCTAAGAGCACTCTTATGGCTTCTAGTCTAGCAACCGGGGCAAAGGTTTCTTCAAAGTCTATTCCCTCAATCTGGTTGTACCCCTTAGCTACTAGCCTTGCTTTATTCCTTATTATTGTTCCTGAATCATTCACCTTATTCTTGAAGACCCATTTTGTTCCAACAACACTTTGCTCTTTAGGTCTCTTAACTAACTCCCAAACATCATTCCTGGTGAATTGGTTCAGCTCTTCTTGCATTGCTAGAATCCAGAATTCATCTCCTAAGGCTTGATCTATACTTGTAGGTTCTATCATAGAGATGAAAGCTGAGTGACTAACCTCCTTCCTAAGTCCATGCCTAGTCCTTACACCTTCTGAAGGGTCTCCTAAAATTAACTCTTTAGGATGACTAGAAGAATATCTCCATTCTCTAGGCAAAACTTCCTGAGGTTCGACCCTTTCTCCTAAGGTCATCGTCTCTACTCCTTGAATTGACTCTATTTCATCATCTTCAATTTTTGATTCTGAGGGCTTATCTGATTCATCAAATACCACATGGGTGGATTCTTCTACTACAAGGGTTCTCTTATTAAAAATCCTATAGGCCTTACCTACAGAAGAATAACCTAAGAAGACACCCTCATCAGACTTGGGATCGAATTTTCCTAAGGGATGTTTACCATTATTTAAGATGAAGCACTTACACCCAAAGACATGTAAATGTGAAAGGTTTGGTGTCCTACCCTTAAGGAGTTCATATGGAGTTTTATTCAGCTTCGATCTAATGTTTACTCTGTTCAAAACATAACAGGCTGTGTTGACTGCTTCTGCCCAAAAGTATCTAGGAAGGGTATACTCCGCTAGCATTGCCCTAGCAGCTTCTACCAAAGTTCTATTCTTCCTTTCTGCTATGCCATTCTGTTGGGGTGTTCTAGGAGCTGAGAAATTGTGCTCTATTCCTATCTCTTGACAGAATGACTCAAATCTATCATTTTGGAACTCTCCACCATGATCACTATGGATTGTTGATATTTCACAACCTAATTTTCGTTGAATCCATGTGGAGAAAACTTTAAATTCCTCAAAAGACTCATTCTTGTGTGCTAAGAATCTTACCCAAGTAAATCTACTAATGTCATCTACAATCACAAATCCATAATTCTTTCCACCTAGACTGGCTGTACTAACGGGTCCAAATAAGTCCATGTGTAGAATTTCTAGTGGCCTAGAGGTGATCACGTCTCTAATTGAGTGAAAAGATGATTTGACTTGTTTTCCTTGTTGGCAAGCATCACATAAGTGATCCTTGGTGAATTCTAACTTAGGTACACCTCTAACTAGGTTTTTCTGAGTGATGTTTCTAAGAGTTTTCATGCTAGCATGACATAGTCTCCTATGCCATAGCCACGAGTCATCAACTATTGTTTTCAAGCAAAATGATTTTGAACTATCAACGCAATCAAGGTCTAACATGTAAACATTGTTAATTCGTTTTCCTTCTAAAATAATTTCATCAAATAAACTAATCAGGCATCTATCAGTAAAAAACTTAACATCAAAACCTTTGTCACACAGTTGACTAATGCTAAGTAAGTTATGCTTTAAACCATCAACTAATAAAACATTTTCAATTATAAAATTCTTAGCATTACCAACAATACCTGAGCCTATCACCTTCCTGGTAGTGTTGTCTCCCAACGTTACTTTGCCTCCAGTTTTGGTCTCCAATAGGATGAACTTCTTCATATCTCCAGTCATGTGTCGCGAGCAGCCACTATCCAGGTACCACATGCTCTCACTAGGTCTTTTGTGAGAGCATCCCTACAATTTCATTCAAAGATTAGATTTGGGAACCCAAGTGAGTTTGGGTTCCTCCTTATGCTTGCATGAATGAGATGTATGCATGTTATGCTGTGATGGATGCAGTTTAGGTCTCCATACTAAGTGTGTCCTATGGTGAATTGTGCATGTGCGGGCTATGTGACCTAACATGCCACAAGAGAAGCACCTAACACCAGGAAATGGATTTACTAATCTATGAGTATGGTGGTGCCTCTTCCTAAGGTTTTGAAATGCATGCTGTGTTGGGGGTTTTCTAGGATGGCCTACTGTGAGTGATGCAATTTCATTTTCTAATTCTTTTATCTTTTCACTATAGGTTTTATTTTGAGCTGTCAATCCATCAACTTCTATCAATAGCAAGTGCTCACTATGATCTACTTCTAATGCAAGTGCAGTTAGTTTTTCAAACTCTACATCTAGTTCAATATGTGATGTTTTCAAGGATTCATGCGCTTCACTTAGTTCAATATGCTTCTTATTTAATGCATCATACTCATCAAGAAGTAACATGTGATCTTTATCTAAATCAGAATTTTCTTTAACTAAGTTAGCATGCTCAATTTGTAAGGAACTAAATTCAATATTAAGTTTAGCATGCATTTTCTTCAGTTTCCTATACGAGTCATGAATATTCTCAGAAATAAGCAGTAATTCATCATAAGAAAGTTGACATACCTCCTCTTGATCCAATTGATCAAGGTTATCATTAGCCATAAGACACAAATTTGTTACCTCCTCCTCTGCTTCTTCTTCTGATGATTCTGAGGCAGAGTCGGCCCAAAAAGCTTTCTGTGTCTTTGTCTTTCCTCTCCTGTATTTAACTTTGTCATCTCCTTTCTCCTTTGCTGGTTGACTCTTCAGATTAGGGCAATCGGCTCGAAGGTGACCTGGCTTCCTGCACTCAAAGCAAATTGTATCAGATGAAACCTTATTGGACCTTGAGCTCTTACCTTTATTCCAGCTGTTCTGATGACGCTTTTGTTTTCTTTTCAGGAAATTTTTGAACTGTCGGGTCATCAGTGCTATCTCATCATCTTCCTCCCCTGCAGAGCTTTCACTTTCTGAGTTGCTAGCTTTTAATGCCATCGTCCGCTACTTTTTCTTTTCACCTGCATCACTTTGCCTTTGGCTCACTCCTTGCTCGTATGCAATGAGTGACCCAAGGAGGTTATCAATAGAATAAACATTAAGATCTTTAGACTCAGTGATAGCAGTTATCTTAGCATCATAGGAACTAGGTAGGCATCTAAGAATTTTATTCATTTTCTCAGAATTTGAAATTTCTCTACCTAATGCATGCAATGATGTCACAATTTGGGTGAACCTAGTGTACATGTCAGAAATTGTTTCGCTAGGTTTCATACGAAATAATTCATAATCATGCAGTAGAATGTTAAGCCTAGACTGTTTTACTTCGTTTGTTCCTTCGTATGTGATGCACAGTCTATCCCAAATCTCCTTACCAGAAACACAAGTAGATACTCTCATATAGTCCTCAGATTTCAATGCACAAAAAAAACAGTTTAAGCATTTAGCATTCAGTTGGGCTAATTCCCTATCCTCATTGCTCCATTCAATAAAAGGCACAGAAGTTTTCAAACCATTAACTATCTTGAACGGTGCAACATATCCATCATTTACTAACATCCACATGCGGTAATCTATAGATTGCAAAAATGTAGACATTCAAATTTTCCAGAAATCAAACGGTATGTTATCAAAAAGTGGTGGACGAGTTATTGAATAACCCTCCGCAGTGTTACGATTACCAAAATTCGACATGATCGTTTTTTCAAGGTTTTCTAAAACACTATTTTTGAAAAAAAAAGCTCTGATACCAATTGAAATTACTGAACGACAAGAGGGGGGGTGAATTGTAAAAGTCTTTCTATTAATAAAATTAACCCTAAACAAGAGTTCTAATTTTTTTGTTGTTTTTCAAATATTAAAACAAAGATTTATGCAAATTTGCTTTCACAAAAAAAAACATGCAATAGATATGACAAGATTAAAGTGCAAGCAAAAAGTAAGCAATGATAAAGAAAGAACACACCAAGAATTTTATAGTGGTTCGGTCAAAATATGACCATGTCCACTCCCCGGAGTCCTCCACTCCGGGATTTTCACTATCAAAATAGTTCTCCTTTTGCCCCCCTTGGCAAGGCGGAGAAGCCTGTACAAACCTCCCTTTCACCAACCGGCGTGGCGGAATACCAAACTCTATTTTCACCCTCTTGGCGACGGCAGAGAACCTTCTCGTTTTTCTCCCTCCTGGAGAAGGCAGAGAACCTCGAGGTAACGGATGTAGACGAGCCTTTCCCTTGGAGATCCTTCCTCAAATCCTTCTCGGGCCACAGGAGGAGCAAGATGCAGCAAGCTTGGAGCAACCGTGTGATCTCCCTCACACCTCTTCTCCCTCACAACGCTCACCTCCTCCTTCCTCTCTCAACCCTCAAGAATTCCTCTAGAATTTTCTCCCTTGGAATCCCTCTCTAACCACGTTCACCCCCTCTGTAATTGTTATCCAAAAAAAGACTTGATTGACACCTGAAAACGGGCTCCAAAAACCTCTGATTTCAAAATTAGCCGTTACTGTTCGTACAGTACAATTCAACATCGTATAGTACGATCTTCACAAACAGCCGTCGTCCTGGTACGAAGATGTACGATCAGTACAAAAATAAATCGTACTGTACGATATAATATCGTACGGTACGATCCAACAAGCTACTACTCGTACAGGACGATGGTCTGGACGATCGGATGTCGTCTCTATTCATCGTATGGTACGATTACTATCGTACAGTACGATGTTCAAATTTTCATTAGCCCTGGATTACATGCACTAATCACGGGTTAATTTTAAGTAAGTATTAAAAACAGATCGTACAGTACGAACTTGTTCGTACAGTACGAACGGCGCAAAATCACTTACTTAAACTATGTCACGGCTAGGGTTTTGGATCTAAACATATCGTACAGTACGAAAGACTTCGTACAGTACGATCTATTCACAGAATTGTCCACATAGCTTAGATCGTACAGTACGAAATAAAATCGTACAGTACGATCTACAGAGAAGAATTTTAGTTATAATTTGCAGTTAAAAAAAACTCTCCCCCTGTGTGTGTGCATGGTTGCTCTTACTCTTACGCATTTTGTGGCCAGACTCAATAAAGTAAAAAGTGCAATAAATGAAAAATACAATATTTGACTCATACTCCTAATCTACCTGGTCTTGAGTCTTCCTTTCTTCCTGAGTCACTTGTGATCTTCCTGAAATGTTAGTGCTCAAGAAAAATAACAGATAAAATAATAATCAATGAAAAGCAGTTCCAAAACAGTCATTATTTGGCATCATCAAAATCTCAAACTCGGGGTCATGGGTTGCAACAAATCATGCCTCTGTACTTCTTCTGATCAACAGACTTACCACTTGGGTCCATATCCAATGGAGCACTAGAAGTCATGGGGGTGTTAATTAGCTTTGCTTTGTCCATCTCATATTTCTTCAAAATATCCTTTATGTATTTTGTTTGATTTAGAAAAGTTCCACCTTCCATTTGTTTTATGCTAAACCCCAAAAAATAAGACAACTCTCCCATCAAACTCATCTCAAACTCTCTACTCATTGTTTTAGAAAAAACATCACACAAATTTTTATTAGAAGATCCAAAGAGTATATCATCAACATAAATCTGAACAATGAGTAAATCATCTCCAACTTTTCTAAGAAAAAGGGTGGTGTCTACGCTCCCCTTGACAAACTCCCTCTCTAGTAAGAATGTGCTAAGCCTCTCATACCAAGCTCTAGGTGCTTGCTTTAAACCATACAAAGCCTTTTTTAATTTAAACACATGATTTGGAAATTGAGAACTCTCAAAACCTGGAGGTTGTTCTACAAACACATCTTCTTTTATTTCCCCATTTAAAAAGGCACTCTTGACATCCATTTGGAAAAGCTTAAATCCTTTATAACAGGCAAAGGCTAATAGCACTCTAACGGCTTCCAATCTAGCTATAGGGGAAAAAGTCTTCTCAAAGTCTATCCCTTCTTTTTGATTATACCCCTTAGCTACCAATCTTGCTTTATTCCTCACCACCACTCCTGAATCATTCACTTTATTCTTAAAGACCCACTTTGTCCCAACTACACTTTGTCCTTTAGGTCTTTCCACAAATTCTCAAACATCATTCCTAACAAATTGATTCAACTCTTCTTGCATCGCTAAAATCCAAAACTCATCAGAAAGGACTTGGTTAATGGTGGTGGGTTCAGTCATAGAAATAAAGGCAGAGTGGTTCACCTCCTTCCTAAGTCCATGTCTAGTATTAACTCCACTAGAAGGGTCTCCTAAGATCAAATCCTTTGGGTGACTTGTAGAGTATCTCCAATCTCTAGGCAAAGTGTGTGAAGTTTCTCCCCTTTCAACTAAGTTCTCTACTCCTTGGGTGACTCCTTCTACTCCTCCATTACTTAGAAGCTCATTCTCCTTCCCCAAATTTTCTAACCCACTTGTAATCTCTCCAACATCATCATCATCTACTCCATGTTTCTTAGGATCATACTCATCAAAGACTACATGGGTTATCTCTTCCACCATCAAAGTTCTCTTGTTAAACACCCTAAAAGACTTCCGAACACTAGAATATCCCTAGAACAATCCTTCATCAGATTTAGGATCAAATTTTCCCAAGTGAGAATTCCCATTGTTGTGAATAAAAATCTTACAACCAAAGACATGAAGGTGGGAAAGATTGGGTGTCCTACCCTTAAGGATCTCATAAGGTGTCTTTTCTAATTTGGCTCTAACATTCACCCTATTCAACACATAACAAGCTGTGTTAACCGCTTCAGCCCAAAAGTATTTTGGAAGTGAATATTCAGCAAGTATGGCTCTAGCGGCTTCCACCAAGGTCCGGTTCTTCCTTTCAGTTACCCCATTCTGCTGAGGGGTCCTAGGGACTAAAAAATTATGGCTAATCCCCTTGTCCTCACAGAAATCTCCAAATCTTTCATTTTCAAACTCTCCCCCATGACCACTATGGATGGTCAAAATCTCACAACCTAGCTTCTTCTGAATCCAAGTAAAAAAAGTTTTAAACTCCTCTGTGAGAAAATAAAATCATCAATCTATAACTTTATTTTATTATTATTTAATTTTAAATATAATTCTTTTATGCAAGCATTTAATTTATTAGAATATAATAGAATCTATATTATATAATAAATTTATATTATTTAAATAAAGAAAGAGAAGGAGAGAGAGAGATAGATTTTTTTAAAAAATAATTTTTTGAAATAAAATCTATCCTATTTTATTTATGGAAAATAATTTGCTTTATTTATATTTTTGAACATTCTCTTTCAATCGAATCTGTATATTCGGATATCAGACCGCCTCGAAAGACAGACTGATATCCTTCTATTGATTCTGAAGAAAGAGAACAGACAATTCGCTTTCCTAATCAGGTATGACATAGGGAATATACAAATCACCCAAAAGGACGATCCGTATTTTCCCTAGTTACCTAATTAGATTAGTGAATTGTCGATTCATCCCTAAAATCAAGTATACAGACGATATTTGATTTACTCGTGAAAATAAATCAAATACCTATCTATTTCTTGATTATAAGGAATGAATCTAAACAAAAGTATAGATAAGTTAGGGTTTTCTATTTAAAAATACGAATTTTATCTTCTCACATGATTTACTTTATTTATATTTAGGATATATTTCTCCCGATTAAACCTACATAGTCGGATACTATACTGCCCCGAAAGACAGACTAATATCCTCCTATTGATTTTAAAGGGAGAAGCAGTACAATTCATTCTCCTAATCAGGTGTAGTATAGAGAATATTCAAATCATCTTGAAGGGATGACAAGTATATTCTCTAATCGACCTGATTAGATTAACGAATTGTAAGTTCATTTCTATAATTAAATATAGAAGATATTTGATTTATTAGTAAAAACAAACCAACTATCTATCTATTTATTAATTATAGAAATAACTCCTAAATGTGAACAAAACCTAATCTACGTCCACAGATCTTTCCCCTGCCTCAGAAAGGAACTTTGGAAGAGTTTAGATTATTCTGAGTTTTAGACTCCCTACAGGGGCAAGCCCCTGTAGTTAATTACATCTCCTAAGAGAATACTCTCGATTTAAATGAAGACTAAATAATTTCCAAAATTATATATATATATATATATATTTAATTAAATATTTGGGCAATTAAATTTCCACGATCAGGCTTTAGATTATATAATTGAATTTAGAAGAGTTAGAATTGATTAGAAAGAGGAATGTGCAGAGAGAAGTGTATACAATCTGGAATTACCACCTGCCTAGAGTGGGCTGCCAGCTAACAATCCTAATCACAACAATTCGCCGATGATGCAAGAGTTAAGGTAGCTCTATCCTAGGAATCAAGGAATTTATTAAAGAATCTGAAAATAAATGCAAGGAGATATGCTTACAAAAAACCAAAAAATCTACTCGTATGCGAATGATGTATGAAGCAATTTATATATGAAAGAGCTGGTTTTATTAATATAATTTTCATCGGTTACACCCCAGAATTTGCAGTAAAGTAATGGTGGCCAGGACCACCGACAACAAACTTGGATTCTAAGCCTATGAGAAAAATAGAATTAAATATAACTGCTTAGGATCTTCGGGCTCCGGGTCTTCTATGGAATTCCAAAAAGGAACGTCCTTCTGAAAGAGGACATTACTTTTTGGAGCCCCATTTATAAGCAGTTATCTTTAATTCTTTTACAGACTCCAGACGCTGTACAGACTCAATCTATGTACAACAATTATAGGAAATGAAAAGCAGTACATCAGATCCTAAAAACATTCTACTATTGCAGTAATATAAAAGACATGAAATAAAGCAGTTATATAATGATGCATGTTATGAGTGCATTGTGTACAATTATAAATGCAGGAAAGTAAAGACAGAAAAGTAAAGTACACGGCCCTCACTTTATTCACTCCGCACTCTGGTGTACAGACAGAAAGATAAATATGCATGCTTATGCAGTACAGAAAGGTAAGCAATCACACATAGGTGCCCTCTGTTGCAAATCTATTTTTCATGTCTTATGTTTTGATGATTGACAAACACTGCTTTTCTTGGACAGCTTGTTGCTTCTAACTTTTCAGGAATCGACGATCGAATAATCAAAAAGGAGCCAAGTTCAGAAATGCGTAGGTTTAGGGTTGAGTCAGTCTGTACTTTTGTTTTTTACCTTTTGAGTCCTCTTGTAATAGTTAAAAAGACTGATGCTTTGTAACCCTTCACACACACACTTGAGAGACTTAGAAATTCTGGTTTTACTCATATCGGCCAGGACGATTTCTTTGATCGGCCTGGCCGATCAGCTTAAAATAGAAAGTCTAAATTAAGGATTCTTAATTAAGGCAGCCTACGTTAACAGATCGTCCTGGACGATACGTGTATCGGCCAGGACGATAAGCTCAAAACAGAAAGAAGTAGCCGCCATAGATAAGTATGGTATACCATATCTTTAAATTATCGGCCAGGACGATCCTCGGATCGGCCTGGACGATATTAACAGATTATGCCATAATTGTTCAGGAAATCAAGGAAGTAATTAAGGATGATTGATACGATCATATCGTCCTGGACGATCGCAAGATCGGCCAGGCCGATATAGTCAAAAACCTTAAGTTACTTCAGGACGATCAATATCGGCCAGCTCGTATTCAGGGCTATTATCAGGACGATTTTCCTCTGATTTGAACTGATCGGCCAGGACGATCGTGATATCGGCCTGGACGATCAAGCTATTTTTCAATCATCCCGTTTCCCATTCAGGGCTATACTCTGGCCGATCTTCATTGTTTTGTACTGATCGGCCAGGCCGATGTCCAGATCGGCCTGGACGATAAAGTCGGCAACTTGCAATTAATGAGCTCTTTTGAAGCTCTTCTATTTAAAGAGCTCTTGTTCAACGTTTTTTAACACCTTTAGCTGCTGCCTTGACCTAAGAAGGCCTTGAGGAGAGAAAGAGAGAGAGAAGAGAGAGAGAGGATCTTGTGAGGGGGAGCTTGTGAGGGGTGTCACAAGGGTTGCTTCAAGGATCTCTCTGCGTCGTCTTCGTCTAGAGTTTCTCGTCCGTGGAAGGGTCGGTAGAGGTAAGGAGTGTTGCTTTTGGTTCTGGTTCTCTGCCAGCTTCAGGGGGAAGCAAAAGGAGATAGGTTCTCTGCCTTGCCGGGGTGGCAAAAAGGAGGTTCTTGTAAGGGTTTCTCCACCTAGCCGTGGGGGCTAAAGGAGAGTCACTTTTTGTGTAGTGCAATACTTGGAGGGTGCCTCCAAGGAGTGGACGTAGGTCGAGTCGACCGAACCACTATAAATTTCTGTGTTCTTTTTCTTGCTTCCGCACGTTTAAATTCCGCATTATTTTCGTGGTGTGATTTGATTTATATGATTTTAACTCCTTGTTTTAAAAAGAAGTTTTTAAAATACCAATTCACCCCCCCCCCCCCTCTTGGTTAGTTTGGGACTAAGTTCATAGAGCTTAACATCCCCATCGAACTTTCAAGTGGTATCAGAGCTTGATTCGAAAATAAAAGTTTGAAAACTTTTTGAATTTGATCCATGTCTAACTTTGAGAATCGCAACACTAAGGAAGGGTACTCTATTACCCGACCTCCTCTGTTCGATATCCTACCTTTTGATTTTTGGAAAACTCGCATGTTAACTTTTCTACAATCTACTGATTATCGCATGTGGATGCTTATTCAAGAAGGTTATTCTCCACCTTCTCGTGAAATTAACGGTTTTAAAACTGAAGTTGCTTTTACCGAATGGACTTTTGATGAACGAGATTTAGCTCAACTAAATGCGAAATGTTTGAATTGTTTTTTCTGTGCTTTAAAATCTGAGGATTACATGCGTGTTTCAACTTGCAAGACTGGTAAAAAAATTTGGGATAAATTGTGCATTACTTATGAAGGCACTAATGAAGTCAAACAATCCCGTTTAAACATTCTCTTGCATGACTACGAACTTTTTCGTATGAAACCTCATGAATCGATTTCTGACATGTACACTAGGTTTACTCAGATTGCTACTTCATTGCATGCACTAGGAAAAGAACTTTCGAACTATGAAAAAGTTAACAAGATTTTGAGATGCTTGCCTTCTTCTTATGATGCAAAAATTACTGCAATCACTGAATCTAAAGATTTAAACACCTATTCTATTGATAACTTGCTTGGCTCACTCATTGCTTACGAGCAAGGGGTGAATCAAAGAAATCTTGATGCAGGTGAGAAGAAAAAGGAGAAAACAATTGCATTGAAGGCACACAAATCGGATTCTGAATCTTCCGGGTCTGAAAGCGATGGAGTTGCCTTCATCACAAGGCAATTCAAAAGCTTTCTAAGGAAGAAACAAAAGCATCATCAAAATTGGAGAAAAGGTAATGATCATAAACATACTAAAGGATCTTCTGATGTTGTTTGTTTTGAATGCAGGAAACCTGGACATGTAAGATCCGATTGTCCTACACTTCAAGATCAATCAAGCAAAGGAAAAGGTGATGAGAAAGCAAAGTCTAGGAAGGACAAGAGGAAAAACCAAAGGAGCTTTTGGGCAGAATCTGGTACTGATTCTTCTGAGACTGAACCAGAAGAAGAAACTACAAACTTGTGTTTTATGGGAAAAGATCAAATTGATCAAGAAGAGGTATGTGAACTTTCATACGATCAACTTCTTGAAGTTTCAGAAAAAATCCATGCATCATATAGGAAATTAAAGAAAACTCATGCTAGCTTGAAATTAGAATTCTTAAATCTATAAAAAGAGCATGAAATTTTGATTAAAGACCATCAAACAATTGATTCAAATCACATGATTTTACTTGATGAATTTGATGAGTTAAATAAAAATCATGGTAAGTTAGTTGAAGAGCATGATGCATTGAAAATATCACACACATCTCTTGAATCTGATTTTAAGAAGTCAAAAGAAATAGAAAAAGATTTGAGGATTGAAAATGAAGTTTTAGAAAACACAAACTTGAAGATTCAAAATGATTTAGAAGCATGTAAAAAATCTAGGATGACTTCTACTTTTAATCAATTGCCAAAACCTAGAGAGAGGCATTATAACTCAAATCACTTAAGAAATCCCTTTCCTGGAGTTAGATGTTTTTCTTGTGGCATGCTAGGACATATCTCACACACTTGCACAATTCATCATAGTTCACATTGGGTATGGAGACCTAAGATGCATAATCCACAGCATACCACACATGCATTGCATTCTTCTCTTCATAAGAAGGAACCCAAACCTGCTTGGGTTCCTAAAACTAACACCTGATAATTTTGCAGGAAGTCTCTCACAAAAGACCTCGTGAGAGTATGTGGTACCTGGACAGTGGATGCTCTCGACATATGACTGGTGATGCTAGCCAGTTTGTTGTACTAGAATCCAGGACTGGAGGCAAGGTTACTCTTGGAGACAACACCACCAGGAAGGTGGTAGGAGCAAGTATAATTGGAAATTCCAAGAACCTTATGATTGAAAATGTTTTGCTTGTAGATGGATTGAAGCACAACTTGCTCAGCATCAGTCAATTCTGTGACAAAGGCTTCATCATACAATTCTTCATGAATTCATGCATTGTAAGTTTAAGTAATAACACCATTTTGCAGGGAAAAAGGGTAAACAACGTCTATATGCTTGATTTAAATAGCATTGAATGTGCTGCTTCTTTTTGCTTAAAAACTGTCATTGATGATTCTTGGTTGTGGCACAGGAGGCTTTGTCATGCAAGTATGAAAACCCTTAGGAAAGTGACCCAAAAGGACCTAGTTAGAGGTGTCCCCAAACTTAAGTTTACAAAAGACCACCTTTGTGATGCCTGTCAACTAGGAAAGCAAATTCACTCTTCGTTTCACCCCATAAAGGACATTAGCACCTCTAGACCTTTAGAAGTCCTTCACATGGATTTGTTTGGACCCATTAGCATAGCGAGTTTGGGAGGGAAAGTCTATGGTTTTGTGATTGTTGATGACTACTCGAGGTTCACTTGGACTAGATTTCTTTCTCATAAAAATGAGTCTTTTGAGGAGTTTAAAACTTTTTCTACTTGGATTCAGAAGAAGCTAGGATGTGAGATTTTGACCATCCATAGTGATCATGGGGGAGAGTTTGAAAATGAAAAATTTGGAGATTTTTGTGAGGAGAAGGGGATTAGCCACAATTTTTCAGCCCCTAGGACTCCTCAGCAGAATGGAGTAGCTGAAAGGAAGAACCGGACCTTGGTGGAAGCCGCTAGAGCCATGCTTGCTGAGTATTCACTTCCAAAATACTTTTGGGCTGAAGCGGTTAACACAGCATGTTATGTGTTGAATAGGGTGAATGTTAGAGTCAAATTAGAAAAGACACCCTATGAGATCCTTAAGGGTAGGACACCCAATCTTTCCCTCCTTCATGTCTTTGGTTGTAAGGTTTTCATTCACAATAATGGAAAGTCTCACTTGGGAAAATTTGATCCTAAATCTGATGAAGGAGTATTCTTGGGATATTCTAGTGTTGGGAAATCTTTTAGAGTGTTTAACAAGAGAACCTTGATGGTGGAAGAGACAACCCATGTAGTTTTTGATGAGTCTGATCATAAGAAACATGGAGTAGATGATGATGATGTTGAAGAGATTACAAGTGGAATAGAAAATTTGGGGAAGGGGAGTGAACACCTAAAAAATGGAGGAGTAGAAGGAGTCTCCCAAGGAATAGAAACTTTTGATGAAAGGGGAGAAACTTCACACACTTTGCCTAGAGATTGGAGATACTCTACTAGTCACCCCAAGGATTTGATCTTAGGAGACCTTTCTAGTGGAGTTAAGACTAGACATGGACTTAGGAAGGAGGTGAACCACTCTGCCTTTATCTCTATGACTGAACCCACCACCATTAACCAAGCCCTCTCTGATGAGTTTTGGATGTTAGCAATGCAAGAAGAGTTGAATCAATTTGTTAGGAATGATGTTTGGGAACTTGTGGAAAGACCTAAGGGACAAAGTGTAGTTGGGACAAAGTGGGTATTTAAGAACAAAGTGAATGATTCAGGAGTGGTGGTGAGGAATAAAGCAAGATTGGTGGCTAAGGGGTACAATCAAATAGAAGGGATAGACTTTGAAGAGACTTTTGCCCCTGTAGCTAGATTGGAAGCTATTAGAGTGCTACTAGCCTTTGCTTGTTATAAAGGATTTAAGCTCTTTCAAATGGACGTCAAGAGTGCCTTTTTAAATGGGGAGATAAAAGAAGATGTGTTTGTAGAACAACCTCCAGGTTTTGAGAGCTCTCAATTTCCAAATCATGTGTTTAAATTAAAAAAGGCTTTGTATGGTTTAAAACAAGCACCTAGAGCTTGGTATGAGAGGCTTAGCACATTCTTACTAGAGAGGGAGTTTGTCAAGGGGAGCGTAGATACCACCCTTTTTCTTAAAAAAGTTGGAGATGATTTACTCATTGTTCAGATCTATGTTGATGATATACTCTTTGGATCCTCTAATAAAAATTTGTGTGATGATTTTTCTAAAACAATGAGTAGAGAGTTTGAGATGAGTTTAATGGAAGAATTGTCTTACTTTTTGGGGTTTAGCATAAAACAATTGGAAGATGGCACTTTTCTAAATCAAACAAAATACATAAAAGACATTTTGAAGAAATATGAGATGGACAAAGCCAAGCCAATTAACACTCCCATGACTTCTAGTGCTCCGTTGGATAAGGACCCAAGTGGTAAGTCTGTTGATCAGAAGAAGTACAGAGGTATGATTGGATCTTTACTTTACTTAACTGCAAGCCGACCTGACATTATGTTTAGTGTTTGCCTTTGTGCTAGGTTTCAAGCTGACCCTAAGGAATCCCACATGACTGCTATTAAAAGGATTTTTAGATACCTTTTGGGGACACAAGGATTAGGGATTTGGTACCCTAGACATAGCACTTCTTTTGAAATTATTGGCTTTTCTGACTCTGATTTTGCAGGATGCAAGGTGGATAGAAAGAGCACCTCCGGAACTTGTCAATTCATTGGACAATCCTTGGTCTCTTGGTCTAGTAGAAAGCAAAATTCTGTTGCACTTTCCACTGCTGAAGCTGAATACATTGCCCTTGGAAGTTGTGTGGCCCAAGTTCTTTGGTTGAAACAACAGGTATTGGATCTAGGATTACATGTAAGCACCATCTCAATTTTTTGTGACAACACTAGTGCCATATGCATCTCTAAAAATCCTATCCAGCATTCAAGAACTAAACACATTGACATTAGGCATCACTTTATTAGAGATCATGTGACTAAGGGAGACATTGAGTTACACCATGTGACAACTGAAAACCAACTGGCAGACATCTTTACTAAACCACTGGCCTTCGACACTTTCAGTTCTTTAAGGACCAGATTGGGTGTGATTGACATAAATGCATGAAACCTTTTTTTGCTAAATTTTTACCTTCTTTTTCCTTTTCGTGTACCTTAGTTTTAGATCTTCACTGATATAATATCTCTTGTCTTGTCTTTAACATTTTGTAGTTAATATGTTTTCATCCACTTTAACATTTTGTGATTGTGTCTCTTTCCCTAACGTAATATTAGTGGCATAATTTTCTTTTCCAATCAAAAGTCTATCTCAAAATAAATGACTGTTTATGAAACCAAGATCCTTTCTAAAGCTTGCTTAAGCAAATCTATCTTGTATTTACAATGATTAAAAGTTTTTTTGTCACATCATGATCCCTTGTTACTCTTGTCTTCGATTATTAATCCTGCTTGTGGTAATTCTTCCCTATGTTAGAGAGAGAGCTCCTATTCTCTAATATCTGAGAAGATATATTCACAACTAAGTTTTTTAAAAGAGTCTAAAAGGGAATCTAGCTTGCAAAAATAAAAAATTTGGCCAATGATGCCAACAAAAGAAGTGCAAAGACGCCAAAAAATTGAAAAATCTAGAAAAAGATGCGCAAAGCGCCACAACATTGACAAGAGGCATAAAATGAGCCCACTCAAAAGCAAGCTACTCTCCCTTTTTATATCTTTTAGAACCTATAAGTTTTGATTCTCAAAGGCTTGATCTCAATTATCGTTCGATCGTGACAAATCTACCTCATTGTTTTATGAAGATACTTTCCTTATGCCAAGTGGTGGGTAGATTCTTTTTCTCATATCCAATTAATTATTTGAGTTAGGTCATTGATTTCAAAAGACGATTCTACCCTAAGACAACGATTTTGGCTAAGGGTAAACCATGAACGGATATTCTCCTATTCTATGGATTAAATGAGATTGGAAACACGTTAACTCACAAATTTTTAAATCAATCACATGAAATACTATATCATTGATGTGCCTTGCTCTTTAAAAAAAAAAAAAAAAAAAAAAAAAAAAAAGGGGGAGAAGTTTATGAGGAGAACCTCTTTTACTATTCTTTCATGTACCCTCCTTTTTGATATGTCAAAAGGGGGAGAAGTTTATGAGGTTATTTTTTCGGTTGCTATTAAATTTTTTTTTAGTGTTTTGCCATCATCAAAAAGGGGGAGATTGTTGCAAATCTATTTTTCATGTCTTATGTTTTGATGATTGACAAACACTGCTTTTCTTGGACAGCTTGTTGCTTCTAACTTTTTAGGAATCGACGATCGAATAATCAAAAAGGAGCCAAGTTCAGAAATGCATAGGTTTAGGGTTGAGTCAGTCTGTACTTTTGTTTTTTACCTTTTGAGTCCTCTTGTAATAGTTAAAAAGACTGATGCTTTGTAACCCTTCACACACACACTTGAGAGACTTAGAAATTCTGGTTTTACTCATACCGGCCAGGACGATTTCTTTGATCGGCCTGGCCGATCAGCTTAAAACAGAAAGTCTAAATTAAGGATTCTTAATTAAGGCAGCCTACGTTAACAGATCGTCCTGGACGATACGTGTATCGGCCAGGATGATAAGCTCAAAACAGAAAGAAGTAGCCGCCATAGACAAGTATGGTATACCATATCTTTAAATTATCGGCCAGGACGATCCTCGGATCGGCCTGGACGATATTAACAGATTATGCCATAATTGTTCAGGAAATCAAGGAAGTAATTAAGGATGATTGATACGATCATATCGTCCTGGACGATCGCAAGATCGGCCAGGCCGATATAGTTAAAAATCTTAAGTTACTTCAGGACGATCAATATCGGCCAGCTCGTATTCAGGGCTATTGTCAGGACGATTTTCCTCTGATTTGAACTGATCGGCCAGGACGATCGTGATATCGGCCTGGACGATCAAGCTATTTTTCAATCGTCCCGTTTCCCATTCAGGGCTATACTCTGGCCGATCTTCATTGTTTTGTACTGATCGGCCAGGCCGATGTCCAGATCGGCCTGGACGATAAAGTCGGCAACTTGCAATTAATGAGCTCTTTTGAAGCTCTTCTATTTAAAGAGCTCTTGTTCAACGTTTTTCAACACCTTTAGCTGCTGCCTTGACCTAAGAAGGCCTTGAGGAGAGAAAGAGAGAGAGAAGAGAGAGAGAGGATCTTGTGAGGGGGAGCTTGTGAGGGGTGTCACAAGGGTTGCTTCAAGGATCTCTCTGCGTCGTCTTTGTCTAGAGTTTCTCGTCCGTGGAAGGGTCGGTAGAGGTAAGGAGTGTTGCTTTTGGTTCTGGTTCTCTGCCAGCTTCAGGAGGAAGCAAAAGGAGATAGGTTCTCTGCCTTGCCGGGGTGGCAAAAAGGAGGTTCTTGTAAGGGTTTCTCCACCTAGCCGTGGGGGCTAAAGGAGAGTCACTTTTTGTGTAGTGCAATACTTGGAGGGTGCCTCCAAGGAGTGGACGTAGGTCGAGTCGACCGAACCACTATAAATTTCTGTGTTCTTTTTCTTGCTTCCGCACGTTTAAATTCCGCATTATTTTCGTGGTGTGATTTGGTTTATATGATTTTAACTCCTTGTTTTAAAAAGAAGTTTTTAAAATACCAATTCACCCCCCCTCTTGGTTAGTTTGGGACTAAGTTCATAGGGCTTAACATCCCCATCGAACTTTCACCCTCTAGGCAAGACACCCGCAAGCAAACCACAACAATCCACCGGCCTAACTTAGGCTAAAGTTGGTTGTCCTAGCAAGCATCTAAGTGTGTGAAGAAAGCTGTGTGGCTTGGATAGGTCCTAATTGGTTTATTTGTTTAAATTACATGTATTATTAGGATTGATTTATTATAGGTCAAAGGAATTTAATTAAAATTTAAGTAAAGTATATTTGAATTTATTAAGAATTATTTCAATTTTGAATGTTGGAGTTATTTAATTTAGTTATAAAGAATCTATAGATTGATAATTCCCTAAGTGCAGGAAATCATCAATTTATAAATCCTAGGACTTTCAGAATAAGTACCCGTCTTAGACAGAAGATAGGTATTTATTTTGAGAATCCTTATAATTTATTAAAGAGAGAGAAAGGGACCTTATAAATGTAATACAACGTGCCCTCCCGAAGGAATCTAGCACGTCGTATAAGGTCGATGGTTTATTATTCTTTATTTGAAGATCTCCAAATCCAAATGGATTAGTGCATTCCTAAAAGGAGTCAAGCACAATCCATAGGAGATCTCTTTGTTATTTAAATGTTTTAAGGGTCTTTTAAAAGTCAAAATGCCCAAAGTCCTCCAGAAGGAATCAAACTTTAGGCATAAAAGACCCGAATTCATTTAATCTAAATCAATTATCAAATTTGATTGATTAAGATAAATCTTAATCAATCAAATTATCTAATTAATTTAAGTTAAAAGAATATAGAATTTAATTGAATTATTAATAGATTTTAATTAATAGAATTCAGAAATTATTAAGAATTAAAGGTTTATTAAATTATTAAGGATTTGAAACTGATTTAAAGATTTGATTCTTAATGATTGGTTGGATTACCACCTTTGTTTCACACCGAGGCCGTGAAGTTTATTTCACCTTCCTTGGGGCTAAGCTAATAGCCTCGTAGGCCTGGGTTACCCAGTGGTACCCGGTATAGTTAAGTAGCTTAAGTTGATTAATAATTAGGAGTTAAAGATTTTTTATTAGAAATGTGTTAGATTGATTACAGTGATTTGAGGTTGATTTAGATTTTAGGGATTTTTATTTGATTTTATTAAGATCAAAGAAAGAAGAATCCTTAATCTACTAGTTATTTTGAGATCAATTAATGTCAAATCATGGTATATTTGATTAAAGGGGTAATGATACTAATTTTTTAAGTTTCTGTTCAATCCCAAAAGGGATGTAAGTGTAGTTCTTCCTAGATTTGGCTAAGTTGGCTAAGACCAAGTCCTTAATTATTGTCCTTAGTGTCACTAGGTTGTAGGGTAGCAAATCAAGTTCTTCTAACCCTTTGAAACACTAGCTACAAGCACAACAAACCAAATCATGAGCAAGTGTATCCTAATATTCTATGGAATGAGAATAGTGAATTATTATAAATATAGGTCATTTGATGACTTATAACTTTAACAATTTACTATAAAGGAATATAGACATCAAATTAAGATGATATGATTTTGGGAAATATACATGTATGGATATACACATCAATATCTCCAAATCAAGAATCAACCTAGTTTGATGTGATGATCAAGTATAGTTCCTTAGCATATTTAAACAAGATTAAGCATAATATTTAAGATAATTTTTAATTAAACTATACATGATCAACATCTAGACCTATTGCTAGTGGAAGGGAGACTTCACACTAACTCCATAGAACTCTAATATGCTTGAAATGAGTTTTAGATTGAGTAGATTATGAATTTGCAAAAATCAAGATCAAATTATGATCAAAATTTTGTAAATTCATAATCCAGTTCATATTGCATCAAAATGGCTTAAGAAAATTACTGAAGGTCCACCCTAAGCTCTACTACATCTCTGCCAAATTTCAGCTCAAGATAGTATATATATTTTTATTTAAAAATAAAATGGAGTTTTATGTATAATTAAAATTACTAATAAAATACTACTTAAAATAATTTTTAGTTATTTTTAAAATAAACTACTTGAAAATACGAGCAAAACAAGCCCAAGAACTCCAAATTTGGACAAGAAATGAAATTCCTATGCAATTTTGAAGTTCTGGATAATTTTATGAACTATTTTAAATATTTTAACTGCCCAGTCAAACGGCGGCGCTGACTGGGACACGCGGCGCGCGCGGGAGTGGCCACGCGGACGGCGGCGGTCAAGTGGGACCCGCCACTTATCCAGCGCGGCGTTAATACTAGCCGTAGGATCGATCTCAGAGGAGATCCGACGGCAGAGATCCGAGCCGCGCTAACGTGTTCGATCTGAAATGATCGAACGGTGGATCTGAATCCCGCGGTTTGAATCAACGGCATTGATGTGGCCGGACGAAGATCTGGAAATCCGTGGCTCCACAGGATTGAAACAAAATAGATCCAGACAGGATCACAGCCGTTGATCAAAATGGAAAAGATCCAACGGCTGCGAACCCGTCTTCTTCCTCTAGCCACCCGAAAACCCTAAACCTATTTATTTTGCTTTGTTTTCACAAAATACTAAACCAAATGATTTGAAACTTTGGACAGAGATGGATTAGAGGTTAAGGAAGAGTGGGGAAGTATTTTTTAAGCCATTGATGCAGTATTTAAGAAGTTATTTAGGAAACTAGATAAACACCTAGGGTTTGAGATATACCGGGCTATAACGGATGGATTGAGGTGATTCAGGTCTTTTTGAGCTCGTGGATTGTCCGCGCTCACTTTCCTTCAAGACTTCGAGCTTGGAGGAAGCTTCTACGGAGAGTTGAAACGGCTTGGACGGGGTTAGCTCTCGGTCAGTCACTGATCTCGTCGCCGGTTGCTCTGAAGTATTGAGAATCGATGGGAAAATGAAGAAGGGGCTTAAGGAAATCAAAACAAAATCCCAGAGCCTCTGGAGATGCACTAGAGTGTATGAGAGAGCCCAATCAGTCCATCCGTCCCCTATACCCTATTCAGCCATTTGGAGCCAAAAGGGGCGGCTAGGATTGCTCAGAGGGACGTCCCAGATGTGAGACATCTGTCTCTGGCCGTTAGGGAGCAGGGAGAGGACTGTACTGGAGGTGAATGAGCTGGCCACTCCTTTGTTTGTCCTCACGTGAAAGGGAACCATCCGAGCTGGCTAGGCTGGATTTGGCTGCTGGGTTGGGTTGAGTTGAACCTAGGGATGCTTCTAGAGTCAGGCATATAGGCTGGATAGGCCTGATATGAGTTTGGTGATGTGGTTTGGTCGGGTTGACCAAATGAGATCAAATGAGTTCTTGGTTGAGCTCAGGAGCACGCCAAGACTTGGGCTGAGTTGGATTAGCTCTTAGAGAGCTTCTGGAGTCAAATCCAATGGCTGGATTGGCTTGGTCCAAATTGGGTGAGTCAATTTGAATGGGTTTGATCGAGTGAACTTACTTAAGCTCTTGGTTGACTGTTTGACCAGTCAACAGAGGTCAAGCCAGATGAGGTGGCAATGAAGGAGCTTAGTGTTGCTTCCAATAGCTGGATGGATCTGGTTGGGTTTGATTTGGGAGAAAGAGATTGGATGGAGATGCTTGACTAGGTTTGACTCATTCAAATCCTCGGTTTGACTGGTTGACCAGTCAAAATCTAGTGTGAAATGTTGATTTGAAGTCCTGGTGTGGTGTAGGTTTATTTAGGTTGGCCTATATGAGGTAGTATATTAGGATTCAAATAGGATAGGGAAGTTTGACCAAATATTAACGTTTGACCAAGTCAAACTTAATATGATTTGACTTCAAATAATTTGCATAGATTGGGCACGGGTTTTTGTATAGATTTGAGAGCTTGAATGAGTCAGGTAGATCAAAGGGGTTGAAATGACCCATTAAGACCCTTAAAGGGAAATGAGTCAATTGGATTGACTGGGCCAAACAGATTGATTCAGTGAGTGGGTTTGGGTTGATCAAGTTTAATTAAATATTTAGAGCCTGATGGGAGTGATTTTGGGATTTTAAAAGGATGTTAAACCCAAAAAGGTTTGATGGGCCTTTAGGCCAAAACTGGTTGACTTGGTCAACCAGTTGAGTTTAGGGGCTGGAAACAGATTCAACAGATTCAGGACTTCATTCTGAGTCTATTGGATGTGGTCCCAGGGTCTGGAGAAATCAATTTGGTCAAATCACCTGTTTAGACCCTAAAGGGTCTCTTAGGTCAACCATGTTGACTTGGTCAACCAGGTTGACCCAAAGTCTGGGAATGGGTCCAACAGGTTTGGTTTGACATTTGGAACTTGCTGGAAGTGGTTGTATTCAATTTGGAGCTCATTTGGATTGAAACCACTATTTGAGCCCCCTTAGGGGGTATTTTGGTCATTTTGACCTCTGGTTAAATAGGGGTCAAATGGAGCCAGCCCAGAGGCAGTTTAATGTTTAGGGAGTCAGGATTGAAGGTCTGAAAGTGATTAGAGACTTTGGGGAGGTCTCTAAGGCCAGGGTCTAGTTAAGGGTAGGTCCAGTGGCATGGGCTGTAAATATTTGAAGGTTTTACAGCCTTTAGATTTCGATTTAGTAACTGGGGTTAGAGAGCTCAGAATGGGCTCAAATTTGGAGGGTTGACACTAGAGACATGCCCCATCAGTATGAAACTGATAGAGCTTGAATCTGAGTTCATTTCATTGGGTTTTAAAATTCTAGAAGATTTGCTGGAAAAGGCCTTTAGGACCAAGCCTTAGGACCTTGGATTTGGGTCTGGAATTGACTGGGATTTGGATTGGCTTGAATATGAATTGAGTTTAAGATTGACTTGAATCTAGATTGGGTTTAGGATCTGATTAAAGACCTCATACAAAAATGAGGTCAACATCCTCAAAAGACTCATTTTTATGTGAAAGAAATCTAGTCCAAGTGAACCTCGAGTAGTCATCAACAATCACAAAACCATAGACTTTCCCTTCCAAACTAGCTATGCTAATGGGTCCAAACAAATCCATGTGAAGGACTTCTAAATGTCTAGAGGTGCTAATTTCCTTTATGGGGTGAAAAGAGGAGTGGACTTGCTTTCCTAGTTGACAGGCATCACAAAGGTGGTCTTTTATAAACTTAAGTTTGGGGACACCTCTAATTAGGTCCTTTTGGGTCACTTTCCTAAGGGTTTTCATACTTGCATGACAAAGCCTCCTGTGCCACAACCAAGAATCATCAATCACAGTTCTTAAGCAAAAAGAAGCAGCACATTCAATGTTATTTAAATCAAGCATGTAGACGTTGTTGATCCTCTTTCCCTGCAAAATAGTGTTGTTACTTAAACTTACAATGCATGAATCCGTGAAGAATTGCACGATGAAGCCTTTGTCACAGAATTGACTGATGCTGAGCAAGTTGTGCTTCAATCCATCTACAAGCAAAACATTTTCAATCATAAGATTCTTGGAATTACCGATTATACCTGTTCCTACCACCTTCATGGTGGTGTTGTCTCCAAGAGTAACCTTGCCTCCAGTCCTGGACTCTAGTACAACAAACTGGCTAGCATCACCAGTCATATGTCGAGAGCATCCACTGTCCAGGTACCACATACTCTCACGAGTTCTTTTGTGAGAGCCCTCCTGCAAAATTATCAAATGTTAGATTTAGGAACCCAAGCATGTTTGGGTTCCTTCTTATGAAGAGAAAAATGCAATGCATGTGTGATATGCTGTGGATCATGCACCTTAAGTCTCCACACCCAATGTGTACTATGGTGAATCGTGCAAGTGTGTGAGATGTGTCCTAGCATGCCACATGAAAAACATCTAACTCCAGAAAAGGGATTTCTTAAGTGATTTGAGTTATAGTGCCTCTCCCTAGGTTTTGACAATTGATTAAAAGTAGAAGTCATCCTAATTTTCTTACATGCTTCTAAATCATTTTGAAACTTCAAGTTTGTGCTTTTTAAAACTTCATTTTCAATCCTCAAATTTTTCTCTATCTCCTTTGACTTTTTAAAATCAGATTAAAGAGATGTGTGTGATATTTTCAATGCATCATGCTCTTCAACTAACTCACCGTGATTTTTATTTAACTCATCAAATTCATCAAGTAAAGCCATGTGATTTGAATCAATTGTTTGATGGTCTTTAATCAAAATTTCATGCTCTTTTTGTAGATTTAAGAATTCTAATTTCAAGCTAGCATGAGTTTTCTTTAATTTCCTATATGATGCATGAATTTTTTCTGAAACTTCAAGAAGTTGATCATAGGAAAGTTCACATACCTATTCTTGATCACTTTGATCTTTTCCTATGAAACATAAGTTTGTAGTCTCTTCCTCTGTTTCAGTCTCAGAGGAATCAGTACCAGATTCTGCCCAAAAGCTCATTTGTTTTTCCTTCTTGTCCTTCCTAGACTTAGCTTTCTCCTCACCTTTTTCTTTGCTTGATTGATCTTTAAGCGTAGGGCAATCAGTTCTCACATATCCAGGCTTTCTGCATTCAAAACAAACAACATCAGAAGATCCTTTAACATGTTTGTGATCCTTACATTTTCTCCAACTTTGATGATGCTTTTGTTTCTTCCTTAGAAAGCTTTTGAATTGCCTTGTGATGAAGACAATTTCATAGCTTTCAGACCCGGAAGATTCAGAGTCTGATTTGTGTGCCTTCAGTGCAATTGTTTTCTCCTTTTTCTTTTCACCTGCATCGACATTTCTTTGATTCACCCCTTGCTCGTAAGCAATGAGTGAGCCAAGTAAGTTATCAATAGAATATGTATTCAAATCCTTAGATTCAGTGATGGCAATAATTTTTGCATCATAAGACGAAGGCAAGCATCTCAAGATCTTGTTAACTTTTTCATAATTCGAAAGTTCTTTTCCTAGTGCATGCAATGAAGTAGCAATCTGAGTAAACCTAGTGTACATGCCAGAAATCGATTCATGAGGTTTCATACGAAAAAGTTCGTAGTCATGCAAGAGAATGTTTAAACGGGATTGTTTAACTTCATTAGTACCTTCATAAGTGATGCACAATTTATCCCAAATTTCTTTACTAGTTTTGCAAGTTGAAACACGCATGTAATCTTAAGATTTCAAAGCACAGAAAAAATAGTTCAAACATTTCGCATTTAATTGAGCTAAATCTCGTTCATCAAAAATCCATTCATTGAAAGCAACTTCAGTTTTAACACCATTAATTTCACGAGAAGGTGGAGAATAACCTTCTTGAATAAGCAACCACATGCGATAATCCGTAGATTGTAAAAAAGTTGACATGCGAGTTTTCCAAAAATCAAAAGGTAGGTTATTGAACAGGGGTGGTCGGGTAATGGAATAGCCTTCCGTAGTGTTGCGATTCCCAAAGTTAGCCATGGATCAAATTCAAAGAGTTTTCAAACTTTAATTTTTGAATCCCGCTCTGATACCACTTGAAAGTTCATTAGGGATGTTAAGCCCTATGAACTTAGTCCCAAGCTAACCAAGAGGGGGGGTGAATTGGTATTTTAAAAACTATTTTCACAAAGAAAGAAAATTGCATAAATTAAATCACACCACAGAAATAAATGCGGAATTTAAAAGCGCGGAAGCATGAAAAAGAACACAAAAATTTATAGTGGTTCGGTCGACTCGACCTACATCCACTCATTGGAGGCACCCTCCAAGTATTTCACTACAAAATGTGACTCTCCTTTAGCCCCCACAGCTAGGCGGAGAAGCCCTCACAAGAACCTCCTTTTTGCCACCCTGGCAAGGCAGAGAACCTTCCTCCTTTTGCTTCCTTCTAAAGCTGGCAGAGAACCAAAACCAAAAGCAAACTCTTTACCTCTACCAACCCTTCCACGGATGAGAAACTCTAGACGAAGACGAAGCAGAGCAATCCTTGAAGCAACCCTTGTAAATCCCCTCACAAGCTCCCCCTCACAAGATCCTCTCTCTCTCTCCTCTCTCTCTTTCTCTCCTCAAGGTCTTCTCAGGTCAAGGCAGCAAATAAAGGTCTTGAAAAACGTTGAACAAGAGCTCTTTAAATAGAAGAGCTTCAAAGGAGCTCATTAATTGCAAGTTGCCGACAATATCGTCCAGGCCGATATGGACATCAGCCTGGCCGATCAGTACAAATCAATGAAGATCGGCCAGAGAATAGCCCTGGATGCAAAGCTGGACGATTGAAAATTGGCTTGATCGTCCAGGACGATCTCATGTTCGTCCTGGCCGATCAGTTCAAATCAGAGGAAAACCGTCCTGACAATAGCCCTGGATACGGGCTGGCCGATATTGATCGTCCTGAAGTAACTCAAGGTTTTTGACTGGATCGTTCTGGCCGATCCTGCGATCGTCTAGGACGATATGATCGTATCAATCATCCTTAATTACTCCCTAGATTTCCTGAACAATTATGGCATAATTTGTGAATATCGTCCAGGCCGATCCTAGGATCGTCCTGGCCGATAATTTAAAAATATAATATACCATAATTGACTATGGCGGCTACTTCTTTCTGTTTTGAGCTTATCGTCCTGGTTGATACACGTATCGTCCAGGACGATCTATTAATGTCGGCTGCCTTAATTAAGAATCCTTAATTAGACTTTCTATTTTAAGCTGATCGTTCAGGCCTATCCAAAACATCGTCCTGGTCGATATGAGTAAAAATAGAAATTCTAAGTCTCTCAAGTGTGTGTGTGAAGGGTTACATAGCATCAGTCTCTTTGACTATTACAAGTAGACTCAAAAAGGTGAAAATCAAACGTACAGACTGACTCAACCCTAAACCTACGCAATCCTGAACTTGGCTTCTTCTTGATCGTCCGTTCTTCGATTCCTGAAAAGTTAGAAGCAACAAGTAGTCTAAGAAAAATAGTGTTTGTCAATCATCAAAACATAATACATAAACAATAGGTTTGCAACACAAAGGGCCCACTCTTTGGAAACTTGGAGCAAGCAAAATGGCTAACCCAAGTGAGCCCAAGACTCGGGGCTCTAAGAGGGATCTCTTGGAAGCCTAATGGGTCACCCCAAGGGTATAGATGAAATTGAAATTATTTTGATCAAGGAGTTTGGGTAGAACGGAGTGTATGGGTCATTTGGTCAAACTTTGTTGGCTTGGTCAACCAAGTTGACCTAGGACTAAGAGTTAGATCCATTGAAATCAATTTGGTAATAGATTGTTGAGTATCTCCAATCAATGTTATGTCATCTTACAAAACTATTAATTTTCATATACTTGAATGCGGACCCATTATCAGATATGATTCTTTGAGGTACGCTATATCGATATATGATATGGTCATGAAAGAACTTTAATACATGGTGCGATGTTATATTACGTAGGGGAATTGCTTCCACCCTTTTTAAAAAAGTAATCATTTGTAGCTAATATGAAGCGATGACCTCTCAAAGAAGGAGGGTCAATCGACCCGATAACGTCTATTCCCCATCTCTCAAAGGGCCATGAAGCTATTATGGGGTGCAATACATTAGGCGACTGATGTAAAACCACACTATGGGTCTGACATTAATGACAACGCTTTGTGATATTCATGCAGTCATCAATCATTATAGACTAATATTACCCAAGTCTTATTATTCTCAATTTCATTTTTGGACTCGATTGATATGCACCGCATAGTCCTGAATGGACCTCATTAACGATCTTCAGGGCTTCTCGCTTATCTAAATAATGCAGCCACATCTGATCGAATGATCAATGGTACAATGAATTGTTCTTGAAGAGGCAAAAAAGGATCTGAAGAGGTTACTTATTGATGTATTTCAAGTCTATAAGGGAAAGGGCGTTACGACCTTGAATCTCTATAGGGATGGAATCTTCCTCTGGACACGAAAATTCCTTTGCAAGCTTTGCTAAGGCATCCGCTATAGAATTACTTCCACAGGGAACCCTATACAGAGTTATGACAGGAATCTACTCAAGTAAGTGAACGGAGTACTAGTGGTTTTTTAAGATATTAAGATTCAAGACCTTACAGGTTCCTGCAACATGGTTGGTCACAAGTTGAGAGTCACCGAAGATCTTAATCACCTTAATCTCTATTAAAATTGCAAGTTCCAAACCGATTATCAAAGCTTCATATTTAACCTCATTATTCGTGCAAGGTTCTGATAAATGGTAGGAAAAATGCATCATTCCCTTATCTAGCATTATAAAAATTAAGCCAACCCTCGCCTTTCCGGGGATCATAGATTATTGGGTTGCATCTTAGTGAGAGGATGTTGCACCATCAAAATATAACTCCCAGATGGCATCTTTAAATTCCCTCAAACTCATGATTTGTTTGTCAGGTAAATCATCATTCAAAGGAGAATCTGCCAGCAACGGGTGTGCTGCCAGGAAGTCGGCAACGGCCTACCCTTTCACAGCACAAAGGGGATTGAAAGTAATCTCAAATTGGAGTAATATCATAGACCATTGAGCCAAGCATCCTGACAATGTGCTTTAGGTCATAAGATATTACAAAGGATTAACTCTAGAAATTAATCTGCTCGAGTGGGAAAGCATGTAATGGCTTAGCTTTTGGGCTGCAAAAACCAAAGCAAGACAATGCTTTTCAATTGATGGATATTGAATTTCAGTAGGGAAAAGTCTTTGGCTAAGGTAATAGAGAGCATTCTCCTTTATTTCATCGTTGACATGAGCTAACAGGCCCCCTAAAGATTTATCTAAGGCTGCAGTGCAGAGGATCAAAGGTTTTCATGGGATAAGGGCTGCTAGAACTAGCGGGTTAGAGAGGTATTGCTTGATATCATCAAAGTCATTCTAACACTTCTCATCCCATGTAAATTTAGTATCCTTCTTAGCAAGGATAAATAAGGGTTGACATTCCCTAGAAAGGTTGGAGGTAAACCTCCTTATATATGTCAATCTACCTTATAGAGACCTCAACTAAGTAGGGCTTCCTAGGTGGTGGCGTATCTAGAATGGCTTCAATTTTGGCAGGATCAATCTCAATTCCTCGGTGCCTCACTATGAATCCTAAGAATGTCCCGGAAGTGACATAAAAGGCACACTTCAAGGGGTTCATTTTCAAATCATAGTGGCTACCATTCAAAGATAACCCTCAGGTCATATAGGTGAGCATCTTTGACTTTACTCTTAATAACTAAATCATCAATGTAGCATTCAACTTGATTATGGATTAAGTAATCAAATATATGAGTCATGGCCCACTGGTAGGTTGCCCCATTATTTTTCAGGCCAAATGGCATCACCTTATAGCAAAATATTCCTATGGGAGTCTTGAATGCAGTATTTCTCTCATCTTCTGGGGCCATCTTGATTTGGTATAATCAGATGAGCCATCCATAAAGGAGAAAATAGCATGCAAAGAGGCAATGTCTATCATGAGTTCAGGTATGGGTAGGGGAAATTCATCTTTAGGATATGCCTTATTCAGATCCCTATAGTCGACTCAAATTTGAATTTGATCGTTCTTCTTTCAAACTGGCACGACACTGGCCGCCCAAGTTTGTGGACCGCTACATCAGATAAATCCAACTTTGGCCAACTTCTTAATTTTGGAAATGACTTGTTGCTCGATTTCCTGTCACATGCACCGAGGATCTTGTTTGATAGGAATGGCATTATGTTGAATCCCAAATTTGTGGACCGCTACATCAGTGGACAAACCCAGCATTTCATCGTATGTCCAGGAAAAACAATTCCTGAACTCAGACGACAGCTGAATCAAGTATTGTGTCTCACCCTCACTCAGTAAGGTAGTTATAAAAGTGGGGTGAGGGTCATAATCACTTCCCAGGTTAATTTCCCTTAACTCATTGACTTTTGATTTAATTTCCTCTTCGAGTTCAGGGGGTGCATCCTGAACTTGAAGTTCATCAAGATCATCTAAAGTCTCTAAATAGAGCCCATCAAGGGGATCGATGGCATCCGTAGGGATATTCTGAGATTCAAGATGGTAAGTTATCATTAGGTAAAATTTATCGTCATTAAATGAACTAACAGTTCCAAAGCTGATATCACTTGTTGGATTTTTCTTAATCTAGTTTGCCAAATGTTCTTATGGTATCCGGATTGACCCTTAGTCCATCGATACGAGACCTTTGGAGAATGAATTATTTACACAAACATGAAAGTAGCCAAAAGGAAAAAAAACCATTAATTCATTAAAATCTGCCTCCTCAAGGGTTACATCACCTTCATCCCTTGCAGAGGAGGAGCCATGAAAGAATTTTTAGACTTTCTTTACTTTACCATTTAGTTTGGGGCTACTTTAACTTCTAACCCTGCAATCCTACCAGCCGACAGTGGGGTCAGGGAAAGGGCCTCAACTCAACTAAGCTTTTCGCACATTATTAATTCAAGCTCGTCACTTTTAACTTTTGAGACATCTACCTCAAGTTCATTATCCTGGACTAAGGTGAGATCAAATTTTGGAGGAGTTTTTGTGTTCTGATAGTCGAAAGGAATTGCAACATCTTAATTTTTTGGTTCACCATCAAAATCTAATTTCGGATCAATATATACAGGCATTGTTCTCCTTTCTAGTGAAGCACGTCATGCCCTTAGAACCATCCTCCCACCTCATTGAGGTAATTTGTTTGGAGGCCTAAGGACAACAATATCAAAGTCGTCTTCTCTACTCGACTATCACTACAGCAAAATCACCCATTTCCAGTGGCCTTTTCCGACGGTAATTAAACTTTTTCTGGCAGTTTTGTAGTTTTCTGGCGGTTTTCCGGCGGTTAAATTACCGCCGGTAAAAATGCCGTAGGAAAATGAATTCCGGCAGTTTTTTCCGGAGCAATTTTGTCCGGCGGCTTACCAGCGGTCTTGAACCACCGGTCAAATAAAAAAAAAAATAAATCCCACTCCGGCAGCCAACCCCACTCCCGCGGCTCAACCCCCCGGCGCTCCGGCAGCCACCCCCGCTCCTGCGCTCCGGTAGCCACCCTCGCTCCCGCGCTCCGGCCAGCTCCCCCCTTTCGGCTCCCGTGGTGTGCAGCCAGCTCCCCGCGCGTGCTCCGGGCTCCAGCGTGTAAGGCGAGGTTCGAACAGCGGTTCCTTATGTGGAATTTCAAACGACGGACCGCTTTGCTGGAGAAGAAAATACATTTAAATTGTAAATATTTATTATTTAAACTATATCTCCACAAAAATAAAAAAAAACTTTAATTATTAAAAAATTAAAACAAATTAATTTAAAATAAAAAATAATATTTAATAAAAAATAAAAAAATAACTAACTAATTAATTTTAAGATGAAAATTAAGTTAAAAGTTATTTTAACTTTTAATAATTTTTTGTTAAATCATTTAAATGTTTAAATTTTATTCATTTTTTAATTAAATTTTTAAAAGCGGCCGGAAACGTTAAAAAGCCACCGAAAAAGCCGTCAGAAATGTGACCGCTGGAAAACCGTCGGAAATAAGTCTCAAAGCCGCCGGAAACATGGCCGCCGGAATGCCACCGAAAAATTCCACCGGAAATCAGTGATTTTTCTGTAGTGTATATCATTTCTTGATCTTTATCTTCATCTTTTTCTTTTTCTTTTTCTTAGTTGGAACTTTGTCCGACAACTTTCTCCTCAATTTTGATCTCAAACTTAGAGCGAGACGAGGACCCTTTTGGTATAAAATATACAGCATCCTCGTAGATTCTAATTTCTTGAATTGAGAATGGTTGCAAATCATCCCTAATCACATGTTCAATGCCATCTTGTTGGTACTTGATGCACTAGTGTAGGGTAGATGGAACCATTCGATATTCATGAATCCAAGGCCTACCTAGGAGGGTATTAAAGGATGTTATCGGATCAATTATATGAAATATAGCATCAGTTTTGAGTTCTCCTATCTCTAAGAGTAGAGTTATTGAACCTAAATCCCTCTCGTCCTTTTCGTTTAACCCATGAAGCGTCAACTTGTCAGTTAAAAGCTTGCTAGTATCAACTCTAAGGTAAGCGAGGGTCTTTATATTCATCACATTGACTGATGCACCCGGATCAACAAGAACTCTTGATAACTTGAAATTTCCCACATCTATAGTAATGTAGAGAGGACGATTATGGTCGACAGTCCACAAAAGTAGGTCCTTATCTAAAAAAGTCACTCCAGAGACTTCTTTAAAGTAAAGTGCCTCATCTTTTGAAGTTGAAGCCAATTGGGCTAAGCAAATCTCGGGGTCGCGAAGTGCTTTGATTAAAGATTCCCTCATTTCTTTAGAAAGAAAGAGGGCTTCATAAATGTTTAATTTGGCTGGCAACTTCTTAAGATGGGCTAAGACGTTATAATCAACCTTAGGAATGACGGACTCAAAACTCGAAGGGATTAAAGGAAATTTAGATTGTTGAGGAGAATTTTTATTTAAATCTTTAAAGACAGTTGCTTGTATTTAGCCTGAGGGTGAAGCCTATGGGGCAAGACTTTACCGCCACGGAGTTGCACCTGCTTGATATTATCGGGAGGGAAAACTTGAGAGGTGTCTACGCTCACCATAGGCATTGGATCATCGTTTTCTAAAAGGGAGTCAGAATATTAAAATTCTATCATGATATGACTTCCCTAAAAATCAACTTGGGGGAAGTCACTTTCTAATAAGGTTAATTTAACGTCTCCTTGAAGGGTCGACTCAGAAGGGTCGGGTTATTTAACGTTAAGATTAATTTCACCAGAATTTTAATTTGAAATAGAAGAGTCATCAACTTGCATTTTAGATTTATGGTTAATCATCAAGATAGAGGTAGAAGTTTAATTTTTATTCATCTTTTAACCCTTGCCTTTAATGGGGCAAGGAAAAACTTAGATAACAAGAGTGGGGAAAGGTTTTTTACACCGCCATCCACCACTCGAATACATCTCTCATCAACACACTCCATCTTTATAATGTCATATTTCTTTTCTTTTTCATGTTTTATAGTAGTTCCTATGACTACTGGAGAGGGAAGTGGCTCAACATCCTCCTGTGAAGCATCCAGGTCAACTTCCCACACTAGGCCTTGGGCTGTCGTAATCAACTCAGATACTTTTAACTGAAGCCTTTTCTAGTTCTACCAAATACTCTTTAGGATTTATGATATTACCTTGATTATAGTTCCTCTCGAGCCAGTCTTTGAATACAACACAGTCCTCGAGTGGGTGACTAAGCATTCAGTGGTACGGGCAGCATTTTGGATCTTCTTTCTTACTCTCTTCCTCTAGTCTCCTAACTTCTAGCAACTAAAAATCTAGTTTCTTTAGCAAACACTTGAAGATCTTCCTCACCGACTCCCTCTTAAAAGGATAACATTTTTCCAATCTTTCTCTAAAAGGGATGAAGGTGGGATCTCTAACAAACTAAGGAGATATCTGGAATGGCTACTTTTGGGCTAGCTGTGGTGGTGGCGAAGCACTAGGCTGACTAACAAATGGCCTCTTACCTGTATTAACTATTGAAACCATGGCTTTCTTCTCAAAAGACTTAACCAACTTAGGACCATTCTTTTCCTCGGGTTGTTCCCGTAAGAATGGCATCCTAGGAGCCTCTTCCTAAAGATTGCTAGCTTTATTTAGAAGTTTTTTAGAAGTTTTGATAGTGAAACCCTTCAGAAGAAAAGCAATCAGGCCATGGATATTCTTCAAAAGAATCTCTATGGCATGTTGCTTTTACAACTGGGGTTCACACTTCATCGAGAGATTTTGCCACCTCAAGATGCACTCAACAAAAGACTCTCCCATCTTTTGCTTTTCAACAACGAGATCGCCCATAGTAGTGCACTTCTGTGCTCCAGAAAATCTCTTTAAAAAGTGGTTTTCTAGATTGTTAAAGGTTCTCATTGAACTGTTGGCCAGATCGGCATACCACTCAAAAGCAATGCCATAAAGACTACTTACAAATTGGCAAAAGAGTAGAGAATTCGACCCTCCTACATTGCAACAGCTTACTCGAATGTGGGCTAGATGCTACCTCAGGTTTCCAATTCTGGTAAAAATTTTAAATGATGGTGGAACAAAGCCTTTCAGATAAAGGAATGAGTCATATTCTTCAGGGTAGGGTCTACCCTTTGGAATAGATGTGGTCCATTGGGAAAGGGCTAAGGCCTCCCTTACTTGGTCCTCAATCAGTTGCTTAATATCTTTCTAAGGTATAGTTGGAGGATTAGTTGAAATTGTAGGCGCTACTGGGAGTACTTCTGGTAGACAGGTAGGAATCTCTGGCATTCTTAGGCGATTTGGAACTGGATTATGCCTTTTTAACTCTTTCTACAATCTCCTGAGCTGACTGGTGTAATTTTAAGGAAGCCTACTGCGATTTGTCCAATCGCTCTTGCATTTCTTGGACTTGTGACATCATGCTTGCAAGTTGAGTCTCCAAGTTCCTTATATACTGGTTTTCCCTGGCTTTCACCGACTCATCGGGATTTGGCTCGACAACAGGTGAAACATCATCTGTAATAGAATAGTGCTTACTAGGCTCAGCTTCTTTCTTAAATCCTCTGGTTTCAACCATGCAAATATTACCGGTGTAGTCATCCACCTCCCCAAGGAGGTCATCTAAATATGGGTCAAAAGTGGTTGTCCCCTTTTTATTTAACAAAATATTTCTTATCTCATATACTACCTCCTCGATCGGTCTGTCCCCGATTGACTCAGGATCGAGGGGTAAGTATCCTTTGTATTTAGCCATATTATAGAGTTCTTTAGAGTCTAATTTGGAAATAATATCTGTGTTCTTTGGGTTATTATCTGGCTGAGACTCTAAAACTAGCTCATCAGTCATTTCTTATTTTTGGTCAATTCTCTCCTATTCGACTATCCCAGAACTGGTAGTTAAAAGAGTGGTATCCTCTATTGGATGAGGGACACATACCTCGGGGGGTGAGGCAGGAGTTTGGAGAGTAATAGATCCTATGTCAGGCAAGGTAAGGTCTTCAAACCCCTAAGTAGGGAGCCTAGGAATGACAAATAGAGATTGGGGGGCATGAGGTAAAATAACAGCAGGGGAAGTAAATGGAACATCAACTGAACTAGTACTAGGGGTGCTATCAACTGCCATAATTGGAGTACTAGCATAAGCATCTATCGGATCAACTTGTACTGGGGGTGGACTGACTAGAACTTATTGGAATTGAAGAATGAACTTAGAAGTTCTAGGAGGTGGTGGCAGATTCTCCAACTTGGTTCTCTTAGGTACAAACTTCTTTTCAGGAGACTTGGGCCACTTTCCCTTAACATCAACAAATCTTTGAATCTCAGTTTTCTTAGGCCTGACGACCACTGAGGCCAACTTTAAAGGTCAAAGAGGGGGTACTATGGGTCTACCAGTAGAATGGTGGCCTCTCTCAGACCCAGTCAACACAATACCTTCCGTTTTAAAAGATGGAAGGTGCGGCACCCAATGGTACCCATCAACTAGCACTGAAGTAATAAGTTATCGAACATATTTTTTATGTTTCCAAACAAACTGAGGAGTCATGTTCTTCGCCTCGGATGCTACTTCTTTCAAGACCTCCTTCTAGAAGCGGTGGGAGATAACTCCCTTCAATTGTTTCACATACTCTTCCTTGATCTATCTATATTATGCAACACAAGTATGAATTATGTTTCTTAAAGTCCTTGTTCTTTGCAAATGATTTTCCTTAGGAGTCTTTTTGGCTGAGTAGTCAATCAGGCATGGTGGGGAATGGGCTATCCTAGCCACCCTTTCCTCCCCCTGAGCAATAGCAAGAGGGTAGAAGTGACTCCCCTTGAAGAGGGGAGAGGAGGCAGGAATAAGTAGCTCCTCAACAACCATAGCTCTACATGGGCCAAAGTCTTAATGGGGATGACTCTTTTTCATTTTGAAATCTTCTTCTTAAGTCTCCTCATATAGTTCTTCTTTTGATTCTTAGTAGTAAAAGTAAGACAGAATGAGACCCCTCTTCAAAAATAGACTTAACATTAGTAGGGGCTTCAATAACAGCTCAGTTTGTTTCTCTTCATCACTGCTAACAGGTAAAGTGGGTACAAACCCCCCAATCAGTTCAATAACTGGAGGAACCTCTTTGATATCATCTAAATCAATGATCTTATGTCCATCCATAGACAACTCCAGGGTGCTAAAACCCATTCCAAAAATCACAGTACTTCCCAGATCATTCACTATGACGATAGCTCTCGGTCAAAGGAAAAGATCAGTTTGCTGGCCATTGGAATTTTCTGAAATTTGAAGAAAGGATTGGAATTAGATTTTTTTGAAAGAAATTTTTTTTTAGAAGATCAAGACTCATAAGAAAATCTCAACCCTCCGATATATGTTGAGTTCTGGAAATTAACACTCAACACATATTTGTAGGATAAAGAGACCAACTACATACCAAAGAAGAATTAAAATTTCCATCACTTGCTAGCCCACAAGGGGATACTGTGGGGTAACATATGATGATTTGAGATTTAAAGAGAGTTTGAAAAGATTTGAATTTTGTGAGATTTAAGATGAGCTTCTCACAAATTCCAAAACACAAGGACAATGTTTCCTATTGCTCGAAGGCTTATGGGACTGTGATAAAGCTCAAGTGAGTTGCCTAACTCTCCCCACCTCTAAACGTCAAATGAGGAGTGAGGGGTTAAGGTCAAGATGTGTTAGATCACAAAACTAGGATCTTTAAGACTCCTTTTAATTTTAAGGATTTATATATCAAATTGAAAATCAATATCATAAATTCACAAAATTGAAAAAGGACAGTTCAAAAATCTGATTTGACTCTATCGCCCCACCGGTTGAATATATTGAGTGTAATTTTAGTAGTAATAGACCTAGTAAGGGGATTGTGACTTTGGGCGATAAGTCATTAATAAGAGTACACGTTTTAGATATCTTGGATCTATTATTCAGAGTGATGGTGAAATAGATAGGGATATTATCAGCAGAATTCAAGTTGGATGGTTGAAGTGGAGGAATGCATCGAGCTTCTTATGTGATAGAAATGTACCCCTCAAACTTAAGAGAAAATTCTATAAGATGGTAGTGAGGCCTACAATGCTTTATGGTGCCGAATGTTGGCCATTAAAAGAGAAGCATAATACTAAGTTAAGAGTGGCAGAGATGAGGATGCTCAAGTGGATGAGTGGCTTTACCCTTAGAGATAAGATACGAAATGAGCATATACGTGAAAAGGTTGGAGTAGCTCCAGTAGAAGATAAGATTAGAGAGAGTCTCCTTAGATGGTTTGGTCACATAAAACGGCGGCCTTCCGATGACCCGGTTAGGAGAGTAGAGGTATTAGATTTGACTTATGTTAAAAAAAGTAGGGGTAGACCTAAAAAGTCTTGTTTAGAAATATTAGGAATGACCTTTCCTTATTAGATTTAAAAGAGAATTTGACTTTTAATAGGACACAATGGAGAAAAAGGATTCATGTAGTCGACCCCACGTAGTGGGATAAAGGCTTGATGTTGTTGTTGTTCTTGTGATAAGAAATATTGAACATGATCAATATTCTCTCTAGAAAGTAGAAATAGCAAACAGAATAATCATCACAAAATTAATTAAATAGAAATCTTATAGTTTCAAATTCAATAGTTGAAATTATAATTTTATGCAAGGACTTTTCTAAGAATTAAAGTGTAGGAGAGAACTAAATGTAGTGTGTCCTCGTTTTATGCCTCTTTATCAATAAGAAATATTTGAGTGACGAACATTGCACATCTTTTCATTTTAGACTTATTTTGTGCCACTTTTCAAATTTGGCGATATTCCTCATCTTTTCATGTTGGGCTCATTTTATGCCACTTTACAGATTTGGCACACTTAGTACATCTTTTGAAATTTCTTTATTTCCACAACCAAATTTAATAAATATTAGCTTGTGTGGTTATCGTCTAAATAAAAGAAAAAAATTTCTTTTGTAAAGAAGAATAACCTCAAAACAAAATCATATTGTTAAGAACAAAATCAACACATATAATATGTAAATAAATGAAAAAATAAGTTACTAATGTTGCAACAATTATAACTTTAAAATAAAGATCTATTGGAACACTAAAATGATCTTATTAGCTAAATCTAATTTGTAAATTAATTTAAAGTTTGGGAAAAGAATAGTTTTGCTAGGAAACTAAGTTGTATTGCAAAATATTTAAAAAATTTCTCTTAGATCAACTTTAGTAATTTACACAAAAGAAACTTAAGAATAGTTTTAGAAGATTAAAAACGAACAAGCATTTTATTAAACATACAACCCAATCAATACAAAAAAATAAAACATTATAAAGTCATCATATGAGTATAGAAAGAAACAAAACAAACATCAAGTACAATAAAAAATGAAAACTAGTATGCTGGTGGATCTTAATCTGGAGGTGGCTGAGGAGAAGTGAATATAGAAAAGTATCTATTAATTGTATCTACTTGAGTGTTCAGAGAGTCAAACAACCCTCTAACTCATCCCATATCTTCATTGTATCTTGCATCCTGCTAGTCTAAGCGAGTCTCAATATGATCAAATCATTGATTAAAATGACATTTAAGTCTATCAAATTTATAGACCATTTCTTGATAGAAATGATGCTCAAGTCTAGGAGCAGGTGCAGGTGTAGGAGTAGGTACCAGTGCAGGTTCTCTGTCTTCGTCAAAATCTTCTCCTTCATCCTGTTGGTCCCAGTTAAAAAGAGAATGGAAGGAAGAATCGGTGAAATAGATTAGAAGCTAAGTAGGTGGATTGAGATGAATCAAATTGTATTTCATTTCAAGAATATAGGCCACCAAATGTCCTAAAGCCACATCTTTCTTTCTTCTATTATTAGGAAGTCTAATATCAATAAGCTTATGGATGCAGTCCAGAATCAAATGGGCTTCTTATATTGGAATGTTTATCATAATAAGATATGTAACTATAGAAAGCAAAGGAGTTAGGTTGATATGATAACCAACTTTAGGAATAATGAAAGTTCTTAATACATGCTAGATGATCCTAACATTTTTATTCAAGGTGTATACACGAGAAAGGTGAATAATTTAAGTGACACCTCTAAAGGGTTGATTAATGATAGACAAGTCAAAATTAAACCTAGAAGTCATTGTTTGTACCCTTACCCCTTCAGTTCTAAGGTGTAGGTCATTCCTAAATCTTCCTTGGTGAGCTCTACTATCTATTTAAAAAAATAAGATGACATCTTGGAATGGATTTTATTCATTCTCAGATGGGCAAGGAAATAATGAAAAGCATCATGATAGAAAGCATAGATTAAGGTGAGAATGAAAGAGAATTGGGTAGAATCAAAAAGAGGCATTATTGCGGATCTATGGTTTATGATTTTGATGATAGCAAACATTCCTTATTTCTCTACGATTGCCTTATGTGCTAACATTTTAGGTCCACACGATCAGACTACATATTGGAACCACCTCAAGATTGGGTAGACTAGGTCTGTGTCAGTTTGTAATCTTTTTCCTTTCTTGAGTTTGTTGTATCTGGTGTGGCATCTGATGATTTATAACTTGGAAGATTTTCTTATGTGCCCTAAAAGAATTCGATTTTTGGTAACATCATCCAGGACGATATTTATATCGTCCTGGACAATCTGACAAAAGTAGAAACCCTAATTAGGGCATCCTCATTAAAGCAGTCGTCTTTTTGCAAAACACATCGTCCTAAATGATTTTGTATCGGCCAGGACGATCGGCTCAATTCAGCAAGAATCTGCTGCCAGATCTACTTAGGAAATTCTTATTTTTGGATATCGTCCTGGTGGATCGGCCTGGACTATAAAATATCATCCAGGACGATCCAGGACAATTTCTCCAAAATTTCTTAGGCAGTTTTGGAAAGCAATTAATTGGGATTTCGTCCAGGCCGATCGCAAGATCGTGCGGGACAATTAGACATTATCCAGCTTCATTTCAGGGTGATATTCAAGATGATTTTCCTCATATTTGAACCTAATCGGCCAGAACAATATGTCTCTTGTCCTAAACGATAAAGTCGGTAACTTGCATTAATGAGCTCATTTTTAGCTCTTCTATTTAAGCTATGACATGACACTTTATAAGTGTCTTTGGCAGTCATTGTACCTTTGTTCTTGTGGGGGAGACTTGAAGAGAGAGCTTGAAAAGGAGAGATGAAAGGGTGGAGTTTGAGAGGGAGAAGAACCTGTGAGGGGAAGGATCTCAAGGGAGTGTGGAGGGGATTCCACACTGTTGCTCCAGCAAACTCGCACCTTAGTACCATCAGATTTAAGGCTTGTCTCGAGGTAAGTTCACCAAAGAAGAAGATCATTTTGGTGTCAAACGACCCATCGACTCCGCCGCACCGGGGAAGGTGGAAGTGATTTTGTAAGGGCTTCTCCGCCTAGCTGTGGGAGCTAAAGGAGAGACTTGTTTTAGTGCAATACTTAGAGGGTGCCTCCAAGGAGTGGACGTAGGTCAAGGTTTGATCGAACCACTATAAATCCGGTGTGTTCTTTTCTTATTATTGCTTCCGCATTTATTTTTCTTTCGTACTTTATTTGTGGTGATTTTGGTTGGAGTTTTATCTTTGATTTTATAGTTTTCCAATTCACCTCTCTCTTGATTAGCTTGGGCCAGTTCTATAGGGATTAACATCCCTAACGAACTTTCAAGTGCCTTCAGAGCACTTTCAAGAGGTATCAGAGCAGTATTCATAAAATAAGTTTTTAAAAACTTTTGAATTTTTGATCCATGACTAATTTTTTTAATCGTAATGTTACGGAAGGAATTTCAATCACCAGACCACCTTTTTTTGAAAATACTACTTTTGATTTTTGGAAAACTCGCATGTCTATTTTCTTGCAATCGATTGATTTTCACATGTGGCATACGATTTTAACTGGTTATTCATCACCGTCACAAATTGTTAATGGAGTTAAAATTGATATTCCTTTTAGTCAATGGAACAGGGAAAAACCACTCAATGCTCAACTGAATGCGAAGTCTTTAAATTGCTTTTTCTGTGCTTTAAATTCTGATGATTTCATGTTAGTATCCACGTGTACTCCCGGTAAGGAAGTTTGGGAAAAATTGCACACCATATATAAAGGCACTAGTGAAATCAAGCAATCCAAGTTGAATTTATAAATGCATGATTTTGAATTATTTTTCATGAAACCTTTTGAAATGATCTTAGACATGTATACCAGATTCATTCAAATTGTAAACTCATTGCATGCTTTAGGAAAAAAAAATTCAAATTTTAAAAAAGTTAACAAAATTCTTCGATGTCTACTCGATAAATTTGATTATAATGTTGTTGTTATTTGTGAATCTAAAGATTTGAAGGTATATTCTATTGATAATTTGATTGGCTCACTCATTGCCTACGAGCATGGTTTGGGTCAAAGACTTTTGGATGCAGGTGAAACAATCGTTCTAAAAGCTGAAGATACGGAAAGAAGAAGCTTAGTTGGTGACGATAGCAATGACTTATCAAGCAAATCACAAAGCTCACCAAAGCATAAGCAAAAGTGGAAAAAATATAAAAATGGTAAGGATGTTAATATTTCATTTGATGTTATTTGTTTTCGATGCAGGAAACCTGGACATATGAAAAATAAGTGTCCTAATTTAAGAATTCTTCTTGCAAAAGAAAAGGGTAAGGAGAAGCTAAATTAAAACTGGGAAAATAATGAAAGGCAAAAAACCTCATGGGCAGATCTGGTCTCTGAAGCATCAGACCATGAGAGAGATAATGGTTAAAAGCCTTTCGTGTTTTTTTTTTTTGTGTTTTTGCTTTTTTGTTTTTCATTTTTTATTTTGTGTTTTAGTTTTGTTTAGTCTTTGAAATTGTTGTTTTCGTTGAAGTTTTTTTCTGATCAACACACACATTCACTTTTTTAAAAATGAGAAATCTACTTTCTATTTTTTCTTGAAATCTTTGATAAGTTGTGTTTGACTTCTCAAAAATAGTCAGAGGAAGGGAACTCATGATTTTGTTTCTCTTTCTCTCTTCTTAAAGAGGTTATTTTACTTTTGATTCAAAATCTTCATCATATTTTAAATTGGATTTTGAAACTGATTTTTTTTGTATCTCCCTACATTTTTTATCGCATAGGAATCTTTTACAAGATTGTTGAATCCACCATAAAATTTTCTTAATCAAGTTGTTCGTGTTGTCAATAATTTGGGTTTACTTTGGTTTTGAAAATATAAGAAATATAGCATATTTTTTGAAAATAATTAAAAAAAAAGTGGTCAATGATGCCAAACTAAAAGATGCGCAATGACGCCAAATTAAAAAAAAATACACAAAGTGTATTAAAATCAAAATATGCTCAAAGAGCCATTCAAGTGATAAAGGGCATAAAATGAGCCCACAAAAAAATATGTTTATTTTTTCTTATACTACTAAAAACTTAAGAAAATTTTTGATATGTTCGAAACTTGTGCTTGAAAATCTTGGTTCCTGATTCAGCAATTTGTGCATTGATCTTCTATTAGATATGTTTTACGAAAGGAGTTTTAAAAAAAATAATGTTTCTTTTTCCCACTTATTTTTTGATTTGGATATTGAATTAAAAAGTTTTTTATCCTTTAAAAGAACTTGAGCTTCGATTAACAATTTATGAATTTCTTACTTTTTCTGGATTATGCGTTATCAATCCAATTCTACTAAGTTTTTGATTAAAACCAAGAGGTAACTTTCTCATTTTAAGAATATTTGTTTTTCACTAGATCAGAGAACGTTTTCTTTTTTTCTTTTATTCATTTTTTTTTTGTTTGTGCCTCCTCTCTTTTTGATAATGTCAAAGGGGGAGAACGTATTGTTGAATTTTTGTACTGTTATCGTATTTGTATCCTGTTTTCAAAAAATTAAAAACAACAAAAATATTTTAATTGCCCCTATTTTTTAAAAGTGTTATTCTAGTGAGGGGGAGATTAGGAGAAATTGTTCTTTTTGAAAATTCAAATTGAATTATTTGCCATTATCAAAAAGGGGGAGATTATTGTGGATATATGGTTTATGATTTTGATGATAACAAACATTCCTTATTTCTCTACGATTGCCTTATGTGCTAATGTTTCAGGTCCACACGATCAGACTACAATTTGGAACCAGCTCAAGATTGGGAAAACTAGGTCTGTGTCAGTTTGTAATCTTTTTCCTTTCATGAGTCTGTTGTATCTGGTGTGGCATATGATGATTTGTAACTTGGAAGATTTTCTTTTGTGCCCTAAAGAATTTCTATTTTTGGTAACATCGTCCGGGATGATATTTATTGAAAGTTCGATGGGGATGTTAAGCCCTATGAACTTAGTCCCAAACTAGCCAAGAGGGGGGGTGAATTGGTATTTTAAAAACTTCTTTTTAAAACAAGGAAATAAAATCATATAAACCAAATCACACCACGAAAATAATGCGGAATTTAAACGTGCAGAAGCAAGAAAAAGAACACAGAAATTTATAGTGGTTCGGTCGACTCGACCTACGTCCACTCCTTGGAGGCACCCTCCAAGTATTGCACTACACAAAAAGTGACTCTCCCTTAGCCCCCACGGCTAGGTGGAGAAACCCTCACAAGAACCTCCTTTTTGCCACCCCGGCAAGGCAGAGAACCAATCTCCTTTTGCTTCCTCCTGAAGCTGGCAGAGAACCAGAACCAAAAGCAACACTCCTTACCTCTACCGACCCTTCCACGGATGAGAAACTCTAGACGAAGACGACGCAGAGAGATCCTTGAAGCAACCCTTGTGAAACCCCTCACAAGCTCCCCCTCACAAGATCCTCTCTCTCTCTTCTCTCTCTCTTTCTCTCCTCAAGGCCTTCTTAGGTCAAGGCAGCAGCCAAAGATCTTGAAAAACGTTGAACAAGAGCTCTTTAAATAGAAGAGCTTCAAAAGAGCTCATTAATTGCAAGTTGCCGACTTTATCGTCCAGGCCGATCTGGACATCGGCCTGGCCGATCAGTACAAATCAATGAAGATCGGCCAGAGCATAGCCCTGGATGCAAATCTGGACGATTAAAAATTAGCTTGATCGTCCAGGCCAATCTCACGATCGTCCTGGCCGATCAGTTCAAATCAGAGAAAAATCGTCGTGACAATAGCCCTGAATACGAGCTGGCCGATATTGATCGTCCTGAAGTAACTTAAGGTTTTTGACTAGATCGGCCTGGCCGATCCTGCGATCGTCCAGGACGATATGATCGTATCAATCATCCTTAATTACTTCCTTGATTTCCTGAACAATTATGGCATAATTTGTGAATATCGTCCAGGCTGATCCGAGGATCGTCCTGGCCGATAATTTAAAGATATGGTATACCATACTTGTCTATGGCGGCTACTTCTTTCTGTTTTGAGCTTATCGTCCTGGCCGATACACGTATCATCCAGGACGATCTGTTAATGTAGGCTGCCTTAATTAAGAATCCTTAATTAGACTTTCTGTTTTAAGCTGATCGGCCAGGCCGATCAAAGAAATCGTCCTGGCCGATATGAGTAAAACCAGAATTTCTAAGTCTCTCAAGTGTGTGTGTGAAGGGTTACAAAGCATCAGTCTTTTTGACTATTACAAGAGGACTCAAAAAGGTAAAAAATAAAGGTACAGACTGACTTAACCCTAAACCTACGCATTCCTGAACTTGGCTCCTTTTTTATTGTCCGATCGTCGATTCCTGAAAAGTTAGAAGCAACAGGCTGTCCAAGAAAAGCAGTGTTTGTCGATCATCAAAACATAAGACATGAAACATAGATTTGCAACAATCTCCCCCTTTTTGATGATGACAAAACACAAGTAGGAAAATCAAAATAAAAAAGATTCATTAGAAAAAACAAAGTTACAACATCAACTTTTTCTTACCATATCCTCTCCTACTCCCCCTTTTTGTCATCACAAAAAGAGAGTCCAGAAATAGTAAAAGAAAGAGGAAAAACAAACATCACGGAAGACTACTACAAAAAGACAAGAAACAATAACTCAAAGCACGAACTAAAAGAACGAGGGATCCTGATCATCAGATGGAGGAGGTGGAGGTGGCTGCTGAAAGTAACTGGCAAGGGTAGTAAACTGAGCATTGAACCAGGCGATGTCCTGGTCATGCTGCTGCTGCTGGTGAGTGAGAAAACTATCAAATCGAGCTAAATCCTCAGCGCGGTGATGCTCGTAGCGGGCGATGTCCTCAGAGTGTTGCTGCTCCTGGGCAGCAACATATGCATCAAATCGAGTCTCCCAACGATCAAATCTCTCAATCAACTGATCAACCGGTGAGTGTTGGTGGAGAGGGACAGGGTCAGGAAAGGGAGCTGGAGTGGGAGCCTCCTCCTCTCGAGCCCCCCGTGGTTCATCAGGGTGGAGACGAGTACTGTGAAGGGTGCTGAAGGAATTGTTTGAGTAAAAGAGAGTTGGGAAATCTGGTGGATTGGGATATTGAATTTGGTATTTGGTTTCAAGAACATAGGCTATGATGTGTCCTAAGGCTAGATTTGGCTTTCTTCTGTGGCCTGGATCACGAATTGTTGTTAGGTGATCAATGTAACGAAAAAATAGGTCAGCAGTGTTGAATTCCCTATGAGCCATGATATAGAAGGTAGTGAGGGAAAGTAGAGGGGTAATGTGGACACGGTCGCCGGCTTTTGGAATGACGGAGGTGCGAAGGACATGTTGGATTGTCCTAGCATCTCTGACTAAAGAGCTAGTCTCTCCAACATGGTAACGGACATTGGTCTGGCGAAGAAAGTGATTTGCCGTGGACCACTCAAGATCAGGGTCAAGGGCAATTAAGTGCAGCTTATCTCCGGTGGTGGATAGCTGTAAGAGATCAACACAGTCCTGATATGTGATTTCGACAGGGCGTCGATTCACATAGGAGGACAGGGCTGTGAAGGTGGAGTTGATGCGCAGGTTTGCAAAAAATTCTAGAATGAACTCAGAATTGAAGGGGAAAACAAGAGACAGAATGAAGCAAAGGGAAGTGTGAGCGAAGAGATCCATTACCGGGTAAGAGATGTGGACTGGATTGATAATCCTGGAAACAGTAATTCCACATTCTTTATAGCGGTGATATGCAGCTTCATCTTCTGCTTCACGGAAATGAGGGTCAACCCTTGCCCTCGAGGAACTTCCAGAGGTCTGACGGACGCGCTTCCCACCAGTCATTTGAGAGATCTTAAGCAAAAACACAAAGGAGAAGGGATGAGGAGTGAAAAACATGGCTGGATCGGCCTGAATTTAAAGAAACGTCCATATCGTCCTGGCCGATCGCGGAATCGTCCAGGCCGATATGTGTCAATAATTACGTACAGGACGATTGGTCAAAAAGGCGGTCCAATCATCCAGGCCGATCAGATATCGGCCAGGCCGATTAGACACAGGCTATCGGCCCGAGGAGTCAGTCCGGACGACCGTTGAAAAAGCATATCGTCCGGGCCGATTAGGTGTATCGTCCAGGACGATGCATAATAATTGATCGTACCGGCCGAAGTTAAAACATTTTAAATGCTTGCCACGTGTATCGTCCAGGACGAACAGTGGATCGGCCCGGCCGATGGTCCAATAATGGATCGTCCGGGGCCGAATTTGAAGATCAAAACGTACTGACACGTGGATCATCCGGGACGATCCAGTGTATCGGCCAGGACGATGCACATATAATGCATCGGCCAGACAAATATACTATCGGCCAGGACTATCACAATGAGTTCGATCAAATCGTCCAGGACGATAATGTATCGTCCAGGACGATGAATTTCAGTAAGCACAGAAAAGGTCAGCAGATGGATTTTGGAAAGAATTTGTCCTATCGGCCAGGCCGATGTGACTTGAAATTGAAATCAAGAAAGGAATGGTGATGATCAAGACCCTCAAAAATAAAACAAAAGAAAAGACAGTCAAAGACACACAAAGAAAAAAAAAATAAAACAAACACCGAATATTTTTGGATTTTAATTTTTCTATTTTTTTTTTGTTTTATGAAGGCATCATATGAGAATTCTTTTCTTGAATTTAAATTTTTGAAGTTTTTAGGAGATCAAGAGGTTTAACAAAATCCAATTAGAGGAAGGTAGAAAAACTGATTCCATTAACCCTAGATCGGACATTCTTCAGGGTACAAAAAAATCTCTTAAAAACAACATAGTCCTAACTTGGAATAACACAAGAGGTTTTAAGAAGATCCAATCAAGACTTGTTAACAACTAAAGTATATTATTAATAATAAACCAAAATAGTTTTTCTCAATCATGGAATTTGAAATCAAATCTTTGAACGTATCACATAATTAATGAGTTTTCTAAGTTTTAAGAGTTTTACCAAAGAGATGATAGCTTGCAATTAGTGGGCTAATTTTATGCCTCTTTTCACTTTTATTGGCTCTTTGAGCATCTTTTGATTTTTCATACACTTTTGTGTATATAGTTTTCTTTTCAATTTGGCTTCATTGGCCTCTTTCCTTTTTAACTCTTGCAAGCTAATAACTCTTTAATATACCCTTAAAGAAAAATTCTTAGTTGTGAGTATATCCTCCAAATATTAGAGAATAGGAGCTCTCTCTCTAACATAGGGAAGAACAATCCACAACACAAAATCAAAATCACGTGATGACTGCAATGGTAAGATTTCAAAAGCTTGAATGATATCAAAGAATTTTGACTATTATGCATAAGATGACTTAATGTAGCAAGATTAGAAGGATATCTTAAAAAGCCATTGGTTAAACTGAGTTTAGACTTTTTATTTTATAAAAGAAAAATCATGCCACTAAACAAAGTCAGAAGAGGGAAAAACATCACCAGTTTACTCTCTTTAACCAATTTAGAAAAGCTAAACCCTATCAAAAGAAAAACTCCAATATTTAAAAGCTTGAGAAGTTTCATCATATGGAATGCCAAAAAATAAAGTCCAAAGTGAACAAAGCAAAAGCAAAAAATAAGCAAACTAAAGACAACAAAGAGTGAACACAAAAACTAAAAAATAAAAGTCACACAAAAACTAACGATTTCAAGCACGTGATAAAACAACGGATTTTAGCAATTGAGCTGCAAGCCTCCTTATGTTCAGTTATCCTATGCTCCCACGAGGTCTTTGGTGAGAGCACATCTGCAAAACTCAATAACAGTTAGTTTTAGGAACCCAAACAGATTTGGGCTCCTTTTTAGAAAATGTAGAGTGCAATGCAGATGTAGTATGTATTGAATCATGCATCTTAGGTCTCCACACCCAATGTGTACTGCGGTGAACTGTGCAAGTGTGTGAGATGTGTCCTAGCATGCCACATGAAAAACATTGAATTCCAGAAAAAGGTTTTCTTAATTGGTTTGGGTAAAAATGTCTCTTCCTAGGTTCTGGCCTTTGATTAAAAGTTGGTGTCATCCTAGCTTTCTTACATGTTTCCAAATCATTTTGAATTCTCAAGTTAGTTCTTTTTAATGCATCATTCTCAATCCTCAAATTTTTCTCAATCTCTTTAGATTTCTTAAGATCATTGTTAAGTGAGGTGTGTGAAGCTTTTAATGCATTACTTTTATCAACTAATTCCAAATGCTTCTTGTTTAATTCATCAAATTCATCAAGGAGAGCCATGTGATTTGAATCAATCGTTGCATGATCTTTGAGAAAAACTTCATGCTCTTTTTGTAGATTTGAATGTTCTAATTTTAGGCTAGCATGAGTTTTCTTAAGTTTTTTGTATGATGTATGGATTTTTTCACAAATTTCAAACAATTCATCATAGGTTGGTTTACATACCTCTTCCTCATCACTTTGATTTTCTCCCATGAAACACAAGTTTGTAGTCTCTTCCTCTGGTTCAGTCTCAGAGGAATCAGTACCAGATTCTACCCAGAAGCCTCTTTGGATTTTCTTATTCTCCTTCCTAGACTTAGCTTTCTCCTCTTTGGATCTTGAAGTGTAGGACAATAGGCTCTTACATGTCCCGATTTCCTGCATTCAAAACAAACAACATCAGAAGATCCTTTAGTATGTTTATGATCCTTACCTTTTCTCCAATTTTGATGATGCTTTTGTTTCTTCCTTAGAAAGCTTTTGAATTGCCTTGTGATGAAGGCAACTCCATCGCTTTTAGACCCGGAAGATTCAGAATCCGATTTGTGTGCCTTCAATGCAATGGTTTTCTCCTTTTTCTTCTCACCTGCATCAAGATTTCTTTGATTCACCCCTTGCTCGTAAGCAATGAGTGAGCCAAGCAAGTTATCAATAGAATAGGTGTTTAAATCTTTAGATTCAGTGATTGCAGTAATTTTTGCATCATAAGAAGAAGGCAAGCATCTCAAAATCTTGTTAACTTTTTCATAGTTCAAAAGTTCTTTTCCTAGTGCATGCAATGAAGTAGCAATCTGAGTAAACCTAGTGTACATGTCAGAAATCGATTCATGAGGTTTCATACGAAAAAGTTCGTAGTCATGCAAGAGAATGTTTAAACGGGATTGTTTAACTTCATTAGTGCCTTCATAAGTAATGCACAGTTTATCCCAAATTTCTTTACCAGTCTTGCAAGTTGAAACACGCATGTAATCCTCAGATTTTAAAGCACAGAAAAAACAATTCAAACATTTCGCATTTAGTTGAGCTAAATCTCGTTCATCAAAAGTCCATTCGGTAAAAGCAACTTCAGTTTTAAAACCGTTAATTTCACGAGAAGGTGGAGAATAACCTTCTTGAATAAGCATCCACATGCGATAATCAGTAGATTGTAGAAAAGTTGACATGCGAGTTTTCCAAAAATCAAAAGGTAGGTTATCGAACAGAGGAGGTCGGGTAATAGAATACCCTTCCGTAGTGTTGCGATTCCCAAAGTTAGACATGGATCAAATTCAAAAAGTTTTCAAACTTTAATTTTTGAATCAAGCTCTGATACCACTTGAAAGTTCGATGGGGATGTTAAGCCCTATGAACTTAGTCCCAAACTAACCAAGAGGGGGGGTGAATTGGTATTTTAAAAACTTCTTTTTAAAACAAGGAAATAAAATCATATAAACCAAATCACACCACGAAAATAATGCGGAATTTAAACGTGCGGAAGCAAGAAAAAGAACACAGAAATTTATAGTGGTTCGGTCGACTCGACCTACGTCCACTCCTTGGAGGCACCCTCCAAGTATTGCACTACACAAAAAGTGACTCTCCTTTAGCCCCCACGGCTAGGTGGAGAAACCTTCACAAGAACCTCCTTTTTGCCACCCCGACAAGGCAGAGAACCAATCTCCTTTTGCTTCCTCCTGAAGCTGGCAGAGAACCAGAACCAAAAGCAACACTCCTTACCTCTACCGACCCTTCCACGGACGAGAAACTCTAGACGAAGACGACGCAGAGAGATCCTTGAAGCAACCCTTGTGAAACCCCTCACAAGCTCCCCCTCACAAGATCCTCTCTCTCTCTTCTCTCTCTCTTTCTCTCCTCAAGGCCTTCTTAGGTCAAGGCAGCAGCCAAAGATATTTTAAAACGTTGAACAAGAGCTCTTTAAATAGAAGAGCTTCAAAAGAGCTCATTAATTGCAAGTTGCCGACTTTATCGTCCAGGCCGATCTGGACATCGGCCTGGCCGATCAGTACAAATCAATGAAGATCGGCCAGAGCATAGCCCTGGATGCAAATCTGGACGATTAAAAATTAGCTTGATCGTCCAGGCCAATCTCACGATCGTCCTGGCCGATCAGTTCAAATCAGAGAAAAATCGTCCTGACAATAGCCCTGAATACGAGCTGGCCGATATTGATCGTCCTGAAGTAACTTAAGGTTTTTGAATAGATCGGCCTGGCCGATCCTGCGATCGTCCAGGACGATATGATCGTATCAATCATCCTTAATTACTTCCTTGATTTCCTGAACAATTATGGCATAATTTGTGAATATCGTCCAGGCCGATCCGAGGATCGTCCTGGCCGATAATTTAAAGATATGGTATACCATACTTGTCTATGGCGGCTACTTCTTTCTGTTTTGAGCTTATCGTCCTGGCCGATACACGTATCGTCCAGGATGATCTGTTAACGTAGGCTGCCTTAATTAAGAATCCTTAATTAGACTTTCTGTTTTAAGCTGATCGGCCAGGCCGATCAAAGAAATCGTCCTGGCCGATATGAGTAAAACCAGAATTTCTAAGTCTCTCAAGTGTGTGTGTGAAGGGTTACAAAGCATCAGTCTTTTTGACTATTACAAGAGGACTCAAAAAGGTAAAAAACAAAGGTACAGACTGACTTAACCCTAAACCTACGCATTCCTGAACTTGGCTCCTTTTTGATTGTCCGATCGTCGATTCCTGAAAAGTTAGAAGCAACAAGCTGTCCAAGAAAAGCAGTGTTTGTCGATCATCAAAACATAAGACATGAAACATAGATTTGCAACATTTATATCGTCCTGGATGATCTGACAAAAGTACAAACCCTAATTAGGGCATCCTCATTAAAGCAGTCATCTTTTTACAAAACACATCGTCCTATACGATTTTGTATCGGCCAGGACGATCGGCTCTATTCAGCAAGAGTCTGCCGCCAGATCTACTTAGGAAATTCTTATTTTTGGATATCGTCATGGTGGATCAGCCTGGACTATAAAATATCATCCAGGATGATCCAGGACAATTTTTCCAAAATTTCTCAGGCAATTTTGGAAAGAAATTAATGCGGATTTCATCCAGGTCGATCGCAAGATTGTCCGGGATGATTAGACATCATCTAGCTTCATTTCAGGGCGATATTCAGGATAATTTTTCTCATATTTAAACTAATCAGCCAGGATGATATGTCTATCATCCTGGACGATAAAGTCGACAACTTGCATTAATGAGCTCGTTTTTAGCTCTTCTATTTAAGCTATGACATGACACTTTGTAAGTGTCTTTGGCAGTCATTGTAGCTTCGTTCTTATGGGGGAGACTTGAAGAGAGAGCTTGAAAGGGAGAGAGGAAAGGGTGGAGTTTGATAGAGAGAAGAACCTGTGAGGGGGATGAACTCAAGGGAGTGTGGAGGGGATTCCACACGGTTGCTCCGGTGAACTCGCACCTTAATACCATCGGATTCAAGGCTTGTTTCGAGGTAAGTTCACCAAAGAAGAAGATCTCCTTGGTGTCAAAGGACTCGGCGACTCTGCCGCACCGGGGAAGGTGGAAGTGATTTTATAAGGGCTTCTCCGCCTAGCTGTGGGAGCTAAAGTAGAGACACTTTTTTTAGTGCAATATTTGGAGGGTGCCTCCAAGGAGTGGACGTAGGTCAAGGTTTGACTGAAACACTATAAATCCGGTGTGTTCTTTTCTTATTATCGCTTTCGCATTTATTTTTCTTCCGCACTTTATTTGTGGTGATTTTGGTTGGAGTTTTATCTTTGATTTTATACTTTTTCCAACTCACCTCTCTCTTGGTTAGCTTGGGCCAGTTCTATAGGGCTTAACATCCCTAACGAACTTTCAAGTGCCTACAGATCACTTTTAGGCATTATAAAACTTAATGCCTCTTTAGATAAGAAGATGAGGAGTCATATTTGTCTCAAAGAAATGCAAGTAGGCTTTTTCATTCTCTTTGGAAAGGAATTTCTCATCTAGTTGACTAGAATGAGAGGAAGATCCTCTGGAGGTTCGAGCCTGCTTACTACTGATTGGTATTTTGAGAGTTTGAACACAAGATAGTTTGATATTAAAAGAGATTTTGAAGAATAACCAATGAATACCTTGCAATTTAAAGAAAAATGGAACGATCGTACCATTTAAAATAGGGTTTGTATGTACGCTTACGAGTTCATATGATAGGAAAATCATTTTGTACATACGAATGAAAACTGTCAAAAATGAAATGACTTTTTATAAACTACAATTCTCAGTGAGTCATTTTGTACAGCTTTTTGACAAAAATGATCATACATATGAACAGGTGTTCATCTGGTATGATCAGACAATAATGATCGTACTCTGACAGTTAGCTTTTTCCACATACAGAATGATAATAGGATCGTACATATAAACAAATGTTCATCCAGGATGATCTTCAAAAACTAACTACATTTGAATTTCCTCCCTATTCGTACAAATGAAAAATGAATTATTTCATACAATACAATAATGTGTTCGTACAGTACGATCTTTTTACAAAATCATTTTCATCTTACACAAAATCTATTGATATCATATAATAAAAAAGTAGTTTGTATGATACGACTAAAAAAGGAATTTTTTTTATTTGCACATGATAATCATGACTCTTTTCTAAAAATAAGTTAGATAAGATCCTTGAGTCACAAAAATAAAAACAAAATTAGTATAAAAGAAAAATCAAACCCATAATAAAGAAAAAAAAAACAACAAAACATAAACGCCAACAATAAGACACATCACAAATAAAATTTGTTGAATTTCAATTCTCAAGCATGAATATCAATTTCACCCAATCTGGTTCTTGAGGTGTTAAACATTTCAAAAGCAAATGGTTTTGTGAAAATGTCTGCAAGTTGAATTTCAGAAGCTACATTATGTAGTTCAATTTCTCCTTTAGTCACTTGATCTCTAATGAAGTGATGCCTTCGATATATATGCTTGGTTCTAGAATGTTGAATAGGACTCTTTGAAATATATATAACACTTGTATTATCATAAAAAAATATAATAGTGCTAATAAAAAATCTTAAATCAATAATTTAATATTTTAACCAAAGAACATGTGCCACACAACTACCTAAGGCATTATATTCAGCTTCACGAGTAGATAGGGCTACTAAATTATATTTTTTGCTAGACCCAAAAACTAAATAGTTTCTAATGAATTAACAAGTTTCAGAAGTAATTTTTTTATTAACCCTACATCTTGCAAAATTTAAATCAGAATATCCAATGATTTTAAAATAAGACTTGTGTCTTAGATACTATATCCCTAAGTTTTGAGTTCCCAAAAGATATCTCAAAATTTTTTTAATAGCAATCAAATGAAATTCTTTTGGATCAGCTTGAAATGTAGCACAAAGATAAACACTAAACATAATATCCAATTTGCTAGCAGTTAAGTAATGTAATGATCCAATTATTCCTCTAAATTTCTTTTGATCTATAGATTTTCCCTTATAGTCCTTATCTAACTGCACTAAGGAACTCATTGGTGTACTTATTAGTTTAGATTTATCCATTTCATATTTCTTAAGGATGTCCTTCATATATTTTGATTGACTCAAAAATGTGCCATCCTCTTTTTTATTTATACTAAAAAAATGGAAGTAACTTAAGTCTCCCATCAAACTCATTTCAAATTCACTACTCATTATTTTTGAAAAATTATCACAAAGATTTTTATTAGTGGATTAAAATAAGATATCATCAATATATATTTAAATAATGAGTATATCATCTCCTACGCTTTTTAAGAAGAGAGTGGTGTCCATACTTTCTTTAACAAATAATCTTTCTAGTAGAAATGAGCTTAGCCTTTCATACCATGCCCTACGTATCTATTTTAGTATATATAATGCCTTTCAAAATTTAAACACATCTTTAGGGAATTATAAATTTTAAAAACCTAAAGGTTACTCAATATAAACATCCTCTTATATTATCCAATTAAGAAAGCCACTTTTAACATTCATTTGAAATAATTTAAAACCTTTAAAATAGGCAAAGGCTAGCTACTAGTACCCTTATCGCTTCAAGTCTGTCTATAAGGGTAAACATTTCCTAAAAATCAATCCCATATACTTGATTATATCCCTTGGCCATCAATCTTACTTTATTCCTAACCACAACAACTGAATCATTCATCTTGTTTTTTAAAAACCCACTTAGTTTGAATAATACTTTGATTTTTTGGTCTTTCAACTAACTCCAAAACATCATTTCTAATAAATTATTCAATTCTTTCTACATGGTCAAAATCCAAAATTCTTCAAAAAGTGTTTAATTTATATTAGTGGATTCAATCATTGAAATAAAGGCCAAGTGGTTCACTTTTTTGCTAATTCCATGCCTAATCCTAATAGCTTCACTTGGGTCTCCTAAAATAAGATCTTTAGGATGACTCTTAGGATATTTCAATTATCTAGGAAAAACAATTTTTATTTCAGCCTTTTCTTCAAGATTTACATTTTTAACACTTTAGGTTATTTCTTTGACATCTTCTTCTTCCAACTTAGACCCTTCTGAAATGTTAGATTCATCAAAAACTACATGGTTGGTCTCCTCAACTATTAAAGGTATGTAGATGTGAAAGGTCGGGTGTTCTTCCCTTAAGAACTTCATAGGGTGTCTTATTCAACATGGATCTAATATTCACCCTATTCAAAATATTACAAGTTGTACTAACTGCTTCGACCCAAAAATATTTTGAAAGTGAATATTCAACTAATATGGCTCTTATGGCTTTTATCACAGTTTTATTCTTCCTCAGATCAATCCCATTCTATTAAGGATTCCTAGGTGCTGAAAAGTTGTGATCAATTCCTTTCTCTTTATAGAAAACTTCAATATTTTCATTTTTAAATTCTCCTACATGATCATTTTGAATTAAAAGAATTTCACAACCTAGCTTTGGCCCTGCCTAATATTAGTTTTCTCCTCAACTTTCTCCTTGTTAAGATTAGCTTTGAGATTTGGGCAATCTATTTTTATATAACCAGGCTTCCTACATTAATAACAAATGACTTTATTTGAAAATTTTGCATTCCTATTGAACTTACCTTTGTTCCAAAGCTGATGTCTATATTAATTTTTTAAAGAGAACTTTTGAATTGCTTAGTCTTGAGTATTATATCTTCCTCATCCTCAAGCTTTGATTAATCACTTTTTGAATCATCCATTTTCAAAGTAATATTCTTCTCTTTCCTCTTATCACCTGTATCAATCTATCTTTGATTCACTCCTTGCTCATAAGAAATCAGTGATCCAAGAATATTATGAATTTAATATACATTTAGATCTTTCTGCTCTATTATGCCATTTATCTTTATATTATAAGTAGTAGGTAAACAACACAGGATTTTATTAACCTTTTTTTAAATTAGTTAGTTCTCTATCTAAAGCATGCAATGAGGTAAATATCTACATATAATGTATATATTTATCACAAATTGACTCATTCAATTTCATGTGAAAAAGTTTGTAGTCATGTAGTAAAATATTCAATCTAGATTATTTAACCTCATTTGTCTCCTCAAAAGTTATGTAAAGTCTATTCCAGATTTATTTTCTAGTTTTGCAAGTAGAAACACGCATATAGTCTTTTGATTTCAATGCGCAGAAAAAACTATTTAAAAATTTTATATTTAGTTGTCCTAAGTATTTTTCTTCTACAATTTAATTAGTGAATGGTGTTTCAACTCTAATTCCATCAACAAGTCTCGTGGGTCTAATGTAACCTTTATGTATTAATATCCACATGCAATAGTCAAGTGATTGCAAAAAATTTGTTATGCAAGTTTTCCAAAAATTAAAAGGGATGTTATCAAATAAAGATGGTCTAATGATAGAGTATCTTTCATGAGTGTTCTGATTTTCAAAAGTAGCCTTTATCATTTTTTTAAAGTAGTTTAAACTTTAATTTTTAAAATAGGCTCTGATGCCACATGAAAATTCAAGTGGGTTGTTACACCTTATTTAACTATCTCAAGGCTAACCAAGAGAGGGGGTGAATTGGTAATTTTAAAATTTTATTGAATTTAAAAAACCATTTTTAGAAAATTTAAATAATAAGCATGAAATATGCAATTGTGTAATAAATTAATTATCATAAAAAGAAAATTTCAACAACAAAATTTTAAAGTTGAGAAAAATAAAATTACTAAAAAAGTAAAGTGAATAGAGGAACATTAAATATATGGTGCTTCAGTCCAAACTAGACCTACGCCCACTCCTTGGAGACTCCTTCTCTAGGTATTACACTAAATTAAAGTGACTATTCTTTTGTCCCAATAGTAAGGCAGAGAAGCCCTTACAAACTCTCTTTTATAAACCCCATTGAAGCAGAGTACTGACATCCTTTCTCACCCTCTTGGTGACTGCATAGAACCTTCATCCTTTTTCACCCTTCTGGAGATGGTAGAGTACCAACGTCCTTTCTCACCCATCTGGGGATGATAGAGAACATTAATCCTTTTTCACCCTCTTGGTGATGGCATATAACCATGATACAATGTTGAAAATCTTCTCTTAAAAGCCTCGAAAGGAGATGGGAAGAAATTTAAAGAAGAAAAAGAGAACCTCGCTTTGGGCAACCATATGAATCCCTCACAACTCCCCCTTATTTGATCTCTCATACTTCACTCTCATAATCTCTCCTAAACACTCACACTCAAAGGACATTCTTAAGAGAAAATCATAGCAAATGTATTGATTGTCCGTTTTTAGGACTCTTATATATGAAATACAAGAAAACTAGTCTAAAAAATTGAAAATTATAAGTTAACCAACTTAAGATCATACAGTACGATCGAGGATCAACTGTATGAATAATTTTAAAATTCATGTACAATCTTGGGTTTAAAAAATTTAAAAAATCATATACAATCATGTATGAATCTTATTTCATACTCTGTCAGTCATCTATATGAAATGATATCATGTTATACGAATAGTTCAAAACTAAACTAATTCATTTGGTACGATCCTATACAAATCTTATTTCATACTTTGTCAGTCATCTATACAAACTGACATCATACAGTATAAATAGTTAGCACAAATCATGCTTTATTTGGTATAAATATGGACGATCCTATTTCGTACTATATTAGTTGTTGTTGACCTCATTTTTGTTATGAGGTCACTAAGGCCCTTCCAAACTCCAGATCAAGCCTAGATCCTAGGATCCACTCTAGACTTTAAGATTCTTTCCTAGAGCCATACCATAGGGCCTACTCTAGAGCTTAAGATTCTTTTCTAGACCCAAGATCTTAGGGCCCACTATAGAGCTTAGGATTATTCCATATCCCAAATTCTAGAGCCCCTCTAGATCCTAGATCTTAGAATCCCTCTAGATCATAGGACCAATCCAGACTCAAATCAATCCCTACCTTTGATCAACTCCAACCTCAAATTAATCCCTACCCTTGATCAATTCAAATCTCAAACTTCATTCAATTCAAATCCAAATTAATTCAAGCTTCAAACACATCCAAACTTTGACCCAATCAACTTAAGAATCCAAACTTCAATCTAGACTTTGATCATACCGTTGATCTAGATTTGACCCTACCCATTCATTAAAAATCACCACATGATTGTAAATGATTTAGATACTTCAATATTAATCATTCAAACTTAAAATCCATTCCAAATCCAGAAATCCAGACTCAAATCCAAAGTCTTAAGGCCCTGTCCTAAAGATCAAGGATTTTTCAAACATTTCAAAACCCAGTCAAGTGACCTCTGATTTGGGGTCTATCACTTACAAAGTGATAAGACACGTCACTAGAGGCTACCCTTCAATTTTGAGTCCAATCTGAGATCTCTAACCCTAGAATCTAAATAAAAATCCAAAGGCTATAAAACCTTCAAATATTTACAGCCTATGCCATTGGACCTAACACCTTGAAGATTCTAGTTTTGGAGCCCTCCTCAAAGCCTCCAATCACTTCCAGACCTTTGATTGTAACCAGTTGAGCAGTAAACTGTATTTTTCAGACCCATTTTTGACCCTAGTTGACCAATGGGTCAAAATTGACCAAAATACCCCTATGGGATTTCAAATGCCCATTTCAATTCAAATAAACTCCAAATTCTTTGAAACCACTTTCAACAAGTTTCAAAAATCAAACCCAACTTGTTGAGCTCAAACCCAGACCTTGGGTCAACCTGGTTGACAAAGTCAACCAAGTTTGACCCATTAACCCAAACACCCCTTCTCTTTCAAATCCTTGAATCAAGACCACTCCAAGTCCTTTTGAATGTAAGGGATGACCCCTTGGGTACCCAAGAGACCTCTCTTGGAGGCCCAAGCCTTGGGCTCACTTGGGTTAGCCATTTAGCTTGACCCAAGTAACCAAAGAGAGGTCTCCTTTGAGCCATCTATTAACCTTAATTAAATTGAATCCAAATCAAGGTGTGATTGGGTTCCCATTGACCCAATGCACCTTTCTTGACCAGCCCAACCCTTGGGCTCACTTGGGTCAAGAGTTAGGCTAACCTAAAGTGCCCAAGATCACTTGGGATTGAGCCAATTCTTAACCTAAACCCCATTAAACTTGATCAACACCTCCCAAAGGTGGCCTTAGGTCCAACACACCTCCTCCAGCCAGCCCATGCTCTGGGAAAACCTGGGTCAGGTTTTAGGCTAACCCAAAGTAGCCAAAAACACATGGACCTGAGCCATCTTCCAACTCATATCAAATTGTACCCAATTGCCACTTGCATTGGGTCCACCAGACCCAGACCCACTTCCCACCTCAAGCCCAAGGTCTGACCTGACCTGGGTTGAGCCCAAATCGACCCGAACCGAGAAGCTTCAGATCAACCCGAGCCATCTTTTAACCCAGAACAAATTGGATCCAATTGCCACTTGCATTGGGTGCTCCAGACCCAGACCTATCTCCTATACCAAACCCAGGGCTTGACCTGACCTGGATCGAGCTCAATTCAACTCGAACCGAACAGGTTTGAGTCTGACCCAGCCACCAACTCAATCCAGACATTCTCAGGCCAAATTGACTCCACCCTCGACTCCAGCGTGTCTCCATCGGCCTCCCCCAGTCAACCCGACCCAAACCATGGCCGGCGGTGGTTAGAACTAATGGAGAACGAGTTCCGGTGGTCCCCCCCAGAAAACCCCTGAATCAAAGCTGCTGCCCACCGGTTTGATCCCCATGACCTCCCTAGGACGTCGCCATCTTCCACCTGGCATCAATCCGAGCCCCCTCCAGCTCAATCTCGGTCGTCCAAGCCCGCGAGAGGTGGCTGAATAGGCTAGAGCTCCCCAGAGTGCCAGAAGGATTCCCAATCGCTCGAAATCATTCCCCAGAGCTACTTCGACCTCCCAAGGTCTCCCTTCGGGTTCCCAGATCGATCCCTTCATTCGTTCGAGCAAGCGCCCGTAAAAGCTTCTGGCATCCCTCTCGAAGTACCACCTCTGGCCGTCCTCCGGTCCCGACGTCAGAAGGAGATCAGTTCGCCATCATCCCCTGAAGCTTCCCGATAGAGAAGCTCATCCATTGAGACTTTCTCTATGGTAATCTCTTCATCCCGAGCTCCCTAGCTAGGTAGTCCGGTCAAGTGTGAAGGAAACCTTCACCCCAACGGATTTCCACCGTTGGATTGAAGGTTTCCACTGTCCTGATCCTCCCCATGAAATTTCATCGAAGTTCGCCAGCGGGATCGCTCGGATCATGCCGGAGAAGCCTCACGGTCTCGGATGCGTGCGGGAGGTTAAAGACGCAATCTCAGCCGTTGATTCCGATCAACGGCTCAGATTAGATCCCGCCGTATCGGAGCGCGTTTAATCCTAGCCGTCTTATTCGCCATCCGATGGCTATGGTTAATCGGACCGTTAACGGTCAGCGCCAATCATTGCCCAGCCAATCGGCGCGCGGCGCGTGTAAAGGGACGCTGACTGTGTAATGGCTGAATTAATAATTTCAGAAATTCAAGGGAACATCAAAAAATCATAACTCCCTCCACACTTGTCCAAATTAGGTGTTCTTAGACTCATTGGAAAGGTCTCAAGGAGACCTACAAAAGCTCTATAGTTCCAGGCCTTGGTTAGGTCAGTGTTAGATTTAATTTTAGTTTGAGTATTTTATCAATTTCTTTAATTACTCTTTAAATACAAATCCACCAGGCCTGGAATTTTGGGAGATTGAAATTGAACATGTCTTTGACATGTCCAAATTTTATCTCCCCATTTTAAGATGTTCAAGGGCATTTTCCCCAAATTTTAAGTTCAAGGGTCATGGTTTGACCCTTATATTCAAAATGTGGTATAGACCTATCCATTGGGATTTAGGGTGTGATACTTTGTGTGATGATGATGTGTAGGATAAGGAGTGTAGAGCCACTGATTTTTCCCCAATCCAAGCTTAAGATGGATCCTTATGGTGATTTGAAGGTGACTCAGAGCTCACCTTGGGTGGTTTAGTTAACCACCTTAGAGTACTCCATTTGAGCTCAAATTTTGTTGGTTTAGTCCTTAGGGTCAGGTGATCCTATGGTCCAAATTTCATCAAATTTCGAGTTCATTTGGTTCCCCAAGTAGGAGCCTAAAAAAAATTCATTCTAAGAAATGGCCTATTAACCCAAATCAATTGATACTGAACTACATTTAACTCATTAAATCTATTAAAATGTTTATAATTGTTCCTAATTAATCCCCTAATCAATGAGAATTGAAACCCTCTTAAATTGACTTCTAAATTTGTCTTAATTTAGTCTTTAGGTAAGATCAAAAGTTAATTAGTTTTAATTAATTCAAAAATCCTTAAAAATCCCAAAAGGTCTTTAAACACTTGATGATCTGTCCTTAAGTCATTTATGACCTTTGGAACTGATCTCAAAGAGTTTGGGACTCATTTGGGTTCAAACCTTTAAGTATCCCCTTACTTGTAATAATTTGGTAATTCCTACGAATACATCAAACTTCCAAAATTCACTATTAATTGTAGAAAAATTCAAACTAATCAAACTCAATGGCTAATGACTTCAATTAGAATCTAGTATTCTCTAAAAATTATTAAACCTCAATAATTTGGTTAAAATCATGGAGTCAACATTTTAGGTAACTTTAGGTCAAAACGGGTCAAAACTTCTAAAATTCATAATTTTTAATAGAAAATTCCAAATTGAATGTACTACCTGTCTAACAACTCATAATTAGGTATAGTATTTATTAAAGATCTGAAACCCTTAAGATCAACTCTAATTCTAAAAGTAAAGTTTGTTGAGTCCAGTAATTACGTTGTTAAGCCTAAGTAAATGTCCCACGGCTACCAAGAGGGGGGTGAATTGGTAGTTTTTTAAAAATTTTAAACCCTCTTAATGATAAAGTTGAACCGAAATAAAATTTTATTTTAAAGTTTGTAGAAAAATGTTTTTCAACCACAGAGTTGTTAAAACTGAAATTTAAAGTGCGGAAACGTAAAAGCAATAAAGTAAATGACACCAGATTTATAGTGGTTCGGTCTATAACCAGACCTACATCCACTCCTTAGAGGCACCCTCTGAGTATTGCACTAATACCACAAAGTGACTCTCCTTTAGCACCCACAGCAAGGCAGAGAAGCCTGTACAAAACACTCTTTTCACCACTACCCGGTGCGGCAGAGAACCGTCGTCCTTTTACACAATCCACAGTGCTGGCAGAGAACCGTCGTCCTTTTACACTCTCCTAGTGTGGGCAGAGAACCCTACGGCTGTTCACACTCTCCAAGTGTAGGCAGAGAACCTTCGTCCTTTTATACTTTCCTAGTGTGGGCAGAGAACCCTTCAGCTGTTCACACTCTCCAAGTGTCGGCAGAGAACCGGATCTCCTTGACTGATCTTCTCACAAGAATCTAGAAGAAAGAAGGAAAAGAGTGAAGAAATTCAATTTCACAAGTAGAGACTCTTACCTTAGTAATCCAAGTGAAGCCTTCTCTCTCCAGTGGTAGGAATCCTCCTTTGAATGCTCTCTTCCACTCTCTCCTTGGCTATTCTCTCAAGAGGCACGAAGATCATATGACAAAAAGATTGGGTGGCAGTCTAATTTGGACTATTTATGTAAAAGACAAGAAAAACCGCCCAAAAAATGCAAGTTTCCAATTCTGTACGTAGTGGATCGTCCTGTACGATCCTGGATCGTCCTAGACGATTTTACTTAAACGATCTGAAACGACCCAATTTGTATATATGTACGAAATGACTTCGTACAGCTGATCGTCCTGTACGAACTAAGTTCGTCCAGTATGAACGGTTATTACAAGGTCGGTTCTAGAAACTGCTGAAAACTGTTCTAAATCGGTTAATCGTTTGGACGAAAATATGTTCGTCTGGACGAAAATTTTCCAGAGAGCCGATCGTCCTGGACGATTATTTATTTCGTCTGGACAAAAATTTTCCAGAGGACCAATCGCCACGGACGATAATTTGTTTTCGTCTGGACGAAAAATTTCCAGAGACCCGATCGTCCTGGACGATATTTAATTTCGTTTGTACGAAAATTTTCCAGAGGACCGGTCGCCTCGTACGATAGTAAAATTCGTCTGGACGAAAATTTTACAGAGAACCCATCGTCCGGGACGATAATAAAATTTGTCCTGGACGAATAGGACTTAGAAAAAATTTTTCGAGCAAGTTCCTATTCGTTCCAAGTGCTCTATAGGAGATAACTGACAGATCGTCCAGTACGATAAATATCATCCTGTACGATCAGTATAGAATTTTATGATCTCCTTATTTGTGTGTGTGAGATTTTTATTCACTCAATTACAATCACTCCCTTTCAAAATTAATTCAAAGAAAATGCAAACTTCAAATAAACAAAATATCTCATGTTGAATTTGATTTGAAGTTATCGTAGTCTGGAGTCTGATTTTCTTGAAATGTTAGTACACACAAGAGCAAGTGCAAATCTTCTGAAATTGTTAGGAGATAACTATACATTTGAACAATAATGTTTGGAATCGTCAAAACTACATAAGTTGCATAAATATAAATCATTCAAATAGCAACTATTCAAACAAAGTTTTGCTCCCTTAGTTAGTATACCCGGATAACTCTAAGGATCTCCAATTTTCTCTAAACTACAAAATTTTCATAATAGGTTAATAAAATCGTTAACAAACCCTTTAAAATCAGTAAACAATACTTTTTATATTAATCAATTCCTTAATTACAACAAATTTGAAGTAACCTAATCAACCCCGATTGCTACTGGGTAACCCAGGCCTACGAGGCTATCAATTTAGCCCTAAGGAAGGTGAAATAAACTTCACAGCCTCAGTGTGAAACAAAGGTATAATCAATTAACTTTTAAAATTTATTTAATTAAAATTCCTAATCCACTAATACTTAAAGTTTAACCTAAATCCCCCTTTTAAGCTTCAACAAACTCAGAATCTTAGACAACCTTGATTAATCACCCGACTTAGGATCTACCCCTGCCACACGACCTTCTACACACACTATAGATTATGTGCTAGGACAACCAACTCTAGATCTAGGTTAAGCCGATGTTTATTTTACCGCTGTGTGCCAGATTTTTTGTAGTTTTCACTGCATGTTGTGGATGAAATTGCTTTCCTGTATCTGCTTACTTTTTTTGCACTCTGTGGATGGATTGATGTGTTTGGCGATTAGATTATCCTTAGGTTAGATACAATTTGGATGTTCACACAGTTTTCTGCAGGTGGCCACACTCATGCAGGGCAATAAAAAGGGGGCTAAATTCATAAAAATTCATAACTGTTATAAATTCTTTGCACAGGTGCTTCAGCTGCTAAAGCCCCCAAATAAAAGGAGCGTGGCCAGTGTGTTTACTTTTTCTCTGCATATATATAACTGCTTGGGAATAACCTTTTTTTTATATATATATTAACTGCTTAGGATAACCCTACAGGTGAGTCTAGATTTTTATTTTTTTTGATATAAATGTAATTTGTGTAATTGTCAAGTGTTGTGAAAGTTAATTTTGAGTTGGGATATATAGGTCCAAAGCTTGGATTCCAAAGAGGGAAGTATTCCTTTTCCATTTGGAAATCTAAATTTGGATCATACTTTTTCTATACCCAAAGTGGAAAGAGTGACCTTCCCCTTAAAAGGGAAGTGCCCTCTCATCCATTTGGGTAGTTTACCACAAAGAATCCAAGGGGTTTGAAGAAAAGGAGTTCAAAGAAGAACAAGATTGAAGATTTGAAGATCGAGAATATCCCACTCTACTTTTTGCAAGACTCTGGTTTGTAATAAGCAAGGCAATTCTGCCTATAGACATTTATTAATTAGTTAATTTATATTTGATGTGTTGAATTGATTTCCTTTAGGATTACCTAATTTTCTTAGTTTTTTGGCGATTGTGTGCCGCTTTTGTTTTCGCCTGGATACGTAAGAGTCGTGATGGTGTGAAAGTTTTCTACTCAAAATCTTAAATGTCTTAAATTTTAGTGAGTCTAAATAACATAGAAAAATAACGAAGCTAGGGAATTAGCTGGGGATCGACCCCGGGGTCGCATGCATATTTCTGCACTACTATTTCCTTGCTTTAGACCCTTCCCTGCCTGCGGGTAGAGTCCGGATAGTCTGACCTAAGAGGACGAGGTGTCAAATCTGGGGAAGTCCAGTCTTCTAAAAATTTATTTTATAAGCTTGTTTTTAAAATTTCAAGCATATTTGATTTGGAAGTTGTCGACTAGCATGCATTGCATTAGATACAAATTAAAAGAGTCAAAATTTTAATTGCATAGTCCTTAGCATTTTGCTCCCAACATAAGTCAAAGGGGCCAATTAGGAAAATCTCTAGACGTCCGCCCCAACTCTCCAAAACTTTAAATAAAACGTCCCTATCACTCTTTCATAAAAGACCGGACTCATCTCTTTTAAATCGATTAGGTGGTTAGCTGGCTCCCCAATCCAGGCCGGGGTAAGTCCAGGCATTGCACTACATTATTTAGGATCGGACGACTATGGTCCAATGTTTAAATTAGACTTAGGATCTGGGGCAGATTTTTGATTATAAAACCCCAAATTTTGGGAATATAATACCAAATTTCTAATAAAATGCTCAACTCTGATTAAAGCTTTATTTCAATCCTAAAACATAAAGCCTAACACTTAGATTAAGTTGGGACACTTCCGGATAGTTCTGGAATCTCAAGGTGTCCCTACCTCTCTTCACTCGATTCTGTTAATAAATGTTCAATCTTGATCCATTCCCTCTTAATTTTCCAAAAATCCCATTCATTTTTGATATCACTCCTAGAAAATCTAACAAAATTTCATCACTATTTTAATCGAGAGTTTTCGTAGGGGACTATGTCTCCCTACAATGTAATTAACTACGAGGGCTTGCGCTCGTAAGAGATTTGGAACCACACGCACCTGATTTCAAAATTAATATTTTTTTAAAAATCTTCTTAGATTTCTTTGGGAAAAGTTAAAGAACGATCGTCGTTATTACATTATTAGAATTATCATTGAAAAGTGTTATCTCCCTTTGGGGAGATACATCCTTCTTTGATAAGGCTTTGGATGTGAATTCGACGATCATACCTCTTGAATATCATAACTGGATATTTAGTTGAACTTAACCTTGTTCCCTTGGGGCCATGTAAAGTTCTCCTTAGAATCTGGTCATCATATTCAAGATGAGTTTCACAATTCTAAGTTTGAACACCATTATGAAATTTTATTTTTGTCCTTCTGGATGATATACTCTTTCGAACGAGTTGATTCGACTCTAGAATTAGAATTCAATATAAATTTTAAAATTTTCCAAAGAAAACTAATATTTTTTTCAAAACCTGTTTTCAAAATTCCACCAAAAAGAGTTGTCTATACAAATGACATCATATGATACGATTAGTACAAAAACTAATGAATTCATTTGGGATGAACTAGTATATACCTAAGTTTGTAATATGTTGGTCATCTAATTGAACTAATATCGTACAATACAAATAGGCAAAAATATAAGACATGATTTGAATAACTTCATTTTAGAATAAAAAATGTATCAAATCATCAAGTACAAGTTTAAATTGTACAGTACGATTAGTTTTAAAATTTTAAGTTTTGACTCTCTCCCCTAGTGTGTATTTGCATAGTTACTCAGTTGTAATCACACTTTCTCATATTCAAGAAAAATAAAAAATTTACAAACTTCATTACATGAAACCTAATCTACTCTATCTTAAACTCTTCAGCAGTCTGGAATATGATTTCCTTAAAATGTTAGTAGACACAAATAACAAAAAGAAAATGTCTAGTATATGCTCAAGAGAAATGATAAATTAATAGAATAATAATATTTGTCTATCATAAAAAGCACATTCTCAAGTTGAATTGCTAAGTTGCAACATATTCATTATTGCATACTTTGTAGATCTAATAAGGAACCTATGTTATTTAATTCTTATATATAAATGACCCTTTCAAAGATTTTGAAAAAATCATAACCAGCACAAAATCAACATTATTTTGGACCTCTTAGGTATTATACATACCCTGTAGTAGATGGAATTCATGAGAGTTTTAGTAGACCTACTTTTATGCTAATAATTTTTAATTAAAATCTGTCATAAATTAGATGAGTCAAAATTCTTAGTTTGGGAGAACTCTTGCTGAAGTTCCTAATTTATACTTAGTTAGTTTTCTAGAAATATGCACTATATTTAAGTATAATGGTGTTCTTGATGATGCAATTGTGCTTCATTTATTTTTATTTTCTCTAAGATATGAGGTTAATATATGGATGAAATCTTTACCCCAAGCTCTATAATCACTTGGAATGAGTTGGCTCACAAATTTCTTGTTAAGCATTTACCACCTTCAAAGACTACCAAACTTAGAAATGATATCACGTACTTTACCAGATTTGAAGAAGAATCAATTTATAAAAGTTGGGAGATATTTAAAAAAATTCATAGGAACTACCCTCATTATGCCTTACCAGATTAATTGGTTATTCAAAACTTTTATAATAGATTAGTAGGATATCTTAGAGAAAACATAGATGTTAAAATTGGAGGATCTTTAATGTTCAATCCACTTGAGGAAGTATATGAATTAATCAAGAAAATAGCTACAAATAATTTTTGTTAACCTGTTGATTGGGTAAATCCGGATAGAATAATTATAATTTATAAATCATATGCTTTATCAATTTTAACTGCTCAAGTTACAATAATTTCTAAGAAATTTGGTAACTTGAAAGTTAGGGATGGGATAAATAGGATGATAATATTACTAGAAATCCTAGAAATTTAAATACTGCACTGCCATATTATGTAGCGTTGTAATGTTACCCTTCAAATTTTAAATAGCTCTACCATGATAAGGAATGGGAATAAACCTTTGGAAGATGTTATTATATTACTAGGAATTTAACCAAATAATTAATCTGCTACTTTAAAAAAAAAAATTGATGATCAAATAGGGAATTCTTCTTGGTTCATTAATTATAAAAAATAGAAGAATAATATAATAATATCTAGCTTAGAAGTGAGAAAGATTTGGCAAACCCTTAAAAAGGATAGAGATTTACCTCAGAAGGATAAAGGTGATGATGAATATTTAGAAAGTAAATCTTCAACTGAATAACTTGATCCTATAAAGGAACCCAAAAAAGTAATTAGAAAGGTTGTAATGAGACCACAACCACCATTTTCTTAGAGGTTAATTAAACAAAATCTTGATAAACAATTCTTATAGTTCTTAGAAGTGTTTAAAAAATTAACCATCAATATACATATGTCTGAAGCTTTAGAGCAGATGACACACATGAAAACTTTATGAAGAATATTTTAAATAATAAAAGGAAGATATGAGAATTTAAAATTATAGTATTAACTAAAATGTGTAGAGCTATAATTTAGAAGAAACTTCATGAGAAACTTAAAAATCCTAGTAGCTTTACCATTCTTTTAACTATTGGTTATAAATTCTATGGGAGTGCTTCATGTGAGTTAGGATCAAGTATTAATCTAATGCCACTTTTAATCTCTAAAATATTATATATAAGGGAGGTTCAACCTACCTCTATTACTCTTCAATTGGCTAATAGATCTTATACTTATCCTAGGGTAATAATAGAAGATATTTTTATTAAGGTCGATAAATTTATTTTTCTTATTGATTTTGTTATGCTTGATATAGACGAAGATATGGAAATACCTCTCATTTTATTAAAACCATTCTTAGCTACAAGGAAGTTCATGATTAACATGCAAAAAGGAGAATTAACTATAAGGGTTCAGGATCAGGAGGTATTATTGATGTGCTTAAATCAGTGAAATTCCCCAAAGGAAAAATAAAGATTTCCTTAGAATTGATTTGAAAGATATTGTAGTGGAGAGTTTGAAGGAAGAATTGTTAGAAGAAGAATTATTAGAAGATGATCAAATTGAAAATAATAGTGATATTTCAGAAGAATTTGTTTCAACAAGCAATGCAGATACATAATTATTTAATGAGAATTGTAAACCTTTGAAAACCATATCTTTTGGTATAGCTTTAACATTTTATGTTATCTTCTTAAGTATGGTTTTCTAGGAAACAACTCTACTCTTACTGTAATCATTTCAGTAAAAGTGAATTAATTAGGATTTTAAGTTGTTTTGAATGAGATTTTGGGTGGATAATAATTGACATTAAAAAAATTAGCCCATCAATTTATATGTATAGAATCTTAATGGAAGCTAATTCAATATCAAAAGTTGATCCTCAAATAAGACTTAATGAAAGATATTATTAAGAAGGAGATTCTTAAATTTCTTGATGCGAGGATTATTTACCCGATTTTTATAGTTCTTCGATAAGCCTTATTCATTATGTTACTAAAAAAGGAGGCTTGACTTTATATAATATGAGCATAATTAACTTACACCCACAAGACCGTCACTAGGTAGAGGATTTGTTTAGGTTATAAAAAATTACTTGAGGTCACTAAAAAAGATTATTTTCTCATACTTTTTCTTGATTATTTGCTAAATAGATTAGAAAGACATTATTTTATAATTTTCTAGAAAATATTCTGGGTATCATCAGATTCCCACTACACTTGAGGATCAAGACAAGACTACATTCACTAATCCTTATTAATCTTTTACTTTTAGAAAAATGTCTTTGGTCTTAAAAATACTTTTGCTATTTTTTATTGACATGTGATGTCAATTTTTTTAACTTAATAGAGTAGGGTATTAAATTTGTTTTATAGCACAGAATGGTAGCCATTAAAAGAGAAGCATAATAATAATTTTAGTGTTGTAGAAATGACGATGCTCAGGTGGACGAGTGGCTTTACCCTTAATGATAGGATACGAAATGAGCATATACTTGAAAAGGTTGGAGTAGTTTCATTGGAAAAAAAATATTATAGAGAGTCGCCTTAGACAGTTTAGTCATGTAAAATGATGGCCTTCTGATGACCTGGTTAGGAAAGTACTTGTATTAGATCTAACCTATGTTAAGAAAGGCAGAGGTTGACCTATAATGGTTTTGTTAGAAAATATTAGAAATGACCTTTCTTTATTGGATCTAAATGAGAATTCAACACATAATTGGACACAATGGAGAAAATGGATTCATGTAGTCGACCCCACATAGTAGGTAAAGGCTTGAAGTTGTTGTTGTTGTTGAGGTTGTTGTAGAGTAGGGTATTAAAGGTTTCATGGATTATTTCTCTGTATCTATCACTACATCTGATTCTTGTCTTGAGCATTTAACTTCTATTAGGAAAAGATATGAAGAAATAAATTTAGAGTTAAATTGGGAGAAATGTCAATTTATAGGTACTGAAGACATTATTTTAGGACATAAAATTTATAAGGAAGTATTAGAAGTAGATTTTACAAAAAATTCAGGTGATAAAGAAATTACCTCCCTTCAATCAATTAAAGGAATTATAAGTTTCCTTGGTCTTACAATATTTAATAGGAGATTCATTAAAAACTTCTCCAAAAATTTTAAACCTTTTATTTCATTTATTACAGATGGATGCTCTTCTTATATTTAATTATGTATGTCATGAGATAGATATTTAGCTATTATTTCTCCTGAATGGTCGTTGCCTTTTATAGTGATGTATGGCGCCTTCAACTTTTTTATTGGTGCAATTCTAGGACAACAATGATATAAAAAACTACATGTTATTTTTTATACTAGCAAAACTTTAAATTTGGCTCAATCTAACTACACAACTATCAAAAAAAAATTGCTAGTTATTTTCATTGCTTTTGACAAGTTTAGATCATATTTTATTGGTAACAAAATAGTGTTCTATATTGATCATTATGTTATCAAATATCTTATGACAAGGAAAGACTTTAAACCTAGATTGGTTAGGTGGATTCTTTTGTTACAAAGAATTTGATGTAAAAATTTTGGATAAAAAAGGGACTAAAGATCAAATTGTTGGTGTTCTTTCTAGACTCTTTATTGAAAAGAATTCTGATGAACAATTGTTTACTCTACATTTTAAAAAAATACATTAGTATGTTAACATTGTTAATTTCATCATTAGTGTTATATATTCATGTGATTTATTAGCAATTCAAAAGAAGAACTTTTTACATGATACCAAGTACTATTTTCTGGATGAACCTTATTTATTTAAAGTTTGTAATCATAAAATCATTAGAATATCTATCCCTGATGAAGAAATAATACCACTTATTAGGGATGTCATGATTTTGGAGGGCATTTTAGAGATTTTAGAACTATTTCTAAGCTCCTCCAATCTAATTTTTTTTGGCCCACTCTTTTTTAAGATGTAAATAAATATATTAGGTAATGCGATCAATGTCAAAGAGTAAGAAATATTTCAAAAAGAAATGAAATGGGTATGAATTATATTTTAGAAATATAGATATTTGATGTTTAGGCATTATATTTTATGGGACCTTTTGTGCAATCCCATGGAAGTCAATGTGTTAAAATTATTGTGGATTATGTTTTAAAATGGATTGAGGGAATTGAAACCTCTAAAACTGATGCTCAAGTTTTAATTAATTTTTTAAAGAAATATATTTTATTTAGATTCAGAATGCCAAGAGTTTTAATCAATGATGGTAAAGTCATTTTTCCAATAAAAAAATTGAAACAAATTTAAAGAAATATAGACGTTATCATTGGGTAGCAACTATTTATCACACTCAAACAAGTGATAAGGTTGAGATTAGTAATAGAGAGGTTAAGCATATTTTGGTTTAATTCCCCTTATGCTGACATTGTTATATTGTCAACCATTAACATCTACACTTTTTGATTTTTTTTTAGTTAAAGAAAAAAACAACTATTACAAACTAGAGAGGAAAAAAACAAAAATGCCCTCTGAAATTATCATAACGGATATGTGATCTACTAATTTCCATTTTAAATTCTTTGGGGTGATGGGGACACCAAATATTAAAACATCCTAAAAGGTTTGTTAGTATCCTAGAGTTCCCAAAAGAGAGAAAATGACAACTAGTAAGAATCCCATCAACCAATACAACAATTCGAAAAAATCAAAATAAAACTAATTAAAAAACAAAAAAAACAACACACTACTGCTAAAAAACAAAATAAACAGTAAGGCCAACTACAAAAGCCCTTAATAAGACATCTTCAATGCCTTATGAAGCAAATAAATTCTAGTTAAGCTTCATATTAGAGTTAATTTTCTGAACCTCCTTGAACGAAGCATATTAAAATAGAGTTTCCAAGTCTTTAATTTTGTAATTTTTTTGAGTCAAGAATACCATAAAACTTTTGCTTCATTAGAATAAATGATGCAATGCCCTTTACTAATCTCCACTGTTCTGAAATAAGCCAATGCTTTCTTCTTCAAAGTTCTATCCTTTATCCTAGCCATACTCTCCATTATCTCGATACAACATCACCCTCTCCCGGCTTCAAATCACATTTTCTTTTCCTAGGACAATCCTCAATAGGTACTAAGAATTTAAGTTGCTTAGTGCTCTTTTGTTTCACACTAAACAGCCCAATTACCTTATTGCTATCAAATAGATAAGAAGAATTTGTCTTCTGAACATCATTTTTTGGAGAAGAAACTAAATCTTGAGATACCACTCCAGCCTTGGTAACTCCATCATCTATTTCTTCTAGTTCAACTGTAGTATTGGAAACGTCTTTAGATTTTTTAAACAAAGTTGAATCAGGAATGCCTTCAACATCTATTTCATTTAGTCCAAAACTACTTTCTAAAGTAATGGGATCAGAAATAAAATCAACTTCAACTTTGTTCAGATTTATGTAGATGACATCTTATTTGGATCTTCAGATAAAACCTTATGTGAGGAATTCTAAAAAATAATGAGTAACAAGTTTGAAATGAACATGATGGGAGAGCTAAATTACTTTCTTGGATTTAGTATGAAACAAATGGAGGAGGGAACATTCCTTAGCCAAACTAAATACATCAAGGATATTCTAAAAAAATTTAAAATGGATAGTACTAAGGTCATGAACTCTCCCATGAGTTCTACCATTCAACTAGACAAAAACCCAAATGGAAAGTTAGTAGACCAGAAAAAATATAGAGGAATAATTGGATCACTCCTCTATTTAACTATCAATAGCCAGATATAACATTTAGTGTGTACCACTATGCATGATTCCAAGCTGACCCAAAAGAGTCTTACTTGACTGCTATCAAGATAATCCTTAGATATATACTAGGCACCCAAAACTTAGGCATTTGGTATTCTATACAAATTACATCTTTTGAAATCTTAGGGTACTCAGATTATAATTTTACATTATGTAGGGTAGATAGAAAACGCACCTTTGGAACCTGTCAATTCATAAGATAAACCTTAGTTTCCTAGTCTAGTACAAAGCAAAATTCAATAGCCCTTTCCACAGTTGAGAGAGAATATATGTAGTAAGAAGTTGTATTGAACAAGTTATATGGTTAAAATAATAACTCTTAGATCATGGATTACCTATAGGAACCATTCAAATTATGTGTGACAAAACTAATGTAATTTGCATATCCAAAAATCCAATTCAACACTCTCGAACATAATATATAGACATTAAATATCACTTTATAAGAGATCATGTAGCCAAAGGAGATATAGAACTGCACCATATAACTATAAGAGATCAATTGGCAGACATATTTAAGGAACCACTAGCATATGACACCTTTAGCACCTTGAGAATAAAATTAGGTGTAATAGACATTCATGCTTGATCCAAAAAAAGAAAATGGTTTAAGATGTTACTGATCTTCACACACTCATCTCATTGAATTACCCAAATAGTTAACTTTCAATCCATATTATATTGTATGATCCACATTCATACTGTACGATCATCACAAATGCATAGATCACATCCATTAGTTTAATTAATAATCCATATTAGATCCCTGATCTGTATATCATACTATACAATACCCTAATCATATTATACACTCCACATGTCATTAATCATCCATGCATTCAATTAATTTAGTATAATATTATTTCCATTTGTAATGTATAATATCTCCATGCATATTGTACTATTCATATAGTGGAATGGATTGGGATGAATTTAACTCGGTCGATATGATAATATTCTTTTCATACTATACAAACACTAGTTGGTACTGTATGAAACTTTTCATCAAAGATCGTATTGTTGACCCATCGTGACGAACATATTTCCTTCATATCATCCAGTATGATACTGATCATACTACATGATTTGACCAACTTTTCCTAATAGGTCATCCAGACAAATTAACTACTCGATCGTACTATATAATCCTAAATTGTACTATACAAATAATAAAAATTTCTATAAATAGAAAGGGAAATCTGTTCAATTCACTCAACCTTTTTTCACTCAACTTTTCTTAAAACTTCTCTACTCAATGGCTAGTGGAAGTAAACATAGCTGGATGGTTCCAGGAAGCTCCTCTACCTCTCATCGTTATGTCAATATCTTTCATTTTGCTAAATATGAGAATGCATATCACAAATTCAAAGTGTACAAGATCACTCCTTCTAATGTAATCAATTCATCCACACTTAACTTCGAGGTGATGAGCCTCTTCACTTCCACTTCCCTTTAATTTCTTCTTACCTTGGGCTTTCTATTTAATTTTGAGCTCTTCTACGAGTTCCTTAAGAACCATAGAATCAACATAGACAACTTAACCCTAACCTTATATATATGTCATTGAAATGTCAAAATCACTAAAGCATAATTAACTGAACATATCAATCTTTCTACTGAAGGACCTTGATCCAACTCTTTCATAACCAATGAGTTTGACTGGAGTTCTATCAATTTAGTGCTTAGAAATGTTACTTTAAACCAACACCAACCTCTTGTCCAATCCTTTATACAGAATGCCCGCATCACCCAACACATTCTTAGGACATCCATAATACCCACAGTTGGAGAGAGGATACACATGACCCCAATTCTATATGCCATCACTTACCTAATCATGTCCAATACTAGATTTGATGAAGCTGACATTATTCTAGATTATATCTGGAACATGATTCAAATTCTCCATCCTAGCACCGGCCGTAAACAAAGTATTACCTTATGGCATCTCATAGGATATATTCTTCACCACAAATATAAATTAACCTATCCTAGTCAACCCCTTAATAACCTTATTTTCCATACGGATGCCTCTTTATGTATCTTGTTTCATCAGGGCCAAGAGCATGTTGACCCAAATTTTGATGAAGAAGGGGTGCTTACTCCAACAAGAGAACTTTCCCCAGCAGGAGGATCTGCACCTATATATTCACAATATGATATTACTCAACGCCTCAACCAACTCAAAACCTGATTTGATTTTCACATCTAGTAACAACACCAGAAGCACTAGGATGACATGCGATGGTTTGGCATGAGATTTTCCTTGATGCATCAGTTCTTTCAGCCACCACCACCACCACCTAATTAGGATCCATCATTTGACTAGTTTTTATTTGATGTGTTTTTGTACTAATTTATTTCTTTTATTATGGGATACTCCTCTTTTTGGTGATGTAAAAGGGGGTGAAGTTATTTGTCCTTAGTTGATATATTTTCAATTGTATATCGTGTTTCTTGAATTCTTTTTTAGTTTATGTGGTTTAAAATTAAATGTTTTTGTTCATGTTTTTATGTTCTTGCTTTTATTAAAAAAAACAAAAGGAAAAAAAATTATCTTGCCTATCAACTAACATTATTTGACATCATCAAAAAGGATGAGATTATTGCAATCCAGGATCCCTACTCTATAATTTTGATGATGACAAATAATGTTGTTTAAATTATTTTATTCTATATTAAATATTTTGAATGTTACTCTCATGTATGAGTTGAGTACAAATATTTCAAGGAGATTGCACATTGCTCAATACAACAAAAGACTCAAGACTGGGTAGAATAGGATGTGAGGGTGTTTGTAACTCTTTTTTTTGTTTCTTGAGTCTGGCCATAAAATGTTGTATGCAAATTGAGTGACCATGCACAAACACATGGGGAGAGCTTTTTTAATGGAAAAAAATATTTTTTATATAGATCATAATGTTACAATTTTAAATCATACTGTACGATATATTGTGGCTTAACAACTAACTTTTATGAACTATTCATACTATAAGCTCTGGATCATACTGTACGATTTATTTTCAACCCTAAACCATAGCCGCCAGATTAATTTAAGAAAGTTTTTTAAAATTTGAATTTTGAACACATCGTACTGTATGGTGCAAATCATATTGTACAAAGATTTGAAATCTTGCTAAAATTATCCCTTATGATTAGTCAATTAAATCAAGGCTTAATTAATTATTAAGGATCATACTATATAACTTTGATCATACTGTATGATGAATCGAGATGAATTTTTGTCATACCAAAGATGATATAAGACAAACCCTTCATTCTTTTTTTCTAATTGTATTGTATGACATTGATTATATTGTACGATGAACTGAGGTGGTTTTTGGTCATACAAAAGATCGTACTAGATAAAACCTTAATTTTTGAACTAATTGTACCATACGAATAATATATCGTATAAGATAAACTTCATAAACTCAACTAATCATACTGTACAAATAGGATTGTACCAAATGATAAATAGAGATGATTTTCATTCATCTCAGTGTTCATCCAATATGAACAGAAGAAATAAAGTAGATTATACTATATGATATTCGTATTATACTATATGATTTATTGAAAAATTGTTGGCTTTTCGTACTCCTTCTTATCAGGATGAGAGTTATTTTGAATTGATCATATTGTATAATTTGAGATCATACTGTACGAACATAAATGGCTAATTTGAATTTTTAGGGTTCTATGAAACCTATTATATATGTAATGTTATCATTTATTAAAAAGGAAGTGAGAGGAATGTGACAGCTTAAGGAACTCTTGAGAGGAAGCTTTTGGAAGAGATTCAAGGCTTGTGAGAGGAAGCATAAGGAGAGCTTGAGCGTGAGGGAAAAGTAGTGTGAGGGGATCACACGGTTGCTCCAAGCTAGCTACACGCTTGCTCCTCATATGGCTTGGGTGAGTATTTTGGGAGCTCTCTAGGGGGAGAGGCATCTAGGTCAAAGTCCTTGAAGGTTCTTTGCATTCTCCAGGAGGAAAAAAATGAGAAGATCTGCTTCACACACCAGGAGGGTGACATAGCATCCAGCACTCTGCCACACCGAGGAAGATAAAAGTTAGTTTGGTAATGGCTTCTCCGGCTTACTGTGAGAGTAGAAGGAGAGTCGCTTTTGAGTAGAGTAAATCTCAAAGTGGAGGAATCCAGGGAGTGGATGTGGGTCAATGTTGATCAAACCACTATAAAAATCTCTGGTGTGCTTTTTTCCATTTTTCTACATTTTACTTCTCTTGTATTTAACTTTGTTATAACTGCTTGGTGAAAATTTGATTTTATTATTCTATTAAGCAATTTAAAATTTCATCACCATTACTGCAATTGTTATCAAATCAGTAGCTTCCGCATTTTATTAGTCAAGTTATCATTTTTTAAATTAAAAAAAAAAACTCTAAAATTAGAACTTCTATTTAGGATTTATTTTTAAAATACTGATTCCCCCCCCCCCCCCTCTTGGCGCATCTCATACTTTCAAAGATATTATAACTGTAGGAGGTTAGTAGATATCATTTTCACACCTACAAACTTGATAAAGATCTGGGGATGTAGAAGCTCTATATCACATCTACAATTATTAGCCCCAATGGGAATAATATAGTATTTTCATTTGTCAATCAAAAATATTTTATTAAATATTATATTAACCATTTTACTATTGCTATTAATTTATAGAATTTCCAAAAAATATCAATTTTATTTTAGTAAGATAAATTATGCATTGAAAGTAAAAAGTAATAGTCCTTTTGCAAGTAAGCATAACGCTTTCTCGTGGGCTCGACACTCTACTTAATCACTTTATTATTTGATTTGACACATATGCTTGCTTAAATTTAAGTGGGGTTTCATTGTTACTATAAGATTATCATTGTTACTATACATGAGTAACAACATTGGGACTTATGATGACATTATTGGTTTTTCTTTACTTTGTTTTTATGATTCTTAGCTTGAGAGAGAGAAGGGTGATAATGTTGGTTGTTTCTTTTTATTTTCTTATTCTGGGAAGTTTTATTTGGGTAGCCAGTGAACTATGAGTCTGGTTAGTTCTGCTAGTTGATTGTTAGGATAGTCAAATTAGTTGAAGGTTGTATGTGTTAATTATGAAGTTTAATAACAAGCCATTTTAGTTTTTTTCTCTTGCTTTTTTACATATGTAGTTTATTATGTTATATGTTTGTTATTCTATTTTATTATTTCATAATCTTTATGTAGTTTAAAATTCCTATATGTTTAATTATTATTTTCCCCTCTATTGATTTAAATACCCTTTGATACTCATTTGATCAAAACAAAATTACTAAATATTAAGAATACTACAAAACTATAGTTGCTTACTTGAATGAGCAAAGTAAAACAATTCATAATTTGACAATCATAATAAGCAACTAACAAAATCATCTAAGATAATACTTCATATCAAACTTAAATGCTATAACACCAAAGAACTTGACTACAGGTTACAAGATTGAACAACTAAGTTTAAAAAAAAGGAGTACTTAGATTAATTTAAAATATTCCTTATAAACTCTGGCATAAAATTAGTGAACTTCTATAAATCCAAATATTATTCTAATTTAGGGTTCATTATAGGAATAAGATAATTAGATATTGAAATTCATTATCTGAGTACTCATGAAAGTTAAAAGAAATAAGTGAAAAACAAGAAGATTGAAAGAAAAAGGAAAACGAAAGAAATGATAAATGGGTGTTCTAGCATAAAAAAATTGGTATCTAATGAAGTTGTATTCCTAGAGGATTCTAATATTTGAAATTGCTCTGATACCAATTGAAATTACTAGATGCGCCAAGAGGGGGATGAATTGGGTGATTAAGAACTTCTTTAATGAAAAGAAATATCTTTTTATGACTTTATGCGGAAGCGAATTTCATTCATAATAAAAAGATATGTAATCAATTTCTTCCACGCAATTAATCATAATAAAAATAAATGCGGAAATAAAGTGCATAAAAAAATAATGGAAAGAACACACCAATTTATAGTGGTTCGGTCAAACCATGACCTACGTCCACTCCCCGGAGGCACCCTCCGAGTATTACACTAAACCTTTAGTGATTCTCCTTTAGCCCCCACAGCTAGGTGGAGAAACCTTTACACAATCACTTCCATCTTCCCCGGTGTGGCGGAGGAGCCGGGTCCTTTGACACCAACAAGATCTTGTTCTTCCCAAAACTTCCTTCAAGATGAACCTTGAATCCGATGGTACTGAGGTGCAAGCTCACTGGAACAATCATGAGAACTCTCCTTCACACTCCCTTAAAAGCCCCTCCAAGGTTCTTCTCCCTCTCTCAAACTCCACCCTTTTGCTCTCTCCCTTTCAAGTCCTCTCTTCAAGTTTTCTCTAGAAAAATGAAGCCACAATGGCTGCCAAAAGACTCTTACAAAGACTTATGAGAGTGCTTAAATAGAGGGTTAAAAAAACCCCAAAAATACTTAATTCAGCTGTCAAATATCGTACCGTACGATCGCAAGATCGTCCAGTACGATGTGCAGAAATTGACCTGTTAATACTGTACGATGTAGTTTGTACAGTACGATCCAAATGACATATTTCAGCCATTTTGATTGCATAATCTCAGGATTAAATTAGGCAATATTATAAACATCGTTCAGTATGATTATGATCGTACAATACTATTATACAACTTTTCAAATTCAAATTTTTGCCTAATTTAATGGACGGCATGCTTTCTAATTATAACAAATAGTATAGTACGATGTGGTGATTGTACAGTATGATTAATTATATTCAAAATTAATTTTTTCAGGAAAAATAAATATTTTAATTTATTTCTGTTACACCAGATCGTACAGTACGATGAACAGAAAAGTTAAAATATTCATAATCATTTTTTGCTCCCTCTATGTGTGTGCATGATCAATAAACTAACATACATATTTATAAGACTTGACTCAATAAATGAAAATTACAGACTCATTTAATACGACCAATTCTATGCAATCTTGAGCCTTGAATCTTCAAAGAAAGGTGCATGATGTACCTGAAATATTAGTTAACATAGAAAGAAATATGCACTACAAATACCAGGAGAAATAAAAGATTAATAAATATTATTTGTTATCATCAAAATCATAAACTCGGAAGCCCGAGTTACAACAATCTCCCCTTTTTTATAATGTCAAATAATATTGGTTGACTTTGCAAATTAAAAAAAAAATTCTCCTAAACTGCCCCTCAGTAAAAGAATTACATTAAAAATGAGGGGAAAGCTTTCTTTTTTTTTTAAATTTTTTTTAAGATAAATAAATAACATAAAAAATTTAAACAAAATGCAATAAACTACAATACTTTCTTCCCCTTTGACATTATCAAAAAGAAGAGATAAAAAAATATAAAATAACAACATAATAATGAAACAAAAACATACAATTATATAAAACATGTTAAACATACAAAAATAAAAAAAAACATACAAAACACATAAATAGAAACACACAAACAAACCTTAACATACTTATACCTCATCATCATTCTCCTGTTCTGATGATTCAGAAACTAGGTCTGTCAAGGAGACTTTTTGTTTTTTACTTTTCCCCAAATTACAAACGGTTTGTTTTTACTCGTTTCCTTTGCAGGAAGAGTTTTTAAGTTGGGGCATTCACGCTTCAAATGTCCGGGTTTCCTACACCCAAAGCAAATTATGTCAGAACAAAACTTGACATTTTTACAATATTTACCTTTACTCCGCTTTTGTTGATGTTCATGCTTGTGGTTCAATAGAATTTCAAATTTATTTGTTATCGATGATATCTCCTTGCATTCATCATCTACTAAGCCATACTCATCTGTGTGTTTAGCTTTTAGCACAATAGTCTTCTCATCACCTGCATCAAAAAATCTTTGACTCACACTTTGCTCGTAGGCAATGAGTGAGCCGATTTTAGAATTTAATGCACAGAAAAAATAATTCAAGCATTTAGCATTTAGTTGTGCATTGACTAGTTCTATTTTACTCCATTCAGTAAAAGGAATATTAATTTTGACTCCATCTATCATACGTGAAGGTGCAGAATAGCCAGTTTGAATCATATGCCACACTCGATAATCAATTGATTGCAAAAATGTTGACATGCGAATTTTCCAAAAATTAAAAGAAATATTTTCAAATAAAGGTTGACGTGTAATACAATAGCCTTCCGCAATCTTACGATTTCCAAATTATGCCATGATCAATTTTTTTAAGGTTTTCTAAAACACTATTTTTGAAACCCGCTCTGATACCAATTGAAATTGCTCTGATACCAATTGAAATTACTAGATGCGCCAAGAGGGGGGTGAATTGGATGATTAAGAACTTCTTTAATGAAAAGAAATATCTTTTTATGACTTTATGCGGAAGCGAATTTCATTCATAATAAAAAGATATGTAATCAATTTCATCCACGCAATTAATCATAATAAAAATAAATGCGGAAATAAAGTGCAGAAAAATTAATGGAAAGAACACACCAATTTATAGTGGTTCGGTCAAACCATGACCTATGTCCACTCCCCGGAGGCACCCTCCGAGTATTACACTAAACCTTTAGTGATTCTCCTTTAGCCCCCACAGCTAGGCGGAGAAGCCCTTACACAATCACTTCCACCTTCCCCGGTGCGGCGGAGGAGCCGGGTCCTTTGACACCAACGAGATCTTGTTCTTCCCAAAACTTCCATCAAGACGAACCTTGAAACTGATGGTACTGAGGTGCAAGCTCGCCGGAGCAACCGTGTGAACTCTCCTTCACACTCCCTTGAAACCCCCTCCAAGGTTCTTCTCCCTCTCTCAAACTCCACCCTTTCCTCTCTCCCTTTCAAGTCCTCTCTTCAAGTTTTCTATAGAAAAATGAAGCCACAATGGCTGCCAAAAGACTCTTATAAAGTCTTATGAGAGTGCTTAAATAGAGGGCTAAAAAAACCCTAAAAAAACTCAATTCAGCTGTTGAATATCGTACCGTACGATCGCAAGATCGTTCAGTAAGATGTGTAGAAATTAACCTGTTAGTATTGTACGATGCAGTTAGTACAGTACGATCCAGTTCGTACAGTACGATCCAAACGACAAATTTCAGCCTTTTTGATTGCATAATCTCAGGATTAACTTAGGCAATATTTTAAACATCGTTCAGTACGATTATGATCGTACAGTACGATTATACAACTTTTCAAATTCAAATTTTTGCCTAATTTAATGGACGGCAGGCTTTCTAATTATAACAGATCGTATAGTATGATGTGGTGATCATATAGTACGATTAATTATATTCCAAATTAATTTTTTTAGGAAAAATAAATATTTTAATTTATTTCTGTTACACCAGATCGTACAGTACGAAATAAATTTGTACAGTATGATGAACAGAAAAGTTAAAATATTCATAATCATTTTTATCTCCCTCTATGTGTGTGCATGATCAACAAACTAACATACATCATTATAAGACTTGACTCAATAAATGAAAATTACATACTCATTTAATACGACCAATTCTATGCAATCTTGAGCCTTGAATCTTCAAAGAACGGTGCATGATGTACCTGAAATATTAGTTAACATTGAAAGAAATATGCACTGCAAATACCAGGAGAAATAAAAGATTAATAAATATTATTTGTTATAATCAAAATCATAAATTCAGAAGCCCGAGTTCAACAATCTCCCCCTTTTTTATGATGTCAAATAATATTGGTTGACTTTGCAAATTAAAAAAGATTTCTCCTAAACTCCCCCTCAGTAAAAGAGTTACATTAAAAATTAGGGGAAAGCTTTATTTTTTTTTAATTTTTTTTTTTAAAGATAAATAAATAACATAAAAAATTTAAACAAAATGCAATAAACTACAATACTTTCTTCAACTTTGACATTATCAAAAAGAAAAGATAAAAAAAATATAAAATAACAACTTAATAACGAAACAAAAATATACAATTATATAAAACATGTTAAACATACAAAAATAAAAAAAAAACATACAAAACACATAAATAGAAACACATAAACAAACCTTAACATACTTATACCTCATCATCTTTCTACTGTTCTGATGATTCAGAAACTAGGTCTGCCCAGGAGACTTTTTGCTTTTAACTTTTCCCCAAATTACAAACAGTTTGTTTTTACTCGTTTCCTTTACAGAAAGAGTTTTTAAGTTGGGGCATTCACGCTTTAAATGTCCGGGTTTCCTACACCCAAAGCAAATTATGTCAGAACAAAACTTAACATTTTTATAATATTTACCTTTACTCCGCTTTTATTGATGTTCATGCTTGTGGTTCAATAGAATTTGAAATTTATTTGTTATCGATGATATCTCCTTGCATTCATCGTCTACTAAGCCATACTTATCTGTGTGTTTGGCTTTTACCACAATAGTCTTCTCATCACCTGCATCCAAAAATCTATGACTCACACTTTCCTCGTAGGCAATTAGTGAGCCGATTTCAGAATTTAATGCACAGAAAAAATAATTCAAGCATTTAGCATGTAGTTGTGCATTGACTAGTTCTATTCTACTCCATTTAGTAAAAGGAATATTAATTTTGACTCCATCTATCATACGTGAAGGTGCAGAATAGCCAGTTTCAATCATATGCCAGACTCGATAATCAATTGATTGCAAAAATGTTGACATGCAAATTTTCCAAAAATTAAAAGAAATATTTTCAAATAAAAGGTGGTTGTGTAATACAATAGCCTTCTGCAATCTTACGATTTCCAAAATATGCCATGATCGATTTTTTCAAGGTTTTCTAAAACACTATTTTTGAAACCCACTCTGATACCAATTGAAATTGCTCTGATACCAATTGAAATTACTAGATGCGCCAAGAGGGGGGTGAATTGGATGATTAAGAACTTCTTTAATGAAAATAAATATCTTTTTATGAATTTATGCGGAAGCGAATTTCATTCATAATAAAAAGATATGAAATCAATTTTATCCACGCAATTAATCGTAATAAAAATAAATGTGGAAATAAAGTGCATAAAATAATGGAAAGAACACACCAATTTATAGTGGTTCGGTCAAACCATGACCTACGTCCAATCCCTGGAGGCACCCTCCGAGTATTACGCTAAACCTTTAGTGATTATCCTTTAGCCCCCACATCTAGGCGGAGAAGCCCTTACACAATCACTTCCACCTTCCCCGATGCGGCGAATGAGCCGGGTCCTTTGACACCAACGAGATCTTGTTCTTCCCAAAACTTCCTTTAAGACGAACCTTGAATCCGATGGTACTGAGGTGCAAGCTCGCTTGAGCAACCGTGTGAACTCTCCTTCACACTCCCTTGAAACCCCCTCCAAGGTTCTTCTCCCTCTCTCAAACTCCACCCTTTCCTCTCACCCTTTCATGTCCTCTCTTCAAGTTTTCTCTAGAAAAACGAAGCCACAATGGCTGCCAAAAGACTCTTACAAAGTCTTATGAGAGTGCTTAAATAGAGGGCTCAAAAAACCCTAAAAATACTCAATTCAGCTGTCGAATATCGTACCGTATGATCGCAAGATCGTCTAGTACGATGTGCAGAAATTGACCTGTTAGTACTATACGATGCAGTTAGTACAATATGATCCAGTTCGTACAATACGATCCAAATGACAAATTTCAGCCATTTTGATTGCATAATCTCAGGATTAACTTTGGCAATATTTTAAACATCGTTCAGTACGATTATGATCGTACAGTATGATTATACAACTTTTTAAATTCAAATTTTTGCCTAATTTAATGGACGTCATGCTTTCTAATTATAATAGATCATATAGTACGATGTGGTGATTGTACAGTACAATTAATTATATTCAAAATTATTTTTTTCATGAGAAATAAATATTTTAATCTATTTCTTTTACACCAGATCGTACAGTACAAAATAAATTCATACAGTACGTTGAACAGAAAAGTTAAAATATTCATAATCATTTTTTGCTCCCTCTATGTGTGTGCATGATCAACAAACTAACATACATCATTATAAGACATGACTCAATAAATGAAAATTACAGACTCATTTAATACGACCAATTCTAAGCAATCTTGAGCCTTGAATCTTCAAAGAACGATGCATGAGGTACCTGAAATATTAGTTAACATCGAAAGAAATATGAACTGCAAATACTTGGAGAAATAAAAGATTAATAAATATTATTTGTTATCATCAAAATCATAAACTCGAAAGCCCGAGTTGCAACAATATTTAATTTATAAATAAAAAGTGTAAGTAAGCTAGTAGATATGCATGTTTATAAATGAATTTTAAAATTAACTGAAGCACCAAAATTTCCTAAAGGAAAAATTATTCAACCCAACTTAGTAGTCAAACTTTGCACTTACATTTATAGTAGATGAGTTCAACTTGGATTTTAATGAAAATAATGTATTGGGATGTTTTGTTCATGATTACTAAATTAAAATTGACATACTTTGATCATTACAATTCAAATCGAAATAGTGAAGTATTTTCTTATATTTTAATCATTTTTAATTTGTATGTTTCATTTAGAATAATAAATTGATAAAAGCTGTAATCATATTGCTTAAGGACAAGCAATGGCTTAAGCTGGGGGAATTTATTGAGTAAATATTAAATTTATTTTTATTATGTTAAATTCTAGTAAAAATATGTATTCTAGTTGATGTTACATAGAAGTGTCTAAAAAAGTCAAAATTTTGTAATGTTAAAACCAACGTCGTAGCGCCCATAATATCAATGACATAGTGCATTCAATGCCATGAAACAAAAATTCGACATTATAGTGCTCAAGTAACAGGAAAATTATAATTAATTCTTTTCCCCAATAAAAAATATAGGTAGCGTCATAGTGCCTCTAGCTCCTCAACTCCACAAAGAGAACGTCATCAAGCTCAACTCTCTAGCATTTTTCAAAATATTTCAACATTGAAGAATCGAATTATTGAGAATCGTAATTCCATATGATGCATCTAAGTGCCATAATGTCCATATTTTGTAGCACCATGGTGGGGTAGCTAAGAGCTATTTAGTGGGGGAAAGTCACGTTGGGTAAGCCCAACGCTACAACAGAGCAAAGTCAGCAGCACCAAGGCATTAGCTCATTATTTAAACTCTATAATGCCATCTTATCAAGCCTTATGACTCTCAAGTTAGTTTAAGTAAGGAAATATAAATATTTTTATGTTTCTTTGAGAACATTTAGTGAAGTGGTTGGTTATCCATGTCGTGATAAAACACTACTTAGGAGTAAAAGAGAGTGTGGAGAGAAAACAAGTGAAGAGGGAATCATTCTGAAAAGAGTTCATTTGTAAGATCTACTTTGGATTCTGAAATTAGGGTTATATTTTCTTTATTGTCATTTTTGTATCATTTCTTGAAAGAAAGTAATGAAAGTTTTTTATTTCAAATTAATTCTTTGGCTAAATAACTTCTTAGTTGTAGGCTGATGATAGGAACAATCTTTGTACATTTTATTGTAGAGTCTTCTATATAAATGTGAATGGTTATTCTCAATTACTCCCATGCTTAAATTCGTTCATGCAATAGCCATGTATAAAGTTAAAATTTAGCTTGGTAAATTGCCTCAACATAGGAATGCTAAAACAAATAGGAGCATTGAAATAAAAAAATTTCATGCTTAGAAATAGGATGAATATAATTCTAGGGTCTATAGTGATAAAAACACTGTAGAGAGGCAAAAACCTTTCATTACACTCTCACAAACTTGATAAAGATCTAAGAGTACATATGCTATAATTCATAGTTATTATATATGAGTATGCTTAGGAAAATACAGGTTCATTCACTATCATTAGTCCAAAACATCTTAATTTCTTGTTAATTTCACTTTCATCACATTTTTTATTAGTGGTAGCACCTACCCTTTATTTCATTGAGTAAGATATATTTTTTTCCTTGAGTAAGTAGTACTAGTGATAATTCTAGCAACCTTGTGTCCTCATGGTATTGATACTCTTCTCATTCGATTTAATACATTATCGACACATATACTTGCATAGTTGAGAATATTTCACACGCAAATTTAGTAGTACCTAAAGCTACAAACCCATCAATGGGATAACAATATGTAGTAATTTTGACCCTTTGAGTGGATGAATCATCATTTAAATATAACTTCTGCATAAAGCTTTCAATCTCCTTTAAAAACATAAATGGTACATTAGGAGTATCATCATTTAGAAAAGGCTTAGTAAGAATCAAGTGTGTTGTTAGGAAGCTGACCAGGGCTTGACCTTTCACAATATGAAGAGGAATGAATGTTACATAAAAATGGAGGAGGACCATGGACATCATGCAAACATCTAAACAATGTTAAACCCATCATGAGAAATTGCAAAGGATTGAATCTTGAATAAGATTATCTTATAAAAAATATGTAATGCCTTAATTTTTTCACAACAAAATTTAATGCCAAATAATGCTGCTCAATTGGTTTATAATTGATTTCAAATAGAAATAACTGACAAATTAAATAATAAAGTGCATTATCTTTTTCTTCCTCATTTATTTGAACCAACAAAGCACTAAGAGATTTGATTAGAGTTGTGTTATACGAAATTAAATGTGTTTCTGGAATGGGGTAGTCAAAATTGGAGGTGTCATAAAATGTTTCTTTTAGTTATTGAAACCATCATAAAATTTATCATCCAATGAAATTAAACATCTTTTTTTTCAAAGTAGCAAGTGTCTGAAACCAATGAGAAAGGCTAGAGATTAATCCTTTTAAAAATGCTAACTTACCTTGGAAAGAACTAATTTGAGTAATACTTTTAGGAGGTTTTATATCTAAGATTACTTCTATCATAGAAGGATCAATTCCAATTATGTGGTGTCTTACTATGAATCCTAAAATCTTCTCATAAGTGACACAAAAGGTACACATTAGTGAGTTCATTTTTAGACCATAACGATGTATCCATTTCATGATAATTCTCATATAATAAAGATGGTATTCCCATTTGTAACTTTTGACAACTAGATTATTGACAGAAATACTCCACTTGATTATGGATAAGTTCATTAAAAATTAAAGTCATAGCTTGTTGGTAGATTATAATAGCATTCATAAATCTAGAGGGCATAACCCTATTGAAAAAGACCATTGAAGGTGTTTTGAACATAATTTTTTTTTATTCTTTAAGTGCCATATTGACTTAATTATATCCTTATGAGTCATGAATAAAGAAGAAATTATATGTGAGGAAACAATATCCACCAAAAGCTCTGGTATAGACAATGGGAACACATGTTTAGAAAAAAAAACCTTATTAATATCTATATAATTAATATATATGAAAATTTTACCATTCTTCTTTTTTATTAGAATTATGCTGGTCAACTAAGAGGGGTATTTCTCCTCTCAAATAAATCCCACATCAATAAGATTTTTCTCTTTAATTATAATATATTGTTTAATTTCTAAGTGTATGCATCAAGGGGCTTATTTACATGAATCATACAGGTTGGATTAAGAATTTATGGACCGCCACCATAGGCACCAATATGAATATTTCATTATAGCTCTAAGAAAAATTTCCCTTAAGCTATGAAAGCAACTTAACCAAGTTATTTTATTCATATTCATTCAATAAAGAACTTATAAAAGTTGGACAAATATTTTCTTCACTATCGAGGTTTATCTCTTTTAATTTATTAATAATTAATAAATTTCCTCTTCGGATTTAGGGGTTCTCCCTAACTTAAGAGTCATATGAATCATCCAAAAATTCTAAATAAATTTTTTAAATGTATTAAGGATGACTATGTACTATTCATCATAATCTAATAGACTAACAATACCAAAAATAATGCCCACCCTTAATTTTGGTTTAATATATTTTATATTGTATAGATTTTCAAACTATTAGGTTTCACATTTGGTCCAAGTGGATGGTGTTAAACATTTTTAACTAAATTCTTAACACCAACAAGATTTCAATCAAAAGATAAAAGCATCCTTAAGTTATACATCATTTTCATAATTAATACCAAAAGAAGGGAGAAACTTAGTAGATTTCTGATTAGTATTCAAAGTGGGAGCTATTTTAAATGTTAAGCCAAGTTTTTCATCCAGAGATAGTGGAGTTAAAGCTAAGTTCTTTACATACTCCTTAAGCATCTCAAAAGTTAAACTAATTTTAGTCTTACTTATCCACTACACCACGAACCCTATCCTCATTGCTATTTTCCTCTAGAGACACTTAAAATAATGGCCATTTAATTACACTTGCATTTTTATATTCTCCTACATATTTGTTTTTCTTAAATACACATTATTCATCCTCTAAAACTAATTCTAAATCAATTTATAATATAAATGTTTACTCATATAAATATTAACTTGTATAACTTTTTCTTTTATTCATTTATCATTCTCTAACTTTCCCTCAAACTCACTGGGCCATTCTACCACCTTATTGTATAAGAGGGCTAGGTCGCCAATAAATAATGTGCTTAAGGCATAAATACTCTTTTTTTCTCTTCTTTATTCTTTTACTTTATCATCTTTATTTCTTTTTCTATTCCATTTTCTTGCATTTTGGCCAATTTGAAGTCTCTGGAGAAGATTACTTATGTTTTAGGCGGGTAATAATTAGTATCCTCATAAACTTTTTATTTTTGAATTGAGAATAGTTATAAATATCCATTAATACATTGCTTGATGCCATCATGTGAATCTTTAATGTACTAATGGATGAAGTAACCAACCTATACTAATGCAGCCTGGTGCTACCTAAAAGAGAATTCAAGGAAGTCTCTAATTCTAATATATGAATTTTGGCCTTATTTTTAAGATCTCTAAATTCTAACAAAAAAAGTTAAAAAATCCAAATCCCTCCTACCATTTCCATTGAAATTCCAAAACATCATCTTGTCAGAGGTAAGCTTGTAAGTTTCTAATTTTAGGTAGGTAATATTTATAAGTCATGATGTTGATTGATGCACACGAATATTCAAGGATAAGATATCCTTTGAAAATATACACATTTATAGTAATGTAAAGTAGAAGATTGTGATAAGGGGTTCATAATAATATGTCTTCATGGAAGAATGATACACTTTGTTTATTAATATCTCTAATGATGAGACAAGGTTATATGCTACACATCATCAAAATCAATACACATATTTGGTAGATCCCTAACCAAATCTACAAAATACACCTTAGGAATATCCATTGGTCCTCATTTAATGTTTCTTTCAAGACACTCCTTGAAGGTAATGTAGTCCTCAAGCTCATGACCATGCAACATAATATGGATAATGTTAAGCTACCTTAATTGCTCACTTCCTCCAATATTATGGAATTTAGAAGCTTAAAATATGACATCTTCAAGACATTCTTGAAAATCTTTATGATTACTTCCCTTTTAAATGAGTATGTATGATTTATCATCTCTATAATTTTTTTAGCATTCTCTCTTTTTATTTTGGAGTTAGATATGGTGATTGCTAATATGGATGTCATGGTAACTATTGATGTTGGGACTATCTATATTAATTACTCTATGATTTTTGGGCTAGTTGATATAATGATTTATGAAAGGATTTGACAACATGCACTTTCATAGGCTACTTACCTTTACTAAAACCTAAATTGACTTGCATTTCCTTGTCAAGACCTACTTGGGTTATAGTTTCTTGACATTAGTTGAGGATTGATTTTTCAAAAGTGTAAACTATGAAGCTTCCTCCTACAAGCTAGAGGGTTTATTACGTAGGTTCTCAAAGGTTCAAACAAAAAAACCCTTTAAGAGGAAAGCCACTAATATGGGGATATTCTTTTAAAAGAATCTCATTTGTGTGATGCTTCTATATTCCATACTTAGATTTCTCCACCTAAGGATATCCAAATATAACATGATGTTGAGTTTTAACAAACATCTGGAAGAAAGAAGTCTCAAATTCATCAAAACTATGCACTAACACATTTGGCAAAACTACATAATAGTTAAATGAAACTTCTAGAAAGATACTAAAAAAATTTTCTAAATAATTGTTCATCACTACCTCCAACATTAAAACAACTAAGTATAAAATGTATTAAGTACTACTTTAGATCCCAATACCATCAATGTACTTTAAGAAAGATAGCACAAATCACTTTGGATACCTGACTATGTCAAATTCCTCTAGGTAGGTTTACCCATTAGAACATATGATATGCGTTGGGATTATGCTAATCACTCTTTTATTTTTTGCTTCACAAGGAACTTGAGGTCTTCCAGTTTAATGGATTTTGGCTCTAATTCCTACCTTGGCTTCATTTATTCTTTCTCAGTCAAAATTTATTTTCCTTTACTTGCCACATAAAAAAATTTAGGCTAAACCTATGCTCACGGTGATAATGCTCCATATGACTAAAATATGCAATAATAACCATATTTTTCTCCATTCTCTTTTCCATTTTTAAGATTTATTTATCCATCAAACTCAATTGATGTAATAGATGTTGGATTACTTCCAATATAGTGTGTTCCTCAACAATAACATCTTATAGGTTACCTTTAGAGCACTGCTCTCTCTGAAGATCTCTAAGTGTCTACCATGCATACATCTGTAATTTCATCTCCTAGAAGATAAACCTAATTAGGGTAAAACTCTATGTCTCCTTATTCTATCATATCCAAATTCTTTTTTAACTCCTCCAATATTTCCTCTATGGTCATACTAGAAACATAATGAGGGTTTATTGGCGCTCACTCATCATAATACACTATATCTGCTATCTTATTTACCATCTCCTCCTTTCCTTTTCCTTTTACCTCCTATGTACATTTTATGATCACAATCGGTGTAAAAGGAGTGTCGACAACCTTGAGTAGCTTTTTTTTTCTTTCTCATGTCTCATCCTTCTATCATCAATATGAGAAGATGAAGAGTAACCTCTAGCATGGTGCCTAGTTACTCTCACTAAGACATGAACATGAGAATGTATGTGTACTTTTAATATTTCCTTAGATATTATAGATGATGTTAGTGATGGATGTCAGCATGTGACTCGATGCAAAGATCTCACAACCCAAGAATGATTAAGTGCTCATTAGAGCTGGTCACCAACCAAAACAATGCTATCTAATTTCTTATGTGAAGGTCATGTCATGTTATGGTACCCAAAACATGAGTTAAAGATGCTAACATTTTATAATACTTTTACTTCCCATCAATTGAGCCACTTTATGGGGGTTTGGATGCGTCATTCCATGAAGGTTTGTCTTCCACTTTCTTACTAATCATAATGTTCACACCTATTAAAAAATTAGCCTTAAACTAATAAAAGCTATCACCACATCTTTGCACTACTCTTTTCGTGAAGCTATTAAAATTCTTCTTTTATTCTCTAAAAGTTTAAGAAATTTTCTTATTAAAGGGTTTTGGAGGTGAATGTGTTATCATCCATACATCCTCATCTCCATGGGTAAGAGATCCTACTTCCACCTAGAAGTAGAGAGGTAGGGGTAAATCAAACTCACCTACCTCTCTAGAAGCAATCATCAAGCATTCATTAACCAACTATCTCTATTTTTCTATGCAATGCCTCATTCTATGATTCTTTTTTTTTTGCTATGTCTTAATCATAAGTCTCCCACTAGTACAGGAAGACCCAACCTCAACTAAGTTGGAACAATGAATTAAGGGACTAAAGATATAATAAAAGAATTTAATTTCTTCTCCTCAAGAGAAATCTCAAAGGATCTAAGTCCAACAAAAATTGAGGGCCTAGGGACTCCGAAAATAACACTATACTCACATCCATTGCAAACTCTAAATACATATCTTCTTAACTATCTAAGATGGATCAACAAACATGAATTGAGAATTAAAATAAACCTTTATATGTAGTGACTCAATCCTAATCTAAGGAAATGCAAGATTAAGGTGGGACTTATATATTTAACTTTAAAAATATCTTAGTAAAACTTGACACTTAAGGACTTACATTCTTTTCTGGAGAATGATATTAAATAAAACTTCATCACATCATTTTAAACCATGATTTTATTCTTAGAAAATGCATGATAGGGTAGTTTGTTGTTTAACTTTAAATTTGAGATTGAAATCTAAAGATCACAAATGGTCTCAAACTTATGAATGGTATTATGCTTCTAAATCTAATAAAAAATTAAAAGTTCAATATTTGGTTGGTTATTAATGCAATGCTTCCTAGTTAGGTATAAAAATAATCATGATTATGAAATTTTAATAAAGGCTTAAACTATATATATATATATTCCCTAAAAGAACAAAACCATCCTAAGATAAAGCACCACCCTAGTAGGTCAAGTGTCTTACCCAAATGTATAGGAGAGGGATTAGCGTGGGCGAGGGGGGGGGGGGGGGGGGGGGGGGGGGGGGTTGTCTAAACAAAGAGTAGGAGAAAAATGTTATGTAATAAGACTGAAACCCCTTTACCTTTCTAAGCTGATTATCATTCTATATTATTTAAGTTCAATTTATTGGTTATGATTAAAAAAATATTATTTCCTAAAGAGTAGCAAAAATTATTCATGTAAATTACATGCACAAAAAAATCTAACAAAAGGTATTTTTAGTGTGTAATCAAAGTAACCCCATCATTAATACAACCACCATAGAATATAAACATCAAAGTCAAACACAGTCCAATGCGACAAATTCCACTTAATTACAACTCATTTATAGAAATAAGAAACTGAGTAATGCCTTTAAATTATAACATGTATTATACTTACAAAATGATGCAAATCATATAAATGAGATTTTTTTAAAATTCTTTTGTGATATTCATTGTCCAAAAGGTTTCCAAAAAAATAAACTTCCTTAAGATGAAAAATATCATTTGATGTTCACATTTTTATACATTTGAAAATAGAAAAAGAATCTTTATTCCCTTCAAGGTTCATAAAGCAAATTTATATTTAACATTCAAACACATCATCATCATCATATGAAATGTTTTTCTCAATAATTGAGCAAGTTATTATTTTGACCATTAATTTTTATATGTTAGAAGGCTATGCAACTTTATTTATAAGTACCTACAAAAAATTTATTAGCTTAAAATTTAATGAATATTTTCCCCTTTCTAATATTCCTACATAAGTATGGCCACTTATAGGAAATTTGGGTAGCAATACACATCTAGAGTGTTCTTCACCACATAGCACCTAAACATTCATTACAAATCACATCATTATCATAACAGAGTAATAAAGCATCATATGGTTTTCACACATCCATCAAACTCATTAAACTATTGGATTTAAAGTAAACACATGCAGCTTTTAAATAATTCAAAATCAAAACAACGCTCCTATCCTAAAACTAGCATTGGTAGCCCTAACAAGTAAACCAAAGTTTGGGACCTAAGAGGAGCTCAAGGAGAGGTTTAAACGGTTTGGGACCTAATATGAGTTCATGGTTAAATATGGGTTGGATTGAGCTAAGATGAGTTCATGGATAGGTTTAAAGTTTTAGGACCTAACTCTAGAATCTAAGGAAGGTTTTGTCCAAGGAAATAATGGTTGACCATGGGTATTTTATGATTTAATGTCAAGTTATGGTCAAAAAGGGTTGAACATGGGTCCATGATGATTCAAGTTATCTCTTAGAGGATTTGGAACCAACTAGGATTAGTTCTTAGGTCAAGAGGTTTGATTTGACCTAAGATAACCCATAGATTAAGGTTAAGGGCATTTTGGTAATTTTGGTTAATTAGGATAAAGCTTGTCAAGGGGATTGACCAAGGGTCAAAATTGACCCTAAATGACTCAAATATGGATTGGATTAATTTAAAGTCCCTATTAAAGTCAACAGGCTGAGATTGAGTCACTTGGTATGCTTAGAGACAATTTGGTAATTTTAGGCTTTTTGGGTTTCAGCCTATGGCCTAGGGCTTGGATTTTGGTTGAGTTGAACACCATATAAAAACACAAAGGAATATCCAATAAGATTCTAGATTTATAGGGAATGTCAATGCTAAGTCCTTCTGTCACCTCTAATTAATATTATAGTCCACTTTATTACTAGAGTAGGAAAACATGTACTCTAAGAATAACCCAGAGGGACGGAAAGGATTGACCTCATTCAAGGAAAATGGGTTAAATAGTTATAAATCTATATGTAAAATATCTCAACCCTAAATATTATATCAAATAAAATGGACTAAGTTAAGGTTTTATATATAGTTTGCTTAGCCGATAGAGTTTCACCCAACTTCTCATGGCACTACTATTTATTCTCATCTAGGAATTTCTTCCAAATTTGCACCAAGGATTTATTTAATGTGTCATCAAATTAATTTGGTTAATATATGATTAAATATCTCCAATTGATGTTATGTTGTTGGTGAAATTTATTACATGATGGTTTTGAACGGTCCATTATCAGATGTTATTTGATGATGAATGCCAAATTGATGTACATTATTATCTTAAGATAAATAGAGGACATGAAGAACTTTGAGCTCTCACAATATGATGTATTAAACCCATTTAGAGAAGTAATTACTTGAAGCTAATATGAGATGGTGACCCATAGTAAGAGGGTCAATGAAACCAACCATATCCCTAGCCAAACTCTTGAAGGGCATGAAGCGACCATAGGGTGAAACACATTACATGTCTGATGAAAAACTATATCATTTACAAGTATCCATTAAGTCATTCATCATAAATCACCAATAATATCATAATCATTTAATTTTCAACTTCATTTTAGGGCTAGATTGATGAGCATCGTATAATCTAGTAAGTACCTCGATCATAATCATTGAGGCTTCATATTTTTTAAGATAATGTAATTGAATCTCATTGAATATTTGACAACACAAAGTTCCATTGACTAAGGCATAATAAAGGGCTCTCCTCTTAATCTAGTTAATAGATGACTTCTTTTGAGGGAGTTACCTTTAAATAAATAGTCAATGAAGGGTTATCACCAATCAACAACTTCATTATTCATAAAAAAAAAAAAATAATCATGGGCTTCTATGAATCTTCTTGTTCATGTATTCCAGATTTATAGGAGGCAGAACTTGATGACCCTATACTTATATCAGAATTGATTCTCCTTTTTGATAAGCTAACTCTTGGTCAATGTTTCCAAGGCATCCATAGCTTATCCACCATAGAATTTCATCCATATGATATCCTATATAAAGTTATGATAGGAATTTAATCAAGATTCATTATATATTCATAGTAGGGTAGCATTTTTGGTTTTCAAGACTTTGTAAACTCCAACAAATTGATTGATAACACATCTCCAAAGAACTTGATTTTTTTGACATTCTTAAGAATCTTTAATTTTAAACTAGTTTTCAAAGCCTCGTATTTAGCTTCAAAATTTATGAAAGGTTTCAATAAATTATAAAAACAATACAAGAGTCCTTTTCCTAGAGTTATGAATACCGACTTGATGTACACTAGCTTTCCCTAGCATACCATCATGAAGTCCTTTAACCCTATGAGGGGATCCAATACCATCAAAATATAACTCCCAAGTATAGCTTCCATACTCTTCTAAACAAATAATTAGCTCATTGAAAAGATTATAATTAGAGGGAATCAATAGATATTGGTTTGCTACTAGAATGATAACAAGGGCTTGACCTTTTATGGGATGCCTAGGTAGAAAGTTAATTCAACTTGGAGAAAAATCATAGATGAACAAACCAAGCATTCTAGCAGCATTGGATGAGTCATAAGATATTATAATTGGTTGATTCTTGAACTAAGATTTACCTTTTAAGATAATAAGATCCATTATTATTTTTGTAATTAATTTGCTTGACTTTTTTATAATAGTACTCATTCACATGTAAGATTTTATTGCTTTGATTTAGTTTATATTTGTCCAAGAATTCTAGAGGATAATATTTGGAGGAGGTAACCTCATTGTGAATAAGTAAGAAGGGAGGTTGTATATAAGAGGTGATAATTATAAAGGCTTCTCTACTAGTGAAGGAATAACAACTTTCTTCTTCATCAACTCCTAACTAGAATAACCTTAGCCGCTCACTAACTTTTCATTTCTACTAGTGCTTCTAGGGTGCTTCAGAGGACTAGGTTTAGGTTATACTTAATCTAAAAGGAGCCTAATTATTAGGAAGTAATGTTTTCATCCCTTCACCCAAAACCACCATAGAAATTATAAAGGAGATTTATTTTGCTATCAATTATGGGCACTACCTCCATCATTTGTATGCTTTCTCTAGTCGACCCTAGTCATTGCTTTTTTTGACCGAACCCTTCCATTTTCACCATGAAAAATGGATCTACATCACCTTATCACTTCATCACTGGAGGCAATGATGCCCTAGGTTAGGCTTTTAGGGTGATGTAATACGCATTGGATCTTGATGAAGGGTCTGATTAAAACAGTTGTAGTATTTTGCAAAGGTTGTTGTAAAGTTATTATGGGTAAAGTAACTTTTTCAAAGCTGGTGAAATAAAGCTACTTTTGACTACAAAATTTTCACAAAAAAAGTAATGAAAAAGTAGGATCAAAATAAAATTTATCATTAAGATCTAAAAAAAAGAGAAAGTTCTCCCAAATAAATCCTAAATTATTCACATGTGTATAAATTGTATAATGTCCAATTAGTTTTTTTATTATTTTTATAAGTTCTTGTGATTAAGAATTCCATTATTTGGCCTTAATTACTTCCAAGAAATTTCTATTATAAACCATTTACCAAATTTTACTTTCTAACAAGGTTTTATTACCTTTTAAAAATTCCATATTTTTAGGAATTTTTTGACACAATAATTATGATTAATCTTCTATAAAATGTTTAATTATAAAAATTCTTATAATTGAGTGCTTTATATACATCATATCATTATATTTTGTATTTGTAAGGCATACCATTCTTCATTTTGTTGTTGATAATAATAGAATGCATATATTTTAACAAAAATTGATATTTTAATGTAATATATATCTACAAACTATCTTTAATCATGCATAAATATTTAAAAAATAATATGTAAAAAAGATTTTTTAACATGCGTTTGTCTATGCTTGTATGTTATTAAAGATTAAGGTTATTGAAAGCTATTTACATAAGATTAAAATTTCTAATTTATTTTTGTTATTTAGTTAAGACCTAAGGGACATCGCACACATCTCTCCCCCAACTTAACATCCTTAAAGTATTTCCTTACTCATTATCTAGTTTATTTAGTTTAGTATGAGTCTCTAGGAGCATTTTAAACAAACGTTGGTCCCCTACTAGATTGAGTGGCACCTATTTTCAAAGTTAATTTGAATAGAATCCTAGTCTGACACTAAGCAAGGCTTCCTTTGATCACATAAATATTATGTTATGAGCATCAACATAGAATGATAAGAAGAATAGTTTAATGTGCGCGTCACATAGCTTACTTTTTTTTTTATGGAAACCCACAGAGGGGCCTACGTGTTGAATAAATTAAAAGGGTTACATAGTCCTTAAGGGGACCTCAAACTCTATACTACTCAAAAGAGCTACAAGAGAAAAAAGAAAAAGAAATCCTAAAAGCTCGAGATCCCTACAACAGAAAAGTATAACAGGACCTAGGTACATTTTAAGGTGCTTAAGCACAGGCACCCAAAAAAGGAGTAGATCAAAAAATAACAAAAGGCTCCACAAAGTCATCCTCAGTACCAGACCATCAAGAATCAGTGCCAAAAGATTCCTGCAAAAAATCTGATTGGCAAAAAGAACATAACAACTATATATGTGAATTAAAGCATAGATTAACAAAATAATGAATCACATAAGCATAATTTTCCAACCAATAATAAAACCCAAACATAATATCAGTAAGATAATAACCACCACTGCCTATAACTAGCAACCAATGAATCCACGGAGTAAGAAATAAATTATAGCTAGAGTTAACTGAACCATCACATTGCCAGTAGAACTCCAAGAAATTAAGACTAAGGCCAAATGAATACAATCAGTCCATAAATGGCCCTACCAGCCCCTTAGGGAGCAAGGCAAAATCCTTAAACCAACCATCCAGAGGAATAGGCAACCAAAGAAAAATAGTCAGGTCATGCCATCCCATGCAAAGAAATAAGACAAATAAGATAACAAGACAACACCACCCACCAAAAAACCAAATCAAATAATGGATCACAACCCCCAGAAACCAAATTGAAAATAGCTGTTGGAGACCTAGTGAAACCAACCCGAATTGGCTGGCCAAGGACAACCCACCCAATAGAAATCCAACTAAACAAAGCCAACATAGAAGTGGACATGTCAGTCCAGCACGTGACCAACCAGGCACCCAGAAAGCAATTCCCAGAAAGAACACCAAAAAAACCAACACCAGCCAACAACAAAATTAGGAAGCACATCAACAAGAAATAGGATAAACCCCCAACATAGTAAAGGATTAGCAATGATCCAAAGAAAAACAACAAAACAAAAAAGACCAAAACACTAACAAAAATGGTGCGGGCAGAAAGAGCTCAGGATAATAAAAAATGGACCCAACAGGAATCATTAGGAAAAGTCAATGCTGCTCCATCCAACCAACCAACCAAGGCCACCCCCAAGCAATCAACACCGAAAAGCACCAAATTAAAGGCCATAAAGAAACCAGCCACCCACACCCAGAAAGAACTATCCCTAACCAGAAAACCATTATAAGAAATACATGGGCCTTCCTAGGAAAATCCACAAAGCTTCTGAGAAACCAGCACCAATCCAAATAACACACCCCCAACAACACCAGCAAAATAGAAAAGAAGGGACACCCCGGGCAAAATAATAAACCCTCATACAACAACCAACACTCCCAATATCTAAGGAACCAAAACATCACCCAGAAAACCCCTAGCCCATAGCAGAACTCCCAAATAAACCCACCACCATAAGGACCAGGCAAAGCCAAAACCTAATATAGAAACCCACTGAAAGAGAGCAACAACTAGAATTTCCTTCAAATACGAAACCAGTGCAATCATAGCTTAGCCCAAAAAAAATAAATACAATTAACCAAAACTTGTAGCGCCATTTCAAATTAACAAAAAAGAGCAAGCCCACCAAGAGAGGCAACAGTAAAAAACCAACACCATGGAAAAGACCTACCAAGCCAGATCACTAAAAAAATAGCAGCAAAAGGGAGAGCCCCACAAAAACCAAATAAGCTAAAAAAAAAACACCAAATTACCTCATAACATAAGGCAAACTGATTTTATCTAATCTTAGGAGCCCATAAAAGGGAACAGGTAAATTAGCCTCCTTGAAATCCATGAAAAAATCAAACTCGGTCCCAAAATGGGCAAGCCAATCAGCACAAGCATTACCTTCCCTAAACTCATGAGAAAAGGTCATGTTAACAAAAATCATCAAATGTTTAATATCCCTAACAAGATAAAAAACCTCAGAATTTCAAACTGAATCATCAGTATTATTAATGCAATGAATACTATGAAAAGACTCCACCTCAATCCCAACATTGATAATGTCAAGAAAACTTACAAATTCTTAGCCAATAAAGGATAGCATTAAGAAGAGATAGAAAAGAGTTGCCATTATGAAAAGGACCATCAAAAGAAAGAGTAACATTCCCTTAGCAATCTCTTATGATCCCACCACACCCCAAGTTGATGTCATTATCAAAAATATCAACATTCGATTTATAGCAACCCAGAGATGGTTTAACCTAGGAAACATACCAAGGCTTAGAGATAGGCAAAAGTTTACATAGCCTAATGCCTAAATCAAGAGCAACATAATAAAAATTATGGAAACTCTTGATTGACAACAAATTAACAGAAAAAAGGCACAAGAGTTTGTCTTTAATATTATTGAGAATCCTCTGATAATCCATTCTAATACCATTAAAAAGAGAGTTATTCCTCTCCATCCATAAATACCATTGAATAAGAGATGGGATAATTTTTCTAATATGGCCTTTAGAATTAACAAACTAGGAGTTATGTAGAGTGTTAATAGACAAATTCACATTAAAATAGTTTAATTTGAAAATATCATCAAAATAACACCAAATTTTGATAGCTAAAGGAGCAGAGAAAAAAACATGATCCATATTTTCCACATGGTAGCAACATTGGCATTTAGACGGAAGAATAAAACCTCTTTTGATCAAGTTTTCATCATTAGGAATGAATCTATGTAAAATTCTCCAAATATAAATAACAACAGTAAAAGGAATGCTTTTATGCCAAATCATAGAGAAAATATTAGTAATAGAATTCTTGGTTCTAAAAGCATGCCAAGCATCTTTTAAACTAAAAATCTCATCTTGAGCCAACTTACATAATAAAAGATCTTTCGACTCCAATTTCAAAGGGAGGTTCAAGATTTTTTGAATAATAGAGTCAGGAATCACATTAGTAAGTTTATCATAATTCTAATAATTATCAGTAATGAAAAAAATTACCTTAATCACAGCAATAGAGGAGGAGTTAATGATGGAATCAATGGATTGATTATCCAACCATTGATCCTACCAAGAAAAGATGTTACCACCACCAAGACCACAAGAAAGATGAGGCGGCTCCACATCCCATTTAACCTTGCAGAGGCTTTGCCAAACTTTTGAATCACCACTATTAATAAAGCAAATATTATGGTGCTTCCCCACATAATATTTAGAAAACATGAACTTAGCCTATAGGCTCATTTTAGAATGAAAGGTAAACCATAACTTGAAGGAAAAAGCATAAGCCAAATTAGACATGCTCTTACACCCCAGACCACCCTCCTTCAAAACCACACAACACTTGACCCAAGAAGACCAAGCATTTTTAGAGTTGCTGTTAGACCCTTTCCAAAAAAAATTATTAAGGATTCTATCAATTCTATTACACACCATTTAAGTGGGTAAAAGAGTTTGGAAAGAGTAAACATGGAGAGAACAAAGAATACTTCTAATGAGAGTAAGTCTACATCCAAAGATCAAGAAATTCAAATCCCAAGCCCCAAGTTTATTCTGCAATGAAGTAATTAAATTGTCAAACAAAAAGATTTCTTTCTACCTTTAAAAAGAGGGATACCAAGATACTTAATAGGTAAAAGGCCTTGCACAAATCCAGTAAGGTCTTTAATAGCCAAGATACAAGCATTAGGAATCTTATTAGATATAATGAAATAACATTTATGATGTTTCAAAGAGAGCCCACTAATAGTTTCAAAATTCTAAAAGAAATCCATGAGTTTATTAACCCTATTATGAGAAGCATTCGTAAAAATGATAAAATCATCAGCAAAGCATAAGTGAGATATAGTAAAACCACCCAAGGTCCTAAAATAAATACTAGGGTGAATTTTAAAGAGGTTAGCAAGGCTTTTAGATAGATAATCAGCCGCAATAATGAAAAGGGTCGGAGATAAAGGATCACCCTGTATTAAGCCGTGAGAAGATTTAAAAAATCTAGAACTCTTGTCATTAATAATAATGGAAAAATAAGAACCCTCAATACAATTTCTAATAAGGTTAATTAAAGTCAAGTTAAAACTAAATAAGTGAAGAATATTATAAAGAAATTATCAATTAATATTATCATTGGCCTTAGAGATATCAAGCTTCAGGATTATATTACCACCCCTCACCTTAACATCTAAGTCATGACAGTATTCCTTGAATAATAAACTATTATCAAAGATAGCACAACCTTTGACAAAACCCATTTGAAAAGGAGATATAAATTTGGGAAGAAAAATAATTAAATGACTCATAATAATTTTAGAAATCATCTTACTAAAAATGGTATAAAGATTAATAGATCTAAAATCATTCCAATTACTAACATCATTAGTCTTAGGAATAAGAAAAATAGAGGTGGAAGTAAAAATTTTGGCATAGCATGGCCCACGAAAAAATACATCACAGCTGAATAGAGATCCTCACTAATAATAGGCCAATCTTTTTGAAAAAAATTTGTAGTAAAGCCATCTGAGCCAACAATAGAGTCACCATTCATATCAAAAATAATATCTTTTAATTCGTCAAAAGAAGGAGGTTTGGAAAGAAAAACATTATCCTCCTGCAAAAAAAGGTTAGGAATAATAGTATGTTTGGCAATATTACCAGGGGTAAAAATCTTGTTAAGCCGATTTGAAAATGTTGCATAGCCAACAAAGCAATTTCCTCAGTATTCTCAATAATAGTCCCATCTACATGTTTAATTTTGTTAATGGAGTTCCTAGCATGCTTCCTTTTAACCAAAGCTTGAAAATACTTCGTGTTATTATCACTTTCCACCATATGCTTCATAGCAGCTTTTTGTTTCAATAAAGTTTCCTCTTGAGCTTGCAATTTAAAATAGGCAATCCTTAGCCTCTCTTAGTAAAGCAAAGTTATCATCAAAAGGAGAACCTTGACAATTAAGCTCAACGGTGTTAACATCCTCTTTCACACTTAAGATATTAGCAAAGATATTTTTAATAACATTGTGTTTCCACTAATTTAGGAGTTATTTCCGTCTTTTCAATTTAAGTCAAAATCTTTTCATGCCAAGAACAAAGTTATTAGGATGCAAAGGAGCCAGCCAGTTATCCTGAACCACCTTTAGAAAGGAATCATGATGTAGCCACATATTTTGGAATCTAAACTGAGGAAAGGAATTCACATGTTTAGTATTAAGCCCAAGAAGCAAGGGAGAATGATTAAAAAGCCTACAACTAAGATGCTAAACAGAAATACAGTTAAGAGAGTTAAGTCAACTATCATTAAATAAAATACAATCCAACAGTTTCCATAAGTGACCCTAGTTCCAAGTAAATTTGTTACCAGAAATGCTAATTTCAATGACATTACAATCCAAACTCATTTTATTAATGTCCTCCATAGCATAAAAAAAGGAGTGGAACCCCCAATAGGCTCTGAAGGATTACAAATAGTATTAAAATCACCTCCCACCAATATAGGCCAAAGACAAATACTATGAAAATTGGATAACTAATACCAAAGGATTTTTCTAGTCCCATGAGAAGAGGCGGCATAAATAAACAAAGCAAAATAATTTAAATTTAAAACTTCAATATTATAATGCAGAACTTGAGTAATGTCATCGGCCAAGAATATAAATCCGAATCGGATCTTTCCAAAATAAACAAATTTTATTAGCAAAGTTTGAAGTGGCATGCTTGAAACCTAAAAAATTAGTAGTACTAAGCAACTTAGAAATAATAATAATAAGTTCAATTAAAAAATATATTTAAATATCATGGATACGGCATAAATTTTTAACCCTAAAATGAGAAGAAGGGCATCTAATGTCCCTAACATTCCAAATAATATACATAAACATAAAAAGAGATATAACAACTAGCTTGCGAATGTGTGTTTCTTGGTGATTGTAAAATAAGGTTCTTACTCCTACCACGCTTACTTTGAACTTTAGAGAAACTAATATCATTGTCATCTTTAGCAAAGCATTTAGTAGAAAATTCCAACCCATCAGTGTCAGTAAAAGCATCACTATGATAATGAGAATTAGAGGGAGACTAACAATTAATTTCAAACCATTTTCTTTTACCTTTTGAGGAAGTTCCCTTCCTCCAACAAATCTCCATCCACACTTTCATTGATATTCAAACCATGTTCCACATTCTCTTCCACAACCAAAGTCAATTCACTACCCTCAAGTTATTGTCAAACCCCACAACCTCTCTGCTAACCCTTTCACTTCCAAAAGAAGTTCCCTGATCTTTAGCAATAGATATAAAGGAATCAATCTTTAGTACACTTATTATTATTTAACGTACAATCCATAACCGATAATTCATATATAATAGTATTTTGAGAAGTATAAGTTAGCCTTTATTCAACCAAATTATCACATTCATTAGATAAGGTGGCAGTATTACTAATAACATTTCCCTGAGCCCAAGGAAGATCATCCATATTGACAATGGACGGAGGAACAAGCATAGTAACAAGGTTCAATTTAGTATGCATAAGTATTGGTTCATTACACAAATTGGAAGTATTGCTGAATCTAGTAATTAGGTTGTTAAGCCTAAGTTAATGTCCCAAGGCTACCAAGAGGAGGGTGAATTGGTAGTTTAAAAATTTAATCCCTCTTTGAAGATTAAGTTGAACCGAAATGAAAATTTTCTTTTAAAGTTTTTCAAGAAAATATTTTTCAACCACAGAGTTGTTAAAAATTAAAATAAAATGCGGAAACATAAAAAATTGTAAATGACACCAGATTTATAGTGGTTCGGTCTATAACCAGACCTACATCCACTCCTCAGAGGCATCCTCTGAGTATTTCACTAAAACTAATAGTGACTCTCCTTTTGCACCCACATCAAGGCGGAGAAGCCTTTACAACACACTCTTTTTACCACTACCCGGTGCGGCAGAGAACCGTCGTCCTTTTACACAATCTTCAGTGTTGGCAGAGAACCGTCCGTCCTTTCACACTCTCCTAGTGTGGGCAGAGAACCCTTTTGTCCTTTCACACTCTCCTAGTGTGGGCAGAGAACCCTTTCGTCCTTTCACACTCTCCTAGTGTGGGCAGAGAATCCTTCCAGCTGTTCACACTCTCCAAGTGTAGGAAGTGATCCTTTCGGCTATTCACACTCTCCAAGTGTCGGCAGCGAACTGGATCTCCTTGACTGATCTTCTCACAAGAAATCTAGAAGAAAGAAAGAAAAGAGTGAAGTAATCCCAATTCACAAGTAGAGATTCTTACCTTTGAACTCCAAGTGAAGCCTTTACGCTCCAATGATAGGAATCCTCCTTTGAATGCACTCTTCCACTCTCTCCTTAGCTATTCTCTCAAGAGGCACGAAGATCAAATGACAAAAAGATTGGGTTGCAGTCTAATTTCGACTATATATACAAAAGACAAGAAAAACCGCCCAAAAATTGCAAGTTTTCAATTCTGTACGCAGAGGATCGTCCCGTACGATTGTGGATCATCCTGGACGATTTTACTTAAATGCTTTGAAATGACCCTATTTGTATATGTGTATGAAATATCTTCGTACAGCTGATCGTCCCGTACGAACTAAGTTCGTTCGGTACGAACGGTTATTACAAGGTCGGTCTAGAAAACTGCTGAAAATAATTCTAAGTTGGTTAATCGTCTGGACGAAAATAGGTTCGTCTGGATGAAATTTTTACAGAGAGCAGATCATTTTCTGACGATAATAATTTCGTCTGGACGAAAATTTTACAAAGACCAGATCGTCCTGGACGATAATTAATTTTGTCTGGACGAAACTTTTACAGAGAGCAACTCGTTTTCTGACGATAATTAATTTCATCTGGATGAAAATTTTACAGAGACCAGATCGTCCTGGACGATAAAAATTTTTTCCCGGACGAATAGGACTTCGAAAATTTTTCAAGCCAGTTCCTATTCGTTCTATGTGCTCAATAGGAGATAACTGTCTGATCGTCCCGTACGATCTGATATCGTCCCGTACGATCTGATATCGTCCCGTACGATCAGTATAACTTATATATGATCTCCTTATGTGTGAGTGTATGTTTTTATTCACTCAATTACAATCACTCCCTTTCAAATTTAATTCAAAGAAAAATACAAGCTTCAAATTCATAAAGTATCTCATGTTGAATTTGATTTAAAGTTTTCGTAGTCTGGAGTCTGATTTTCCTGAAATGTTAGTACACACAAGAGCAAATACAAATCTTCTAAAATTGTTAGGAGATAACTACACATTTGAACAATAATGTTTGGAATCATCAAAACTATACAAGATGCAAAAATGTAAAGCATGCAAATAGCAACTATTTTAACAATCTCCCCCTTTTTGATGATGGCAAAACAATTATTGTTTGTATGATTTCAATTTAAACAAATCTCCTAAACTCCCCATGAATTGATGAATACATGAAAATAAGGAGGCATTTTGAACCACAGAAAAAAAAATTTGTTTTTCAAAAAAAATTTAACAAAATTTCAAAGTTAAACATAAAACCAAAATACAAACAAAAACAAAACATACAAACACAAGAATTTCTCCCCCTTTTTAACAACAACAAAAAGTGTAGAAGAAATAGACAAGAAATGTAAGTAATTATATGAAATTCATTTGAAAATTTAATATAAATGGTGATTGTGATAAGTTATACAATCTAAAACTAATAGCATTAGGTCAATCATAGAAATTCATAAAATTTAAGAAGTGATATAACATTGTAAGTAAGAAGAATTTATCAAAGACATGATTCAATTTAGAAATTCGAATATAGAAAATCATTACAAGAGAGATGTATAAAAAATTCTATATTTCAAAGTTCAATAGAATATAAATGAACATAAGATCAATTTGAATTAAGAGATTGAAAGAATTTGGAAAGAAGAGAATTACCACATGTGGCGCTTTGAGCATCTTTTTCAAATTTTTGGACACATTTTTGTGCATCTTTTGACATTGGGCTAATTTTGTGCCTCTTTTTCATATTTGTGAAGCTTTGCACATTCCTTTTGATTTTTGTACTCTTTGTACAATTTTCAAGAGTAATTGAGACCAAATTTTTTCAAAATCAATAATCTAAATTTCAAATATTTCTAAGTGCATAAATATCACTTGAGCATAGAAATATTAAATAAGAAAACATCTATAGTGCAATAATAATATTAACTTTTATGTAGTCTAAATGAATAGACATGAATTTAAAAGTTCTAATTATAACAAGTTATAAACAACTTTTAAATTTAGAAAGACTAGATTTTCTAATGTAATTAATCTCAAATTACAATCTAATTTAAGCACAATTAAGATTAAATAAGACTAATGAAATTCATAAAAATTAACCACATTCAAAAAACAAACCAAATTTGAATCAAGTACAATATGCATTGATATTAATGAAAAGGATTACATATTCTTTTCATATTATTAAAACAACTAAGAAAATACACTTAACTTTTTAATAAAGACAACTAAAACAATAAAAATAAATAAAAATAAATAAACACTAACATAACAAAATATTCAAAACATAGAAAACAAAGACCAAACCACAGACTCTAAAATAAAAACAGTCAAAAATCATAAAATTCAAAACAAAAAATTAAAGACCAATAAACTAAGAAAACATAAATATCAATGTTGCAAAAACATTTTTATTTAAGCATTCAAATCAATAACACCAAGCCTTGTTCTTAATGTACTGAAGGTATCAAAGGCTAAAGGTTTTGTAAAAATATCTACAAGTTGATTTTCAGTTGAAACATGTGTGAGTTCAATCTCTCCCTTGGATAAATGATCCCTTATGAAATGATACCTTATGTCAATGTGTTTGGTTCTAGAATGTTGAATAGGATTTTTGGAAATGCAAATAGCACTTGTATTGTCACAATAAATTGGAATAGTGCCTATAGTTAATCCTAAATCAATCAACTGTTGTTTTAACCAAAGTACTTGTGCCACACAACTTCCTAATGCAATGTATTCTGCTTCTGCAGTAGATAGTGCCACTGAATTTTGTTTTTTACTAGACCATGAAACTAATGAATTTCCAATAAATTGACATATTCTAAAAGTGCTTTTCCTAACCACTCTACAGCCTGCAAAGTCATAATCTGATAAACCAATAATTTCAAATGAAGAGCTAAACTTAGGATACCAAATCCCTAAGTTTTGAGTTCCTAGTAAATATCTTAAAATCCTTTTCACTGCTGTCAAATGTGATTCTTTTGGATCTGATTGAAATCTAACACATAAGCAAACACTGAACATAATATCTGGTCGGCTAGCAGTCAAGTAAAGTAAAGATTCAATTATCCCTCTAAATTTCTTTTGATCAACAGATTTTCCCTTAAGGTCCTTATCCAACTGAACTGAGGAACTCATTGGTGTACTAACAAGTTTAGCATTGTCCATTTCATATTTTTTGAGGATGTCCTTAATATATTTAGTTTTACTAAGAAATGTACCTTCCTCAAGTTGCTTAATGCTAAATCCTAGAAAGTAATTTAAATCTCCCATTAGACTCATTTCAAATTCACTACTCATTGTTTTAGAAAAATCATCACAAAGATTTTTATTTGAAGATCCAAAGATGATGTCATCCACATAAATTTGAACAATGAGTATATCCTTTCCAAATTTCCTTAAAAAGAGAGTTGTATCCACACTTCCTTTTTCAAAAGATCTTTCAAGTAGGAAGGTGCTCAACCTCCCATACCAAGCCCTAGGTGCCTGTTTCAATCCATATAATGTCTTTTTTAACTTGAAAACATGATTTGGGTATTTAGAATTTTCAAAACCTGGAGGTTGTTCTACAAAAACATCTTCCTCAATTACCCCATTTAAAAAGGCACTCTTGACATTCATTTGAAATAATTTAAAACCTTTAAAACAGGCAAAGACAAGTAAAACCCTAATTGCTTCAAGTCTAGCTACAGGGGCAAAAGTCTCCTCAAAATCAATTCCTTCAATTTGATTATACCCCTTAGCAACTAATCTAGCCTTATTTCTAATGACTACTCCTAAGTCATTCATTTTATTTTTGAACACCCACTTGGTTCCAACAACACTTTGATCTTTTGGCCTTGTAGTTAATTCCCAAACTTTATTTCTTACAAATTGATTTAACTCTTCTTGCATGGCTAATATCCAAAATTCATCATAAAGTGCTTGATCAATGTTAGTGGGTTCAATAGTTTAAATAAAGGCTGAATGATTGACTTCCTTGTTTAATCCACGCCTAGTTCTAAAACCCTCACTTGGTTCACCTATAATCAATTCCTTTGAGTGGTTTTTAGAAAATCTCAAATCTCTAGGCAAAGGGTTTTCTCCTTTCAAATTTTCTTCCACATTTTCTTCCAAATTTAATCTATCAATCTTTTGGGAGTTTTCTTCAATTTCTTCTTCAACAACATTTGGCTCTTCCAAATTTCCACATTCATCAAATACAACATGTGTGGTTTCTTCAATGACTAAAGTTCTTTTTTTGAATACCCTATAAGATTTTCCAACACTTGAATATCCAACCAAAATTCCTTCATCTGATTTTGGATCAAATTTTCTTAAGGCAGATTTTCCATTATTATATATGAACACCTTGCAACCAAATACATGCAAATGAGACAAATTAGGTGTTCTACCTTTAAAAAAAAAAAAAAAGGTGTTCTACCTTTTAGCAACTCATAGGGTGTTTTATTCAAATTTGACCTCACATTCACCCTATTCAGAACATAGCATGCAGTGCTAACCGCCTCAGCCCAAAAATATCTAGGAAGCGAGTATTTTGCCAACATTGCTCGGGCGACTTCTATTAATGTTCTGTTTTTCCTTTCAACTACCCCATTTTGTTGAGGGGTTCTAGGTGCAGAAAAATTGTGATCAATCCCTTTTTCTTTATAGAAATTTTCAAATCTTTCATTTTCAAATTATCCTCCATGATCACTTTGTATAGAAATTATTTCACTCCCTAGTTTCCTTTGAATCCAAGTAGAAAAATTTTTGAATTCCTCAAACGATTCACTCTTATGAAAAAGAAATCTAACCCAAGTGAATCTTGGAAAATCATCCACTATAACAAATCCGTATACCTTCCCTCCTAGACTTACAGTTCCTACAGATCCAAAAAGATCCATGTGTAGAATTTCTAAAGGTTTACTTGTCCTAAGATCTTTATTGGACTTAAAAGAGGACTTCACTTATTTTCCTAATTGACATGCATCACAAAGGTGGTCCTTAGTAAAGTCTAGTTTTGGTATACCTCTCACTAAGTTCTTTTGGGTAATTCTCCTAAGGTTTTTCATACTAGAATGACAAAGTCTCCTATGTCAAAGCCATGATTCATCAGAAACAGTTTTCAAACAAAAAGCAGTAGAAGATTGAATACAATTTAAATCTAGCATGTAGACATTGTTTACCCTTTTTCCATTTAAAACATTTTTCCCATTTAGGCTTATTATGCAGCTAGTAGGTAAAAATTTTACATTATAGCCCTTATCACATAGCTGACTTATGCTTAGCAAATTATATTTTAAGCCTTCAATTAATAACACATTGTCTATAAAAAAGTTTTTCAAATTTTCAATCATACCTGATCCAACCACTTTCTTTGTGGTATTATCTCCAAGTGTAACCTTGCCTCCATTCCTTGCTTCCAGCGTTATGAATTGAGCAGTATCTCCAGTCATATGCTTTGAACATCTGCTGTCCAGGTACCATATACTCTCATGAGGTCTTATGTGAGAGCACTCCTGCAAAAACATCAAATGTTAGACCTGGGAACCCAAACAAGTTTGGGTTTACCTTTTTGAAATTTATAATCAGATGCATGTATGGTATGTCTAGGTTTATGCATCTTAGTTCTCCACACCAAATTAGTTTTTATCTTTAAAGTGCAGGTGTGAGATATATGTCTCAAAAATCCACAATTATTACATTTAACATTAGGAAAAATATTCCTATGTTTTCTTCCATATGATTGTCTTCTAAGGGATTTCATGAATTTAGGATAATATTTAGGATTTGTAAAATCTTCAAGTTTAGGGGGGGTTCCTATTATCCTCGAGAGCTCTTATTGTGAGTTTGTAAAATGAATTCATATCTTCCAAGATTCGATTGGTATAATTGATTCTATATGTCTTGCTCTCAGATTCATCCTTAAAATTCTTAAATTCTTTTTCAAGTTCAGCATAGGATGATTTTAAATTCTTAAATTTTTTATTCAAGTCATCATATTCATCAAGTAGTTTCATGTGGTTGTTATCTATTAAAGCATGATCTTTCCTAAGAATTTCATGTTCCTTATTAAGCTCTTCCAATTCTAAACCTAAACTAGCATGCATCTTTTTCATTTTCTTATATGCATCATGCATGTGTTCAGAAACTTCAAATAATTCATCATAGGTTAAATCACATACCTCTTCTTGATCTGATTATTCAACATTATCTGCCATCAAGCAAAGGTTGGTGACTTCTTCTTCTTTTTCAGTCTAGAATGAGTCTGAAGCTGAGTCCGCCCAGAAAGCTCTTTGAAACTTCTTCTTGCCCTTCTTTACCATTGGTTTCTCCTCTACCTTCTCCTTGCTAGGAGTGGCTTTGAGTTTTGGACAATCAGTCTTTATATGACCTGGTTTCCTGCATTCATAACAAATCACGTCATTGGAAACCTTGTCATTTCTGTTATACTTACCTCTATTTCATTGCTGGCGTCTCTTCTGCTTCCTCTTTAAAAAGCTTCTGAGTTGTCTAGTCATCAATGCAATATCGTCTTCATCCTCAGGTTGTGAGTGTTCACTCTCAGACTCTTCCATATTTACTGTAATATTCTTGTCCTTTCGTGGTTCACCTGCATCAATCTTTCTTTGACTTACTCCTTGCTCATAAGCAATAAGTGAACCAAGAAGATTGTCAATAGAATAAATGTTCAGATCTTTAGACTCTGTAATTGCAGTAATTTTAGCATCATAAGCAGTAGGTAAACAACGAAGAATCTTATTGACCATTTCAGCATTAGTTAATTCCCTACCAAGTGCATGCAAAGAAGTGACAATTTGTGTGAATCTTGTGTACATGTCTGAAATAGATTCATTAGATTTCATACGAAACAATTCATAGTCATGTAACAAGATATTGAGTCTTGATTGCTTAACTTCATTTGTCCCTTCATAAGTTATACAAAGTCTATCCCATGTGTCCTTTCCGCTTTTGCAAGTGGAAACTCGCATGTAGTCTTCTGATTTTAAAGCACAAAAGAAACTATTTAAACATTTGGCATTTAATAGTTCTAAGTCACGTTCTTCTATAGTCCAATCTGCATAAGGTGTTTCTACCCTAACTCCATCAACTAATCTAGTTGGTTTTGTGACCTTCCTGAACTAGCATCCACATGCAATAATCAAGTGACTGTAAGAAAGTAGATATGCGTGTTTTCCAAAAATCAAAAGGAATATTGTCAAACAGTGGAGGTCTAGTGATAGAGTAACCCTTAGGTGTGTTTCGGTTTCCAAATGTAGCCATCTACGTTAATCAAAAAGTAGTTCAAACTTATGATTTTGAAACGATGCTCTGATACCACTTGTTGAATCTAGTAATTAGGCTGTTAGGCCTAAGTTAATGTCCCAAGGCTACCAAGAGGGGGGGTGAATTGATAGTTTAAAAATTTAATCCCTCTTTGAAGATTAAGTTGAACCGAAATGAAAATTTTCTTTTAAAGTTTTTCTAGAAAATATTTTTCAACCACAGAGTTGTTAAAAATTAAAATAAAATGCGAAAACATAAAAAACTGTAAATGACACCAGATTTATAGTGGTTTGGTCTATAACCAGACCTACATCCACTCCTCAAAGGCACCCTCTGAGTATTGCACTAAAACCAATAGTGACTCTCCTATTGCACCCACAGCAAGGCGGAGAAGCCTTTACAACACACTCTTTTCACCACTACCCGGTGCGGCAGAGAACCGTCGTCCTTTTACACAATCCCCAGTGTTGGCAGAGAACCGTCCGTCCTTTCATACTCTCCTAGTGTGGGTAGAGAACCCTTTTGTCCTTTCACACTCTCCTAGTGTGGACAGAGAACCCTTTCATCCTTTCACACTCTCCTAGTGTGGGCAGAGAACCCTTCCGGCTGTTCACACTCTCCAAGTGTAGGAAGCGATCCTTTCGGCTATTCACACTCTCCAAGTGTCGGCAGCGAACCGGATCTCCTTGACTGATCTTCTCACAAGAAATCTAGAAGAAAGAAAGAAAATAGTGAAGTAATCCCAATTCACAAGTAGAGATTCTTACCTTTGAACTCCAAGTGAAGCCTTCACGCTCCAATGGTAGGAATCCTCCTTTAAATGCACTCTTCCACTCTCTCCTTAGCTATTCTCTCAAGAGGCACGAAGATCAAATGACAAAAAGATTGGGTGGCAGTCTAATTTGGAATATATATACAAAAGACAAGAAAAACCGCCCAAAAACTACAAGTTTTAAATTTTGTACACAGAAGATCGTCTCGTACAATCGTGGATCGTTCTAGACAATTTTACTTAAATGCTTTGAAACGATCCTATTTGTATATGTGTACGAAATGTCTTCGTACAGCTGATCGTCCCGTACAAACTAAGTTCGTCCGGTACGAACGGTTATTACAAGGTCGGTCTAGAAAACTGCTGAAAACCGTTCTAAGTCGGTTAATCGTCTGGACGAAAATAGGTTCGTCTGGATGAAATTTTTACAGAGAGCAGATCATTTTCTGACAATAATAATTTTGTCTGGATGAAAATTTTACAGAGACCAGATCGTCCTGGACGATAAATAATTTCGTCTGGACGAAACTTTTACAGAGACCAGATCATCCTGGACGATAAAAATTTCATCCAGGATGAATAGGACTTAGAAAATTTTTCAAGCCAGTTCCTATTCGTTCTATGTGCTCAATAGGAGATAACTGTCTGATCGTCCCGTACGATCTGATATCATCCCGTACGATCAGTATAACTTATATATGATCTCCTTATGTGTGAGTGTATGTTTTTATTCACTCAATTACAATCACTTCCTTCCAAATTTAATTCAAAGAAAAATACAAGCTTCAAATTCATAAAGTATCTCATGTTGAATTTGATTTGAAGTTTTCGTAGTCTGGAGTCTGATTTTCCTGAAATGTTAGTACACACAAGAGCAAATACAAATCTTCTAAAATTTTTAGGAGATAACTACACATTTGAACAATAATGTTTGGAATCATCAAAACTATACAAGTTGCAAAAATGTAAAGCATGCAAATAGCAACTATTTTAACAAGTATTTCCTTCAACTTCAACACAAGTTAGATTTACATTCTCAGGGGCAGCCGCACTAACATCCTTTCCTTGAGGTTGTTTAGAAATAGCCTTGTCTTTACGAAGTTGAGGGTGCAACATGAATCATTCATTAATACTAGGACCATACATTTAACAAAGAGAACATAAAATAGGTAGGTTTTTTAATTCAATTTTTTGAAAGTAAACCTTCAACTCTTATCCTATCCACACTTCATTAGGGTGTTTCTTAGAAATATTGAGTTTAATAAGAACACAAGCCACCGAAGGGTGTGAAATAGATGATATGGATTGATTAGTTTGTAATAGTCTAACGAAAATAGAAGTAATCCCAAATAAAATTTGTGAGTTAAAGAAATGTAATCTCAAGTTCAGGAAAGAAATCCACACGGGAGCAATAGGTTATTCTTCCCTAACGTCAAAGTTTGGCATCCATTTGAGGAGACGCATTTGACAAGCTTGAATAAGTATTACCTCCTAGAAAAGATACTGCTATAATCAAAGTCATTCGCAAGTTGGATCGCTATATGATGTGAATCCAAAAATTCAACGTGGAAGCCACCCATAAGTTTCAAGTAAACAAAGAATTTAAGGATAACATATAGATTCGACTGACGAAGAAGAAATTTACCAACAAGAGTGACTGCAAATAGAGCGGTCAACTGAGAGACCACCATTTCATCAAACATCAAAGTCGGGCAACCCTTGAAGGAGTTTGCCCAAAAAAAAGTTTAGGCATAGAAGAAGAGGAACCCGATAAAACATCCTTGAAGGACATAGAGTGGCCATCAAGAAATGAAGAAGCCGGAGGGATACATGATGATGGAGTCATCATCTCTTGAAAACAAAAATGCAGAAAATGACCTCAAATGAAAGCCACGAATGAGAGGAAAAGAACCAAGGAGAAAAAATGGGAAAAGAAACACGAAACAAACGCTCCAGGAGATCAAAACCAGAGCTCATGAATGAAAGCCCTAAATCGCCAAGGAATCGTCAGAGAAAACTAGAGCACAACAGTCAGAAGTGGTTAACCTGAAGGTGGTCCTTGAATGTCACATAGCTTACTTACTTCCCTTAATGAAGCAATAAAGGGTTTTTTCACTAATGATCATACCTTATAATTAGATCTTATATGATCATTTTGAAGATATTAGTAACCTAGGGAATGTCATCCTAAGTATTCAAGCTATTTATAAAGGTACATTTCATTAAATGTTATTTAATATTGAATCATTTAAAAAAAATGTATCCAAAATTATATCTTTAAAACTAAAAGTCTTTCTGTAAAGCTATTTTTAAATAATAGACAACTTATAATTCACAAATTACTTTCAAATAATAAATATGTTTTCAAATAATAAACTATTTCAATACTTTTTTAATTTAGATGGAAAACTCTAGCCCATTTCAATCTTTCAAAAAAAAACTTAAATGTTGTGGTCATATCTAGATAATTATTGTTAGCCCTCTTTGATCACAAAGACCTTGCACATAATAAATGTTCTGATAAGTATACTTGTAGATGCTAGGCAATATAAGATAGTATGTAAATAAAATTTTTATTTGTGCAACCATTGTGGTGTATTATGTTTGTGTTGGGTGTATATTTTATGATATCTTTTATTTTGCTTTGTTTTTGTGCATACTAGTATAAAATATTTTCTGTAGGTTTGATGGCTATGTTGTGATAAGTATCTTTTTTCTTCATATGGTGGTGCGTACTTTTTTCATTTTCAAAATGTACCTTTTAGTTTAGAATATATATGTGTGTGTGTGTGTGTGTGTGTGTGTGTGTGTGTGTGTGTGTGAATGATTATTGGTGATGCATCAACACAATGACTAAGTCCAAGACCATGTATATGAAAGGATTAGGTGCTAATAGCTTAAATATATCTCATATGTTCGGTTCAAGTGTATTTTTATATTGATTTATAGTCAAGCTATATATATACACAACCTAGCCACTTATTTTTATTTCAATAGGGTGTATTATAGGAACCCAATTGCATTAGATATTTGATTTTTTATTTATCCTTTCATTTATTTTTATGTATATTTACTACACTAGATGATTTTATGGCTTTGTTATTATTTGTGTATTTTATGGACAAGATTATTATGATTATGCTCTTATGATAATTTTTTTCAATAAAATTTATAAACTTATAAGAAACTTTAAAATCAACTTAAGTTAGCAAAAAGTATTTCCTTGAAATTTTTCTTATTTATTGAAGGCCTTTTGACCACTTTTTTCAAAAATAAATTTGACTCCCCTTATATGTTTGTGAATACATAGGTTGTATATTATGCATCTTATGCACCTTTTTATAAAAGGATAATTCTTAACAAGCATTAATCTAGTTTTGATTCAAAAAAACATGACATCGACTCAAAAGTTCGTGAATGTTATTAAATCTATAAGAATTAGCCCGGGGCTAACCAAGAGTGGGGGGTGATTTGGTAATTTAAAATTTTCTTTAATAAAAAGAAAATCTTTTCAAAACTTGATGCGGAAGTGAATTAATTTCACCATAAAAAGATTTGAATTTTCACCCATGCAGTTTATTGCAGAATAATAAAGTGGAAAAAATAATAAGAATAAACACACTAGAACTTATAGTGGTTCGGTCCAACCTTAACTACATCCACTCCCCATAACATTCTATTCCAAGTATTGCACTAAAAGTAGTATCTCTCATTTTGCTCCCTCAGCAAGGCGGAGAAGCCGTTATAAAATAACTTTCACCTTCCTTGTGTGGCAGAGAAATAAAAGCTTTTAGACCCTCTCGGAGACGACAGTAAATCTTGAATCTTTTACACCCTCCAGGTGATGGAAGAAAATAAAAAATCATTTTACTCCCTCCTATAGTTGGCAGAGAACCACGAACCTAGTGCTACATAAAATCTTCTTGGAGCCTCCAAAGGATCAAGACAGATGCTTGACGAAGATGATTAAAAACCTTGCTTGAACCTTGTGAAGCTCTCACCACTCTCCCTCACAAGAACTCTCCCTCTCTTCTCTCCCAAGGCTCTCCTCAACTCTCTCTCTAAGCACCATCTCAAGACTCTTTGAAACAAAAGAACTCTTTTTCAAGAAAATATGAGAGGCTTAAATAGTGGGCTTCAAGAAACCCTAATTTTTAAGAGAGCTAACTTTTGTTCATACTATACGATACAAAGATCATATTGTAAGATTAGTAAAAAAACTAGACTCGTCCAATATCATGTATACAGTCATTCAGACAAACTATTTAAATCTCACAACACTTTGTAAAGTATGATCATAAAATCATTTGGGAAGAACTATAGAAATACCTTCTATTTATTTCGAATGACTACTGGGATGAATAATTTTCTACTCTATCGATCATCCAGCACTATGGACATCGTACATTATGATCATTACAAAAATTATGGCTTTTATTTGGTATGATCTCTAGGATGACCAATGTCATACTCTATTGATCATCCAGTACTATGGACATCGTACAATATGATCAGTATAAAACACATGGCTTTCATTTGATATGACCTTTAAGTTGATCAAATTTGTACTCTGTCAATCATATTATATAAACATTATCGTGCAATACGATCAGATGATCATAATTTCCTAATTTTTAGGATCAAATTAAATAAGATATTAATATGGTCGTATATTATGATTATGGTCATATTGTATGACTAGCATAAAAATAATATCTTTCTTAATTCTCTGGAGGGTAGGGTTTTACCTAATGAATATAATCGTACAATATGATTTAACTCATACAGTATGAGTTAAAATCATAATGTACGATTCAAAATCGTACAATATGATATATATAAAATCCTAATATTACAATTTTCTCTCTCCCCTGTGTGTGTACTTGGTTACTTAGTAATAGTATCCACTAGATTATATGATTTGACTCAAGAAAAGGAAAAAATACATAAACAATTGAAAATATAGACTATAACCCTAATCTATCCAATCTTGAGCATATCAAAGTTGCAAGTGAATGAAGGACCTAAAAAATTAGTGAGTAGGGCAAAACAAATATACAATAAACCAATTATTAGGAGGTAGTAATAAGGAAATAATAATATTTGTTATCACCAAAATCATAGTACTTGAGGCCAGAACTGCAACAAAACTTTCTAAGCAAAGAATATTAGTCAAGCATTAAATGACATATAATATTACACCATTCACATCCCTTTTATGATTCTTGCTTCATTTACACCATACCAACTTAATAATTTAACTTCATTTTGAAGATGGTCTAAAATGATATAAGATGTTTAGTAGCTTTTTGATTTAGATAATATTATTAGGTTAGCTCAAATAATTTAGCTCATGTTGTCAATTTATCTCTATCTTTTTTAGAAGCATTTTGAAAGTCTGTATAAGTTATTAGACCTAAAGCGATTATTCCAATCTTAACCAAGAGGGGGGTGAATTGGTAATTTTAAAAAATCTCATAGAAATTTTATAGAAAACCAATTTATAATTTTTGTACAATGAAAATTATATCAAACAAAAAACTTCTCAACCATAAAAAGAAAATAAGAAAAAAAATAAAAATGGGGTAAAAAAACACATAAATTTATAGTGATTCAGTCCAACTAGACCTACGTCCCCTCCTTAAAGACTCCCTCTTTAAGTATTATACTATTATCAAAGTTAATCTTTTTTTGCTCCCACAACAAAACATTTATTATTTGAATAAACTTATAAAACCTAAATTTCTTCTTAACTTCCCGTAAATGAATAAGCATGTGAATATAAAAGAATTTCTATTAAGAACAAATCAAATTTTAATTTTTTTAACAAAACAAAACACAAGATAAAACACTACGCACAAAGTAAAACACAAGACAAGAAATAATCAAATGCAAACACGAAATAATTAAATGCAAAATAATATTTCTCCCCCTTTTTGACAACAACAAAAATAGAAGAAGAAAAATAAAAGAAATGTAATAAGTCATATGAGAAACCTTTGATAATTGATCTTAAAAGAAATTGATTTATAATTACAATTACAATATTAATGTTCATTAGAGAAAAATAAAGATTTATAATATTTAAATTAAAATATGACATATATAAGATAAATATATCAATGTCATGAAACGATGTAGATAATTAGAAGGTAAATTATTACAAAGGTGATGAAATGAAGATTAATTTAAGTCAATTTCTAATACAAACTATAATTGAATATTAGATTGATTTGAAATTGAAAATTAAAAGATAGAGAAAAGAATATTATCAAAAACTTATTTGATGACATTGCGTATCGTTTCAATATTTGTGACACACTTTGTGTATTGTTTTGTATTTGGGCTAATTTTGTGCCTCTTTTCAATTTACAAACCATTACGCATTCTTTTGAGTTTTGTGCACTTATACATTTCTCTATTTTTAATTGATCTTTCTAAAATTAATAATCTAAAAACTCAAACTTCTCTAAGTACAAAGATAATTATACTGAAAAGAGAAATAAAATAAAAATAAGACATCAAAATTGCAATGATAATATTAAAATTGTGTATGTCTAAAAAGAACATGAGATTGATAGCTTTAACTTAATCTAGTTAAAAATTAACTTATATTTTACAAAAATTAGATTTTCTAAAGAAATTAATTTTTGTATTGTTGATCATATTACAATACCTTTTTAGATCAATTAAGTTAGGATTATCATATAGGCAAAATAACATTTCAAATAGAGAACAAAATCAACTAAACAAAGAAAGACATATTTTATTGATACCAAATTAATGTAGAGATACATTGACGCTCAGATCATATCAATGCAACCACAACATAATATCAAAAATAAAAACAAAAGTAAAGGAAAATCATAGAAAAAACTATAGAAGTCATCACATCACATCACTAAGGATTGGCAAAGATAACACATAGGAAGTGCATCTATATTTTTGAGGGGCCCTGATCTGGAGTAGGTGGCTAGTTGAAGATAGAAAAATAGCTATTCATCATAGCCACATTGGTTTTCATCGAGTCGAACTGACCTCAAATCCAACCCATGTCCTGCTGGTACTGTGCATTCTCCTAATTTAGATGAACCTGAATTTAATCAAAGCACTGATCAAAATGACTCTCCAGGTTATCAAAGTGCTAGACCATCTCCTGAAAGTCAGGTCCATGAGAAGGCGTAAGTACAGGTGTAGGTGCTCCCCCTTCTCCCTCAGAATCCTCACTTGTATCATCTCTTCCATAAAATATTCGAAATGAAGCATCAATGAAATAGATAGGCATTTCAAATTGAGGATCATGATGAACAAGATTATACTTCTTCTCAACATTATAATTCACTAGGTATCCTAAAGCAATGTTCTTTTTCCTCTTATGTGAGACATGTCCAATTTCAGAAAGCCCATAGATATAATCAATAATAAGTTGGGCTTCATGAATTAGTTGTCCATTCATTATAAGATAAGTAATAGTGGATAGAAGAGGAGTAATATTAATACGGTCACCAGTTTTAGGAATTATGGATGTTCTATGGACATGCTGGATAATCCTTGTATTTTGGTTCCAAGTAGAGACCCTAGAAAAATGACATACTTGTTTAATCCCTCTAATAACTTTATTTATATAAGTCCATTCAAAACCAAATGTCAAAGTCAAAGTGTGGGCTCTAACTCCTTGAGTCCTTAAATGCAAAATGGTTCCTAAATCTTCCGTAGTTATTTCAACTCGCTTCTTCAGAACATAAGAACTTATCCTACTTTGATCAGTACTAAAGGACATGTTGGCTAGAAAATAGTGAAAATTTTTCTTATTATAGGAGTGAATTAGGGTCAAGATAAAAGTAAATTAGGTGGCAGCGAAAAGAGGTATCACTTGGAAGTGAATATCCTCTTGAAGAAGAATTCTAGAGGGTGTAATTTTTGTACAAACAAACCTAAGAAAATAATCCTCATTAGCCCTGGAGAGAAAGTTGTTGTCTCCACCCCTGGAAGATGGACCCTTGGTGACTCTACCCCTCTTGCTAGAACTAGCAATTGCTAAGATTTGAAAGATTGGAGAAGGGTATTGAAGTGAATGAAAATGAATTCCAAATCCCTCCTATTTAAAGAAAAATGATCTTTCGTACGTATAAAAATAGGTTTGTATAGTACGATACATGGGTTGGTATGTATGAAAAGAAATTTTATATGTACGAACGAATACGTTTGAAATGAAATTTCATAATCATGCAAGTTATGAAGTGTCCTTTCATATAGGTTTTTTGACCATACGAATTAAGGTTCGTGCATACGATCAGTTATAATAACTGATTCTTCCTGGTAACCATCTAGGTGCATACATATGGATGAATACATATTATCTGGGATGATATAGAGATTGTACATTATGATATGTATTACAAAATGAAAATATTACGCAATTAGTTCAAAAAAAACACACGACATGCTACAGAATTCGTACGGTACGAAAATAATTTGATATATTACGAATATAATACTTCGACAAATTTATACGATCGATTAGAAACAGGATATTTGATGTGAAAATATTTCAAAATCACACACAACACAATAACAAAAAAATTTAAAATCACAAAAATATTTCAAAATCACACACAACACAATAGTTCTAACTACAGTTTGATCTTTTGTCCTTGCAATTAATTCCCAAAACTCATTTCTCACAAATAGATTTAATTCAACTTGTATTGCCAAAATTCAAAATTCATCTAAAAGTACTTGATTTATATTTGTGGGTTCTATTATTAAAATAAAGGACGAATGATTCACTTCTTTGCTTAGTACATTCCTAGTCCTTACACTAGGATCACCTAAAATCAATTCCTTTGAATGGTTTTTAGAAAATCTCAAATCTCTAGGCACCGGGTTTTCTTACTCCAAATTTTCTTCCAAATTAACTTTTTCAATCATTTGGGAGTTAATTTCTATTTCATTCTCTTCCACATTTGTCTTTTTCAAAATTTCAAATTCATCAAATACAATATTTGTGGTCCCCACAATTACTAAAATTCTTTTGTTAAATACTCTATAAAATTTTCTAATACTAGAGTATCCAAAATAAATTTCTTCATCTGATTTTGGATCAAATTTTCTTAAGATAGATTTACCATTATTAAGCATAAACAACTTACATCAAAAAATATACAAATGTGACAAATTAGGTGTTTTCCTTTTAAGAAGCTCATAGGGTATTTTATTTAATTTTGATCTAATATTCACCCTGCTCTGAACATAACATACAGTGCTAACCACTTCAGCCAAAAAATATTTAGGAAGTGAATGTTCTGCCAACATAGCTCGAGCAGCTTCTAATAATGTTCTATTCTTTCTTTTGACTATCCCATTCTGCTGAGGGATTCTAGGTGCAAAAAAATTATGATCAATTCCTTTCTCTTTAAAAAAATCCTCAAAATTTTTATTTTCAAATTCACCGCCATGATCACTTTGGATTATTAAAATCTCACATCTTAGTTTTCTCTGAATCCAAGTTGAAAAATCTCTAAAATTCTCAAATGATTCACTCTTATTATATAAGAGTTTTACCTAATGAATCTAGAAAAATCATTAATAATTATAAATCCATATATCTTCCCTTCTAGACTTATAGTTCCAATTAGTTCAAAAAGATCCATATATAAAATCTCCAAAGGTTTACTAGTTCTACGATCTTTATTGGATTAAAAAGAGGACTTCACATGTTTTCTTAAATCACATGCATCGCAATGATGATCCTTAGTAAAGTCTACTTTTGATATACCTCTAACCAAATCCTTTTGAATAATTTTCCTAAGTTTTTTTTTATGCTAAAGTGACAAAGTCTTCTATGTCATAATCAAGATTCATCACAAATAATTTTTAAGCAAAAAGTATTAAGAGTTTTTATACAATTTAAATCTAACATATAAATATTGTTTACCCTTAATCTATATAAAACATCATTTCCATTTAGGCTTAATATGCAGTTAGTTGGAAAAAAAATTTAACAATGTATCTTTTATCATATAGCTGACTAATACTCAACAGATTATGTTTAAAGCCTTATATAAGTAGCATATTTTCAATATAAAATTTTTACAAGTTACCAATCATATTTGATTCTATCACCTTTCTATTGGCGTTATCTCCAAGTGTAACCCTATCTCCACTTCTGGCTTCTAACGATATAAATTATTTAGTATCTCTAGTCATATGCTTTAAGCAACCTCTATCTAGGTGTTGACCTCATTTTTGTATGAGGTCACTAAGACCCTTCCAGAAGCCAGATTTAATCCTAGACCCTAGGATCCACTCTAGACCTTAGGATCCTTCTAGATCTAAGACCTTAGAGCCTATTCTAGAGCCTAGGATTCCCTTAAATCCTAGATCTTAGAATTCTTCTAGATTTTAGGATCACTCCAACTTCAAATCAATCTCCACCCTTGATCAACTTCAATTTTTTTAAATCAATTCCTATATTTGATCCACTCCAATTTCAATTTGATTCCTACCTGTGATCAATTTGAATCTCAAACTCCATCCAATTCAAATCCAAATTAATTCAAATTTCAAACATATCCAAACCTTGATCCAATCAATTTGACAATCCAAACTTCAATCTAGACTTTGATCCAAACTTCAATCTAGTTGTGACCTTATCCACCCATTAACAATCACCACATGATTGTAAATGGTTTGGATACTTCAATATTAATCATTCAAACTTCAAATCAAATCCAAACCCAGAATTCAGACTCAAATCCAAACTCTAGAGGCCCTGTCCTAAACACCCTTTTCAGAGATTTTTCAAACATTTCAAAACCCAGTCAAATGGCCTCTGATTCAGGGTCTATCACTTGCAAAGTGATAAGACATGTCTCTAGAGGTTACCCTCCAACTTTGAGCTCATTCTGAGGTCTCTAACCCCAGAATCTGAATTAAAATTCAAAGGCTGTAAAACCTTCAAATATTTACAGCCTATGCCACTGAACCTAACCCCTTTGAGATCTTGACCCTGGAATCCTCATCAAACCCTCCAATCACCTCCAGACCCTTGATTTTAACCCATTGAGCAGTAAACTGCATTTTCCAGACCCATTTTTGACCATAGTTGATCAATAGGTCAAAATTGACCAAAATACCCCTATGGGGCTCAATTAGAGATTTCAAACCAAATGAGCTCCAAATTGGATGCAACCACCTTTGACAAATTTCAAATGTCATTTCAAATTTTTTGAACCTATTTCCAACCCTTGAGTCAACCTGGTTGACCAAGTCAACTGGTTTGACCCAAGAGGCCCTTTAAGGGTCCAAACATGTGTTTTGACCCAAATGACCTCTCTAAGTCATCCAACCACTTCCATTAACCTTAAAATATCATTTCAAACCTGTTGAGCCCAAACCCAGACCCTGGGTCAACCTGGTTGACCAAGTCAACCTAGGTTGACCAAACAAGCCCTTAAGGGTTCAAATAGTGATTTTGACCAAATTGACCCCTCCAAACCCTGGGACCACATCCAGTAGACTCAGGATGACATTCTGAATTTGTTGAATCTATTTCTAGTCCCTGAACCCAACTGGTTGACCAAGTCAACTAGTTTTAGCCTAAAAGCCCATTAAGGGCTTATTAAGGGCCCATTAAGCTTTCTTAATTCAATTGACAAACATGACTCTTGGAATCACCCTCCAATCCACCTAATCGGCCCATTTGAATTACCTAGGTGCAAATTCCATAACCCTTGATGGGGTTAACTGGTCAACCAGTCAACTCAAAGCTTAAAGAACCATTTGTATGGTCAAACCCTTCAACCCATTGAACCTAGCTCAAGCCACACCCATCCAGCCATTTGGAAAGGCTCCATGACCTGCTTGGATGCCACATCAGCTCCATTAACCAGTTGACTGGTCAATTTAGTCAAACCAAGGGTTTAGACCCTTTTAAAAGGTCTTAATCAGCCTTTTACACTTTTTTCCCTGATTTAACTCCCCAAGGCCGACCTATTAGTGCCCTAAAGCTCTCTAATAGGCTCCCTAACCGAGCTCCACCCCCTGTTTAGCCATAAGTGGCAATGCTCCCCTCCACTCATCCTAAGTCCACCCAATGGGAATGAGGCTTGTCCGGCCCTTGTGGCAGCCTTCCAGCTTTCCCAGGGACAGGTGGCATCATCTGGAGAGTCCAGGAGTCGATCCCAGCCATCCAATCCAGCCCAGGCCGTTTGAATAGGGAAAAAAAGGTGACTTTTGAGGCATTGGATCAAAGCACCTTCTCTCACTAACCCTAGCCTCCCAGAGCGAGTTCTTAGTTTGGTTTGGATCTCCAGAGCCTCCTCTACCTCCCCACTACAAAATCCAAGTGGTTGCACGTCACCGGCGGCGAGTTCTCCGGCGAGTCCACCACCTAGTCCGTCCCAGGCTTGCAGCAGTCGATCCAGGCGTGTTCGAGCTCGATTTTGCACTGGGAATCTACACTTGGACAGTCTACAAGCTCATCCATCCAGAAATTTCAAAGTTCTAATGGTATAATTCCTTAAAACCTTAGATCTAGTTCACATTAGTTAGGTTTAAATAGCTTCATGTTTTTAGGGCTTTGGCTGAAACCAATCTTTCCTCATTATTTCTGTTCATGCCTACTCTCTAAGTTTAAAATTTCAAGTGATTTGGTCCACCCGATCGGAAGAACGAACCAAAAAACGGATCCTAGGGCGTCATTCGCAGTTCGCTGCAGATGTACGTTTTCTAGACCGTTGATCACGCGATCAACGGTCTAGATCTTGTCGTTCCGCACTTTGGTTCGACCGTGTATTCGGTTTAGCGTTCGATCGATCGACCGGCGGGATCAGGGCCGTCCATTCGGAACAGCGGGATCAAATCTCCGCCGTTTGATCTTCTCCTGGTGAGATCAAACCGCGGGATCTGATCTCAGCCGTTAGATTGAACCCGCGGTTAATCCAACGGCTGCTATGAGCCGCTGACGTGGTTAAGTGGAAACCGCATGAAGCGGCCCGCGGCCGACGCGTGTCCCCGCCGTCACGCAGTTTCGATCCCGCAAATCCGCGCGTGCCGCGTGTCTGGCCGCCGCCATTTAATTAAGAAAAATGATTTTTAATTTGTTTTAATTACTGAAACTTCAAAAAATCATAGTAAATCAAATACATAACCAAAAAATGAGTATAATATATCATTCTCTTCATAATTCTGTCTAGTTTATTTTAAAAATAAAATCAAACCTTTTTATCTATTATTTTAATAGTAATTTGAGAAATATAGAAAAGGGTACTTTATTTTTAATTAATTATTTATAAATTATTTTTATTTGAAATTTGGCATGCATGTCTTTGAGTGCATGGCTGATCTCCAGGAAAATTTTCAACATTATTTGAGTGGATTTTGATAGTATTTAGAATTATTGGAGCATTTTTTTTTATATTTAATTAAACATTAAATATTTTGAAAATTATAAGGAAAATCTTTTGTTATTATCAAACTTCCTTGGAGATCAGTGGTCTTTTCAACTCATCAAAATGTATTCTAATAATATTTTTAATTCTCTTATTATATATATTTATATATATATATACATATATCCATTTATATATGTACATTTTAAAACCTATTTTTAGACTATGTATATGCAAATCTTTAAGTGTTTAAGAAGTCACTTGAGATCTTAAATGTAGGATGACCATGTTTGAATAGAAATAAAGGGGATGATTAGTGGATAATCATTCCTTGATTATTCACTAATTTTGTCTTAATTATGTTAATTAGTTAATTGCATGCTTAAGGTGCACACACCACCTAGCCTAGGTTCTCCTAGATCTAAGGACTTGTTTGCTTGCTATTTGTGTATATATGCCATGCTTACTCAAAGGGTTAGAGGAACTTTGATTTGAACCTATTCAAAACTAGTGACACAATTAAGGACAATAATTAGGAACTTTGAGTAGAAAACTTAGAAAATTTATTGTGCTTAGAATTGATATCCATTTGACTTGGAATTTGAACCATTTAAACTTAGTGACATTCTTAGCCTTAAACAATTTATTTTACTGATTTTTGAAATCATTAAGACCACTAATTAATTTTCTAAGTCTTAAACCCTTAATTAAGCCTTTAAAATTTCTAAAAATTGTAATAAATCCAATTTAAATCCAGAAATTACATATAAACCCTCAAACTGACCAGAATCTTGTCCTTAATCCATAATAATTGAAAGCCCCTTGATTTGACAGCAATCTAAACCCTAATTTAATTTTAAGTGAAAATCAATATTTAATTAAGATAATTAATTAATAATAATTAAAAAATACCAAAATCTCCCAAACACTTGGGGATCCCTCCTTAGGTTATTTCTGACCTTTGGAGGTGTTTTCAAGAGATTGGGAACTTGTTTGAAGCAAACTCACAAAAGAGGCCTTCTAATTAAGAAATTCCCAAAATTCATTAAAATACCCAAACTTCAATAATCCATAACTAATTCTAGAAAAATCCAAATCACCCAAACTCACTTGCATTCAATTCCTAATAAGCCCTAATATTTATTAAAAATATTAAATTTCAGAAATCTGGTCAAAGTCAAAAAGTCAACAAATCGGTCAACTTTAAGTCAAAACTAGTTCAAAACTTCAAACCTTCGTAATAAAATGTAGAAAAATCCGATTTCAACGTACTTACCTTCTAACTGATCGTAGTAAGGTCTAATATTTTAATAAAATACAAACATTCCAGAATTTGGTCTTAATCAAAAATTTAACTTTCAACCCCCTTAATTAAATGATTAAAATATTCAAAATTCATAAAGCTCAAATCATTCTAAAACTCAAAAATATTGGTTTAATGCTTAAAACACTTAAAAAATCCTTTAAAACACAACAACCACCCTAAAGATGAAGTTTATTGGCTGGACTACTCCGGGCTGCGGGGCTAAGTGTCCTAAGGAGGCTAGTTCCTCGAGCCTGGTGGCACAACGCCACGAATGGATTCAAAGGGGTGTTAAATCTTAAAATAGATTAATTTTTTTAATTATTTAACATTTTAAAAATCTCTAATTCAATTACATTAATTTGGTTTATCGGCTGGACTACTCTAGGCTGCGGGGCTAAGTGTCCTAATTCCTCGAGCCTGGTGGCACAACGCCACGAATCAATTAATGGCAAACTTAAATTAATCAACTTTAAAAATCAGTAATTAACTCATTTCTTTATATTAATCCACTTCTTTAATTCCAACCAATTTAAATAACTTAATTAACCCCGATTGCTACTGGGTAACCCAGGCCTACGAGGCTACTAGCTTAGCCCCAAGGAAGGTGAAATAAACTTCACAGCCTCGGTGTGAAACAAAGGTAGCAATCAATTAACTTCTAAAAATATTTCTAATTAAAATTCTTAATTCATTAATATTTAAATTTTAATCTAAACCCCCCCTTCTAAGCCTTAACAAATCCAAACTTTTAGACAACTTTAACTAATCACCTACTTTAGGATCTATCCCAGACACACGACCTTTCACACTTTAGATGATGTGCTAGGACAACCAACTCTAGATCTAGGATAGGCCGGTGTTTACTTTACTGCTGTGTGCCGGATTTTTTATAGTTTTCACTGCATGTTGTGGATGAAATTGCTTTGCTGTGTCTGCTTACTTTTTCTGTACTCTGTGGATGGATTGATGTGTTTGGAGACTAGATTACCCTTAGGTTAGGTACGATCTGGATGTTGACACAGTCTTCTGCAGGTGGCCACGCTCATGCAGGGCAATATAAAAAGGGGGCAAATTAAAAAATGCATAAATATTATAAACTCTTTGCACAGGTGCTTTAGCTGCTAATGCCCCCAAATCATAAAAAGAGCATGGCCAGTGTGTTTACTTTCTTTTCTGCTCATATACAACTGCTTGGGAATAACTGCTTTTTATATATTAATTGCTTAGGATAACCATGCAGGTGAGTCTAGATTTTTATTTTGATATCAATGTAATTTGTGTAAGTGTCAAGTGTTGTGAAAGTTGATTTTGAGTTGGGATACATAGATCCAAAGCTTGGATTCCAAAGAGGAAAGGATACCCCTTTAGGGAACATTCCTTTTCCATTTGGAAATCCAAATTTGGATCATACCTCTTCCTTACCCAAAGAGGAAAGAGTGGCCTTCCCCCTTAAAGGGAAGTGCCCTCTTATCCATTTGGGTAATCCACTACGAAGATTCCAAGAAGATTGAAGAAAAGGAGTCCAAAGAAGAATGAAATTGAAGATTTGAAGATTGAGAGTATCCCACTCAAAATAACTTGCGTCATTACTAGGTTTAGAATCCGGGTTGTCGTCAGTGGTGCCCGGCCACTTTACTTTCTGTAATATTCTGGTTTGTAATAAGCAAGGCAATTCTGCCTATGGACATTTATTAATTAATTTGTATTTTGATGTGATGATTTGATTGCCTTTAGGATTACTTGTTTTTACTAGTTTTTTGGCGATTGCATGCCGCTCTTTGTTTTCGCCTGGATACGTGAGACTCGTGAGGGTGTGAAACTTTTCTACTCATAATTTTAAAAGTCTAAAATTTTAGTGATTCTAAATAACATAGAAAGATAACGAATCTAGGGAATTAGCCGGGGATCGACCCCGGGGTCGCATGCATATTTTTGCATTACTCTTTCCTTGCTTTAGACCCTTCCCCGCCTGCGGGTAGAGTCCGGATAGTCTGACCTATGAGGACGAGATGCCGGACCTGGGGAAGTCCAGTCTTCTAAAAAATTATTTTATAAGCCTGTTTTTAAAAATTTCAAGCATATTTGATTTGAGGTTGTTAACCAGCATGCATTGCATTAGATACAAATTAAAGAGTCAAAATTTTAATTTCATAGTCCTTAGCATTTTAGCACCCAACATAAGTCAAAGGGGCCAATTAGGAGAATCTCTAGATGTCGGCCCCAACTCTCCAAAATCTTAAACAAAATGTCCCTACCACTCTTTCATAAAAAAGACCGGATTCATGTATTTTAAATCGATTTGGTGGTTAGCTGGCTCCCCAATCCAGGCCGGGGTAAGTCCAGACCTTGCACTGCATTAGTTAGGATCGGAAGACTGTGGTCCAGTGTCCAAAATAGATTTAGGATCCGGGGCAGATCTTTGATTATAAGACCCCAAATTTCGGGAATCTAATCCCAAATTTCTAATAAAATGCTCAATTCTAATTAAAGCTTCATTTCAATCCAAAACATAAAGCCCAATACTTAGATTAAGTTGGGACACTTCCGGATGGTTCTGGAATCTCAAAGTGTCCCCTACCTCTCATCCTTTAACTCCGTTAATAACTGCTCAATTTTGATCCATTCCCTTTTGATTTTCTAATAATTCTATTCAGACTTTGATATCACTCCTAGAAACTCTAAACAGAATTCTGCCGTTATTTTAATCAGGAGTTTTCGTGGGAGATTTTATCTCCCTACGATGTAATTAACTATGAGGGCATGCGCTCGTAGGAGATTTGGAACCCCACACACACCTGGTTTTAAAGAAAACTCAATTTCTAAAACTTCATTAGATTTCTTTGGGAAAAGTTAAATAATGATCATCATGGTCGCATTAGAAGAATTATCGTAGAATGGTGTCATTTCCCTTTGGGGAGATACATCCTTCTTCGATAAGGCTTTGGATGCGAATGCGATGATCATGTCTCTTGAATATTGTAATTGGGTACTTAGTTGAACTATATTTTGTCCCCTCGGGGCCATATAAAGTTCTTCTTAGAACCCGATCATAGTATTCAAGATGAGTTTACATAATTCTAAGTCTGAAAATCGTTATGAAAGTTTATTTCCGTCCTTCGGGGTGATATACTCTTTCTAACGAGTCGATTCGACCTTAGAATTAGAACTTAACCTTAATCTTAAAATCCCCAAAGAAAACTAATATTTTTCAAAACTTGTTTTCAAAATTCCACCAACACTAGGTACCAAATGCTCTCACGAGACTTTGTGTGAGAGCATTCCTGCAAAAACTATTAAATTTTAGACCGGGAACCCAAACAAGTTTGGGTTCTCCTTTTGGCAAATTAAAAATAGATGCATGTACGATAAATCTAGGTTTATGCATCTTAAGTTTTCACACTAAATGAGTTTTTCTATTCAAAGTACAGGTGTGTGCTATATATCCAAACATGCCAAGAATAACATTTAACTCAAAGAAATGAATTTCTCAGACTTTTATAATTACTTTGTCTCTTCCTGGGTTGTAAAAATTTTGGATACAAAATAAGATTTTTAAAATCTTCAAGTGTTGGTGGTTTCCTATTTTTCTCAAGAGCTTTTACTTTCAATTTAAGAAATGTGTTTAAATCTTTTAACACATTATTACTATAATTAAAATAATGCTATTTATTTTCTAATTCATCCTTAAAATTCTTTAATTTTTTTCCAATTGAGCATAGGATGATTTTAAGATCTCATCTCCTTATTCAAGTTAACAAATTCATCAAGTAAGCTCATGTGATTGTTATCTATCAATGTATGATCTTTCCTAAGGATTTCGTATTCTCTTTGCAGTTCTTATAATTCTATATTCATATAGCATGCATTTTTTTTTAACTTCCTATATGTGCTATGGATCCTTTCAAAAACTTCTAACAGTTTAGCATAAGTTAAGTCACATACCTCTACTTGATATGACTGATCAAGATTATCAGCCATTAAGCACAAGTTAGTGACTCTCCTCCTCCTTTTAGTTACTAAAAAATTTGAAGCCGAGCTTGCCCAAAAAGCTCTTTGGAATCTCTTCTTGCCCATCTTCACATTTGGTTTCTCCTCTGCCTTCTCCTTGCTAGGAGTGGCTTTTAAGTTTGGGCAATCTGATATTATATGTCCAAGTTTCCTGCACTCATAGCAAATCACATTATTAGAAATCTTAACATTCCTATTGAACTTACCTCTATTCCACTGTTGGCATCTCCTCTACTTCTTTTTAAGAAAGCTCCTAAATTATCTAGTCATTAAAGTTATGTTATCCTCATCCTCAAGTTATGATAGATCACTCTCCGACTCCTTCACTTTTAGTACAATGTTCTTCTCCTTTCGTTGTTTGCTTACATCAACCATCCTTTGACTCACTCCTTGCACGTAGGCAATTAATGAACCAAGAAGATTATCAACAGAGTAAATATTTAAATCTTTAGATTCTATAATTACCTTTAGCATCATATGCAGTAGGAAAATAATGAATAGTCTTATTAATCATTTCAGCATTCATTAGTTTCCTACCCAACAATGCATGTAAGGAAGTGAAATTTTGAATAAATCTTAAATAAATTTCAGAAATAGATTCATTTGGTTTCATGTGAAATAAATTATAATCATGTAACAAGATGTTCATTCTAGATTACTTTACTTTATTTGTCCCTTTATAAGTAATACAGAGTCTATCTCATATGTCTTTTCAACTTTTATAAGTGCAAACTCGCATATAGTTTTCTAACTTAAGTGCACAAAAGAAACTGTTTAAACATTTAGCATTTAACTGTGCTAAGTCACATTGTTCTATAGTCCATTCAGTAAAGGGTGTTTCAACTCTAATACCATCAACTAATCTAGTCGGTTTTATAAACCCTTCTTGAACTAAGATATGTTGATACTCGTTCACTATGAATTAGGTTGTTAAACCTAAACTTATGTCCCAGCGACTAACCAAGAGGGGTGGTGAATTGGAAATTAAAAATTAATCCCTCTTTTTTATTTTTAAACTAAAAAATAAACTTTAAGGAGTTTTGTAGAAATAGATTTTTCAACAACAAATTTGAAACAAAATCAACAAAATAAAAAAGCAACGAATAATAAAAGACACAAGATTTATAGTGGTTCGGTTAAACTTGATCTACATCCACTCCCTGGAGACACTCTCTGAGTATTGCACTAATACCACTAGTGACTCTCCTTTAGCACCCACAATAAGGCGGAGAAGCCTTTATAAAAACTCTTTCCACCACTACCCGGTGCGGTAGAGAATCATCGTCCTTTTACACTATCCCCAGTGTTGGCAGAGAACCTTCATCCTTTTACACTATCCCCAGAGTTGGCAGAGAATCGTCATCCTTTTACACTCTCCCAATGTAGGCAGAGAGCCCATCGGCTGTTCACACTCTCCAAGTGTGGGCAGAGAACCCTTTGGCTGTTCACTCTCCAAGTGTGGGCAGAGAACCCTTCGGCTGTTCACACTCTCCAAGTGTGGGCAGAGAACCCTTCGGTTGTTCAAACTCTCCAAGTGTCGGCAAAGAACTAGATGTCCTTGACAGATCTTCTCACAAGAAATCTAGATGGAAGAAAGAAAAGAGTGAAGTAATCCCAAATCACAAGTAGAGATTCTTACCTTTGAATACCAAGTGAAGCCTTCACGCTCTAGTAGTAGGAATCCTCCTTCGAACACTCTCTTACACACTCTCCTTGACTCTTCTTTCAATAGGCACGGAGTTTAGTAGGCAAAACGATCAAGTGGCAGTTTAGTTTGGACTATTTATAGGAAAGATACAAAAAATGGTCCAAAAACTGCAAATATTCAAGTCAATGTGTATTGGATCGTCCCGTACGATCGAGGATTATTCTGGACGATTTTACTTAAATGTGTTGGAAATGAACCTAATGTATATGGGTACGAAATGACTTCATACACACACATCGTCCCGTACAAACTAGGTTCGTCCGGTACGAACGGTTATTCCACAGGTCAGCTCCTAAAAACTATAGAACATCACTTAATTTTCAGAGTCGGTTCACTTCGCCCTGGGATGAATTATGGATTTATCTGGACGAAATTTTTCTAGAGAGCAAATCATCCCGAGATGAATACACTTCGTCCTGGACGATAGTGCTCAAGAGAGCAACTCATCCTGGAACGAATACACTTCGACTAAATGAAAATTTTCCAGAGAACATTTCGTCCTGGGATGAATACACTTCGTCATGGACGATCAAGACTTAGAAAAATTTTCTTCAATTTATGTTCGTTCCATTGCTCTTATGAGGAGATAACTGAACTGATCGTCCCGTACGAACTATGTTCATCTCGTACGATTAGTACAAATTTCTCAAGATCTCCTAAAGTGTCTGTGTGTGTTCACTCAATTACAATCACTCCCTTTCAAACTTAATTTAAAGAAAAATACAAGTTTTAAATACCCAAAGTATCTCATGTTGAATTTGATTTGAAGTCTTTGTAGTCTGGAGTTTGATTTTATTGAAATGTTAGTACACACGAGAGCAAAAACAACTCTTCCAAAAAGTGTTAGGAGATTACTACACAGAAAACAATAATATTTGAAATCATCAAAACTATACAAGTTGTAAGAATATAAAACATGCAAATAGCAACTCTCTTAACAATCTCCCCCTTTTTTATGATGGCAAAACAATTATTGTTTGTATAATTTTTAAATTATAAAAATCTCCTAAACTCCTTCTGAATTGATGAATACGTGTAAATAAGGAGGCATTTTTAAAAATGTACAACAACCCTAAATACAACAAAATACAACATACACAAAACACAAAACAAAAACAAAAATAAAAATAGACACACACACACATACAATACGAATCAAACAAAACCAAAACCACGATACAAATAATTTCTCCCTCTTTTTTATAACAGTAAAAAGTAAAGAGGAAAAAGACTTGAAATGTAAGCAGACATATAAAAATTATTTGATAATTCAATCTTGAAAGTGATTGAAATAAGTTATGCAAATGAAATTAAAATATTAGGCAAGTCATATTAATTCATAGAATTTAAAAAGAGATATAACATTGATAATAGAAAGAATATATCAAGAACATGAGTCAATTTAGACTCTAAGATAGGATAGAGAAAATCATTGCAAAAAGGATGAATAGAAAATTTGTATAATTCAAATTTCAATATAGAATATAAATGTACAGTAGATCAATTTAAATTAAGACATTAAAAGATAATGGAAAGAATTAATTACCACATGTGGCACTTTGCTCATCTTTTTCTAATTATTGACACATTTTTGTGCATCTTTTTACTTATGAGCTTATTTTGTGCCTCTTTTTGTACTTGTGAACCATTGCACATTTCTTTTGATTTTTGTACATTTATATATTTTTTTAAGAGTAATTTTGATCTTTCCAACATAAATAGTAAAAAATTACAAATTTTTCTAAGTGCATAAATATTTATTGATAAGTGAAATATAAAATAAGAAAACATGATAGTTGTAATGATAATATTAGAATTAATGTAGTATAAATAAGAGACATGAAATTGATAATCTTAATTATATCAAGTTATAAGCAGAACTTAAATTTAGAAAAAATTAAATTTTCTAATGAATTTAATTTTGACTTGCATTTCAAAGTATAACACTATTAAGATCAAAAATCTAATGATTGTCATAAAGGCTAACACACATTTCAATACCATTAAAGCCAAAACACGAGAATATATATTGATATCACTATGAAGATATTATTATCTAAGTTCAGGATATCAATACAATATCAAAACATGTAAAGAAAAGAAAATACAACAAACTTACTTAAAACAACAAAAAACATACAAACTACAAAAAATTCATAAAATTAAGTGCAACTATCACTGAGAAGGACCCTGATCTAGAGGAGGAGGAGGAGGTGTAGCACCGAAGATGTTAAAGTAAGTACTCATCATAAGTACATTAGTATTGATATCACATCTGATCCCTCATAAAATTCATGTAATACTGATATTGTGCGGCCTGGTACTGAAGATGAGTCTCAATTTAATCAAAATGAGTCTCTATGCGATCAAATTTTTGAACCAAATCCTAATAATTTGGTTCATTAGCGGGTGCAGGTGCAGCAGATTGTTTTCTCTAATCACATTATTAATTTCATACCATGCATAATCATGAGTGTTGATCAAGTGATGGGCTTTAGCTCCCTCATTCTTAAATTCAAAAAGACTCCTAAGTCAACCTTGGTGATTTCAACTTTTTATTTGAAGACAAAGGAATAGATTATAGAGTGGTCAGAATTAAAGGACATGTTGGCGAGGAAGTACTGAAAGGTTTCTTTATTGTAGAGATAGACGATGGTAAGGATAAAACCAAACTATGTTGAAGCAAATAAATCCATCACCTAAAAGGTAAGTTATTCTTGGATTAGGATTCTAGAGGGTGTGATTTTCGCTGAGGCAAACCTAGGAAAAGATTCCTCATTTTCTTTGGAAAGGAAATTTTTAGAAGGATTTCTATGTGGTTTCTTTGCCAGAATCTTTTGTCTCTTACTTGAACTTGCCATTTGGAAGAAGATCTAGAGTACAAAAGAGATTGAAAGTGAAGTTTTTAGTGTAACTGTTAAGTTCAAAAGCACTTCTATTTATTGAAAATGATACGTTCGTACTAGACGAAATAATTTAGTCCCATACTAATTTTTCGATTCATCCCATACAAAAAAAATTTGTATGGATGAACTAATGCGTCAAAATGAAATGGCTTTTCGTAATCAACACAACTTCTAACGCGTCCTTTCATATAGACTTTTGACCAGATTGATCGTACAGACAAACACGTGTTCGTCCTGGGACGATCAGAACTTATGATCATTTTAATGACAATTAAAATCGTCCCCTACATTAAACCGACATGTGTTCGTCCGGACGAACCAAAGGTTCGTACGTACGAAGTTCGTATTAAAAACTACCTTATCCATTCAACTGCTTTATTCATTCGTCCTGTCGTTTGAAAAACATTTCATCCTGGATGATCGTACAGATAAAGTGACAATAAAAAATAGAAAACTGCTCTCAAATGATTCAAAATCCGACAGTTTAACACATTATACAAATAGCACCGTACGAAAAAAAATTTAGTCCCGGATAATTGTCACTCAAAATTTTTAAATTTTTGCACTCAATAAAAAAATTAAAACACAAACACACTAAAAACACAAAAATAATGAAAAATATAAACTCTAAATAAAGAAAATCATACATACAAGTTCATAAACACATAAAAACACACAAACACATTAACTAGTAAACAAACATCAATGTGGTAAAAATATTTTTATTTAAGCATTCAAATCAATCACACCAATCCTTGTTCTTAAAGCACTGAAAGTATCAAAGGCTAAAGGTTTTCTAAAAATATCTACAGGTTGATTTTTAGTAGAAACATGAATGAGTTCAATTTCTCCTTTGGATATATGATCCCTTATGAAATGATGCCTTATGTCTATATGTTTGGTTCTTGAATGTTGAATGTCATTTTTAGAAATACAAAAAGCACTAGTATTATCAAAATAAATTGGAATAGTGCCTATAATTAATCCTAAATTAATTAACTGTTGTTTCAACCAAAGAACTTGTGCCACACAACTTCCTAATGCAATGTATTCAGCTTCTGCAGAAGATAGGGCTACTGAATTTTATTTTCTACTGGATCAAGAGACTAGAGAATTTCTAATAAATTGACATGTTCCAGAAATGCTCTTTCTATCTACCCTACAACCTGTAAAGTCAGAATCTGAATAACTAATTATTTCAAATGAAGAGCTAAACTTAGGATACCAAATTCCTAAGTTCTAAGTTCCTAACATATATCTTAAAATCCTTTTCACTTGTTGTCAAATGTGATTCTTTTAGATCTGATTGAAATCTAGCACATAAGCAAACACTAAACATGATATCGGGTCTGCTAGCAGTCAAGTAAAGTAAAGATCCAATTATCCCTCTAAATTTCTTTTGATCAACAGATTTTCCCTTAGGTCCTTATCCAACTGAACTATAAAACTCATTGGTGTACTAACAGGTTTAACATTATCCATTTCATACTTTTTGAGGATGTCCTTAACATACTTTGACTGACTAAGAAATGTACCTTCCTCAATTTGCCTAATGCTAAATCATAGAAAGTAACTTAAATCTCCCATTAGACTCATCTAAAATTCACTACTCATTATTTTAGAAAAATCATCACAAAGATTTTTATTGGAAGATCCAAAAATGATATCATCCACATAAATTTGAACAATGAGTATATCCTTTCCACATTTCTTTAAAAAGAGAGTTGTATCCACACTTCCTTTTTCAAAGGATCTTTCTAGTAAGAAGGTGCTCAACCTCTCATACCAAGCCCTAGGTGCTTGTTTCAATCCATATAATGTCTTTTTCAACTTGAAAACATAATTTGAGTATTTAGAATTTTCAAAATTGGTGGTTGTTCTACAAAAACAACTTCTTGAATTACTCCATTTAAAAAGACACTTTTTACATCCATTTGATACAATTTGAATCCTCTAAAACAGACAAAAGCTAGCAAAACCCTAATTGCTTCAAGTCTAGCTACAGGGGCAAAAGTCTCCTCAAAATCAATCCCTTCAATCTGATTATACCCCTTAGCAACTAATCTAGCCTTATTTCTAATGACTACTCCTGAGTCATTTATTTTATTTTTGAATACCCACTTAGTTCCAACTACACTTTGATCCTTTGGCCTTGTAGTTAATTCCCAAACTTTATTTCTTATAAATTGATTCAACTCTTCTTGCATGGTCAAAATTAAAAATTCATCTGAAAGTGCTTGATCAATATTTGTGGGTTCTATAATTGAAATAAAGGCTGAATGATTGACTTCTTTGTTTAATCCACGCCTAGTCCTTACACACTCACTTGATTTACCTATAATCAATTCTCTTGGGTGGTTTTTAGAAAATCTCAAATCTCTAGGCAAAGGGTTTTCTATTTCAAAATTTTCTTCCACATTTTCTTCCAATTTTTTTTCCAAATTTATTTTATCAATCTTTTGGGAGTTAATCTCAATCTCATCTTCTATCACATTTAGCTCTTTCATATTTTCAGATTCATCAAATATAACATGTGTGGTCTCCTCAATTACCAAAGTTCTTCTATTGAATACTCTATAAGATTTTCCAACACTTGAGTATTCAACAAAAATTCTTTCATCTGATTTTGAATCAAATTTTCCTAAGACAGAATTTCCATTGTTATGAATGAACATCTTGCAATAAAAAATATGCAAATGAGACAAATTAGGTGTTCTTCCTTTTCACAACTCATAGGGTGTTTTATTTAGTTTAGATCTGATTTTCATCTTATTCAGAACATAACATGCAGTGCTAACCGCCTCAGCCCAAAAATATTTATGAAGTGAGTATTCTGCCAACATTACTCGGGCGGCTTCTAATAATGTTCTATTTTTATTTTAAACTATCACATTCTGCTGAGCGGTTCTAGGTGCAGAAAAGTTGTGATCAATTCTTTTCTTCTTATAAAATTTATCAAATTTCTCATTTTCAAATTCTCCTCCGTGATCACTTTGTATAAAAATAATTTCACACCCATGTTTTCTTTGAATCAAAGTCAAAAAGTTTTTAAATTCCTTAAATGATTCACTCTTATGAAATAGAAATCAAACCCATGTGAATCTTAATTAATCATCCATAATCATAAATCTGTATACCTTCCCTCCTAGACGTACTATTCCAACTGGTCAAAAAAGATCCATATGCAAAATCTCTAATGGTTTACTAGTTCTAAGATCCTTATTGGACTGAAAAGAGGACTTCACTTGCTTTCCTAATTGACAAGCATCACAAAGGTGGTCCTTAGTAAAGTCTAGTTTTGGTATACCTCTCACTAAATTCTTTTGGGTAATTCTTCTAAAGTTTTTCATGCTAGAATGACAAAGTCTCCTATGTCAAAGCCATGACTCATCAGATACAATTTTCAAACAAAAAGTAGTAGGAGATTGAATATAATTCAAGTCTAGCATATAAACATTATTTACCCTTTTACCATTTATAACATGTTTACCATTTAGGCTTAATATGCAGTTAGTAGGAAAAAATTTCACCCAATATCCTTTATCACATAGCTGGCTTATACTTAACAGGTTACGCTTTAAGCTTTCTATTAATAACACATTCTCAATGTAAAATATATTAAGATTTCCAATCATACCTGATCCAACCACCTTCCATGTAGTGTTATCTCCAAGTATAATCTTGCATCCACTCATGGCTTCCAGCGATATGAATTATGATGTATCTCCAATCATATGCTTTAAACATTCGCTGTCCAGGTACCTTATGCTCTCACGAGGTCTTGTGTGAGAGAGACCCTCTTCTTTATCCGACTGATCAAGACTATCGGCCATTAAGCACATATTAGTGACTTATTCTTCCTTCTCAGACTTTGAAGAATCTGAAGCTGAGTCCGCCTAGAAAGCTCTTTAAAACTTCTTCTTGCCCTTCTTTACAATTGACAATTGGTTTCTCATCTACCTTCTCCTTGCTAGGAGTAGCTTTGAGTTTTGGGCATTCAGTCTTATATGACCAGATTTCCTTCACTCATAGCAAAGCACATCATTTAAAACCTTGGTATTTCTATTAAATTTACCTCTATTCCAATGCTGGCGTCTCTTTTGCTTCCTCTTTAGAAAGCTTCTGAATTGTCTAGTCATCAATGCGATGTCATCTTCATCCTCCGGTTGTGAGTGTTCACTCTCAGACTCTTCCACATTTAGTGCTATGTTCTTCTCCCTTCGTGGTTCACCTGCATCAATCTTTCTTTGGCTAACTTCTTGCTCCTAAGCAATTAGCGAACCAAGAAGATTATTAATAGAGTAAATGTTTAGATATTTAGACTCTGTAATTATAGTAATTTTAGCATCATAAGCAGTAGGCAATTAATAAAGAATCTTATTAATCATTTCAGCATTTATTAGTTTCCTACCCAGTACATGTAAAGAGGTGACTATTTGTGTGAATCTTGTGTACATATCAGAAATGGATTCATTTGGTTTCATGGGAAATAGTTCATAATCATGCAATAAGATATTAAGTCAAGATTGCTTAACCTCATTAGTCCCCTCATAAGTTATACAAAATCTATCCCATATGTCCTTCCCACTTTTGCAAGTGGAAATCCGCATGTAGTCTTCTGATGTTAAAGCACAAAAAAAAATATTCAAGCATTTAGCATTTAGTTGTGCTAAGTCACGTTCTTCTACTGTCCAGTCCGTAAAAGATGTTTCAACTCTAACTCCGTCAACTAATCTAGTTGGTTTTGTATACCCTTCCTAAACTAAGATTCATATACGATAATCAAGTGACTGTAAAAATGTAGACATGCGTGTTTTCTAAAAATCAAAAGGTATATTATCGAGCAGCGGAGGTCTAGTTATAGAGTAACCCTCGGGAGTATTTTGATTTCCAAATGTAGCCATATACGTTAATCAAAAAGTAGTCTAAACTTATGATTTTGAAACCTGAATCTGATACCACTTATTGATACTCGTTCACTATGAATTAGGTTGTTAAACCTAAGCTTATGTCCCAGCGACTAACAAGAGGGGGGGGGGGTGAATTGGTAATTAAAAATTAATCCATCTTTTTTATTTTTAAACCAAAAAATAAACTTTAATGAATTTTAAAGAAATAGATTTTTTAACCACAAATTTGAAACAAAAATCAACAAAATAAAAAAGCAACGAATAATAAAAGGCACAAAATTTATAGTGGTTCGGTCAAACTTGACCTACATCCACTCCCTGGAGACACTCTACGAGTATTGCACTAATACCACTAGTGACTCTCCTTTAGCACCCACAGTAAGGCGGAGAAGCCATTACAAAAACTCTTTCCACCACTACCCGATGCGGCAAAGAACTGTCGTCCTTTTACACTATCCCCAATGTTGGCAGAGAACCTTCATCCTTTTACACTATCCCCAGTGTTAGTAGAGAACCGTCATCCTTTCACACTCTCCCAGTATAGACAGAGAACCCTTCGGCTGTTCACACTCTCCAAGTGTGGGCAGAGAACCCTTCGGTTGTTCACACTCTCCAAGTGTGGGCAGAGAACCCTTCAGCTGTTCACACTCTCCAAGTGTTGGCAGAGAACCGGATCTTCTTGACAGATCTTCTCACAAGAAATCTAGAAGGAAGAAAGAAAAGAGTGAATTAATTCCAAATCACAAGTAGAGATTCTTACCTTTGAATACCAAGTGAAGCCTTCACGTTCCAGTAGTAGGAATCCTCCTTTGAACACTCTCTTACACTCTCTCCTTGACTCTTCTTTTAATAGGCACGAAGATTAGTATATAAAAAGATTAAGTGGCAGTTTAGTTTGAACTATTTATAGGAAAGACACAAAAAACTGTCCAAAAATTGTAAATATTCAAGTCAATACCATTGGATCGTCTTGTACGATTGTGGATCATCTTGGACGATTTTACTTAAATGCATTGGAAACGAACCTAATGTATATGGGTACGAAATGACTTCATATACACACATCATCCCATACGAACTAGGTTCGTCCGGTACGAACGGTTATTCCATAGGTCGGTTCCCAAAAAGTGCAGAATGTCACTTAATTTTGAGAGTCGGTTCACTTCATCCTAGGATGAATTATGGGTTCGTCCGGACGAAATTTTCCAGAGAGCAAATCATCCCGGGATGAATACACTTTGTCCTAGACGATAGTACTCCAGAGAGCAACTCGTCCTAGAACAAATACACTTCGTCTGAATTAAAATTTTCCAGAGAACATTTCATCTTGGGACGAATACATTTTGTCCTAGACGACATTTCACTCACTTTCAAACTTAATTCAAAGAAAAATACAAGTTTTAAATACACAAAGTATCTCATATTGAATTTGATTTGAAGTCTTTGTAGTATGGAGTTTGATTTTCCTGAAATATTAGTACACACAAGAGCAAAAATAACTCTTCCAAAAAATGTCAGGAGATTACTACACATAAAATAATAATATTTGAAATTATCAAAACTATACAAGTTGCAAGAATGTAAAACAAGCAAATAATAACTCTCTTAACAAGATCCATATACGATAATCTAGTGACTGTAAAAATATAGGCATGCTTGTTTTCCAAAAATCAAAAGGGATGTTATCAAATAAAGGAAGTCTAGTGATCAAATACCCTTCAGGTGTGTTCCAATTTTTAAAAATAATCATACTCATTTATCAAAAAGTAGTCTAAACTTATGATTTTGAAATAAGGCTCTGATACCAGTTGTTGATTCTTGTTAAATCTAGAATAAGTTGTTAAACCTAAACTAATGTCCAAAGGCTAACCAAGAGAGGAGGTGAATTGATACTTTTAAAAATTCACTTGAATTCTATAAGTTAAACTAATTGATTCACAAATCAAGTTAATTAAAGTTTTTAAAATAAAACTTTTCAACCATGAAAAAATAACTTACAGTAAATAAAATACGGAATTTAAATAACATAAAGATTTATAGTGGTTCGGTAAAGCACGACCTAAATCCACTCCCTGAAGACTCCCTCTTCAAGTATTACACTATTACCAAAAGTGTCTATCCTTTTGCCCCCACAGCAAGGTAGAGAAGTCTTTACAAAAACTCTCTTACATCAATCTCCGGTGTGGCAGAGAACCATCATCCTTTCAAATCCTCTAAGTGTAATCTCCGGTGTGGCAGAGAACCATCATCCTTTCACACCATCTAAATATATGCAGAGAACCTTCATCCTTTCACACCCTTCAAGGTAGGTAGAGTACCGTCAACTATTCACACTCTCTAAGTGTAGGATAATAACCTTCATCCTTTCACACTCTCCAAGTATAGGCAGAGAACCTTCATCTTTTCACACTTTAAGTATAGGCAGAGAACCTTCGTCCTTTCAAACTTTCTAAGTGTCGGTAGAGAATCAGATCTTATCCGAAGATCTTCTCATGAGCAATCTAGAAAGACAAGAGTAAGAGTGATAACCACAAGTATAAGGAGATCCTTATCTTTGAGTAATCTTGTAAACCCTTCACATTCCACTTATAAGAAATCTCTCTCAAACACTCTCACACTCTCTCCTTCAATTTCCCTTGAAAAATCATATAGACAAGACTGATAATATTTTTCCCATGTCAATTTTAGTGGACCTTTTATACAAAAGACATGAAAAATCATCCATAAGATTAAAATTTTCAATTTAGAGCATACACTATCGTATAGTGTGATCGTATGTTCGTACGTATGAACATTTTAAATACTGTTGCGTATGAATCTATTATGAATCAATACGAAATCATTTCATACCCGATCATCATCCGGTACAAACTAAGTTCGTCCAGGACGAATAGTTAGAAAATCTAATTTTTATTTGTACGAAACATCAAGACGAAATAAGCGAGAACAAACCTGAGACGTTCGTCCTGGTATGAAAAGGGAATCGTACCGTACGATCCTGACTTAGAAATTTTTTTTTGTGCGAGAATAAAATAAAGGCGTTTGTTCCTGTACGAAAATTAAGATCGTCCCGTACGATCATCTTCCAAGAACAAAACAGAGGCATTTGTCTCTGTACGAAAATTAAGTTCGTCTTGTATGATCTTCGTCCAAAAAAAAAATAGAGGCATTCGTCCCTATACGAAAACTGAGATTGTCCCGTACGATCAGGACTTAGATTTTTTTTTTTTTGCGTGAGCGAAACCAAGACATTCGTCCCTGTATGAAGGTTTGATCATCCTATACGATCAGTTCTTGAGAACGAACCCGAGACGTTCGTCCTTATATGAAACTGGGATCATGTCATACGAACCATACTTAGAAAAAATAATTTCATTTCTGTTCGTTCCATTGCTCGTTGAGGAAAAAAATAACTGATCAGATCGTCATGTACGAAGTGATATCGTACATCACTATCAGTTTAAAAATATGAATTTTTAAAACTCTCCCCCGGTGTGTGTGTGTGTGTGCTCAGTTTCTCAATTACAATCATACTCTTTCAGACTCAATAAAATGAAAAATATAGACTTCAATTACAATAAACTCTAAACTGATCTTGATTTTGAAGTCTTCAACAATCCGGAGTATGATTTTCCTGAAATGTTAGTACACACAAGATAAAAACAATTCTTTCAAAATTTGTTAGGAGAAATAATAATCAAATTAATAATATTTGGAATCATAAAAAACATACAAGTTGCAAAAATATCAAACATGCAAAAAATAAGTAGCAACTATCTCAACAATTTATTCTCTACCTTTGAGACTTGTGAGTTTTCTTAGATAATGTAAGTCATGGTTATTGATAAGAGATTTCTAGCTGGGTTGTGTAAACTATCTTAATAGCTAATTAGATTTGAAATTTGATAACCATGAAAGATGGGTCCATAAAATCTTAATTAGGTTATGTTTATCATGTACTCATTACCTGATTTAGTCTTGAGGCATAGTTTCATGTGTTGAAATAATAAAAAAGTTTCTTTAAGTGAATCTTATTGAAGGATTTGGAACACATGCAATATTTTTCTAATTGAGACTATTTTTAGGCATCCAAGATTTAATCAATTATTAAAATATTGTTCTTTTTGGAGCATTAATATGCTTAGAACAAAAAAAAAATTATGAAGGGCATTAATGATTTTTTTTTTTTAAATTTATCTAGTCATGTTGCTTGAATTTTTCAACTTCTTAATTTGATTCATCCCATGAAAATAATGCTATGGTCTAGTGATCAAATACCCTTCAGGTGTGTTTCGATTTCTAAAAGTAGCCTTACTCGTTTATCAAAAAGTAGTCTAAACTTATGATTCTGTAATAAGGCTCTGATACCACTTATTAATTCTTGTTGAATCTAGAATATGTTGTTAAACCTAAACTATTGTCCCAAGGCTAACCAAGAGAGGGGGTGAATTGATACTTTTAAAAATTCTCTTGGATTTTATAAGTAAATCCGATTGATTCATAAAATAAGTTAATTAAAGTTTTTAAAATGAAACTTTTCAACCACGAAAAAATAACTTATAGTAAATAAAATATGGAATTTAAATAACATAAAGATTTATAGTAGTTTTGTCAAGCACGACCTACATCAACTCCCTAAAGACTCCCTCTTCAGGTATTGCACTATTACCAAAAGTATCTCTCCTTTTGCCCCAACAGTAAGGTGGAGAAGCCTTTACAAAAACTATCTTCCATCAATCCCCAATGAGCTAGAGAACCATCATCCTTTCCCACCCTCCAATAGTAGGCAGAGAACCTTCATTGTTTCACACCCTCCAAGTATAGGTAGAGTGCCATCGACTATTCACACTCTCCAAGTGTAGGTAGAGAATATTCATCCTTTCACACTATCCAAGTGTAGACAAAGAACTTTCATCCTTTCACACTTCAAGTATAGGTAGAGAACCTTCATCCTTTCATACTTTCTAAGTGTCTGTAGAGAATTAGATCTTATCCAAAGATCTTTTCACGAGCAATCTAGAAAGACAAGAGGAAGAGTGATAACCACAATTATAAGGAGATCCTTACCTTTGAGTAATCTTGTGAACTCTTCACACTCCACTTATAAGAAATCTCTCTCAAACACTCTCCACACTCTCTCCTTCAATTTCCCTTGAAAAAGCATGTAGACAAGACTGATAAGATTTTTCTCATGTTAGTTTTAGTGGAGCTTTTATACAAAAGACATGAAAAACTGTCTAGAAAATTGAAAATTTCAATTTAGATCATACAAGATCATACAATACGATCGTATGTTTGTACGTACGAACAGTTCAAATACTGTTGCGTACGAACCTATTATGAATCGATAAGAAATCATTTCATACCTGATCATTGTCCGTTATGAACTAAGTTCGTCCGGGATGAATAGTTAGAAAATTCAATTTTCATATGTATGAAATATCAAGACGAAATGAGCGAGAATAGACCCGAGACGTTCGTCCTGGTACGAAAAGGGAATCATCCCGTACGATGCAGACTTAGAAATTTTTTTTCGTGCGAAAATAAAATAAAGGCATTCGTCCCTGTACGAAAATTAAGATAGCCCCGTACGATCTTTGTCCGAGAACAAAATAGAGGTGGTCGTCATTGTACAAAAATTAAGATTTTCTCGTATGATCTTCGTCCGAGAACAAAATAGAAGCATTCGTCTTTATACGAAAACTGAGATTGTCTCGTACGACCAGGACTTAAATTTTTTTTTTTTTGTGGGTGAGCAAAACTGAGACGTTCATCCCTATACAAAGGTTTGATCCCGTACTATTAGTTCTTCAGAACGAACCCGAGACGTTCATCCTTGTACGAAATTGGGATCATCTCGTACGAACCATATTTAGAAAACATAATTTCATTTTTGTTTGTTCCATTGCTCGTTGGGGAAAAAAATAACTGATCAGATCGTCCTATATGAAGTGATATCATACAACACGATCAATTTAAAAATATGAATTTTAAAACTCTCCCCTGGTGTCTGTGTGCTCAATTTCTCAATTACAATCATACTCTCTCAGACTCAATAAAATTAAAAATACTGACTTCAATCACAATAAACTTTAAACTGATCTTAATTTGAAGTCTTCAACAATCTGGAGTATGATTTTCCTGAAATATTAGTACACACAAGAGCAAAACAATTCTTCCAAATTTTTTTAAGACAAATAATAATCAAATTAATAATATTTGGAATCGTAAAAAACATACAAGTTACAAAAATATCAAACATGTAAAAAATAAGTAGCAACTATCTCAACAGTTTCTTCTCTACCTTTGAGACTTGTGAGTTTTCTTAGACAATGTAAGTCATGGTTATTGATAAGAGATTTCTAGCTGGGTTGTGTAAACTATCATAATAGCTAATTAAATTTGAAATTTGATAAACTGGAAAGATGGGTCCATAAAATCTTAATTAGGTTATGTTTATCATGTACTCATTACCTGATTTAGTCTTGAGGCTTAGGTTCATGTGTTGAAATAATAAAAAAGTTTCTTTAAGTAAATCTTATTGAAGGATTTGGAACACATGCAATATTTTTCTAATTGAGACTATTTTTGGGCATCCAAGATTTAATCAATTATTAAAATATAGTTCTTTTTGGAGCATTTATGTTCTTAGAACAAAAAAAAAATTATGAAGGGCTTTAATGATTTTTTTTTTTAAATTTATCTAGTTATGTTGCTTGAATTTTTCAACTTTTTAATTTAATTCATCCCATGAAAATAAAGCTATGGAAATCCACTCTATCTCTCTCTCTCTTCCATTTTCATACTTAAATGCTCATACCTTTTCTTCTTATCTCCATAAATGGAGTAAAAGGGGAGCTTAGTGAAAGCAATTTAATGATCTTTAATAATCTTTAAAAAGAAGCTGCGTGAGAGAGGGATAACAAAGGAGAAAGAGTTGCAAGCAAGTAATCTACTATGCAGACTTGGGAACTCAACCAAATAATTGTGCATAGAACATAATTGACCTATATTAAGAAAAACTGAATCAATCAATATAATGAAGTACAAAATAAATTTAAAATACCCAATTATTAAATGATGTTACAAATTTTTTTCAAAATTTTTCAGTTTATAACCCAACTTTAGAGAAATATAACCCTCTTTAAGATTTGAGATTTGAACACAATTATTTTAATTGTTGAATCTAGAATATGTTGTTAAACCTAAACTATTGTCCCAAGGCTAACCAAGAGAGGGGGTGAATTGGTACTTTTAAAAATTCTCTTGGATTTTATAAGTAAATCCGATTGATTCATAAAATAAGTTAATTAAAGTTTTCAAAATGAAACTTTTCAACCACCAAAAAATAACTTATAGTAAATAAAATATGGAATTTAAATAACATAAAGATTTATAGTAGTTTTGTCAAGCACGACCTACATCAACTCCCTGAAGACTCCCTCTTCAGGTATTGTACTATTACCAAAAGTATCTCTCCTTTTGCCCCAACAATAAGGTGGAGAAGCCTTTACAAAAACTATCTTCCATCAATCCCCAATGAGCTAGAGAACCATCATCCTTTCACACCCTCCAATAGTAGGCAGAGAACCTTCATTGTTTCACACCCTCCAAGTATAGGTAGAGTACCATCGACTATTCACACTCTCCAAGTGTAGGCAGAGAATATTCATCCTTTCACACTATCCAAGTGTAGACAAAGAACTTTCATCCTTTCACACTTCAAGTATAGGTAGAGAACCTTCATCCTTTCATACTTTCCAAGTGTCTGTAGAGAATTAGATCTTATCCAAAGATCTTTTCACGAGCAATCTAGAAAGACAAGAGGAAGAGTGATAACCACAATTATAAAGAGATCCTTACCTTTATGTAATCTTGTGAACCCTTCACACTCCACTTATAAGAAATCTCTCTCAAACACTCTCCACACTCTCTCCTTCAATTTCCCTTGAAAAATCATGTAGACAAGACTGATAAGATTTTTCTCACGTTAATTTTAGTGGAGCTTTTATACAAAAGACATGAAAAACTGTCCAGAAAATTGAAAATTTCAATTTAGAGCATACAAGATCATACAATACGATCGTATGTTTGTACGTACGAACAGTTCAAATACTGTTGCGTACGAACCTATTATGAATCGATAAGAAATCATTTCATACCTGATCATTGTCCGTTATGAACTAAGTTCGTCCGGGATGAATAGTTAGAAAATTCAATTTTCATCTGTATGAAACATCAAGACGAAATGAGCGAGAATAGACCCGAGACGTTCGTCCTGGTATGAAAAGGGAATCATCCCGTACGATGCAGACTTAGAAATTTTTTTTCGTGCGAGAATAAAATAAAGGCATTCGTCCCTGTACGAAAATTAAGATCGCCCCGTACCATCTTTGTCTGAGAACAAAACAGAGGTGGTCGTCATTGTACAAAAATTAAGATTGTCTCGTATGATCTTCGTCCGAGAACAAAATAGAAGCATTCGTCCCTATACGAAAATTGAGATTGTCTCGTACGACTAGGACTTAAATTTTTTTTTTTTGTGGGTGAGCAAAACTGAGACGTTCATCCCTATACGAAGGTTTGATCCCGTACTATTAGTTCTTGAGAACGAAACCGAGACGTTCATCCTTGTACGAAATTGGGATCATCTCGTACGAACCATATTTAGAAAACATAATTTCATTTTTGTTTGTTCCATTGCTCGTTGGGGAAAAAAATAACTGATCAGATCGTCCTATATGAAGTGATATCATACAACACGATCAATTTAAAAATATGAATTTTAAAACTCTCCCCTGGTGTCTGTGTGCTCAATTTCTCAATTACAATCATACTCTCTCAGACTCAATAAAATTAAAAATACTGACTTCAATCACAATAAACTTTAAACTGATCTTAATTTGAAGTCTTCAACAATCTGGAGTATGCTTTTCCTGAAATATTAGTACACACAAGAGCAAAACAATTCTTCCAAAATTTTTTAAAATAATCAAATTAATAATATTTGGAATCGTAAAAAACATACAAGTTACAAAAATATCAAACATGTAAAAAATAAGTAGCAACTATCTCAACAGTTTCTTCTCTACCTTTGAGACTTTTGAGTTTTCTTAGACAATGTAAGTCATGGTTATTGATAAGAGATTTCTAGCTGGGTTGTGTAAACTATCATAATAGCTAATTAAATTTGAAATTTGATAAACTGGAAAGATGGGTCCATAAAATCTTAATTAGGTTATGTTTATCATGTACTCATTACCTGATTTAGTCTTGAGGCTTAGGTTCATGTGTTGAAATAATAAAAAAGTTTCTTTAAGTAAATCTTATTGAAGGATTTGGAACACATGCAATATTTTTCTAATTGAGACTATTTTTGGGCATCCAAGATTTAATCAATTATTAAAATATAGTTCTTTTTGGAGCATTTATGTTCTTAGAACAAAAAAAAAATTATGAAGGGCTTTAATGATTTTTTTTTTAAATTTATCTAGTTATGTTGCTTGAATTTTTCAACTTTTTAATTTAATTCATCCCATGAAAATAAAGCTATGGAAATCCACTCTATCTCTCTCTCTCTTCCATTTTCATACTTAAATGCTCATACCTTTTCTTCTTATCTCCATAAATGGAGTAAAAGGGGAGCTTAGTGAAAGCAATTTAATGATCTTTAATAATCTTTAAAAAGAAGCTGCGTGAGAGAGGGATAACAAAGGAGAAAGAGTTGCAAGCAAGTAATCTACTATGCAGACTTGGGAACTCAACCAAATAATTGTTCATAGAACATAATTGACCTATATTAAGAAAAACTGAATCAATCAATATAATGAAGTACAAAATAAATTTAAAATACCCAATTATTAAATGATGTTACAAATTTTTTTCAAAATTTCTCAGTTTATAACCCAACTTTAGAGAAATATAACCCTCTTTAAGATTTGAGATTTGAACACAATTATTTTAATTGTTGAATCTAGAATATGTTGTTAAACCTAAACTATTGTCCCAAGGCTAACCAAGAGAGGGGGTGAATTGGTACTTTTAAAAATTCTCTTGGATTTTATAAGTAAATCCGATTGATTCATAAAATAAGTTAATTAAAGTTTTCAAAATGAAACTTTTCAACCACGAAAAAATAACTTATAGTAAATAAAATATGGAATTTAAATAACATAAAGATTTATAGTAGTTTTGTCAAGCACGACCTACATCAACTCCCTGAAGACTCCCTCTTCAGGTATTGTACTATTACCAAAAGTATCTCTCCTTTTGCCCCAACAGTAAGGTGGAGAAGCCTTTACAAAAACTATCTTCCATCAATCCCCAATGAGCTAGAGAACCATCATCCTTTCACACCCTCCAATAGTAGGCAGAGAACCTTCATTGTTTCACACCCTCCAAGTATAGGTAGAGTACCATCGACTATTCACACTCTCCAAGTGTAGGCAGAGAATATTCATCCTTTCACACTATCCAAGTGTAGACAAAGAACTTTCATCCTTTCACACTTCAAGTATAGGTAGAGAACCTTCATCCTTTCATACTTTCCAAGTGTCTGTAGAGAATTAGATCTTATCCAAAGATCTTTTCGCGAGCAATCTAGAAAGACAAGAGGAAGAGTGATAACCACAATTATAAGGAGATCCTTACCTTTGAGTAATCTTGTGAACCCTTCACACTCCACTTTTAAGAAATCTCTCTCAAACACTGTCCACACTCTCTCCTTCAATTTCCCTTGAAAAATCATGTAGACAAGACTGATAAGATTTTTCTCATGTTAGTTTTAGTGGAGCTTTTATACAAAAGACATGAAAAACTGTCCAGAAAATTGAAATTTTCAATTTAGAGCATACAAGATCATACAATACGATCGTATGTTTGTACGTACGAACAGTTCAAATACTGTTGCGTACGAACCTATTATGAATCGATAAGAAATCATTTCATACCTGATCATTCTCCGTTATGAACTAAGTTCGTCCGTGATGAATAGTTAGAAAATTCAATTTTCATCTGTATGAAACATCAAGACGAAATGAGCGAGAATAGACCCGAGACGTTCGTCCTGGTACGAAAAGGGAATCATCCCGTACGATGCAGACTTAGAAATTTTTTTTCGTGCGAGAATAAAATAAAGGCATTCGTCCCTGTACGAAAATTAAGATCGCCCCGTACGATCTTTGTCTGAGAACAAAACAGAGGTGGTCGTCATTGTACAAAAATTAAGATGGTCTCGTATGATCTTCGTCCGAGAACAAAATAGAAGCATTCGTCCCTATACGAAAACTGAGATTGTCTCGTACGACTAGGACTTAAATTTATTTTTTTTGTGGGTGAGCAAAACTGAGACGTTCATCCCTATACGAAGGTTTGATCCCGTACTATTAGTTCTTGAGAACGAACCCGAGACATTCATCCTTGTACGAAATTGGGATCATCTCGTACGAACCATATTTAGAAAACATAATTTCATTTTTGTTTGTTCCATTGCTCGTTGGGGAAAAAAATAACTGATCAGATCGTCCTATATGAAGTGATATCATACAACACGATCAATTTAAAAATATGAATTTTATAAACTCTCCCCTGGTGTCTGTGTGCTCAATTTCTCAATTACAATCATACTCTCTCAGACTCAGTAAAATTAAAAATACTGACTTCAATCACAATAAACTTTAAACTGATCTTAATTTGAAGTCTTCAACAATCTGGAGTATGATTTCCCTGAAATATTAGTACACACAAGAGCAAAACAATTCTTTCAAATTTTTTTTAAGAGAAATAATAATCAAATTAATAATATTTGGAATCGTAAAAAACATACAAGTTGCAAAAATATCAAACATGCAAAAAATAAGTAGCAACTATCTCAACAGTTTCTTCTCTACCTTTGAGACTTGTGAGTTTTCTTAGACAATGTAAGTCATGGTTATTGATAAGAGATTTCTAGCTGGGTTGTGTAAACTATCATAATAGCTAATTAAATTTGAAATTTGATAAACTGGAAAGATGGGTCCATAAAATCTTAATTAGGTTATGTTTATCATGTACTCATTACCTGATTTAGTCTTGAGGCTTAGGTTCATGTGTTGAAATAATAAAAAAGTTTCTTTAAGTAAATCTTATTGAAGGATTTTGAACACATGCAATATTTTTCTAATTGAGACTATTTTTGGGCATCCAAGATTTAATCAATTAATTAAAATATAGTTCTTTTTGGAGCATTTATGTTCTTAGAACAAAAAAAAAATTATGAAGGGCTTTAATGATTTTTTTTTTAAATTTATCTAGTTATGTTGCTTGAATTTTTCAACTTTTTAATTTAATTCATCCCATGAAAATAAAGCTATGGAAATCCACTCTATCTCTCTCTCTCTCCATTTTCATACTTAAATGCTCATACCTTTTCTTCTTATCTCCATAAATGGAGTAAAAGGGGAGCTTAGTGAAAGCAATTTAATGATCTTTAATAATCTTTAAAAAGAAGCTGCGTGAGAGAGGGATAACAAAGGAGAAAGAGTTGCAAGCAAGTAATCTACTATGCAGACTTGGGAACTCAACCAAATAATTGTTCATAGAACATAATTGACCTATATTAAGAAAAACTGAATCAATCAATATAATGAAGTACAAAATAAATTTAAAATACCCAATTATTAAATGATGTTACAAATTTTTTTCAAAATTTCTCAGTTTATAACCCAACTTTAGAGAAATATAACCCTCTTTAAGATTTGAGATTTGAACACAATTATTTTAATTGTTGAATCTAGAATATGTTGTTAAACCTAAACTATTGTCCCAAGGCTAACCAAGAGAGGGGGTGAATTGGTACTTTTAAAAATTCTCTTGGATTTTATAAGTAAATCCGATTGATTCATAAAATAAGTTAATTAAAGTTTTCAAAATGAAACTTTTCAACCACGAAAAAATAACTTATAGTAAATAAAATATGGAATTTAAATAACATAAAGATTTATAGTAGTTTTGTCAAGCACGACCTACATCAACTCCCTGAAGACTCCCTCTTCAGGTATTGTACTATTACCAAAAGTATCTCTCCTTTTGCCCCAACAGTAAGGTGGAGAAGCCTTTACAAAAACTATCTTCCATCAATCCCCAATGAGCTAGAGAACCATCATCCTTTCACACCCTCCAATAGTAGGCAGAGAACCTTCATTGTTTCACACCCTCCAAGTATAGGTAGAGTACCATCGACTATTCACACTCTCCAAGTGTAGGCAGAGAATATTCATCCTTTCACACTATCCAAGTGTAGACAAAGAACTTTCATCCTTTCACACTTCAAGTATAGGTAGAGAACCTTCATCCTTTCATACTTTCCAAGTGTCTGTAGAGAATTAGATCTTATCCAAAGATCTTTTCGCGAGCAATCTAGAAAGACAAGAGGAAGAGTGATAACCACAATTATAAGGAGATCCTTACCTTTGAGTAATCTTGTGAACCCTTCACACTCCACTTTTAAGAAATCTCTCTCAAACACTCTCCACACTCTCTCCTTCAATTTCCCTTGAAAAATCATGTAGACAAGACTGATAAGATTTTTCTCATGTTAGTTTTAGTGGAGCTTTTATACAAAAGACATGAAAAACTGTCCAGAAAATTGAAATTTTCAATTTAGAGCATACAAGATCATACAATACGATCGTATGTTTGTACGTACGAACAGTTCAAATACTGTTGCGTACGAACCTATTATGAATCGATAAGAAATCATTTCATACCTGATCATTCTCCGTTATGAACTAAGTTCGTCCGTGATGTATAGTTAGAAAATTCAATTTTCATCTGTATGAAACATCAAGACGAAATGAGCGAGAATAGACCCGAAGACGTTCGTCCTGGTACGAAAAGGGAATCATCCCGTACGATGCAGACTTAGAAATTTTTTTTCGTGCGAGAATAAAATAAAGGCATTCGTCCCTGTACGAAAATTAAGATCGCCCCGTACGATCTTTGTCTGAGAACAAAACAGAGGTGGTCGTCATTGTACAAAAATTAAGATGGTCTCGTATGATCTTCGTCCGAGAACAAAATAGAAGCATTCGTCCCTATACGAAAACTGAGATTGTCTCGTACGACTAGGACTTAAATTTATTTTTTTTGTGGGTGAGCAAAACTGAGACGTTCATCCCTATACGAAGGTTTGATCCCGTACTATTAGTTCTTGAGAACGAACCCGAGACATTCATCCTTGTACGAAATTGGGATCATCTCGTACGAACCATATTTAGAAAACATAATTTCATTTTTGTTTGTTCCATTGCTCGTTGGGGAAAAAAATAACTGATCAGATCGTCCTATATGAAGTGATATCATACAACACGATCAATTTAAAAATATGAATTTTATAACTCTCCCCTGGTGTCTGTGTGCTCAGTTTCTCAATTACAATCATACTCTCTCAGACTCAGTAAAATTAAAAATACTGACTTCAATCACAATAAACTTTAAACTGATCTTAATTTGAAGTCTTCAACAATCTGGAGTATGATTTCCCTGAAATATTAGTACACACAAGAGCAAAACAATTCTTTCAAATTTTTTTTAAGAGAAATAATAATCAAATCAATAATATTTGGAATCGTAAAAAACATACAAGTTGCAAAAATATCAAACATGCAAAAAATAAGTAGCAACTATCTCAACAGTTTCTTCTCTACCTTTGAGACTTGTGAGTTTTCTTAGACAATGTAAGTCATGGTTATTGATAAGAGATTTCTAGCTGGGTTGTGTAAACTATCATAATAGCTAATTAAATTTGAAATTTGATAAACTGGAAAGATGGGTCCATAAAATCTTAATTAGGTTATGTTTATCATGTACTCATTACCTGATTTAGTCTTGAGGCTTAGGTTCATGTGTTGAAATAATAAAAAAGTTTCTTTAAGTAAATCTTATTGAAGGGTTTTGAACACATGCAATATTTTCTAATTGAGACTATTTTTGGGCATCCAAGATTTAATCAATTATTAAAATATAGTTCTTTTTGGAGCATTTATGTTCTTAGAACAAAAAAAAAATTATGAAGGGCTTTAATGATTTTTTTTTTTAAATTTATCTAGTTATGTTGCTTGAATTTTTCAACTTTTTAATTTAATTCATCCCATGAAAATAAAGCTATGGAAATCCACTCTATCTCTCTCTCTTCCATTTTCATACTTAAATGCTCATACCTTTTCTTCTTATCTCCATAAATGGAGTAAAAGGGGAGCTTAGTGAAAGCAATTTAATGATCTTTAATAATCTTTAAAAAGAAGCTGCGTGAGAGAGGGATAACAAAGGAGAAAGAGTTGCAAGCAAGTAATCTACTATGCAGACTTGGGAACTCAACCAAATAATTGTTCATAGAACATAATTGACCTATATTAAGAAAAACTGAATCAATCAATATAATGAAGTACAAAATAAATTTAAAATACCCAATTATTAAATGATGTTACAAATTTTTTTCAAAATTTCTCAGTTTATAACCCAACTTTAGAGAAATATAACCCTCTTTAAGATTTGAGATTTGAACACAATTATTTTAATTGTTGAATCTAGAATATGTTGTTAAACCTAAACTATTGTCCCAAGGCTAACCAAGAGAGGGGGTGAATTGGTACTTTTAAAAATTCTCTTGGATTTTATAAGTAAATCCGATTGATTCATAAAATAAGTTAATTAAAGTTTTCAAAATGAAACTTTTCAACCACGAAAAAATAACTTATAGTAAATAAAATATGGAATTTAAATAACATAAAGATTTATAGTAGTTTTGTCAAGCACGACCTACATCAACTCCCTGAAGACTCCCTCTTCAGGTATTGTACTATTACCAAAAGTATCTCTCCTTTTGCCCCAACAGTAAGGTGGAGAAGCCTTTACAAAAACTATCTTCCATCAATCCCCAATGAGCTAGAGAACCATCATCCTTTCACACCCTCCAATAGTAGGCAGAGAACCTTCATTGTTTCACACCCTCCAAGTATAGGTAGAGTACCATCGACTATTCACACTCTCCAAGTGTAGGCAGAGAATATTCATCCTTTCACACTATCCAAGTGTAGACAAAGAACTTTCATCCTTTCACACTTCAAGTATAGGTAGAGAACCTTCATCCTTTCATACTTTCCAAGTGTCTGTAGAGAATTAGATCTTATCCAAAGATCTTTTCACGAGCAATCTAGAAAGACAAGAGGAAGAGTGATAACCACAATTATAAGGAGATCCTTACCTTTATGTAATCTTGTGAACCCTTCACACTCCACTTATAAGAAATCTCTCTCAAACACTCTCCACACTCTCTCCTTCAATTTCCCTTGAAAAATCATGTAGACAAGACTGATAAGATTTTTCTCACGTTAGTTTTAGTGGAGCTTTTATACAAAAGACATGAAAAACTGTCCAGAAAATTGAAAATTTCAATTTAGAGCATACAAGATCATACAATACGATCGTATGTTTGTACGTACGAACAGTTCAAATACTGTTGCGTACGAACCTATTATGAATCGATAAGAAATCATTTCATACCTGATTATTGTCCGTTATGAACTAAGTTCGTCCGGGATGAATAGTTAGAAAATTCAATTTTCATCTGTATGAAACATCAAGACGAAATGAGCGAGAATAGACCCGAGACGTTCGTCCTGGTACGAAAAGGGAATCATCCCGTACGATGCAGACTTAGAAATTTTTTTTCGTGCGAGAATAAAATAAAGGCATTCGTCCCTGTACGAAAATTAAGATCGCCCCGTACGATCTTTGTCTGAGAACAAAACAGAGGTGGTCGTCATTGTACAAAAATTAAGATTGTCTCGTATGATCTTCGTCCGAGAAAAAAATAGAAGCATTCGTCCCTATACGAAAATTGAGATTGTCTCGTACGACTAGGACTTAAATTTTTTTTTTTTTGTGGGTGAGCAAAACTGAGACGTTCATCCCTATACGAAGGTTTGATCCCGTACTATTAGTTCTTGAGAACGAACCCGAGACGTTCATCCTTGTACGAAATTGGGATCATCTCGTACGAACCATATTTAGAAAACATAATTTCATTTTTGTTTGTTCCATTGCTCGTTGGGGAAAAAAATAACTGATTAGATCGTCCTATATGAAGTGATATCATACAACACGATCAATTTAAAAATATGAATTTTATAACTCTCCCCTGGTGTCTGTGTGCTCAGTTTCTCAATTACAATCATACTCTCTCAGACTCAGTAAAATTAAAAATACTGACTTCAATCACAATAAACTTTAAACTGATCTTAATTTGAAGTCTTCAACAATCTGGAGTATGATTTTCCTGAAATATTAGTACACACAAGAGCAAAACAATTGTTCCAAAAATTTTTAAGAGAAATAATAATCAAATTAATAATATTTGGAATCGTAAAAAACATACAAGTTACAAAAATATCAAACATGTAAAAAATAAGTAGCAACTATCTCAACAGTTTCTTCTCTACCTTTGAGACTTGTGAGTTTTCTTAGACAATGTAAGTCATGGTTATTGATAAGAGATTTCTAGCTCGGTTGTGTAAACTATCATAATAGCTAATTAAATTTGAAATTTGATAAACTGGAAAGATGGGTCCATAAAATCTTAATTAGGTTATGTTTATCATGTACTCATTACCTGATTTAGTCTTGAGGCTTAGGTTCATGTGTTGAAATAATAAAAAAGTTTCTTTAAGTAAATCTTATTGAAGGATTTTGAACACATGCAATATTTTTCTAATTGAGACTATTTTTGGGCATCCAAGATTTAATCAATTATTAAAATATAGTTCTTTTTGGAGCATTTATGTTCTTAGAACAAAAAAAAAATTATGAAGGGCTTTAATGATTTTTTTTTTAAAATTTATCTAGTTATGTTGCTTGAATTTTTCAACTTTTTAATTTAATTCATCCCATGAAAATAAAGCTATGGAAATCCACTCTATCTCTCTCTCTCTTCCATTTTCATACTTAACTGCTCATACCTTTTCTTCTTATCTCCATAAATGGAGTAAAAGGGGAGCTTAGTGAAAGCAATTTAATGATCTTTAATAATCTTTAAAAAGAAGCTGCGTGAGAGAGGGATAACAAAGGAGAAAGAGTTGCAAGCAAGTAATCTACTATGCAGACTTGGGAACTCAACCAAATAATTGTTCATAGAACATAATTGACCTATATTAAGAAAAACTGAATCAATCAATATAATGAAGTACAAAATAAATTGAAAATACCCAATTATTAAATGATGTTACAAATTTTTTTCAAAATTTCTCAATTTATAACCCAACTTTAGAGACATATAACCCTCTTTAAGATTTGAGATTTGAACACAATTATTTTAATTGTTGAATCTAGAATATGTTGTTAAACCTAAACTATTGTCCCAAGGCTAACCAAGAGAGGGGGTGAATTGGTACTTTTAAAAATTCTCTTGGATTTTATAAGTAAATCCGATTGATTCATAAAATAAGTTAATTAAAGTTTTTAAAATGAAACTTTTCAACCACGAAAAAATAACTTATAGTAAATAAAATATGGAATTTAAATAACATAAAGATTTATAGTAGTTTTGTCAAGCACGACCTACATCAACTCCCTGAAGACTCCCTCTTCAGGTATTGTACTATTACCAAAAGTATCTCTCCTTTTGCCCCAACAGTAAGGTGGAGAAGCCTTTACAAAAACTATCTTCCATCAATCCCCAGTGAGCTAGAGAACCATCATCCTTTCACACCCTCCAATAGTAGGCAGAGAACCTTCATTGTTTCACACCCTCCAAGTATAGGTAGAGTACCATAGACTATTCATACTCTCCAAGTGCAGGCAGAGAATATTCATCCTTTCACACTATCCAAGTGTAGACAAAGAACTTTCATCCTTTCACACTTCAAGTATAGGTAGAGAACCTTCATCCTTTCATACTTTCCAAGTGTCTGTAGAGAATTAGATCTTATCCAAAGATCATTTCACGAGCAATCTAGAAAGACAAGAGGAAGAGTGATAACCACAATTATAAGGAGATCCTTACCTTTGAGTAATCTTGTGAACCCTTCACACTCCACTTTTAAGAAATCTCTCTCAAACACTGTCCACACTCTCTCCTTCAATTTCCCTTGAAAAATCATGTAGACAAGACTGATAAGATTTTTCTCATGTTAGTTTTAGTGGAGCTTTTATACAAAAGACATGAAAAACTGTCCAGAAAATTGAAAATTTCAATTTAGAGCATACAAGATCATACAATACGATCGTATGTTTGTACGTACGAATAGTTCAAATACTGTTGCGTACGAACCTATTATGAATCGATAAGAAATCATTTCATACCTGATCATTCTCCGTTATGAACTAAGTTCGTCCGGGATGAATAGTTAGAAAATTCAATTTTCATCTGTATGAAACATCAAGACGAAATGAGCGAGAATAGACCCGAGACGTTCGTCCTGGTACGAAAAGGGAATAATCCCGTACGATGCAGACTTAGAAATTTTTTTTCGTGCGAGAATAAAATAAAGGCATTCGTCCCTGTACGAAAATTAAGATCGCCCCGTACGATCTTTGTCTGAGAACAAAACAGAGGTGGTCGTCATTGTACAAAAATTAAGATTGTCTCGTATGATCTTCGTCCGAGAACAAAATAGAAGCATTCGTCCCTATACGAAAACTGAGATTGTCTCGTACGACTAGGACTTAATTTTTTTTTTTTTGTGGGTGAGCAAAACTGAGACGTTCATCCCTATACGAAGGTTTGATCCTGTACTATTAGTTCTTGAGAACGAACCCGAGACGTTCATCCTTGTATGAAATTGGGATCATCTCGTACGAACCATATTTAGAAAACATAATTTCATTTTTGTTTGTTCCATTGCTCGTTGGGGAAAAAAATAACTGATCAGATCGTCCTATATGAAGTGATATCATACAACACGATCAATTTAAAAATATGAATTTTATAACTCTCCCTGGTGTCTGTGTGCTCAGTTTCTCAATTACAATCATACTCTCTCAGACTCAGTAAAATTAAAAATACTGACTTCAATCACAATAAACTTTAAACTGATCTTAATTTGAAGTCTTCAACAATCTGGAGTATGATTTCCCTGAAATATTAGTACACACAAGAGCAAAACAATTCTTCCAAATTTTTTTTAAGAGAAATAATAATCAAATCAATAATATTTGGAATCGTAAAAAACATACAAGTTGCAAAAATATCAAACATGCAAAAAATAAGTAGCAACTATCTCAACCGTTTCTTCTCTACCTTTGAGACTTGTGAGTTTTCTTAGACAATGTAAGTCATGGTTATTGATAAGAGATTTCTAGCTGGGTTGTGTAAACTATCATAATAGCTAATTAAATTTGAAATTTGATAAACTGGAAAGATGGGTCCATAAAATCTTAATTAGGTTATGTTTATCATGTACTCATTACCTGATTTAGTCTTGAGGCTTAGGTTCATGTGTTGAAATAATAAAAAAAGTTTCTTTAAGTAAATCTTATTGAAGGATTTGGAACACATGCAATATTTTTCTAATTGAGACTATTTTTGGGCATCCAAGATTTAATCAATTATTAAAATATGGTTCTTTTTGGAGCATTTATGTGCTTAGAACAAAAAAAAATAAATTATGAAGGGCTTTAATGATTTTTTTTTAAAATTTATCTAGTTATGTTGCTTGAATTTTTCAACTTTTTAATTTAATTCCTCCCATGAAAATAATGCTATGGAAATCCTCTCTCTCTTCCATTTTCATACTTAAATGCTCATACCTTTTCTTCTTATCTCCATAAATGGAGTAAAAGGGGAGCTTAGTGAAAGCAATTTAATGATCTTTAATAATCTTTAAAAAGAAGCTGCGTGACAGAGGGATAACAAAGGAGAAAGAGATGCAAGCAAGTAATCTACTATGCAGACTTGGGAACTCAACCAAATAATTGTTCATAGAACATAATTGACCTCTATTAAGAAAAACTGATTCAATCAATAGAATGAAGTACAAAATAAATTGAAAATACCCAATTATTAAATGTTGTTACAAATTTTTTCAAAATTTCTCAATTCATAACCCTCTTTCAGATTTGAGATTTGAACACAATTATTTTGATTATTTTATCTCAATTTTTTTTGTAAATATAAAAAAATTAATGCTTTATTTGGTTTGACTTTTTTATTGATTTTAAAAGAAATTTTTTAGTAAAAAAATAAATTTTTGTATTAAAAATATTACTTTAAAAATAATTAAAAAGTTGACACCAATAAAATATTAAGATAATTTATTTTGTACTGAAAAAAAATATTTTAAGAAACTATAAAAAAAAAAAATTCTGGCCACTACGATAACTGAATAAAGATTTCATTTATACAATCACTTAAACCTAAATTTAGGGCTTCGTAGTGTAGCCTTCATTTAATTTCATTATTTTTATTTCCAACGTCTCTTACAAATCTGATCATTCAGTGGTAGGGTACCTAATGAAACCCGTCATTTACGGCAATCTCGCATTGCTGCAGCAGTGAGAAGCGAAGAAGCCACGAATTTGAGAGAATGCAGGGAGAGATAGGGAGGGAGGAGATTCGACAACATTGATGGGGTGCTGAAATCACTTTGTTACCGCTGTTTCTAATCCGGCTCCACACTCACTTCCCCTCTTCGACGTCGGTAAATTGTTCCTTTGTCAGCCATCGACTTTATTTCTCTCTCATTCTCAGCAAACAAGCCGTAAATGTTCCTTTTATGGCTATCTCGATCACACTCGTCGGCAATTGTTCGGGATCCTACCTCCATCGATACACTTTCCACGTGCCGTGCGATAGAGCGCGCAATTTCGTGATCGGACTACTGTGATATGCTAGGGTTTCCTGGAGTCAATCGATTTTTGGGGTCAGTGAGCGTTTGGTTGAATCCTTGGGAGTATCCTTTCAGTTACTGTCTTTTATTTTCAGTGAGGAGGAAGTTGTGATCTTGTAAGCTCTTGTTTCTGCGATACCATGTCATCTTCTTCTCCTCCGTTACAGGCGGACCAGACGGACGACGAGTTCTTTAGTAAGCTCGTAGATAGCGATTATGAAGCTGGCCAATCTCACTCGGATGAAGAAGACATGGTTAGGGCCATGTCGAATTTTAGTCTTGGGGAGGTGGAGGATTCTGGGTCTGCGTCTGAAGTGAATGACCAGAAGGATAACCAATCTTTGGGTTTTTCAGAGGCTACCAAGAATGATGCTTCCGTTGGAGGCCAATCTGAAGGTTTGACCGAAGGGGCAGCTATTGGTGCTGGGGCGAGTTTTAAGGAGATACAGTGGAGTGCCTTCAGTGTCAATTCCCAGCAGTGTGGACTGGGTGATTTTGAAGCTGATTTATTTATGGGGAGTGGTTTTGGTAGTTTTGTTAACTCAAAAGAATTTTCTGACTCTGAATCAACCTTAATAGAAAACACAACCGAAAATTTGAGCTCGCATGTTGATTCCTATGAACAACAATATGCTCGGGTTTATAGCTCTATCAGTGAACAAAGTGCAGGTTTGACAGAAGTGAAGAACTGGGAAAATATTTACCCTGACAGGAAGTACGAGACAATTACTGGGCTATGTTACCAGCTAGATGATAATAATGCTACTGCACCTAGCCAATATGATAATTTCATAAAAACGAGTGCAAATACCCATGAGAGTAGTGAAGTTAAAAGTCAGAATGCATTTGTAGGGTCAGTATCAGAGAGATCAGATATCGTAAATCTTCAGCAGACTAGTCATACACTTTTAGAAACCATATCTGAAGAGAGCAGCGTCCTAAAGAGTGGGAATCAGGTTTCTCAAGATAACCAAGACTACCCTCCTAATATGGTGTTTGATCCTCAATATCCAGAATGGTATTATGACACAATCACACAAATGTGGTATACTCTTGAGTCATATAATCATGCCCTTCATGATGCTTCAAATTCATCTCAAGTCCCTTTCAATAACAATGCGAATGCTTTAGCTAAAATTCAGGATGCCTTTGAAGGATCGATATCGGAGATATCAACTGTTGTGAATCTTCCGAAAAGTAGTCACCCAGTTATAGAAACCATATCTGAGGAGGGTTGTGTCTTAAACAGTCGGAATCAATACCCCCTTAATATGGTGTTTGATCCCCAATATCCTGAATGGTATTATGACACAATCACAAAAAAGTGGTACACTATTGAGTCATATAATTATGCCATTCATAATGCTTCAAATGTAATTCAAGACCAACTTGCTACCAATGTGAGTTTAGATAAAGCTCAGCATGCCTTTGAAGGATCATTGCTGGAGACCTCTGATGCTGTGAATGTTCAACAGACTAGTCAGCAAGCTTTAGAAACCATTACTGAAGAGAGCAGTGTCTTTAACAGTAGTGAACAGGTTCTTCAAGATAGCATATACTACCCTCCTAATATGGTGTTTGATCCTCAATATCCAGAATGGTATTATGACAAAAACACACTAATGTGGTACACTCTCGAGTCATATAATCACTCCCTTCAGGATGCTACAGATGCAACTCAAGGCCTGTTGACTACCAATGAGAACTCTTTAGCTGGGTTGAACATAGACGATTCCCACCTCTCATATGGCAGCCATGCTCAATTTGAACAATACACAATGCTGGAGCGAAGTGGTCAAAAAAGTCATTTGAATGCATCTGAAAGTTGCTTTGGAAAACAGAGCATGTGGCAGGAGAAGAATGGTCAGGAAGGTCATCTGAATGCATCTGGCGGTGGATATGGTCTTCCAGGCTTGTGGCAGGAGCAAACTATTAAAGAAAGTCATTCTAAAGCATCTGGTAGTTATGATAAGCAGAAAATGTGGCAGCCAAAATTGCTCACTAAAAATGGAGATGTAGCTACTTCTTTGAATAATCAGCTGATGGGGAGCTTTTATAGTTCACTGGAATATACTGGAAGCCAATCAGATAAGCAATTAGATCCTATCCATTTAGAACCCATGGTGAAGCATAAGATTGGCAAAAGTAACATGACTGTTGCTCAGGGATATGTTACTTCAGAAAGCATGCACCATGTTAATCAACCTAACATGGAACAGAGCCTTCAGGCATATTTATCTAACAATAACTATGGCACTGAAAGCTCTATGCACTATACTAAACAATCATTTCATGGTGCAAATCCATCTTATTCACAGTTTTCATATAATCATAATGATGGGAGATCAACAGCTGGACGGCCTCCACATGCATTAGTTACTTTTGTATTTGGTGGAAGGCTTCTAGTCATGAAAGATGCCAGCTTTCCTAGTTCAAGTTTTGTTTCTGGAAGTCAGGTAAGCTTTCAACTTAATTTTATTTGCACGAGAGCTTTCAATTTAATTGATGTAATAGTGTAAACTTGTCATTATGTGCAAGTTTATATAACTATTCTTCATTCTTAGTTTTCTATGTCATTTCTGCAACTTCATTTTTTCTGTTGATGCATTGAAGGGAACTGTAGGAGGTGTAGTGTCGATTCATAGCTTAGTGGATGTTGTGATGACAAAAGCAGACTTTTGGAACACTTCTGCTGGATGCTTTGGTTACTTCCATACTTTGTGCCAGGAATCCTTTCCTGGGCCGCTTGTCGGTGGGAATGCTGCTTCTAAAGATATAAATAAATGGATAAATGACAAGATATCGAGTAGTGAATCTTCAAGCTCATTTTTCCAAAATGGTTTACTCTTATGGTTGCTTCTTTCTTTACTGAAAATATTGTGTCAACATTATGGCAAACTTCGATCTCCATATGGTGCCGAACCATCACATGAGGTATGACTTGCTTGTTATGTTAGTTTTTTTACTTAAAATTAGTTAATGATTTGTTGCTCTTAATGCTCAAGGAATTGGATCCAAATTCAGGTTATATTGATTTATTTTGTTCATTTATCTATGAAATTATCCTATGTTGTGTGATGCTTTGTATCCTTATCTTAGGTATACGCTGGAATGCACATTAATATGTACTATATACATGCATACATACATACATATGCAAGCTTTCTACACAAATTTGTAAAAACTGCTCATCATAATTTTTGTTTGATCCAATTGTGAGTTTCTAGGTTGCATCCCTGGAGTAAAATTGAACCGGAGATTTTGACTTCTTTATGATCCTATACATACAAGATATCCATAGTTTTGTAATTATTTATGTCAAAATCTCAATCATCCCTTGGCATTTGATCCCACGGTTAGGATGAGAATCCGTGGGAGGCTCACTGGGATCACGCCAATATCCTTCTATATTTGGGTAGCTGAATTAGGAAGGATTATATTGAGGCAATTATGAATCAATTAGAAGTTATTTATTTCTTTATTAAGACATCTTGTATAGATCTATAAATAGTGATAATTTTGCATAATAATTAGAAGATACTTTTACCCTTCTCAAATTCTATGAATTCTAAGATGGTATCAGAGTCAACGACCTTCATTACCGTTGTAGAATGATTGTAGATCATCCGAGGAGGAAAGAAAGAAGTAATCGAAGCCATGTTGACAAAAGCTTAACTCCAAAGCGAAGCATTGCTGAGGACGGACGCCGCAGACGAAACTCCCCTGCCGACAGAAGTTTCCCGATCCAAACATCGTAACTTCCGATCCGATAGAAAGAGAGTCGTCAAAGGAGCGTAGCCACGAAGGCCGAAGAAGCGACGCTGGACCTAGAAGCCCGACGCTGGACCTAGAAGCCTGACGCCTGAAGTCGAATGAAACCGGATGGGCCGAGCAAACTGTGACGAAGTCGAAGGAAGGAAGCGGCGGGGCCTTGCGGGACGGACGGGCCAAGCAAAGCTCCTGTGAGACGGAGCCAATGGAAGGAACATCAAGACCTCACGGGAAGGAGACGCCTAATTGCGAGCCAACTCTCGTGCATGCAGAAGCAACGAAGCCTTGCGACCGAAGCCATGGTCGCGGACGGAGCTCACGACATGGATAGAGCTGACAACGCGGACAGAGTTACATTGCCCAGACGACGAAGCCGAAGCTTGCGAATGAAGCCAATGATGGAGGCAGACGGAGCGTTACCAACAAAAGTTGAAGAGAGACGTCAGTACGCTGAAGACAGATGCCACAGAATCCACAATCGGTGCCGCAAGAAGTTGCTGACGCTGCTCTCATGCCAACGCCGAAAAAACTTAAATCAAATTTAAGATCTAATTAAGATATAATATCAGCCTTTATTGCTGATACAAGCAAATATGCCTTTATTGCTGATCAAATCAGCCTTTATTGCTGATCAAATCAACTTTTATTGCTAATACAAGCAAATCAGCCTTTATTGTTTATCAAATCAACCTTTATTGCTACTATAAATACATCCTTCATTGCTGAAAATCTGAGGAATACAAAATTCCCACCACCGACCTTCATTGTCGGAATTTTGAGGATGTTCCCATCACCGGCCTTCATTGCTGGAATTCTAAGGAATACAAGTTCCCATGACTAGCCTTAATTGTCAGAATTTTGAGGATAGTTTTCCATCATCGACCTTCATTGCTGACTTTCTCTGGTGGTTGATATCCTATCCATAACCAATGCAGCTCTACCTCTGAGCGAGTAATTGCAAGCTGGTCTCCAGCTTGAGGGGGATTATCAAAATCTCAGTCATCCCTTGGCATTTGATCCCACGGTCAGGATGAGAATCCGTGGGAGGATCACCTGGATCACCTCAATATCCTTCTATATTTGGGTAGCTGAATTAGGAAGGATTATATTGAGGCCATTATGTATCAATTAGAAGTTATTTTTTTCTTTATTAAGACATCTTGTATAGATATATAAATAGGGATAATTTTGTATAATAATTAGAAGGTATTTTTACCCTTCTCAAATTCTATGAATTCTAACAATTTATGAGTCTTTATATCTGCTGAATATGTAATATTTTTCATTATTTTTTAACGGCAGGACAAGAATGGTCCCTTTTAAAAGAGTTGAGGGACCAAATTGGTCCCTCAAAATAGTTGGGGACCATTTTGGTCCCTCCCAAAGAGTAAAATGACCATTTTAGTTATTTTCTCTTTTATAAAATTTACCTTTAAGCTTCCATGATATCATCTTATCACTCTTGAGACACTTCTCTATTTTAAACATCCAATGTTAAAGCTAGAAGTTATGCCCTCATCAATATCTTCATTTTTTTTTATATAATAGATGCAAGATATTTAAACATATCACATTATCTTCTAATACTATTAAATGATATATGTTAACATCAAACCACTAACATTACATATCATATACTCGATCTTTACTAATTTTTAAAGCTTCTATTTAAATATTTCCTCCATTATTTCAAATTTTCACTTATTTCAATTAATGTCTCATCTACAAAAAACATACACCAAAATACCTCCCTTCAAATATCCTTTGTAAGCATTTCTATAACTAATAAAAAAATATGGACTAAATGTTAATAATAATTGATGTGAATCTATGATATTTGAAAATTCTTTGATCACTTCACAACAACTTCTAACAATAGCTAGTGCTCAATCATGCATATCGATAATAATGCAACATATTTTTAATACCCACCTTACATTCTTAAATAATGTCAAATAAATTCTCTTGGTACTCGATCATATGCCTTCTGAAGATTAATAAAAAATACATAAAGTTCTTTCTTTATTCTTTATATTTTTTATTATTTATCATAACATAAAAATCACTTTAATAATAGGTTTTTCTAGCATGAGGCCAAATTGGTCCATCCGAAATAGATCTAATTTTTCTAAACTTTTAATCCATTATGTGTTCCCACTTCCCAAATAGACATTACATAAATTATAAATTTGATTCCTCTATAATAAGTACAATCTTAAGCATCATCTTTATTCTTAATTATTAGTGCCAAAATACTTTTTCTCTAATCATTTAGAATCCTCTTAGTCTTCATAATTTTATTATTTAACCAAATCACTACAATATCTTCTCTAACTCTCCAAATTTTAATAGATATTATTAATTTATACACTTTTTTCAGAGCCAGTTCTTTTTCAATTTTTTGTATTAATCTATAATATAGTTCATTATATTTTTTATTATGCTCTTTCAAAATAATTTTTTTCTTAAATTCCTCATTTTGAAATAAGAATTAATTTCTTTTTCAAAGCAACATTTCTACATGTCCTTGATATCTCCATATTTAAGCAACATCTCATTATCTTTCTTAAATTAACGGATGTCGCGAGGGTATGATCAGAATTTAAAAAAAAATTATATATATATATATATATATATATATATATATATATATATATATATATATATATATATATATATATATATATATATATATATATATATATATATACTCATTAATTCTTTGAATCTCCAGTAGATAGCGTCAAACCCCAGCAAACAAACATGTCTTCAGAAGGGAGAATGATAGTTACCTTCACAGCGATCGAGCTCCTGTCGCTACGTCCGATTTAATGAAAGAACAACGAACTTTCATGACTTCAGATTTGATAAGAAGGAATGTCGTCGAAGGAGATGAAGAAAGGCTTTAGTGACTTGTTCAAAACACTACCTCACGCGAAACACGCAAAAGTCCAACAACAAATCAAATGTAATTAATTAGGAATTAATTTATGTAATTTAATTAATATTAATTAATAATTTTTAAAAATTAATTAGATAGTTAATATTGTAAATAATAATTAAATAATTAATTAGATAGTTAATATTCTAAATAATAATTAGATAGGTATTCAAAATAATAATTGTAGTTATATAATTATGTAAGTTATTAAGATTTATAATATGAATTAGATAATTAAGCCGGTTAATATTTCTAATATATTATTAGTTAAGTTGAGTTATTAATATATGGCTAAATTTTTTGAAATTATAACTAAAGATATTATTAATTTCTCTAATTAAACAAACAATTAATAAATTTTTTTGAAAAATTATAATTACTTAAAAATTATATCTAATAAATAGTTTAATTAACAAATTACTAAAATACCCTTAATTTTAACACCATTAAGTCTAACATTTATTAATTTGGATTTTAGGACCAAAATTGTCCCATTTTAAGAGTTGAGGGACCAAATTGGTCCCTCGAAATAGTTGGAGACCATTTTGGTCCCTCCCAAAGAATTAAGGGATCATTTTGGTCCTTTTCTATTTTATAAAATCACAATTAGGCTAATGATATTGTAGGGATCCAAAAGTTGGGTTCTAAAAATATCATTAATATATAAGTTGAGTATGACATAACCGAGAATGTTGAGATGGATGTAGCTAAATTAAGAAGGATGAATTAATGAATAACTATATTTGGGGTAAGGTTGGACCAATATCCGTTGAAAATAAAATTACAAAAAATAAATATAAGTGGTTTGGCATTTATAATGAAGAACAGATATGTGTCTATTAGATAAGTTGAAAAAGTTAGTATCCAAGGATTAAGAAGAAAAATAGTTATACATGAGATTTATAAGGATAGGTATAATATGTTTAAAACTTTAGACAACATTCAACTAGAGCAAGTGAAAAAATACCATTTGAGAAACACTAATCCCAAATAATTTGGGATAAGGCTAATGACAATGATAATAATGCTGCAATTTTATTGATCTCTGTGTTGGGCAGAAACGTTTGTTGCTGTTATCATATGTTATTTTGTTTTCTTTTTATTAAATTTTTTTTAAGTGAACATGAATAAATTATATACTAATTTTCTTTTCTTATCAAAAGCTAATCTAATGATTTTGATTACAGTATGATCACATATTTCAATATTTCCTTTAAAATTTCCACAGCCATTTAAGTATATCTGATGTGATATTTTGAGTTACGCTCTTTCATTGTGGTTTAGGGAAGCAATGGTCCGGAGTCTGCAGTCTCTAAGCTGTTTGCATCTGTTAAAAGAAAAGATACTTCTTTTGGAGGTGGTTATTCCTTGCATTGCATGAAAAGTCCACTCCCTGAAGGAAACATAAGGGTACTAGTTTTTCTCATAAAATTTTCTTTGTTAAGGGTCTCTCTAGCTAGTTTTGATTGATATTGAAGTCACGCTCTTATTCATTTTAGGCTACTGCCAGTGAGGTGCAAAATCTGTTGGTTTCTGGAAGAAGAAAAGAGGCACTCCAACGTGCACAAGAAGGTCGCTTGTGGGGCACTGCTGTTGTTCTTGCAGCACAGCTTGGTGAGCAGGTTGGTCTTTTGTTTATTTCTCGTACCATTTTGGCATCATTCCATGATGATTTTACTGACTTATAATTAAAGATGATATCTCTTTTCATGTAAACCTAATTGTTTCCATTTTCTGGTCAATTATATGCAGTTCTATATGGACACTGTAAAGCAAATGGCACTTCAGCAGTTCGTATGTGGTTCACCATTAAGAACATTATACCTACTTATTGCTGGGCAACCTGCAGATGTGTTTTCTTCAGATAGCTTCTCCAGTGGCTCATCCGTTACTGCTAGTGGACCATACCAGTCTTTTGAGGTAATTTATGAACTTGAATACCCTGGTAAAATATACTGAAATTTTCTTTGCCTTGCTTGGCATCTTCATTTCTGACTCTAGAATTATAATATATTATAAATGGAGTTTTTCTATGCTTTATTGGAGCTTGATACTGTTGTAGTGCATTTCTTTCAGTAAACTTTATTCACCATTTGCATGGAGCAAGTGTCTTTTCTATTGTTATTCTTATATGGCCATTTGACTTAGTCAGGTTATTCCGAATGGCTTGTTAGATGATTGGCATGAAAATATAGCAATAATTGCCTCAAACAGAACAAAGGATGATGAGCTCGTCATTATTCACCTTGGAGATTGTCTATGGAAGGAGAGAGGAGAGGTCTGTATTCTTGCTGTGGTTTGCTGGTTGTTTTAATTTATGTTGGTCTCCACTTAAAATCATTATTCTTTGATATAGGTAGCTGCTGCACACGCCTGCTACTTGCTTGCAGAAGTAAACTTCGAGCCATACTCTGACAGTGCAAGGCTTTGTCTTATTGGTGCAGATCACTGGAAAAATACTCGGACATATGCTTGTCCTGATTCCATTCAGGTTCATTAAAATTTCTTTTATTATTGCCGATATCTCTGGTGACTGCGGTCTTTTGCTTTTATAATCTATCTGGGTGTTCGTTTCCTTACCTAGAGTTAATATTGTTTATTTATTATTTGGTTTCTTATGTGTTTGTATAACCAAATTGTCTTGTTCCATTTAGGGGCTGTTTGGTTGGAATTAAAATGAGTGTAAAGTACAGTGAATGCATGGGTTTTGAAAAGTTTGGTGTTTGGTTCGATGAAAAACAAATCCAATGTAAAGTAAATGTACTGCATTTCATTTTAGTTCATTTTTTAGGTAAATCCTTCCCACCCATTTTTGAGCGAGAACCGTTTACACCGCTCCAAAGTTTACTTGACCACCGCCAATGGCCACCATCTCCATAGCTCGCCGCCGCCGCTTCCCGGCCGCCCTCGCCACCCTCGTCCCTGCTCTCCGCTACTCTTAGCTCGCCTCCAACCACTAGTCACTGCGCGCCGCCTATCGCTGTCGTCCATCACCTCCGCCGACAGTTGCTAGCCTTCACTGTCGCTGCCTACATTCACCACCCACCGCCCCAGGCCGCTGCCACTATCGCCGCCTACCGCAGCAGGCCACTACTGCCACCCACCGGCACTGCCCACCACTGTTGGCCACCTCTGCCCATCGTTGTCAAGAGGAGCCACCATGCCACTACCCCTGCCACCGCCCTTTGCCAGCCATCGGCCACCGGCCAGCTCGGGCACAATCTTTTTAAACTCTACATTGCATTTTACTTAAAGCCAAAAAAATAATAATAATAAAGTCATGCATTCATTTACACTCATTCAAATAACTCCAAAGTGTTCTTTTTTACATCGCATTCTTTTTACATTGCATTCCTTTTACACTGTATTCTTTTTCCAAGCAACCAACAACCCCTTAGTTTGTCATTTATTCTTGTGATGCATTTGATTAAAAAAATTATTGATGCAAGCAAGGTGCTGCATTTTGCTTATATACTTGGAATATGCAAATAGTTGATTTGTTACACACCTTTGTTATTCTGTGAGGCTAGAATATTGAAGATTGGATAGGTAAAATGGCATTTGCTGGTGGATGACTGTTTTATGTTGAACAATTGTTTTGCATTGTCTATGCCATACAATTATGATTGTGAGTCAATGTGTGCGTGCACCTGACTATTCATGTAATATGTTCGTGCACGTAGTTTTTATACACTCATAAGGATGGTTTTCAATAGTGTAGAATAGCACGGTTTGAATTTGGCATACATCAGAACCCAACTAACCTTTTTGAAATTCTTTCAAACTCAAACCCTTACATTCAAGCATAAATAAATAAATAATTAAACACAGATAACCAAATACATACAAATATATGAGGTCAGGTATATGAGATGCGTATAAGGTAAATGATGATAACTCAAAAGTGAGAACTATAATCATAATGCCTATAATGTCACTCAATAAGAGTAGCTCATATGCTTGTAATCTAGCAATGCAATTTTCAAGTGTCACCTCACTTAAATTTAGTCCCTTAATTATATAAAATTGATCTCAAATAGTCCCTCAAAGACTAAATTGTGATCAGTTTTGTATAGTTAAGGGGCAAAATTTGGATAAATTTTATATCTAAATTTTGATTAATTTCTACCTGAGGGATCATTTGAGATCAAAATTGTATGATTGAGGGATTAAAGAGGAGAAATGTGATACTCTAGACTCTATTTATCACATACAAATAGTTGGACTATTTGGATTTTTCTTTGCCAAAAATCTAGGAAGACTCCTTACACTAGCTGGAATTCTTGCACTACCATTGTAATTGGCTACCCAGCTCCCTTGCACTTGATTTGTGGTAGGTTGAGAGCTACAAGAAGCATACTTGTTAATGGCGTAGAATGACGCGTGCATAGCACGAGGCACGACGCATTTGTGACTTCAGCTGCATGGAGCGATGCACAGGTTCAAGTTGGCGAGCGTCATTTGCGCCATGTGTGTGCAATGGCACATGACGCACGATGTGCGCAATTTGAATTTTGGTTCTATAATATTTAAATATTTATATAATTTTAATTTTTAAATACATATTATGTGTTATTGGTTTGAATATTTTGATATAGAAGCTGTGTGATATATATTTGACACTTGTATTTCTATAATTCAGATTAAACACATATTATGTGTTATTAGTTTTCGAACTTGTTAGTTAATTATGCCAGCATTTTTTTTATTTTTCTGGATTAGTTTGAATTTTTTGATATAGAAGCTGTGTGATATATTTTTTTTTGTCATATTATGACACTAATGATAATATTGATTTATTAATATATTTTTCATATTCATGTACATTCGACACTTTTTATTCTTCTATGCCCAAATCTTCTGTCTTGAAATCTTAATCAGTAAACCTTGCAAATTTGTGGATTTCTAATGTAAAGCTGGGAGATGTTTACTTTTTAGCTTGAAACGCAGATGTGGCAAGATTTAATGTTTTGCTTTTTGGATCGCATTTTGGGTTTGCTGCTCCAAGTTTTAAATTGCATTTTTATGTTTCTGAATAGTCGATTTTGCTGTAATGAGTAAACCTTACAAATGCAAGTGTTTTATGGATAATGACTAGATCAGGATAATGACTAGATCACTAGTTTCTTTTATGCCTTCATTGATTTGGCACTTGTATTTCTATTATTCAGATTAAATACATCTTATGTGTTATTAGTTTCCGAACTTGTTAGTTAATTATGCTAGCATTTTTTTTTTTTTTTTTCTGGATTAGTTTGAATATTTTGATATATAAGTTGTCTGATATATATATTTTTGTCATATTATGACACTAATGATAATATTGATTTATTAATATATTTTTCATATTCATGTAAGTTCGACCCTTTTTATTCTTCTATACCATAATCTTATAATGTCTTGAAATCTTAATCAGTAAACCTTGCAAATTTGTGGATTTCTAATGTTATGCTGGGATATATTTACTTTTTTATCTTTAAACGCAGATGTGGCAAGATTTAATGTTTTGCTTTTTGGATCACATTTTGGGTTTGCAGCTCCAAGTTTTAAATAGTATTTTTATGTTTCTGAATAGTCGATTTTACTTTAGTGAGTAAACCTTACAAATGCGACTGTTTATTCTAGATTAAGCAAGTTTTTACTACTTACGTTTGTAGAGATATTTGAAGGATATCTTTCTTCCTTACTGTATTTGATGCGGACATCAGCACGAAAATCTGGCGCATCTATCACAGGAGGCGTCGTAAATCGACGGCTCTAATTTAAGTTGTTATTTATGAATTATTTTCTGCATTTTAGTTTCTATTTTATGTTATTTCCTATTTTACCCCTAGGTTAATTTATTTGAGTGTTGTGGCCCAAGGGGCATTTTTGTAACTTTTTATTTTTTCTCATGTTATGGCCTATAAATAAGGGTCTTAAGCTATTGTAAGAGTTGGTTGATTAATATGAAAAAAAAATTATTTTCCACAATGTGTTCTTTTCTTCTTGAGAGAGGACAAGAGTGAGATTCCATTGGAGAGGAATCGAAGTTGTCACCAGCCGCAGGATAGGTCCGGGCTCGTGAATTGAGATCCCTTGGAGAGGGAAATCGTATCACCCACCAATCTTGGAGACGGCCGGGTTCGTGGTTTTATTCTTTTCGTTATCTTTTCATTTTCTCCTTGTCGACATCCCCATCCTCCACCCAAGCCGCCGGCCACCATCCACCTCCCTCCATCATCCCATTGAAGTTTCTTAATTTAGGCTTGAATGAATTTGGAACTAGTTTGAAATTCAAACTCAATTGATTTGAAATTCAAATAAACCTTCCTAAATTCCCTAACCCTATTCTAGGAAACTTTTTGTATTCATGCCTCCACAAATCCCTCATTTAAAATTCAAAACATTTTGAATTTCGAAATCTTTCCTAAAATTAGCGAATCTATTTTAGGAAAGTATTTGACTTAGATCTATTTTGAATTTTAAATTCACAAAATTTATTTGAATTTTAAATTCAAAATCTTAGAACATTAAATCACCTCATTAATTCCTAAATGCAAATCAATGGGCCTTAATATCCTCTTGCTTGGCCGAATTTTCCTCAAGCCCCACCTCTTAATTTCTTACCTAAAATCTGGTTGGACTTTGGAAATTAAATTCCCCACTTCCCTCTCAATCCCGTGAGGTTTGAAATCAATTCCTGGATTAATCAAATTGTTTCCTAAATCACTCTCCACCTCTTTGGAAACAATTTGAAACCTCACCTGACCGAATTCCTCTTAACTTTAATCCTTAAATTGCTCCCTAATCCAATTAAAGGAATTAGGAATTAATTAAACCTCCTTGCTGGCTTTGGAAAACCACCGGCCCCTGTAATGATAATTAGGATTTATTTCCTAATTTATTACTAAGCCTCTTTAGAGAAAGCTCGCCACGTTTCTCAGCCAATAGTTCTTCACCTAAATGTGAAGCCTTATGTTCCCACCTCCAACACCTTTCTCCGAAGACCTTGAAACCTGAATTTTCTCTCAGGTTTTGATTTAAAAAAAAAAAAAAAAAAGACCTGAAGCTATTTTGCCATTCTCTTTCCCTCTCACACCTGAGAACTCTCGCAATGCTTTGTTGAAAATTCTGGAATTGTTTTAAGAATATAGGAGAACTCTTCTCCCTAGCAGAGCCTCCTACACCGTTCTACATCAGTATTTCTTTCTAATTCTTTTGAATTGCTGCTCTTCTCCCGAATATTTTTTTTTACATGCCAACACGTGTGGTTATGGTAGGAGTAATAGTTGTAGTTCTCTGATATATCCTTGTGTTATCCTGGTCCTTCTCATTTTATTATATACTTTTTAAGGATCGTCTTTTAGATAATATAGGGAAAATTTTTTGCTACTTAATTCTGTTGCACGGATGTACGCAAAAATCCTGACTTGATATTTACAATGTGATGCTTTTGTTATGCAACTAGCTGCATCTAACACCTAATTTAGATTTTTTTTTTTTCACGGTTTTTGTTACTATTATCATAAAAATACTTGGCTTTCCAGAAGCCCTTTTGTGTTTTTGAAATTGTTTTTTATGTGTTGTTGTGGAACTAGCTGCATCTAATACCTTATTTTGTTTTTACCGAAGCCCTTCTGATTATTTTTTTCACGGTTTTTGTTACTGTTTCTTCGTTGTGTGGAACTAGCTGCATCTAATACCTTATTTTGATTTTGTTTTTTTCACGGATTTTGTTACTGTTTCTTCGTTGTGTGGAACTAGCTGCATCTAATACCTTATTTTGATTTTGTTTTTTTCACGGTTTTTGCTACTATTATCATAAAATACTTGGATTTCCAGAAGCTTTTTTGGGTTTTGAAAATTGTTTTGTATGTGTTATACTTCATTTATTTGGCACATACTCTGATACTCTTGTACTTTGCCTCTTTGACCCATTGTGAATATTTTGTTATTCTTATTGACTTTCTTTTTTTATTTGAGAGAAAAACTTTACCAAAAACTAATAATTGTCTATGTTTGCTTATATTTTTCATCTTTGCAGTTTGGGATGCATAAGAAACGTAAATCTTTCTTGATCTATGGTTTATTTTCTTAATTGCCTAATCTGATTCAATGCGGGGTGACATTCTACAGAGGACTGAAATATATGAATATTCAAAGGTCATTGGAAACTCCCAGTTTGTCTTGCTACCTTTTCAACCATACAAGCTTGTATATGCTTATATGCTAGTTGAAGTTGGAAAAGTATCTGATTCCCTAAGGTGAGTGTTATGATTGTTATTTCTTCCTTATTTATTATTACTTACACAATTATATGCTTGCATAAGGTATTGTCAAGCATCCATGAAGATTCTCAAAAATTCTAGCCGTACTCCAGAGGTAGAGTTGTGGAAGGCATTGTTCGCATCTTTGGAGGAGAGATTGCGAGCCCACCAGCAGGTCTTCTTAGCAAGATACTTCTCCCTCCTCTTTTATTTCTCGCCCTCTCTCACAGACGTAAAAGTGTGGACCTATGAGGCACCGACACTTCTCCTCAAAGAGGCGTGCAGTGTCCGACATCATGTCCGACACGACACTCGTCCGACACTCCTCCGACACGTGTCGGACACGCCGAAAACGTGTCCGATTAAAAAAATATTAAAAATAAATTGGACACGCGTGTCCGACACGTGTATCTTAAATATTTTATAATTTTAAAAAAATATAATTTCTTATATTTTGCGAGATTTAAAATAAATTTCTTATTTCATATCCACAACACTAAATCAACGTCTGCATTTAATACCCATTCATCGAATATTTTCATTTTCATTTCTCTTTGGCGGTGAAGGTATTTTCATCTCCTCTCTTTTTGTACAATTACAAATCTTTCTCTTGTTGAACCTGAGTTGAAAGTAGTGATATTTAATGATGATGATATTGAAGGCAAAAAACAAACCTCTAAAGCTAATCCTAATAATTGAAGCTTGAATGCTTGATGTTGTATTAAGTGATTATTTGCTTATATTGTTATGGTTGTACTAGATATTTTGTATTAAATATTTTATATTATAAACTAGACAAGTTTTCATGTCATTCATTTATTATTGTTTGTCATTTTTAATATGATATTACATTAATATATATACACTATATAAAAAAAATGTATTGCCGTGTCCGCGCCGTACCCGTGTTTTATATTTTAAAAAAAAAGCCGTGTCCCGTGTCCGTGTCGTGTCGTGTCCGTGTCGCCGTGTCCGTGTCCGTGCATCATAGGTGTGGACATATGGAAAATATGTTTTCAGCTCTTTCTAATGTTGTCTTCAGGGAGGATATGGTGCAAACTTGGCCCCAACCAAACTTGTGGGTAAATTGTTCAACTCCATTGACCGTTCCATTCATCGCATGATTGGTTTACCACCGCTTCCACCTATGCTACAAAACAGTGCGGACGGTAGAGAGATTTACTCTCTAGTCCAAAAAGTATCGAGTAGTCAGTCCGCAATGGACATTACAACTTTAATGCCTTCACCATCAGTAGAGGCTATAAGTTATTGGACAGGTGACGACAGCAAGAAAGTCGTGCAAAATAGAAGTATTTCTGAGCCAAATTTTGGTAGAAGCACAAAACAGGTAACCGTCCTGGCCATTTAGTTAAGAAAACTTTCTTTGCAAGTATGTTTTTGTTGGAATAGTTCCGAACGGATCAAATAGCTAGTAAATATCTGGAATTTATTCATTTCATCTAGTTTCTTTATCATAAATAAATGCACTCTAATCTTTATGAAATACCACTTTATTCTCAGTATTTTTTTTTTCTTACTGTGCAGAATTCATCAAAGGACAGCAGCTCATATGGACAAGGCAGTGCATCAATGTCCAAGGGATCGTCACGCTTTGGACGTTTTGGCTCTCAGCTTCTTCAGAAGACCATTGGCTGGGTGTCATGGTCTAGACATGATCGTCAGGTGTTCTCCCGCAATTGTTTTTATTTCTATATGAGAAGTTTGATGCTTATTTTTCAAACATGTTATTGAAGGCTAAACTGGGTGAGAGCAACAAGTTCTATTATGATGAAAAACTCAAAAGATGGGTGGAGGAAGGTGTTGAGCTTCCAACTGCAGAAGCTTCCTTGCCACCACCTCCAACTGCTGCTTCTTTCCAAAATGGTAAATCACATTATGATGTAAAAAATGCCTTGATGAGTGATATTCATACGACAGATCATAAGCAAGATAAAATAGTAGATGCTCCATCAGAACAAGGGTTTGGTTTGCCATCTTTGCCACCTAGCCAAAATCCGTTCTCGGCACGTAACAGAGGTGGGGTCCGATCAAGGTAAATTTTTTTCCTTTTAAAACTTTTTATTAATCCTCCGCTCCAGATAGTAGAGTTGATAGTAGAGAATTCTTGTTGTTTTACAGATATGTTGATACTTTCAACAAAGATGGAGGATCGTAAATTTTTTTCCTTTTAAAACTTTTTATTAATCCTCCGCTCCAGATAGTAGAGCTGATAGTAGAGAATTCTTGTTGTTTTACAGATATGTTGATACTTTCAACAAAGATGGAAGATCTTTTACAAGTACTTTCCAGTCACCTTCTGCTCCATCTGTAAAGCCTTTTTCTGGTGCCAACTTCTTCAGTCCTTCAGCACCTACAAAACACGGAGACAAGAAAAATGATGCTTCTACGAGATCAAGCATCCATGAAACTACCATTATCGAAGAAGCTTCCACTTCTGCCGACCAAGAATCATTGTTTTCCCAATCATCAAATCCATCATCTTTGTCTATGCCAAGGTTTCCAAGTATGGATAACATTACCTCATCACAAAGTTTGCCAAGTGGCAATGGCTCTCTCTCCCGGGCACGAGCATCATCATGGAGTGGAGCCTACCCAGACAATTCCAATAAAGCAGTTGGAATGGAGATGCATTCCTTTGTTGTTACAGGTGTGGCCTCCACATTTGCACCCCAAAATGATACTACGCACACTCAATCAAGTAGCAGTTCATCTGTAAATCTTGTTGCAGGTGATTCTGTGTTGGATGACCTCCATGAGGTTGAGCTCTGAAGGGTTTGTAATCAAAGCAGTGATGGCAATGCAAGGCAACATATGCTTTGAACAGTGTCTGATGCTTTTGTCTGAGGGTTAAGAAGTTCATGTTCAGTTCCTCACAATGAGCTCCCAGATTTGAAGTAGGTGCGTGCCCATGTAACGTGAAAACATCTGAGCGCCTTTTGTACAAAGAATTTGTTGATTTTATTCTAAACTGGATAATCCCATATTGCAAAGAAATAGTGGGATTTAGCCGTTGGGAAGAAGAAATTGGTATTAAGCTGGAGTATTGAATTGATAGCCATATATATTTCATAGTGGCCATTTGCATGACTATTTTAACTGAGGTTTCAAGCAGTTAACACGTCTTTGACAGATTTAGTAGTGGGAAGAAGTAGAAAGTGTAAAGTAAATTTTTTCGGTCATTTGTTTTATTATTCTTTTTGGTAGGACTGCGTTGTCCTTCTGATGTAAATAGTACACAATGTCCAGCAGTTTATCTATGCAGTTTATCTTATAGTGGTGGGTGGATTTTCTTCGGAGTTATCGGTGATAAATGTTTGCATCTTCATATTCTCTCTCTCTCTCTCTCTCTCTCTCTCTCTCTCTCTCTTCTTTTTATCATCTTTTTCTTTTTTTTTGGGACATTTAGGCCATTTAAGGCAAACTCACACACACAACGCATACACAGACTCGAACATTGGACCTCTTAGTTGGAAGCCTTAGCTCTCAACCAATAGGTCAAGGAGAGTTGTGTATCTTTTTCTTCATTGCAAGCTTGCGGCTACTCAAGTACGAATCCTCGCACCTCCTCCATGATGACCTCACCACACCAACTCCTTGCAGTTCCTCACGTGTTCTACAGTTTCAATGTAGGAAAGGTAAAAGCTCAATTGTTTCGAGTGTGGAGCTCCTTGCATGTTCTACTATTTCTGTTAAACGTTTTTGCTCACTTTATTATTCTTAGGAGATATTGTTTCAATTGATGTATAATAGATGGATGATACTTTGGATGCATGGAAACCACTTAAAGAAGCTTAACCTTGCAAGTGCGGAGGAGGTAATATATTTTTAATGCAAATTGATGTTGTATGTTCTTCTGCTGGGGGTGCAATGGCTTCTGGTTCATTGGGTTGCTCTGGGGTTTCCCTTATTGGCCCTTTGGTATCGCTGGCTCTGCCTTTGCTTTGGTTGGTTCTTTTCTTGCCTGTTTTGCTTCTTTTTTGTGTTGTGTCTTTGCTTGAGGGTGTTTAGTGGCTTATTCCTCTTAGGTTTTTTCTGGTCTGCCCCCGTTTACATTTGGTTTGTTCAATTTTTGCGATCGTGGTTGCTTACTCTTCATGCTTAGTGTTTTTTTTAGGTCTTTTTATAGCTTGACTGTCGTGCTTTGCCTCGTTAGATGGATTTGCTTCTCATGGTGTTCTTATAGGTTCTTCTGTGTCATTTCTATGTTTTTTTTTTGTTTCTTGTTCATTATTTTTGGCTTGCAGATGCTCCTTTCTCTATGGGTGCTTAATTGTTCAATCAAATTTGGGTTGAATTTTTGGGTTTTACTGTTTGCCTATCTTTTACCTTTTGTTTTTCTATCCTAATTAGAAAGGATTCATGACTCATAAGTTTGTTTTTTTTTTTTTTTTAAGCTCTTGGAGCATTTAGTGAGTTTTGAATTCCTCTAAGAATTTGTAATCTTTTTTTTATATTAACGTGTAAGCTTTTTGAGGGTTTGAACCAGCCAACAACAACAATATCAAGCTTATGTCCCAGTACGTGGGGTTGGCTATGTGAATCATTTTTCTCCATTGTGTCATGTTAAAAGTCAAATTCTTATTTATATCTAATGAAGAAATATCATTTTTAATAGTTTATAACAAAGTCTTTTTAGGTCTACCTCTATTTTTCTTAAAATAAATCAAATCTAATACATCTACTTTCCTAATCGCTTGGAAGGCCGTTGTTATATGTAACCAAACCATTTAAGGTGACTCTCTAATATTTTCTTCCACTTGTGCCACTCCAGTCTTTTCACGTAAATGTTCATTTCATATCCTATCTCTATGGGTAAAGTCATTCATCCACTTGAGCATCCTCATCTCTGCAACACTTAGTATTATGCTTCTCTTTTAATGACCAACATTCGGCACCATAAAACATTACAGGTCTCACCACCATCTTATAGAATTTTTATTTAAGTTTGAGGGGAACGTTTCCATCACACAACAAACCTGATGCATTCCTTCATTGCAACCAACCAACTTGAATTTTGAGGGTTTTAACCCAAAGAAAAAAAAAAAGAAGAAAAAAAAAGGTGATGAATTTATATAGTAGCTATTGCATTAGGACTTGGGGTTCATGGATAATGTCATCTTTCACCTTTATTTTTGGAAAAATGCTAACTAACATCTTTTTAGATATTGTTCCTCACATCTCTAATAGTACTTCCTAACTGTTACAATTTGTTTATTCTATGGCATTTTTTTCATTAATCTTTTATTTATTTTTTTTTTGCATATTGCTAGTATATGATATATGTTTACTGACTTTAAATAGCAGTTTAGGGTGAAATAAAACTTGTTTTTAAGCATATGCATTCATGATAATTGCAATATTGATTACTCTTTCTGTTACCAACTTAAAAATATAGTCTTTCTTTTAAATGTTATATTTTTTTATAAGCACAGTTATTATTTACAACATCTAATCTCAAATATTTTTGATATTTTGCAAAGTTTAAGCCATAATTATTTAAGTATATTCAATCTATTTTATGTAATTACTAATGATTATAGTATCATGATCTTTAAAATTACAAATAACCCCCATACGTAAATATTATTTACTTAAAGATGCGAAATATATTTTTTTTTATTTACTCAAATTTTATTGTACATACAATTCTACAAAATGTATTAATATTATAGTTTGTTTATCATGGCAATAACATTATCTTCGGAAATAAGCAATACTGTAATTCTTGATCCTTTTTTTTTTTTTAATTAAAATCTACAAAGGGACCTACTCATTAATTAAGAACAAAAAGTATAAAGTTCTTAATGGGACCTCAAGCTTAATGCTCGAAAGAGCTATAAAAATAAAATAAAATAAAAAAACTTAAAAGCTCGAGTTCTCATTATAAAAATAGCTTAGATATATTCTACGAAACACAAGAAAGAGCACCAAAAAATGAAGGAGACAGAAAGAAAGGTTATGAGATCCTGCTCCTATCCAGCTCCTTCTCTAGCTAGTCATTAGTATGAACACCTGCACTAAGAAAGACTTGCACAAAAGAGTGATAACCACAAAGTATAGCAGAGTAAAAGTACCAGACCATTGCAAAAAATAATCATCCACCTTATGAACTAGAAGAGCATTACCCATAAAAATGCAATATTGGTTACCATCCTTGTTAACTCCATAGTAAGATAAGCCAAAACATAAAATAAAACAATTAACCTGGCACCATTAATCCCATCAGAGGCAAACAACATCTAGGTGAAATCTGGTCGGGAGCAAGTATAAATTAATTCCAACCGGCTGATAGAAATGGGCAAGCAAGGAAAAATTTAATAAAAATGCATCAGGCAAACCATGAACACAACCATCCTACCACAACCTATAAGAAACCCAAAAGAACAAAAAAGAACCATCAACCTGGGCTAAATTAACATGAAGAAAAATTAATCACTACAATGAGAATCACTATCACAAGATAGCATGAAACTGTGAGAAGTCCCACCAAAGCAAAACCAATAACCCAACCCACCAAAAGATACAAAAAATTCCAACTCGTGCAGGAGACCTGGGAGACGAACATAAGTAAGAAAACACCGAAATGAACTAAGCCCATGACAACAAGTAGCAAAAAATAGATCCAAAGTAAAACAACAGTAGACTCCCTACAGTTCCAAATCCAGGCATAAAGTAACCTGGAACCAAAACCAAGACAGCCCACCAGCAGCATGAAAATTAACTCTCTGGTATTTATACAGGCTCTTAGCTAGCAATGAACAACCAAACATAAAATATAGCACGCCAAAACCTACCTCACAGCGAAAACCACACGGCTACCCAACAAACAAAATCTCTAAACATCATTGCAAACAGAACAGAAACAACACCAAACTGGGGAGAAAGAAAGCAGGAAACAACCCCAGCAAAAAAATAGAAGCCAATGCCCCAACCACCAGCAAAAACTAGAATCTAACAAAAGGCATACCAATCTTATCAAGCCTTAAAAGACCCCTCAGGGGGATAGGTAAATTATTAGCAGTAATATCAGTCATACAGTTCAGATCTTTCCCCCAATTGACAAGCCACTTAATAAAGGCATTACAAGCCTTATGAATCAGAGAAATAAAGAAATTCATAAAAATCAACAAATTTATAATCTCCCTAATCAAATAAAAAAAAAGATGAGTTGCATATCGACTCATCAACACCATTTAATAATTGTTAACAAAATTTAGAATCAACCTCAATAATAATTTTAGATAAATCCAAAGAGATGCAAAGCCTTAATCCATAGAGAAGAGCATATAGTGACAGCTTTGTTAACATCACAATTCTGTAACGGACCTATAAAAATCAACAAATTCTTAATCTCTCTAATCAAATAAAAAAAAAAAAAGATGAGTTGCATATCGACTCATCAACACCATTTAATAATTGTTAACAAAATTTAGAATCAACCTCAATAATAATTTTAGATAAATACAAAGAGATGCAAAGCCTTAATCCATAGAAAAGAGCATATAGTGACAGCTTTCTTAATATCACAATTCTGTAACAGAAGCCAATGCCCCAACCACCAGCAAAAATTAGAATCTAACATAAGGCATACCAATCTTATCAAGCCTTAAAAGACCCCTCAAGGGGATAGGTAAATTATTAGCAGTAATATCAGTCATACAGTTCATATCTTTCCCCCAATTGACAAGCTAGTTAATAAAGGCATTACAAGCCTTATGAATCAGAGAAACAAAGAAATTCATAAAAATCAACAAATTCTTAATCTCCCTAATCAAATAAAAAAAAAAGATGAGTTGCATATCGACTCATCAACACCATTTAATAATTGTTAACAAAATTTAGAATCAACCTCAATAATAATTTTAGATAAATCCAAAGAGATGCAAAGCCTTAATCCATAGAGAAGAGCATATAGTGACAGTTTTGTACCTCAAGCTTACTAATGCTCGAAAGAGCTATAAAAAAAAAAAAAAAAAACTTAAAAGCTCGAGTTCTCATCTAATCAAGTTATAAAAATAGCTTAGATATATTCTACGAAACACAAGAAAGAACACCAAAAAATGAAGGAGACAGAAAGAAAGGTTATGAGATCCTGCTCCTATCCAGCTCCTTCTCTAGCTAGTCATTAGTACGAACACCTGCACTAAGAAAGACTTAAACAAAAGAGTGATAACCACAAAGTATAGCAGAGTAAAAGTACCAGACCATTGCAAAAAATAATCATCCACCTTATGAACTAGAAGAGCATTACCCATAAAAATGCAAAATTGGTTACCATCCTTGTTAACTCCATAGTAAGATAAGCCAAAACATAAAATAAAACAATTAACCTGGCACCATTAATCACATCAGAGGCAAACAACATCTAGGTGAAATCTGGTCGGGAGGAAGTAGAAATTAATTCCAACCGGCTGATAGAAATGGGCAAGCAAGGAAAAATTTAATAAAAATGCATCAGGCAAACTATGGACACAACCATCCTACCACAACCTATAAGAAACCCAAAAGAACCATCAACCTGGTCTAAATTAACATGAAGAAAAATTAATCACTACAATGAGAATCACTATCACAAGATAGCATGAAACTTTGAGAAGTCCCACCAAAGCAAACCCAATAACCCAACACACCAAAAGATTCAAAAAATCCCAACTCGTGCAGGAGACCAGGGAGACCAACATAAGTAAGAAAACACCAAAATGAACCAAGCCCATGACAACAAGTAGCAAAAGATAGATCCAAAGTAAAACAACAGTAGACTCCCTACAGTTCCAAATCTAGGCTTAGAGTAACCTGGAACCAAAACCAAGACAGCCCACCAACAGCAAGAAAATTAACTCCCAGGTATTTATACAGGCCCTTAGCTAGCAGTGAATAACCAAACATAAAATATAGCATGCCAAAACCTACCTCACAACCAAAACCACATGGCTACCCAACAAACAAAATCTCTAAACATCATTACAAACAGAACAGAAACAACACCAAACTGAGGAGAAAGAAAGCAGGAAACAACCCCAGCAAAAAAACAGAAGCCAATGCCCCAACCACTAGCAAACATTAGAATCTAACATAAGGCATACCAATCTTATCAAGCCTTAAAAGACCCCACAGGGGGATAGGTAAATTATTAGCAGTAATATCAGTCATACAGTCCAGATCGTTCCCCCAATTGACAAGTCAGTTAATATAGGCATTACCAGCCTTATGAATCAGAGAAACAAAGAAATTCATAAAAATCAACAAATTCTTAATCTCCCTAATCAAATAAAAAAAAAAAGATGAGTTGCATTTCGACTCATCAGCACCATTTAATAATTGATAACAAAATTTAGAATCCACCTCAATAATAATTTTTGATAATCCAAAGAGATGCAAAGCCTTAAACCATAGAGAAGAGCCATAAAGACAACTTTGTTAACATCACAATTCTGTAAAGGACCAATAAAAGCCTAAATGAGGTTACCCAAATTATCTTTGACAACCCCACCAAAAACCGAAGAGGACCTAAGACAAGCACCATTCACATTAAGCTTATAAAAATTAGTAGGGGGATAAGACCAACAAATAAACCTAAGATTGTTAGTAGGAGACTCCTCCTCAAGCTTAATACCTAAAGTAGGAGCGACAAAAAAAGTTCTTAAAATTCTTTTGAGAAAGTAAATTAACTTTTTTTTTTTTTTTGAAATTTGCAGAAATTGCATTGAAAAGGAACAAACAAACTAATTACAAAGGCTAGAATGGTAGTAGTCCTTGATTAACTCAAGTAAAGAAGAAGCAATGTTACCAAAAGAGAGACTATCAAAAGTAAAACTACTAACAAGAGCCAAAGTGGCACAAAAATCAGCCACTCGGTTACAATCCCTAAAAACAACTTTATTAAAATCCTTAAGGAAGTGAAGCTCTTTAATCAGCCAATTCTCCATTTTCCACTCCACCTTCTTCAAAGAATTCTGAATGTGTGTAATTACATTGAAACTATTACTTTCAATTATAATTCCTTTGCTTTCAAGCATCCAAGTTTGGATGAATTCTCTTATTGAAAATTAACTGAAAAAAGAGCCGCCACTTTGTCTTTCACATTTTGAATAATCCTCTGGTGATTCATACCAACATCATTAAAAATAGAATTATTTCTATCCAACCATAAATGCAAAAGAATAAGAGAAGGAATCACATTTCTGATATGTCCTTTAGACTTGATAAACTAACAATTAAGCAAGGCATAAATAGACATTTTAGCAGTAAAGAAATTAAATTGGAACATATCATCAAAATAAATCCAAGTTTTGACAGCTAAATGTCTGGAAAGAAAAATATGATGCATGGTCTCGAGATGATAACTACATTGACATATTAGGAGGTTAAGATGAAACATCTTTTAATTAAGTTATCATCCATAGGGATAAGCTTATATAAAATTCTCCAAATAAAGACAGCAACAATGGTAGGAATACTTTTATATTAAATAAGGGAAAAAATATTGATAACCTCATTGTTGGCTCTGATGGCATGCCAAGCATCCTTGAGTCTAAAAACACCATCTTTGGATAAACCACAAAGCAGAACATCATGAGCTTCCAAATTAAGATGAAGATTCAAAATTTGTTGAATAATAGAATCAGGAATAACATTATCAAGCTTGTCATAATCCCAACAATTATCATAAAAGAAAAATTTCACCTTAACCGCCAAATTGGAAGAGGATTTAGTAAGGGAATCAATAGATTGACCCCCAAACCAATGGTCTTGCCAAAAGAAAATGTCACCACCATCAAGCCCCCAATTGAGAAAGGGTTCAACCACCCATTTAATTTTGCACATTCTTTTCCAAACCTTATAATCACCTTGCTTAAAGCAACAAGTAGTCGGATATTTAACCACACAATACTTGTCAAACATAAATTTAGCCCAACAATTCACTTTAACATGAAAATTGTACCACAACATGAAAGAGAAAACACAAGCCAAATCATTCATACTCTTAATACCCAAAGCTCCTTCATACAAAACTCCACAACATTTGTCCCAAGAAGACCAAATGATTTTGGAGTTAGTACTAGCACCTTTCCAAAAGATTTTGTTAAAACTTTTATCAATCTTGTTGCAAACAGCTTGAGTAGGAAGATGCGTTTGAAAAATATAAACCGACAAAGAGCAAAGAACACTACGGATTAAAGTAAGACAACCCCCAAAACTCAGGAAGTTAGAATCCTCGAACATAATAATGTTCTGCACCTTGGTAATTAAATCATCAAATAGAAAGGACTTCTTCTTACCTTTATAAAGAGGCACCCCAAGGTACTTAACATGCAAAGTACCATGAACAAAACCAAAAGCATTCTAAATGCCCAAAATACGATCATTATACACTTTATTGGATGGAATAAAACAACACTTTTGTTTGTTCATAGAAAGACCACTAATCATTTCAAAATGATTAAAAAATTTCATAAGATTCTTAGCCCTATTAACAGAAGCATTAGTAAAAACAATAAAATTATTCACAAAATAGAGGTGAGAAATAGTGAAACCCCCATAGTTCTAAAATAGAGGCTAGGAGAATTATCAAAAAGTTGAGCATGGCCTCTAGATAAATAATCGACAGCAACAATTAAAAGAGCAGGAGATATGAGATCACTTTACCTAAGACCATGAGATGATTTAAAAAAAAAAAATCATTACTTTTACCATTAACAACAAAAGAAAACTGCAAATTCTCAATGCAATTCTTAATAAGGTTAAAAAACTTCCATGTTAAAACCAAACAATTTCATAACATTGTAAATGAAATCCCAACAAATCTTATCATAAGTTTAAAATTATGTTGTCACCTCTAACCTTAACATCCAGATCTTGGCACCATTCTTGGGCCAGAAGAATATTTTTAGCAATGCCCCTACCTTTAACAAACCTCATTTGATGAGGCGAGCTAATTTGGGTAATAAACTGGTCAAACGATTCATAAGGATTTTGGAAATCAATTTATTAAAAAAAGTGCAAAGACTAATACGTCTAAAATTATTCCAGTGACAAACATGATTCTTTTGGGAATAAGCACAATAGAGGTAGAGGTAAAAAACTTAGAAATATTCTTACCAACAAAAAAGTCCTTAACAACAGAGTAAAGGTCATTACGAATAATTTGCCATGTATGTTAAAAAAAATTATGGTGAATCCATCCGGTCTCACCACAGAATCTCCATTCATACCAAGAACAATCTCTTTGACCTCCTAAAGAGGAGTTTTAGAGAGAAACTCATTATCTTTAAGAGAAATAAGATTAGGGATAATATCAGGGTTATCAATATAAGCAGATCTAAAATCTTTATTAAGAAAATTATGAAAATGATTAATTGCAAGATTGGCAATTTCCAAAACATCCTTAGAAGTGGAACCATCATCACGAATAATTTTAAGAATAAAGTTTTTAGCACGCTTCCTCTTAACCAGAGCATGAAAGTACATGGTATTGCTATCACCTTCAACAAGATGTTTCGCAATAGCTTTTTGCTTCCAAAAAATCTCCTCATGAGCTTGTAATTTATAAAGACTATCCTTAGCATCTCTCAAGAGACCGAAATTCTCATCAGGAGTGACTTGAGATTGATACTCAATAGCATTAACAAACTCTTCGGCGTATAAGATATCAGAAAAAAGATTTTTAAAAACATTATGATTCCACCAATTCAAAACTTGTTTAAACCTTTAAAGCTTAAACCAAAACCTCCTCATATTCATGATAGAGTTATCCAGATGTAAAGGAGCCTGCAAATTATCCTTAACCAAATCCATAAAGGAGTCATGGAGCAACAACATATTTTGAAATAAATTGAGAGGAAAAATTACTATGCCTAGTCTTAATAGAAATGAACAATGAAAAATGATCAGAAAGAGTTCTACTCAAATGTTCAACAGAAGTAAAATTAAAAACATTAAACCAGCAATCATTAAACAAAACTCGATCTAACCTTTGGCATAAGTGTCCACGATTCCAAGTAAACTTGTTACCAGAAAAAATAATATCCACTAAGTTGCATTCCATAATCATATTATTAAAATCTTGCATAGCATGGTAGATGGGGGACGAGCCCCGTAAATGTTCAGCAGGAGAAGAAATAGTATAAAAGTCTCCTCCAACAAGCTAAGGCCTATTGCAATTACTATGAAACTGAATAAGTTGCTCCCATAAAACTCTCCTCAAATAACGGAAAGAGGCGCATAAACAAAGGAAACATAACATTAAGAATTTAAAACCTCAATATTACAGTGTAAAACTTGAGTGAAATCACCAATAATATCAATATGAACAGTGTCCTTCTAAAGAACCCAAATCTTATTAGCAATATTTAAAATAGCATGTTTAAAACCCAAAGATCTAGACATACTAGCCTTAACAGAAGAAATAAAAGACTCTAACAAAACTATAATAGAGACTTTATAAATACAACATAAATTCTTAACATGCAACTTAGAAGAGGGACACCCAATGCTCGGAACATTTCAAATGATAGAGTTAAACATAAAAAATAAGATTAATGATTAGTATGGGATCGAGTAGTTCTAGGCGTTTGTATAATAATGTTCTTTTTTTTCCTTCCTCTATTACTTTGGAACTTGATATAACTAGTGTCGTTATCATCTTTAGCAAAACATTTAGCCAGAATATCCATGTCATCAGTATCAGTTAAAGTATCTCTATGATAGTGAGTATTTAATGAAAAATTACTCTCATTATTCATTCCTAACTGCCCCTCAACCCAAGGCAGATCACCCTCCTCAGCCAAAGTAACTTCTCCTTTATCAGAATTATTACTCTACTCATTATCAATAATATTCTCCATCAAACTGTTAAGGCCAACCACCTGATCATTCACAACAGTATGAGATTGAAAAACATTAATACAAGTAGCATGTAGTAAGACCACCTCCATATCAGTCAAATTTGTAGCATAAGGATTAGAAGAAGAAGAAGAAGAAGAGACATTATTAATATTAGGAATGATAGGCAACGTTTGTTCCTACGAATTTTGAGAGGCACCAGGTAAATTAGCATCTAGGTTGAGAATAACATTTTGATCAATGTGGGGATCAACACCATTGAGTGAGGACGATTCAGTAGCAGAAACACGTGCCTTAGCACCAATATCCTCAGTAGTAACCAAATTAGAAGTGACTTTAGCACGATTTGTCAAGAGATCTTCCTTAACCAAGGATGGTTTGGAAGGCTCTTTCTCCCTCCTTAGATGCGAGTGAAGCTTGTAACACTCGTTAAATCCATGCCCATGCATCTTACAATGAGAGCAAAAAATAGGTAAATTCTAAAATTCCTCTTTCTGAAAATAGTCATTCAACTTAAAACCAATCCAAATCTCATTAGGGTGTTTTTTTTAGATATCTAGCTCAACTAAAACACGAGCCACATACAAACGTGAAATAGAAGTTGTTGCTTTATCCGTTTGCAACGGCCTGCCAAGAATAGAAGCTAATCCAAAAAGAAATTGCGTGTTGAAAAAATGAAGCCTAAGGTTAGGGAAGGAAATCCACACCAGAGCAATAGGAGATTCCTGACGGACATCAAAATTTGGTATCCATTTGAGTAATCTTATTTGGCATGCCTGATTATAGTAGAATCTCTGGGAAAAAATATGACTATAATCTAAATCGTTGGTCAATTGAATCGCAACATATCTCGAATCAAGTAAATCGATATGGAACGATCTCGATAGCTTTAGGTTAACGAAGAACATACGGATTACATCAAGATTTGGATGCCTGATCAGAAATTTTTTGACTAGAGTAAGCGCAAAAGGAACAGCCAGTGGCGACACAATAGAGTTATCAAACATCAAGGAAGGACAACCTTTGAATGACATATGAACAAACTGAAGCTTAGGTGAAGAAGAAGAAGATCCAACAAGCACTTCCTTAAATGAATGAGACTTACCATTAGGAACCACAACGTTCAGAGTGTATGGAGTTGTCATCTCCCTGAACAGCAAAAACTAAGAATATGATCAAAATAAAAAAGCAAAACCAGCACAATATAAGAAGGAAGAACGAAATAAGCGAAGAAAAGATGTTGACAATTAGGTTGCTTCGTTATTGCCTCCATAATTTGATGCCTTCTTATAATAGCTACTATAATTCTTTTCACAAATTTTAGTCATCAATAAAATTATTGTATTGATTGTCTTTGGCTTTTTTATTATTATATAACTCTAATGAATTATTTTTTATTTTCTTTCACTGAAAATTTTTATTTAAAGAAACTTTTATTATTTTTAAATATAAAATTTAATTCAAAGTCTCAAAATAAACTTAAACAATTAAAAATATAAAACATAATTATCTTAACATGTAGTGATAAACTTATTAATTATTTATTAATTAAAATGTAATAAAAATATATAGTTTCCACAATTATCGTGTAGTTTCAAGTGTAGTTATTAATTTTAGTTTAAGAAAGTGCGAAATTTTTAAAAGGATCACATTTGACATAAGATTTAGGAGAAAAAACGTGATAGAAATTCAATTTAAAAATGACCAAAAATATAATTTTGGAGTGCGTTATGAGAGGAAAATGCAAAGCCTCGTCACGTTTTTAGATGAAAACGTAAATGTTCTTCACGTTGTAGTGTAAAATGCAGTCCTAATGTGTGTTTTTCATGTAAAACGCAATCATCATCAATGTTTTCTTCTTCCACCCTCCCGATTAGGCCCCCACTAATTTTCATGCGAACGTCGACTTTTTCACATGAATGTTGGCTTTGGAAATTATGTTGTAAGCTTTGATATCAGATGCCTAAGCTCTTTTATTTCATGTTTTGGGCTATCAATAGAGGTAGCCCTTACAAAAAATTTCTAAGTTTGCTCCAGCGAAGAGAATATAGGCAAGAGGATTAATTTAGCAATATATAAGGTTAGTTATTTATGAAACTTTTATATTATATATGTGTTCCTTGATTTGTTAAATTTCTATACTTTATTGAAAATTTAAGGTGACATTGCATGTAGTAATGAGTTTTTAATGAATTTTATTTACTTATTTTAATTTTTTAATTTAGAATAAATTAAAATAAAATATTATAGGCATTATAATAATGATAAGTTATTAAATTAATAATTAATTAAAATGAGCTATAAAATTATTAGTTATTTAAATTACAAAAAATATTGTTTTTTTCAGAACCACCAAGGATTTGTTGAGTTGTGGAATAATAGATGGGCACTTGTGACACCTATTAGACTGTCATTGGGAGATGGTAGAGAAGAGTTAACAGCTTATTTACAATGGTATAAATCACTTGTCTCACTCTACATACTGACAGTACCTACAACTCCACCAGGAAAAATGTATCCAAGGTCGCCAAGGGAGAAGATTGTGGTACGTGATTATGTATGCATTTAAATGTTGCTAAATTGTGTTGTATATGATATTTATTATTTAGTTTGCATTTTTTTATAGGTCGATTACTTCCTACATAGCGAAGACATTGTCAAGTCATATACTATGGACCAGATAGAGAGTGAAGGGTCAATGCATTAAGGATATGTTAATATTCTTGAACTGGCAAGATAAGTAAAGCATTCTGTGTATATAAACACCACTAGCAAACAATCACGACAATGGGGAAGATGTGAACATATGGAACATACTGCCAGGAGATCAGCATCTTATGCTCTAGGATTGTAGATACATTCTGTAAAACCTCCGAGACATTGCATATATGTAGAATAGCTGATTTTTCCAGACCTTATAGAACGATGCGAGCAAGCCCATCTACAATATGGGGAGAAGGGAGTTCATCTCAAGGAAAGGAAGGAACAGAGCAGTGGACTATTCCATAATCATAATGAGGTACCATGGTTGCCGCTGTGACATCTTCATATTGCCCACAAGTTCATTCCAACTTGAATAACTCTATGTGGACGACGACCTTTTGGCTAACATGTAACTCCAACCCAACATGACTTGATTATCGAGCAAATGTTACCTAACATGAGCATTGTACAGGAGGAAGGGGAGGAGCATGAGTAAGAAGAAGAATCATAGCTCCAAAGGTGGAATATGTGCAAACCCTTAAGATTCACCCCTAGAATAGATGCTATTTGACATAAGAACAAGAGGGTGTAGTTGTTTTGCATGAAGAAGGAATTCTGTAGTATATTTAAACTTTGTTGTGTACACATTTAATATTATGTAATATCTTTATTTTAATGAGAGTAGTCTTTTGATTTATATTTATTTCAATTAATTAGTACACTACTTCATTGGAATTCATAAATAAATAGAATGTTAATGTCGCAAACCATATTCAAGAATGGTAATTTTGAAGATAAAAAATATTATTGTGTCTGTTACTTCTTTCTCTTATTTATGTGATATTCTGTTTTGTGTTTGTTCATACTAACATTTAAGGAAATAAGTCCATCGTTCACTTGAAATTTTGATCAGCTCAAGACTGGGTAGAGTAGAGTTGTAGTCAGTTTTCATTTTATTTTGTATTTTTTTTCTTTTCTTGAGTCATATCATGTAATTGGGTAGATAACTTTGTTGAGTAACTTAGCACACACACAGGGGGAGAGATGAAAATATTTTTGAGAGACTTATTTTTATTAGATAATTTATACTGTATGAAACTAGTTTCTTATTGTATAAAGTATTTCGTACTGTAAAATTTTAATTCGTACTTGTTGCGTCCTAGAATATTCGCAGTGGTAGAGAAATCTAAAGTTTAGTGTCATAGCATTGTACGAAGATCCAAACACACAAGAAGATAAGAGAGAGGGTGTAGTTCTCATAAGAGACACTAGAGTTTGTATATAGAAACTCCTAAGAAGAGGGAAAACTATGGGGCCTGGCCCAATTTGAATGAATCCATTAGTATTTGCAATCGATTACAAATGAGGCCCTTCTTAGGGAGAAGGCCTTGGCTTAATGTCATAAATATACATCATATATAGTGCATTACATCGTGGGAGTTACAATAATTAACATAGACATGTTTGTTTGGTCGACAGGACCATAATTGATAGGGTAGAGGTCGAAAAGATCATAGAAGGTAGGAGACCAGGTTAGAAAGGCCATTATCCATCGATGTAGGTTGGAAGGATCGTAGTATGCAGGATTTTGAGGTCAAAAAGACCATTATCTGGTGATGTAGGTCAGAAGGACCGTAGTAGGTGATGGTGGTCAGAAAGACCATAGTTGGCAGGAGATAGGGGTCCAAGAGACCGTAGTTGGCCGGATATTGGGATAAAAAAGAGCATAATTATAGGGAAATATTCTGGTAGAACTCTAGGCATTAGGTGGTGGCCCGAAAGAAGTCTGAGCCTCAGGTGATGGTCTGACAGAAGTACAGGCCTCAGGTGATGATTCGGTAGAAGTATGGGCTTTAAATGGTGGTCTAGGAGAAGTTCAGGCTTCAAGTGGTTGTCCAATACAAGTTCAAGCCTCTGGTGGTCTGACAGAAGTCTGGGACTTAGGTGGTGGTCCGAAAGAATTTCAAGCCTCGTGTGGTGGTATGGCAGAAGTTCGGGCCTCAGGTGGTGGTCTGGTTGAGGTGAGGGCCTACAGTGGTGGTTTAGTGGAGCAACATTGTCAGGCGGTGACCGGCAGAACTCAGGCGATGGTCGAGGAGGAGCGAAGAGGTAAGAGCGATCTCTGATCTCTCTCTTGCTCTCTTGCTTGGAGCCTCCCCTTTAAGAGGGAGGAGGGGTCTATTTATAGATTCCTTGAGTGGCATGGCCCGTAAATAGGTGGGAGATCAAGGTCATATGGGGAGTGGCTTGGATGGATAGCCGATGTTAAATCCCTTGATCATGGACCATTTGATGGACATTTGAATGTCTTAGTGATTTCATAATTCAGTGATATTGGAATCATTGGATTGTTCTTGTTAAGCTGCTCAATTCGACTATATGCACGTCATGTTTAGAAACCGTTTGGTAATCCAAATTGTGGTTCGAACCCTCTAATAGTGTTTTAGACATTTGATTTGGATCCATTTGGACTCGAATTTAGTCGATTTTGGTGTTGTTGGATTTGTATTTTTTAGACAGTCAGTTCGAATGTAAGTTTGCTAAAATCGGAGTTTGGATTGTCCCAATTTTAATTTCGAAAGTTTTCAACTTGATTTTGTTTCAAGATTCATGCCCGATCAAGATAATTTTTTGAAGACGTATTAGTAATGTACGAACTATTGTGCTATATCAAAACTCTAGTCATCAAAGGTTAAGAAAGATACTATTTCTGTACTGATCGTATAGTATGATTTGGATCGTACTGTATGCCCTAATAAAAATCTTTCTAAATTGATCCTGAGATATCAGACAATCAAATCATGAAATTTTATTATGATTAATTATATTGTATAAAATAGTTTGTAATGTATAATTACCCGTGTATGAAATTGGTCATCCCTTGGATCATACCAAATAAAATCCATGATTTTTATACTAATCATATCGTACAATGTCCATAGTGCTGGACGATGACCTGATCATCCCAAACAAACAGAAGGAATTTATGCATATCATACCATACGATGTTTGATCATCTTATACGATGTAATATAAAAGTTGAATAGTTTGTCTGAATGATGCTAGATGAGTCTGAATTGAACTGATCGTATCATATGATACATGTATTGTATTGTACGAACATAAGTCAGATGGCTTAAAATTTAGGGTTTTTTCAATCCTACTATTTAAGGGTTTCAAATATTCTTTTGAGAAAATCTTTGGCTATTTAGTCTTCTTAAGAGAGAGCTTGAGGGATAGAAGAAGGAGAGCTTAGTGAGAGAAGAGGAGAATATTTTGTGAGGGAGAAGTTATAAGAGGATTCACAAGGTTGCTCCATATAAGAATCTTACCTAGTACCTACGAGGGTTTGCCTAAAATCTTTATGGCTATGGAGAAGAAATTCTTCAATAAAGACCATAGTTTTATAACCGTCACCTGGAGGGTGAAAGGAGAGCTGTAGTTCTCTAACCATCACTAAGTGGGTGAAAGTAGATTTGAGGTTCTCTGCCTGTAAAAGAGTTACGGTTCTCTGTCGCGCTAGGGAGGTGAAATAGCGTATTTACAGGTTTCTCCGCCTTGTTGTGGGAGCAAAATGAGAGTCACTTCTATTTAGTGTAATACTTGAAGAGAGAGTCTCCAAGGAGTGGACGTAGGTCTTATTGACCTAACCACTACAAATTTTGATGTGTTCTTTCTATTTATTTTTTTGCATTTTAATTTCTATATTTTTCTATGATTTGATCTATGATTAAAATATATGATTTTTTTAATTGTAAAATAAGTTCTAGTTTCATACCATAGGGTTTTAACTTTTTATTTGTTAAAGAAATTTTGAAATAACCAATTCACCTCCCTTTTGGTTAGCCTCGGGACTAGTTATTTAGAGTTTCACAACCCTCATGAACTTTTATGTGGTATCATAGAAAAATTCATAAATTAAGTTTAGAAAACTTTTGAAAAAAAGATCAATAGCTAACTTTGGAAATAGAAACACCGTAGAAGGATATTCAATCACTATACCACCTCTTTTTGATAATATTTCTTTTGATTTTTAGAAAACTCGTATGTCCACCTTTTTACAATCAATTGATTATTGCATATAGATGCTAGTTCAAGATAGTTATTTTGCACCTTTTTATTTAGTAAATTATGTTAAAATTAAAATACCTTTTTTTGAGTGGACTACCGATGATAAAAATTTAGCCCAATTGAATGCTAAATGTTTAATTTGTTTTTTCTTTTCTTTGAAATTTGATGATTACATGCTTGTATTTAGTTGCACAACTGGAAAAGAAATTTGGTATAGACTCTACATAACCTACGAAGGAATAACTAAAGTGAAATAATCTAGGTTAAATATTTTACTCCATGATTATGAACTCTTTCACATGAAATCTAGTGAAGCCATATCTGAAATGTATAATAGGTTTGTTGAGTCCAGTAATTAGGTTGTTAAGCCTAAGTAAATATCCCACGGCTACCAAGAGGGGGGTGAATTGGTAGTTTAAAAAATTTTAAACCCTCTTTTAAAGATTAAGTTAAATCGAAATAAAATTTTCTTTTAAAGTTTGTAGAAAAAAGTTTTTCAACCACAGAGTTGTTAAAATTGAAATTTAAAGTGCGGAAACGTAAAAACAATAAAGTAAATGACACCAGATTTATAGTGGTTCGGTCTATAACCAGACCTACATCCACTCCTCAGAGGCACCCTCTGAGTATTGCACTAAAACCAATAGTGACTCTCCTTTAGCAGCCACAGCAAGGCGGAGAAGCCTTTACAACACACTCTTTTCACCACTACCCAGTGTGGCAGAGAACCGTCGTCCTTTTACACAATCCACAGTGTTGGCAGAGAACCGTCGTCCTTTTACACTCTCCTAGTGTGGGCAGAGAACCCTACGGCTGTTCACACTCTCCAAGTGTAGGCAGAGAACCTTTCCGCTGTTCACACTCTCCAAGTGTAGGCAGAGAACCCTTCGGCTGTTCACACTCTCCAAGTGTCGGCAGAGAACCAAATCTCCTTGACTGATCTTCTCACAAGAATCTATAAGGAAGAAGGAAAAGAGTGAAGAAATCCAATTTCACAAGTAGAGACTCTTACCTTTGTAAACCAAGTGAAGCATTCTCGCTCCTGTGGTAGGAATCCTCCTTTGAATGCTCTCTTCCACTCTCTCCTTGGCTATTCTCTCAAGAGGCACGAAGATCAAATGATAAAAAGATTGGGTGGCAGTCTAATTTGGACTATTTATATAAAAGACAAGAAAAACCGCCCAAAAACTGCAAGTTTTCAATTCTGTACGCAATGGATCGTCCTATACGATCTTGGATCGTCCTGGACGATTTTACTTAAACAATCTGAAACGACCCTATTTGAATATGTGTATGAAATGTCTTCGTACAGATGATCATCCTGTACGAACTAGGTTCGTCCAGTACGAACGGTTATTACTAGGTCGGTTCTAGAAACTGCTGAAAACTGTTCTAAGTCGGTTAATCGTTTGGACGAAAATATGTTCGTCTGGACGAAAATTTTCCTGAGACCCGATCATCCTGGACGATTATTTATTTCGTCTGGACGAAAATATTTCAGAGGACCAATCGCCACGGACGATAATTTATTTTCGTATGGACAAAATTTTCCAGAGACCTGATCGTCCGGTACGATATTTAATTTCATCTGAACGAAAATTTTCCAGAGGACCGGTCACCTCGTACGATAATAAAATTCGTCTGGATGAAAATTTTACAGAGAACCAATCGTCCGGGACGACAATTAAGTTCATCCTGGACGAATAGGACTTAGAAAAAATTTTTTTCGGGCAAGTTCCTATTCGTTCCATGTGCTTTATAGGAGATAATTGACGGATCGTCCAGTACGATAAAATATCGTCCCGTACGATCAGTATAAAATTTATGATCTCCTTATGTGTGTGTGAAAGTGTTTTATTCACTCAATTATAATCATTCCCTTTCAAAATTTAATTCAAAGAAAAAATGCAAACTTCAAATTAACAAAATATCTCATGTTGAATTTGATTTCAAGTTATCGTAGTCTGGAGTCTGATTTTCCTGAAATGTTAGTACACACAAGAGCAAATGCAAATCTTCTAAAATTGTTAGGAGATAACTACACATTTGAACAATAATGTTTGTAATCATCAAAACTACATAAGTTGCAAAAATATAAGTCATTCAAATAGCAACTATTCTAACAATCTCCCCCTTTTTGATGATGGCAAAATAATTATTGTTTGTATGGTTTCAAGTTAAACAAATCTCCTATCTCCTAAACTCCCCCTGAATTGATGAGTACATTAAAATAAGGAGGCATAACGAACAATATTTTTATTTTTCAAAAATTTTAACACAAACAACTACAAAGTCAAAAACTTGCAAACAGAATAATCAAAATAGAAAAACACAATAATTCAGAAAACACAATAATTTCTCACCCTTTTTGACAGCAATAAAAAGTGAAGAAGAAATAGACAAGAAATGTAATAAATTATATGAAATTCATTTTTAAAATTTAATCTAAATGGTGATTGACATAGGGTATGCAATTTTAAACTAAAGATATTAGGTCAATCATAGAAATTCATAAAATTTAAGAAGTGATATAACATTGTAAGTAAGAAGAATTTATTAAAGACATGATTCAATTTAGACATTTGACTATAGAAAAACATTACAAGAGAGATATATAAAAATTCTATATTTCAAAGTTCAATAGAATATAAATGAACATAAGATCAATTTGAATTAGGAGATTGAACGAATTTGGAAAGAAGAGAATTACCACATGTGGCGCTTTGCGCATCTTTTTCAAAATTTTGGGGCACATTTTTGTGCATTTTTTCTTGGTTGGGCTTATTTTGTGCCTCTTTTTCACTTTGTAAATCTTTGCGAATTCCTTTTGATTTTTGTACATTTTGTACAATGTTCAAGAGTAATTGAGACCAATTCTTTCCAAAATCTATAATCTAAAATTTCAAATATTTCTAAGTGCATAAATATCACTTGAGCATAGAAATACAAAATAAGAAAACATCTAAATTGCAATAGTAATATTAACTTTTATGTAGTCTAAATGAATAGACATGAATTTGAAAGTTCTAATTACAACAAGTTATAAACAACTTATAAATTTAGAAAGACTAGATTTTCTAATATAGATAATCTCAAATTACAATCAAATTTAAGCACTATGAAGATTAAAAAATACTAATGAAATTCATAAACATTAACCACATTTCAAAAACAATTCAAATTTGAATAAAACATAACAAATTTCATTGATGTTAATGAACGGATTACATAATATCTAAAAAACAAGATAAAAAAAACTTTGAACTTAAAAAAAGAAAAACCAATATAAACACAAACACTTAACAATTAAACAGACACAATAAAAACATTAATAAAATGACTACAACAACTCTACTGTTCTGGAGGAGGAGGAGGAATGCCGCCAAAAAGGTTGAAGTAGGAGGCCATCAACATTACATTGGTATTAATTTCATGTACTTCATTTCTAATATTATCAATGTCTTGTTGCTGCTGCATAAGTTGAGCATCAAATTGATCAAACCTTTGATCAATGTGAGTCTCTAATCTATCAAATCTTTCAATCAGATTCTGATAATCTGATTGAGGAGCAGAAGCTTGCACTCCTTCTTCTTCCTCCTCTTCTGAAGCACTGACATGTGCTTTTCCTTTTTCTTCCTTGAAGAGCAATCTGAGTGATGCATCATTATAGTAAACTGGCTCTTCATATTCTTCATCAGGATGTATTATGTTGTATTTCTTTTCCAAAATATAAGTGATTAAGTGTCCTAATGAAATGTTCTTCTTCCACTTCTGATCTGCATGTCCTATTTCTGAAAGCCCATAGATATGATCTATGATAAGTTGGGCTTCGTCAATAGGATGTCCTTCCATAATTAAAAAGGTTAGAGAAGAAAGGAGAGGGGTAATATTAATCCTATCACCAGCTTTAGGAATGATTGAGGATCGAAGAATATGCTGGATGATTCGGGCATTTTTGGTCATTCCAGAAACTCTAGCAACATGATAGGTTAGGCCAATTTCTCTAATCACCCTATTGACTTCATACCATTCGAATTTCTTTTCACTCATTAAGGTATTGGCTCTATATCCTTCAGTTCTTAAGTTCAAAAATGCACCAAGGTCGTGCTTGGTGATCTCAACTCTTTGCTTAAAAACATAAGAACTAATGGTGGAGTGGTCAGAATTGAAACTCATGTTCGCTAGAAAGTAGTGATAGGTTTGCTTGTTGTAGAAGTGGACGAGAGAAAGAATGAAATGAAATTGGGTTGAGGCGAAGAGATGTATTACCCGAAATTTCAACTCAGTTTGAATTAGAATGCGAGAGGGAGTGATTTTGGCGGATGCAAAATGAGGAAAAGATTCCTCATTCGCCTTAGAAAGAAAGTTGTCTGGGGCATTCCTATTTGGTTTCTTCACCAACACCTTTTGTCTCTTGCTTGAGGAGGCCATTGTCGATTTGAAGTAGAAAGGGATTGAAAATGAAGTTTGGAAGTGTGATTGTTAAGTTAGAAAGCCTTCATATTTAAAGAAAAACGATACGTTCGTCCTGGACGAAAATATTCATCCTGGACGAAAAATCATCGTTCGTCTGGACGAAATAATTTCGTACAGATGATCCAATTCGTCCAAAATGTAACGGCTTTTCGTAATCCACACAACTTACGATGCGTCCCTTCGTACAGGCTTTTTGACTTGACCGATCATACAGACGAAAAAATTTTCGTACAGACGATCAAAAAGTAAATCGTTTTAATGTCTCTTGAAAACAGTCCCTTACAATGAACCGACACATGTTCGTCTGGAAGAACGAAAACTTCGTACAGACGAAGTTCATATTAAAAACTGTCTTATCCACTCAACCGCTGCATTCAATCGTCCCGACGTTTGAGAGAAAAAAAATATTTTCGTCCTGGACGATCGTTAGATCGTACAGACGATCTAATTAAAAACTGCTCTCAAAACGGTTAAAATTAGCGCAAACTGTTCTTTCACATATCGTCCCGTACGAAAGCATTTTCGTCCCGGACGATTTCCTCCAAAAAATTTTTAATTTTGATTTTTTAAATTAAGAAAATCAAACAAAATATTCAAAAACACAAAAAACATAAAACAAAACCATAGATCCAAAAACAATTCATTCAAAACAACAAAAAAAATTTTACAAAATAAAAAAAAACAAAACACAACAAATATCAATGTGGCAAAGACATTTTGTTTAAGCATTCAAATCAATAACACCAAGCCTTGTTTTTAAAGTACTGAAGGTATCAAAGGCTAAAGGTTTTGTAAAAATGTCTGCAAGTTGATTTTCAGTTGAAACATGTATGAGTTCAATTTCTCCATTAGATACATGATCCCTTATGAAATGATGCCTTATATCAATGTGTTTGGTTCTAGAATGTTGAATAGGATTTTTGGAAATGCAAATAGCACTAGTATTGTCACAATAAATTGGAATAGTGCCTATAGTTAATCCTAAATCAATCAACTATTATTTTAACCAAAGTACTTGTGCCACACAACTTCCTAATGCAATGTATTCTGCTTCTGCAGTAGATAGTGCCACTGAATTTTGTTTTCTACTAGACCATGAAACTAATGAATTTCCAATAAATTGACATGTTCCAGAAGTGTTTTTCCTATCCACTCTACAGCCTGCAAAGTCAGAATCTGAGTAACCAATAATTTCAAATGAAGAGCTAAACTTAGGATACCAAATCCCTAAGTTTTGAGTTCCTAGTAGATATCTTAAAATCCTTTTCACTGCTGTCAAATGCGATTCTTTTTAATCTGATTGAAATCTAGCACATAAGCAAACACTGAACATAATATCTGGTCGGCTAGCAGTAAAGTAAAGTAAAGATCCAATTATCCCTCTAAATTTCTTTTGATCAACAGATTTTCCCTTAAGGTCCTTATCCAACTGAACTGAAGAACTCATTGGTGTACTAACAGGTTTAGCATTGTCCATTTCATATTTTTTGAGGATGTCCTTAATATATTTAGTTTGACTAAGAAAAGTACCTTCCTCAAGTTGCTTAATGCTAAATCCTAGAAAGTAATTTAAATCTCTCATTAGACTCATTTCAAATTCACTACTCATTGTTTTAGAAAAATCATCACAAAGATGTTTATTTGAAGATCCAAAGATGATATCATCCACATAAATTTGAACAATAAGTATATCCTTTCCAATTTTTCTTAAAAAGAGAGTTGTATCCACACTTCCTTTTTCAAAAGATCTTTCAAGTAGGAAGGTGCTCAACCTCTCATACCAAGCCCTAGGTGCCTGTTTCAATCCATATAATGTCTTTTTTAATTTGAAAACATGATTTGGAAATTTAGAATTTTCAAAACCTGGAGGTTGTTCTACAAAAACATCTTCCTCAATTACCCCATTTAAAAAGACACTTTTGACATCCATTTGAAACAATTTAAAACCTTTAAAATAGGCAAAGGCTAGTAAAATCCTAATTGCTTCAAGTCTAGCTACAGGGGCTAAAGTTTCTTCAAAATCAATTCATTCAATTTGATTATACCCCTTAGCTACTAATCTATCCTTATTTCTAATGACTACTCCTGAGTCATTCATTTTATTTTTGAACACCCACTTGGTTCCAACAACACTTTGATCTTTTGGCCTTGTAGTTAGTTCCCAAACTTTATTTCTTACAAATTGATTTAACTCTTCTTGCATGGCCAATATCCAAAATTCATCAGAAAGTGCTTGATCAATGTTAGTGGGTTCAATAGTTGAAATAAAGGCTGAATGATTGACTTCCTTGTTTAATCCACGCCTAGTTCTAACACCCTCACTTGGTTCACCTATAATCAATTCCTTTGGGTGGTTTTTAGAAAATCTTAAATCTCTAGGCAAAGGGTTTTCTCTTTCTAAATTTTCTTCCACATTTTCTTCCAAATTTAATCTATCAATCTTTTGGGAGTTTTCTTCAATTTCTTCTTCAACAACATTTGGCTCTTCCATGTTTCTATTTTCATCAAATACAACATGTGTGGTTTCTTCAATGACTAAAGTTCTTTTGTTGAATACTCTATAAGATTTTCCAACACTTGAATATCCAACAAAAATTCATTCATCTGATTTTGGATCAAATTTTCCTAAGGCAGATTTTCCATTATTATGTATGAACACCTTGCAACCAAATACATGCAAATGAGACAAATTTGGTGTTCTACCTTTTAGCAACTCATAGGGTGTTTTATTCAAATTTGATCTCACATTTACCCTATTCAGAACATAGCATGCAGTGCTAACTGCCTCAGCCCAAAAATATCTAGGAAGCAAGTATTTTGCTAACATTGCTCGGGCGGCTTCTATTAATGTTCTGTTCTTCCTTTCAACTACACCATTTTGTTGAGGAGTTCTAGGTGCAGAAAAATTATGATCAATCCCTTTTTCTTTACAAAAATTTTCAAATCTTCCATTTTCAAATTCTCCTCCATGATCACTTTGTATAGAAATTATTTCACATCCTAGTTTTCTTTGTATCCAAGTTGAAAAAATTTCTGAATTCCTCAAATGATTCACTCTTATGAAAAAGAAATTTAACCCAGGTGAATCTTGAAAAATCATCTACTATAACAAATCCATATACCTTTCCTCTTAGACATACAGTGCTTATAGGTCCAAAAAGATCCATGTGTAGAATTTCTAAAGTTTTACTGGTCCTAAGATCTTTATTGGACATAAAAGAGGACTTCACTTGTTTTCCAAATTGACATGCATCACATAGATGGTCCTTGGTAAAGTCTAGTTTAGGTATTCCTCTCACCAAATTCTTTTGGGTAATCCTTTTAAGATTTTTCATACTAGAATGACAAAATCTCTTATGCCAAAGCCATGATTCATCAGAAACAGTTTTCAAACAAAAAGCAGTAGGAGATTGAATACAATTTAAATCTAGCATGTAAACATTGTTTACCCTTTTTCCATTTAAAATAATTTTCCCATTTAGGCTATTTATGCAGCTAGTAGGTAAAAAATTTACATTATAGCCCTTATCACATAGCTGACTTATGCTAAGCAAATTATGTTTTAAGCCTTCAACTAATAACACATTGTCTATGAAAAAGTTTTTCAAATTTCTAATCATACCTGATCCAACCACTTTCTTTGTGGTATTATCTCCAAGTGTAACCTTGCCTCCACTCTTGGCTTCCAGCATTATGAATTAAGCAGTATATCCAGTCATGTGCTTTGAACATCCGCTGTCCAGGTACCATATACTCTCACGAGGTCTTGTGTGAGAGTATTCCTGCAAAAATCTCAAATGTTAGACCTGGGAACCCAAACTAGTTTGGGTTCACCTTTATGAAATTTATAATCATATGCATGTATGATATGTCTAGGTTTATGCATCTTAGTTCTCCACACCAAATTAGTTTTCATCTTTAAAGTGCATGTGTGAGATATATGTCCCAAAAATCCACAATTATTACATTTAACATTAGGAAAAATATTCCTATGTTTTCTTTCATATGATTGCTTCTAAGGGATTTCATGAATTTAGGATAATATTTAGGATTTGTAAAATCTTCAAGTTTAGGGGGGTTCCTATTATCCTCGAGAGCTCTTATAGTGAGTTTGTAAAATGAATTCATATCTTTCAAGATTCGATTGGTATAATTGATTCTATATGTCTTGCTCTCAGATTCATCCTTAAAATTCTTAAATTCTTTTTCAAGTTCAGCATAGGATGATTTTAAATTCTCAAAATTTTTATTCAAGTCATCATATTCATCAAATAGTTTCATGTGGTTGTTATCAATTAAAGCATGATCTTTCCTAAGGATTTCGTGTTCCTTATTAAGCTCTTCCAATTCTAAAACTAAACTAGCATGCATCTTTTTTATTTTTCTATATGCATCATGCATGTGTTCAGAAACTTCAAACAATTCATTATAGGTTAAATCATATACCTCTTCTTGATCTGATTGTTCAGCATTATCTGCCATCAAGCAAAGGTTGGTGACTTCTTCTTCTTTTACAGTCTCAGATGAGTCTGAAGCTGAGTCCGCCCAAAAAGCCTTTTGAAACTTCTTCTTGCTCTTCTTTACCATTGGTTTCTCCTCTACCTTCTCCTTGCTAGAGTGGCTTTGAGTTTTGGACAATCAGTCTTTATATGACCTGTTTTCCTGCATTCATAACAAATCACTTCATTAGAAACCTTGCCATTTATGTTATACTTACCTCTATTCCATTGCTGACGTCTCTTCTTCTTCCTCTTTAAAAAGCTTCTGAATTGTCTAGTCATCAGTGCAATATCGTCTTCATCCTCAGGTTGTGAGTGTTCACTTTCGGACTCTTCCACATTTAGTGCAATATTCTTGTCCTTTCTTGGTTCACCTGCATCAAACTTTCTTTGACTTACTCCTTGCTCGTAAGCAATGAGTGAACCAAGAAGATTGTCAATGGAATAAATGTTCAGATCTTTAGATTCTATAATTGCAGTAATTTTAGCATCGTATGCAGTAGGTAAACAACGAAGAATTTTATTGACCATTTCAGCATTAGTTAATTCCCTACCAAGTGCATACAAAGAGGTGACAATTTGAGTGAATCTTGTGTACATGTCTGAAATAGATTCATTAGGTTTCATGCGAAATAATTCGTAATCATGTAACAAGATATTGAGTCTTGATTGCTTAACCTCATTTGTCCCTTCATAAGTTATACAAAGTCTATCCCATATATCCTTTTCGCTTTTACAAGTGGAAACTCGCATGTAGTCTTCAGATTTTAAAGCACAAAAAAAGCTATTTAAACATTTCGCATTTAATTGTGCTAAGTCACGTTCTTCAATAGTCCAATCTGCATAGGGTATTTCTACCCTAATTCCATCAACTAATCTAGTTGGTTTTGAGTAACCTTCCTGGACTAGCATCCACATGTGATAATCAAGTGACTGTAAGAAAGTAGACATGCATGTTTTCCAAAAATCAAAAGGAATATTGTCAAACAGTGGAGGTCTAGTGATAGAGTAACCCTCAGGTGTGTTTCGGTTTCCAAATGTAGCCATCTACGTTAATCAAAAAGTAGTTCAAACTTATGATTTTGAAACTAAGCTCTGATACCACTTATTGAGTCCAATAATTAGGTTGTTAAGCCTAAGTAAATGTCCCACGGCTACCAAGAGGGGGGTGAATTGGTAGTTTAAAAAATTTTAAACCCTCTTTTTAAGATTAAGTTAAACCGAAATAAAATTTTCTTTTAAAGTTTGTAGAAAAATGTTTTTCAACCACAGAGTTGTTAAAACTGAAATTTAAAGTGCGGAAACGTAAAAACAATAAAGTAAATGACACCAGATTTATAGTGGTTCGGTCTATAACCAGACCTACATCCACTCCTCAGAGGCACCCTCTGAGTATTGCACTAAAACCAATAGTGACTCTCCTTTAGCACCCACAGCAAGGCGGAGAAGCCTTTACAACACACTCTTTTCACCACTACCCGGTGCGGCAGAGAACCGTCGTCCTTTTACACAATCCACAGTGCTGGCAGAGAACCTTCATCCTTTTATACTCTCCCAGTGTGGGCAGAGAACCCTACAGCTGTTCACACTCTCCAAGTGTAGGCAGAGAACCTTTCCGCTGTTCACACTCTCCAAGTGTAGGCAGAGAACCCTTCGGCTGTTCACACTCTCCAAGTGTCGGCAGAGAACTGGATCTCCTTGACTGATCTTCTCACAAGAATCTAGAAGGAAGAAGGAAAAGAGTGAAGAAATCCAATTTCACAAGTAGAGACTCTTACCTTTGTAATCCAAGTGAAGCCTTCTCGCTCCAGTGGTAGGAATCCTCCTTTGAATGCTCTCTTCCACTCTCTCCTTGGCTATTCTCTCAAGAGGCACGAAGATCAAATGATAAAAAGATTGGGTGGCAGTCTAATTTGGACTATTTATATAAAAGACAAGAAAAATCGCCCAAAAACTGCAAGTTTTCAATTCTGTACGCAGTGGATCGTCCTATATGATCTTGGATCGTCCTGGACGATTTTACTTAAACGATCTCAAACGACCCTATTTGAATATGTGTACGAAATGTCTTCGTACAGATGATCGTCCTGTACGAACTAGGTTCATCCAGTACGAACGGTTATTACTTGGTCGGTTCTAGAAACTGCTGAAAACTGTTCTAAGTCGGTTAATCGTTTGGACGAAAATATGTTCGTCTGGACGAAAATTTTTCAGAGACCCGATCGTCCTGGACGATTATTTATTTCGTCTGGACGAAAATATTTCAGAGGACCAATCGCCACGGACGATAATTTATTTTCGTATGGACGAATATTTTCCAGAGTCCTGATCGTCCGGTACGATATTTAATTTCGTCTGGACGAAAATTTTCCAGAGGACCGGTCGCCTCGTACGATAATAAAATTCGTCTGGACGAAAATTTTACAGAGAACCAATCGTCCGGGACGACAATTAAGTTTGTCCTGGATGAATAGGACTTAGATAAAATTTTTTTCGGGCAAGTTCCTATTCGTTCCATGTGCTCTATAGGAGATAACTGACGTATCGTCCAGTATGATAAAATATCGTCCCATACGATCAGTATAAAATTTTTTGATCTCCTTATGTGTGTGTGAAAGTGTTTTATTCACTCAATTACAATCACTCCCTTTCAAAATTTAATTCAAAGAAAAAATGCAAACTTCAAATTAACAAAATATCTCATGTTGAATTTGATTTCAAGTTATCGTAGTCTGGAGTCTGATTTTCCTGAAATGTTAGTACACACAAGAGCAAATGCAAATCTTCTAAAATTGTTAGGAGATAACTACACATTTGAACAATAATGTTTGTAATCATCAAAACTACATAAGTTGCAAAAATATAAGTCATTCAAATAGCAACTATTCTAACAAGGTTCACATAAATTATCACATTCCTGCATGCTTTTGGTAGAGAATTATCAAAATTTGAAAAAGTTAATAAGATCTTGCAATATCTACCTAGTTCATATGATGTCAAAATAACTATTATTTTAGAATCTAAAGATTTAAGTATTTATTCTATTGACAACTTACTTGGATCTCTAATCGCCTACGAATAAAGCATAAGTCAAAGGCAATCTAATTAGGGAGAAAAAAGGAGAAGATTATAGCCTTAAAGGCTAATGATTCAGAAAGTTCCTCGGATCGAGGAGAGGAAGAAATCATACTAATGACTCAATAGTTTAGAAGCTTTCTAAAGAAAAGTAAAAAAAATCATCAATAATGGAGCAAAGGTAAGAATTATAGAAATTCTAAAGCTTATAATGATATTGCCTTTTATGAATGCAGGAAACATGGGCACATTAAGACTGATTGCCCAAATTTCAAAGGTCACCAAATCAAGGAGAAAGTTGAAGAGAAAGCAAAGTCCTATAAAGGAAAGCAAAGATCTTAAAAAGCCCTTCTAGCCGACTCTGCTTTAGATTTATCTGGAATAGAAGAAGAAGAAGAAGAAGTAAAAAATCTATGCTTAATGAAAAATAGCTATTTTGATCATTCTAATCAAGATGAGGAATGTCAACTTTCATATGATGAATTACTTACTATTTCAAAAGAGATTCATGATTCTTACAGGAAATGGAAAAGAAGTGTGCTAGCTTAAAAACTGAAGGCATGGTTCTACAAAAAAAGAAAAAAAGAAAAGACATGCTTAGAAAAGATTATTCTGATGTCGATAACGATCATATGACTTTGCTATATGAGTTTAATGAATTGAATAAGAAATATTCTGCTTTATCTGAAACACATGAGTCTTTGAAAGCATTGCATCTTAGTTTAGAAAGTCATTTAAAGATTTAGAAGCATGTGTTTACATTTTAGATCTTAGTGAGCACTCTTTAAAAATTGAAATATCTACTCTTGAAAGTGCTAATGAAATGTTGTTAAAAAAAGCAAAAGCTTCTCAAAATAAATGTGTTTACAAGCACTCGCCATGTTATGCTTCTCACAAACCTAGGAATAGGAATCAAAACTATCATAGGTAAGTTAACCTTTTTCCTGATGTTAGATGTTATTCGTGTGGCATGTTAGGACATATTAGCCACACTTGCACCATTCATCTTAGAAGACAAATGGTGTGGAGACTAATGCTGCATCAAACACAACATGAGATACATTCTGATGATTTATTTTAAATTCAAGAAGAGACCCAAACTCATTTGGGCTCCCAAAATAGTTCTTCCATGATCTTTGGATTTGAGGGCTCTTATAAAGACCCAGTGGGAGCATATGGTTTTTCGACTTGATATTATTACCCTATTACTTGGAATCATCCATTCATGAGCTTCTCAATGTATATGTTTTTGTCTTATGACTTTTTTATGATTTTTTTTTTATTTCATGTTCTTATTCTTTTGATTTTGTTATTATCGTTCTTTATGATTGTCTCCTGATCATCACACAAATAACCTTATTGAACCTCACAGTCTGTTCTGCAAAAAATAATTTTTTTCACCCTCAATCTGTACAAACCACATTCGTATTGTATGATATGAATAACACTGCTTTAATCATAACCCTTGCCTTGATGAACAATCCATATTGTATTTATCATTGACCATCGTACTATAAGAACACCTCTTTGTACCGTACAATCAATGTATCAATCCAAATCATGATGAATTCATATTAGTTGGTATGATATTTATTATCGATCGTACCGTACAAACACCTGTTCATATTATACGAACCTTTTTATCAAAAGTTGTATATCTTGACTCTTAGGGATGAGATCCATGTCTCTAATTATTTTGTGTCGTCTGACGTCTCATCATACTGTAGGATTAGAAATAACATTTTGACTGATTGTATGGCTAATTAATTGCATATGATCATCTCATATGATCTCATGATCTCACGGTCATACGGTACGATCTATAAACTTTTTATTTAAATAGCCAACCTCATTCAAAATTTTTCACACTACTTCTAATCATCTCTTCTTGCATTCAAATCTTTTCAATGGTTGGTGGAAAATGCAGTCGACAAACCCACAGGGCTTCCTCCTCTCGGAACCCTATGGATGATCATTTTCTGATAGCTTCTAATGAAGTTACATATAGAAGATGCAAGGAAGCTAAGATAATGCCTTCCAGGCTTCTGAATCAGCAAGCTCTTAGCTTCCCAATAATGAACCTCTTCAACTCTATTGGACTTCAATTTCTTCTAACCTTGGCCCATCCCTTCCATTAAAAAATCCTTTATAAATTTCTCGCAAACCTTAAGATTAGTGGGGATGCTACAATTATGCCTTCCTAAGTGTGATGTTAGAATATAAAAATCACCAAGGAGGGCATATGAATTCACCTTCAACTAAACACCCAGGGAAAAAAATCCCTTATCATAGCCTCTAGATCTAATTTCAATTAGAGTACTGTAAAGCTGTTGCTTAGAAATGTTGCTATAAACATCCACCAACCCTCAGTACAAAGTCTAAATCAAAATGCTAGGGTCATCCAGCACATTTTGAGAAAATCTATTATCCATAAAGCTCGAGACCAGATAAATATGATTCCCATATTATCAATTTTCACCTACTTCATCATGTCCAACCTCAAATGAATGAAGCTCAAATGCTAGTTGAATACATCCAAAACCTCACTTCTATTCGACTTCCAGCCACTAGAAGAAATAAAAACATCACCCCAGGACATGTTATTGGATATATCATGTATAAAAAGTACAACATCAAATATCCTACTCCTCCTGATCACACTCCAATCATCCTTTTGGATGCTATTTCATAGGGATCAGGAGCCTAAAGATCCTCTCTTTAATGAAGAAGGAGAAGCTTCCCCTGTACCTGATCTTACACCTGTAACATCTCCTCACCACTACCCATATAAGGAGAAGATTCAAAAATTTTACAGACTGGAGATTCTCCTGGATCAATAGCAAACCCAACATGATAATGATATGGATTGGTTCAAGGAACAATTTGGGAACATCCAATAGTAATTAACCAACATCCAACAGCAGTACGATTGCTTTAGTCAGTTCTTCCAACCACCTCCACAACAACCTTTTGATCAGGATCCATCTCAGTACTAGTTTGTTCATGTTGTATTTTTATTTTTGTGACTTAATTTTTCTTTCGTGGTTTGTTTTTTATATAAGTATTATACTTTTTTCAAGTTCTTTTTTATGTTATCCTATTAAATTTATAATAATATCTTTTTTATTACCTTGTGTTTATTTCTTCTCTTTTAAGTGGAACTTTTTCTTTCTACCTCGTTTTGTGTTCTTTGATCTTGTTTATATGCTCTTTACTTGAGAAATTAACAGTCATAAGAAAATGTGTTTCTATTGATCGTATTGTATGTTTTAACTCATATCCTATGATTTAACTCGTACAATACTACTTGGATCGTACTATACGAATGAACTCTCTTTAAGGCTCTTTATTGTTTGTAACAAAACATACTTCTATTCTAACTTAAAAGTTGAATAAGTAATTGTTGGCATTGTTAAAACTTGAGAGATAAATGTATTTTAGGAATTTTTCATATACCTTCTTATTTTATTTGCATGATAATTCCTTGTATGAACTTGAAATTAAAACACGTTCATTCTACTGCATTTTTTATATATCATGAGTATTTTCTATAATTTGAAAAATTCGATTCATTATTTTTCATAAATAAGACTATTTATTATTATTAGAAATATCATATTTGCTTTGTTGATTATTCCTCCCATTATAAGAGAGTGAGTTATTCCTCTCTTATATTTGTAAGATAATCTTTACAATTGAGATTCTTAAAAATTTAGAAAGGAAGCAATTTGTAAAAAATTTAAAAGAGGCACAAAATGAGCCTAAAATCAAAAGACGCGCAATAACACTAAAAATAAAAAGATGCACTTAGTGTTTCAAAAATAAAAGATGCATGATGTACGCCTAAAGCTGATAAAAGATGCACAAAATGAGCCCAACTTAAATTAGCTTCTCTTTTTGGTAAATCTTTAAATCTTATAAAATTCCTATGTTTCAGAATATGGCTTATGTTTGATCTTGGAAAATCTTAGTTCATCATCATCACTTTTATAGTAATACTCTATTCGATATATTTTATGCTAGCAAGCTGAAAAGTTTAAGTTTCCATATCCAATTATAATTCTTGAATTAGAATTTTGTTTAAACAAATAATTTAGCCTGTGAAGATGTTAAGCTGGGTATGCAAACTCTTGAATTTAAATTTTCTGGTTGCAATAAAGTCAACATTTATCTTGTTTGTGTTTTTTGTTTGTAGAGTAAGTTTATTATATTCTAAAAATTCTTATGAGAGTTCTCATGTATGTGATATTTTTCTTTACCTTGAGTTATTAATCATTTTAAGTCTGTTTATTTTATAATTTTGGTTTCTTTTTTTTGTTCTTCTTCCGTCTATTTACCCTCTTTTTGCGATGTCAAAAGGGGAGTAGTATTTTGTTGTCTATTGTTGTTAGTATTGTTTGCATTTTTATAAATAATAATAAATTAAAAAAAAGTTTTCCCTCCCTTTTTTACAATTGGTTATCATGTAAGGGGGGAGTTTAGAGGAAAGTAATTTTTTGAAAATCTAAAAAAAAATAATATTTTTCATCATAAAAAAGGGGGAGATTATTCCAAACCATATTCAAGAATTGTAGTTTTGATGATAACAAATATTTGTATGTATGTTAATGCTTTTTGTTATTTATATGATATTCTATTCCGTGTTTGTGCATACTAACGTTTAAGGAAATCAGTCCATCATTTACTTGTAATTTTGATCAGCTCAAGACTGGGAAGAATAGAGTTACAATCAATTTTTATTTTATTTTATATTTTCTCTTTTCTAGAGTCATGTCATGTAATTATGTGGATAATTTTGTTCAGTAGCCTGACAACACACAGGGGGAGAGATGAAAATGTTTTTGAGAGAATTATTTTTTTAGGTAATTCATATTATATGATTTTAATTCATACTGTACGAATTATTGTGCTCCGTCAAAACTCTAGCCGCCAAAGGTTAATAAAGATACTAATTTTGTACTGATCGTATATTATAATTTGGATTGTACTATACACCATAATTATCTTTCTTAATTAATCCAATAATATCAGGTAATCAAATCATGGATATTTGTTATGATTATTCATATTATATGAAATAATTTGTATTGTATGTTTTACATATGTATGAAATTGGTCGTCCCTTGGATCATACCAAATAAAATTCATAATTTTTGAATTGATTATATCGTACAATGTCCACTGTACTGGATGATCACACGTGTATGAAGTTTGCCGTCCCAAGGATCATCCCAAATGAATAAAAGGAATTTTTTCATATCGTACCATATGATGTTTGATCATCTTGTATGATGTATTATAAAAGTTGAAGAGTTCATATGAATGATGTTATTGGTTGAGTTTGAATTGAACTGATTGTACCATATGATACGTGTATTATAGTGTACAAATAAAAGTTAGATGGCTTGAAATTTAGGATTCTTTTAAGCCTTCTATTTAAGGGTTTCAAATATTCTTTTGAGAAAATATTTAGCTATTTAGTCTTCTTGAGAGAGAGCTTGAGGGAGAGAAGAAGGAGAGCATGGTGAGAGAAGAAAGGGAGATTTTGTGAGGGAGAAGTTGTAAGGGGATTCATGAGGTTGCTCCAAGTAAGAATCTTTCCTAATACCTATAAATGTCTACCCAAAATCTCTATGGCTCCGAAGAAGAAATTCTTTAGCAAAGATCATGGTTCTCTGACCATCATCTAGAGGATAAAAATAGAGTTGTGGTTCTTTGACCATCACCAGGAGGGTAAAAATAGAGTTGAGATTCTCTGCCTATAAAAGTGACACGATTCTCTACCGCATTTTGGAGGTGAAATAGAGTCTGTAAAGGCTTCTTCACCTTACTGTGAGAGCAAAAGGAAAGTCACTTCTATTTAGTGCAATACTTGGAGAGGAAGTCTCTAAGGAGTGGACATAGGCCATGTTGATCGAACCACTATAAATTTTAGTGTATTCTTTCTATTTATTTTTTTGCATTTTAAGTTCTACACTTTCTGTGATTTGATCTATGGTCACAATATCTAATTTTTGTTATTGTAAAATTAGTTCTACTTCTGTATCAAGGTGTTTTAACTTTTTGTTTGCTAAATAAATTTTTGAATAACCAGTTCACCCTCCTCTTGGTTAGCCTCATGATTAGTTCTTTAGGATTTCACAACCCTTATGAACTTTCAGTTAATAAAAATGTAAATAATAAACAAAATATATAGTACATACTAATATGAAAGACTATATTAATGTGAATACAAAATTATAATAATATAACATTCACTCTAATAAGCATGACAAATAACACACAACAAAATAAAAAGAAAAATACTAGTTTATAGGTTTCTTATCCCCTAGGCAACATATGAAGATGTGCTTGGAGTTAGGTTTGAGTGGGGCAGCACTTGAAATTATAATCGAATTCATAGTGAAGATGTTTCTAGTCCTCAACATTAAAAAACTTTTTTGGCTTGAATTCATGCAATAGCTCCTTCATCCTAGTATTATAAAATTTTAAAATGAATCTGTCCAAGCCAGTTGCCAACTTTGATACAAGATCACATTCTCAATTACTAGGTCGCTCTAATCAACATTTGGAGCATGTCCTCCTTCATAATGATGTCGCATCTCATGATATCGCTTTTTCGAAGAAATGAGGACTGATGAGATGGCCATTTTCATTATGGAATGAATAGCCTTCCAAAAAATCACATTTAGAAAATCTTATGTCTTGTAGAGTTTTACCCTCATTACTTCCATATGAGTGGTTTGAAGCGTATCATCCTCATGTCCAGACTACTGATGGGTGCAACAACAAAATATCTCAGTCATAGTTTCCTTCTGCTCCAATGGGTTATCATGAGCCCATGCTATACATTCATGCATTCTTCTTCTTGCAGCATCAAATCTTTGTTTATAGGGGATTCCATGAAGAGTTTCCATACTTGGCCAAAACATTCAAACGCATAACCTAAATCTTTATACCTCAACTTCAAATGAACATACACACCTTAAATAGTAGAGTTGAGCCATATTACACCATTACATATAGCTTCAAATTATAATATTGCTTGATTTGACCTTACATCTTTATAAGTTACCTGATATGATATGTTGCTGACATCTTATCAATTGACAACATAACTTTACAGCTCAGTGCACCCTTCATTAATTTTAGTCAATACATCAACTATAAAGTTGTAATACAAAAATAATATGTATTATCAAAAAAACTTTTATAGGCTTTCATTGTCATGTCATTGTGGTAATAGTAATCATCATGATAATGATTTTTTTTCAACTAACATTAATGACATGTAATGATATAACTATATAAATTAAATATGTAATAAATATATAAATTGATCATATACTAATTTATTTATTTTTCTGTTTCTTGGATGCTCAACATTGATTAAAAATCATCTTCAATTTATTATGTCTTCATGAAGAATGAATGATATTCAAAAAATTGCTACGAAGAAGATGATTGAGGATGGTATGATTTGATTGACGGATTATTTTTCATATCCCATTCATAATATCCTAGAGGAATAGGTGATATAGAATGATATTTTTTTTGCTATATACATGCATGGTCATGGTTTAAAGATTCTATTTTATGGGATATGCATGATGAAGTTATGACATATCCCTTTCCCATCTATAGGGATGGTGCAGATTTAACTGGTGTGGGTTGGAGATTTTTATAACAAAGGTTTAGGGATCATGGTGATCATTTAGTTTCTATGAATATTCTGAAGACTTGAATTCCTGAAATTGAATGCAATTAAGATGGTTCTCATCAGTTGAATGTTAAAAGACTAATAACTACTATAAAATAGTGTATTCTATATACTAGATGACATCGTGCACAAGATGCATTTCTATTTGAATCATATCACGTGCTAAATATTGTGGCTAATTAAAAGAGGAAAGAGTTTCAGAATGAAAGGGACTAATAATACATCTAGGAGTTTAAGGACAAATTCAAATGCTGTCAAACTCAAACCTAACTCCAAGCATGTATAGCATAGTGATTAACAATATATAAAGGCCCTATTTTGTGTTATTAATTCTCTATAATCCACTTTTTTTTTTTTTTGAAAGAATGCATCATTGCATTAATAAACCAAAACAAGGAAATACAAAGCTAAAGAAAAGTTCAAATCAACTCAAATCCATCACATTCCTCTTTTAAAGTACTTAAAAAGGAATTTGGGATTTCCACATTATTTAACTCTTCCCAAATAAAACTATTGTTGCACCCCAAATTAGCACAAAAATCTGCCAATTTGTTGCAACATCTACTAGAATGAGAAAAAAGAACCTGGTTAAAGTCTTGAATAAAAGCAAGATCTGTTAGAATAGTTGCTATTTGAATGCTTTTACATTTTTTGCAACTTGAATAGTTTTGATGATTTCAAACATTATTGTTCAAATGTATAGTTATCTCCTAACAATTTTAGAAGATTTGTATTTGCTCTTGTGTGTACTAATATTTCAGGAAAATCAGACTCCAGACTACGATAACTTCAAATCAAATTCAACATGAGATACTTTGTTAATTTGAAGTTTGCATTTTTTCTTTGAATTAATTTTGAAAGGGAGTGATTGTAATTGAATGAATAAAAAACATACACATACACATAAGGAGATCATAAAATTTTATACTGATCGTACTGGACGATATCCTATCGTACGAGACGATCAGACAGTTATCTCTTATATGGCACATGGAACGAATAGGAACTTGCTCGAAAATTTTTTTCTAAGTCCTATTCGTCCAGGACAAAATTAATTATCGTACCAGACGATTGGTTCTCTATAAAATTTTTGTCTAAACGAATTTTATTATCGTACGTGGCAACTGGTCCTCTGGAAAATTTTCGTCCAGATGAAATTAAAATATCGTCCAGGATGATCGAGTCTCTGGAAAATTTTCGTCCAGATGAAAATAAATTATCGTCCGTGGCGATTGGTCCTCTGAAAAATTTTCGTCCAGACAAAGTAAAGAATCGTCCAGGATGATCGGGTCTCTGGAAAATTTTCGTCCAGACGAACATATTCTCGTCCAAATGATTAACCGACTTAGAACAGTTTTCAGCAGTTTCTAGAACCGACCTAGTAATAACCGTTCGTACTGGACGAACCTAGTTCGTACAGGACGATCATCTATACGAAGACATTTCGTACACATATTCAAATACGGTCGTTTCAGATCGTTTAAGTAAAATCGTCCAGGATGATCCATGATCGTACAGGACGATCCTCTACGTACAGAATTGAACACTTGCAGTTTTTGGGCAGTTTTTCTTGTCTTTTATATAAAAAGTCCAAATTAGACTGCCACCCAATCTTTTTGTTATTTGATCTTCGTGCCTCTTGAGAGAATAGCCAAGGAGAGAGTGGAAGAGAGCATTCAAGGGAGAATTCCTACCACTGGAGCAAGAAGGCTTCACTTGGATTTCAAAGGTAAGAGTCTCTACTTGTGAATTTGGATTACTTCACTCTTTTCCTTCTTCCTTCTAGATTCTTGTGAGAAGATCAGTCAAGGAGATCCGGTTCTCTGCCGACACTTGGAGAGTCTGAACAGCCGAAAGGTTCTCTGCCTACACTTGGAGAGTGTGAACAGCCGTAGGGTTCTCTGCCCACACTAGGAGAGTGTAAAAGGACGATGATTCTCTGCCAGCACTGTGGATTGTGTAAAAGGACGACGGTTCTCTGCCGCACCGGGTAGTTGTGAAAACAGTGTATTGTAAAGGCTTCTCCGCCTTGCTGTGGGGGCTAAAGGAGAGTCACTATTAGTTTTAGTGCAATACTCAGAGGGTGCCTCTGAGGAGTGGATGTAGGTCTGGTTATAGACCGAACCACTATAAATCTGGAGTCATTTACTTTATTATTTTTACATTTCCGTACTTAAAATTTCAATTTTAACAACTCTGTGGTTGAAAAATATTTTTCTACAAACTTTAAAAGAAATTTTTATTTCGGTTCAACTTAATCTTCAAAGAGGGTTTAAAATTTTAAACTACCAATTCACCCCCCTCTTGGTAGCCTTATTTACTTAGGCTTAACAACCTAATTACTGGACTCAACAAGTGGTATCAAAGCTCAGTATCAAAATCATAAGTTTGAACTACTTTTTGATTAATGTAGATGGCTACATTTGGAAACCGAAACACACCTGAGGGTTACTCTATCACTAGACCTCCACTGTTTGACAATATTCCTTTTGATTTTTGGAAAACACGCATGTCTACTTTCTTACAGTCACTTGATTATCGCATGTGGATGCTAGTCCATGAAGGTTACTCAAAACCAACTAGATTAGTTGATGGAGTTAGGGTAGAAACACCCTATATAGATTGGACTATTGAAGAACATGACTTAGCACAATTAAATGCGAAATGAATAAATAGTTTCTTTTGTGCTTTAAAATCTGAAGACTACATGCGAGTTTCCACTTGTAAAAGCGGAAAGGACATATGGGATAGACTTTGTATAACTTATGAAGGGAAAAATGAGGTTAAGCAATCAAGACTCAATATCTTGTTACATGATTATGAATTATTTCGCATGAAACCTAATGAATCGATTTCAGACATGTACATAAGATTCACTCAAATTGTCACCTCTTTGCATGCACTTGGTAGGGAATTAACTAATGCTGAAATGGTCAATAAGATTCTTCGTTGTTTACCTACTGCATACGATGCTAAAATTATTGCAATTACATAGTCTAAAGATCTGAACATTTATTCCATTGACAATCTTCTTGGTTCACTCATTGCTTATGAGCAAGGAGTAAGTCAAAAAAAGATTGATGCAGGTGAACCTAGAAAGGACAAGAATATTGCACTAAATATGGAAGAGTCAGAAAGTGAACACTCACAACCTGAGGATGAAGACGATATTGCATTGATGACTAGACAATTCAAAAGCTTTTTAAAGAGGAAGCAGAAGAGACGCCAGCAATGGAATAGAGGTAAGTATAACAGAAATGGCAAGGTTTCTAATGAAGTGATTTGTTATGAATGCAGGAAACCAGGTCATATAAAGACTGATTGTCCAAAACTCAAAGCCACTCCTAGCAAGGAGAAGGTAGAGGATAAACCAATGGTAAAGAAGGGCAAGAAGAAGTTTCAAAGGGCTTTTTGGGCGGACTCAGCTTCAGACTCATCTGAGACTGAAAAAGAAGAAGAAGTCACCAACCTTTGCTTGATGGCAGATAATGCTGAACAATCAGATCAAGAAGAGGAGTACTCTCACACAAGACCTCGTGAGAGTATATGGTACCTGGACAGCAGATGTTCAAAGCACATGACTGGAGATACTGCTCAATTCATAACGTTGGAAGCCAGGAGTGGAGGCAAGGTTACACTTGGAGATAATACCACAAAGAAAGTGGTTGGATCAGGTATGACTGGAAATTTGAAAAAATTTTCATAGACAATGTGTTATTAGTTGAAGGCTTAAAACATAATTTGCTTAGCATAAGTCAGCTATGTGATAAGGGCTATAATGTAAAATTTTTACCTACTAGCTGCATAATAAGCCTAAATGGGAAAATTGTTTTAAATGGAAAAAGGGTAAACAATGTCTACATGCTAGATTTAAATTGTATTCAATCTCCTACTGCTTTTTGTTTGAAAACTGTTTCTGATGAATCATGGCTTTGGCATAGGAGACTTTGTCATTCTAGTATGAAAAATCTTAGAAGAATTACCCAAAAGAATTTGGTGAGAGGTATACCTAAACTAGACTTTACCAAGGACCATCTTTGTGATGCATGTCAATTAGGAAAACAAGTGAAGTCCTCTTTTAAGTCCAATAAAGATCTTAGGACCAGTAAACCTTTAGAAATTCTACACATGGATCTTTTTGGACCTGTAGGTACTGTAAGTCTAGGAGGGAAGGTATATGGATTTGTTATAGTAGATGATTTTTCAAGATTCACCTGGGTTAAATTTCTTTTTCATAAGAGTGAATCATTTGAGGAATTCAAAAATTTTTCAACTTGGATACAAAGAAAACTAGGATGTGAAATAATTTCTATACAAAGTGATCATGGAGGAGAATTTGAAAATGAAAGATTTGAAAATTTCTGTAAAGAAAAGGGGATTGATCACAATTTTTCTGCACCTAGAACTCCTCAAAAAAATGGGGTAGTTGAAAGGAAGAACAGAACATTAATAGAAGCCGCCCGAGCAATGTTAGCAGAATACTCACTTCCTAGATATTTTTGGGCTGAGGCGGTTAGCACTGCATGCTATGTTTTGAATATGGTGAATGTGAGATCAAATTTGAATAAAACACCCTATGAGTTGCTAAAAGGTAGAACACCAAATTTGTCTCATTTGCATGTATTTGGTTGCAAGGTGTTCATACATAATAATGGAAAATCTGCCTTAGGAAAATTTGATCCAAAATCAGATGAAAAAATTTTTGTTGGATATTCAAGTGTTGGAAAATCTTATAGAGTATTCAACAAAAAAAATTTAGTCATTGAAGAAACCACACATGTTGTATTTGATGAAAGTGGAAACATGGAAGAGCCAAATGTTGTTGAAGAAGAAATTGAAGAAAACTCCCAAAATATTGATAGATTAAATTTGGAAGAAAATGTGGAAGAAAATTTGGAAAGAGAAAACCCTTTGCCTAGAGATTTGAGATTTTCTAAAAACTACCCAAAGGAATTGATTATAGGTGAACCAAGTGAGGGTGTTAGAACTAGGCGTGTATTAAACAAGGAAGTCAATCATTCAGCCTTTATTTCAACTATTGAACCCACTAACATTGATCAAGCACTTTCTGATGAATTTTGGATATTGACCATGCAAGAAGAGTTAAATCAATTTGTAAGAAATAAAGTTTGGGAATTAACTACAAGGCCAAAAGATCAAAGTGTTGTTGGAACCAAGTGGGTGTTCAAAAATAAAATGAATGACTCAGGAGTAGTCATTAGAAATAAGGCTAGATTAGTAGCTAAGGGGTATAATCAAATTGAAGGAATTGATTTTGAGGAAACTTTTGCCCCTGTAGCTAGACTTGAAGCAATTAGGGTTTTACTAGCCTTTGCCTGTTTTAAAAGTTTTAAATTGTTTCAAATGGATGTCAAAAGTACCTTTTTAAATGGGGTAATTGAGGAAGATGTTTTTGTAGAACAACCTCCAGGTTTTGAAAATTCTAAATTTCCAAATCATGTTTTCAAGTTAAAAAAAGGCATTATATGGATTGAAACAGGCACCTAGGGCTTGGTATGAGAGGTTGAACACCTTCCTACTTGAAAGATCTTTTGAAAAAGGAAGTGTGGATACAACTCTCTTTTTAAGGAAAATTGGAAAGGATATACTTATTGTTCAAATTTATGTGGATGACATCATCTTTGGATCTTCAAATAAACATCTTTGTGATGATTTTTCTAAAAAAATGAGTTGTGAATTTGAAATGAGTCTAATGGGAGATTTAAATTACTTTCTAGGATTTAGCATTAAGAAACTTGAGGAAGGTACTTTTCTTAGTCAAACTAAATATATTAAGGACATCCTCAAAAAATATGAAATGGACAATGCTAAACCTGTTAGTACACCAATGAGTTCCTCAGTTCAGTTGGATAAGGACCTTAAGGGAAAATCTGTTGATCAAAAGAAATTTAGAGGGATAATTAGATCTTTACTTTACTTGACTGCTAGCTGACCATATATTAGGTTCAGTGTTTGCTTATGTGTTAGATTTCAATTAGATCCAAAAGAATCACATTTGACAGCAGTGAAAAGGATTTTAAGATATCTACTAGGAACACAAAACTTAGGGATTTGGTATCCTAAGTTTAGCTCTTCATTTGAAATTATTGGTTACTCAGATTCTGACTTTGCATGCTGTAGAGTGGATAGGAAAAGCACTTCTGGAACATTTCAATTCATTGGAAATTCATTAGTTTCATGGTCTAGTAAAAAACAAAATTCAGTGGCACTATCTACTGCAGAAGCAGAATACATTGCATTAGGAATTTTTGTGGCACAAGTACTTTGGTTAAAACAACAGTTGATTGATTTAGGATTAACTATATGTACTATTCCAATTTATTGTGACAATACTAGTGCTATTTGCATTTCCAAAAATCCTCTTCAACATTCTAGAACCAAACACATTGATATAAGGCATCATTTCATAAGGGATCATGTATCCAAGGGAGAAATTGAACTGATACATGTTTCAACTGAAAATCAACTTGCAGACATTTTTACAAAACCTTTAGCTTTTGATACCTTCAGTACTTTAAGAACAAGGTTTGGTGTTATTGATTTGAATGCCTAAAAAAAATGTCTTTGCAACATTGATATTTGTTTTGTTTTGTTTTTGATTTTGTGAAATTTTGTGTGTTTTGAATGAATTGTTTTTGGGTCTATGGTTATGTTTTATGCTTTCTGTGTTTTTTGAATGTTTAGTTTGATTTTCTTCATTTTAAAATCAAAATTAAAAAAATTGGAGGAAATCGTCCGGGACGAATCTGGTTTCGTACGGGACGATATGTGAAAGAACAGTTTGCGCGAATTTTAACCGTTTTGAGAGCAGTTTTTAATTAGATCGTCTGTACAATCTGACGATCGTCCAGGACGAAAATATTTTTTCTCAAACGTCGGGACGATAGAATGGAGCGGTTGAGTGGATAAGACAGTTTTTAATATGGACTTCATCTGTACGAATTTTTTGTTCGTCCAGACAAACAGATGTCGGTTCATTGTAGGGGACGATTTTCAAGAGACATTAAAACGAGTTACTTTTTGATCGTCTGTACGAAAATATTTCGTCTGTACGATCGGTCAAGTCAAAAAGCCTGTACGAAGGGACGCATCATAAGTTGTGTTGATTATGAAAAGCCGTTACATTTTGGACGAATTGGATCATCTGTACGAAATAATTTTTTCCAGACGGACGATGATTTTTGTCTAGGACGAATATTTTCGTCCAGGACGAATCTTTTAGTCCAGGACGAATATTTTCGTCCAGGACGAACGTATCATTTTTCTTTAAATATGAAGGCTTTCTAACTTAACAATCACACTTCCAAACTTCACTTTCAATCCCTTTCTACTTCAAATCGATAATGGCCTCCTCAAGCAAGAGACAAAAGGTGTTGGTGAAGAAACCCAATAGGAATGCCTCAGAGAACTTCCTGTCTAAGGTGAATGAGGAATCCTTTCCTCGTTTTGCATCCGCCAAAATAACTCCCTCTCGCATTTTAATCCAAACTGAGTTAAAATTTTGGGTAATGCACCTCTTTGCCTCAACACAATTTCATTTCATACTTTCTCTCGTCCACTTCTACAACAAGCAAACCTACCACTATTTCCTAGCGAACATAAGTTTTAATTCTGACCACTCCTCCGTTAGTTCTTATGTCTTCAAGCAAAAAGTTGAAATCACAAAGCACGACCTTGGTGCCTTTTTGAACTTAAGAACTGAGGGATATAGAACCAACACCCTAATGAGTGAAAAGAAATTCGAATGGTATGAAGTCAATAGGGTGATTAGAGAAATTGGCCTAACCTATCATGTTGTTAGAGTTTTTGGAATGACCAGGGATGCCCGAATCATCCAGCATATCCTTTGATATTCAATCATTCCTAAAGCTGGTAATAAGATTAATATTACCCCTCTCCTTTCTGCTCTAACCTTTTTAATTATGGAAGGTCATCCTATTGACGAAGCCCAACTTATCATAGATCATATCTATGGGCTTTCAGAAATAGGACATGCAGATCAGAAGAGGAAAAAGAACATCTCATTAGGACACTTAGTCACTTACATTTTAGAAAAGAAATACAACTTAGTGCATCCTGATGAAGAATACGAAGAGCCAGTATACTATAATGATGCTTCCTTCAGATTGCTTTTCAAGGAGGAAAAAGGAAAAGCACATGCCAGTGCTTTAGAAGAGGAAGAAGAGGGAGTGCAAACTTCTGCTCCTCAGTCAGATTATCAGAATCTGATTGAAAGATTTGAAAGATTAGAGACTCACATTGATCAAAGGTTTGATCAATTTGATGCTCAACTTACGCAGCAGCAACAAGACATTGGTAATATTAGAAATGAAGTACATGAAATTAATACCAATGTAATGTTGATGGCCTCCTACTTCAACCTTTTTGGCGGCATTCCTCCTCCTCCTCCAGAACAGTAGAGATGAATTTCTGTGTGTTTGTTGTATTCGTATTTTATGTTTTTATTGTGTCAGTTTCAATGTTAAGTGTTTGTGTTTATGTTTGTATTTTCTTTTAAGTTCAATGTTTTTTCTTACTTGTTTTTAGATATTATGAAATATGTAATCCTTTAATTAATATCAATGGATGTTGTACTTGTTTCAAATTTGATTTATTTTTGGAATGTGGTTAATGTTTATGAATTTTATTAGTATTATTTAATCTTCATAGTGCTTAAATTAGATTGTAATTTGAGATTATCTATATTAGAAAATCTAGTCTTTCTAAATTTAAAAGTTGTTTATAACTTGTTGTAATTAGAACTTTTAAATTCATGTCTATTCATTTAGACAACATAAAAGTTAATATTACTATTGCAATTTAGATGTTTTCTTATTTTGTATTTCTATGATCAAGTGATATTTATGCACTTAGAAATATTTGAAATTTTAGATTATTGATTTTGGAAAGAATTTGGTCTCAATTATTCTTGAAAATTGTACAAAAAGTACAAAAATCAAAAGGAATTCACAAAGATTTGCAAAGTGAAAAAGAGGCACAAAATAAGCCCAACAAAAAAAAATGCACAAAAATGTGCCCCAAAAATTTTGAAAAAGATGCGCAAAGCGCCACATGTGGTAATTCTCTTCTTTCCAAATTCTTTCAATCTCTTAATTCAAATTGATCTTATGTTCATTTATATTCCATTGAACTTTGAAATATAATTTTTTTTTACATCTCTCTTGTAATGATTTTCTATACTTGAATGTCTAAATTGAATAATGTCTTTAAAAATATCTTCTTACTTACAATGTTATATCACTTCTTAAATTTTATGAATTTTTATGATTGACCTAATATTTTTAGTTTAAAATTGCATACCTTATGTCAATCACCATTTAGATTAAATTTTAAAATTAATTCATATAATTACTTACATTTCTCGTCTGTTTCTTCTTCACTTTTTGTTGCTGTCAAAAAGGGGGAGAAATTATTAAAATTATTGTGTTTTCTGTTTTGATTATTCTGTTTGCAAGTATTTGACTTTGTGGTTGTTTGTGTTAAAATTTTTGAAAAACAAAAATATTATTCTTTATGCCTCCTTATTTTAATGTACTCATCAATTCAGGGGGAGTTTAGGAGATAGGAGATTTGTTTAACTTGAAACCATACAAACAATAATTATTTTTCCATCATCAAAAAGGGGGAGATTGTTAGAATAGTTGCTATTTGAATGCTTTTACATTTTTTGCAACTTGAATAGTTTTGATGATTTCAAACATTATTGTTCAAATGTGTAGTTATCTCCTAACAATTTTAGAAGATTTGTATTTGCTCTTGTGTGTATTAACATTTCAGGAAAATCAGACTCCAGACTACAATAACTTTAAATCAAATTCAACATGAGATACTTTGTTAATTTGAAGTTTGCATTTTTTCTTTAAATTAATTTTGAAAGGGAGTGATTGTAATTGAGTGAATAAAAAAAACACACACACACACATAAGGAGATCATAAAATTTTATACTGATCATACTGGATGATATCCTATCGTACGGGACGATCAGACAGTTATCTCCTATAGGGCACATGGAACAAATAGGAACTTCCTCGAAAATTTTTTTCTAAGTCCTATTCGTCCAAGAAGAAATTAATTATCGTACCAAATGATTGGTTCTCTGTAAAATTTTCGTCCAGACGAATTTTATTATCGTACGTGGCGACTGGTCCTCTGGAAAATTTTCGTCCAGACGAAATTAAAATATCGTCCAGGACGATCGGGTCTCTGAAAAATTTTCGTCCAGACGAAAATAAATTATCGTACGTGGCGATTGGTCCTCTGAAAAATTTTCGTCCAGACGAAGTAAAGAATCGTCCAGGACGATCGGGTCTCTGGAAAAATTTCGTCCAGACGAACATATTCTCGTCCAAACTATTAACCGACTTAGAATAGTTTTCAGCAGTTTCTAGAACCGACCTAGTAAAAACCGTTCGTACTGGACGAACCTAGTTCGTACAGGACGATCATCTGTACGAAGACATTTCGTACACATATTCAAATAGGGTCATTTCAGATCATTTAAGTAAAATTGTCCAGGACGATCCATGATCGTACAGGACGATCCACTGCGTACAGAATTGAACACTTGCAGTTTTTGGGCGGTTTTTCTTGTCTTTTATATAAAAAGTCCAAATTAGACTGCCACCCAATCTTTTTGTCATTTGATCTTTGTGCCACTTGAGAGAATAGCCAAGAAGAGAGTGGAAGAGAGCATTCAAGGGAGAATTCCTACCACTGGAGCGAGAAGGCTTCACTTAGATTTCAAAGGTAAGAATTTCTACTTGTGAATTTGGATTACTTCACTCTTTTGCTTCTTCCTTCTAGATTCATATGAGAAGATCAGTCAAGGAGATCCGGTTCTCTGCCGACACTTGGAGAGTGTGAACAGCCGAAATGTTCTCTGCCTACACTTGGAGAGTCTGAACAGCCGTAGGGTTCTCTGCCCACACTAGGAGAGTGTAAAAGGACGACGGTTCTCTGCCAGCACTGTGGATTGTGTAAAAGGACGACGGTTCTCTGCCGCACCGGGTAGTGGTGAAAAGAGTGTGTTGTAAAGGCTTCTCCACCTTGCTGTGGGTGCTAAAGGAGAGTCACTATTGATTTTAGTGCAATACTCAGAGGGTGCCTCTGAGGAGTGGATGTAGGTCTGGTTATAGACCGAACCACTATAAATCTGGTGTCATTTACTTTATTGTTTTTACGTTTTCGCACTTTAAATTTCAGTTTTAACAACTCTGTGGTTGAAAAATATTTTTCTACAAACTTTAAAAGAAATTTTTATTTCGGTTCAACAAATCTTCAAAGAGGGTTTAAAATTTTAAACTACCAATTCACCCCCCTCTTGGTAGCCTTGGGACATTTACTTAGGCTTAACAACCTAATTACTGGACTCAACAAGATCCTCCTTAATTCTTCCTTATTTCTTCCAACTCTTCATGTTTGATTTAAGAACTTTGATAATGTTGAGATTATCCCCTTCTATGATTACACCTTGTTCTTCAAGCATCCAATCTCTCAAAATATTCTTCAAGTAATAAACCGCCAATAATTCCACATGTGCAATGTCCCAATGCAGATAATTGTAACCAAATGCTAATAAAAATATGCCTTTATCATCCCTTATGACACCACCAATACCTGCTAAAAGATTGCTTTTTAACGAGGCATCAATATTAATCTTTATCCAACCGGTTGGAGGGGGACACCAAGAAGAAAACAGCCTAAGCTGATTAGTATCCCAGTTTTCCGGATGAGTAATGATAAAGTTACTAACAGTGGCTAAGGAAACAATATTAGTCGCCATAAAAAAAAATAGAGTCTTCACTTTTCCCATGAACCAATTTGCATCTATTCTTCCAGGTTATAAAAACCGTTGTACAGTACATGTTAGCCGATAAAGGATTAGTTTTGGAAGCTATAACTAATCCATCCAAGCAGGAATTAAAGTCTTCAAATACCGGAATATTGAACCCCCACTTGTTAAGCATAAGAATATAACTCTGTAATTTACAGCATTTAGCAGCAATGTGACTGTTATCTTCAATTTCAGCACACCCTCTTGGACAGCTAGCTTGATTGGAGATTTTAAAGTGATTGAATTTTGTTAAAGAATTGAAATTTTGATTTTGAAATTGAAAAGTCTTAAGTAGATTGTGAAACTTAGCACGCTAGTTATTTACTCGCATGCAAGTTTGCAACATATACAAAAGGATTCGGCTTAACGCTTTCGCTCTACCAAATAACTTGGAGGCAAAATGTCAAAGCCCGACTTAAAGGGAGGTTTCCTACACTCACCTCTCATTTCACATGTTTTAATTGAGTTGGCCACACTCACCCAAGGGAGAAATGGGAAGGGACCAACAGAGAGAAAGGTAGCCAAAACTATCGATGCAATAAGATTTATACCGCTATTAAAGATGGAGAGTGAGATTTTCCCCAGCGGAGTCGCCATTCTGTTTTGATTAAAAAAAATATGGTTTAAATATATATAGTTTTGAAAATATATTAATTTTCTTTGGGAATATTTTAATTTTGAATTTTAAAATTGAATGCGTCATTATAAACAGTATATCACCTCGGGAGATGATCATATCGTTCCCTAATGGGTTCAAATTTTAGAATTTCAAATTTATCCGGATTATCATAGTCAAACTCAAAGGGAGAATCACATTTGACCCCGGAGGATTAAAATGGAATTTAATCAATTGTTTGACTATGCTAATTTGGATAAAAAGGATAATTAATTTTATAATCAAAATCAAGATAATAGAATGACATATCTCTCTAAGGAAATAATGTATCACTTATTATTAATCATTTGGATATAACGATAATGATCGTTTAATTGAGATTTCCTAAAGATAATTAATTGAGGTTTTAAAAAATTGATTTTGAAAATAAATTCTGGGTTTCTAAATCTCCTACGAGTGCAAGCCCTCATAGTTAATTACATCGTAAGAAATAGAAGTTTCCTATGAAAACTCTCGATTAAAATAGCGGTGTAAATTTTATTTAGATTTTCAAAGTTTTATATCAAAGGAAGAAATGGGTAGGAATTTCAAGTGGGATTGGTTCAAGTTTGAGTAGTTATTTTTAGAGCCAAAGGAAGAGAAGTAGGGAGTGTTTTGAGATTCTGAATTACTTCAGAAACACCCCGGCCTATCCTAATTATTGAGCTTGAATTTGATTGAAATAGATTCTTTAATTTGAATGGTCAATTTTATTAGAAAGTGGGATTCAATTCCCGGAGGTTGAGGTCTTATAGCCCGAGCTCGCCTCAGAACCTAAGTCTAAATTGGGCACTTAAAATAGGCCCGAACCTAGCTAATGCAGTGCAAATATGGTCTTACCCCGGCCTGGATTGGGGAGCCAGCTAAACCACCTAAATGATTTAAAATCATGTGTCCGGTCTTTTCATGTTGAGTGGTAGGGACGTTGTTTAAGAAAAGTTTTTGAGAATGGGGCCGACATCTAAAGCGGATCCTAATTGGCCCCTTTGACTTATGCTGGGTTTGATGCTTAAACTAATAATGCAACTTAAAGTTTTAGAAGTTTAATCTGTTATTAATCAAATACATGCTAATCGACTCAATTAAAGGCTTGAATTTGAATTTAGGCTATGAAATGAGAACTCCCGGCGGTCCCTGGTTTACTTCTTAAATTCGTTAGAATTTCTATGTGAGCCTAAATATTTTTAATTTGATTTAAGTAGAAAAATTTTATTAAGTCCTTAAGAGCCTACAATCGGATTGCAGGTCAAATCAAAGTCGGCATGCAAGTAAAAAGACTAGAAAAGAACGTATCTCTAATGCGCAATCAATTTAAATAAATCAATCAAATTAGATATATCAAATTGAATGTCCGTAGGCAAGTGCCCCTTATTATTACATCACAGATTTTTGCTGAAAAGTAAAGCTGCCGGGCACCACTGACTACAACCCGGATTTCTAATCCTAAATCAAATGACTTTGAGATTTGGGATTCTTCTCGTGGTCCATTTCTTTGTCTTCTCACGAATATCTTGATTCATCGGTTTCGGATATCAAAATGAAAAGAAACTCCCCCTTGAACGGGGTGTTATCTTTCTTCTTTGGATATTTGAAAGGTATCCTAATTTGACTTCCAAATAGAAGAAGACTCTCCCCTTTAGGGTTGTCTTCACCTCTTTGGAATTCAAATTGGATAAAATATCACAATCTCAAATCTTTTCGAATAAATACAACCTTATTCAATCAAATTTACATTAATTTGAAATAAAAATAAAAAAATCTAGACTCAATCCTGCAAGGTTATCCTAATAATCAGCAGTTGTATATGTTCCCAAGCAGTTATAATATTTGATCTCAAGTAGTTAATATATTTGAAATTTAAATGCTCAACATATTGCAGTAAATAAACAAACAATCAATCAATTCTAAGATAGATAACAGCATGCAGTGAAAACTCGAAAACCCGGCACACAACGGAAAAGTAAACACCGGCCTACCCTAAAACTAGAGTAGGTTGTCCTAGCAAACCATCTAAAGTGTGTGAGTAAGGCTGTGTGGTTTTGATATGTCCTAAATAGGATTATTAGTTAAAGTTATTTAAGGTTCGATTGGTTGAAAGGTTTAAGGGAATTTTATTAGAGTTTAAATATTAATATTTTGAATCTTTTAAAATTAATTATTAATTATTTGTTGGAAACCACTTTTGTTTCACACCGAGGCCGTGAAGTTTATTTCACCTTCCTTGGGGCTAAGTAAATAGCCTCGTAGGCCTGGGTTACCTAGTGGTACCCGATATAATTAAGTGATTTGATTTGTTTAAGGTTTAAGAATTAATAAATTTTATTAGAAGTGTTTGGTTGCTGATTTTTAAAGTTTATTAATTTAAGTTTTCCATTAATTGATTCGTCGCGTTGTGCCACAAGGCTCGAGGAACCAGCCTCCTTAGGACACTTAGCCCCGCAGCCCGGAGTAGTCCAGCCGATAAACCAAATTAATGTAATTGAAATAAAGATTTTAAAAGGTTAAATAATCAATGATTAATCTATTTTAAGCTTTAACACCTCTTAGAATCCAATCGTGGCATTGTGCCACCAGGCTCGAGGAACCAGCCTCCTTAGGACACTTAGCCCCGTAGCCCGGAGTAGTCCAGCCAATAAACTTCATCTTTGGGATGGTTGTTACATTTTAAAAGGTTTGTTGAGTGTTTTAAACATTAAACTAACATTTTCTGGAGTTTTAGAACAATTTTGAGTTTTTAAGAATTTTTGGAATATTTTAATCATTTAATTAAGGGGTTGAAAATTGACTTTTTAATTAAAAGTGTTTTCTGGAAAGTTAAAATTTTATTAAAATATTAGACCTTACTATGATCAGTTAGACAGTAAGTACGCTAAAATTAGATTTTTCTGCATTTCATTACGAAGGTTTGAAGTTTTGAACTAGTTTTGACTTAGAGTTGACCAGTTTGTTGACTTTTTGAATTTGATGTTTTTCTGGGATTTTGACATTTTTAAAAAATATTAGACATTGTTTTGAGTTGAATGCAAGTGAGTTCAATCAATTTGGATTTTTCTTAAATTAGTTATGAAGCTTTGAAGTTTGGGCAATTATTAAATTTTTAAAATTGTTTAATTAGAGACCCTTTTTATGGTTTTGCTTCAAATGAGTTCCCAACTCCTTGAAATCAACTCCAAAGGTCAGCAATGACCTAAGGAGAGATTCCCAAGTGTTTGGGAAATTTTTGGATTTTTTAATTATTATTAATTAATTAAATTAATAAAATATTGAATTTCACTTAAAATTAAATTAAGGTTTAATTTGCTGTCAAATCAAGGGGATTTTAATTTTCATTGATTAAGGATTTGATTATGGTCAGTTAGAGATCTTAAGAATATTTTTTGGATTTAAAAATGATTTATTATAATTTCCGGAATGTTTGAGGGTTAATTAAGGCTTAAACTTAGGAAATTCGATTAATGGGCTTAATGATTTCTAAAACCGGTAAAAATTCTTCTAGTGGCTGTACATGTCACTAAGTTCAAGTGTTCAAATTTTTGAATAAATAGGAGGTGAATCCTAATTATCGAGAATATTCTAAGTTTTCTAAACAAGTCCTTAATTATTGTCTTTAATATCCCTAAGTTATAGGTTTGAATCTATTGTTCTCACTATCCCTTGGAACTAACATTCATAGCATGTAATCACACCAAACAAATCCTAAATCTAGGAGAGCCTAGATCTAAATGGTATGTGCGCGACCTAAACATGCAATTCAACTCGAAGCTTAATTAAGTGAAAGACTAATCAATGAATAATTAGCAAAGTAATTATTAATTGATTAATCAACATTCCCCAAAAATTTCTATTCAATCATGCTTAATCTATGTTTAAAGTCTCAAGGGATCTCTCAAAATTAGATATTTAAATATATATAATTTTAAAAAAGTTTTAAAAAACATATATAAACTTATACATAAAGATATAAATTTTAAAATAGAATAATTAAAAAAATATTATTAAAATAATTTTTAAGGATTTGAGAGATCTGATTTTTTTGAAATATTTTGAAATTAAAGACTTTATTTTTGAAAATATTTAATTTAATATTTAAATATATAGAAGAAAAGATACTTAACTAATTAAATAGTTTAATATTTGAGTTTAATATAAAAAAAAGATACTTAAATAAAATATATTAAAGTTTAATTAAAATATTATATATATATATATATATATATATATATATATATATATATATATATATATATAGAAATTTCCGTGACCTGAAATAAATTTCAAAATAAGTTATTTTGAAATTATCAAACTGATTTTATTTATTTTAATTAATTTCTAATTAAAATATCAAGTTTCAAATATTTTAAAATTATTTAAAATATATTAAATATTTTAAAGTAACTTTAATTTTATTTAAAAGGTCCTGAAATTCTAAGAATTTTTATATTTTAAAATAATTTTATGGAATTACAAGTAATTTTTAATCATTTTTTAAAGTTTTTTGTTAATTAAAATAATCAAAATACTAATTAAAAATTAATTATTAGGTTCTGTCCGCTACGCAAAGCCATGAGGAAGCCTCGGGTTCACTGGATCAAAACGTGTGGTGATGATTAGCCAGCGGCAGCCAATGATTGCACCGCCGGCAATCATCAGCCATTAATACTGAAAGGCGGTGGGATCCACGCGCAAGCCACTTAAACCAGTCAGCACCCAGTTGCGACCGTCTTATCTCTGCCTTTCAAATCATCGATCCAGATTGAGCTGGAAAAAGACCCGATTCGACGGAGGCCTACAAGCGGTCGTACCCACGCGTGAAATGGAGAAATCCGGTTCGTTGATCATAAGATCAATGGCCAGGATTTCGCAAACCTGGGCCTAAGGAAGAACCCGAAGCCTTGAGCACAAAAAAGGTTCATTCTCTTGATTCAGTTGATGAAAATCGATGAAATTTTAAATGTAGATTTAGGATATGAACATAATTCATGGGGTGTAAAAAACGTAGATTAAAAAGCACTTTTCGAATAGTTAATTAAAACTAAGTGTTCTAATCTAGGGTTCAGGATTATACCTCATCCAATGAATAGTTTTTGATGTTTGAGGGCTTATTGAACTTGTTGATCATCCTAGATTATTTCTCACGAAGACTTCAAGAGCTGAGAAAGTCTGTATCGCGATCTAAAAGCCCAGAACGGTCTTCTAGTATCGGTTAGGCCGGAATCTCGCCGATGGCTGCCGTCAACCACCATTTTTTTGACGTGGGGGATGAAGAGGAAATCCCCAAGAGCTAGAATGAAATTAGCTCTAGCCTGGAAAGGGCTTGAGTGGTGAGAGAGAGAGCTAGATCAAGAATGCGGCTCAAAATGAAGCTCTACCCTATTCAAGTAGCCCTAGGTCTATTGGACGGCTAGGATCATCTTATTGCACCTCTGGATGGCTGCCACATGTCAAGGGAGTTGGTGGGAGCAGAGAGCAAGGATGGTCCAAGGACATCCTAGGTGTAAAGGGTGTTTTGTCTTGATTTGAGCACATGGGAGGGATTAGGTCCATTGGATCAAGATTCAAGGGCTTAGAATACTTCTAGGAAAGCTCTAGAGGCTATATTAACATCTGGATTAAATAGGGCTCAAGTGAATTAGCCTAAGGACTTGACTGGGCAAGGTTTAGAGTTCATTTGACTTTTTATTGACTGGTTTGACCAGTCAACAGCCAAGTGGGTAGATGATGTGGCATAAAATAGTTTCAAATAGCAGCTGGAGTGATTTGATAAAGGATGGATTAACTCTAATAGGTTATTTGCCCACTTCAATCCATTCAAAAGCTTGTGTTGACTAGTTTGACCAGTCAACAATGTTGAGGTGGCAGCCAAGGTGGCACCACTCATTGGATGGAATGAAGGCTAAACCAAGCAATTGGAGTTTGAGATCATTTAAGGGGTTTTGAATCAGTTTGACCAAGTCAAAATGACTTGGTTTGGTTAAATGTGCCAAGGTTTGACTCAAAGTGATTTTAAAAATATTCCATGCATCAAATGGAATGGGTTTGAAGTGGTTGGATGTGATTTCAAGATTCAAATAGGTCATTTGGATTAAATGAACCTATATGGGCCCTTAATGAGCCTCGAGTCAATCCTGGTTGACTTGGTCAACCAGGTGGGTCTAGGGTTTGAAAATGGGTTCAACAGATTCAAAATAACATTTTGAGTCTAAAGGATGTGGTCCCAAGTCCTAGGGAAGTCATTTGGTTCAAAACACCTCTTTGGACCCTTAAAGGGCATTTTGGGTCAAACCTGTTGACTTGGTCAACCAGGTTGACCTGAGGCTTGGGAATGGGTCCAACAGATTTGAAATGTTATTTGAAACTTGATGGAGGTGGTTGCGTTCAATTTGGAGGTCATTTGGCTGGAAATCAATATTTGAGCCCCATAGGGGTATTTTGGTCATTTTGACCCCTGGTCAACTGGGGGTCAAAGTGGGTCAAGAAAAATACATTTTAATGCTCAACATATCAAGATTAAAGTTTTGGAAATGACTAGAGGCTTTGTTGAAGGCTCTAAGGTCAGAATCTTCAAAATGACAAGTCCAGTGGCATAGGCTGTAAATATTTGAAGGTTTTACAGCCTATGGAATTTGATTAAGTTTCTGAGGTTAGAGACCTCAGGATGGGCTCAAATTTGGAGAGTTTCCTCCAGAGACATGTATCAATAGTATGCAACTGACAAACCCTGAATCAGAAGCCATTAGGTTGGGTTTTGAAGTGTTTGAAAATCCTTAAGAAAAGGTTTTTGAGGCTTGGCCTTTGGACTTAGGATTTGGGTTTGAATTTTGGATTTGATCTAGATTTTGAGTTTGATTGATTGGACTTGGGGTGCCTAAATCATTTATGACTATTTGAGAGAATCATAAGTGATTAGACAAAATTATGGTTTTATAGAAGAATGGTTCAAAGTTTGGATCAGGGATTGAGTTGCCTAGGAGTCTAAACATGGTTGACTAGGTTTGAAATATAGGTTGATTTGAAGTTAGGGTTGATCAAGAGTTTGGATTAATTTGAATTTAACTCTATCCTAGAATCTAGAAGAATTCTAGGGGCTAGACTTTAGAAGGGTTATAGGATCTAAGATATCCTAGAGTCAAGAATCTAGGAGGATCCTAGAGTCTAAGAAAATCCTAGAGTCTAAGAAAAACCTAGAGTCTGGAGTCTAGAAGTCCTAGGATCTAGAGTAGATCCTAAGGTATGTATTCTAGGAGAACCCTAGGTTCTAGATTGATCTGGAAAGATCCTAGGGTCAAGATAGGTCCTAGGGTCTAGAGTTTAGATTGATATAGGGTCAGAATTTATCTAGAATCTGGATGGGTCCTTAGTGACCTCATACAAAAATGCGGTCAACAAATGGACCCCCAATATGTGTAATAGAACAAAGTTCTATTGCACATATTGGCGTTGACCGAAAAAGGTCAAGTCTGGAGTTTTGATCCTAAGGGAAAGAAAAAAGTCTATCCTTGGGGGATCGAGGTTTGAATTGATATTAGGGTAGTGCCACGAGGGGCATATTTTACCACTAGTAGATCTAATCCTAAGGGAAGGAGGAAACCTAACCTTAAGGAGAAGAAGATTGAGTTCAGGAATTTGAAAATGAAATTGAAAAATGGGGAGTCTAATCTTATAGGCAAGAGAACATCTAACCCTAAGGAGAAGAAGATTGGAGGACCGTATGGGAAGGAAGCATTGCTTCCCATAGAAGGTCTAATCTGGATTTTAAAACTGGGATGGTGCCACAGAGGGCGTGCTCCATCACTAGTGGATCTAATCCTAAGGAGAGAAAGCACGATGACCCACATCTATCCTTAAGGAATAGAAAACAGGATGATCTTGTGGGAAGGAAGCATTGCTTCCCACAAAAGATCAGATATGGAAGTTGAATCTAGGATGGTGCTGCTGAGGGCGTACTCCATCACTAGAAGATCTAATCCTAAGGAGAGAAAGCACGATGACTCACATCTGTCCTTAAGGAAGAGAAGACTAGAAAGACCTATTGGGAAGGAAGCATTGCTTCTCACGAAAGATCGGATCTATATTTGAAATTTAGGATGGTGCCACAGATGGCGTACTCCATCACTAAAGAACGATCTTGTGGAGAGAAAACTTGCTCTACACAGAGAACCGTGTCTGGATGATCATATGTGGAGGAAACTTGCTCCACATAGAGGATCAAGTCTGGATGATCGTATGTAGAGGAAACTTCCTCAACACAACAAATCAATTTGAAATGATCGTATGTGAAGGAAACTTGCTTCACATAGAGGATTGAGTCTGGAATGATCGTATGTGAAGGAAACTTGCTTCACACAGAGGATCGAATTTGAAATGATCGTATATAGAGGAAACTTGCTCTATATAAAATCAGGTCTGGAATGATCATGGGTAGAGGAAACTTGCTCTACGGATGATCGGGTCAGGATTGATCATGTGCAAAGGAAACTTGCTTTACACAGATGATCAGGTTTGAATGATTATATACAAAGGAAACTTGCTCTATATAAGATCAAGATTAAAATGATCATGGGTAGAGAAAACTTGCTCTACGGATGATCAGGTCTGGATTGATTATGTGCAAAGGAAACTTGCTTTACACAGATGATCAGGTTCGAATGATCGTACATAAGGGAAACTTGCTCAATATAGAGGATCTGATCTGGATTGATCATGTGTAAAGGAAACTTGCTTTACACAGATGATCAAGTTGAATGATTATATATATAGAGGAAACTTGCTCTATATATGATCAAGATTAAAATGATCATGGGTAGAGGAAACTTGCTCTACGGATGATCGGATCTGGAATGATCGTATGTGAAGGAAATTTGCTTCACATAGAGGATCTAGTCTGGATGATCGTATGTAAAGGAAACTTGCTCTACACAGCAGATCAGATCTGGAATTTAAAATTTGAGATTTGAAAGTTTTAAATTTGAATTGATTTGATTTCGGATTTGAATGTGTTTGAATTTTAAGTTTGATTTTGAATTAAGAAATTTCTTTAATCCAGGAAATTCGAAGACTTTTTATTGACTTTAAATTTGACACTCATCTGGCATGGTACTTCTTGAAGAGCCTCCCCAATATTTAAAAATATCGGGTGGCATTCTCCAAGGTTGATGAGTTAATGTTTGAAATTTTCTCAAAGATCATCTCTACGACAAAAGGACAGTCTTGTATTGGTTCAAACTCCTCCACCAATCTCTCAGTATGCTAAGATATGCATCCAAAGAACCTGGACCAAGTCTCCTCCTTGGAGGTTCAAAGTTGCTCAATCTTATCACGAGCTTTAACCAATCAGGCTTCAGACGATTCTGAGCTTTATTGAACTTTAAAGATAAAGCTCTACAAGGCCTCGAGCTCCTTAAACTGGAGTCGGGCACTCTGCTCAGTCGTGGTTTAAACTTGAACGGAAATTCCTAGCATTACAAAATACTCCTCTAATGGGGTTCAATCTTGGACTCACTATAGAGTGTAATTTTGTTGAAGATGCTTCAAAGTAAAAGATGCTTATATGCAAGGATTAACACATTTCTCAAGGATAGGATTTGATTTCTTTTAAGGAGTAAAAGATTCGATCTTTCTATTATGAAATTTCCTCTAACTATTTGGACCCTGTCGGAACGACAAGGGGGAACAAATTTAGAAGTGCAGTGAGAAGTAGTGTTGACTCCAACTAACCTTGAAAATTTTGAAAACTTAGGTTTTGTTGACCCAGACCAAGTTTCGTAGAAACTAAACTGGGGTCTCCCTTGTATTTTGAATTAGAATCCATTTCAAATGGTTTAAGTTGGAAGTAGAACTTTAATCTTTTCAATCCGCTTGCACGATGTTCTTCTATCGATAGATAATTCATGCATGAACAAAAATCTTGATTCAGGATTTTCAAAGTCAAGTATTTAAAGTTGATCGAGGTTTTTTTATTTTTTGTTTTAAGGATTTAAAGGAAGGAAGCCATCTTACTCTTCTTCTCTTTTTCTGGTGACGCATTTTGCGTATCTTTTGACTTTTATTGCACTTCGTGCATTTTTGACTTTTAGCGCATTCGCGCATCTTTTGATTTCAATTGAATTCGAGAAGAGGCTCCACTTTCTTTAAATACCTCAAAAATTGATCTTTTATTTTGAATGTTGGGATTATATCTCAAGTATTAGAGAAGAAAATTTGTTCTCTTATATAAGGAAGAATAATCCTCAAAGCACATCCAATCTTTTTAAAAGGGTATCGACTTGACTTTTGAAAATCATTGAACAGATTTTAGATATGCATAAATCTACTATTAAGATAGAAAATTGCTAGAAGATTGATAAAATTTTCATTTCTAGAATCAACTTAAGTTGAGGTAGATTTTAATTTAAAAGTTAAATCAACCCACAAAAGCGGTGGGAGGGAGGGGTATTCAAACATTTGATGGAGTCAACTACAACTCTCTCCAGCTTAAGACTTAAGGTAGAGGTCAATTTTCATTAAAAAGAGGAATCAATTTGTCTTGACAATCTAGATCTAGTACACTTGAGAAATTGAAAGCTTTCCTTAATGGTTGCAAGTCTAGGTGGCAAGACCCTTGTCAACATGGAATTGAATTCCTACAATCTCTATGGAGAGAGAGACTATCATAAGGTCTGCACTATCCCTAGACATTGCGACATCATTACAATAAAAAGATTTATCACGATAGGACCCCGTTGAAATTTAAATTTTGACGGTATAACTATCTGATACAATCTTAGAATATTTTATTACTCTAACATTACTAGTGGTATAGTAATTAATAGAGTGGCACCCCTAGTGGTTTCTACTCCTCCTCCTCTGCAGATGATGTAGTAAGACACGTGTAATAATGCGCCTTAACATCTTCTAGTAGAGTGGACGGATCATAACCCTCAGCTCGGGGCCTATGGCCTATTGCTGGTGATTGCTCAATTCTTTCTTGCTTGAGTCTTTCTGTGTAGTAGTCAAGCAGGTGTATTGAAGATCGCACTCTCGTATCTACAACCTCCCTCCTTTGTTCAAGAAAAGGGTATGTAGAAGGAGCAATAAACTCTTGATTGGCCTTGAAATTGGTCCTCTCTAAGGCTTTCGACTCAACATTCTTTCTAGCCTTAAGATTCCTTTTTCTGGCTCTTCGAAGGTAATTCTTTATTTGGTTCTTGCCGATGAAAGGAGTGCTAGAATTTGATCCGATCTCAGACTGAGATGGTAGCTCGTTTGTCGTTATTGATTTCTGGTTTTGATCCTCCCAAGAAGAGGATACAATGAGTACAGGGGCAACGACAACCTCCATCTTGGAGATGGGGGAGTCAACTCCTGACCCTAAAGTAACTTCTACTAAAGGGAAGTCCTTTTGAGTGCCAGCAGACAAATATAAGATTATTTCTCCATTAACTGAAATCTCGAGGTTTTGAAATTCCATTTCGTACTGAATTAAATTGTCATTGAGAATTTCTTCTATAGGCACATCTCTATTCAGTGAAAAGACGAGTTTCCCAGCCATTTGAGTGTTTGATTTCCTGGAATTAAGAAAGTGATCTGAATTAGTGATTTTTGAAATTAAATTTGAATTTTAAGTTTGATTGATTTTATTCAAAATTTTATAACTCAATCATGTTTAGTTCACACCAAACACGGTGGTTCATAAAATTAACGAGTTGATCTTGACTCTTTCGCTACACCAATTGACTTGGGGCAAAATGTCAACATTTGATATTAAGTTTGAATTTGAGATTAAAGTCGAATGGATCTTTTTTTTTTTTTTTAAATTTTGTAACTCAACACACTGAGTTTCACTCAGTCATGTAGGTTTACAAAATTAATATGAAAGATCCAAAAATTGGGCTTAATTCTTTCATTTCACCAATTGACTTGGGATGAAATGTCAAAGCCTAAAATTGACTTAAGAACTTTAGAATTGTGTTTCATGTGTTCAACTACAATAAAATGTTATAAAAAAAACACATAGCACTGACAGTTGAAGTAGGTTTGAAAGATTTTCCTTTACTTTTGAAACTCAAAATGTTGATTTTTATTTTCAACAAAATGGTTAACAAAAATTAAGAGAAAATCAGGAAGCCTGGACTTGACTCTTTCACTGCACTGACTAGCATAGAGTGAAATGTCAAAATTCGAGTTTAATCAAGGGTTTGAATTTGTGTTGCCTATGTTAAACTACAAAGGGTATTGTATAAAACATATGACAACAAAGGTTGAAGTTAGACGATCCTAGAAAGAATTTGAATGCTTGAAAATTTGGCATCATCCCTCTTTATTTAGAAACTCAATATATTGAACTAGAGTTCAACATAAAGGTTAACAAAAATTTGGAGAGGGGGAGATTCTTAAAAGTCGACCCGACTCTTTCACCCCGACGAACTGTTCGAGAGTGAAATGTCAAAGCTTAACTTTGCCAAAAAGATTCGAACTCTAGAATCAAATTTTAACTAGGAGTTTGTATTCTATCACACATACCAAATTATAGGAGTTATAATTTCATATGTAATGATAGAATATATGGATTGATTGAGATTTGAAAGTGATTGAATTTTATTAAAGAATTGAAATTTTGATTTTGAAATTGAAAAGTCTTATGTAGATTGTGAAACTTAGCACGCTAGTTATTTACTCGCATGCAAGTTTGCAACATATACAAAAGGATTTGGCTTGACTCATTCGCTCTACCAAATAACTTGGAGGCAAAATGTCAAAGCCCGACTTAAAGGGAGGTTTCCTACACTCACCTCTCGTTTCACATGTTTTAATTGAGTTGGCCACACTCAAGCAAGAGAGAAATGGGAGAGGGACCAACAGAGAGAAAGGTAGCCAAAACTACCGATGCAATAAGATTTATACCGCTATTAAAGATGGAGAGTGAGATTTTCCCCAGCGGAGTCGCCATTCTATTTTGATTAAAAAAAATATGGTTTAAATATATATAGTTTTGAAAATATATTAACTTTCTTTGGGAATATTTTAATTTTGAATTTTAAAATTGAACACGTCATTATGAACAGTATATCACCTCGGGAGATGATCATATCGTTCCCTAATGGGTTCAAAATTCAGAATTTCAAATTTATCCGGATTATCGTAGTCAAACTCAAAGGGAGAATCACATTTGACCCCAGAGGATCAAAATGGAATTTAATCAATTGTTTGACTATGCTAATTTGGAAAAAAAGGATCATTAATTTTATAATCAAAATCAGGATAATAGAATGACATCTCTCTAAGGAAAGAAAGTATCACTTATTATCAATCATTTGGATATAACGATAATGATCGTTTAATTGAGATTTCCCAAAGATAATTAATTGAGGTTTTGAAAAATTGATTTTGAAAATAAATTCTGGGTTTCTAAATCTCCTACGAGCGCAAGCCCTCGTAGTTAATTACATCGTAAGAAATAGAAGTTTCTTACGAAAACTCTCGATTAAAATAGAGGTGTAAATTTTATTTAGATTTTCAAAGTTTTATATCAAAGGAAGAAATGGATAGGAATTTCAAGTGGGATTGGTTCAAGTTTGAGCAGTTATTTTCAGAGCCAAAGGAAGAGAAGTAGGGAGTGTTTTGAGATTCTGAATTACTTCAGAAACACCCCGGCCTATCCTAATTGTTGGGCTCGAATTTGATTGAAATAGATTCTTTAATTTGAATGGACAATTTTATTAGAAAGTGAGATTCAATTCTCAGAGGTTGAGGTCTTATAGCCCGAGCTCGCCTCAGAACCTAAGTCTAAATTGGGCACTTAAAATTAGCCCGAACCTAGCTAATGCAGTGCAAATATAGTCTTACCCCGGCCTGGATTGGGGAGCCAGCTAAACCACCTAAACGATTTAAAATCATGTGTTCGGTCTTTTCATGTTGAGTGGTAGGGATGCTGTTTAAGAAAAGTTTTTGAGAATGGGGCCGACATCTAAAGCGGATCCTAATTGGCCCCTTTGACTTATGCTGGGTTTGATGCTTAAGCTAATAATGCAACTTAAAGTTTTAGAAGTTTAATCTGTTATTAATCTAATGCATGCTAATCGACTCAATTAAAGGCTTGAATTTGAATTTAGGCTATAAAATGAGAGCTCACGGCGGTCCCGAGTTTACTTCTTAAATTCGTTAGAATTTCTATGTGAGCCTAAATATTTTTAATTTGATTTAAGTAGAAAAATTTTATTAAGTCTTTAAGAGCCTACAATCGGATTTCAGGTCAAATCAAAGTCGGCATGCAGGTAAAAAGACTAGAAAGGCAGGTATCTCTAATGCACAATCAATTTAAATAAATCAATCAAATTAGATATATCAAATTGAATGTCCGTAGGCAAGTGCCCCTCATTATTACATCACAGAATTTTGCAGAAAAGTAAAGTGGCTGGGCACCACTGACTACAACCCGGATTTCTAATCCTAAATCAAATGACTTTGAGATTTGGGATTCTTCTCGTGGTCCATTTCTTCGTCTTCTCACGAATATCTTGATTTGTTGGTTCCGGATATCCAAATGAATAGAAACTCCCCCTTGAACTGGGTGTTATCTTTCCTCTTTGGATATTTGAAAGGTATCCTAATTTGACTTCCAAATGGAAGAAGACTCTCCCCTTTAGGGATGTCTTCACCTCTTTGGAATTCAAATTGGATAAAATATCACAATCTCAAATCATTTCAAATAAATACAACCTTATTCAATCAAATTTACATTAATTTGAAAAAAAAAATCTAGACTCAATCCTACAAGATTATCCTAATAATCAGCAGTTGTATATGTTCCCAAGCAGTTATAATATTTGATCTCAAGCAGTTAATATATTTTAAATTTAAATGCTCAATAGATTGCAGTAAATAAACAAACAATCAATCAATTCTAAGGTAGCAAATAGCAGGCAGTGAAAACTCGAAAACCCGGCACACAACGGAAAAGTAAACACCGGCATAGCCTAAAACTAGAGTTGGTTGTCCTAGAAAACCATCTAAAGTGTGTGAGTAAGGCAATGTGGTTTTGATATGTCCTAAATAGGATTATTAGTTAAAGTTATTTAAGGTTCGATTGGTTGAAAGATTTAAGGGAATTTTATTAGAGTTTAAATATTAATATTTTGAATCTTTTAAAATTAATTATTAATTATTTGTTGGAAACCACTTTTGTTTCACACCGAGGCCGTGAAGTTTATTTCACCTTCCTTGGGGCTAAGTAAATAGCCTCGTAGGCCTGGGTTACCTAGTGGTACCCGATATAATTAAGTGATTTGATTTGTTTAAGGTTTAAGAATTAATAAATTTTATTAGAAGTGTTTGGTTGCTGATTTTTAAAGTTTATTAATTTAAGTTTTCCATTAATTGATTCGTCGCGTTGTGCCACAAGGCTCGAGGAACCAGCCTCCTTAGGACACTTAGCCCCGCAGCCCGGAGTAGTCCAGCCGATAAACCAAATTAATGTAATTGAATTAAAGATTTTAAAATGTTAAATAATTAATGATTAATCTATTTTAAGGTTTAATACCCCTTAGAATCCATTCGTGGCGTTGTGCCACCAGGCTCGAGGAACCAGCCTCCTTAGGACACTTAGCCCCGCAGCCCGGAGTAGTCCAGCCAATAAACTTCATCTTTGGGATGGTTGTTATGTCTTAAAAGGTTTGTTGAGTGTTTTAAACATTAAACTAACATTTTCTGGAGTTTTAGAATGATTTTGAGTTTTTAAGAATTTTTTGGAATATTATAATCATTTAATTAAGGGGTTGAAAATTGACTTTTTAATTAAAAGTGTTTTCTGGAAGGTTAACATTTTATTAAAATACTAGACCTTACTACGATCAATTAGACAGTAAGTACGCTAAAATTAGATTTTTCTGTATTTTATTACGAAGGTTTGAAGTTTTGAACTAGTTTTGACTTAGAGTTGACCGGTTTGTTGACTTTTTGAATTTGATGTTTTTCTGGGATTTTGACATTTTTAACAAATATTAGACATTGTTTTGAGTTGAATGCAAGTGAGTTCAATCAATTTGGATTTTTCTTAATTAAGTTATGAAGCTTTGAAGTTTGGGCAATTATTAAATTTTTAAAATTGTTTAATTCGAGACCCTTTTTATGATTTTGCTCCAAATGAGGTCCCAACTCCTTGAAATCAACTCCAAAGGTCAGGAATGACCTAAGGAGAGATTCCCAAGTGTTTGGGAAATTTTTAGAATTTTTAATTATTATTAATTAATTAAATTAATAAAATATTGAATTTCACTTAAAATTAAATTAAGGTTTAATTTGCTGTCAAATCAAGGGGATTTTAATTTTCATTGATTAAGGATTTGATTATGGTCAGTTAGAGGTCTTAAGCATATTTTTTGGATTTAAAAAGATTTATTATAATTTCCGGAATGTTTGAGGGTTAATTAAGGCTTAAACTTAGGAAATTCGATTAAGGGGCTTAATGATTTCTTAAACCAGTAAAAATTCTTCTAGTGGCTGTACATGTCACTAAGTTCAAGTGTTCAAATTTTTGAATCAATAGGAGGTGAATCCTAATTAACGAGAATCGATTGTTCTCACTAACCCTTTGAACTAACATTCATAGCATGTAATCACACCAAACAAATCCTAAATCTAGGAGAGCCTAGATCTAAATGGTATGTGCGCGACCTAAATATTCAATTCAACTCGAAGCTTAATTAAGTGAAAGACTAATCAATAAATAATTAGCAAAGTAATTATTAATTGATTAATCAACATTCCCCAAAAATTGCTATTCAATCATGCTTAATCTATATTTAAAGTCTCAAGGGATCTCTCAAAATTAGATATTTAAATATATATAATTTTAAAATAGTTTTAAAAAACATATATAAACTTATACATAAAGATATAAATTTTAAAATAGAATAATTAAAAAAATATTATTAAAATAATTTTTAAGGATTTGAGAGATCTGATTTATTTGAAATATTTTGAAATTAAAGACTTGATTTTTGAAAATATTTAATTTAATATTTAAATATATAGAAGAAAAGATACTTAACTAATTAAATAGTTTAATATTTGAGTTTAATATAAAAAAAAAAGATACTTGAATAAAATATATTAAAGTTTAATTAAAATATTATATATATATATATATATATATATATATATATATATATATATATATATATATATATATATATATAGAAATTTCCTTGACATGAAATAAATTTCAAAATAAGTTATTTTGAAATTATCAAACTGATTTGATTTATTTTAATTAATTTCTAATTAAAATATCAAGTTTCAAATATTTTAAAATTATTTAAAATATATTAAATATTTTAAAGTAACTTTAATTTTATTTAAAAGGTCCTGAAATTCTGTGAATTTTGATATTTTAAAATAATTTTTTGGAATTACAAGTAATTTTTAACCATTTTTTAAAGTTTTATGTTAATTAAAATAATCAAAATACTAATTAAAAATAATTATTAGGTTCTGTCCGCTGCGCAAAGCCACGTGGAAGCCTCGAGTTCACTGGATCAAAATGCGTGGTGACGATTAGCCGGCCGCAGCCAATGACTGCGCAGCCGGTAATCATCAGCCATTAATACTGAAAGGCGGTGGGATCCACGCGCAAGCCACTTAAACCAGTCAGCACCCAGTTGCGACTGTCTGATCTCCGCCTTTTCAAATCATCGATCCAGATTGAGCTGGAAAAAGACCCGATCCGACAGAGGTCTACACGCGGTCATACCCACGCGTGAAATGGAGAAATCCAGTCCGTTGATCATAAGATCAACGACCAGGATTTCGCAAACCAGGGCCTAAGGAAGAACCCGAAGCCTTGAGCACAAAAAAGGTTCATTCTCTTGATTCGGTTGATGAAAATCGATGAAATTTTAAATGTAGATTTAGGATATAAACAGAATTCATGGGGTGTCAAAAACGTAGAATAAAAACAACTTTTCGAATAGTTAATTAAAACTAAGTGTTCTAATCTAGGGTTTAGGATTATACCTCATCCAATGAACGGTTTTTGACGTTTGAGGGCTTGTTGAACTTGTTTATCATCTTAGATTATTTCTCACGAAGACTTCAAGAGCTGAGAAAGTCTGTATCGTGATCTACAAGCCCAGGACGGTCTTCTAGCATCGGTTTGGCCGGAATCTCGCCGACGGCTGCCGTCAACCACCATTTTTTTGACGTGGGGGATGAAGAGGAAATCCCCAAGAGCTAGAACGAAATTAGCTCTGGCCTGGAAAGGGCTTGAGTGGTGAGAGAGAGAGCTAGATCAAGAATGCGGCTCAAAATGAGGCTCTACCCTATTCAAGTAGCCCTAGGTCTATTGGACGGCTAGAATCATCTTATTGCACCTCTAGATGGCTGCCACATATCAAGGGAGTTGGTGAGAGCAGAGAGCAAGGATGGCCCAAGGACATCCTAGGTGTAAAGGGGGTTTTGTCTTGATTTGAGCACATGGGAGGGATTAGGTCCATTGGATCAAGATTTAAGGGCTTATAATACTTCTAGGAAAGCTCTAGAGGCTGTATTAACATCTGGATTAAATAGGGCTCAAGTGAATAAGCTTAAGGACTTGACTGGCAAGGTTTAGAGTTCATTTGACCTTTTATTGACTGGTTTGACCAGTCAACAGCCAAGTGGGCAGCTGATGTGGCATAAAATAGTTTCAAATAGCTGCTGGAGTGATTTGATAAAGGATGGATAAACTCTAATAGGTTATTTGCCCACTTTAATCCATTCAAAAGCTTGTGTTGACTAGTTTGACCAGTCAACATAGTCAACAATGTTGAGGTGGCAGCCAAGGTGGCACCACTCATTGGATGGAATGAAGGTTAAACCAAGCAATTGGAGTTTGAGATCATTTAAGGGGTTTTGAATCGGTTTGACCAAGTCAAAATGACTTGGTTTGGTTAAATGGGCCAAGGTTTGACTCAAAGTGATTTTAAAAATATTTCATGCATCAAATGGAATGGGTTTGAAGTGGTTGGATGTGATTTCAAGATTCAAATAGGTCATTTGGATTAAATGAACCTAAATGGGCCCTTAATGGGCCTCGAGTCAATCCTAGTTGACTTGGTCAACCAGGTGGGTCCAGGGTTTGAAAATGGGTTCAACAGATTCAAAATAACATTTTGAGTCTAAAGGATGTGGTCCCAAGTCCTAGGGAAGTCATTTGGTTCAAAACACCTGTTTGGACTCTTAAAGGGCATTTTGGGTCAAACCTGTTGGCTTGGTCAACCTGGTTGACCCGAGGCTTGGGAATGGGTCCAACATATTTGAAATGACATTTGAAACTAGCTGGAGGTGGTTGCGTTCAATTTGGAGGTCATTTGGCTGGAAATCAAAATTTGAGCCCCATAGGGGTATTTTGGTCATTTTGACCCCTGGTCAACTGGGGGTCAAAGTGGGTCAAGAAAAATACAGTTTAATGCTCAACATATCAAGATTAAAGGTCTGGAAGTGACTAGAGGCTTTGTTGAAGGCTCTAAGGTCAGAATCTTCAAAGTGACAAGTCTAGTGGCATAGGCTGTAAATATTTGAAGGTTTTACGGCCTATGGATTTTAATTAAGTTTTTGAGGTTAGAGACCTCATAATGGGCTCAAATTTGGAGGGTTTCCTCCAGAGAAATTTCTCATTAGTATGCAACTGACAGACCCTGAATCAGAGGCCATTAGGTTGGGTTTTGAAATGTTTGAAAATCCATAAGAAAAGGCTTTTGAGGCTTGGCCTTTGGACTTAGGATTTGGGTTTAAATTTTGGATTTGATCTAGATTTTGAGTTTGATTGATTGGACTTGGGGTGCCTAAATCATTTATGACTATTTGAGAGAATCATAAGTGATTAGACAAAATTAAGGTTTGATAGAAGAATGGTTCAAAGTCTGGATCAGGGATTGAGTTGCCTAGGAGTCTAGACATGGTTGACTAGGTTTGAAATCTAGGTTGATTTGAAGTCAGGGTTGATCAAGAGTTTGGATTAATTTGAATCTAACTCTATCCTAGAATCTAGAAGAATTCTAGGGGCTAGACTTTAAAAGGGTTGTAGGATCTAAGAAATCCTAGAGTCAAGAATCTAGGAGGATCCTAGTCTAAGAAAATCCTAGAGTCTAAGAAAAACCTAGAGTCTGGAGTCTAGAAGTCCTAGGATCTAGAGTAGATCCTAAGGTATGTATTCTAGGAGAATCCTAGGTTCTAGATTGATCTGGAAAGATCCTAGGGTCAAGATAGGTCCTAGGGTCTAGAGTCTAGATTTATATAGGGTCAGGATTTATCTGGAATCTGGATGGTGTTTGAATAGTTGCTATTTGAATGATTTATATTTGTGCAACTTATGTAGTTTTGATGATTCCAAACATTATTGTTCAGATGTATAGTTATCTCCTAACAATTTTAGAAGATTTGCATTTGCTCTTGTGTGTACTAACATTTCAGGAAAATCAGACTCCAGACTACGATAACTTCAAATCAAATTCAACATGAGATATTTTGTTTATTTGAAGTTTGCATTTTCTTTGAATTAGTTTTGAAAGGGAGTGATTGTAATTGAGTGAATAAAATCTCACACACACAAATAAGGAGATCTTGAAATTCTATACTGATCGTACAGGACGATATTTATCGTACTGGACGATCTGTCAGTTATCTCCTATAGAGCACTTGGAACGAATAGGAACTTGCTTGGAAAAATTTTTCTAAGTCCTATTCGTCCAGGACGAATTTTATTATCGTCCCGGACGATGGGTTCTCAGTAAAATTTTCGTCCAGATGAATTTTATCATCGTACGAGGCGACCAGTCCTCTAGAAAATTTTCGTCCCGACGAAAATAAATATCGTACCAGACGATCAGCTCTCTGGAAAATTTTCGTCCAGAAGAAAATGAATTATCGTCCGCGGCAATTGGTTCTCTGGAAAATTTTCATCCAGACGAAATAAATAATCGTCCAGGATAATCGACTCTCTGGAAAATTTTCGTCCAGACGAACATATTTTCGTCCAAACGATTAACCGACTTAGAACAGTTTTCAGCAGTTTCTAGAACCGACCTTGTAATAACCGTTCGTACTGGACGAACCTAGTTCGTACAGGACGATCAGCTGTACGAAGTCATTTTGTACACATATACAAATTGGGTCATTTCAGATCATTTAAGTAAAATCGTCCAGGACGATCCAGGATCGTACAGGACGATCCACTGCGTACAGAATTGGAAACTTGCAGTTTTTGGGCGGTTTTTCATGTCTTTTGTATAAATAGTCCAAATTAGACTGCCACCCAATCTTTTTGTCATTTGATCTTCGTGCCTCTTGAGAGAATAGCCAAGGAGAGAGTGGAAGAGAGCATTCAAAGGAGGATTCCTACCATTGGAGCGAGAAGGCTTCACTTGGATTACTAAGGTAAGAGTCTCTACTTGTGAAATTGGATTTCTTCACTCTTTTCTTTCTTCCTTCTAGATTCTTGTGAGAAGATCAGTCAAGGAGATCCGGTTCTCTGCCGACACTTGGAGAGTGTGAACAGACGAATGGTTCTCTGCCCACACCAGGAGAGTGTAAAAGGACGAAGGTTCTCTTCCTACACTTGGAGAGTGTGAACAGCCGTAGGGTTCTCTGCCCACACTAGGAGAGTGTAAAAGGACGACGGTTCTCTGCCAGCACTGTGGATTGTGTAAAAGGACGACGGTTCTCTACCGCACCGGGTAGTGGTGAAAAGAGTGTTTTATACAGGCTTCTCCGCCTTGCTGTGGGTGCTAAAGGAGAGTCACTTTGTGGTACTAGTGCAACACTCAGAGGGTGCCTCTGAGGAGTGGATGTAGGTCTGGTTATAGACCGAACCACTATAAATCTGGTGTCATTTACTTTATTGCTTTTACGTTTCCGCACTTTAAATTTCAGTTTTAACAACTCTGTGGTTGAAAAACATTTTTCTACAAACTTTAAAAGAAAAATTTATTTCGGTTCAACTTTATCATTAAGAGGGTTTAAAATTTTTTTTTAAAAAAAAACTACCAATTCACCCCCCTCTTGGTAGCCGTGGGACATTTACTTAGGCTTAACAACCTAATTACTGGACTCAACAAGTGGTATCAGAGCATAGTTTCAAAATCATAAGTTTGAACTACTTTTTGATTAACGTAGATGGCTACATTTGGAAACCGAAACACACCTAAGGGTAATCTATCACTAGACCTCCACTGTTTGACAATATTCCTTTTGATTTTTGGAAAACACGCATGTCTACTTTCTTACAGTCACTTGATTATCGCATGTGGATACTAGTCCAAGAAGGTTACTAAAAACCAACTAGATTAGTTGATGGAATTAGGGTAGATACACCCTATGCAGATTGGACTATAGAAGAACGTGACTTAGCACAATTAAATGCAAAATGTTTAAATAGTTTCTTTTGTGCTTTAAAATCTGAAGACTACATGCGAGTTTCCACTTGTAAAAGCGGAAAAGACATATGGGATAGACTTTGTATTACTTATGAAGGGACAAATGAGGTTAAGCAATCAAGACTCAATATCTTGTTACATGACTACGAATTATTTCGCATGAAACCTAATGAATCTATATCTGACATGTACACAAGATTCACTCAAATTGTCACCTCTTTGCATGCACTTGGTAGGAAATTAACAAATGCTGAAATGGTTAATAAGATTCTTCGTTGTTTACCTACTGCATATGATGCTAAAATTACTCCAATTACAGAGTCTAAAGATCTGAACATTTATTCAATTGACAATCTTCTTGGTTCACTCATTGCTTACGAGCAAGGAGTAAGTCAAAGAAAGATTGATGCAGGTGAACCAAGAAAAGACAAGAATATTGCACTAAATGTGGAAGAGTCAGAAAGTGAACACTCACAACCTGAGGATGAAGACGATATAGCACTAATGACTAGACAATTCAGAAGCTTTTTAAAGAGGAAGCAGAAGAGACGCCAGCAATGGAATAGAGGTAAGTATAACAGAAATGGCAAGGTTTCTAATGAAGTGATTTGTTATGAATGCAGGAAACCAGGTCATATAAAGACTGATTGTCCAAAACTCAAAACCACTCCTAGCAAGGAGAAGGTAGAGGAGAAACCAATGGTAAAGAAGGGCAAGAAGAAGTTTCAAAAGGCTTTTTGGGCGAACTCAGCTTCAGACTCATCTGAGACTGAAAAAGAAGAAGAAGTCACCAACCTTTGCTTGATGGCAGATAAAGCTGAACAATCAGATCAAGAAGAGGTATGTGATTTAACCTATAATGAATTGTTTGAAGTTTCTGAACACATGCATGATGCATATAGGAAAATGAAAAAGATGCATGCTAGTGTAGTTTTAGAATTAAAAGAGCTTAATAAGGAACACGAAATCCTTAGGAAAGATCATGCTTTAATTGATAGCAACCACATGAAACTACTTGATGAATATGATGACTTGAATAAAAATTTTGAGAATTTAAAATCATCCTATGCTGAACTTGAAAAAGAATTTAAGAAATTTATGGATGAATCTGAGAGCAAGACATATAGAATCAATTATACCAATCGAATCTTGGAGTATATGAATTCATTTTACAAACTCACTATAAGAGCTCTCGAGGATAATAGGCCCCCTTAAACTTGAAGATTTTACAAATCCTAAATATTATCCTAAATTCATGAAATCCCTTAGAAGACAATCATATGAAAGAAAACATAGGAATATTTTTCCTAATGTTAAATGTAACAATTGTGAATTTTTGGGACATATATCTCACACCTGCACTTTAAAGATGAAACCTAATTTGGTGTGGAGAACTAAGATGCATAAACCTAGACATATCATACATGCATCTGATTATAAATTTCATAAAGGTGAACCCAAACTAGTTTGGGTTCCCAGGTCTAACATTTGAGAATTTTGCAGGAATGCTCTCACACAAGACCTCGTGAGAGTATATGGTACCTGGACAGCGGATGTTCAAAGCACATGATTGGAGATACTGCTCAATTCATAACGCTGGAAGCCAGGAGTGGAGGCAAGGTTACACTTGGAGATAATACCACAAAGAAAGTGGTTGGATCAGGTATGATTGGAAATTTGAAAAACTTTTTCATAGACAATGTTTTATTAGTTGAAGGCTTAAAACATAATTTGCTTAGCATAAGTCAGCTATGTGATAAGGGCTATAATGTAAAATTTTTACCTACTAGCTGCATAATTAGCCTAAATGGAAAAATTGTTTTAAATGAAAAAGGGTAAACAATGTCTACATGCTAGATTTAAATTGTATTCAATCTCCTACTGCTTTTTGTTTGAAAACTGTTTCTGATGAATCATGGCTTTGGCATAGGAGACTTTGTCATTCTAGTATGAAAAATCTTAGAAGAATTACCCAAAAGAATTTGGTGAGAGGAATACCTAAACTAGACTTTACTAAGGACCATCTTTATGATGCATGTCAATTAGGAAAACAAGTGAAGTCCTCTTTTAAGTCCAATAAAGATCTTAGGACCAGTAAACCTTTAAAATTCTACACATGGATCTTTTTGGACCTGTAAGCACTGTTAGTCTAGGAGGAAAGGTATATGGATTTGTTATAGTAAATGATTTTTCAAGATTCACCTGGGTTAAATTTCTTTTTCATAAGAGTGAATCATTTGAGGAATTCAGAAATTTTTCAACTTGGATACAAAGAAAACTAGGATGTGAAATAATTTCTATACAAAGTGATCATGGAGGAGAATTTGAAAATGAAAGATTTGAAGATTTCTGTAAAGAAAAGGGGATTGATCACAATTTTTCTGCACCTAGAACTCCTCAACAAAATGGAGTAGTTGAAAGAAAGAACAGAACATTAATAGAAGCCGCCCGAGCAATGTTAGCAGAATACTCGCTTCCTAGATATTTTTGGGCTGAGGCGGTTAGCACTGCATGCTATGTTCTGAATAGGGTGAATGTGAGATCAAATTTGAATAAAACATCCTATGAGTTGCTAAAAGGTAGAACACCAAATTTGTCTCATTTACATGTATTTGGTTGCAAGGTGTTCATACATAATAATGAAAAATCTGCCTTAGGAAAATTTGATCCAAAATCAGATGAAGGAATTTTTGTTGGATATTCAAGTGTTGGAAAATCTTATAGAGTATTCAACAAAAGAACTTTAGTCATTGAGAAAACCACACATGTTGTTTTTGATGAAAATGGAAACATGGAAGAGCCAAAAGTTGTTGAAGAAGAAATTGAAGAAAACTCCCAAAAGATTGATAGATTAAATGTGGAAGAAAATTTAGAAAGAGAAGACCCTTTGCCTAGAGATTTGAGATTTTCTAAAAACCACCCAAAGGAATTAATCATAGGTGAACCAAGTGAGGGTGTTAGAACTAGGCTTGGATTAACCTTTGCCTGTTTTAAAGGTTTTAAATTGTTTCAAATGGATGTTAAAAGTGCCTTTTTAAATGGGGTAATTGAAGAAGATAATTTTGTAGAACAACCTCCAGGTTTTGAAAATTCTAAATTTCCAAATCATGTTTTCAAATTAAAAAAGGCATTATATGGATTGAAACAGGCACCTAGGGCTTGGTATGAGAGGTTAAGCACCTTCCTACTTGAAAGATCTTTTGAAAAAGGAAGTGTGGATACAACTCTCTTTTTAAGGAAAATTGGAAAGGATATACTTATTGTTCAAATTTATGTGGATGACATCATCTTTGGATCTACAAATAAACATCTTTGTGATGATTCTTCTAAAACAATGAGTAGTGAATTTGAAATGAGTCTAATGGGAGATTTAAATTACTTTATAGGATTTAGCATTAAGCAACTTGAGGAAGGTACTTTTCTTAGTCAAACCAAATATATTAAGGACATCCTCAAAAAGTATGAAATGGATAATGCTAAACCTGTTAGTACACCAATGAGTTCTTCAGTTCAGTTGGATAAAGACCTTAAGGGAAAATCTGTTGATCAAAAGAAATTTAGAGGGATAATTGGATCTTTACTTTACTTGACTGCTAGCCGACCAGATATTATGTTTAGTGTTTGCTTATGTGCTAGATTTCAATCAGATCCAAAAGAATCACATTTGACAGCAGTGAAAAGGATTTTAAGATATCTACTAGGAACTCAAAACTTAGGAATTTGGTATCCTAAGTTTAGCTCTTCATTTGAAATTATTGGTTACTCAGATTCTGACTTTGCAGGTTGTAGAGTGGATAGGAAAAGCACTTCTGGAACATGTCAATTCATTGGAAATTCATTAGTTTCATGGTCTAGTAGAAAACAAAATTCGGTGGCACTATCTACTGCAGAAGCAGAATACATTGCATTAGGAAGTTGTGTGGCACAAGTACTTTGGTTAAAACAACAGTTGATTGATTTAGGATTAACTATAGGCACTATTCCAATTTATTGTGATAATACTAGTGCTATTTGCATTTCCAAAAATCCTATTCAACATTCTAGAACCAAACACATTGATATAAGGCATCATTTCATAAGGAATCATGTATACAAAGGAGAAATTGAACTCATACATGTTTCAACTGAAAATCAACTTGCAGACATTTTTACAAAACCTTTAACCTTTGATACCTTCAGTACTTTAAGAACAAGGCTTGGTGTTATTGATTTGAATGCTTAACCAAAATGTCTTTGCAACATTGATACTTGTTGTGTTTTGTTTTTGTGATTTTGTGAATTTTGTGTGTTTTTGAATGAATTGTTTTTGGATTTATGATTTTGTTTTATTGTTTTATGTGTTTTTGAATGTTTTTGTTGATTTTCTTAATTTAAAAAATCAAAATTAAAATTTTTTTTGGAGGAAATCGTCCAGGACGAAATTGTTTTCGTACGGGACGATGTGTGAAGGAACAGTTTGCGCGAATTTAAACCGTTTTGAGAGCAGTTTTTTAATTAGATCGTCTGTACGATATGTGATCGTCCAGGATGAATTTTTCTCTCTCAAACGTTGGGACGATTGAATGCAGCGGCTGAGTGGATAAGACAGTTTTTAATACGAACTTCGTCTGTACAAAATTTTCGTTCGTCCAGACGAACATGTGTCGGTTCATTGTAGGGGACGGTTTTCAAGAGTCATTAAAACGATTCACTTTTTGATCATCTGTACGAAATGTTTTTGTCTGTACGATCGGTCAAGTCAAAAAGCCTGTATGAAGGGACGCATCGTAAGTTGTGTTGAATACGAAAAGTCGTTACATTTTGGTCGAATTGGATCGTCTGTACGAAATTACTTCGTCCAGACGAACGATAATTTTTCGTCCAGGACGAATATTTTCATCCAGGACGAATGTATCGTTTTTCTTTAAATATGAAGGCTTTCAAACTTGACAATCACACTTTCAAACTTCTTTTTCAATCCCTTTTTACATCAAATCAACAATGGCCTCCTCTAGCAAAAGACAAAAGGTTTTGGTGAAGAAACCAAATAGGAATGCCCCAGACAACTTTCTTTCCAAGGCAAATGAGGAATCTTTTCCTCGTTTTGCCTCCGTAAAAATCACTCCGTCTCGCATTCTCATTCAAACTGAGTTGAAATTTCGGGTATTGCACCTCTTCGCCTTAACCCAATTTCAGTTCATTCTTTCTCTCGTCCACTTCTACAACAAACAAACCTACCACTACTTTCTAGCCAACATGAGTTTCAATTCTGATCACTCTATCATTAGTTCTTATGTTTTTAAACAAAAAGTTGAAATCACCAAGCACGACCTTGGTGCATTTTTAAACTTAAGAACTGAAGGATATAGAGCCCACACCCTAATGTCTGAAAACTCCTTCAAATGGTTTGAAATCAATTGGGTGATTAGAGAGATATGCATAACCTATCATGTTGCTAGAGTCTCCGGTATGACCCAAGATGCCCGAATCATCCAGCATATCCTTAGATCCTCAATTATTCCTAAAGCTGGTGATAGGATTAACATTACTCCTCTCCTTTCTGTTCTAACCTTTTTAATCATGGAAAGACATCCTATTGACGAAGCCCAACTCATCATAGATCATATCTATGGGCTTTCAGAAATAGGACATGCTGATCAGAAGAGGAAGAAGAACATTTCATTAGGGCACTTAATTACTTATATTTTGGAAAAGAAGTACAATATAGTGCATCCTGATGAAGAATATGAAGAGCCAGTTTACTATAACGATGCATCATTCAGATTGCTCTTCAAGGAGGAAAAAGAAAAAGAAAAAGCACATGCCAGTGCTTCAGAAGAAGAAGAAGAAGAAGGAGTGCAAGCTTCTGCTTCTCAATCAGATTACCAGAATCTGATTGAGAGATTTGATAGACTAGAGACTCACATTGATCAAAGGTTTGATCAATTTGATGCTCAACTTACGCAGCAGCAACATGACATTGGTAATATTAAAGATGAAGTTCATGAAATAAATACCAATGTAATGTTGATGGCCTCCTACTTCAACCTCTTTGGCGGCATTCCTCCTCCTCCTCCAGAACAGTAGAAATTGTTTTTATGTCTGTGTCTGTTGTATTTTTTTTTTTATCTTATCTGTTTTATTGTAATGTGTTTATTTTTATGTTTTTAAGTTCAATATTTTTTTTTTTGTAATCTGTTTCCTTAATATCAATGAAAGTTTGTTTCTATTGGATTTGTTTTGAAATGTGGTTAATGTTTGTGAATTTCATTAGTATTATTTAATCTACATAGTGCTTAAATTCGATTGTAATTTGAGATTATCTATATTAGAAAATCTAGACTTTCTAAATTTATAATTTGTTTATAACTTGTTGTAATTAGAACTTTTAAATTCATGTCTATTCATTTAGACTACATAAAAGTTAATATTATTATTACAATTTTGATGTTTTCTTATTTTGTATTTCTATGCTCAAATGATATTTATGCACCTAGAAATATTTGAAATTTTAGATTATAGATTTTGGAAAGAATTGGTCAAATTACTCTTGAACATTGTACAAATGTACAAAAATCAAAAGGAATTCGCAAAAATTTGCAAAGTGAAAAAGAGGCACAAAATAAGCCCAACAAAGGAAAAATGCACAAAAATGTGCTCCAAAACTTTGAAAGGATGCGCAAAGCGCCACATGAGGTAATTCTCTTCTTTCCAAATTCGTTCAATCTCTTAATTCAAATTGATCTTATGTTCATTTATATTCTATTGAACTTTGAAATATAGAATTTTTTTTTTACATCTCTCTTGTAATGATTTTCAATAGTCAAATGTCTAAATTGAATCATGTCTTTGATAAATTCTTCTTACTTACAATGTTATATCACTTCTTAAATTTTATGAATTTCTATGATTGATCTAATATCCTTAGTTTAAAATTGCATACCCTATGTCAAATCACAATTTAGATTAAATTTTAAAAATGAATTTCATATAATTATTTACATTTCTTGTCTTTTTCTTCTTCACTTTTTGTTGCTGTCAAAAAGGGGGAGAAATTATTATGTTTGTGTTTTGTGTTTTTGTGGTTTGTGTTTTTGATTTTTGATTGTTCTGTTTGCAAGTTTTTTTTGTGTTAAAAAAAAAATTTGAAAAACAAAAATATTGTTCTTTAATGCCTCCTTATTTTAATGTACTCATAAATTCAGGGGGAGTTTTGGAGATAAGAGATTTGTTTTAACTTGAAACCATACTAATAATAATTGTTTTGCCATCATCAAAAAGGGGGAGATTGTTTGAATAGTTGCTATTTGAATGATTTATATTTGTGCAACTTATGTAGTTTTGATGATTCCAAACATTATTGTTCAGATGTATAGTTATCTCCTAACAATTTTAGAAGATTTGCATTTGCTCTTGTGTGTACTAACATTTCAGGAAAATCAGACTCCAGACTACGATAACTTCAAATCAAATTCAACATGAGATATTTTGTTTATTTGAAATTTGCATTTTCTTTGAATTAGTTTTGAAAGGGAGTGATTGTAATTGAGTGAATAAAATCTCACACACACAAATAAGGAGATCTTAAAATTCTATACTGATCGTACAGGATGATATTTATCGTACTGGACGATCTGTCAGTTATCTCCTATAGAGCACTTGGAACGAATAGGAACTTGCTTGGAAAAATTTTTCTAAGTCCTATTCGTCCAGGACGAATTTTATTATCGTCCCGGACGATGGGTTCTCTGTAAAATTTTCTTCCAGATGAATTTTATCATCGTACAAGGCAACCAGTCCTCTGGAAAATTTTCGTCCCGACGAAAATAAATATCGTACCGGACGATCAGCTCTCTGGAAAATTTTCGTCCAGACGAAAATGAATTATCGTGCGCGGCGATTGGTCCTCTGAAAAATTTTCATCCAGACGAAATAAATAATCGTCCAGGACGATCGACTCTCTGGAAAATTTTCATCCAGACGAACATATTTTCGTCCAAACGATTAACCGACTTAGAACAGTTTTCAGCAGTTTCTAGAACCGACCTTGTAATAACCGTTCGTACTGGACGAACCTAGTTCGTACAGGACGATCAGCTGTACGAAGTTATTTCGTACACATATACAAATTGGGTCGTTTCAGATCGTTTAAGTAAAATCGTCCAGGACGATCCAGGATCGTACAGGACGATCCACTGCGTACAGAATTGGAAACTTGCAGTTTTTGGGCGATTTTTCATGTCTTTTGTATAAATAGTCCAAATTAGACTGCCACCCAATCTTTTTGTCATTTGATCTTTGTGCCTCTTGAGAGAATAGCCAAGGAGAGAGTGGAAGAGAGCATTCAAAGGAGGATTCCTACCATTGGAGCGAGAAGGCTTCACTTGGATTACTAAGGTAAGAGTCTCTACTTGTGAAATTGGATTTCTTCACTCTTTTCTTTCTTCCTTCTAGATTCTTATGAGAAGATCAGTCAACGAGATCCGGTTCTCTGCCGACACTTGGAGAGTGTGAACAGACGAAGGGTTCTCTGCCCACACTAGGAGAGTGTAAAAGGACGAAGGTTCTCTGCCTACACTTGGAGAGTGTGAACAGCCGTAGGGTTCTCTGCCCACACTAGGAGAGTGTAAAAGGACGACGGTTCTCTGCCAGCACTGTGGATTGTGTAAAAGGACGACGGTTCTCTGCCGCACCGGGTAGTGGTGAAAAGAGTGTTTTGTACAGGCTTCTCCGCCTTGCTGTGGGTGCTAAAGGAGAGTCACTTTGTGGTATTAGTGCAACACTCAGAGGGTGACTCTGAGGAGTGGATGTAGGTCTGGTTATAGACCGAACCACTATAAATCTGGTGTCATTTACTTTATTGCTTTTACGTTTCCGCACTTTAAATTTCAGTTTTAACAACTCTGTTGTTGAAAAACATTTTTCTACAAACTTTAAAAGAAAATTTTATTTCGGTTCAACTTTATCATTAAGAGGGTTTAAAATTTTTTTTTAAAAAAAAACTACCAATTCACCCCCCTCTTGGTAGCCGTGGGACATTTACTTAGGCTTAACAACCTAATTACTGGACTCAACAGATGGGTCCCTAGTGAGCTCATACAAAAATGAGGTCAACAGTATACTGTCTTTTTAATTCAATTTGATCTTCACTGTCTTCTATGTCTATTGGAATTTGAAGAATAACTTCCATAAGAATCTTGCCAAAATGATACTCTAAAGAATTGAGATTCCATTCTCCTTCATGGATGAAGAAACTGAGGTTGCTTTCTACTGGATCCAGCATGTTAACATACTTAGGCCATTTATAAATGTTTTTATCAAGAATCCATGTATCATGCATCCAGTTAATAGATCTCCCATTGACTACTTTCCATCTCCCAATCTTTTTTAGATAAGAAGCCCCATTAGTAATGATTTTCCAAGTAGGAGAGCAATTAATTTTTGCTATCTTAGTCCATATATCATTACCATACTTGCCTTTGATAATCTGATTGAGTAGGGAATTAGGCTTCTTGATAAATTCCCAAGCAAATTTAGGTTGAAGCGGACCAATCCTGGAGACAGCAGAGAACAAACCCCTACCTCCTTCATTTTTTTATTTGCATAAAAGTTCCCAAGACACATAATGCAAATCATTACTTCCATTACTCTTGTTCCAAAGAAAACTTCTACACATTTTGTCAAATTCTTTGAAAATTGATGTAGGAACAAGAGATATAGAAGATAAAAACATTGGAAGATAAAGAAAAGCATATTTTACAAGAACAAGCTTCCCTTCCAAAGAAATACAATTCTTTCCCCATGTGTTCAACTTATTAGAAGCCACCTCCATCAGATTTTGAATATCTGAAACAACCTTCCTTCTTAATGTTATTTTAACACCAAGATAATAAAATTCCTTCACAACCTTGTATTGAAGAATAGAAGAGATTATGTTCATTCTTCTCCTATCAGTGTGTTTTCCAAAAATAACCAAGGATTTGGATGCATTAACAGTTTGTCCGGTCCAATTACAAAATTTGGAGACAATGTTTTTAACCAACTTGACCTCTTTGACAATGGCTTTAGAGAAAATAAGAATATCATCGGCATAAAATAAATGAGAAACATTAGGAGCATTAAGAGTAATAGAAATCCCCTTTCCACATCTATGAAGATAGAGAGCATCCGAAAAGATTTGAGAGCATAGAATAAACAAATAAGGAGACAAGGGTCAACCTTGTCTAAATCCACTTTTGCCTAGGATCCAATCGGTCTTCCTCCCATTAATTAAAATGCAATATTTGGGGTCTAAAAAACATTGCATTAACAGCTCTAAGAATTTATTAGGGAAATTAACATGCATAAGAGCTTGCCTTAAAGCTTCCCACCCCATACTATCATAAGCTTGCTCCATATCAATTTTGATAGCTAAGAGTCCACTTTTAGCTTTAGAGTACCAGAATTTATTAAACACTTCTTGGGCCAAAAGAACATGTTCAGATAAGGAGCGACCTCTAATAAAAGCAACTTGATCAGGAGAAATGAGATTATGAATAACTTTCTCCAATCTATTCAAAAGCATTTTGGCAATGAACTTGTAAATGGTCAAGCAAAGACTAATCAGACGAAAATTGGAAGGAAGTAAGGGACTTTTGATTTTAGGAATCAACACAATCATAGTCTCCTTCCAAGTATGATTCATAATGCCCGTAGAAAAAAATTGGTTTACTGCTAACCAAACATCATTATGAATAATATCTCAATAGCATTTTAAAAAGGAGAAAATAATACCATCAATACCAGGTGAAATATTTGAAATTACTAAACGACAAGAGGGGGGGTGAATTGTAAAAACTTCTTAATAATAAACTTAACCCTAAACAATAGTTCTAATTTTTTTGTTGTTTTTGAAACTTTAAAACAAAGATTTATGCAATTTTTTTTTTCACAAAATTTCACATGCAATAGATATGACAAATTTAAAATGCAAGAAAAAATAAACAACGATAAGGAAAGAACACACCAAGAATTTATAGTGGTTCGGTCAAAATATGACCTACGTCCACTCCCCGGAGTCCTCCACTCCGGGATTTTCACTATCAAAATAGTTCTCCTTTTGCCCCCCTCGGCAAGGCAGAGAAGCCTGTACAAACCTCCCTTTCACCAATCGGCGTGGCGGAATACCAAACTCTATTTTCACTCTCTTGGCGACGGCAGAGAACCTTCTCGTTTTTCTCCCTCCTGGAGAAGGCAGAGAACCTCGAGGTAACGGATGTAGACGAGCCTTTCCCTTGGAGATCCTTCCTCAAATCCTTCTCGGGCCACAGGAGGAGCAAGATGCAGCAAGCTTGGAGCAACCGTGTGATCTCCCTCACACCTCTTCTCCCTCACAACGCTCACCTCCTCCTTCCTCTCTCAACCCTCAAGAAGTTCTCTAGAATTTTCTCCCTTGGAATCCCTCTCTAACCACGTTCACCCCCTCTGTAATTCTTACCCAAAAAGAGTTGATTGACACCTAAAAACGGGCTTCAAAAACCTCTGATTTCAAAATTAGCCGTTACTGTTCGTACAGTACGATTCAACATCGTACAGTACGATCTTCACAAACAGCCATCATCCTGGTACGAAGATGTACGAACAGTACAAAAATAAATCGTACTGTACGATAGAATATCGTACGGTACGATCCAACAAGATACTACTCGTACAGGACGATGGTCTGGACGATCGGATGTCGTCTCTGTTCATCGTATGGTATGATTACTATCGTACAGTATGATGTTCAAATTTTCATTAGTCCTGGATTACATGCACTAATCACGGGTTAATTTAAGTAAGTATTAAAAACTGATCGTACAGTACGAACATGTTCGTACAGTACGAACGGCGCAAAATCACTTACTTAAACTATGTCACGGCTAGGGTTTTGGATCTGAACATATCGTACAGTACGAACGACTTCGTACAGTACGATCTATTCACAGAATTGCCCACATAGCTTGGATCGTACAGTACGAAATAAAATCGTACAGTACGATCTACAGAGAAGAATTTTAGTTATAATTTGCAGTTAAAAAAGAACTCTCCCCCTGTGTGTGTGCATGGTTGCTCTTACTCTTACGCATATTGTGGCCAGACTCAATAAAGTAAAAATACAATAAATGAAAAAATACATTATTTGACTCATACTCCTAATCTACCCGGTCTTGAGTCTTCCTTTCTTCCTGAGTCACTTGTGATCTTCCTGAAATGTTAGTGCTCAAGGAAAATAACAAATAAAATAATAATCAATGAAACGCAGTTCAAAAACACTCATTATTTGGCATCATCAAAATCTCAAACTCGGGGTCATGGGTTGCAACAATCTCCCCGTTTTTGATGATGTCAAATAATTTGTTGCAAGTAAGAAAGAAAACCATTTCTTTTGAAAAACATTTCTTTTGTTATTTTTATTTTTTTTTTGTTTTTTTTTTTTGAATTAAACACAAGAAAAAAAAAAGGTACTACAAGTAAGTACGAAACAAAAGATACTGCATTTAGATAAATAGGCATTACAACATCACAACAAACTTCTCCCCCTTTTGACAGCACAAAAAGGAGGAGCAACTAAAAGCAAAAAGTAAGAGAATAAAACAAACAGAAACTACAATGCAAACATAAACAAACTAAGCAGACGGGTCCTGATCTGGTGGTGGTGGAGGTGGATTTGGTTGAAAATATTGAAAGAGAGCATCGAAGCGGTGATCAATTGCAGTGAATCGTTCGCCAAACCACTGCATATCAGTCTCGTGTTGGTGATGCTGTTCTTGAATATGCATGTCGAGACGAGTCTGCAGCTGATCGAAGCGGGCGACTAAGTCATCATCAGAGTGCGCTGGTGCTGGTGCAGGTGCTCGGGGTGCAGCATGGCGTCGTGGTCGAGCTGGAGCTGCGGCTGGTGCATCTTCTCCTTCTTCTTCATCAAAGACGGATTCTTCAGGCTCATGACCCCGATGAAAGAGGATACGGAAGGAAGCATCCGTATAAAAATTAGGAAGCATGTCGGGTTCACCAGGGTAGGATAACTAATATTTATGGTAGAGGATATATCCTATTAGGTGACCAAGAGCCAGATTTTGTTTCCGTCGAGTGGTGGGAAGACGAACAAAGGTCATATGCTGAATATAATTGCTAATCAAATCGACCTCATCAAATTTAATGTTGGACATAATAAGGTAAGTAGCGACTGACAAGGTAGGGGTCAGATTGATGCGGTCGCCACCTTTGGGTATGATAGAGGTTCGAAGAACATGTTGAATGATACGGGCATTTCTGGTTAAAGATTGGACTAGAGGCTGGTGTTGATGAAAAACAGTATTCCTAAGGACTCTATTTACATCGCTCCAATCAAAACCATCGGTAAGAAACGAGCGAACCATAGGTCCTTTAGTGGACAGCCCAATATGTTGGGCGATGTCAGCTCTAGTTATTTCAACGGGACGGCCACAAACAAAGGAGTGAAAAGTGGTGTTATCAACAGTGTAGGTGAGGTTGGCGAGAAATTCAAAAAGCAGTTCAGAATTGTATGGAAACGCTAGGGTGAGTAGGAATTGAAAAGTGGTGGAGACAAAGAGGCCCATTACCTCGAAATTTAGAGCGGCCTGATTAAGCATTTTCGAGGGAGAAATTTTGCAAGCCTTATATCGGTAGTAGGCTTCCTCATTCTCACTATTTAGAAAGCGATCGGGTTGACGATGGGATGAGGACGAGCTTCCAGCAGTCATCCGACCTCGTTTAGACATTGCAGGAGGGCAAGAAAACGAAGTGAAGGTGAGTGAGGAGAGGGTTGAGTGAATTTAACAGCCTAGGCAAGGGTATTTAAAGAGATTTCCATAAATCGTACAGTACGATCGGAGATCGTACAGTACGATATCCAATTAATATTCTGACGGGTCGTTTCGGGAAAAGACAGTCAAATCGTACAGTACGATACGTCTCGTACAGTACGATCAGGCGAATATCGATCGTCCCGAGGCCCTCAGTACGACTTTTGACCAAAAGTTTCGTACTGTACGAATAGGTGGATCGTACAGTACGATACGTAATAAATATCGTACCGAACAGCTATTACTCAGATTGTCCTTTTGTGATGATGTGGATCGTACAGTACGAAACGAATGGATCGTACAGTACGATACTCAATAATGTCGTACCAACCGGGTTTAATTCGTCCCAATCCGTGCTGACGTGGATCGTACAGTATGAAATGAATGGATCGTACGGTAACTCAATAACGTCGTACCAACCGGCTTTGATTCGTCCCAATCCTTGTGACGTGGATCGTACAGTACGGTATGGATCGTACAGTACGATGAACAGTCATTGTAAGTGTTGATGTGGTGAGTGTGTGGTGATCAGGAGCAGCCCTAAAGAGATTTTTTTTATTATTATTATTATTATTTTTATTATTATTATTATTATTATTATATATATATATATATATTTATGCATTTATATCTATGACACCTAATCTAGTCCTCAAGGTGCTAAAGGTGTCAAAAGCTAATGGTTTTGTGAATATGTCTGCCAATTGATCTCCTGTAGCGATATGATGTAATTCTATATCTCCCTTAGCGACGTGATCTCTAATGAAATGATGTCTAATGTCTATGTGTTTCGTTCGAGAGTGTTGAATTGGATTCTTAGAGATACAAATTACACTTGTGTTGTCACACATGATCGAGATGGTTCCAACAGGTAGTCCAAGATCAAGAATTTGTTGTTTTAACCATAGTACTTGTGCAACACAACTTCCTACCGCAATGTATTCTGCCTCGGCTGTGGAAAGTGCTACTGAGTTTTGCTTCCTACTGGACCAAGAAACTAATGATTGTCCGATGAATTGGCAGGTACCAGAGGTGCTCTTTCTATCTATCCTACATCCTGCGAAGTCAGAATCTGAGTACCCTAAGATTTCAAAGGAAGTGATGTGTCTGGGATACCAAATTCCTAAGTTTGGGGTGCCTAGTAGATATCTAAGAATTCTTTTGACAGCAGTTAAGTGAGACTCTTTAGGATCGGCTTGGAAACGGGCACAAAGGCACACACTAAATATTATGTCCGGTCTACTGGCAGTCAAGTAAAGTAGGGATCCAATCATTCCTCTATATTTTTTCTGATCTACTGGTTTTCCACTAGGATCCTTATCTAATTGGATTGTCGAACTCATTGGGGTGTTCATGGGTTTTGCACTATCCATTTCATATTTCTTTAAAATATCCTTAATATACTTTGATTGGCTGAGAAAGGTTCCATTATCCATTTGTTTTACACTAAAGCCAAGAAAGTAATTAAGCTCTCCCATCATGCTCATTTCAAACTCATTACTCATTGTTTTTGAAAATTCATCGCATAAGTTTTTATCCGAAGATCCAAACAATATGTCATCTACATATATTTGAACAATGAGAATTTCTTCTTTGACCTTTTGTAAAAAGAGTGTAGTATCTACACTACCCTTTTAAAATCCTCTATCCAAAAGAAATGAGCTAAGTCTTTCATACCATGCTCTAGGTGCTTGCTTTAATCCATATAGTGCCTTTTTTAATTTGAATACATGGTTTGGAAATTGTGAATTTTCAAATCCGGGGGGTTGCTCAACGTAGACATCTTCCTTAATTACCCCATTCAAAAATGCACTCTTCACATCCATTTGATATAACTTAAAGTTCTTGAAGCAAGCAAAAGCTAAGAGCACTCTTATGGCTTCTAGTCTAGCAACCGGGGCAAAGGTTTCTTCAAAGTCTATTCCCTCAATCTGGTTGTACCCCTTAGCTACTAGCCTTGCTTTATTCCTTATTATTGTTCCTGAATCATTCACCTTATTCTTGAAGACCCATTTTGTTCCAACAACACTTTGCTCTTTAGGTCTCTTAACTAACTCCCAAACATCATTCCTGGTGAATTGGTTCAACTCTTCTTGCATTGCTAGAATCCAGAATTCATTTCCTAAGGCTTGATCTATACTTGTAGGTTCTATCATAGAGATGAAAGCTGAGTGACTAACCTCCTTCCTAAGTCCATGCCTAGTCCTTACACCTTCTGAAGGGTCTCCTAAAATTAACTCTTTAGGATGACTAGAAGAATATCTCCATTCTCTAGGCAAAACTTCCTGAGGTTCGACCCTTTCTCCTAAGGTCATCGTCTCTACTCCTTGAATTGTCTCTATTTCATCATCTTCAATTTTAGATTCTGAGGGCTTATCTGATTCATCAAATACCACATGGGTGGATTCTTCTACTACAAGGGTTCTCTTATTAAAAATTCTATAGGCCTTACCTATAGAAGAATAACCTAAGAAGACACCCTCATCAGACTTGGGATCGAATTTTCCTAAGGGATGTTTACCATTATTTAAGATGAAGCACTTACACCCAAAGACATGTAAATGTGAAAGGTTTGGTGTCCTACCCTTAAGGAGTTCATATGGAGTTTTATTCAGCTTCGATCTAATGTTTACTCTGTTCAAAACATAACAGGCTGTGTTGACTGCTTCTGCCCAAAAGTATCTATGAAGGGTATACTCCGCTAGCATTGCCCTAGCAGCTTCTACCAAAGTTCTATTCTTCCTTTCTGCTATGCCATTCTGTTGGGGTGTTCTAGGGGCTGAGAAATTGTGCTCTATTCCTATCTCTTGACAGAATGACTCAAATCTATCATTTTGGAACTCTCCACCATGATCACTATGGATTGTTGATATTTCACAACCTAATTTTCGTTGAATCCATGTGGAGAAAACTTTAAATTCCTCAAAAGACTCATTCTTGTGTGCTAAGAATCTTACCCAAGTAAATCTAGTGAAGTCATCTACAATCACAAATCCATAATTCTTTCCACCTAGACTGGGTGTACTAACGGGTCCAAATAAGTCCATGTGTAGAATTTCTAGTGGCCTAGAGGTGATCACGTCTCTAATTGAGTGAAAGGATGATTTGACTTGTTTTCCTTGTTGGCAAGCATCACATAAGTGATCCTTGGTGAATTCTAACTTAGGTACACCTCTAACTAGGTTTTTCTGAGTGATGTTTCTAAGAGTTTTCATGCTAGCATGACATAGTCTCCTATGCCATAGCCACGAGTCATCAACTATTGTTTTCAAGCAAAATGATTTTGAACTATCAACGCAATCAAGGTCTAACATGTAAACATTGTTAATTCATTTTCCTTCTAAAATTAATTCATCAAATAAACTAATCAGGCATCTATCAGTAAAAAATTTAACATCAAAACCTTTGTCACACAGTTGACTAATGCTAAGTAAGTTATGCTTTAAACCATCAACTAATAAAACATTTTCAATTAAAAAATTCTTAGCATTACCAACGATACCTGAGCCTATCACCTTCCTGGTAGTGTTGTCTCCCAACGTTACTTTGCCTCCAGTTTTGGTCTCCAATAGGATGAACTTCTTCATATCTCCAGTCATGTGTCGCGAGCAGCCACTATCCAGGTACCACATGCTCTCACTAGGTCTTTTGTGAGAGCATCCCTACAATTTCATTCAAAGGTTAGATTTGGGAACCCAAGTGAGTTTGGGTTCCTCCTTATGCTTGTATGAATGAGATGTATGCATGTTATGCTGTGATGGATGCAGTTTAGGTCTCCATACTAAGTGTGTCCTACGGTGAATTGTGCATGTGCGGGCTATGTGACCTAACATGCCACAAGAGAAGCACCTAACACCAGGAAATGGATTTACTAATCTATGAGTATGGTGGTGCCTCTTCCTAAGGTTTTGAAATGCATGCTGTGTTGGGGGTTTTCTAGGATGGCCTACTGTGAGTGATGCAATTTCATTTTCTAGTTCTTTTATCTTTTCACTATAAGTTTTGTTTTGAGCTGTCAATCCATCAACTTCTATCAATAGCAAGTGCTCACTATGATCTACTTCTAATGCAAGTGCAGTTAGTTTTTCAAACTCTACATCTAGTTCAATATGTGATGTTTTCAAGGATTCATGCGCTTCACTTAGTTCAATATGCTTCTTATTTAATGCATCATACTCATCAAGAAGTAACATGTGATCTTTATCTAAATCAGAATTTTCTTTAACTAAGTTAGCATGCTCAATTTGTAAGGAACTAAATTCAATATTAAGTTTAGCATGCATTTTCTTCAGTTTCCTATACGAGTCATGAATATTCTCAGAAATAAGCAGTAATTCATCATAAGAAAGTTGACATACCTCATCTTGATCCAATTGATCAAGGTTATCATTAGCCATAAGACACAAATTTGTTACCTCCTCCTCTGCTTCTTCTTCTGATGATTCTGAGGCAGAGTCGGCCCAAAAAGCTTTCTGTGTCTTTGTCTTTCCTCTCTTGTATTTAACTTTATCATCTCCTTTCTCCTTTGCTAGTTGACTCTTCAGATTAGGGCAATCGGCTCGAAGGTGACCTGGCTTCCTGCACTCAAAGCAAATTGTATCAGATGAAACCTTATTGGACCTTGAGCTCTTACCTTTATTCCAGCTGTTCTGATGACGCTTTTGTTTTCTCTTCAAGAAATTTTTGAACTGTCGGGTCATCAGTGCTATCTCATCATCTTCCTCCCCCGCAGAGCTTTCACTTTCTGAGTTGCTAGCTTTTAATGCCACCGTCCGCTCCTTTTTCTTTTCACCTGCATCACTTTGCCTTTGGCTCACTCCTTGCTCATATGCAATGAGTGACCCAATGAGGTTATCAATAGAATAAACATTAAGATCTTTAGACTCAGTGATAGCAGTTATCTTAGCATCATAGGAACTAGGTAGGCATCTAAGAATTTTATTCACTTTCTCAGAATTTGAAATTTCTCTACCTAATGCATGCAATGATGTCACAATTTGGGTGAACCTAGTGTACATGTCAGAAATTGTTTCGCTAGGTTTCATACGGAATAATTCATAATCATGTAGTAGAATGTTAAGCCTAGACTGTTTTACTTTGTTTGTTCCTTCGTATGTGATGCACAGTCTATCCCAAATCTCCTTACCAGAAACACAAGTAGATACTCTCATATAGTCCTCAGATTTTAATGCACAAAAAAAACAGTTTAAGCACTTAGCATTCAGTTGGGCTAATTCCCTATCCTCATTGCTCCATTCAATAAAAGGTACAGAAGTTTTCAAACCATTAACAATCTTGAACGGTGCAACATATCCATCATTTACTAACATCCACATGCGGTAATCTATAGATTGTAAAAATGTAGACATTCTAATTTTCCAGAAATCAAACGGTATGTTATCAAAAAGTGGTGGACGAGTTATTGAATAACCCTCCGCAGTGTTATGATTACCAAAATTCGACATGATCGTTTTTTCAAGGTTTTCTAAAACACTATTTTTGAAAAATAAGCTCTGATACCAATTGAAATTACTAAACGACAAGAGGGGCGGTGAATTGTAAAAACTTCTTAATAATAAACTTAACCCTAAACAAGAGTTCTAATTTTTTTGTTGTTTTTAAAACTTTAAAACAAAGATTTATGCAATTTTTTTTTTCACAAAATTTCACATGCAATAGATATGACAAATTTAAAATACAAGAAAAAGTAAACAACGATAAGGAAAGAACACACCAAGAATTTATAGTGGTTCGGTCAAAATATGACCTACGTCCACTCCCCGGAGTCCTCCACTCCGGGATTTTCACTATCAAAATAGTTCTCCTTTTGCCCCCCTCGGCAAGGCGGAGAAGCCTGTACAAACCTCCCTTTCACCAATCGGCGTGGCGGAATACCAAACTCTATTTTCACCCTCTTGGCGACGGCAGAGAACCTTCTCGTTTTTCTCCCTCCTGGAGAAGGCAGAGAACCTCGAGGTAACGGATGTAGACGAGCCTTTCCCTTGGAGATCCTTCCTCAAATCCTTCTCGGGCCACAGGAGGAGCAAGATGCAGCAAGCTTGGAGCAACCGTGTGATCTCCCTCACACCTCTTCTCCCTCACAACGCTCACCTCCTCCTTCCTCTCTCAACCCTCAAGAAGTTCTCTAGAATTTTCTCCCTTGGAATCCCTCTCTAACCACGTTCACCCCCTCTGTAATTCTTACCCAAAAAGAGTTGATTGACACCTAAAAACGGGCTCCAAAAACCTCTGATTTCAAAATTAGCTGTTACTGTTCGTACAGTACGATTCAACATCGTACAGTACGATCTTCACAAACAGCCGTCGTCCTGGTACGAAGATGTACGAACAGTACAAAAATAAATCGTACTATACGATAGAATATCGTACGGTACGATCCAACAAGATACTACTCGTACAGGACGATGGTCTGGACGATCGGATGTCGTCTCTGTTCATCGTATGGTACGATTACTATCGTACAGTACGATGTTCAAATTTTCATTAGCCCTGGATTACATGCACTAATCACGGGTTAATTTAAGTAAGTATTAAAAACTGATCGTACAGTACGAACTTGTTCGTACAGTACGAACGGCACAAAATCACTTACTTAAACTATGTCACGGCTAGGGTTTTGGATCTGAACATATCGTACAGTACGAACGACTTCGTACAGTACGATCTATTCACAGAATTGCCCACATAGCTTGGATCGTACAGTACGAAATAAAATTGTACAGTACGATCTACAGAGAAGAATTTTAGTTATAATTTGCAGTTAAAAAAGAACTCTCCCCCTGTGTGTGTACATGGTTGCTCTTACTCTTACGCATATTGTGGCCAGACTCAATAAAGTAAAAATACAATAAATGAAAAAATACATTGTTTGACTCATACTCCTAATCTACCCGATCTTGAGTCTTCCTTTCTTCCTGAGTCACTTGTGATCTTCCTGAAATGTTAGTGCTCAAGGAAAATAACAAATAAAATAATAATCAATGAAACGCAGTTCAAAAACACTCATTATTTGGCATCATCAAAATCTCAAACTCGGGGTCATGGGTTGCAACAATATTTTTGCCTGAAAAGATAACCACCGCCAGCATCTCTTCCTTCGTGAATTCTGCTTCCAAACATTTCTGATCATCACTAGTAATGACAGCCCAAGCCAATGGCCAGTCATCTAGAGAACAATCTCGGTGGCGCCACTTTGATTTGAAAAAATAAGAGAATGCTTCTTGAATTAGAATAGGATCTTCAGTAATAAGTCCAGACTTAGTCTTGGTAATATTGATCCAGTTGTTGTTCCTCCTAGCATTGGCAAAGGCATGAAAAAACGATGAGTTTGAATCTTCTTCCTCCATCCATTTAGCTTTAGCTCTTTGTTTCCACCAAGAGTTGAGCCGGGCTAGAATAATGTTGAGTTCATTGATCTTGCATTTGAGAATTTGGAGATTAAGATCAAAAATTCTACCATCAACTTCCTCTTTTTGAAGTTCCAAGATTTCAATTTTCAATTCATCTCTCAGCATATTGAGATTCTTAAATTTTGCTTTGCTCCAAAAATATAATGCTTTCAAAGTTCTTTTGAACTTTAAATTCAAAGAAAAGGCTGGATCCTCACAATTACCGATTTTCCAATATTTAGAAACCACAGATTTGGCTCCATAGTAAGAGGCCCAAACATCCTCAAACTGTAGGATCCTATCAAAGACTTCAGCAGGCTTGAAGATCTCAAGAAGAATTGGACAATGGTATGAAGCTATACGAGCCAAGTGCTTGACACGAGCAATGTGAATACAGTTAAGAGCAGTGGAGTTTATAAAACAACGGTCAAGCTTTTCCAGAATACGAGCTCCACCAATTTTATTGTTGCACCAAGTAAATTTGGGCCCATAAGCTTCCACTTCATGAAGATCATTATTTATCAAAAAATTCTTCATATCTATAGCACCTTGAGATAAAATAAATTTCTTTCCTCCTCTCTTATCTTCTTGAGATAAGAAACAATTAAAATCTTCACCCACTACCATAGGCATTTCATTTGAACAATGCTTCTCCAAGCTCTCCCAAATAATCTTCCTCACTATAGCATTGGTGCTTCCATACACTGCAGCAACCAGCCAATTATTTTTGTTGAAGACATTCAAAGTTCCAATGATAAATTGCGGAGATTCTTCAATAACAGAGAACACAGCCAAATCTTTTCTCCATAATATCATCAGGCCACCAGATAAGCCATTAGACGGGATCATGAAGTAATCCCAATTGCTTCCCAAGAAATTCAACACCTGAGAATTATCCAAGTTACTGATTTTTTGTTTCCAATAATCCCACCATTAGCACATTGTTATCTTTAATAACCTCTTTCAAATATAGAGCAGCCTCAACTTTCTTGGCTCCTCTACAATTCCAAAAAACCAGAGAAGTCATTATTTAAAGATGGGAGAATGACTCCCAATCTTTTTAGATTTGCTTCCATCTAATTTTCTGTTTCTAGAGAGGATGTTTCCAGGGCCAAGAGACTTCAGTTATTTTAGAAGTTTAACCTTTTTACCTGAAGAAACTTTCTCTGGAACAGCAATTTTAATCATATCTCTGGTTAGAAGATTGTTAACTGTTCCATATTTAGGAGAATAGATGTCCTTCGTCACCTCATGTTCCAAATCTGCATCCATAAGAGCCACATTTTCTTTTTCCTTCAAGAATTCCAGATTGCTATAGATTATTTCACCCTCTTGAGTTTCTATATCAGTCATACCATCCGCATTTTGCTCCACATTCCCCGCATCATTCAATACTTCCATCCTAGATAATACCTCAAATTTATTATGATCCAGGATAATATGATCAATATTAGAAGCAGCCACTTGAGTAACTTCAGAAGTTACATTAATAAGTCCCACTTGCGGTTTAAAATAGGGATCTTCAACATTTGAAAAGGGAACTTCTGATCCTTGTTTCAAGGTTCTGTTAATTGGAGCCAATGCTGAAGTAGTTTTATTCAAAATAGTTTTAGGAACAAAGATCTTCTTAATAAAAAGAGCATTCATCTTAAGAGAGTTTTTCTTCATTACATCAAATCTGTGTCTTCTCTTGCCATAGTTAACTTGTGTCCAATTTCCAAATCCATCAGCCGCCTCATTAAGCTTAGATCCATCTGAGACCTTTGATTTATTGAGAGTCAATTTGTCCACACCAACATCTTCTGGAAAAGAACCTTTGTTCTTATTAATTTCAATGCATTTTTCAGAAATGTGGCCAATCAAACCACATTTAGAACAAATATTAGTGACGCCCTCATATTCAATTTTTTGAAAGAATTTGCCTTTCAAACCTTCTACCCAAACTCCATTAGGTAATTTCAAATCAAGTGGAACACGGACACAAATTCTAGCAAATTCTCTTCTACTCCATTGGAACATATTTCCATCTAGGAGATAAGGTTTTCCCATAAGAGAAGCTATCCTACAGATATTCACATCATCCTAGCAATGGAGCAGAAGATTGGGAAGCCTTATCCATAGAGGAGTTGAAAAGCCTTTTAAAGAATTGGGATTAAAACTAGCTGACCATTTATCTAGTCCAACCACTTGACCTTTCACAAACCAAGGTCCATCAGTAAGGATTTTATCCGGAACACTACCATTTTCAAAGGAGCAAAGAACCCAGCCAAGACCTAAGCCTGTGATGTGAAAATTACCGAACATGCTCCATTGTCTCCTTAAATCCACACAAATAGATTGAAAAGAAGTGTTGTCTCCAAACACCTTTACCACAATAGCCTTATCAAGTCTTTTTGAATTTTCCATTTCCTTCTCAGCGTGAAGCTTAACTACCAAGCCATCTTCAGATAAGAAACTTCCCAGGTCCAGATTCTCCACATTGATGTTTTCTTTTTTCGTCCAGGCTGAAAGAATTTTAGCATTATTCTTCTTCAATTCTGGGAGAATTTTGTTATGGATATCAAGATTTTTCTCCTTAGGATCCTCAAACAAATCCTTTTGCAACATATTCTTCTTCAATTCTGGGATAATTTTGTTATGGACATCAAGATTTTTCTCCTTAGGATTCTCAAACAAATCCTTTTGCAACAAATCTTCATTCAGCTTGTCTTCAAGATCATTATTCACTCCCGTTACAGGGGATTCAAAGTTCATTTTATGAACAGGAGAAGATGGCAATGAAACAGAATTAAAACATTTATTAGAACAAATTTTCAAACCGGATGAAGAGGAAGCCTCCAATTTAAGATCATCTTTAAAATTACCTCTGAAGAGTTTCAGATTTGAATAATCCAGATTGGAATTCAATTCTTCCATCATAATCCCTTTCCCTTTACCTGGAACAGAAATTGGAACTTTCTTCATTGTTAGACCTCCTTCATTGATAATCAGAGCTTTTTCTTTAAAACTTTTAACCTTGCTGTTGAATAGATCCATTGCTTTAGATCCACCATTGAAAACATCAGACGATTGCCTTGCTTGAACAGATAGAACTTTCTTATAATTCGCCCACACTTCCGTGGAAGGTAGACGATTGCCCTCCATAATAGCCACGAGAGTCTGGAAAGGGCTCTCGCCGGCGCCCAGATCACTGGAGAAAAACTCAAATCAGCTCTATGATAATTGATGGTCCCACAGAAGATCTAGCGTGAACCTTATCTCCACCAGAACGAAGCTTCGATTCATATGTAACTCTGATGGATCCTTCGAGATGTTCAGTAAAGGTAAACGCGCCAACCGAAGATCAGCGGCCGTCCTCCGTCATCGCCACTGGCCGGCGACGATGGTAGCTGAAAAATCGTGAATTGAAAATTCAAAAACTTCCGCTGTTTCTCTCTCTAACGGCTATTTCTCTCTCTAACGTTCTCTCTATAATCCACTTTCATGATGATATTTTATTCAACAATTTTTTTCAAAAATAGTTGGTTAATAATATTTGCATTTAGTCATTGTTAATTCCTTCATTATAAAAGTCTCATCACTTTTTGAAATTAATCTAATTTCTATCAGGTTTATTTTTCCCATATATTTTAAATTCCAAAGGAAATTTTTTAGAAAAGAGTTAAAAATTAACTAAGTTATATTGAGAAAATCAAATGCTAAGAGAAAATAAAGTAATTTTTTTTGCAAATTACATAATTTAAAAATCAAATGTTCAAACCAAATATACTCATTACAAGAATATTTTAATTTACATATTTGATTATTTTTATTTTAAATATAAAATATTATTTTTATCTAAATATAATGTAACGTTAATTAATTAATCATATGTATATTTACTTAATATATAAAAAATTATATAAAAGTTTATCATATTCTTATATCTAAACTAACATACAAAAACATCATATATTTAAATAAAATTAAATTCAATATTAAATATAAAACATAAATTTAAGTTATTTTTAAAACAATTTTGCGTATTATTTAATGTATCGGTTTTCATATGAGAAAAGTTTAACATTACTTAAATATTATACTAGTTATAATAAATAAAAAAATATTATGTTCCATAAAAAAATGTTAAAAAAAAATACTATGTTGCTCTCGCTTAACTATAATAATAATAATAATAAATTTATAAGCCTACTTGAAAAAAAAAATTTCATTTGCTTCCACCCGGTTAACACAGTAAAAAAGAATATTCAATATAAAATGCAAAAAAAAAAAAAGTCTTGACAGAAAATGCAATTACTGTTTGCATTTTATATTAAAACGCAATTGTTTTTTTTTTGTGTATTTAGATAAAAACAAATTTATGCAGTGCGTTCTAGATCCTTTTAAAATTAAATTTATATCACGTTCCTTCTCCTAAATCCTACGTGGAACATGATCCTTTTAAAAGTTTCATCAAAAGAAAGTCTAAGGTATAATTGCCCTGGAACAGCTGATTTAAGCAAGCCTTCTTACTTTATCCTCTCCAATTAATTTTTAGTCAATTAAAATTAATTGAATTAATAAGAATTGTGCAACATTTATAAAGAGCAACATTAGATGTTGTTTCATTTGTTTTTCAAGTGTTTATCTTCATCTTAGTACTCAAAATTTATTTAATATCAAGTCAGTAATATGTTTTTTTGGCATTACATTTCATTTGTTACTAATTTTTTTTATTTACAATCCTATATATTTATGTCCTCCTGTATTCTTAGTTTGTGAAATCAAATAGATATAGCATATGATGGGTTGTTAATATCATGGATAGAAGTTTGATATTTTGGAAAACAATTACTTTGTAATTGTTACACATATCAAAATCTTATATATTATAAAAGAAATATAAAGAAGAATGGAAAATAAATAATGTTTGTTTGAATTATCTACTCAACGTCCTCTATTTTTCTCTATCATATAATCTTATTAATTATTATGTAATAAATATCTAAAAATTTTATATCAATAATAATATTTTGGAATGGCCAAGATATATATTATGATTTCAGATATTCAATTAATTTTTTTTAACAAACTTAAAGCATTAAATATGAACAATAAAATTAAAGAATATGAAATAAGTGTCAGAATTATATTTTCTTCAATAATCACGTTCATGTTATTGCTCTAATGCAAAGATTTTTCAATTTGAGACACCAATACTTTATTATTTTTATGGTGAGGTTATACTTGCTCTGATAAATATCATCTACCCAACCAGGCAACCAGAGAAAAAAATCCCCACTATAGGAGTAGAAAAAATAACAACAGCCAACAAAAAACGGAAATCTCTAGAAACCAGACAGATAACAACAGCAGTAACCCCAGATAAGAAACAACAACCTGGAGGGAAGAACCCCAAACAACAACCAATAAACCACCCAACTACCAGTGATTGAAGAAGTCAAAGCCAACATAGAAAAGATAAAACTAAAACCGCTCCTAACCAATTAGGAGACCAAAAATACCAATCCAACAAAGGCACTAGATAGAGCAATACCAAGCCACCGAAACATCAGGAAACAAGGCCCAAAAACACACGCAGGGCACCCACAACCAAAACCACCTAAGTTCTAACATAGGGAACACCAATATGATCAAGACTAATAAGCCCATTCAGATGCGTTGGAAGGTTGGTCCCAATCAAATCCAAAAAATCCTCAAGACCACACCCCCAATTAGCAAGCCAAGAAGCACAAACATTACCCTCATTACAAATATGACATAAGAAATAATTCAAAAAATATAAAAGATTCTTAATCTCCCTAACTATATAAAAACGGTTAGTATTGCAACCCATATCATTACCAGGGTTTAAGAATTGGAAATTATAATTAGAATTAACCTCAATAAACACATAAGTTAAGTTTAAAGAAATACATAACCTTAAACCATAGAGGATAGCCAAAGTAGTAGGATGGAAAACATCCCTGTTTTGAAGAGGGCAGCGAAAGCCATAATAAGATTACCATCAGTATCTCTGATAATTCCACCACAGCCCACAGTGGAGTCACTACTAACACCATTCATGTTCAGCTTATAAAAAATAATGGGAGGTTTGATCCAATAAATAATTCTAGAGTCTTTGGCAATATGACCATCCTCCAAATTAAGGCCTAACGCATAACCAATAAAAGTATAATTCTTGAAGTTCTTAGAAGAAATCAGATTAACAAAAAATAAGCCAATATCTTATCTTTAACATTCTAGATAACCTTAAGATTATTTATATGAATATCATTTAAAAGAGAATTATTCCCTTCTAACCATAAATACCATAAAATGAGGTAATGAATGACATTTCTAATGTGCCCTTTAGTCTTAATGGACCAAGCATTAAGCATAGATTTCAAGGATAAATACGCATTAAAGTAATTTAGTTGAAACATGCCATCAAAATAAACCTAAGTTTTAGTAGCAATAGGACCAAAAATAAAAACATGGTGCATATTCTCCAAATGGTAACAACATTGGCATTTAGAAGGCAAAACAAAACCTCTATTAATAAGATTATCATCAGTGAAAATAAATTTATGCAAGGTTTTCCAGAAAAATAAGGCCACAGTAGAAGGAATACTCTTATGCCATATCATAGAGAAAATATTCTCACAATGTTTTTAGACTGAAAGGCATGCCCAGCATTTTTCAAATGAAAGCAGCCATCTTTAAACAAATCACATAAGATAATATCATTAGAAGTAATATTGATAGGAAGGTTCAAAATTTGATGAATAATGTAGTCCTGGATGACATTAGAGAGCTTTTCATAATCCCAACAATTATCAGAATTAAAAGAATTAACCTTAACCACCACAATAAAAGAAGTTTTCATAATGGAATCAATAGATTGATTATCCAACCAGCAATCTTGTCAAAAAAAAATATTACCCTCACCAAGCCCCTAAGAAATGAAAGGCTCAACAGACCATTTAACCTTACAAAGTCTCTTCCACACTAAAGAATCGCCTTGATTAAAAACACATGTAGAAATATGTTTACCAACACAATATTTAGTAGACATAAAATTAGCCCAAAGACTCACTTTAGCACAAAACTTAAACCAAAGCTTAAAAAAAAAGCATAAGATAAGTCATTCATACTTTTATAACCTAAACCCCATTCAGCCAAAACACCACAACATTCATACCAAGAAGCCCAGGAAATTTTGGAATTGGTGGAAGTACCTTTCCAAAAAAAAAAATTATTAATAAGTCTATGCACTCTATTACAAACCTCTTTAGTCGGTAGCAGAGTTTGAAAGATATAAACTGACAAAGAGCAGAGAACACTTTTAACAAGAGTTAATCTATGACCAAAGCTCAAAAAATTAGAATCCCACGATAAAAATTTATTCTAAATAGAGATAATACGATCATTAAAAAAAAGTTTTTTTAATTGCAATAGCAAATTAAGAAAAAGAATCTAGATACAAGCTAAAGCAAAGGCTCACATTCCTTCTTGAACAAAAAACTAAGAGAATAAGGTATGTTAGCAAAAAAAAACTATCAAAACAAAAATTGTTATCTAAAGCCAAAGTAGCACACAAATCAGCTACTTGGTTACAATCTATATGAATATGGTAAAAAATTACCTTATTGAAATCGGCTAAAAATAGAAGATCTTCCTCTATCCGATTGTAGCTTTGCCACTTAGCCTTATTCAAATAATTTTGAATGAACTTGATAATATTGAGGTTGTCACCTTCAATTATTACTCCTTTGCTATTAAACATCCAAGATTGAATGAATTTCTGAATTGACATCACCACCTCCATCTCGAGTTGAGCTATATCCCAATGAATTCTTCTATCACCAAATGCAAGTAGTAATCTTCCTTTGTAATCTCAAAAGATACCTTAAATACCCGCTCTATTTGAGGGTAAGAGAGAAGCATCAACATTAATCTTAATCCATCTTAGCGGTGGAGGGTGCCAAGTATTTTGAAACTCCCTAGAGAGATTAGCACCCCAGCTATCTATGAATGGATTAGAATTTTTGAAAGCTGTAGACAGAACATTAGCAGTAGTAACAGAGCTAGGACATGCGTCTTTACCATGGGCAACTTCATTCATGTTCTTCCAGCATAAGTATACCATTGTGCAATAGAGATTGACAATGGTAGGAGCAAACACAGTGAGAGTTCTCAGTTCTTTTATACATTCATCCAGCGAATGAAAAGTGGGGATATAGAAACCCCACTCTTGAATCTTACGTATAACAGCCAGCACATGATTACAACTAACAGCAATATGTTCCAGATTTTCTACCTCTTGATAGCCTCTAGCACATAAGTTGGAATTGGTAAGCTCCTATACTTTAAAAATTCATTAGTTGGAATGGCAAATTGATACATCCTCCACCAAAATAGCTCAACCCGAGATATTAATTTCAGTTTTTTTAGCCATTTTGAGAACCCCAAATCTTCTACTGTATTATCATGATTGTTGTCAGCTTTATACGCACGGGCAGAGATGGTTTTTCCTGATAGAGGGCAAATCTCCTCCAATTAATCTTCTGTAGCTTCCCCGTCAATCAAGATTTGAAGAATAAAGGTGATTAAATTCTCATGGAAGAAGCAATATAAATCTTCCACTTTCTAGTTTCCATTCGGAATTATGAAATAACTAAGCTTTAGTCCTTCCAAACCCAAGCAATCCGCAGTAATAGGCCATTCATTCAAACATTTGTCTAACAACCAAATGTCATTAAGAACATTAATCTTTTGCCTATTAACCACTCTCCACCTTAATAAAGGCTTTAAGTATTCAGCACCCTCACTAAGTAATTTCCAAGCAATTAAAGAACCTTTCCTACAATTTGCATTCATCAGATTATCTCCATATTTTGCTGAAAGAACACAATTCAGTAAAGAGTCTTTGTTATGTATCATCCTCCAAGAAAACCTTGCTTTAAGAGGACCGGCTCTACTAATAGCCGAATGGAAGTTCAAACCTCCCTCAGTTTTTGATTTACAAAGAGTTTTCCAGGCAACATAATGCATACCTTTATTTCCATTACTTTTATGCCAAATAAACTTTCTACAGCATTTATAAATCTCATAAAGTGCCTTCCATGGAACCAAATTATGAGTAGAAACAAAATTTGGAAGAGTCAAAAGAGACAACTTAGCAAGGGTGATCTTACCAGCCAAAGAGAGACATTTACGCCCCCACGTATTCAGTTTCTATAAAATATGGTCCAAGAGATAATGAAAATCCGATTTAACTGGTCTTCTCAGCATCAATTTAACTCCTAAATACTGCAGCTCCTTAATAGTTTTGAACTTCATAATACTCTTTACCTGCCGAATATTAGCAATGCTCATGCATTTACTGAATAAAATTTTAGACTTAGAAGTATTAACTCTCAGTCCCGTCCAGAAACAGAAGTCCGAAATAATGCTATTCAAATTAGAAGCCTACTTTTGTGAAGCTTGAGAGAAAACTAGAATATCGTCGGCATACAGAAGATGATAAATATTTTGAGCTCTAGGAGAGATTTGAATTCCCAAATCTAAACCCCTCTGTGTCATGGCTAAAGAAAAAAGTTGAGAGCAAATAATAAAAAGATAAGGCGGTAAAGGAAAACCTTGACGAAAACCATTCTCTACTTTGATCTAGTTGGAAGCTTTATAATTCATAAGAAAAGAGAATTTTGCATTCCTAACGTATTCCATAATAAGCATTGAGATCTTCAAAGGAAAGCCAAACATCTTTAAGACTTGATCTAACGTCTCCCAACTCATATTGTCATAAGCTTGTTCCATATCAAGCTTAATCTCCATCAAACCTTTTTTGTTTTTTAAAAATCTAAACTTATGAAAATCTTCTTGTGCAAGTAGGCAATGATCAGACAATGATCTACCAGGGAGAAAAGCAACCTATTCTTCAGTGACCTGTAAGAAAAAAAAAAGTTTTCTTACGACCTTTAAAGTAAGGAACCCTAAGATATTTCATGGGTAATTGGCCATGCATAAAACCAATAACATCTTTAATGGCCAAAATACAATCATTAGGAACTCTTTTGGAAGTAACAAAATTACATTTGTTTTTATTAAGATATAAACCACTAACCATCTCAAATTGATCAAAAAATTTCGTAAGTTTATGAATCCTGTTAATAGAAGTATTCATAAAAATAATAAAATTGTCAGCAAAGCAAAGATGAGAAATAGGAAAACTGCCCAACATTCTGAAATAAAGACTGGGAGTATTCTCAAAGAGATTGGTAATATCAAGTTACCCACTCTCGACCTAATATCCAGATCCTGGTAAAATCATTGAGCAAATAAAATATTATCAATAATAGCACTCCATTTCACAAAACCCATTTGAAAGGGAGAAATAATTCTAGGTAAAATAGGAGTTAAATGATTCGTGATAATTTTAGAAATCAACTTTTTAAAGAAAGTACAAAGGATAATAGGTCTAAAATCATTCCAATAGCTAATAGAGTTTTTTTTTGGGAATAAGCACAATAAAAGTAGAAGTAAAAAACTTAGGGATATAGTTAACCTCAAAGAAATCCAAAACCGTAGAAAAAAGGTCATTGTTAATAATGTGCCACAATTTTTTGAAAAAACTGAGTAGTAAAACCATCAAGCCCAACCACAGAATTACTATTCATACGAAAAAGTGTCTCTTTAACTTCCTCCAGGGTAGGAGATTTATAAAGATTTTCATTCTCCTCTTGATGAATAAGGTTAGGAATAAAAGTAGAGTTATTAATATGAACGGAAGTAAAATTCTTATTAAGATGATTTTGAAAATGCTAGCAATTTCCATAGAATTATTAGAGAAAGTACCATCTTCCTAAAGAATTTTATTAATGCAATTTTTAGTCCTTTTTCGCTTGACTAAGGCATGAAAGTATTTAGTGTTATTGTCACCTTCAACCATATATGTAGCAACAACTTTTTGTTTCCAAAAAACCTCCTCTTGAGCTTAGAGTTTAAAAAGGCAATCCTTAGCATTACTTAGAAGTAATAAATTATCATCAAAAGGATGAACGTGACAATTAGAATCAAGAATATTAACTTATTGCTAAGCATTCAAAATATTTGAAAATAGTTTTTAAAAACATGATGATTCCACCAATTCAAGACCTGCTTAAGCCTTTTTATCTTAAACCACAGTCTCCTCGTGCCAAAAACAGAGTTATCCGGATGCAAAGGAGCATGCTAATTATTATGAACCACATCCAAGAAGGAGTCATGAAGTAACCACATATTTTGAAATTGAATTGGGAAGGGCCATTAAAATGTCTAAAATCTATGCTAATTAATAAATGGGAGTGATCATAAAGAGTTCTACTAAGTTGTTTAACAGTAATAACATTAAAATAATTAATCTAAGAATCATTAAAAAGTACACAATCTAAATGTTTCCATAAGTGACCTCTATTCCAAGTGAATTTGTTACCCGCAAAACCAATATCAATTAAATTATAATCAAATATCATGTTACTAAAGTCCTCCATAGACAGATAAGAAGGAAAAGAACTTCCAATTATCTCAGAGGGATTAGTAATAGCATTAAAATCACCACCAACAAGCTAGGGAAAAGTGCAAATAGTATGAAAATTAATGAGCCGATTCCAAAGGATTTACCTAATATAACGAGAAGAAGCAGCATACACAAAAGAAGCATAACACATGAAATTAAAAAACTATCTTATAATGCATCACTTCAGTAAAGTCACCAATAACTTCAATTTTAATCGAATCCTTCCATAACACCCAACTTTTATTAGCCACATTCGCAAACAGATAAAACCCAAAAAGCGAGCAGTACTAATAAGCTTATTAGACGAGATAAAAGGCTCAAGAAAAAACAAGAATAGAAACATTATGAACACGACACATGTTTTTTGCTCTTATCCTATATGAGGGATAACCTCTTGCAACATTTCAATTAAAGTAATTAAACATAAAGAAAAAATTAATGAGGAGTATGTGATTGGGTGGTTCTAGGAGGTTCTAAAATGATATTCTATTTTTCCTGGCTCTCTTACTATGAAACTTAATGAAACTAGTATCATTATCATCTTAAGCAAAGTATTTAGCCATAATATCCATATCCTCAGAATAAGTAAAAGTATCACTATTAGAGAGTGATTTTGAATGAAGCTTACTATCATCAGTCAAACCTTCCTTCCAAAACTCTTGCTCTAAGTAACAACCATCCATCACAATTGATTTCCCTTTGCCAATAACACCATCCACCATGTCCTCATGATCTTTCTTATGAATAGCAAAAATATAAGAATTAGAAACCAAATTAGTAGAGTTATTAGGAACCATTATAGAATCCATATCATTCAAGTTATTGTTTGAAACACAAATAATATTTTTGGAAGAAGAAACAATATTTGGATTAATAATACTATCTAGTCTTTTCTCATCAACACTTGCCCCACAATATGTTGAGGATCAAGATTAAAAACTTCATTCTTGGTTAAAGTAGATTGAATAGATTTGTCATTAGCCTCCCATTCCTTAATAGCAGGTCCCTAAATCACATGATTAGTATTATTCTCCATGGTATCTTGCATAATAGAAACATTTTCCTCCCTCAATTGAGCCACATTTTCTTCATCACCCAAAAGATTATTATTTTCTTGCAAACCTTTATATGAGACTTTCTCCTTATAAAGATGAGGATGCAATTGAAAACATTCATTAATCCCATGACCATGCATCTTATAATGTGAATAAAAAATAGGTAGGTTTTCAATTTTCACTTTTTGAAAATAGATCTTTAATTCCGAACCAAGCCAAATCTCATTTGGGTGTTTCTTAGAAACATCCAATTCAACTAAAATGTGAGCCACTGAAGGTCTAGAAATAGAGGTAGTAGCTCTGTCGGTTTGTAAAGGTCTACCAAAAATCGAGGCGAATCCAAATAGAATTTGAGAGTTAAAGAAACTAAGCCTTAATTTCAAGAAAGAAATCCACACGGGCGCAATAGGAGATTTCTCATGAACATCAAAATCTGGTGTCCATTTGAGTAACCTTATTTGACATGCTTGAATATAATATGATCTCTAGAGAAAATGTGACTATAATCCAAATCGTTGGTAAGCTGTATCGCAATATGATGTGGATCCAACAAACTGATATGGAAGGAACCAAAAAGTTTAAGGCTAATGAAAAACTTTTGAATAATATCAAGATTAGGATGATGAAGAACAAATTTACCAACCAAGGTGAAAGTAAATGGCATAGCTAGTTACAAAATAACAGAATCATCAAATGTTAGGGCAGGACAACCCTTGAATGAAGTGTGCACAAACTGGACCCTAGCAGAAGATGAGGAAGAACTCACAAAAACATCCTTAAATGAATGGGTCTTACCGATAGGGAATGAAGTAACAGCCGGGAAGGATGATGTTAGGGACATCATCTCCCTCCACCAAAAACCTCAAAACACAGCAGAAAACACTGAAAAAAGAAAATAAAAAGTGGTAAAGCATGAAAAAACCAGAAAAGCCAATCCAAGAGAGGAGCGGAGACACAGAGTTGAGAAAACCCTAAGATCACTTCAGAATCGCCTAGAGAACCAGAGAATCAGAGATCCATTGGGTGGAATGAAATTTTTTTAATAATAAAAGTAGAATGTATCTAAGTATAAATATAAATGTAAATTGTGGCCCTTAATTATTATCCTTAATGATGTCATTGATTTAAGTAGGTTCAAAACAAAGTTCTACTAACCCTTAGACTTAACATGTATAAATCACGTATAAGCACAATAAAATCCTAAATCTATGAGAGCCTATGTTAGGTGGTGTGTGTATCCTACATATGCAAAGACAAAATTAACTTGAATAATTAATAACTTGATTAGTGAAAAATTAGGATAATTATTCACTAACAAATATATTAAAATAGCTCAAGCTATGTTTGAAATTTCAAAAGATCTCTAAATATTTAAAAATTTAAAAATTTATAATTTTAAAATACAATTTATATATATATATATATATATATATATATATATATATATAAACCTATATACAAAGATAAAAGATTTAAACAAAGATAATTAAAAATAATATCAAAATAAATTTTTTTTTAAATTAAGAGATCTATTGATTTTTAAGTGATTTGAAAATAATTTCTATATTCAAATATTCAAATAATTCAAATGATCTAAAATAAATTAAACATTAAATTTTTTAAATTAATTTAAAATAAAAGTATTTGAAATTTTAAAACATTTTCATATATTATTTAATTTGTTTTATTTTAAATGAATTTAATATGAATTTTTAAAATTTTAAATCAACTAAATAAATTTAAATAATTTAAAATTAATAAATATTTAAACTAATTTTTAAATAAAATTTAATTAAATCCTAAATGTTTTATAAAATTTAAAAATGATTTAAAATAATTTTATTTAAATTTTAAAAAAATATTTAAATTTAATTTCAAATAAATATTATTTAATATTTGAATACTTAATTAATTAAAGATAATTTAAAATATATGAAATATACCTTAAATTAATTTAATTTCAAATAAATTATTTTAAAACAATTCTGTATTTTTTATTTAAAAATAATTAATATTTAAAAGTTTTTAACTTTATATTAATTAATTATTATTTAAATATCAATTTATTAAAGCTATTTATAATATTAAAAAAAATAGTTTCAATTAAATTAAATTTAAGTTTAATTGAAGTATTTATATTTTTTAATTTTTTAACATTAAAATATATTTAAAATTTAAGTTTAAAATTTAATTAAGTATTTTAAAATCATAATTTTTTATTAAATATTAATTCAAAAGATTTAATATTTAGTATTTAAGATAACTTAAAATATATTTAATATTTTAAATTAATATTATTTTTAAATTAAAATAATTATTTTTATAGAAATATTAATATGAAATAAATATATTTTTTTTGTTTTAAAATAAATTTTAATTAATTTTAAAAGAAAAATGAATTTAAAATAGATTAAATACTGATTTTTTAATCATTATTAATGATTGGTGACGGCATGATGCCACGTGGCGCATCCGGGTTAGCTATGCCAAATTGTGGCAATAATTGTCAGCAATAGCGCATTAAGTGCTAATGATTTCATCGCTAGCAATTACTATCTGTTAATGGAAAAAGGAGGTGGGCCCATGCAGTTTTTCTTATCTGCATCAGCTCGAAGCCGTAGCCATTTAATTTTCTGCCATCTAGAATGAATGGCTAGAATTAAGCCAAACTAAGATCTAGACAACTAAGCGGACTGCACAGTTAGAATGGCTCATGAAGCAGCTTAATCTGGACCTTTGATCAAATGATCAATGGTCCCTAAAATGTGCCACTAATGCATTTTGTGAATGAGGCCTAGAATAAATATTCTGGCTTGTTCATGCAATCTGATTAATCAAATTAAATACAATTGTAAATGTAAATTAAATACATAATAAAAATCTTGGGGATGTTGTTTGATTTCTTAAAACATGCTTAATTAAATGTTATTTAATTATAAGTTCTAACCTTGGATTTAAGATTTTCACCTTGATAAGGGATGGTTTGGACCGTTTATGGACTTGTTGCATTTATATACTATCCACACTTTAGTTTGTAGAAGAAACCTTGGCTTGAGAATGCTTGGATAGAGGGAAATACTCCTTGGACGGACTTGCATCTCGGTTCGCTGGAGAGCTCATCACTGATAGATTTGATCGACTGGTTTGGACTTGAAATATGGAGAGGGGATCCCCTAGAGCTTAAAATAGTAGAGATTATGCTCTGGGAAAGCTTGAGAAGAGAGAGAGTAGGGTTTGAAGAATGAGGGCTTATGTAGAGCTTTCTAGGATGGTGTCAAGTGTCTTGGGTTTGTTAAAGTGGTAGGGTATTAAAAGACAAAAGGACAAATGACATGTAAATGTCATTTTGTCCTCTTGCAAGCACATGGAGATGATCTAAGCCATTTGATTTTGATCTGAGGTCTGATATTAATTCAAAGAATGTTTTATAGTCTACTAGGACTACTGGAATGGTTTAGATTAGAGGGGTTTAAGCTTAAGATGGGTTTTGGCTGGGTTTAACCATTATTATGCTTTGGTTTAATGGTTTGACCAGTCCCCATGCCACATGAAAGCTGAGGTGGCATGGGAGGGGGCTTGAAGAGCTATTTGGATGCTATAAACCCAATGTCTAATAAAAGAGATTGAGCTTGAGGGGCATTTGACCACATTTGATCCATTCATTTGATTTGTTGACTATATTGACTAGTCAAAAGTTAAATGGCTACTTAGGTGGCATGGAGGGAGTGGGTTTGAGCTGGTTGGAAGGAGCTTGAAGCTAAAAGCTTAAGGGGTTGAATGCATACATATGCATAAAAGGAAGATTGACCAAATCATAAAGGGCTGACTTTATAAAAATAACCATGACTTGATTTATGATAGGTCTAGATTAGAGGGTATGAGAAGTTTGACTTGGGCAAATGGGTTAGAATAATCCATTTGAACCCTTAAGGGCTATTGGCCCAACCTAGGTTGACATGGTCAACCAGGTTGACCCATGACCCGAGCTTGAGCTCAACGGGTTTGAAATGACATTGAAGACCAATGGAGGTGGTCTCATTATCTAGGGAGGTCAATTCAGTCCAAATGACTATTTGAACCCAAAATAGCATGTTTGGTCAATTTAAGTTGACTTGGTCAACCAAGTTGACCCAGGGTCTAGGTTTGGGTCCAATAGGTTTTATTTAATATTTGAAAATTATTGGAAGTAGTTCCAAGAAATTTAGGGGTCATTTGATTTTAATTAGGTATTTAAACCCTTAAGCAATATTTTGGCCATTTTGACCCCCGGTCAACTGGCAATCAAAGTGGGTCCACCAAAATACAGTTTAATGTTTAATAGGTGAGGATCAAGGATCTAGAAATAATTGAAGTCTTTGGAGAAAGCTCTAAGGTTAAAATCCACTCAGTGGTAGGTTTAATGGCATAGACCATAAATATTTGAATGTTTTATAATTTTTGGATTTTAATCCAGTTTCTGAGGTTAGAGACCTCATAATGGGATTAAATTTGGAGGATTGCCTTTAGAGACATATCCTATCAATGTGCAATTAATAGACTCTAAATCAGAGGTCATTTGATTAGGGTTTAAAGTGTTTGAAAAATCCTTAGAAGAGGCCTTCAAGATATGGCATTTGAACCTTGGATTTTGATTTAAATTTTAGAGTTTGAGTTGGATTCTGAATTTGATTAATTAAGCTTGAGTTATCCAAATCATGTATGATCATAAATAATTGGATTGGGTTGAAGCTTGATCAGAGTCAGGATCAAGGTTTAAACTGGAGATTAAGATCTAAATAGGTTTAAAGTCTGGGTAGGTTTAGAAGTCTAGATTTGATTAAAGTTTGAATTGAATTGATATCTAGATTGGCTTGAGCTCAAAATTGATTTGAAATCATGGTTAATCTAAGATATAAATTGATCATAGGGCCTAGAGTCTAAAAAAATCTTAGGTTCTAGAATTTAGGAGGATTTTAGAGTCTAAGAAATCCTAGGGTCTAGGGTCTAAAAGAATCCTAGGTCTAAGGAGATCCTAGGGTTTAAAGTCAAGGAAGATTCTAGAGTCTAGATTAGTCTAGATGCTAGATTGATCTGGGATCAGGATTGATCTGGAGTCTAGGAAAAGTCCTAATGACCTCATATAAAAATGAGGTCAACAAATGGACCCCAATATGTATACTAGAATGAAGTTCTAGTGCACATATTGGCGTTTACCAAATTGAAAGGTCAAGTAGAGAATCTTGATCCTAAGGGAAGAAAAAGTTTATCCCTAGGGAATCAAGACTTGAATTGATACTAGGGTAGTGCCATGGAGCGTACTCTATCACTAGTGGGTCTGGTCCTAAGGGAAGGGGAAAACATAAACCCTATGAAAAGAAAGCCTGGGTGATCATATAGGAAGGAAGAATTCTTAACTATAGAGGATCAAGTCTAGGTTTTGATTCTAAAGGGAGGGAATAGTTTAACCTTAGAAAGTTGAATTTTGAATAGATATTAGTGCAGTGTCATGAAGGGTGTACTCTGCCACTAGCAGGTCTGTTCCTAGGGCTAACCTTAAGGAAAGGAGGTTGATTGTGGAATTTGAATTAACACTAGGGTAGTGCCATGAGGGGCATACTCTACCACTGGTAGATCTAGTCCTAAGAGAAGGAGATATTTAACCCTAAGGAAGGGAGATTGAATGATCAAATAGAAAAGAAGAACTTCTAAATATAGAGGATCAAATTTAAATTGATACTAGGGTAGTACCATGAGGGACATACTCTACCAATAGTAGATCTAATCTTAAGGGAGAAAAGAACCTAACCTTAAGGAGAAGATGGCTTGAATAATCGTATAGGAAGAAATAATTCCTAACTAAAGAGGATTGAATTTGAATTTTGATACTAGGGTAGTGCTACGAGGGGTTTACTCTACTAAAAACAGATCTAATCCTAAGAGAAGGAAGTATCTAAATCATAAGAAAAATAAAGTTTGATGTTGAGATTTTAAATTGAAGTTAGCATAGTACCACATGGGGCATATTCCATCACTAGGGAGTCTAATTCTAAGGGAAAGCCCCTCAAGAAAAGAATATTGGATGATCTCATGGGAAAGAAGCATTGCTTCCCATAGAAGATCAGGCTAAGAATTTTTAATTTTAAAACTAGGATGGTGCCATTGACTAGTGGATCTATCCTAAGGAGAGAAAGCACGATGACTCATATATATCTTTAAGGAAGAGATAACTAGATGATATTGTGAGAAGGAAGTATTGATTCTCATAGAAGATCAGGTATGGAGTTTTAATCTAGGATGGTGCCATGGTGAGCATGCTCCATCACTAGGGGGTCTAATCCTAAGGAGAGAAAGCACGATAACTCACATCTCTCCTTAAGGAAGAGAAAACTGGAAGATCTTATGGGAACGAAGCATTACTTCCCATGAAAGATCGGATATAGATTTTGAATTTAGGATGGTGCCATAAAGGGTGTGCTCCATCACTAAAGAATAATCTTATGGAGAGGAAACTTGCTCTGCACTATAGATATAATCTAAAATTTGAAACTAGGATGGTGCCACATAGGGCGTGCTCCACCACTAGTGGATCTAATCCTAAGGAAAAAAGTATGATGCTTCACATCTATCCTTAAGGAAAAGAACACTCAAAGATTTTGTGGTAAGGAAGCATTGCTTCCCATTAAAGATCAGTTTTGGATGATCATATATGGAGGAAACTTGCTCCACATAGAGGATCAAGTAAAGAATGATTGTATGTGGAGGAAACTTGCTCCACACGGAGGATCGGATCTGGAATGATCGTATGTGGAGGAAACTTGCTCCACATAGAGGATTAAGTCTAATATGATTGTATGTAGAAGAAACTTACTCCACATAGAGGATCAGATTTAGAATGATCATATATGAAGGAAACTTACTCCACATTGAGGATCAGGTTTGTAATGATCATACATAGAGGAAATTTTCTCCACACAAAGGATCGAGTATGGAATGATCATATGTGGAGGAAACTTACTCCATAGAGAGGATCAAGTATAGAATAATCGTATATAGAGGAAACTTGCACCATATAGAGGATCTAGTCAAGAATGATTGTATGTGGAGGAAACTTGCTCCATATAGAGGATCGAGTCTAGAATGAACGTATATAGAGGAAACTTGCTCCATATAAAGGATCAAGTCTGGAATGATCGTATGTGAAGAAAATATTCTCCATACAGAGGATCGTGTATAGAATGCTTTATGGAGGAAACTTGCTCCACACAGAGGATTAAGTCTGGAATGATCATATATGAAGGAAACTTACTCTACACAGAGGATCGAATCTGGGTGATCGTGTGTGGAGAAAACTTTCTCCACATAGAGGATCGAGTCTGGAATGATTATATGTGGATGAAACTTACTCCACATAGAGGATCGGGTCTCAAATGATTATATATGGAGGAAACATGTTCCGCATAGAGGATTGAGTCTGGAATGATCATATGTGGAGGGAAATTGCTCCACACAGAGGATTGAGTATGGAATGATTGTATGTGTAGGAAACTTGCTCCATACAGAGGATCAGGTCAGGAATGATCATATATGGAGGAAACTTGCCACATAGAGGATCAAGTCTAGAATGATTGTATATAGAGGAAAACTTGCTCCATATAGAGGATCGAGTAAGGAAAGATCATATATGGAAGAAACGTTTTCTACACATAGGTATAGGTCTGGAATGATTGTATGTGGAGGAAACTTACTCCACATAGAAAATCAAGTCTAGAATGATCGTATGTAAAGGAAACTATCTCTATACAGAGGATCAAGTTTGGAATAATTGTATATGGAGGAAACTTGCTCTATATAAAGAATTAGGTCAAGAATGATCATATGCGGAGGAAATTTGTTCCATATAGAGGATCATATCTATAATGATCATTTGTGGAGAAAACTTACTTGATATATAGGCTCAAGTCTGGAATGATCATATGTGGAGGAAACTTACTCCACACAGAGGATCGAATCTGGATGATCGTGTGTGGAGGAAACTTAAAAAACTTTCTCCACACAAAGAATTAAGTTTGGAAAGATCATATGTGGAGGTAACTTGCTCCACATAGAGGATCAGGTGGAGTAATCGTATATGGAGGAAACTTGCTCCATATTGAGGATCAATTTTGGAATGATAGTATGTAGAGAAAACTTTCTCCACACAAAGGATCAAGTATGGAATGATCATATATGGAGGAAACTTACTCTACAAAGATGATCAAGTCTGGAATGATCATAAGTGGAGGAAACTTGCTCCATATAGAATATCAAGTTTAGAATGATCATATGTGGAGGAAACTTTCTCCTTATATAGGTTCAAGACTGTAATGATCGTATGTAGAGGAAACTTGCTCCATATAGAGGGTCAAGTCTGGAATGATCGTATGTGGAGCAAACATGCTCCATACAGAGGATTATGTATGGAATGATGGTTTGTAGAGGAAACTTACTCTACATAGAGGATCAAGTTTGGAATGATCATATATGGAGGAAACTTACTCCACATAGAGGACCAAATCTGGGTGATCGTGTGTGGAGGAAACTTGCTCCACATAGAGGATCAAGTCTAGAATAATCGTATGTGGAGGAAACTTAGTCCATACATAAGATCGGGTCTCAAATGATCATATATGGAGGAAACTTGCTCCATATAGAGGATTAAGTCTAGAATGATCGTATGTGGAGGGAAATTGCTCCTTATAGAGGATTGAGTCTGGAATGATTGAATGTGGAGGAAACTTGCTCCATATAGAGGATCGGGTCTAGAATGATCGTATGTGAAGGAAACTTGCCACCTAGAGGATTGGGTCTAGAATGATCGTATATGGAGGAAAACTTGCTCCATATAGAGGATCGAGTATGAAATGATCATATGTAGAAGAAACTTTCTCTACACAGAGGTTCTGGCCTGGAATGATTATATGTGGAGGAAACTTGCTTAACACAGAAAATCAAGTCTAGAATGATCGTATATAGAGGAAAATTGCTCCACACAGTTGATCTAGTTTGGAATGATTGTATATGGAGGTAACTTTCTCTATATAGAGTATCAGGTTTGGAATGATCGTATGTGGAGGAAACTTGCTCCACGTAGAGGCTAAGCATATTTTAAATATTTTAGCCTTTGCAGGATATAAGGGTATTATTAGCCTTTGCATATTTTAAATATTTTAAATTATTTCAAATGGATTTTAATAATATGTTTCTTAATGGGGTGATATAAGAGGATGTTTATGTTGAGCAACCTCCAAGTTTTCAAAAGTCAAAATTCCCTAATCATGTGCTTAGATTGAAAAAGATATTATATGGTCTAAAATAGGCACCTAGGGCTTAGTATGAGAGGCTAAGCACTTTCCTACTTGAAAGATCATTTATTAAAGGAAGTGTGGACACCCTTCTTAAAAAGGGTAAGAGATGATATACTTATTTTTCAAATATATATTAATGATATCCTATTTAGATCATGAATTTGAAATGAGTCTTATGGGAGACCTAAACTACTTTTTTAATTTAGCATAAATCAGAAAGAGGATGGAACCTTTCATAGCCAATCAAAGTATATTAAGGACATCCTTAAGAAATATAAAATGGATAAAGCTAAATCAGTGAGTACACCAATGAGTTCCTTAATGTAGTTAGATAAGGAATCTAAGGAAAAATCTATTGATAAAAAAAATTTAGAGAAATAATTGGATCAACACTTTATTTAACTGCTAACATACCAGATATCATATGTAGTGTTTATTTGTATTATAGATTTCAAGCTGATCCAAAGGTCACATTTGACTGTTATTATAAGAATTCTGAGATATCTTTTGGGAACTCAAAACTTAAGGATTTGGTATCTTAAGCATAGCTTTTTATTTGAAATTATTAGAAATTTTGATTCAAATTTTGCAGGATATAAGATTGATCATAAAAGTCCTTCTAAAACTTATTAATTCAAAAAAAAAAAAAACCTTTTGAGTTTCTTGGTCTATCTAAAAATAAAATCTAGTAGCTCTTTCTACTGCTGAAGTAGAATACATTATCTTAGGTAGTTGTGTGGCATAGGTTCTTTAGTTTAAACAACAACTTATTGATTTAGGATTTTCTATTGGGATTATTCTAATTTTTTGTGATAATACAAGTGCAGTGTTCATTTTAAATAATCCTATTCAACATTATATAACTAAGCATATAGATATAAGGTATCACTTCATTAAAGACCATGTCACTAAAGGAGAAATTGAGCTACATTTTATAGCTACTGAGAATCAACTTACAGATATTTTTATAGAACAAATGCCTTTTGAAATGTTTAGCACCTTAAGAACCAGAATAGGTGTGATTGATATTCATGCTTAAAAATTATAATTCTATAAATTAGATGTGTAATGTATTTCATATATATTGATGTGCTTGATTTGTTTCTTTATTTATTTTTGTTAATGGTTGATTTTTTTCTTAATTTTGTGTTTATTTTTCCATTAGTTTTATTTTTGTTTTCATTATTACATGTCATGGATCTTGAACGATTTTTTTTTTGGAAGAGAATTTTGTTTATCATGTCTTCAGTTACTTTCTCATTTGTACTTTGGAAACTACATTCATATTATACTAATTCTATAGACTATACATAATTGTTTCCTAAGTTTAACAAAAGAAAATGAGAATTTTGTGAGAATGTCATGCTATACGATGACATCTTGATATTGAACGATTCATTAATTTTCATCTATACAAATGGGATGCAATTTCCATTGAAAGAAATTTTCAAAAATTGTATGTATGAAATTACATTTCATCTATATGATCATGTTGTTAGTTTTCATGTGAATGAACTTAACTTCCATATATGATCATTATTATTCTGATCGTCCCGGATAAAAATGTGTTCTTCTTGTTGCAAACTTGGATTCAATAATTATAATTTTGATGATAGCAAACATTTCTAACATTCATATTTTCTTACTACTATTATTACTCTTCATTTATTTTGGTTTCCCTACCTACTAATATTTCAGGTCCACAAGGTCATTTGCAAATCAAGCCACTCAAGATTGAGTAGATTAAGGCTCAGTCAGTCTATAAGTGTAATTCCAGTATTTTTACCTTTTATGGAATTAAATATAATAATATGGATCCTAATACTAAGTAACCTTGCACACACACACTCAGGGGGGAATTCTATAGGATTAAGAGTTTTTTTATTTTTGATCATATCATACAGGATGATCCAATAATCATTATAGATAATCAGTTAAAATAGAAACCCTAATTAGGACATCTGTATTAAGATAACCTAATTAAGAAAATCATCTTTGATGATTTTAATTCATCATATACGATATGCTCAAATCAGAAAGAATTAGCCACCAAAATCTTCTATGTATGATATTATTTTTAGAAATCATACATGCCGCATATTATCCTATATAATTCATTATAATCATTTCTAAATTAATCAGGTGATTAAGAAAAGTAATTAAGATTTGATTGATCCATCATACTGTCTTGGATGATTGCATGATCTTCCTGAATGATTAGTTAAAAAAAAACCTTAGTCTTCTCCTAGATCACCTTGACAATCAAAATGATATGTTGGACGATCAGTTAAAATTCTCCATCATCTAGGTGTATCACCTTGATTACTAGAATGATGTACTGGATGAAAATCCCTGATTTTAAACTAATCATATAGGATGATTCAAGAATTGTCATAGACTATACTTTATTTTTCTTTATTGTCCAACCTATATCTTATGGATGACAAAAATAATGTGTTGGATGATATATATCATTTTAAACTAATCATATAGAATGATGTCCACATCATCCTAGTCGATCAGAATAAATAAGACTTCAAATCGCCCAGCCCTCCCATATTATCCTAGTTGAAAAGGATAAAAATACACTGATCGTACTGGATGATTTGTCGATCATCTTAGATGATCTTTGATGGAAAATTATAAATTAGGGAAAATTTTAAGCCCTTATTTATTCAAGAGGAGATCTTTTTCTAGTTTCCTGACCTAAGAGAGCAAAGAGAAGGAGAGGGAGTGCTTGAGGAGAGAGAGAGGATCTTGTGATGGAAGTTTATGAGGGGTTCACAAAGGTTGCTCCAAGAAAGGTTCTAAGTCATCTTCTATAATCATCATCCCTGGTTCCTTTGTGGCTCTAGGCAGGTCTTCATCAGCATAAGGTTAAGGTTCTTTACCTGCTTTACAAGGAAGCAAAAGAAGTCAAGATTCTCTACCTGCTTCAAGAGGAAGCAAAAGGTCTAGGTTCTCTGCCTCATCAAGGTTGATAAAAAGGAGTTTGTAAAGGCTTCTCCACCTTACTGTGAGAGCAACAGGAGAGTCACTATTGGTTTAGTGCAATACCCAGAGGAGAAGCTCTAAGGAATGGACGTAGGTCAAGTTGACCAAACCACTATGTTCTTTCTTATTATATTTCAGCATTTTAATTTATGCACTTTATTTTCTTGTGGATGATCATATGGTTTAATGTTTTAAAAACCTTCAAAAAGATCATGCTTTTTGTTTAAGGATTTTTAAAAAATACCAATTCAACCCCCCCTCCCCCCCCTCTTGGTTAGTCTCGGGCTAGTTCATAAGGGCTTAACAACCCTAATGAACTTTCTAGTAGTATCAAAGTGGGATTCATAAAATTAAGTTTTAGAAAACTTTGGAATTTTGATCCATGGCTAACTTTGCTAATAAAAACACCGTAGAAGGTTATTCAATTACTAGACCAAATCTTTTTGATAATATACCTTTTGATTTCTAGAAAACTCGCATGCCCAGTTTCTTATAATCTATATATTATTACATGTGGATGTTTGTTAAAGAAAGTTATTCTGCACCATCATGTGAAATTAATGGCATCAAATTTGAACTTCCATTTATTGAATGGACTCTTAATGATAGGAATTTAGCATAACTTAATGTAAAATGTATAAACTATTTTTTCTATGCACTGAAATCTAAAGATTATGTGTGTGTTTCAACTTGTATAACTGATAAGGAAATCTGGGATAATTATGTATCACTTATGAAGGCACAACTAAGTTTAAGCAATCTAGATTGAATATATTACTTCACGACCACAAACTCTTTTGCATGAAACCTAGTGAGTCAAGATTTTAAATGTATATTAGGTTTACACAAATTGTCACCTCTCTCCATACCTTAGGAAGAGAACTCACTAACTATGAGAAATTGAACAAAATCTTGAGATGTTTACCCTCTTCCTATGATGCTAAAATAACTGCTATCTCAAAATCCAAGGATTTGAATATATATTCTATTGATAACTTGCTTGGATCACTCATTGCTTATGAGCAAGAAGTGAACCAAAGATAACTTAATGCATGTGATAAAAAGAAGGAGAAAACTATGGAATAGAAAGCTAATGATACAGATACTAAATCTTCATGGTTGGAAAGTGATTATGTTGCCTTTATCACTAGGAAATTCAAAAGCTTTCTAAGGAAGAAACAAAAGCACCATTAGAAATGGAACAAATGTAATAGTAGTAAGAATTTTAAAGGTTATTCTGATATGGTTTGCTTTGAAAGTAGGAAGAAAGAATATGTAGAAGCTGGTTGTCCTTCACTTAAGACTCACCTAGGAAAAGAGAAGGGTGAGGAGAAACCCAAGTTCATGAAGGATAAAAAGCATATTCATAAGTCTTTTTGGGCAGATTTTGCATCTGACTCCTCTGAGACTGAAGATAAAGAGGAGATAATAAATTTGGGTTTAATGGTAAACAATCATCTTGGTCAATCTGACCAAGAAAAGGTATGTGAACTATCATATGATCAATTGCTTAAAGTTTTTGAGAAAATTTATTCATCAAATAGGAAACTTAAGAAATTACTTGCTAGCCTAAAATTGGAGAGCATGAAGTTTTACTTAAAGATCATTCTACACTTGATAGCAATCACATGTCATTAATTGATGAATTTGATGTGTTAAATAAAAAGCATTCTAATTTAATCATTGAGCATGATTCATTTAAAGCATCCCACACTGAACTTGAAAATAATTTTAAAATATTTATGAATGAATCAAAGAGTAGGTAGCACTATTTGAAAGTTAATAATACTAGTTTAGAAAGTGATAACTCATTTATTAAAGCTGCATTAAAGGTACTTGAGGAAAATAGAATTCCACTCACACTTGAATAATTTTTCAATCCAGATCCGAAGCCAAAAGTTTTGAAACTTTGGAAGAGGCACTATAACCTAAATAGATTAGTAAACCCTTTTCTTGGTGTTAAATGTTATTTATGTGGCATGCTAGGACACATTTACCACACTTGCACTGTTTATCGTAGTACACATTGGGTGTGGAGACCTAAATTACATGATTCACAGCATAAGACACATGCATTGCATTCTACTTTCTATAATAAGGGACCCTAACTTTTTTGGGTTTCTAAATCTAATGTTTGATGATTTTGTAGGTGTTCTCTAACATAAGACCTTGTGAGAGCATGTGGTACCTGGATAACGGATGCTCATGCCACATGAATGGAGATTCCATTCAATTCATTTTGCTAGAGGCTAGGGCAGGAGGCAAAGTCACTCTTGGAGATAACACCACTAGGAAAGTGGTGGGAGCAGGTATAATCAAAAACTCTAAGAACCTTTTGATTAAAAATGTTTTACTTATTAATGTCTTGAAACACAACTTGCTCAGCATCAGTAAGCTTTGCAATAAGGTATTTATCATAATTTGTTCGTCAAACACATGCATCATTAGCTTGAATAACAACATTCTTTTACACGGCAAGGGATCAACAACATTTATATGCTTGATTTAAATAATATTAAATATGTTGTACCTTTTTGTTTAAAAACTATTGTTGATGAGTCTTGGTTGTGCATAGGAGGTTATGTCATGCCAACATGAAAACCCTTAGGAGTAACCTAAAATGTCCTAATTAGAGGTGTCCCCAAGCTTAAGTTTACTAAGGATCACCTATGTGATGCCTATCAATAAGGGAATAAGTTCAATCCTCTTTCCATTCCATTAAGAACATTAGCACCTCTGGACCTTTAGAAGTCCTCCACATGGATTTGTTTGGACCCATTAGCACTGTCAACTTAGGGGGAAAGTCTATAATTTTTTATTGTCGATGACTACTCAAGGTTCACTTAGATTAGAATTCTATCACATAAAAGTGAGTCTTTTGATAAATTTAAATCCTTTTCTACTTAGATTCAGAAAAAGCTAGGTTTTGAGATATTGATCATCCATAGTGACCATGGTGAAGAGTTTGAAAATGAGAGATTTAGAAACTTATTTTAGGATCAAGGGATTAGTAACAACTTCTCAGCTCCTAGGACCCCTCAGTAGAATGGGGTAGCTGAAAGGAAGAGCATGACCTTAGTAGAAGCTACTAGAGCCATGCTTGTTAAGTATTCACTTCCAAAATACTTTTGGGCAGAAGCAGTGACACATCCTGTTATGTGTTGAATAAGGTTAATGTTAGATCCAAATTAAATAAGATACCCTATGAGATTATTAAGGGTAGAACACCTAACCTCTCTCACCTCCATGCCTTTGACTATAAGATTTTCATTCTTAATAATGGGAAGTCACTCTTAGTAAAATTTGACCCAAAGTCTGATGATGGAGTATTCTTACGATATTCAAGTGTGGGGAAATCTTTTAGAGTGTTTAACAAGAGGACATTGATGGTGGAGGAGACTACTTATATAGTGTTTGATGAATTTGATCCTAACATGCATAGAGTTGAGGAAGAAGATGAAGTAAGAGAGATTATCCAAGGAGTAGAAACTATAAATTTGGATAAAAGGGTAGAGCCTCAAAACACTAATGGAGTAGAAATAATAAATCTGGAGGAAAGGGTAGAACCTCAAAATACTTTGCTAAAAGATTGGAGATATTCTTTGAGTCATCCTAAAGAACTGATCTTAAGAGACCCTTATGAAGGTGTTAGAACTAGGCATGGACTTAGAAAAAAAGTAAACCACTCTATCTTTATCTCAATGACTGAACCCATAAATATCAATCAAACCCTTTCTGATGAATTCTGGATCTTAGCTATATAAGAAGAACTTAATTAATTTGTGAGCAATGATGTCTAAGAGTTAGTACAAAAACTTAAGAATCAAAGTGTAGTAGGAACTAAATGGGTCTTTAAGAATAAAATGAATGTTTATGGTGTGGTGGTTAGGAATAAGGCATAATTGGTGGCTAAGGGTTACAACCAAATAGAAGAGATTAATTTGGAGGAGACCTTTACCCCTGTAGCTAGATTGGAAGCCATTAGAGTGCTACTAGACTATACCTATTATAAGGGATTTAAGCTTTTTAAATGGGGTAATAAAAGAGGATGCATTTGCAGAGCAACCCTTAAGTTTTGAGAGTTCCCAATTTTCAAATCATGTTTATAAATTAAAAAAGGTCTTATATGGATTAAAACAAGCACCTAGAGCTTAGTATGAGAGGCTTAGTACATTCCAACTGGAAGGGGAGTTTGTTAAGGGGAGCGTAGACACCACCTTTTTTTTAAATAAAGTAGGATATAATTTACTCAATGCCCCGATCTATATTGATGATATACTTTTTAGATCTTATGATAAAGATTTATGTGATGATTTTTTAAAAAATAATGAGTAAAAAATTTGAGATGAGTATGACGAGAGAATCATCCCACTTTTTGGGATTTAGCATAAGGCAAATTGATGATGGGATCTTTTTTAATCAATTAAAATACACTAAGGACATCTTGATGAAATATGAAATTGATAAAGTTAAGCCAATAAACAATCCCATGAGCTCTAGTGTCCAGTTAGATAAGGATTCAAATAGAAAATTTATTGATCAAAAGAAGCATAAAGGAATAATTGGATCACTTATGTACTTGACTTCTAGCCGACCTGATATAATATTTAGTGTTTATCTCTCTAATATATTTCAAGATAATCTTAAGGTATCCCACCTGACTGCAGCTAAGAGAATCCTTAAATATCTCTTAGGTACCTAAAACTAAAGAATTTGTAATCCTAGGCACATCACTTCTTTTGATATTATCATTTTGATTTTGCAGGGTGTAGGATGGATAGAAAGAGCACTTCTGGAACTTTTCAATTCATAAGACAATCCTTAGTCTCCTGGTCCAATAGGAAACAAAACTCTGTTGCACTTTCCGCTACTGAAGCTGAGTATATTGCATTTGGAAGTTGTGTGGCCCAAGTCTTTTAGTTGAAGCATCAAAATTCTTGATTTAGGATTACCTTTTGGCACAATTTCAATTCTATGTGATAACACCAATGCCATCTGCATCTATAAAAATCCTATAAAATATTCAAGAACTAAACACATTGACATAAAGCATCACTTTATTAGTGACCATATTACTAAATGAGACATTGAGTTAGTTACACCATGTAGCAATTCAAAACCAATTGACTAACATCTTTAGTAAACCACTGCCTTTGACACATTCAGCATCTTTAGGAATAGATTGGGTGTGATTGACATAAATGTATGAACTTGATGATTTTTGAACTCTAAAATTTATGTTTTATAATCTTTATCTTATTTTTATGTTATAATTTTGCTTTTGTTTCTACCTTTCCTTTATATTTATTTTAATTATTTATTCCTATTTATTTGCTGGTGTTTTCATGTTTTTAGTTTTATATTTTCTTTGCTCCTTTCAATTTTCTTTTGATCACTGTTGAACTAATATTTTATGCCTTATTTTTATTTTTTGAAATTTTACAATCAAGAGTTGACAATCCTAAATCAGTTAAAGGAAGAAACATTGTTGATTGTTTCCCTTCCTCTAACTCCTTTAGATGTGTAAGTTTCTTTTCAAAGTAAAAAACCTTTTTCAAATTAAAAATAGGACTTTGAAATTGAGATTTTTTTCTATCTTCCTATAATAATCTATCTCATATGAATAATGTTCAAAGTCATCAAATCACTTTCAAGCTTTTCTTGATCAAGTCATTGCATTTATCATATGAATATGATTTTGCTTTATGGTTTATTCTTCCTTATATTAGATAGAGGTTTTCTTCTCTATTATCTAGAAGATATTCTCATAAATGTGAGTCATTAAAAGTTTTGAAAGGGTGCTGGCTCGTAAGAATAATAAGAGGCATAAAATGAGCAAAAAAAAAGTGAAAAGATACGCAATGATAACCAAAAAATTGAAAGATACGTAAAGTATATCAAAAATTAAAAGATGCGTAAAGTGCGCCAAATAATTGACAAGAGGCATAAAATGAGCCTACAAAAATCAAACTTCCTTCTCTTTCAAACCTTTTAATCTTCAAAGAATTCATATGTCACTTGATATCTTTAACCACTTGATTTTTGAAACCCTTGATTTTGACTAATTACTTTAGTACATTACTCTATCAGATATGTTTTCTGGAATGAAGTCTTGAATAGATCACTTTTCTTAGCTGATTTTCTTTTTGAGTTAGATTTTTGTTTTCAAAAGATCTTTACCCTATAGGGAATCCGAGCTGGGGATAATAGGATCAATGTTTCTACTAGTTTTTAGATTTTATTGATGTTAACTCATTTCTTATAAATTTTTAATTCAATCACATGGAAAATTTATCATATTTTTGCTTTGATAAAAAAAACTTTATTTTTCATTATTTTTGTCATTCTTATCATCATTTTGTTATTTTATGTTTTGATGTTTTTTAAGAGATATTTTAGTACAGCTATTAGTTTCTATTTTCTATTTTTTATTTCTTTTATGTTTCCTACTTTTTGTGATATCAAAAGGGGGAGTAGTGTTATTATTATTTAGTTGTATTGTATCGTTTAGTGTTTGTACTATTTATGTTGTATCACCTGCTTGTTTTAGTGAAATTTGCACTGCTTGGTTAATATTGTTATACTTTTATTTATGTTTTAATCTTATTAATCTTCTTGAGTTGAACTTCCTATGTTTGCTATCATAAAAAAAGGGGAGATTGTTGCAAACCTGAATTCAAGGATTATAATTTTGATCATAGTAAACATTTCTGGCATTCTTATTTTCTTACTACTATTACTATTATACATCTATTTTGATTGCACTATTTACTAATGTTTCAGGTCCACAAGGTTAACTACAAATCAAGCCAGCTCAAGATTGGGTAGATTAGGGCTGAGTCAGTATGTAAGTGTAATTTCAAGGTTTTTAGCTTTTCTGAAGTCAAATGTAATATTATGAATCCTTATGATATGTAACCTTACACACACGCACTTAGGTGGAGAAACTTTATAGGCTTAAGAGTTTTATTTTTTTTATCATATCACACATGACAATCCAAAAATCCTCCTGAATAATCAGTTAAAATAAAAACACTAATTAGGGCATCTATGTTAAGATAGCCGAATTAAGCAAATTATCCTGGATGATATTTGCATCATCTTAGATGATATGCTCAAATAAAAAAGAATCAGCTGCCAAACTCTTTTAAGTATGATATTTTTTTTAGAAATCGTACAGGCCAATCCCATATCATCCTAGTTGATTCATTACATTCATGTCTAAATTAGTCAGGTGATTAAGAAAAGAAATTAAGATTTTATTGATCAATCATATAATTCTGGATGATTGTAGGATCATCCTGGATGATTAGTTGAAAAAAAAAACCTTAGTTTTCTTTTAGATCACCTGGACGACCAGAACGATATGCTGGATGATCAATTGAAATTCTCCATCATCCAGGTGTAGCATCTGGATGACCAGAATGATATGCTAGATGAAAATCCCTAATTTTGAACTAATCATAAAGGATAATTTAAGAATAATCCTAGATGATACATTATGTTTCTACATCATCCAATATGTATCTTCTGGATGACTAGAATGATGTTTTGGATAATATGTATAGTTTTGAACAAATTGTATAGGATGAGGTCTACATCGTCCTAGACTATCAGAAAAAATAAGGCTTCTAATCATCTAGCTCTCCAAGATCATTCTGGCTAAAAAGGCTAAAAATACATTGATCGTACAAGATGATCTATCGATCGTCCTTGATGATCTTTGTCGACATGTTGTAAATTATGGAAAATTTTAAGCCCTTCTTTATAAGATCCCTTATTTATTCAAGAGGAGATCTTTTACTGGTGTCCTAACCTGAGAAAGCAAAGAAAATAAGAGGGAGAGCTTGGGAGAGAGATAGAGAGAGAGGATCTTATGAGGTGGAGTTTGTGAGGGGTTCATAAAGGTTGCTCCAAGCAATGATCTAAGTCTACTTCTCCAGTAATCATTCCTGGTTCCTTGGTGGCTATGGGAAGGTCTTCATTAGCACAAGGTCAAGGTTCTCTGCCTACTTCAGGAGTCAAGGTTCTATGTCTGTTTTAGGAAGAAGCGAAAGGAGTCAAGATTCACTTCCTGCTTTACAAGGAAACAAAAGGAGTCTGGGTTCTCTGCCTCTCTGAGGTAGATGAAAGGAGTTTGTAAATTTTTCTTCACCTTGCTGTGAGAGCAAAAGGAGAGTCATTGTTGGTTTAGTGCAATACCTAGAGGAGAGGCTCCGGGAGCAGACATAGGTCAAGTTGAACAAACCACTATAAAATATGATATATTCTTTCTTATTACATTTCAGCATTTTAATTTCCACACTTTATTTTCTTGTGGATGATTGTATGATTTAATGCTTTAAAATATTTCAAAAAGATTTTTCTTTTTAATTAAGGATTTTAAAAACTACCAATTCACCCCCCATCTTGGTTAGCCTCGGGCTAGTTCATAGGGGCTTAAATACCCTAACAAACTTTCACTTTTATATAATCGTACGGGTAAAAAATCTATATAGAAAGACTCTTCAGGAATGGTAGTTTATGAAAAGTCATTTTATTTTTGACAGATTTAATTCATATGTACAAAATTATTTTAGCCCCGTACGATCTCAGAATCGTATGTACGAACACATTTTTGTACTATATGATAGAGCTATTTTTCTTTAAATTGGAAGGTAGTCAATGGTTTTTCTCCACAACCTTCTTTAATCTCAAACCATCTCGTATCCTAACTATGGAAATGGCTAGCAGCAGCAACTGAGCATGAACTTCCAAGGCCTCTTCCTCTCAGTCTGGTCAACGTGACGAGAATTTTTTCTCAAAAGATAATGAAGAAATCTACACTCATATCTTTGAGAGAAAGATAACTCCATTTCGTCTCTTGATCCAAGGAGATATTAACTTTTCAGTAATGACTCTTTTTGATTTGAATTAATTCTCTTTCATTCTCACTCTGATTTATGCTTACCATTATAACACATTCCAATATTTCCTTGCAAACTTGAGAATGAATAAAAATCATATTAGGATGTCTTCATATGTTTTTAAACAGCGAGTAGAGATTACCAAGGAAGATTTAGGTGCCTTCCTACATCTTAGAATTGAAGGGGTTAGGACATATATAATGAGTTCTAGATTGGATTTAGACTGGTTGAAATTAATCAAACCCTTAGTGTTATTTCTTCAGTCAATCACCTATCTCATGTGTACACCTTCAACCAAAATGTTAGGATCATCCAGCATGCATTAAGGATTTCTATTATACCTAAAGATGGTTATCGTATCAATGTAACTCCCTTAGTCTCCACAATCACATATCTCATCATTAGAAACACTCCTATAAATGAAGCCAAATTTATTATGGACTAAATCTATAAGCTTATCGACATTGGATTCCCTCATAATAGGAGTAAAAAAGTGGGTTTAGGACATTTTGGGGCCTATATTATAGAAAACAAATATAACTTGATTCATCTTGAACCACGTACTTAGCTTCTTATCTATTTTACCAAAGATTCTTCATGTTTTCTCTTTAACCGAGACCAAGCGAATGAGGGAAAAGAATCGAATGAAGAAGGAGCACCTACTCTTCCTCATGCACCTGCTCCTGGACCTAATCATCATTTCTATTAAAAAATGGTCCAGCGATTTGATTGACTAGAATATCATTTTAATCAAAGTTTTGATTAAATGGAGACTCACTTAAACTAACAAGATGCATGATATAATGAAAATATGGGGTGGATCAGAGGATAGTTTGACTCTATCAACACTCAAGTAGCTACCATCAATAGCTACTTTATGATGTTCACACCTCCTCAGCCACCTCCATATCAGAGTCCTTCAGATTATTAGTTGTTATCTTTTTTTTTTTTTACTTGATGTTTGTGTTTTTTCTTTGGGTTCTCATGTAATGTCTTAGTAATGTTCAATTTTTGTTTGGTATCATGTATTGGTTGCATTTGATTCATGTGTATAATGAAATTTTTTTTTTCTTCTTAAATTGTTTTAAATTTCTATAGACTAAACAATTATAGTTGATCTATGGAATAAAATTTTAAAATACTTTCTCTGCAAATTAATTTTCTTATAAAATCTAATTTCTCAATTTTTAAATTAATTTGTGATTAGATATAGATTAGAAGATCATTTTCATGTTCATATAGACAAATATTATTTAGATATTATTATTACAAAAGATATGTCTAATTTTATTTTATTTCTTATTTAATATGCTTATTTTTATTAATTATTAGATTTTGTCTTAAGATTTATTGATAGTGAAAATACTAAAAATATAAAAAGATGTACAAAATGTGTCAGGCTTTAAAAGATGCTCAAAATGTGCAAAAGTTTAAAAATGAATAATGTTCACCTAAAATGAAAAAGGCACAAAATTAGACTAAATTGAAAAGATGCACAAAAAGTGCCAAAAATTAAAAAGATATGCAATGTCGCCAATTGAAAGTTTCATATAGTTCTTTCCTTTATCTTTTTATTTCTTACATAAATCCATTTAATCAACAATAATATTCACTATTGAATTTGAAACTAAGTAATCTTTATTTCATCACTTTAGCAATAATTATTTTAAATTAATATGTCTAGAACAAACTGTGAACCTAATTTTTTTTCTTATTTTAATTATTCTTTGAATTAAAATATGAGACTTTCTTTTTCGTATTAGGACGTTAATGTTCTCTTTGCAAATATTTTAAAATCTTCTTCTTCATTATCTATTAGATTAGTCAATAGAAACTTACCTTTTGAAGCAATACTTCCCTTTTTGTTGTTGTCAAAAGGGGGAGTTATTAATTATTGTTTGTTTGTTTGATTTAATTATGTATGTTTGTTGTGTATGGTGTGTACTTTTTTGTTTTTTTATTGTGTCTGGTGTGTATGTGTTTTATTGTTTTGTTGTGTTTGGTGTATATGTGTTTTGTTATTTTATTTGAAACATGATTTATTATTTATTTTTGTCTTGATTTTAATTCAAATCCCTTATTTTTAATTTGGAATTTATTAAGGGGGAGCTTAGGAGAAAAAGGATATTTAATGTTAATTCAAACAATAACTGTTTTGTCATCATTAAAAAGGAAGGGAATGTTGCAACTTAAAATTCATGATTGAATTTGTTAGAATGTAATTTTTTTATAATAAAAAATATTATTGTTACGATTACTATTTCTCCTAACATACATTGGATATATATTTTCTTTTTGTTTTTTGTGTGTACTAATATTTTAGGGAAATCATACTCCAGACTGTGGAAGGCTTTAAGACAGAGTAGATTAGGATTCATTAAATGAAGTATGTAAATTTTATATTTTTCTTGAGTCTTAGAGTGTGATTGTAATTAGGTAACCGTGCACACTCACAATGGGGAAATGAGTCAGAACTTAACTTTTTTAAAACTAATCATACTGTATAATTTTAATTCCTACTAGATGATTTCAAATTATAGTGGACAATTTGTCATGGTTTTTCCTCCAAAATGAAGTTTGTTAAATCATGCATGGAACCTTTTTTTATTGTTTATATTATATGATATATTTTGATACAGACAACTCACAGAGTACAAAATAAGTGCATACCAATTCATCCCAAATGATCTAATCATTTTTTGAATTATTCGTACTTTATGAAGTATGGTTCATATGGATGACTCATAGAGTATAAAATGGGATCATTCACGTTCATACCAAATGAAGCATGATTTTTTTAAACTATTCATAATATAAAAAGTGTCATTCATACATATATGATGTGGCTTGAGTTACACTTGATCTTGTGGACTTGAAATATTAGTAGGCAAGGAAATCGTAGAAAAACATGAATGTTTTTTATCATCAAAATTCTAATTCATAAAATTAAATTTGCAACAATCTCCCCCTTTTTGATGATGGCAAACCAAAAAATAATCTAAGCAGTTCAAGGCTGTTTAATAGAAATAGATCAACTATCTAATAACAAAATCAAACTATAGAATAAATTGTACAACTAACTACTCCCCCTTTTGACATCACAAATAGGAAGAGGGAAAAATGAAATAAAGCAAAGACATCCAAACAGAATCAAATTAAAATAAAAAACACAAAAAAACTAAAAGAACGATGACCCCTAATCATCTAATGGAGGTGGAGGTGGTGGCAGCGGGTGAAAGTAACTAGAAAGGGTGGTGAAATGCTCTCAAAACTAGGCCATATCCTGGTCATACTGGTGCTGGGGTGAATAATGCCCTCAGTATGTTGCTGCTTTTGTACAGCAACGTATGCCTCAAAGTGAAGCTCTCACTGATCGAATTGCTCCACCAATTGATCTAGCTGAGAGTGCTGGCGGAGCAGAGGAGGTGCAGGAATAGGTGCAGGAGCAGGTGCAGGAGCCTCCTCCTCCTCTGCCCCTTGGGCTTCCCGTCCCCCAAGTGGAGACAAGTACTGTGAAGAATGTGAAAGGAATTATTCAAGTAGAAGGTAGGCTGATAGTTGGGTGGGGCAAGATATTGGAGGTTATATTTTGATTCTAGAACATATGCAATGATGTGTCTTAGGGATATATTGGGCTTCCTCCTATGTTCTGGATCTTGAATAGTAGTCAAATGCCTGATGTAACGAAAGATCAGGTTAGTGGCATTGAATTCACAATGGGCCAAAATGTAGAAGGTGGTGATTGAGAGAAGTGGAGTAATATGAATGCGATCACCAACTTTTAGGAGGATAGAGGTGCGAAGGACATGTTGGATTATCCAAGCATCTTTGAGTAAGGTGCTAGACTCTCCAACGTGAAAGTGAGGTTAGGGTTCCTTAGAAGTGGTTGGTTAGAGCCTAATCATAATCAAGATTAGAATAGAGGATATGTAGTTTGTCCCCTATGGTGGAAAGGTACAAAAGTTATGCACAGTCATGATATGTGATCTCTATGGGATGTCGATTCACATAGGATCCGAGAGAAGTAAAAGAAGGATTAATTCGGAGACTAGTGAAGAATTCAAAGAGTAATTCAGAATTGAAAGGGACAATGAGTGTAAGGAGGAAACACAAGGAAGTCTGAGCAAACCGATCAAGTACCAAATATGAGAGAATGTTTGGGTTGACAAACTGGGAGATAGTGATTCCAGCCGTCTTGTATCTTTGATAGGCGGCTTGATCGTCCACCTCAGTGAATCAAGGGTTCAAAGTAGCCCTCGAGGAACTCCCATAAGGATGATGAGATCACTTTCCCACTACCATGAGCAAGAACAACATTGGAATAGGAAGTATAAGGCTGAGAGAAGAAGTGGGTGTGAGAAAAAATGGCTGAAATTCTCGGATTTTAAAGAATTGGCCAGATATTCTAGGACGATCATAGGATCATCCAGGATGATCACAGAATCATCCAGGATGATTAGGTGAAATAATTACATCAGGGAAGATTGGTCGAAAAGGCAGTGATATCATTCGAGAAGATAAGACACAGGCGATCATCCCAAGGAGAGATTATGGATGATCGTTGAAAAAGAATATCAACCGGGACAATTAGGTAGATCGTCTAGGATGATGCATAATAATGGATCATACCAGCCAAATTTAAAACATTTAAATCATATGCCACATGTATGGTCCAGGATGAACAGTTGGATCATCCATGACGGTCACCAATAAGGGATCGTACCGGACAAATTTAAAGGCCTTAAACATATTGCCACATGTATCGGCTAGGACGAACAGGTAAATCATTCGGGATAATTACCAATAATTGAGTAACGAGTAAGAGCATCATCCAAGATGAAAGAGGATCATCCAGGAAGATCACAAATGATTGAAGTAGAGGATGATCAAATAGTTTAGGAGGATAATGGATCGTCCAGGATGATCAGAAGTAGAAAAGTTAGAACAGCTAGCATATGGAATTATAAGAATGATAAAAATGCATCGACCAGGATGATATGAATATCGTTCGAGATGACATGACAATAAGTGGAAAAACACAGGATGGATGGAGATGATCAGAGAAGGCCTAAAATAGAAAATTCATCAAAAAAGGAGAAAAATAAAATACAAAAAGACACAAAAGTGAACAGAAAAACATTTTTTTTAAAAGCTTGAATATAATAAATTTTCTATGTGATTGAATTAAAAATTTATAAGAATCAATGAGTTAATATCATCGTAATATGAGAAAATGGTAAAACAACCAATCCTGTTAGCCCTAACTCGGACTTCTCTCAGGGAAAATCAGCTTTTAAAAATAAAGATCTAAATAATAAAAAAATAATTAGATAAAAAAAGAAATATGTTCAAGACTTGGAATTATTATTTTATGGGGCTCTGTTAGGGTTTGGTGCTTTCTGTCTCCCCGCCTCCATGTTCCCCCCGCCATTGCTACCGGAGGAATCCTATAGATCCCTCCCTCTACTCCACCTCCTTTCCTCCTTTACCTTACTCCTCGCCTCCTCTTAATTCTGATGGTACTTCTTGTCTGCTGCCTTGGGATCACATTCTTGTGAATCCTCTGGCCATTTGTGAGTTTCAAATCTCCTCCCTGCCCATTATGGAGGACATAATCGATTTTCCCACATAAGATATCGCTGGAGCTGTAGAGGAATGGAACCTTTCTTTGGTTGGCTACTCCCTCGGGAAAAGGCCATTTTATGAGGCTATCCTCAGTGCTGTAAAGAAACTTTGGAACCTCAAAGGTAATATCAAGATAATCCCTCTTAGTGAAGGTTTTTTTCCTTTTTAAATTCGCAAGTCCTGAAGATTATGATATGGTTTGGAGCAAGTGAGCATAGTTTATCTTCAATAAGCCTTTTATCTTTCAGAAATGGTCTTCGCATTTCAGCCCTAAGAGAGAGGAGTGTTCCTATTTAGTTCAAGATCTAAGACCTACCATTGTGTTGTTAGACTCCGGTTGGGATTTCTAAAATTGCTACTAAAATCAGGTTACCCTTAGCTGTTGATGCTCTCACCGCCTCTAAGTCTAGACTCACTTATGAAAGAGTTTGTGTCAAACTAGACTCCACCGACATCTATCCTGCTGCTATTCCCATTTCAGTTGAAGTGAAGCTCTTTAACCTGAAAATCCAATATGAATGGTGCCCGATAATTTGCGAGCTTTGTAAGTCCTTTAATCACCAAGCAGCTTCTTGTCCTACCAATTGATAATTTCCCTTTTTTCTAAGGTTTTTCATGACAGAAGTACCTGTCACAGACCTAGACCTTCCTCTAAAAACCCAAAGGGCATCATCCAAACACCTAACCCTCACCCTAACCCTCCTCCTGACAATATTGATAGTTATGTTCCTTCTCTAGCTATTACCGATACCACTCTTACTTCTCCAAATCTTATTCCTCCTACTAAAATCCCCAACACCATAGATTCTTCCTCCCTCCCAAATCCTGTCTCCACAGCCACCACTACCCTCCCGGACCCTGCCACTATGGCTATCCCAAATCTTAATTCTCCCACACTGCCATCTTCCTCCTCCTCTGATCCTCCCCCTTCTCTTCACATCTCCCCACCACCAAAAACTCACTCACCTAATAAATTATCTACCTTGTAAATGATTTCTAACTCTGAATCTATTTCCACCTTGGAGCCAGATGACCGTCTCAAGGAACCTGACCCTTCCTTCTCTCCTCCACCAACTAATCCTACTCCCCCTTCCAACTAAAAGCCTTCCACCTCCAAATCCAAACCACATCCTCAGCCACAAAGAAGTAACAGGGGGAAGGTCTCCAAAAAAGGCCCTAAATCTTTCATTAATAATTCATGACCCACCCAAACATTGTGTTTTGGAATATCAAGGGTTTCAACAACCATGATAAGGTACCATGTTGTAAGAATTTGGTTCGTGACCATAACATTGACTTGGTTTGTCTTCTTGAAAATCGGATTCTTCTTCACAACCTGGAAGATCATTAGTTTTGTTTGACTCATAAGATCTATGATGATGAGTTGAGTTTTCATAATTTTGATATTGCCTATCTGGGTCGTATTTTGATCAAATGTAATGCTAATAAGATCTATTTTTCTACTACCTTTATCTCTAAGCAAGTTATTGCATGTATTGTTAACAATGGGGATCACTCTCCCTTCCTCATTTCAGTGGTGTATGCTTTCAACTCTTTTGAGGAACATAATCTCCTATGGGATGAGCTCATACACATAAATCCTAATAATAGTATTGTTGAAACTCGTTCACTATGAATTAGGTTGTTAAACCTAAGCTTATGTCCCAGCGGCTAACCAAGAGGGGGGTGAATTCGTAATTAAAAATTAATCTCTCTTTTTGATTTTTATTAACCGAAAATTAAACTTTAATGAGTTTTGTAGAAAATAGTTTTCAACCACAGTTTTAAAAGTAAAAACACAAAAATAAAAAAGGCAGTGGAAAAATAAAGATACGAGATTTATAGTGGTTCGGTCAAAACCAGACCTACATCCACTCCCCGGAGGCACCCTCCGAGTATTGCACTAATATAAATAGTGACTCTCCTTTTGTACCCACGGCAAAGCAAAGAAGCCTTTACCAACACTCTTTCCACCACTAACCGGTGCGGTAGAGAACCGTAGTCCTTTTACACTATCCCCAATATTGGCAGAGAACCGTTGTCCTTTCACACTCTCCTAGTGTGGGCAAAGAACCCTTCATCCTTTCACACTATCCTAGTGTGGGAAGAGAACCCTTCGTCCTTTCGCACTCTCCAAGTGTGGCCAGAGAACCCTTCGGCTATTTACACTTTCCAAGTGTGTGCAAAGAACCCTTCAGCTGTTCACACTCTCCAAGTGTCGGCAAAGAACTAGATCTCCTTGACAGATCTTCTTCTCAAAAATTCTAGAAGGAAGAGAGAAAAGAGTGAAATAATCACAAACCAAGAGTAAAGACTCTTACCTTTGAGTACCAAGTGAAACATTCATGCTCCAATGGCAAGAAATCTCCTTCGACCACTCTCTTATACTCTCTCCTTGACTCTTCTTTCAATAGGCATGAAAATCAGTAGTCAAAAAGATTATGTGGCAGTTTAGTTTGGACTGTTTCTAGAAAAGACACAAAAAACCGTCCAAAAATTACAAATTTTCAAATCAATACGAATTGGATCGTCCCGTACGATCGTGGATCGTCCTAGACGGTTTTACTTAAATGCGCTGAAAATGAACCTAATCTATATGGGTACGAAATGACTTCGACACACACATCATCCCGTACGAACTAGGTTCGTCCGGTACGAATGGTTATTCCATAGGTCAGTTCCCAAAAACTACAGAATGTCACTTAATTTTTTAGAGTTAGTTCACTTCGTCCTAGGACGAATATTGGTTCATCCGAACAAAATTTTTCCAGAGAGCAAATCATCCCGGGACGAATACACTTCGTCCTGGATGAAAATGCTCCAGAGAGCAACTCATCCTTGAACAAATACACTTCGTTCTTGAACAAAATTTTTCCAGAGAACATTTCGTCCTGGGATCAATACACTTCGTACTAGATGATCAAGACTTAGATAAATTTCCTTCAATTCCTGTTCGTTCCATTGCTCTTACGAGGAGATAACTCACCTGATCATCCTGTACGAACTAAGTTTATCCCGTACGATCAGTATAAATTTCTCAAGATCTCCTAAAGTGTGTGTGTGTGTGTATTCACTCAATTACAATCACTCCCTCACAAACTTAATTCAAAGAAAAATACAAGTTTTAAATACACAAAGTATCTCATGCTGAATTTGATTTGAAGTCTTTATAATTTGGAGTTTGATTTTCCTGAAATATTAGTATAGACAAGAGCAAAAAAAATCTTCCAAAAATTGTTAGGAGATAACTATACATAAAATAATAATAATTGAAATCATCAAAACTATACAAGTTGCAAGAATGTAAAACATGCAAATAGCAACTCTCTTAACAATCTCCCCCTTTTTGATGATGGCAAAACAATTATTGTTTGTATAATTTTCAAATTCAAAAAATCTCCTAAACTCCTCCTGAATTGATGAACACGTGTAAATAAGGAGGTATTTTTAGAAATATACATATACCAAAATAAAATGAACACACACAACGTATACAACATACACAAAACACAAAACAAAAAAACAAAAATAGATCAAATAAAACCAAAAAATACAATACAAATAATTTCTCCCCCTTTTTGACAACAACAAAATGTAAAGAAGAAAAAAACTTGAAATGTAAGCAGACATATGAAAATCATTTGATAATTCAATCTTGAAAGTGATTAAAATATATTATGCGAATAAAATTAAAACATTAGGCAAATCATATTAAGTCATAGAATTTAAGAAGAGATATAACATTGATAATATAAAGAATATATCAAAAGCATGAGTCAATTTAGACACTAAGATAGAGAAAATCCTTGCAAAAATGATGAATAAAAAATTTGTATATTTCAAATTTCAATACAGAATATAAATGTATAGAAGATCAATTTGAATTAAGAGATTAAAAGATAATGAAAAGAAATAAGTGCCACATGTGGCGCTTTGCGTATCTTTTCCAAATTATTGACACATTTTTGTGCTTCTTTTTACTTTTGGGCTTATTTTGTGCCTCTTTTTCTGCTTGCGAACCATTGCGCATTCCTTTTTATTTTTGTACATTTGTATATTTTTTTAAGAGTAATTTTGATCTTTCCAAAATCAATAATAAAAATTTTCAAATTTTTCTAAGTGCATAAATATTTATTGATAAGTGAAATATAAAAGAAGAAAACATCATAGTTGCAATAATAATATTAGAATTAATGTAGTTTAAATAAGAGACATGAAATTGACAATCCTAATTATATTAAGTTATAAGAAGAACTTAAATTTAGAAAAAAAAATAGATTTTCTAATGAATTTAATTTAGACTTGCACTTCAAAATATAGCACTATTAAGATAAAAAATCTAATGATTGTCATAAAGGCTAACACACATTTCAATACAATTAAATCCAAAACACGAGAACATATATTGATATCACTATGCAGATATTACAATCTAAGGTAAGGATATCAATACAAAAACAAAACATCTAAAGTAAAGAAAATATAACAAACTTACTTAAAACACATCTAAAACACAAACTATAGAAAATACATAAAATTAAGTACAACTATCACTAAGAAGGACCCTGATTTGGAGGAGGAGGTGAAGCACCAAAGATGTTAAAGTAAGTACTCATCATAAGCACATTGGTACTGATATCACTCATCTAATTCCTCATAAAATTCATGTCATGCTGATATTGTGTCGCCTGCTGCTGAAGATGAGTCTCAATTTGATCAAAACATTGATCAAAATGAGTCTCTAAGCAATCAAATCTTTGAACCAAATCATGATAATTTGGTTCATTGGCGGGTGCAGGTGCAGCTTCTGGTTCTTCCTCTGTATCACTAATGACATGTGTTTTACTTGGTTCTTCTTTGAAGTTTGCTCTAAATGATCCATCGTTGTACTAGAGCGGTTCTTCAAACTCTTGATCATGATAAACCAAATTGTATTTCTTGTCCAGAATGTAGGAAACTAGATGTCCTAAGATGATGTTCTTCTTTCTCTTATGCTCTACATGTCCAATTTCAGACTTCCATAAAGATAGTCAAGGATAAGTTAGGCTTCATCTATAGGTTCTTTAGTCATGATCAAGAAGGTCACCATAGAAAGAAGATGGGTAATGTTGATCCTATCATTAGCTTTAGGAAATATATAAGTTCTAAGGACATACTGGATGATATGAGCATTACTAACTAGACTGGATACTCTAGCCACATGTTCATTCAGATTATTTCCTCTAATCACATTATTAATTTCATACCATGCATAATCATGAGTGTTAATCAAGCGATGGGCTCTGGCTCCCTCGATTCTTAAATTCAAAAAGGCTCCTAAGTCAGCCTTGGTGATTTCAACTTTTAGTTTGAAGAGAAAGGAACGGATTATAGAATGGTCAGAATTAAAGGACATGTTGGCGAGGAAGTAGTAGAAGGTTTCCTTATTGTAGAGATAGACGAGGGTAAGGATAAAACTAAACTGTGTTGAGGCAAATAAGTTCATTACTTGAAAGGTAAGTTATTCTTGGATAAGGATTTTGGAGGGTGTGATATTCGCTGAGGCAAACCTAGGAAAAGATTCCTCATTTTCTTTGGAAAGGAAGTTTTCAGAGGAATTTCTATGTGGTTTCTTTGTCATAATCTTTTATCTCTTACTTGAACTCCCCATTTGGAAGAAGATCTAGAGTACGAAAAAGATTGAAAATGAAGTTTTGAGTGTGACTATTGAGTTCAAAAGCCCTTCTATTTATTGAAAATGACAAGTTCGTACCTGATGAAAAAATTTCATCCCGTAGGAATTTTTTGATTCGTCCTGTACGAAAAATTTTTGTATAGACAATCCAATGCATCAAAATGAAACTGTTTTTCGTAATCAACATAACTTATGAAGCATCCTTTCATACAGACTTTTGACCAGACTGATCGTACAGACGAACACGTGTTTGTCCTTGGACGATCAGAACTTATATCATTTTAATGGCAGTTGAAACCGTCCCCTCCTTCGAACCGACATGTGTTTGTTCAGACGAGCCAAAGGTTCGTACATACGAAGTTCATATTAAAAACTACCTTATCCATTCAACCACTTTATTCATTCATCCCGTCGTTTCAAAAACATTTCATCCCGGATGATTGTGATGATCGTACAGACGAGGTGACAATAAAACACTGAAAATTGCACTCAAATGTTTACAATCTGACAATTTGTCACACTACATAAATCGTCTTGTACGAAAAACATTTCGTCTCGGATGATTGTCACTTAAAATTTTCAAATTTTTGTACTCAATCGAAAAACTAAAACACAACCACACTAAAAATACAAAATAGCGAAAAAACACAAACTCTAAATAAATAAAATCACACATATAAGTTCATAAACACATAAAAACACACAAACACATTAACTAGTAAATAAACATCAATGTTGCAAAAATATTTTTATTTAAGCATTCAAATCAATCACACCAAGCCTTGTTCTTAATGCACTGAAAGTATCAAAGGCTAAAGGTTTTGTAAAAATGTATGCAAGTTGATTTTCAGTAGAAACATGAGTGAGTTTAATTTCTCCTTTTAATACATGATCCCTTATGAAATGATGCCTTATATCTATATGCTTGGTTCTTGAATGTTGAATAGGATTTTTAGAAAAACAAATAGCACTAGTGTTATCACAATAAATTAGAATAGTGCCTATAGTTAATCCTAAATCAATCAACTGTTGTTTTAACCAAAGTACTTGTGCCACACAACTTCCTAATGCAATGTATTCAGCTTCTGTAGAAGATAGGGCTACTAAATTTTATTTTCTACTAGACCAAGAGACTAGAAAATTTCCAATAAATTGACATGTTCTAGAAGTGCTCTTTCTATCCACCCTACAACTTGCAAAGTCAGAATCTGAATAACCAATTATTTCAAATGAAGAGCTAAACTTAGGATATCAAATTCCTAAGTTCTGAGCTCCTAACAGATATCTTAAAATCCTTTTCACTGCTGTCAAATGTGATTCTTTTGGATCTGATTGAAATCTAGCACATAAGCAAACACTAAACATGATATCGGGTCGACTAGCAGTCAAGTAAAGTAAAGATTTAATTATCCCTCTAAATTTCTTTTGATCAACAGATTTTCCCTTAGGATCCTTATCCAACTGAACTGAGGAACTCATTGGTGTACTAACAGGTTTAGCATTGTCCATTTCATATTTTTTGAGAATGTCCTTAAAATACTTTGACTGACTATGAAATATACCTTTCTCAATTTGCTTAATGCTGAATCCTAGAAAGTAACTTAAATCTTCCATTAGACTCATCTCAAATTCACTACTCATTATTTTAGAAAAATCATCACAAAGATTTTTATTTGAAGATCCAAAAATGATATCATCCACATAAATTTTAACAATGAGTATATCCTTTCCACATTTCTTTAAAAAGAGAGTTGTATCCACACTTCCTTTTTCAAAAGATCTTTCAAAGTAAGAAGGTGCTCAACCTCTCATACCAAGCCCTAGGTGCCCGTTTCAATCCATATAATACCTTTTTCAACTTGAAAATATGATTTGTGTATTTAGAATTTTCAAAACCTGGTGGTTGTTCTATAAAAACATCTTTTTGAATTACCCCATTTAAAAAGGCACTTTTTACATCCATTTGATACAATTTGAATCCTTTAAAACAGGAAAAAGCTAGCAAAACCCTAATTGCTTCAAGTCTAGCTACAGGGACAAATGTCTCCTCAAAATCAATCCCTTCAATCTGATTATACCCCTTAGCAATTAATCTAGCTTTATTTCTAATGACTACTCTTGAGTCATTCATTTTGTTTTTGAATGTCCACTTAGTTTCAACTACACTTTGACCCTTTGGCCTTGTAGTTATTTCCTAAACTTTATTTCTTAGAAATTGATTCAACTCTTCTTGCATGGCTAAAATCTAAAATTCATCTGAAAATGCTTGATTAATATTTGTGGGTTCTATAGTTGAAATGAAGGCTGAATGATTGACTTATTTGTTTAATCCACGCCTAGTCCTTACACCCTCACTTGGTTCACCTATAATCAATTCTCTTGGGTGATTTTTAGAAAATCTCAAATCTCTAGGCAAAGGATTTTCTATCTCTAAATTTTCTTCCAAATTTATTTTATCAACCTTTTGGGAGTTAATCTCAATCTCATCTTCTACAACATTTGGCTCTTCCATATTTCCAGATTCATCAAATACAACATGTGTGGTCTCCTCAATTACCAAAGTTTTTATATTGAATACTCTAAAAGATTTTCCAATACTTGAGTATCCAACAAAAATTCCTTCATCAAATTTTGGATCAAATTTTTCTAAGGCAGATTTTCCATTATTATGAATGAACACCTTGCAACCAAAAACATGCAAATGAGACAAATTAGATGTTCTTCCTTTTAGCAACTCATAGGATATTTTATTTAGTTTAGATCTCACATTCACCCTATTCAGAACATAACATGCAGTGCTATTTGCCTTAGCCCAAAAATATTTAGGAAGTGAGTATTCTGCCAACATTGATCGGGCCGCTTCTATTAATGTTCTATTTTTCCTTTCGACTACCCCATTCCGCTAAGGGGTTTTAGGTGCAGAAAAATTGTGATCAATTCCTTTCTCCTTACAAAATTCTTCAAATTTCTCATTCTCAATTCTCCTCCATGATCACTTTGTATAGAAATAATTTCACACCCTAGTTTTCTTTGAATTCAAGTCGAAAAGTTTCTAAATTCCTCAAATGATTCACTCTTATGAAATAGAAATCTAACCTAATGGATTCCTAAGTCTTCTACCATTCATCTGTCTATTTAGGTATTGCATAAATTTAGGATACATAATAGGATTAGTAAAATCTTCAAGTTTAGGGGGTATTCTATTATCCTCAAGAGATTTTATCGTTAATTTATAAAATGAATTCTTATCTTCCAAAATTCAATTTGTATAATTTGATCTATAAATCTTGCTCTCTAATTCATCCTTAACATTTTTAAAATCTTTTTCAAGTTCAACATAGGATGATTTTAAATTTTTATATTTTTTATTCAAGTCATCAAATAATTTCATGTTGTTGTCATCAATTAAATCATGATCATTCCTAAGGATTTCATATTCCTTTTGTAATTTTTCAAACTCTAAACTTAGACTAGCATGCATTTTCTTCATTTTCCTATATGCATCATGCATGTGTTCAGAAACTTCAAAAAGTTCATCATAGGTTAAGTCACATACCTCTTCTTGATCTGACTGATCAAGACTATCGGCCATTAAGCACAGATTAGTGACTTCCGCTTCCTTCTCAGTTTTTGATGAATCTGAAGCTGAGTCCGCCCAAAAAGCTTTTTGAAACTTCTTCTTCCCCTTCTTTGCAATTGGTTTCTCCTCAACCTTCTCCTTGCTAGGAGGGGCTTTGAGTTTTGGGCATTCAGTCTTGATATGACCAGGTTTCCTACACTCATAGCAAATCACATCATTTGAAACCTTGGTATTTCTATTAAATTTACCTCTATTACAATGCTGGCGTCTCTTCTTCTTTCTCTTCAGAAAGCTTCTGAATTATTTAGTCATCAATGCGATATCGTCTTCATCCTCAGGTTGTGAGTGTTCACTCTCAGACTCTTCCACATTTAGTACTATGTTTTTCTCCCTTCGTGGTTCACCTGCATTAATCTTTCTTTGACTAACTCCTTGCTCGTAAGAAATTAGCGAACCAAGAAGATTATCAATAGAGAAAATGTTTAGATCTTTAGACTCTATAATTGCAGTAATTTTAGCATAATAAGTAGTAGGCAAACAACGAAGAATCTTATTAACCATTTTAGCATTGGTTAGTTCCCTACCTAGTGCATGCAAAGAGGTGACTATTTGTATGAATCTTGTGTACATATCAAAAATGGATTCATTTGGTTTCATGCAAAACAGCTCATAATCATGCAACAAGATATTAAGTCTAGATTGCTTAACCTCATTAGTACCCTCATAAGTTATACAAAGTCTATCTCATATGTCATTCCCACTTTTACTAGTGGAAACTCGCATGTAGTCTTCTGGTTTTAAAGCACAAAAGAAACTATTCAAGCATTTGACATTTAGTTGTGCTAAGTCACGTTCTTCTACTGTGCAGTCTGCAAAAAGTGTTTCAATTCTAACTCCGTTAACTAGTCTAGTTGGTTTTGTATACCATTCCTAAACTAAGATCCACATATGATAATCAAGTGAATGTAAAAATATAGATATGTGTATTTTTCAAAAATCAAAAGGTATATTATCGAACAGTACATGTCTAGTTATAGAGTAATCCTCGGGTGTATTTCGGTTTCAAAATGTAGCCATCTACATTAATTAAAAAGTAGTCTAAACTTATGATTTTGAAATAAAAATCTGATACCACTTGTTGAAACTTGTTCACTATGAATTAGGTTGTTAAACCTAAGCTTATGTCCCAGCGGCTAATCAAGAGGGGGGGGGGGGGGTGAATTGGTAATTAAAAATTAATCCCCCTTTTTGATTTTTTAAACCAAAAAATAAACTTTAATGAGTTTTGTAGAAAACATTCTTCAACTACAATTTTAAAAGTAAAAACACAAAAATAAAAAAGGCAGTGGAAAAATAAAGAAATGAGGTTTATAGTGGTTTGGTCAAAACCAGACCTACATCCACTCCCAGGAGGCACCCTCCGAGTATTGCACTAATACCAATAGTGACTCTCCTTTTACACCCACAGCAAGGCGGAGAAGCCTTTACAAACACTCTTTCCATCACTACCCAGTGCGGTAGAGAACCGTCATCCTTTTACACTATCCCCAATGTTGGCAGAGAACTGTCATCCTTTCACACTCTCCTAGTGTGGGCAGAGAATCCTTCGTCCTTTCACACTCTCCTAGTGTGGGCAGTAAACGCTTCGGCTAATCACACTCTCCAAGTGTGGGCAGAGAACCCTTCGGCTGTTCACACTCTCTAAGTATTGGTAGATAACCCTTCGGCTGTTCACACTCTCCAAGTGTCGACAGAGAATCAGATCTCCTTGATAGATCTTCTTCATAAGAATTCTAGAAGGAAGAGAGAAAAGAGTGAAATAATCACAAACCAAGAGTAAAGACTCTTACCTTTGAGTACCATGTGAAACCTTCACGCTCCAATGACAAAAAATCTCCTTTGAACACTCTCTTACACTCCCTCCTATACTCTGCTTTCAATAGACACAAAGATTAGTAGTCAAAAAGATTTTGTGACAGTTTAGCTTGGACTATTTATAGGAAAGACACAAAAAACCGTCCAAAAACTGCAAATTTTCAAGTCAATACGAATTGGATCGTCCCGTACGATCGTGGATCGTCTTGGACGATTTTACTTAAATGCAATGGAAACAAACCTAATGTATATGGGTACGAAATGACTTCGTACACACATATATTCCCGTAGGAACTAGGTTCGTCCGGTACGAACGGTTATTCCATAGGTCGGTTCCCAAAAATTAAAGAACGTCACTTAATTTTTCAGAGTCGGTTCACTTCGTCCTGGGATGAATATTGGTTCGTCCGGATGAAATTTTTCCAGAGAGTAAATCATCTCGGGACGAATACACTTTATCCTGGACGAAAATGCTCAAGAGAGCAACTCGTCCTGGAACGAATATACTTCATTCTTGAACGAAAACTTTCTAGAGAACATTTCAGCTCGGGACGAATACACTTCTTCCTGGACGATCAAGACTTAGAAAAATTTTCTTCAATCCCTGTTCATTTTATTACTCTTACGAGGAGATAACTGACTTGATCGTCCCGTATGAATTAAGTTCGTCCCGTACGATCAGTACAAAATTTCTCAAGATCTCCTAAAGTGTGTGTATATTCTTTCAATTACAATCACTCCCTTTCAAACTTAATTCAAAGAAAAATACAAGTTTTAAATACACAAAGTATCTCATGCTGAATTTGATTTGAAGTCTTTGTAGTATGGAGTTTGATTTTCTTGAAATGTTACTACACACAAGAGCAAAAACAACTCTTTCAAAAAGTGTTAGGAGATAACTATACATAAAATAATAATATTTGAAATTATTAAAACTATATAAGTTGCAATAATGTAAAACATCCAAATAGCAACTCTCTTAACAAGTATGGCTTGGGTCATGCTAGGAGACTACAATTGCTGCCGCTTTCCTTCTGAAAGTCTGTTGGGAATGTTATTAATTCTTCCAGGTTAGCTCCTTTCGATCAAAGGGCTGATAACCCCATCCATCTAAAGTTAGACTGTGTGCTCATTAACGATTCATGGATCTCCTCTTTCCTGAATTCTTTTTACAAAGTGTGCAATAGTTTGGTTTCTGGTCACACACCTCTTATCCTCAAAACAAATTTGGTGAAGTTCATCAGTAGAAGATTTATGTTTAAAACTATTGTTGCAAAATCCCTAAATTTTGGGACATTCTAATTTCAATTTTTTCTACTCCTACTCAAGGCAACCCTATCAACTCCCTCTATAACAAGCTTAAATTCCTGAAGTAGGAAATTAAGTCTAAGAGATGGGAATCCTTTAATCTTTTAGAGGCTAAGTGTGCTGAGCTTTCCTCCCTTCAAAAGCATTATCATCTTCTTGTTGATTCAGACCCCCTTAATGTCAATCTCTGTGGTAATCTCAAAAAGGTAAATTTGGATTTTGCCTACTATAATTCTCTACGGGAAAAATGGATTATTCAGAGATCTAAAGTCAAGTGGCTAAAGAATGGGAGAGGAAGACTTGAAGTAAATCTCACAATAGAAGTATTCTTCACTCCTCTATCTGTAGCACTGAGCAGTCGCAAACTTCTTATATGCAAGGACATATTGATCATTTCAAGGACCTTTACAACTCTCCTAAGCCGTCTTTTTTTGATTTGGATAGTACTCCGTATGGGAATTTTTTATCTGATGAAGCCAAGCACTATCTTATTCTTCCTATCACTAATGAAGAAATTTTGGCAGCCATTAATTCTGGATGTTCTTCTTCTGCCCCTAGTCCTGATGGCTTTAATTTTGCTTTCTATAAGAGTACTTGGGCTAGAATGGGTCCTTCAATTTGTCAAGAAGTTAGATCTTTCTTTAGCAAATGCTATATTCCTAAAGGTGCTAAAGCAACTATGATTGCTCTTATCCCCATGAACACACATGATGAATCTATTCATGACTTTAGGCCTATCTCTCTGTGTAATACCTTCCATAAAATTATTGCCAAGATTATGACCACTAGACTCAAACCATATATGCATGAAATTATCCACCATAGTCAGCTGACTTTATTATCAATAGGCTCTCTACTGATAACCCTATTCTTGCGGCTAATTTACTTGGGTTCTTTTCTAAGAGGCAAAGAGACAAAATCTTTTGTGCTAAATTTGATATTAGGAAGGCTTTTGAAACTATCTCAAGGGAGTTTCTTTTAGCTAGATTGGCACGAAAAGGCTTCCCTCCTATCTTTATCAATTGGATAAGAGCTTATATAAATGATACCCACTTTTCTATTTGCATTGATGGGGGGCTACACAGTTTTTTCACTTCTACTTCTGGACTCAGGCAGAGCTGCCCTTTTAGCCCTTACTTATTTTGCATTATCATGGATGCTCTTTCTTATCTTATTGATGATTCATCTAAGTCTGACTATTTTGAAGGCTTCACCTTTAATAATTTCCAACTATCCCATCTCACATATACTGATGACTTACTAGTTTTTGGGAAAGCTGAGTTCAGGAATTGTGACAGCCACATGAGGACTCAGAATCATTTTTCCAACCTCTCTGGTCTACATCTTAATTTGGAGAAAAGCATCTTTCTTATATCCCCTCAAGCCACCATTTTCCACAACATATCTCAAGCCCTCCATATCCACAATTGCTCCACCAAAATTTCCTACTTGGGCATTCCTATCTCTCTAGGGAGAATCAAGTATTTCAACCCTTTGATCGAAAAAGTTACTAACTTGCTTTCTAGTTGGAAAGCAAAGCTTCTTTCTTTTGCAGGTAGGTTGCAATACATCAAGTATACCATCTCTAAGTTGGTGGCTTACTTGTTAAGAGGCTATATTATTCCAAAAACTATCTTGAAAGCTATCGATAAAGCTTGCTCTAAGCTCTTATATCATGGAGACTCTCTTTCTAAGCACCTGCACCTTATTTCTTGGAAGAATACCACTAAACCTTTCTCTAAGGGTGGGTTGGGTATTGACCTCCTTTCCAGCTCTTAGATTTTCCTTTAATTATGGGACCATTTTAAGGCTATACAACAACAACTCTTTATTGTCTAGCTGGCTTAAAACTAGATACTTATCTCCTTGAAAACTCTGCCCCCGTTTCAGTTATGGATTTTGGAAGAGTGTTTGTTCCACTGCTGCTCAATTTAAAAGTAAATTCTATTTTTAAGTTTCTCTGGGTTGCCCCATTGCTTCTTTCTGGGATCATTGGTGTCTTAATGATAGCATCTCATCTATGCTCCCTAACCTTGCTTCTAATATGTCTGGTGATCTGGATACTACCCTTGTGAATTGGATTTCTAGTGACTCTTGGTCACTTCCTGATTCCCTCAATCAAAGCATTATAGATCTCATTAATACAATTCCTATCTCATTTACCTGCTCTAAGCATATTACCTGGGATAATGATGAAAATGCAACCTTTAAGGATTTTTATAATCAATTTTTTTTTACCTCTAATCACGATGTTGACTGGTATAATTTGGTTTGGCATAAATATCACTCTATTCGTTACTCTGTTTTTACCTGGATGAGTATTTTTGGTGGACTTAAAACGGTGGATGCTCTGAGATATAAAAATATAGATATTGGGGATCAAGCTTGTTCTCTCTGCCATAGTCACTATGAGAATACTTCTCATCTCTTCTTTGAGTGTGACTACTCTTTTCAAGTTTTAACCAAGCTTATACCCCATTTTAATACTTTTTACTTAAGACCCAATATTGCTCAAGCTCTTCATTTTATTAATGGCTTGTCCATCGATTGGGACTGTAAGAATGCGACCCTTCTCATATTTCATGCCACTGTTTACTTCCTTTAGAATGAATGCAACAGTCGCAAATTTAAAGGTAGTGCTGCTTGTTCCACCACTTTAATTAAGAAAATCTCTAAAGCATTATATCTTAAGCTTGATAAGTGGAAAAGAGGGTATCTATTAAAAGAGAAACTTCAATTATCTTACTACTGACAGTGTCAGCTGAGATTATTTGTCTTTGCTTTGCTCTCCTGGAACGTCTTTTACACTTGGTTGGCAGTTTGTTTTTGCTATTCCTCTTCAACTGTGATTCTCTATGGTGGTTTAAGGTGCTTGGTGACTGACGTTTCACGTTTATTTGGTTGTTAATGGATTTTCTGGTTTGTTGGTGGCATTTATTTGCTGCCCAACCTCTTTGCTGCCTGATTGTTTTCGGTTGCTGGTACTATTACAAGAGTATATGTTTTGCTCTTAATGAAATTCTGGTTTGTTGGCGGCATTTTTTTGCTACCCAATCTTCCCGTTGGCTGACAGTGTTCTATGGCTTATGGTGTTGTTGTATGAATATAAGTCTTGGCAGACCCCTTTTTGATTCGGTTGCGGTTGTCGTGGATCAAATTCTATTTTGGCAGGCTTTTTTTTGGGTCGTGGACAATGATGATGCCTGATGGTCTTCGGGCAACCAAAGGAGGTTCTGATTTCTTCTATGATCATACTTGATCATTCTGAGTCTCGACCAGACAGTGTTTCTGTCTGTTTTTTTTCTCCTTTTTTCTGAGTTGTATTTTTTTGGTTATTACCATTTTGTCTTAGCCTCTTTTTGTTGGCTAAGTTCTTTTTTGGTGTAATTTTGTAATCCTTGTTCTTTTTATAAAATAGGCTAAGCTCTCAATTTTCCAAAAAAAAAAAAAAAAAAAACACAGAGTAACAAAAGAGCCGTCGGAATCCCTAACGGTCCACTGCTTTTTCAAACTTCAAAACATCCCTAGCCGGTAATAAATTTAAAAACAAAGCAAAACTCATTTTCCGACTATGCTCTCTCTTTCTCTCTCTCTCTCTCTCTCTCTCTCTCTCTCTCACATTACTCCGTCCATTGCTCCTTTTGCTCGTTGTCTCAAAGAAGCACAAGAATCGTCAAAGGCTCTCAAACCCTCACTAATCTTCTTCAAACAAACATCTCCGATCCATCTCTGCAATGGCTCCCACGCCCTACCAAAAATCCCTTATTCCAAGCTGCCAAACCCCAACAAAAACACCTCAGTCAAAACACCGCCTCAACTTCCCCAACCCGAAAGGCAGCACCTACCCGCATACATCTCTCAATCCTCTCTCCGTAACCCCAACAGAACACCCAGTCGAAGTTATTAGCCGGATCCGCGACCTTCCCGACCGCAAGGACAAATCCTCGTTGTCTTCCTCCGCCTTGGAAATATCCGGCGACGGTCGCTCTCTCCGCGTGCGCTCCGATGTGGGCTACAGAGATTTCAGCCTTGACGGCGTCTCCCTCTCCGAGAACGAGGACCTTGAGGGTTTCTATAGGAGATTCGTGGAGCCGAGAGTCAAGGTGGTGCGATCCGGTGCAAAGTGCACCATCATGATGTACGGCCCAACGGGGGCTGGGAAGAGCCACACCATGTTTGGGGGCCTGAAGGAGTCGGGGATCGTGTACATGGCCCTTAAGGATATTCTTGGGGAAGGGGATAGGGATGGTGGCATGGAAGTTGCAGGATTTGGGATTACGTTGTTTGTCCAAGTTGCAGTTCTGGAGATATATAATGAGGAGATTTATGATCTTCTTTCTGGTTGGAATGGTAATGGTGCTGGAACTGATGGGATTGCGCTACCGAAGGGGAGCACTCCCAAGGTGAGTCTTGTTCTTGATTCTTTTCTGTAAGTCAGGGTGATTGTTAATTGTGTTTATTTGATGTTTTGTTTCTCAGTAATGCCCTTTTGAGTTGAATGTTGTGAGCCCTTATTCGTTCGTGTACGTTTTCCTTAGTTATAACTTTAGGATCATTAGTAGTGCAGATAGTTACTGCTTTGATTACGTTGGAGCGTGACTTTTCTGTTTTTATCAGGAAACTTTTGGTTTTTATCTCATTTGGTTGCTTTAAGTTAAAAAATATGTTTTTTGAAAATAAGAAAATTCTCGAATCAATTATTTGCTAGGGTGTAGTTAGAAATTAACATCAACTCCACGTCAACCTCCTCAATTTAATGATTTCAATTTAACATTAAAAAAAATGAAAATTACAAACATTTTTTGTTCTTGATTTCCTGCTGGAAGTCTGGCGTATTTTCAATAGCTGGAGTTTTGTTCATGATTTCTTGCTGGAAGTCAGGATGTGTGTCACTTGTGTTTCTAAGTAATGCTTTTGAGTTGAATATTTGGACCTGTAGGTGCATTTGTTTGTAACCGGAAGCTTCTGGTATTAAGTTTCATTTGGTTGCCTTAAGTTAAAAAATATGTTTTCGACAATAATAAATTTTCTTAATCAAAATTTTTGTAGGTTGTTCTTAGAAATTAACATGAACTTCATGCTTAAAATAATCTCTTAAATTTAATGATTTTAATATCACAAACAAAATAAGTGAAAAATAAAATATTTTTTTCCCAAAACATGTTCTATCCACAAACTCAAGTGCAGAACTAGTCTTTTTGGGCAAATATATTACTAATGTTAAAAAATGAATAAAATGGAAAATACAATTCAAAATAAAGTCTTGTATTTCCTTATGATTGATAATTTGAATAATAATTATAAGCTTATCAATCTTTTTATGCATTTTTAATAATATTAGATAGAATAAGTCAAATATTTCTTTTTCAATTTATGTTATTTGTCAGTTATTGAGCTATTCATCATAGATTCTATTAATCAATTGATGTGTAACAATTTTCACTTCTATATCAGTAGCAATTGATAAAATTAATATCAAGATAATAGGCCTATAAAGCAAGGGATAGAAATTATCCTTTTTTTAACTTTAACCATTTCTCTTACAAGATTAGCAATCCCGCTTAAAGATGATATTTTTTTTAATTACATTTATTCTCTTGTTAGGCCACTCCAACTTAAAGATCAAACTTTCGTGCAAGATCATTCATCATTGTATGGGGAAATCATAATTTTTTGGTTTATGGGTCCCTTAACCAATTATGTTCTCTGAAATTTGTCCATTTCATTAACTTCATAGCTTCTATTCAAAGGTTGAATCCTAGTGTTAGCTAGAATATTGTCAATATCAATCTCCACTTGTTCTGTCCTCTTCAAATATCAATACATTTAAACTATTGCCAGAAAAGTGATCTCTCTCAGTTGTTTTTGTATAACTCGCATAAACTAATGTGATAACAAAATGAAATTGAATAATGATATATACAGAAAATAAATGAGTTGAACTAAAAGCTATCATCCTTATACTAGTTTTCTTTCAGAAAAAAATGAGTTATCTCAATTGATTGGAATGCTACTTCAAATGTTAAATTTCCTCCCTCAAGCTCCTATAATTATAAATATATAATAGTCGTTGCAAATAATAAGAGAAAAATGGGGCAAGGTAAATTTGATAGGAGAGAGAGAGAGAGAGAGAGAGAGAGAGAGAGAGAGAGAGAGAGAGAGAGAGAGAGAGAGAGAGAGAGAGAGAGAGAGAGAGAGAGAGAGAGAGAAATTTTTAATATAAAATTAAGAGTAGGAAAGTACTGTCATAATCACACTTAAACACGGTCCTGTCAAATAAAATATAATATATAATCAGACAGAAATTTAAGTTTTAATTGCATTAGGTATTCAAAATTAGCTAAAAAATGTGCTTGAAAAGGATATGAGCATCCTCTCTCATAAGCTCACCGTTATTTTAGTATAGAATAAGACGAAAAAGAAGCTAATTAAAGCTTCAACATAAAACTTCTTTCTTTTCTAAAGCTATAGGTTTCATGATTATAAGACTACAAACAAAATCTTTCTCAGTTTTCCAAAAAATGAATCAAATTTTGCTAAACAAATTCTCTCTTGCATGCTTCTTTGCAATAAGGCATGGTGGTAGGATCAGGTAGGGGAAGGGTTAAGGTTTTTAATCAAAAAAAAGAAAAAAAGAAATTCAACCTCTATTGAGCATATCATTTTTCCTTATACAGAAAAATGAAAAGTGAGGATGGGCAATTACCCACCCTAACATATTGGTCCTTCTACCCTTGCACAAACCCACTTGAGATGTTAGAATCAAATTAAATTGTCTTATTACTAAAGTGTATTGGTTTGAAGCCCTTAGATTAGTAAATTATTAGCTATGGATAACTATGCACCTAGTGGCTGAATCAGGATTGAAAGAGAGAGTTGGCAAAATAAAAAAAGCTTACTAAATAAATAAAACTTAGATGTTCTACATTTTGAACTAATATAAATAGATACAAAAAGAGAAAATGGCCAAAATGGTCTCTCAACTATTTGTGAGTGATTAAAATAGTCCTCAACTCTTTTGAGAGAACAATATGATCTAATAACTATTTAAAATGGGACATTTTTTGTCCTAACATCTAATGTTCGAGTTAATGCTGTTAAATGTAAGAAAATTTTGATCATTTTTTAATTAAACTTTTATTAAACATAATTTTTAAGTAATTATAATTTTTTAAAAAAACTATTAAATATATCATTAATAAAAAAAAAAAATTTAGTTTTAATTTCAAAAGTTTTAATCATATTTTATAAAATATGATATTTATTGATTTAGAGAAATGAAATGAAATAGATGTTATTTTCAACTTCGTCACATATATTTTTACTAATCATATTTTATAAAATATGACTAAAACTTTTGAAATTAAAACTTAAATTATTATTAATTTTTTTATTAAAGAAATATTTAATAATTTTTTTTATTTGTCTCTCAACTATTTGTGAGTGATTAAAATAGTCCTCAACTCTTTTGAGAGAACAATATGATCTAATAACTATTTAAAATGGGACATTTTTTGTCCTAACATCTAATGTTCGAGTTAATGCTGTTAAATGTAAGAAAATTTTGATCATTTTTTAATTAAACTTTTATTAAACATAATTTTTAAGTAATTATAATTTTTTAAAAAAACTATTAAATATATCATTAATAAAAAAAAAAAAATTTAGTTTTAATTTCAAAAGTTTTAATAATATTTTATTAAATATGATATTTATTGATTTAGAGAAATGAAATGAAATAGATGTTATTTTCAACTTCGTCACATATATTTTTACTAATCATATTTTATAAAATATGACTAAAACTTTTGAAATTAAAACTTAAATTATTATTAATTTTTTTATTAAAGAAATATTTAATAATTTTTTTATAAAAATTATAATTATTTAAAAATTACATTTAGAACCATTAACTCAAACATTGGATGTTAGGATAAAGAACGTTCAATTTTAAGGAGTCGAGGGACCAAACTGGTCCCACAAAAGAGTTTTGGATCATTTTGGTCCCTCACAAAGAGTTAAGGTACCATTTTGATCCTTGTCTCAATAAACAAATTTATAAATATTAACATCCTACAAAGTAAAAAAAAGAACTTACAATCTAACTATTATATTTAGACATCTGAAATTGTGCTTGACACCTTTTCATTGCATACAAATCATTTACGATTAATCCTGCTTTAAAACATATTGTACTATCTTCTGAAAATATGCTATCAATGAATTATTTAAAAGAAAATCATCTTCCTTCTTATGTCATAACATTATTCAGACAGTCTTAATTGATGAAAATATATTTTTAGTTATTGCAGTCAATATAGGTAAAATTATGTGTAACAAAATTAATTGATCAATAAAAAGATATATGATTGATTTTCTCATATTTGCCAACATGTGGCAAAGATTTGAAATTCAGGATGCCAAGTACATTACATTCAAGATGTTCTATGACTTTCTTTGTAATGATTAGCAAAGATCATTTGTAATTTCTAAAATCTCCAAATTAAGATGCAAGCAACTTTATGACATCAATAGAAACATTACATTGAAGTAAATTCCTTTTATTTTGTTGAGAGTATTATTACTCCAAGTTCTTTCTTTGGGGCCAAAGGATTTCAAGAGCTTCTTTTTTTTTTTTTTTTTTAACTTCAATAATTTCATAAATTATTATCATTAATATATATATCATGGATAATAATTTAAAAAAATATTGAAGTAAAGAAGAATATATATGATTGATAATAATTTAAATAAATTAATTTAATTATGATATTCATATATAATTAAAATATGGTAAATTAATTGATGTTAAGGAATAAATATATGATTGATAACTAGTTTTAAAAATATAATTGATATTAAAAATATAATTATTCATTTAAATTTAAAATGGCAAAATTTTCAACGCAATGTATAATATGTAGAGATTTGCCACAATTTTTGGGTGCAATTGCCCCAAGCCTTTTGATGAGGACATCCGACCATGGAGAGTTTACCAGAGACGAGGCCGACGTTCTACGGCCATGATTGCACCGCTTTATTTTTGAGTTATTAGTTGTATTTGATTTGTTGTTGTTTCTTTTTTAGTTTTACCCTCACTTGAGGGAGTATAGGTGCTTGTGATCCCAGGGGACACTTTTGTCTTTTTTTTGTTTTGTTATTGTAATGGGAAATAATGAATATTATTACAAACAAATTTTTGCACTTGTGCTTGGAAGAGTTGAAAGAGTCCTCTTGAGAGTAAAAACCCTAGGTTAGGGCAAAGGGAGCACCCACCAACCGTAGGAAGCGTCCGGGTTGTGGTTAACCTTCCTTCTCCACTGCCCCTCCTCGACCAACTGCTGGCCAATTCTTCTCTAGAAGCCGCCGGCCAAGCCCCATCCCCTCCTCTTTCACCCTACATGCCGCCGACCATACATACCTAGCCCTACCTATACGAGCCCCCTAATCCCTCTTCTAACCGCCGGCCAAATCCACGAAAATTCCTCCCCATCCGCCGGCCCTAAGGTATCCTCCCCTCCCTAGCTGCTGGACAAAACCCTAGGCCCATCTCCAATTCCCTAGCTGCCAGCCACTTCCCTTTCCATTGCCTCCAAAATTCAGATTGATTATTCAAAGCCTTCCTTATTCGGTACATCTTAAATTAGGAAAGTTTTCAAAATTCAAAATTAAATTCATTTGAATTTGAAATTCTTTCTTAAAATAGGATAAATTATATTAGGAACCTTCCTTTGTCCTTACAATCAAATTTAATTGGAGACCTATCATGATTTTCCTTTCCTTATTTATTAATTCAAGTTTGTAAACTCCCTTAAATCCTCCCACATCATCTTCCCACCTCCACACCTGCCGGCCTACCCTCTCTCCTCCAAATAATTCTTCCCTTTAATGCTCCCAACTCAAATTGAAGCCTAGAATTAAATCCTTTTCCCTCCCAAATTAAATCCACTCAACCTGAGGTTGTTGTCCTATAATTTCAGCAACCTAATCCTTCTGCCACGCTTCCCTTAGTCTCCAAACTTGCTGTCCAATAGCAAATCAAGTGATGTTCAGAAATTCCTGCAACCTCTCCTTGCTGTCTTGCCATCTGGAAGGTCACCGGTTGCTTTCCAGAAGTCCATAACCTTGTAATTTGATGCCCCTTCATGGATGGCTGATCAAGGGCAAGTTGACATCCTCGAGTCTCCATTCTTCGACGTCAACTTCGAGGTTGACTAAACAGTTGAAGGCTACGTTGAAAGAATTATCTAAGTTTTCCCTTGCCGCCGCTATTGACGAAGAACTCTCTCCCACTTAGTGGTGAATAGTTTCGAAAGCTTGATGAAGGTGAGCTTCTCCTCCAAGTCTTTGCTTTTCTAAGTTTTCCCTTTAATTGTGGCATCATAAAGGTTGTGTAATCTATCTCCGCTTAGCCAAACCACAAAGAGTGTGAGTGAGTGGATCCTAGTAGTGTCTAATCTAAATGTTAATTTAGGGATTTCCTTTGAAAATTCCCCATGTTATACTAAGCTTGATTAGAACTGATTATTCATGATTCTAACTCTTTTCATGTAATTTGGCCTAGGTTTAGCTCACATCCTTCTTGTTTTCAAGATTTATTTAAAATGGCTTACAGTAAATTTAATTATTGTTGTTCTAATTTAAATGCGTGTAAACTCAAACATTGCATACTTACCTACGCATTTAGTTCTACATCACCTTTCCATGATTCTACCATTGCGTGCATGTAGATGTGTAGAACCAATGAGGTTGTATTACACAACAGTATGTTACAGCCTCATTAGTTTGGTGCACATACCTAGGGGTAATGCGATCTCTGGCCATATTGCCATCAAGCATCTGCACACCAATTTTTTTTTATAGAACTTTATCTGGCTGTGGTTGTTCCGAGTTTGGACAAAGCAATGGACGTTTTGTGATTCCAGCCACTATTTTTTTCTACAAGGCCGGAGAATTCTGACAGAAAATTTCTATGCATTTCTGTTGAGCGTTACCTTTTTTTTTTTAACTTTAACATTTTTTGCTTGAGAATTGCTGCTTTTTGGCAAAATAAATGGCAAAGTCTACATTTACTGGCTGAAACAAGTAATCCATGATATTTAGCTTATTTTACTTATCCAAAAGTTAGTGTTATCGTAAGTCGGCTGAAATTTGTAGTTATCGTAATAGAATTTCCTTCCTGTTTATTCGTAGAAGTTGCTATTTTTTGCCAGTATGACAATACAGGATATTGCTTTTTTCACAAGAATATACAAAAGAAGATCTGAGCCTTAATTATTGCCTGAATGCTATTCATATTTCGTCTTTGTACATCAGTTAAGCACAGCATCCAGTTGTGTTCTCTCCACTCTAAAAAACTGATATTTCTACCATTTTTTTCCCTACAAATTCTTTGTACTGTGTTTAGTGCATATTTGATAATACATAATGGAATGAGCAGAGGGATACTTATTTTATTGCTCGTGATCATGTTAATTTTTTTCCCCGATTTATTTTCTGCATTCTGATGTAGTGTTTTCTGACAGTAAAATTCTATTGAAAAAGTTCATTTTGAAAACTTGTCTGCTGCACTTGAACTTGCCCCATTTACTTAATTTCTCTCACTTCGCTGCAACTTTCTAGACATTCACCTGAATTTTCTGCAATGGTATTGACTTTATTGACTTTGCTTCCTTTCACTTCGTAACAATATGGCGAATTTTATGATCAAAATTGTTCTTTGTCTATACATAACGTGCTTTTCAACTATATCTGCAGGTTATTATTAACCTGATTTGTTCGAAAGACCTTTGCTACTGAATATCAATTTGTGGCATAGGTTATCGTCTTTGATTTTTTGGGCTTTGTCAATTTAGCGTTTGTTTTCTCTTTATCTATTAATGCCCATGTAATGATGATACTTCATTCTCCGATTTTTTTTTGCAAAAGAAGGTAAATAATCAGTTGGTTAAATAACCACATTATCTTACTATTTTTGTTCATAAGAATTATCTGTTCAAACTACTGTCGCTACACAGGCAAGACTGGAAGTGATGGGAAGAAAGGCAAAGAATGCAACTTATATATGCGGAAATGAAGCTGGGAAAATATCTAGAGAAGTTGCAAAAGTTGAGAAACGTAGGATTGTTAAAAGCACTTTGTTGAATGAAAGAAGTTCTCGAAGCCATTGTGTGGTCAGTTCATTAACTTTTTTCTTTGTACCCTTTAAAAGATACAAAATTTATCTTCAAGTTGTTGCATATTAGTTGCTCTCCTGAAATTTTCTTGCAGATCATCTTGGATGTACCATCTGTTGGAGGAAGGCTTATGCTTGTTGACATGGCGGGCTCCGAGAATATAGAGCAAGCAGGCCAAGCTGGATTTGAGGCAAAGATGCAGGTAAACTTAATTTTTCTTTCCAATCTTTGTTCATTATGTAGAATTTTTTTGAATTACTCCGCTTTTTATTTTTATTCTATGTTTACATAGCTTTTATTTTAAGAAAGTAATTTGCGAGGTAAAGAAATTAGTATTTAATGATTTATATAATAGATTAGAAACTATTGAGGGCAGCAAAAATGTATGTATAAGTTAGTCAAGCAAAGAGATAGAAGAAGTAAGGATCTAGTTCAAGTGAAGTGCATTAAAGATAAAGATCAAAAAGCGCTTTTTTTAGAAGAGGATATTTAACATAGGTGGATGAGATATTTCGATAAGCTTTTTAGTAAAAATTGTGAAAATACGATTGACTTTAGTGGCCTTAGCAATCTAAATGAAAATAAAGAATTTTATTTTTATTTTTATATTAGTAAAAATGAAGTTGGAGAGGCTTTACAAAAAATGAAGTGTTGAAAATTATTGTGACCTAATGATATTATAATAGAGGTGTGGAAACACTTACGAGCTCAACGACTTTCCTAGCTTACTAAACTTTTTAATATTATTGCCCAATGAGTTGAGGAGTTTGTTGGTTCTAATTTTTAAGAATAAAGATGTTGCACAAGAATGTGCAAATTATAGATGAATTAAGTTAATGTGTAACAATTATAGGAGAGAGTAATTGAGCTAAGGTTGCAATGTGATACTAATATTTCTCAAAATCAATTTGGATTCATACCGAGGTCTACTATGGAAGCTATACATATGTTAAAAAGGTTTAATGGAGATGTATAGAGAGTTTAAGGAGGATCAACATATGATATTTATGGATTTACATAAAACAAATTATAAAGTTCCAAGAGAAGTGCTCTAAAGAGTTTTAGAAAAAAAGGAGTTAATAATGCTTATATTGAAGTCATTAAGGTTATATGTATTAGAGTTATTACTTATGCTCAAACCCAAGGTGGGTTGACCTAGTATTTTCCAATTTTAGTTGGATTACTGAAAAGATTAGTTTTAAGCTCATATCTTTTTGATTTGGTTGTTCATGTTCTTATTGGATATTTGCAAAGTATGTACCATGCTGTATGCTTTTTGTTGATGATGTTCTTCTTGCTGATAAATCTAGAAAGGGAGAAGAAAAAAAACTTGAATTATAGACATTAACCATGGAGTCTAAAGGTTTTCTTTTGAGTACATCTAAATCAGAATACATGGAGTGTAATTTTTGTAGTAATATATCTACTGGTGAGATTGTGACATTGGGCGATCAATTCATTAAAAGAGAGCATGTTTTAGATATCTTTGGTTTATTTTCAAAGTCATGGGATGTTATTTGTACAATTCAAGTTTGATGGTTGAAGTGGAGGAATGCCTTAAGTCTATCGTGTGATAGAAATGTGCCCATCAAACTTAAGAAAAATTTTTATAAGATGGTGGTGAGACCTATAGTGCTTTTTGGCTCAAAATGTTGGTCAGTAAAAGAGAAGCATAAAATTATGTTAAGTGTTGCAGAGATGAGGATGCTCAATTGAATGATTAGTTTAACACTTTGAGATAGAATGCAAAATGAGTATAATATGTCTTTCACCACAAAAATCAACGAACAACAATAAATTTTAGCAAAATAATAGAATTTTATTGCTAGGAAATCAATAACAAGAAGCAAGATACAATTGATCATATTTTGAGAGGAGGATCCTCTCTCCCAAACCCTAGACGCTACTAGGATCCCTCACAAAAGAAAACTACAACACTCAAGATAAAATTATGCATAAGAATAAAATAAACCCTACTATGGACTTAAATAGGCTTTCTCCCTCCTTCCTAAATCAACCCCTTTCCTAATATATCTCTCTCATAAATTTGAAAATTATGTTATGTGTTGCAGAGGCTAGGATGCTCAATTGAATGATTGGTTTTACACTTTGAGAGAGAATGAAAAATGAGTATGATACGTCTTTTGTAAATCTACGAACAATAGTTAATTTCAGTAAAATAATAGAATTTCATTGCTAGAAAATCAAATAACAAGAAGCAAGATACAATTGATCATCTTTTGAGAGTAGGATCTTCTCTACCAAACCCTAGACGCTGCTAGGATCCTTCACAAAAGAAATCTATAACACTCAAGACAAAATTCTACATAAGAATAAAATAAACCCTACTATCGACTTAAATAGGCTTTCTCTCTCCTTCCTAAATCATCCCCCTTCCTAATATATCTCCCTTATTAATCTGAAAATAATTCAATTAGGAAAGGATTTCCTAATTCAGCCTGCTTTCTAAGTTATCTCCCTCCTTAATTTGAAAATAATTAAATTGGGAAATAATCTCATTAGAAAAGATTTTCCTAATTGATTTCCTCCTAATATAATTAATTATTACCCTGCTTGGCCCCACCCCCTTAACCTTCTTTCTTGCCTTGTTCAACCCTGCCGTATTAATACTCCCCCCCCCCCCCCCCCAAAGTTCCACCTTATCCTCAAGGTGGAATACAGGAAACTGTTGCTGAATAATTTGATAATCCTTCCACGTGACCTCATGCTATGGTAGGTGTTCCCACCTGATCAACACCTCTTTTTTTCCTGTTAATCCCTGGCGCACTCCTTTGACCTTTAATGGTTACAACAGCACCTCCATGTCATTTGTCAATGTCGGGGGAAGTAAAGAAGATGGAGTGTGCTCTCATATCACCCGTCGCAACTAGGATACATGAAACACCGAGTGGATGGCTGACGATGGTGGTAACAGTAGGTGATAAACCATGGCCCCGATGCTCTCCACTATCTCGTAAGGACCAAAATATCTGGGTGATAACTTATCATTCTGCCTTTGTGCCAAAGATATGATTAGAAAATAATCTCATTAGGAAATAATTTCCTAATTCAAACCCCTTCCTAATATATCTCCCAACTTAATTTAAAAATAATTCAATTAGGAAATGATCTCATTAGGTAAGGTTTTCCTAATTTATTTCCTCCTAATGTAATATATTAATTCCTTGTTGGACCCTACCCCCTTAACCGTCTTTCTTGCCTTGTCAAGCCCTACCTTATTAGAGTACATACATGAAAAGATTGGAGTAACTCCATTACAATAATAATATCAATCCTTTATTCCACTACATGTGAATTAACACAATGTATTATGGGATTTGTGTCATGATTATTCAACAAGTTTTTTGCTGGTTGTCGACTATCTAACAAAACCTTCCAGTTCTCTTTCGGGGCTTTAGTCGCCTTAGATTGTTTGGTCACAAAAAATATCGATCTTCTGATGACCCAGTTAGGAGAGTAGATGTATTAGATTTAACGCATGTTAACAAAAGTAGTGGTAGGCCAAAATGGGCTTGGTTAGAAAGTATTAGAAATAACCTACTTTAGTGTATTTAAATGAGAATTTGACTCTTAATAGGATAATGAAAAAAAAAATGTAGCCAACCACATCGTGGGATAAATGCTTAATAATGTTGTTGTTGTTATCGTTTGCATAACTTTTGTTTACCAATTTTAGTTTTCCTCATTTATTCATGTCATAAAAAAATGGTTGTATTATATACTATACAACTAAACTGTTTCTTGTATTTTCATAGCATTGAATTTGTAGTTTGTTTTATCATACAAAATTTTTTTTTCTAGCTTCGATATCTAATGATTACTTTTTTAGACGGCAAAAATCAACCAAGGAAATATTGCATTGAAAAGGGTCGTCGAGTCCATTGCCAACGGAGATTCCCACATTCCTTTCCGAGACAGCAAATTAACAATGCTTTTACAGGTTAAAATTGCGGAAAAAATTGTATCAATATATGCTGATCAAAATTTTTGTTCAGGAAGGGCTTTAAAATCATTGGATTTGCTTTAAGATGGTGCAAAATATAATTTGTATTTCACCATCTCAAAGGAAATACAATGGATTTAAATCTCCTCCTAATCATTACTGGCTAGGTACCTGACACAATTTTGTTTTTCTGCAAATTGGCACATTCATGTACTTTTCCGATGAAGTAATATTATAAGTACTATTTTTATGTAGGATTCGTTTGAAGATGACAAATCAAAAATTCTAATGATTCTGTGTGCAAGTCCTGATCCCAAAGAGATGCACAAAACTATTGCAACTCTAGAATATGGGGCAAAGGCAAAGTGCATTGTCCGTGTTGCTCACATGCCAACTCCCAGGGATAAGCTAAGCAGTGAAGATTCTTCAGCACTACTAAGATCAAGAATTGTAGCAATGAACCAGTTCATTTACAATCTACAGATAGAGAACAAGCTAAAAGACAAGGAATTCAACAAAGTTCAAAGAGAGCTTTTGCGTAAAGAGGAAGAAATACTAGGACTTCAATCTAAGCTTGAGCTCATTGAAGGAATGGGAGCAGCAGAAAAAGAAGAAGAGATCAAGTGCCTGGTCAATGAGAGGACTCAGGCCTTGAGTCTTGAACTGAAGGAAATGGAGAAGAGAATGCATCAACAAGAAGAGGAACTCAACTTTTTAAGGAAGCAATTAGAGGGAATGGAATCTACTAAATGTGAATTGCATTCACCCGACAGGGATAGTGTGAAATTTGTAAAACGGCTGGCTGAAATGTGCGTAGAAGATCAGGGAATGGAGAAATCAATGGAGTTGGATATGGGCGATCTACAGCCTGTTCATGATATTACGGAAATAATAAAGGAACAGAATTGTCCAAATTTGATACCTTTCAATAGCTTTCAACAGGATTGTAACAATTCTAGTATAGAAGAGGATGTTGGCTTTCATAAGCCTAAGTTTTTCCCGGATATGGTTTGCCTGAGCACTATATTTGAGAGGGACGATGAAGGGGAAGATAGAAAAAGCATGGATGAAGAAGTTGGTAAAGATGTGGAGAAGTGCATAGGACTTAATGTAGCCTTAATATCAAAGAACCTAACTGAAGATCCGAATAGGCTACCTGATGTAGATAATGAAAAGGATTCTGACTCTACTAGAAGAACAAGAATTCAGAATATATTCAGGCTTTGTGGTAACCACAGAGAATTAGCACAACAAGCCCCGGTTCCAACTCCCATGAACAGAAAACCAAAAGATGCAAGCATGCAATCTTCTCCTTTATCTCAGTGCAAGGAGTTAAACACCAAAGAAATCCATTCAGTGGAGTTTGTACTTCAGCCAAAGCCTAGTGAAAACTCTATATCAAGGCTGAGCGCATCTGAAAGGGAAACGGAGTCAAAAGAGAACAAAGAACCCATAGGAGTCGAGGCAGCAGATATGATGAATGTTTATGTAAGATGGGAGGCATCAAAGGAGCTCTCACGAAATATGATTATGAAACTTTCGGTCTTAAGGAATTCTACCCTGAGTGATTTGCGGAAGCTAATTGAAACTCATCTTGAGGAATCCAGCAAAAACCAGACATTCACTTTTCTCCTGCTCGCGGTAACCTCATTGTCCTTTTCAAAGTTCCGTTTGTATTACTTCTTCACTTAGCATTATCATGGAATCTCTTAGAGATCTTAACTTCGTTTGCTTCTTAATCATTCAGCCGTATAACAAAAGCATGTTTTCAAAATTTTTGAGGCTTGACCTGTATTAAATAATATGACAACACTAGTTTCAATGTTTCATTCATTAAAATGGCCTCTTTGTCACACATGGAACAAATGGTATGGGGAGCCTCTTTGCCTATGTCAGTTTTCCCATATGTTTACTAATTTCTAGCAGTTATAATGTGATGTTCAAATTATTAGTGAGCTTATCAGATCTTCCACTCCAGATTACATCATCATCTCACACCCTTCATTTGCAAGAACCTTAAACTCTTTATCTATACCTATGTTCTATTTCCTTACAGCTCCGATGCTTACAACATATAACAACATACAACAACAAGTCTTTATCCCACTACGTGGCTTCAGATCTTCCCCCAACATCAAGCTCCGATGCTTGTGCGACAAAAATTATAAATGGCCAAAATGCATTAATTCCTATTTCTTAAGTAAATCTCATTCCCTATTAGTTCACATTGGAACTAAACACCTAATAGCTAATTGTGCAATAAGTGTTGAAATGATGAATGGTATACCTTAAGATTTCATTTCGTTTCTCCTACATTACTTCAATTCAAACAAAATCCTTTACTCTTCCCAGACTTCCAGTAACCTTGAGATTATAAGTAATTTTAAAATCTTAACACTATGTCTTGTCTGTTGTTGTTACAGGATCCCTTGGGTGCTCCTGTTCCAATGGAAAAGGAAGCTACAGTTTTTGTTAGTAAATTGCCAACTTGCAACAATCAGCTAAATAGTCACCTTGCATGTCTACGTCCTACCAAAAATACCGTTCAATGGCCGAATCAGTTTCCTTTCAGTTCATTGGAGAACACTATTTGACTTCATGGAATTAATGAATTGAATGTTAGAATTAATCACTCTGTATAACTATAAAAATATTTTTGTTTTTCCTATTTTTGTTACTCTTTTTGTATGCTTGGGCTCCAAAAAGATTTCTTGCACTTCACCTGCATTTGTGAATTGTGAGTTTTTTTTTTCTCTTTTTTATGAATTGCTTTCTTTTCTTGCTTTGCAATTGAGTATCTCTAATTGATGCGTCTATTGTAAAATTTAACAAGCATTATACTTGTTTTGTGACGGTCTTTTCTGTAAAAGATACGGACTGCTTAAATTTTGTTGTATGGAACTATAGATCTGGGGAAGTCCTTAGATTATTTTCGTATTTTACACATAAGAAACATCTCAAACTCTTAACAATGTAACGCTCCATTCATTTTTTTTTTTTGAAGGAATGTAAATTGCATTAAAAGTAGGAAATAAAAACCCTAATACAAACTAGAAAGGAAACAAAACTAAGAGTTCCTAATCCAAACAAAAGGATAGGAATCTTATTGAAGAAATTATTTGTCAAAATAAAATTATCATAACGAAAATGAGATCCCATATTTCTTACTTTAAATCAAATGGGTTGATGACGATATCAAATATTTAACTACTTAAAAGATTGATTAGTATCATAGAGTCCCCAAATAGATAAAAAGTGGAAGTAGTAAAAATCTCAAATATCATTACTATAATTCAATTATGCAAATATAAAACAACAAAGAAAAAAAAACTACTCTCATTAAAAAAAAAAAAAAAAAAAAAACTAAAAAATCAACTTTATCATCAGCAATCTCGCCAAAGGAAAAGTCTTCAGATATAGCCGAAGAAGTAGATTCCCCATCTGTCTCCAAATTAGAGCCAGGAACAGCCACTGAAGACTCCACATTAGTTGATACAACCAAATCCTTATAAAAACATTGATTCCCCTTATTATCATGAGAAGGATTATGAACCGACTCTTCAATTATTTGTTACAGATCTTCTTGAACCAAGGATAACTGAATAACCCAAGACGATTTCTGAATTTTAGTATCCAGAAGATCAATAAAACAACCATCAATATCCCTCACAACTTCCCTAATATAAAGAGAAGTTTCTCCATTATAATCTCTTCTGCCAACCCAAAACACAAATGCCAACATTAAGAACCAACAAAAGATGAATTCCCTCCACTCTTCAAATTAAAATCAACTATCCTCTTTTTAGGAAAATCCTCAATAGGTCCTACGAATTTGTGGGCTCCGAAAATTCGGCCCCGGCCTCCACTCGCTTTTCTTATTCGGCGAGGGAGTTTTAACGAACTAAGTTCCGGGGTAAATTTTGGAAGGCAGATGGGTTTGTAGATAAGACACTACCCAGAGATTTCGCCCTCATTTTGTGAGGACTTTATGATCTGAGTTCTGGTTTCCTATAGGCGCAAGCCCCTATAGTTAATTACATCTCCCAATAATGAGAGAGAACTTTCGATTAAGGCTAGTCATCGATCAGATACGTATAGAGATACGTGTAATCTGGCATATAGTAGCAGCATGGATATGGAAATTGCAAATTGAGTTTAGATTTGGGTATTTGGAAATATTTGGAAAGTTTGGAAATAGTTGGGAATTTGAAGATTTTGATATTCAAAATAGAAATTTCACCACCCTACACTTAAAGCGGATGGTGGGGGAATGGATGATAGACCCGATCAAGATCCCATGGTTCCGTTGTCCCGGGCCATCGTGGTCCCTGGTCTACTTAGTTAGAGGAGGTAGTCGACCCAACCTGACAAAAGGATCCTTGTCGGCAGCCATGGGTTGCTTCGTCCAAGGGGACCTTGTAGACCTAGGTTGGATGTTTGTCTAAGGGGACAAATTTGAATCCACCTTAGCTGATAGAGGGCTTTGTGCCCTATCGATTATATCCTATTGATTCATTTCTCAAGGGTTTAACGCCATTAAGGAGCGTATTGGCTCTGGCCATAACCGCTATCCGTGGTGCCATTTGGCGGCAAAACCACTTGGTTCAGAGGGCCCCGGGTCATAACCGTTTACCTGTAGTGCCATTTGGCGGAGAAACTGCCGGTTAGAGGACACGTACCACGTCCTTACTGGCAAGAGATTGTTTGAGAATGGATCCTAGTGATATTTTCGACTAGGCATTTCGCTCTTTGTGAGCTGAAGTAAACTTTAATTTGTCCACATCGACAAACTGTTGCGGAGGGTGGATGAATTTTGCTTTAAGTGCGTTGATGGATTTATTTCAATTTTAAATATTTTTGGACTTTTGAGATTTGTGGATTTTTGGATATTGGGGTGGAGCGTTGGATTTTGTGTGGACTTTTGGGAGATATTTGAAAATATTTGGGAACCCCTCCGGTTGAGATCTGCATTCAACACGGCCATCATCTGGGTGTTTGGGGTTATTTCTTTTTATGGATTGAACCTTGTCAACTCTGTCGGGATGTCGACAGAGGATCGGGTTTTGTAGGGTTTGAGCCTTTATTAGTGAATTCATATTGTTGTAGACCTTGATGGTCTAATATGAATGTTTTAAAGCAAATATACCGGTCGCCATAACTTTATATTTGCTTAATGGTTCGAACCCTGTCGACTTCTATTGACCCGTATAGAAGGATCGGTTTCTAACCTGAATTCACTTGCCAACCCACGCAGCATCCCTAGACGTCACGTGTGTACCAATAACACGCTCGCCGGGTCCCATGCGGGTTTGGATTGTATTTTCCCCCTTAGTGTACCTATGTGTGTACAAATTATAGTGTACGTGCGGGGGTATTCATGGAATAGACGCCTTCTGTCTGCTTGTACGGAGGTTGCAGATCCGGTGGCGTAGTAGCTTCTGAATAGAATTATTCGTTGCTTCGTACAGGTAGACTGTCGTGCACTACTTATTGATTTTTGTTGGCAGATTATAGTGCACTAACTAATCTCCTGCTTTGGTGTTTGTAGATGCTCGTAGACAATAAACTGGGTGTACTACGAGTCTTCTACAGTAGCCCGTGGATACTTGCAATTATTGTAGTCATCTTGCATGTTGTTTGTAGATGATATGTGATATTTATAGTGGGACTCCAACAGAAGCTAGTGGGAGCTTCTATCTGTCGTATCCTTCGTGCACTTTGTTGTGGTATTTGATCTTTACAATACATCCACCACTGCTAGAAGTAGATGTATTCATCCTTAGACTGAAGTTGACAATAGGATACTGCATTTACTATAGTCTTTATGTATTTGTATCTTGATGTTGATTGTTGGAGTGTTGTAATATCCTTGTTTTCTCTCTAATTTGATATCTACTTGCAAGAAGGTCACTTGAACTTTTCGCATACATCTTCGATAACCATTGTTTCTTATAGCTTACAAGGTTAAATATGGTTGCTTATATTCTGATGTTGATGGTAGAAGTGGTGTAAGGCAGTTGCTTCGTCTGCTAGACGTCCTTTATACCTTACTCACGAATATGTCGTATCACTTGCAGCATGACATTGTATGTTTGTAGGGATGATATAGCACATTCACTTTGATATTAAAATTGACTGATGAATGTGTTGCATTCATCAATAATCTCCCAATGTATATTGATTGATAACTTGCTACATTCTCCTGTGCGTCATTTAGTACTTGTGGCGGCTATCATTTGTATATACGAGATATCTTCTTCATGAATAAATTGTATCATTCATTAGGGACCTCATTTTGTAGCAAGTGGTATCCAAGGTCCTTTGTATCGGGCTTCCTTATTCATACATAAATCCTCTGGTCATTACACCTGAGTGAGATATATGAATCTTTCCTTGTGCATCTGAATTCCAAATCCTTCCACTTGTATGTGACAAATGTATTTGCTTGCAAATGCATCAACACATTTTATTTTGACTTTTATTTGCAAATGAGTTGTGATCACAAACCCCTTTGTCTTCAAGGATCATCCAATGTATGTAGTGGGTTTGATATCATTATTCAAACCAAGTTCTACTTGATTTCGAATCAAATGAGACTCAAGATACAAGTTCAAGTTTGAGTCAAAAGTGTTCAATCAAGTTCATTGTCCAACTCATTCGAGCTCAAATAGGCTTTCTCTTGTTCAAATCTTTATTGCATTTGAACCCATTTCATGTTCAAATTCATCATATGCTTAATGCTATTTGATTAAAGTCCATTTAAGTCCAAGATGAGTTTTTTGCATTTGAGATCAACTCATTTGGACTTAGCTTGAATTCTCAATTCAGTTTAAGTTCAAGTTAATGTCATTCAGTCTAAATCAAGTCCACAAGTCTCATCATCGCTTGTCCAAATCTTTGTTCAAGTCCTCGTAGTCTTGTTCAGTTCAAGTTCTTTGTTCAACTCAAGTAAGTTCAAATAGTCCCCTGCAGTTCACTTGAGTTCAAGCCTTGTTGGCTTAATGTTCAAATCAAGTTCTTGTTTTGATCAAGTCAAGTCCACAATTGATCTAAGCTTGACTTTAGTTCAATACATTTTTTTTATTTGAGTTCAATTGATGTATTAAGTCATTTAGCTCTTATTCAAAAGTCCAAGTACAAGTCCTTCGTCGTTCTTGCATGTCATCCGAGTGCAATCAAGTTCAGGTCCCAAATTGTTCCTTTGAGTTAAAATGAGATCCAAGTATAGCGTTGCGTTCACCCAAAATTTTGGCAGCCTTCCGGTGTCTCCCCTGTTTAGGGGAAAACTATGGAAAGTTGGGCCTTTCCCACCACGCTAAGAAAAGCGTGTATGGTAGGTGCCCTCTTTCGAGAAAACCGCGGCCGTGTATTTTTTGATCCCCCACCATGCTAAGAAAAGCGTGTATGGATATTTTGCAAAAAAAAAATTATTTTTTAAAAGTATTTTTGCAAGAAAGGCAGTTATTTCCCCGCAAGCGGGTACTTATGGGTATCCCCGCTTTGTCGTATGCATCGCACCGGGCTCCTATCCCACCACGCTAAGAAAAGCGTGTAGATGCAAGGTTTCCAAGGCGATACGAACATCAAAAGGGGATTTTGGTGATTACCCGCTTCGTCGCAAGCGTCATGACGCACTCCCTCCCACCACGCTAAGAAAAGCGTGTATAGGTGGTCGTTTTTGAAAGTGCTCAGATGGCACTTGAAAGTTCGTTAGGGATGTTAAGCCCTATAGAATTGGCCCAAAGCTAATTTAAAAGAGAGAGGTGAATTGGAAAATTTTAAAACCAAAGATAAAACTAAAACCAATATCACCACATAGAAAACCAACGATGCGAAAATTAAAGTGCGGAAGTAATAAAGAAAGAACACACCGGATTTATAGTGGTTCGGTCAAACCTTGACCTACGTCAACTCCTTGGAGGCACCCTCCAAGTATTGCACTAAAATCGTGACTCTCCTTTAGCCCCCACAGCTAGGCGGAGAAGCCATTACAAAATCACTTCCACCTCTCCCGGTGCGGCAGAGTTGCCGGGTCCTTTGACACCAAAAAGACTTCTTCTTTGGTGAACTTACCTCGAGACAAGCCTTGAATCCGATGGTACTAAGGTGCGAGTTCGCCGGAGCAACCATGTGGAACCCCCACCACACTCCCTTGAGTTTCTCCCCCTCACAGGATCTTCTCCCTCTCAAACTCCACCCTTTCCTCTCTCCCTTTCAAGCTCTCTCTTCAAGTTTCCCCCACAAGAACGAAGTTACAATGGCTTCCAAAGACACTTACAAAAAGTGTTATGCCAAAGTATAAATAGAAGCTCTCAAAACGAGCTCATTAATGTAAGTTGCTGACAATATCGTCCAGGCCGATAGGTATATCATCCTGGATGATTAGTTCAAATTCAGCTCAATGACCTGGTACGATTTGGGACGATAAAAAAAAAATTGGTTACATCATCCTGGCCGATATTACGATCGTCCAGGCCGATTAGTTTAAAATCGATTTCAATCGTCCTGATCATCGCCCTGAATACAAGCTATCCGATGTAGATCGTCCAGGTCATCGTTCTGGCCGATCATGTGATTGTCCCGGACGATGTGATCGTATTAATCAACCATTAATACTTTCCAAAGATACCAGATCAATTTAGGCATGATTGAGTTAGATCATCCTGGACGATATTAATATCGTCCTGGCCGATTTCCTAAAACAAAGAATTCCTAAACTGATTATGGCGGTTGATTCTTTCTGAATTGAGATTATCGTCCTGGCCGATACAAGTATCGTCCAGGCCGATCTGTTGACGGCTGCCTTAATGAGGATGCCCTAATGAGGGTTTCTTATTTTGGACATATCGTCCCGGCTGATATTACAAAAAATAGAAATCTTATAGGAAACAACATGAGATCTTCCAAATTACAATCCAACTGGTTCCACACCAAATACAACAGACTCAAGAAAAGAAAAAGATTACAAACTGACTCAGACCTAGTCTACCCAATCTTGAGCTGATTCCAAATTGCAGTCCGATCGTGGGAACCTGAAACGTTAGCATATAAAGCAATCGTAGAGAAATAAGGAATGTTTGCTATCATCAAAATCATAGATCCGCAACAGTTTTGTCTCGACGAATGCTTTGAAACGGGTTCTCGGAGTTTTAGGGTTTAGAAGTTATACCTTGGCGGGGTCGACGATGTTGGTTCGAGGATCGAGGGAGAGAGAGTGAACTTCTCTCTTCTTCTTCATCTTTTTAAGTTAATTATAACTAATTTTGATTCAGAATAATTAGTAATCATTAATAATAATTAATTAATATTAAAATACTAATCATAATTAATTATGTTTAATTATGATTACTTTATAATTAATTGATAACTACTTATAATTAAAAATAAATAACCATAATCAAATTATGATTAATTTATAATTAATTAATAATTAATTATAATTAAAAATAAAGAATCATGATTAAATTTTAATTAATTATAATTAATTTATTGTAATAATAATTAATTAAAATTAAAAAAACCAATTATAATTAAATTAATTAATTATAATTAATCCAATATATACAAAATTTTAACAGGGTTTATACAGGATTAATGCTTGACTTGAGCATATTTAATTAGCTCCTAAATCTCCCTCACCTATGAACAGGCAGATTTACGGGATTTGGCCGGTGTAGCACGCGAAAGGAAGCAAGTTACCTTCACGGCAAGTGAGCTCCCGTTGTTGCTTTGATCAAAATGTCGTGACTTCAAATCCGACAGGAAGAGAATCATCGGAGGAGGCGGAGAAGGGTTCGGCCAGTTAGGTATGGATTTCCCTCTCTCTCTCTCTCTCTGAGCTCGGGATCGAAGGAGCAAAGGGGATCGGGCAAGAGCTCTGGTCGGGATCCCGGCGCCGAACAGAGTGTTTGGCCGAACTCGATGGAGGAAGAGATCGATGGGTAGGTCTCTACAGGATGTGGTTCGGCTATGGAGTTCTGAATAAGAGTTCAGTTGAAGGCGTCGGAGCAGCCGAGAGGGAGAGTAGGGAGCAGCGATGGGATTGAGTGTATTCGGACGAGAGTCGGGGAGAGGAAGATGGGAGGAGGTTCTGAGACGGGAGATATCGGGAGCTTGTTCGGCTATGGAGGTCAGTCGGGAGAGAGAAGGAGTTCGGGATTCTCGTGTGTGGAGTCGGAGCCTTCAGTTGGTACGAATATTTAACGACCTTAATGGGTAACGATCGAGGTGAGATGCAGGATTCATGGGAGGCGACGCGAATGACGCCGAATGCACAGTAACCCGGCAGAATTCCTTGCGGGATTTACGGTATCTCTTCGATCGAACGAGGTATGTAGATTTTTTTCTTTTTGTTATTACATAGAGGTCAACAAATGCCCCCCAACAAATGTGGTACGCGACTAGAGCTAATCACGTTTATTGTATGCTGATTGACCCTGTGGATCTCTAGATATTCGTTCTAGATGTCACACTATGGCTTTTATTTAGTGGATCTCCAAAATTTTGCTTGGATGTCACACTAAAATTTTCTTTTAGTGGATCTCCAAAATTTTGCTTGGATGTCACACTAAGGTTTTCTTCTTCCATAGATCTGTTGGATGTATCAATAGATGGTTGAGATGTTAATTTCTTTTATCTTGTGCTTTGTGCTACAGACATTGATGGAGGATTACCTGATTTGTCTTTGATGCTTTATTAGGTGATTTTTGTACCTTCGGCCCTATGCTTCTAGCTTTGGCGGGCTTAATGAAGGAGTAGATGCCGATGACCTAAACCCTTAGGTTTCTATTGGGTCGATGGCGAAAAGTCATTGGTCCAGCGCTTTGTGCATAACAGACTGTTGATGACAAAATCCACTTAGAGTCATTGGTCCCTAGGCATTTTATGAACTTTAGGATGTATTCTTCAGTCCTCTGCTTTGTGCATAGGCGGACTTGTTGAAGAAAAATTTCTTCGATCCTCGCTTTGTGCTTTACGTATTTATTGAAGGATTTGTAGGTTCTGGATTCAGTTGATAGTACCGAATGTAGGTAGTATCTTGATCCTTAACCACTTGAGAAGACTTTAATCCGAATCACTTGAGTTCATCAGATCGGGAGAGCAAGGGTTTGACAGCTCTTCATCCTCTGGTTGCTGAGATGGGGGTTCCTCTAATGCGGCCTTTCTTATGGCTTGTTGAGTAGATGGAGCTGCCAGCGATCCGACCATATTTAGGCTTGTTGGATCCGACCTCATACACCCATTCAGGCTTCAAACTTGAGCTATGAGAATTGCGCTTCCCAATGCTGATTTTGTTGAAGTTGACAGATATGGAGTCATCTTTCGTGGTTGTAGATTTTAGAGCATACGAATATTAGGTGGTTGTTCGAGACTCATCCTTCCACTGGAACTTTGATTCTCTAGTCATTTGGGGAGAATTCTGTAGACTACGATCACTTGAACTGGTTGAGTCAAATTAGCTTTCGTACTTCCTACAGTCCCTACTAACGGGTTGACGAAGTGGGGGTTCCGCTACTACGACCTTTCTTATGGCTTGTTAAGTAGACGGAGCTGCCAGCGATCCGGCCATATTTGGGCTTGTTGGATCCGACCTTTTACACCCATTCGAACCTTAAGCTTCAGGCTGTCGAAAGACTTCAAGCTTCTTCGGCTAAATTTTGTAGGAGTGTGTAGCCATAAAAGTCACTTTCTTGACCTTTGAGTCTTGGTTTGTTGTAGAAGATGATATCTCTAGCTTTTGAAAGATCACTTACATATACTTTGGAAAATAAATATTTGTATTCTTTAGCACAAAAGAACATTTGAACTGATAATTTTAAAAATTTATTCGGGGATCTCGGCATGCAGCGCGAGGTCGAACTGAATAAATATTTAAAATGCTCCCTATCTTGTAGGGACATTTTAGAATGAAATAGATTTGAAATATAAAATGTTAAATATTCATTTGGGGATCTCGGCGTATAGTACGATGTCAACCCAAATGAATATTTAAAATGCCCCTGTCTCACAGGGACATTTTGGATAGGCATTTTATCTTTAAGATTTTAAATATTTATTCAGGGATCTCGGCACGCAGCGCGATGTCGACCCGAATAAATATTTAAAATGCCCCCAGTCTGATGGGGGATTTTGAAATGCGTTCTTGCCATACAAGAGAATTTCAAAATATAAGCAAACATGCATTAATAAATATGCATATAAAATTTTGATTATCACAAAATACATCAGATATGGAATCTTCATGCGTGATATTTCTTTAAATGTTGGCCGTTGATAGGTGGCATAGGCCTCTGTCCGTTCAGATCTATCAACTGATATGCTCCTCCTTGGTACACTTTCTCGATGACGAAGGGGCCTTCCCAATTTGATACAAATTTGCCACCGATTCTTCGGTGTGGGATGATTAGTCTTCTCAGCACCAAGACTAATTCCCCTTCTTGAAAGGTTTGAGGACGCACCATACGATCGAATGATTTTTCCATTCTTCCTCGGTAGATTTCCAGGTTTTGTTGAGCTTGTAACCTGTTTTCATCGAGTTCATCAAGCTCTTCCATTCTGAGACGGGCATTTTTCTCTTGAGTAAGATCATTCTGGATTGCTACCCGGAGTGATGGTAGCTCGATCTCCAATGGTAATACAACTTCGACTCCGAACACCAGAGAGTAAGGAGTGGCTTTGGTTGGCATTTTGTAGGTTGTACGATAGGCCCATATAGCTTTTGCCATTTTTGTATGCCACTCTCTTTTATTCTTGGTGAGAATCTTCTTTAATAATTTCATTTGTGTTTTGTTTAATGCTTCTGCCAATCTATTTGCCCTTGGATTGTATATGGATGAATATCGCCAATCAATCTTGTGACGATCAACGAATTTGTAAATTTTTGTACTCTTGAATGCAGTACCATTGTTTGAGATTATTCGGCGTGGCACACCGAATCTGTAGACAATATTATGGGTGAAAAAGTTGATCACATGCTCGGATGTGACCTCTCTGAATGGAGCTGCTTCTGCCCACTTTGAGAAGTAGTCTGTTGCTACCAGAATAAATCGATGTCCCGCTGATGATGGTGGGTCTATTGGCCCGATTATATTTGTGCCCCAGCATTCGAATGGCCAGGATACTATTATTGGGTGCTGTGGATTTAGAGGCTGATGTATAACATCACCGTGGATTTGACACTTGTGGCACCTCTTAGCGTGGTCAATACAATCTCTGATCATAGTTGGCCAATAATAACCCATTCTCTTGATTTTAGCGGCCATTTTGGGACCTGACTGATGTGCTCCGCAAAGCCCTTTGTGGATTTCTGATACCACTTTATCAGCTTCCTTGGTCCCTAGGTACATTAGCCACATTTGATCAAAGGCTCGTCTGTACAACGTGTCATTAACAAATGCGTATCTCAATGCCCTTTTTTGAATTTGTGCGGCCATAGACTTATCTGTCGGGAGTTTGTTTTCCTTGAAGTAGTCAATGAATGGCTGTCTCCAATCATTTTTGACTTCAATATCTAAACAATGCCACCACAATTCTGAAGCTTGACTAGCTTTATGTCTCTTGGCCATATGATATTCTCCTGGATAATTCTCCCTAACAATCTGATGGAGAGGTTGAGGGTCACCTGGAGTTTCATCCTACTGACTTGAATCTGAAATTCCTTCTGCCCTCGAGAATTGTAATAGAGCGGGCTCCAAGACCCTACGAGTGTAAACTCCAATGAATATAGGCTTCTCCTCGTTGATGTTCGCCATTTCTTTGGCTAATTTGGCCAGACAATCTACTTTAGCATTCTGTCCTCGAGGAACTCGAGTCATTTTGATATTTAGTATTTGCTTCAGAAGCTCGAGGGCTCGTCAATGGTAATGGGTCAATTCGACTTTGTCAACTTCGTAGATACCCAGGACCTGATTTATCACGAGCTGAGAATCACCGAAGATTTGGAGATGTTGGATTCTGACATCGATCGCAATTTCCAGCTCTGCTAATACTCAGCTTCATTGTTGGTACGAGGTTCAGTCAAACTGAACGAAAATCTCATTATGCCTCCCTCGGGTGCTACGAAAATGAGACCAATGCCGGTTCAGGCTCTTGCAATATTTGGAGGTCGGACATGTCTAATTGACGATGCTCCGTCGAAGCACATTTCCCAGAATGGTAGCCTTTCATTCTCCTCGACCTGCATTATCTGCTCATCAGGCAAATCATCATTTAGTGGAGAATCAGCCGGGATTGGGTGTACAACAAGAAAATCTGTCAAGACTTGTCCTTTCACCTCCTTCTGTGGCATGTATATGATTTCAAACTGCAATAACAATACTGCCCACCTGGCTAGACGACCTGTCAATGCTGGTCTTGTCATCAAGAACTTCAGCGGATCGATCTTTGATATCAGTGTGATTTTATGGGATAGCATATAGTGGCGGAGTTTCTGAACTGCAAAAATCAGCGTCAGACAATGCTTTTCAATTGGGGAATAACGACTTTCTGCTCCAATCAACCTTTGACTGATGTAGTAGAGCGCATTTTCTTTTCCTTCTTTATTATTCTGGGCCAATAGTGCTCCGAGGGACTCTTCTAGTGCAGCTGTGTACTGTATGAGAGTCTTCCCCGGAATTGGCGCTGCTAGAATGGGAGGATTTAACAAGTATTTCTTGATACTATCAAATGCTTCCTGACATTCCGCGTCCCATTTGAAACGGACATCTTTCTTCATTAGCTTTGAAAATGGCTGGCACCTACCCGATAGATTTGATATGAATCTCCGAATGAAAGCCAGTTGTCCTTGCAGCGAGCGAAGCTGTCGAAGGTTCCTTGGTGGTGGAATCTCTATGATTGCCTTAATTTTATTGGGGTCGATCTCTATACCTCGATGACGAACAACGTACCCCAAGAATTTGCCGGAGGAGACCCCAAAAGCACATTTAAGAGGATTCATCTTCAGATCAAACTTTCTGATTCTCTCAAATACGATTCTGAGATCTTTTAAGTGATCAATTCGGCCAAGACTTTTGACGACAAGGTCATCTACATAACACTTGACCTTTTGATGTATCAAATCATCAAATATGTGAGTCATCGCTCGCTGGTAGGTGGCACCAGCATTTTTCAAGCCAAAGGGCATGACTGTGTAGCAGAAAATTCCGATGGGAGTCCTAAACGATGTATGCTTTTCATCTTCGGGCGCCATCTTGATTTGATTGTATCCTGACGATCCATCCATGAAGGAGAACATGTCGTAGTTGGAAGTGTTGTCAACTAGGATTTCAAATACAGGGAGTGGAAAATCGTCTTTTGGGCACGCCTTATTGAGGTCCCTAAAGTCAATACATACACGAATTTGCCCATTCTTCTTCTTCACTGGGACGATATTAGCAATCCAGTCAGTGTACTTTTCTTCTCGGATGAAGCCTGCATCTATTAGCTTCTTCATTTCTACGATCACCTATTCTTCAATCTCCAATCTCATTCTCCTTGGAGCTTGTTTGATGGGTGCTACTTCCAGTTTGATTGCTAATCTTTCAACTGCTACGTCAGGGGATAAGCCAGGTATCTCAGCATATGTTTAGGCAAAGCAATCCCTGAATTCACAGAGAAGTTCTTTTATTTCTTCTATTTGTTCTTCGAGTAGGAGAGAACTAATGAAGGTTGGGCGAGGATCCTCCTCACTCCCCAAGTTGACTTCTCTTAGTTCATCCATAGTGGCTGCCTGTCCACCATCTTCAAGCTCTTCTGGTGCAAGCTCGGCTTCTACGGGCTGATCATCATAATCATCAGCCTCGTATGTCTCTTCAGCAGTACCATCATAGGATCCAATTTCCATGCATGTCATTGCCCGACAAGTCTCTTTATGGAGAAATTTTCTCTTGATGAATTCGATACCTTTATATGCGTCTGTATCTTTCTGCTGTAACGGACACGGACTCCTCCAATACCAGAGGCCTAAACTTATACGAAGTTGTCGCTTGGTGGTAGGAATATTTACTTGTTTTCGTAGCATTCTTTGAATATTTTTGGTATTGAATCTAGGTAGCCTCGTAAGAAATAATTCCTCGGAGTCGAGGAGCATACAATCCCAATCATGATTCTCCTATTCACGAACTCCCGTAGAATATAACACATTCTTTGGCACAGTCCCATTTTTACGGGGAGGCAGATAGAGGGTGGCGAGTTCTTCAACTTTATGCACCTCATGCAAAATAATTTCTTTGAAGTGTTGTAAAGGAACACGCGTGACTACGAGTACACTATTTGAAATTGATAGGCTGTCAATTCTTCTAGAGAACACATTCTGCATCGTGTTCATATAAATAGAATCGTAGTCATAATCATCATTTGAAAATTCAACCTGCCTACTCCATTCATCTGTGGACTGGCATACTCTTCGAGATTTAGCAGGAGTAACATCATCTTCATCTGTGTCACTCCCAAGATGAGGTACATGCTTCTTTTCCTTTGGAATGGTCGGCGCTTTGGGAAGAGTCGACACTGCCTTCTTTCTCCCCACTTGCTTTTTCCTACCCTCCAGTTCAGGTCACTTTGTACTCTTCGAATTTGATGCTTTAGCTTCGAGGGAGCTCGAAGACTTTTGCTTCTTTGGCATGAAGTACCGTGCATCTTCATAAACTGTGGCTTCATGAACTGTGAAGGGCTGAATGTCGCCAGAGATCCTGAATTCCTCCCCATCTTTGAGATATTTCATTCACTGGTGTAATATTGACGGGACAATGTCATAATCATGCAACCAGGGACGACCTAGTAGCGCCTTGAATGAAGTATCCGCATCAATCACATAGAATTTAGCTTCTGTATGGAGCTCTCCAAATACAAGAGGGAGCATGAATGATCCAAGGGTTTTCTGCCCTTTTTCGTTGAAGCCATGCACCATCAATTTTTCTGGCCCGAGGTGTTCCACATCAGGGCAGAGAGATCTCAGTGCTTTCAAGCTTATCAGATTTATGGAAGAACTGGGATCGATCAGGATTCGACTGATGATCAGCTTATCGCTCTCTGCAGTAACATACAGAGGACGATTATGGTTTGTAGTCCCAAGCATCATGTCCTCTTCGAAGAAAGTAATGAATGGCTCATTTCGAGCTTGCAGAACCTCAGTCAAACTACGTTCAGCAAAATACGCCTTGTATCTTTCTGGATTTTTGAGAGCCTGAATCAGAGTCTCCCGAAGGTCTTTAGACATCACCAAAGCATTGTATATGCTGAGTTGTGCTGGGATTTTTCTCAAATAGGATAAGATATTATAATCTATCCCCTTGGATGAAGTGTTCTTTTTCTTTGGATCTTAAGGGATAATATCATCATTGATAACTATCTCTTTTTCCTTATCTTTATTGGAGACCCCTTTATTCGGTGGAGGCGGTAGCACCTTGCCGCTTCTTAACTACACTTGAGCAATCTCCTCCGATTCAGAGTCATTTAACTATATATTTTCTTCAGAGTCAGCCATCATTGCGTCTAGGGACTCATTTGTTGATTCAGAATCACCACCCAGGTCTACATGTCCCATCCGAGACGCTATACTAGGGTCTAATTCATCTCCCTCTGGAAATTACAAATTCTCCTCAGAACTGTAATCCATTGGCAAAACTATCATACAGGATTCAGAGGGTACTTCTTCTATGTATTCCTCTTTTATCGAGGTACTCAGCTCCACTAAGATGACCCGACATACTTTTTTGGGAAGAGAATTCTCATCATCTCCTTCAGCGTCATCAATTTTAGGCTCCTCCATGAAATCATCAAGCTTGATAGGTCGTCTCACAGTCTGGCAATACTCATCCAAACTGTTAATAACTCTCTGAGTTACAGTCATTTTCTCCTTGGGTTTCTTCAATTTAGTCTTCTTCTTGGATGATTTCACCCCCCAGACTTTGAAGTGCTAGCTTGATTGGAGAGTTGTTTAGAAATAGGAGCTCGCACCATCGGCAGTTCCTTCAAATTTATCATGGGCTCAACAGGAGACTTCCACTTTACACCTGAAACTTCTTCAAGTTGTTTCAACATTTTTACAGTTTTCTTAGAGACCGCAGTCTCTCACTATTCTTCCTGAATTGGCTCCTTTTCTTTTCTTCTTTCTTAACTAGGGGTACGGAAGAGGACGTGACCACCCGAGCTGATTCCTTTCTAGGGTGAGACAACACATTATCAGACAATGTGAGTTCCCCTTTTTGATATTTTCTTTCAAGCCAATCCTTGAAGATGTAGTAATCTTCAATAGGATGGCTGAGTACCCGATGATATGGGCAATAGTTTGGGTCACCAGTATGCTTCGACTCTTCGGGTCTCTTGCATTCAAGCAGTTCTAAACCCAATTTCAACACTTGTCGAAATAATTTGGCGACACTCTCCCTCTTGAATGAATATTCTTTATTCATTTTATCTTTGAGGGATTGGATTGTTCTATCACTAGTTCCCATTATCTGTCTCTGGCATTCTCCTCCCCCTTGATAAGTTCGTGGCTTATCATTGCCCCCGAATATCAATTTTGGTTGGGGGTTGGGGTTGTAGGTCTGTTTGGACTTTTCTTGATATTGCATCGACTGCTTTCCCTTGTCTACATTGTAAATCACTTATTTTTCTCTATCAGCTCTAGAGAAGAATGTAGAGTCGGCTTCACCCCTTCTAGCACCAGGGGCCTTAGCCTTCTTGGGCTTATCAGAGTGATTTTTTGATTTAGATAAATTTAGTTTCTCAAATTTGGCCACTCTGTCGAGCAAGTCTTGAAATGTGTTGATTGTAGCCATGCACAGGAAGGGTTGCATTTTGTCATCAATGTTGCCCATTAACAACTGTACGGCATGCTCTTCTTCTAACTGCTGCTCACATTTCATGCTCAAATGTTGCCAGCGAGTGATTTATTTAGTCACTAATTCTTCTCTTTTTCTCTTATCCAGAGCAAGATCAACGATTGTGATCTTCTCAGTTGCACTAGCAAACCTTTTCACGAACATAGATTCTAATTCTGCGAAGGTCTTCAAAGAATCATTCGGCAGTTCAACATACCATTCGAAAGCAGTTGCTGTCAAACTGCTGATGAATTGTCGGATGAGTAGGGCGTTATTTCCTCCTGTGTTCCCACAGGTGGCTTTAAACTATGCCAGGTGCTGCCTAGGGTTGTTATTACCATTAAATGTATTGAACTTTGGTACAGAATACCCTTTTGGATATGGTACTTGGTCGTACTCAGCAGGATACGGACGACCCTTGCCCACCAACTTTTTTGCTTGATCAACGACTATAATAGCCCTGATCCTCTTGGTAATAATTCCTTCTAACTGTGTAGCAGTCACAGGCTCGGAAGTACTTGCAATATTCTATGGGGTGGGCTGATGAATGACATTATGAGCCTCATGACCACCTTCAGGAGTACCTCGTACTCCCAAGATTTGAGGCATTTGGATGTTTGGAGGATCCGGAGGAGGATTGGGCATGGCACCAACAACAACAGTTCTCTACATCATCTGCATCATTGCCCCCATCTAAGCCATCATCTCTATCATCTTCTCATTCAACTGAGAGATTTCTCTATATTTGGCTCTCATTTGTCGCCTCATATGTCTTTGCATGTCTGCAAGCATGACATTCTCGTAAGCGAAGGGATTCTCCTCGGCTTCTTCTCTTTCTTCTTCTGCTTGGGAATGACCACCTCTGCCAATGGTGGACCCAGCTTCACGACGATGTTGATAAACTCGCCTAATTGGCGGTTGTTGATCGTCATCATCTTCATCATCGTCGTAGTAGACTTCCTCATTAGCATTGGGGTGTCTCACCATATAGACTACCTTCATGTCCAAAGTGTTATTTATTTCTTGTATTTCTTCTTCTAGGTTTTCCTCCATAAATTCATCAATATTTTCTTCCATATTTTCTTCCCCTTCGAGGTATTCTTGTATATTTTCATCCTCTTCAAGGAATTCCTCTTCTTCAATGTTTTGATCATCTATATTTTCTTCCAGTACTTGGATCGCCGAGCGGCGACGCCATTGGATTTTTGGTTCCTGATTAGACACGGGGACTTCTTTGATCAGTGGGCTGCGATCAAAGTTAGTCTCTTCCTTCGGAGGGGATGGAGGGCGACGGGATCTCCTGGAGGATTCTCCAAGGTGTCTACCATCTGGAGGAGTGTCATTATGGGTCCTTTTTGGGGCCCATTTCTGACGTTGTTTGTAGACTTGGACGGATCTACGAGAAGCCTCACCAGATGTCACGCCCAGATCAGTTCCTCTTTCTCTTCTTTCTTTCTCATTTTTTTTGAGGCTTTGGCCTCCAGACTTGTTTTCCTTTCCACCGAGACCTTTTAGCATTGGATCCCTGAACATGCGGTTCAGGTGTCACACCCCGATGTTCACCGCGTGGAATGTGCTATCTTTCTCTTCTTTTTGCCACCACGGATAGGTGTTCCCTTGGCGAGGTTCTCCTAGCCTCGATGACCAGTGGCTTTTAAAACTTCTTCTTTTTCAAGCCCTTCTCCTTTACTGTCTTCAGGACTCTGTATACCCGGGCTAAAAGAGTTTCAGGCTCTTTCTTTCTTGGAGGAATTGGGGCTTCAGGTTGTTGATCCCAAAAGGATTTCTTCAGCTCACCAGTAGAGCTGTTTCTTTTGACCCACTTCAGATTGGCAAACCCATTCCGGGTTGGAATGTTAGCTTCAGACTCTTGGGCCGACAGATTTGATGGGTGGACCGGGAGTTGTTGATGCTGAGCTCGAAGCTCAACGTTCATCTTCCTTCTTTACCTCCTTGTAGGTCTTCCTCCAGATGAGGAGGACTCAGCATCGTATTTTCCAGGTGCAGATAACCTGGTCGGTAGAGTGGTGGTATTTGCAGCTACCACAGAAATTCTTCCACCATTCACAATTCTTCTGGTTGATGGGATTTCAGGCTGTGACAGCCTCTCAAACACAGAAATCCTTCCACGAGGAGTTTCAGCAGTAGGTCGTTGTACTGGCAGATGTATACGATGGGTGACAGCTTCAGTAGCGGGTCGCTGCGCTGGCAGATGCGTGCGACGAGTAGGAGCCTCGGAAGCTCTTACAACGACAACAGGGAAATCAATGCTACCAAATTGGATAGTAGCTCCAGCATTTCCGGTTTCAATGACAGCATTAGCCAGCTGAATCCTGGAACCTTTTCCTAGTTGGAAAGTCATTGGGGTGTTATGTAGATCCATCTGCAAAAATGAAAGGCAAGGGTTAGTAATCAGAATCTGATACATGAACCCGACTTTCAAAATGCAGAGACTTGCACAGAACACAAAAACACAAATGGACAAAAATCATTAGCATAAGCAAATAATAAAAATAAATTTAAAATTCTGCTGAATGCCAAATGAATTTATTGAATAATCATTTTAAAAGATTTAAGACTTCGATTCGTTAAATTATTATTGCGAAAGACTCAAAATTATGAGTATGGGTTGATACGGCTGCTACTATGGCTTATGAATGACTAGCCAGAGATGGAAAGAGAAGCCATTCCCCAGCGGAGTCGCCAGAAATCTATGGGCGACTCCGATTGTTGGCTTTTAGCTCTATCGGGACCTTTCAGTGATGGATTTTTGGACATAAGGACCAAATGTCACATCCTGATGTTCACCGTACATAGCTCAATATCATCATCATTTTCTTACTGCTACTATAACATTTAGACAACTAGCCAAAGATGGAAAGAAAAACCAATCCCCAGCGGAGTCGCCAGAAATATGTGGGCTCCGAAAATTCGGCCCCGGCCTCCACTCGCTTTTCTTATTCGGTGAGGGAGTTTTAACGAACTAAGTTTGGAGGTAAATTTTGGAAGGCAGATGGGTTTGTAGATAAGACTCTACCCAGAGATTTCGCCCTCATTTTGTGAGGAATTTATGATTTGAGTTCTGATTTCCTATAGGCGCAAGCCCCTATAGTTAATTACCCCTCTCAATAATGAGAGAGAACTTTCGATTAAGGCTAGTCATGGATCAGATACGTATAGAGATATGTGTAATCTGGCATATAGTAGCAGCCATGATATGGAAATTGCAAATTGAGTTTAGATTTGGGTATTTGGAAATATTTGGAAAGTTTGGAAATAGTTGGGAATTTGAAGATTTTGATATTCAAAATAGAAATTTCACCACCCTACACTTAAAACGGATGGTGGGGGAATGGATGATAGACCCGATCAAGATCCCATGGTTCCGTCATCCCAGGCCATCGTGGTCCCTAGTCTACTTAGTCAGAGGAGGTAGTTGACCCAACCTAACAGAAGGATCCTTATCGGCAGCCATGGGTTGCTTCGTCCAAGGGGACCTTGTAGACCTAGGTTGGATGTTTGTCTAAGGGGACAAATTTGAATCTACCTTTGTTGACAGAGGGCTTTATGCCTTATCGATCATATCTTATTGATTAATTTCTCAAGGGTTTAACGCCATTAAGGAGCATATTGGCTCTGGCCATAACCGCTATCCGTGATGGCATTTCGCGGCAAAATCACTCGGTTCAGAGGGCCCCGGGTCATAACCGTTTACCTACAGTAGCATTTGACGGCGAAACTGCCAGTTAGAGGACACGTACCACGTCCTTACTAGCAAGAGATTGTTTGAGAATGGATCATAGTGATATTTTTCGACTAGGCATTTCTCTCTTTGTGAGCTGAAGTAAACTTTAATTTGTCCACCTCGACAAACTGTTGCGGAGGGTGGATGAATTTTTCTTTAAGTGCGTTGATAGATTTATTTCAATTTTAAATATTTTTGGACTTTTGGGATTTGTGGATTTTTTGATATTTGGGTGGAGATTTGGATTTTGTGTGGACTTTTGGGAGATATTTGAAAATATTTGGGAACCCCTCCGGTTGAGATCTGCATTCAACATGGCCATCATCTGGGTGTTTGGGGTTATTTCTTTTTATGGATTGAACCTTGTCAACTCTATCGGGATGTCGACAGAGGATCGGGTTTTGTAGGCTTTGAGCCTTTATTAGTGAATTCATATTGTTGTAGGCCTTGATGGTCTAATATGAATGTTTTAAAGCAAATATACCGGTCACCATAATTTTATATTTGCTTAATGGTTCGAACCCTGTTGACTTCTATTGACCCATATAGAAGGATCGGTTTCGAACCTGAATTCACTTATCAACCCGCGCAACATCCCTAGACGTCACGTGTGTACCAATAACACGCTCGCCGGGGCCCATGCTGGGTTTGGATTGTATTTTCCCCCTCAGTGTACCTATGTGTATACAAATTATAGTGCACGTGCGGGGGTATTCTTGGAATAGACACCTTCTGTCTGCTTGTACGGAGGTTATAGATCCGGTGGCGTAGCAGCTTTTGAATAGAATTGTTCGCTGCTTCGTACAGGTAGACTGTCGTGCACTACTTATTGATTTTTGTAGGCGGATTATAGTGCACTAACTAATCTCCTACTTTGGTGTTTGTAGATGCTCGTAGACAATAAATTGGGTGTACTACGAGTCTTCTACAGTAGCCCATGGATACTTGCAATTGTTGTAGTCATCTTGCATGTTGTTTGTAGATGATATGTGATATTTATAGCGGGACCCCAACAGAAGCTAGTGGGAGCTTCTATCTGTCGTATCCTTCGTGCACTTTGTTGTGGTATTTGGTCTTTACAATACATCCACCACTGCTAGAAGTAGATGTATTCATCCTTAGACTAAAGTTGACTGTAGGATACTGCATTTACTGTAGTCTTTATGTATTTGTATCTTGATATTGATTGTTGGAGTGTTGTAATATCCTTGTTTTCTCTCTAATTTGATATCTACTTGCAAGAAGGTCACTTGAACTTTTTGCATACATCTTCGATAACCATTGTTTCTTATAGCTTACAAGGTTGAATATGGTTGCTTAAATTCAGATGTTGATGGTAGAAGTGGTGTAAGGCAGTTGCTTCATCTGCTAAACGTCCTTTATACCTTACTCATGAATATGTCGTATCACTTGCAGCATGACATTGTATGTTTGTAGGGATGATATAGCACATTCACTTTGATATTAAAATTGACTGATGAATGGGTTGCATTCATCAATAATCTCCCCATGTATATTGATTGATAACTTTCAACATTCTCCTGTGCGTCATTTAGTACTTGTGGCGGCCGTCATTTGTATATACGAGATATCTTCTTCATGAATAAATTGTATCATTCATTAGGGACCTCATTTTGTAGCAAGTGGTATCCAAGGTCCTTTGTAGCGGCCTTCCTTATTCATACATAAATCCTCTGGTCATTACACCTGAGTGAGATATATGAATCTTTCCTTGTGCATCTGAATACCAAATCTTTTCACTTGTATGTGACAAATGTATTTGCTTGCAAATGCATCAACACATTTTATTTTGACTTTTATTTGCAAATGAGTTGTGATCACAAACCCCTTTGTCTTCAAGGATCATCCAATGTATATAGTGGGTTTGATATCATTATTCAAACCAAGTTCTACTTGATTTCGAATCAAATGAGACTCAAGATACAAGTTCAAGTTTGAGTCAAAAGTGTTCAATCAAGTTCATTGTCCAACTCATTCGAGCTCAAATAGGCTTTCTTTTGTTCAAATCTTTATTGCATTTGAACCCATTTCATGTTCAAATTCAAAATATGCTTAATGCTATTTGATTAAAGTCCATTTAAGTCCAAGATGAGTTCTTTGCATTTGAGATCAACTCGTTTGGACTTAGCTTGAATTCTCAATTCAGTTTAAGTTCAAGTTAATGTCATTCAGTCTAAATCAAGTCCACAAGTCTCATCATCGCTTGTCCAAATCTTTGTTCAAGTCCTCGTAGTCTTGTTCAGTTCAAGTTCTTTGTTCAACTCAAGTAAGTTCAAATAGTCCCCTGCAGTTCACTTGAGTTCAAGCCTTGTTGGCTTAATGTTCAAATCAAGTTCTTATTTTTGATCAAGTCAAGTCCAAAATTGATCCAAGCTTGACTTTAGTTCAATACAATTTTTTTTTATTTGAGTTCAACTGATGTATTAAGTCATTTGGCTCTTGTTCAAAAGTCCAAGTACAAGTCCTTCATCGTTCTTACATGTCATTCGAGTGCAATCAAGTCCAGGTCCCAAATTGTTCCTTTGAGTTCAAATGAGATCCAAGTATAGCGTTGCGTTCACCCAAAATTTTGGCAGCCTTCCGGCGTCTCCCCTGTTTAGGGGAAAACTACAAAAAACTGGGCCTTTCCCACCAAACTATGAAAAGCGTGTATGGTAGGTGCCCTCTTTCGAGGACACCGCGGCCGTGTATTTTTTGATCCCCCACCACGCTAAGAAAAGCGTGTATGGGTATTTTGCAAAAAAAAGTATTTTTTGAAAGTATTTTTGCAAGAAAGGCAGTTATTTCTCCACAAGTAGGTACTTATGGGTATCCCTGCTTTATCGTACGCATCGCACCGGGCTCCTATCCCTCGACGCTAAGAAAAGCGTGTATAGGCGAGGTTTCCAAGGCAATACGAACGTCAAAAAGGGGATTTTGGTGATTACTCGCTTCGTCGCAAGCGTCGTGACGCACTCCCTCCCACCATGCTAAGAAAAGCGTGTATAGGTGGTCATTTTGTCTCGACGAATGCGTTGAAACGGGTTCTCGGAGTTTTAGGGTTTAGAAGTTATACCTTGGCGGGGTCGACGATGTCGGTTCAAGGATCGAGGGAGAGAGAGTGAACTTCTCTCTTCTTCTTCTTCTTTTTAAGTTAATTATAACTAATTTTGATTAAGAATAATTAGTAATCATTAATAATAATTAATTAATATTAAAATACTAATCATAATTAATTATGTTTAATTATGATTACTTTATAATTAATTGATAACTACTTATAATTAAAAATAAATAACCATAATCAAATTATGATTAATTTATAATTAATTAATAAGTAATTATAATTAAAAATAAAGAATCATGATTAAATTTTAATTAATTATAATTAATTTATTGTAATAATAATTAATTAAAATTAAAAAAACCAATTATAATTAAATTAATTAATTATAATTAATCCAACATATACAAAATTTTAACAGGGTTTATATAGGATTAATGCTTGACTTGAGCATATTTAATTAGCTCCTAAATCTCCCTCACCTCTGAACAGGCAGCTTTATGGGATTTGGCCGGTGTAGCACGCGAAAGGAAGGAACTTACCTTCACGGCAAGTGAGCTCCCGTTGTTGCTTTGATCAAAATGTCGTGACTTCAAATCCGATAGGAAGAGAATCGTCGGAGGAGGCGGAGAAGGGTTCGGCCGGTTAGGAATGGTTTCCCCCTCTCTCTCTCTCTCTCTCTCTCTCTCTCTCTCTCTCTCTCTGAGCTCGGGATCGAAGGAGCAAAGGGGATCGGGCAAGAGCTCTGGTCGGGATCCCAGCTTCGAACAGAGAGTTCGGCCGAACTCGATGGAGGAAGAGATTGATGGGTAGGTCTCTACAGGATGTGGTTAGGCTGTGGAGTTTCGAATAAGAGTTAGGTTGAAGGCATCGGAGCAGCCGAGAGGGAGAGTAGGGAGCAGCGACGGGATTGAGTGGATTCGGACGAGAGTCGGGGAGAGGAAGATCGGAGGAGGTTCTGAGACGGGAGAGATCGGGAGCTTGTTCGGCTATGGAGGTCGGTCGGGAGAGAGCAGGAGTTCGGGATTCTCGTGTGTGGAGTCGGAGCCTTCAGTTGGTGCGATATTTAATGACCTTAATGGGTAACGATCGAGGCGAGATGCAGGATTCATGGGAGGCAACGCGAACAGCGCCGAATGCACAGTATCCCGGCAGAATTCCTTGCAGGATATACGGGATCTCTTCGATCGAACGAGGTATGTAGATTTTTTTCTTTTGGTTATTACATAGAGGTCAATAGAATTTAAGTTGTTTAGTGCTTTTCTATTTTACACCAAATAAACTTAAAATCCTTATTACTATTAACAAGACAAGAAGATATTGAACTTAACTTAGGATCATCATTATTGTGCTTGATTTTCAATTTCTGCGGTGATCCCTCACCACAAAAATCTTCAGATCTCTACTTGTCATGCATCATCTCTCCTGCTTCAAGAGAAGCTTGAAGCATTAAAATATCTTTTGCTTCAACACAAATTGAGGAATAGAGTCTGCATCATCTCTTGAAACAGTCATTATAATTCCTTCATTAATACTATAATCTGCATTCCCACAATCTTCAGATTCCGCTGTACCTCTAAGATATTCTCTAAAATTTTTTTAGCAACAAAATAAGCTTTCTCAGCTACAGAAGGTTAATTAAACTTAACAGGTTCAAGAATATTCTCATCAACTTTAGCATCTACTCGAGGCATTTCATCAGGAAAATCTTGAGATAATAAATTAAACTTATTAAATGAAGGTAGGTTTACTGATGCCTTATGATCTTGAGAAGAATTACTCCCAAGATTCCCAAAATTTGGCTGAACTCTAGATTTCTGATTAGACTTCTCACCACTCTTCATTCTTCTTTTTTTTCCTAAACTTCACATGCATCCAAGGACCATATCAAATTTCTGAATCGGCATTATCCATGTTATCAATCAATATCTTTTCATTACTTATGCCAGCAAATTCTGAACCATTTCCCTGAGAACTATTAATAAGTACATCCTTTTGAACATTAGATTGACTTTCTTTATGGACATCAAAGCACATATCTCTTTTACATCTGTGACCTCGAAGGTACTCTGCCTTCTCCAGGAGGGAGAAAAACGAGAAGGTACTCTACCGTCACCAGAAGGTGAAAACAGTGCTTGGCACTCCGCCACGCCAGGTTGGTGAAAGTGAGTCTTGTAAGGGCTTCTCTGCCTTGCCGAGGGGGGGGGGGGGGGGGGGGGGGGGGGGGGGCTGGGGGCAAAAGGAGAGCTATAGTTTGTAGTGAAATTCCTGGAGCGGAGGAATCCGGGGAGTGGACATAGGTCAGAGTTTTAGCGAACCACTATAAAATTTCGGTGTGCTTTTTCCTTATCGCTTTTTATTTTTTGCTTGCACTTTATTTTCATAACATTTTCTTGGTAAAAACTGTGAAAGAAAAAAGATTTCATTGTTGCACGTTGACTTCAATTATTTGCCTTCGTAGTAGTTAAAACTTTTATGTTAAAAATTTAAAAACATAAAAAAAATTAGAACTCTTGCTTAAGTGTTTAATTATTGCTACAAAGTTTTCGCAATTCACCCTCCTCTTGTCGATATAGTTATTTCAATTGGTATCAGAGCCTGTTTTCAAAAATAGTGTTTTAGAAAATCTTGAAAAAATGATCATGTTGCATTTTGGTAATCATAATACTGCAGAGGGTTGTTCAATAATCCGTCCACCACTTTTTGACAATATCCCATTTGATTTCTAGAAAATTAGAATATCTACCTTTTTGCAATCTATTGATTACCGCATGTGGATGTTAGTAAATGATGGATATGTTGCACCTTTTAAAACTTTGAATGGAGTGAAACCTCAAGTCCTTTTTAATGAATGGAGCAATGAGGATAGGAATTTAGCCCAATTAAATGCTAAGTGTTTAAATTGCTTTTTTTGTGCATTAAAGTCCGAGGATTAGATGAGAGTTTCTACCTATGCTACTGTTAAGGAGATTTGGGATAGACTGTGTATTACATACAAAGGAACAGGTGAAGTAAAATAGTCTAGGCTTAACATTTTATTGCATGATTATGAACTCTTCCATATGAAACCTAGCGAAATAATATCTGACATGTATAGTAGGTTCACCCAAATCGTGACATCCTTGCATGCATTAGGTAGATATATTTTAAATTCTGAGAAAGTTAATAAGATTCTAAGATGCTTACCTAGTTCCTATGATGCTAAGATAATTGCTATCACTGAATCTAAAGACCATAATGTTTATTCTATTGATAATCTCCTTGGGTCACTCATTGCATACGAGTAAAGAGTGAGTGAAAGACAAAATGATGCAGGTGAAAAGAAGGAGCGAACGGTGGCATTAAAAGCAAACAACTCAGAAAGTGACAGCTCTGCAGGGGAGGAAGAAGATGATATAACACTGATGACCCGATAGTTCAAGAACTTCTTAAAGAGAAAACAAAGGCGTCATCAGAACGGCTGGATTAAAGGTAAAAGCTCGAAGTTTAATAAAGTTTCATTTGATACAATCTGTTTTGAGTGCAGGAAGTCAGGTCACCTTCGAGCGGATTGTCCCAACCTGAAGAGCCAACCAACTAAGGATAAAAGTGAGGAAAAAGCCAAGTACAAGAAAGGAAAGATGAAGACACAAAAAGCTTTTTTGGCCGACTCAGCCTCAGAATCGTTAGAAGAAGAAGCAGAGGAGGAGGTAACAAATTTGTGTCTAATGGCTAATGATAATCTTGATCAATCGGATCAAGACAAGGTATGTCAGCTTTCATATGAGGATTTACTGCTTATTTCTGAAAAAATTCATGACTCGTATAGGAAATTAAAAAAGAGGCATTCTAGTCTTAATATTAAGTTTAATTCTTTACAAACTGAGCATGCTAACTTAGTCAAAGAAAATTCTGATTTAGATAGAGATCATATGCTACTTCTTGATGAGTATGATGCATTAAATAAGAAGCATATTGAACTAACTGAAATGCATGAAATCTTGAAAACCACTCATGTTGAACTAGAATAAGCTTTTGATAGACTTGACAAACTTGCATTAGAAGTAGATCACAGTGAGCATTTATTAAAAATAGAAGTTCATGGATTGACATATCAAAACAACACTTTTAAAGAAAAAAATCAAAGAACTAGAAAAAAAAAATGGATCACTCACATTAGCCCAGTCTGGCAAACCCCCAACATAGCATGCATCACATAACTTTAGGAAGAGGCATCACCACCCACATAGGTTAGTGAATCCATTTTCTGGTGTTAGGTGCTTCACTTGTGGCATGCTAGGTCACATAGCCCGCACTTGCACAATTCACCGTAGGACACACTTAGTATGGAGACCTAAAGTGCATCCATCACAGCATAGTATGCATACATCTCATTTATGCAAGTATAAGGAGGAACCTAAACTCACTTGGGTTCCGAAATCTAACCCTTGAATGAAATTGTAGGAATGCTCTCACAAAAGATCTAGTGAGAGCATGTGGTACCTAGATAGTGGCTGCTCGCCACACATGACTGGAGATATGAAGAAGTTTATTCTACTAGAGACCAGAACTGGAGGTAAAGTAACATTGGGAGACATCACTACCAGGAAAGTGATAGGCTCAGATATTGTTGGTAATGCTAAGAATTTTTTAATTAAAAATATGTTATTAGTTGATGGTTTGAAGCATAACTTACTTAGCATTAGTCAATTGTGTGACAAAGGTTTTGATATTAAATTTTTGTCTGACAATTGCCTGATTAGTTTAAATGATAAACTAATTTTAGAAGAAAATGAATGAACAATGTTTACTTGTTAGACCTTGATTGCATTGATAGTTCAAATTCATTTTATTTTAAAACAATAGTAGATGACTCATGGCTATGACATATGAGACTATGTCATGCTAGTATGAAAACACTTAGAAACATCATTTAAAAAAACCTAGTTAGAGGCGTACCTAAGTTAGATTTCATTAAGGACCATTTATGTGATGCTTGCCAACTAGGAAGATAAATCAAATCATCCTTTCATTCAATTAAAGATGTGATCACCTCTAGGCCATTAGAAATCCTTCACATGGACTTATTTGGACCAGTTAGCATAGCCAACCTAGGTGGAAAAAATTATGGGTTTGTGATTATAGATGATTTCACTATGTTCACTTGGATAAGATTCCTAACACATAAGAATAAGTCTTTTGAGGAATTTAAGGTATTTTCCACTTGGATTCAATAAAAATTAGGATGTGAAATCTCAACAATCCATAGTGATCACAGTGGAGAGTTTCAAAATGATAGATTTGAATCATTTTACCAAGAGATATAAATAAAACATAATTTCTCAGCCCCTAGAACACCTCAATAAAATGGTATAGCAAAAAGGAAGAATAAAACCTTGGTAGAATCCGCTAGGGCAATGTTAGCGGAGTACACCCTTCCTAAATATTTTTGGGCAGAAGCAGTCAACACAGCTTATTATGTTTTAAATAGGGTAAACATTAGATCTAAGATGAATAAAACTCCTTATGAACTCCTTAAGGGTAGGACACCGATTCTTTCACACTTACATGTCTTTAGCTGCAAGTGCTTCATATTGATTAATGACAAACTTCCCTTAGGAAAATTTGATCTCAAGTCTGATGAGGGTGTCTTCTTAGGTTATTAATCTGTAGGTAAGGCCTATAGAATCTTCAATAAGAGAACCCTAGTAGTAGAAGAGTCCACCCATGTAGTATTCGATGAATCAGATAAGCACTCTGAAAATAAAATTGAAGATGATGAAATAGAGGCAATTCAAGGAGTATAGACTATGACCTTAGGAGAAAGGGTAGAACCTCAGGAAGATTTGCCTAGAGAATGGAGATATTCTTATAGTCATCCTAAAGATTTAATTTTAGGAGACCCTTCATAAGGTGTAAGAACTAGGCATGGACTTATGAAAGAGGTTAGTCATTTAACTTTCATCTCTATGATAGAAACTATAATTATAGATCAAGCCTTAGGAGATGAATTTTGGATTCTAGCAATAAAAAAAGAGCTAAACCAATTCACCAGGAATGATGTTTGGGAGTTAGTTAAGAGACCTAAAGAACAAAGTGTTGTTGGAACAAAATGGGTCTTCAAAAATAAGGTGAATGATTTAAGAACAATAATAAGAAATAAAGCCAGATTAGTAGCTAAGGGGTACAACCAAATTGAGGGAATAGACTTTGAAGAAACCTTTGCCCCTGTTGCTAGACTAGAAGCCATAAGAGTGCTCTTAGCTTTTGCTTGATTCAAGAACTTCAAACTATATCAAATGGATGTAAAGAGTACTTTTTTGAACGGGGTAATTAAGGAAGATGTCTATATTGAGCAATCCATCGGATTTGAAAGTTCACAATTTTCAAACCATGTTTTCAAGTTAAAAAAGGCACTTTATGGATTAATGCAAGCACCTAGAGCATGGTACGAAAGACGTAGTTCATTCCTATTGGATAGAGGATTTGAAAAGGATAGTGTAGATACTATACACTCTTTTTACAAAAGATCAAAAATGAAATTCTCATTGTTCAAATCTATGTTTATGACATCTTGTTTGGATATAAAAATCTGTGTAATGAATTCTTAAAAATAATGAGTAATGAGTTTGAAATGAGCATGATGGGATAACTTAACTACTTTCTTGGCTTTAGCGTGAAACAAATGGATAATGGAACATTCCATATCCAAACGAAATACATTAAGGATGTTCTGAAAAAAATATGAACTGAATAGTGCTAAGTCAATGAACACTCCAATGAGCTCAACAATTCAATTAAACAAAGATCCTAATGGAAAATCAGTAGATCAGAAAAAATATAGAGGAATGATTAGATCCCTTCTTTGCCTGACAGCCAGTAGACTAGACATAATGTTTAGTGTGTGCCTCTGTGCCCATTTTCAAGCCGATCCTAAAGAGTCTCACTTAACCACGGTCAAGAGAATCCTTAGATATCTACTAGGCACCCCGTACTTTGAAATTTTTGGTATCCTAGGTACAACACTTCCTTTGAAATCTTAGGGTACTCAGATTTTGATTTTGCAGGATGTAGGATAGATAGAAAAAGCAACTCTAGTACCTGCCAATTCATAGGACATCATTAGTTTCTTAGTCTAGTAGAAAGCAAAACTCAGTATCCCTTTCCACGACCGAGGCAGAATATATTGCAGTTGAAAGTTGCGTTGCACAAGTACTATGGTTAAAACAATAAATTCTTGATCTTGGCTTACTTGTAGGAACCTTCTCAATCATGTGTAACAACACAAGTGCAATTTGTATCTCTAAAACCCAATTCAGCACTCGAATGAAACACATAGACATTAGACACCATTTTATATGAGATCACATTACTAAGGGAGATATAGAATTGCATCACATCGCTACAGGAGATTAATTGGCTGACATATTCACAAAATCACTAGCATTCGACACCTTTAGCACCTTGAGGACTAGACTAGGTGTCATAGACATTAATGCATAAAAAAATTCTTATAAGGCTGTTCCTGATCATCACACACTCATTACATAAAACCTTCGAATTTGACATTTTATTATCGTACTGTATGATCAACTTTCATACTGTATGATATATCTAAATCTACACAACACAATCCATAGGCAAATTTCACCTCTGTTGATCGTACTGTATGATATATATCGTACTGTACGATACAGCTGATAGTCATTGAAGCCATCTGGTATGACATTATTGATCATCGTACGGTACGATACCTCCTCTTCGTACTGTACAATCCACGTCAGCACGAATTGGGATGAATTAACTCTATTTGGTACGATATTTATTGGTGTTAGTACTGTACGATACATCCACTTCGTACTGTACGATACCTCCACTTCATACTATACGATCCACCTCAACAAAACGGATGAGAATGAGTTAAAGGTGTGTGGTATGATATAATTGTCATTCGTACTATACGATACACATGTTCGTACAGTATAACACTTTTTGTCAAAAGTCATACTAACAACCCTCGGGACGATCAAAATCCTTTTGATTGTTCCGTACCATACACATCGTACTGTACAAGTTGACCACCTTTTCTCGAAACGACCCATCCGATCATTTATTGCCCTATCGTACTGTACAATTCATGATCGCACTGTATGATGTTGAAAAAAAAATTCTATAAATTTGCTTCACTTGCAGCTCACTTCACTCACACTTGTTCCTTCTCACCTTTCACTCAGCCTCTACATGATGTCTAGTTCCAGCAAGAGGAGTCGTTTGGTCGCTGGAAGCTTATCTTCCTCTAGCTGTCACAACACTCGCTTTCTAAGTGCTGAAAATGAAGAGGCATATCACAATTATAAAGCCTATAAGATTACACCATCCAAAATGCTCAATTAGGCTACTCTGAATTTTAAGGTACTAAATCTCTTTGCTTCCACCACCTTCCAGTTCCTCCTCACCCTGGCCTTCCCCTACAACTCTGAACTTCTTTTAGAACTTCTAGCAAATCTAACCTACACCATCAACAACCTAACTTTTCACTCCTTTGTTTGTCGCCAAAATATCAAAATTACCAAAGCTGACATCACCCAATATATTGGGCTATCTACTGAAGGGCCTAGGGTTCGTTCCTTTCTCACAAACCAATTTGACTGGAGTGAAGTTAATCGTGTCCTTAGGAATGCCTCCTTCTATCAACACCAACCACTCATCCAATCACTCAATCAAAATGCCAGAATTATTCAACATGTCCTTAGAACCTCTATAATACCCAAAGCTGGCAACTAGATCAACATGACCCCGACTTTATCTGTCGCTACCTATCTTATCATATCCAACACCAAATTTGATGAGGCAGATCTGATTATTGACTACAGTTGTCATATGACTTTCATTCGCCTCCCTACTACTACCAAAAACAAAATCTAGCTATTGGTCATCTTATAGGATACATCCTTCAAAATAAATACCAATTAACATATCCTAGTGAACCCAATAATCTTCCAATCTTTTATACAGATGCCTCTTTCTGTATTCTTTTCCATCAGGGACAAGAGCCTGAAGAACTCGTCTTTGATGAAGAAGAAGGAGAAGATACCCCAGCAATAGCTCCGGCTCGACCACGACGACATGCAGCACCCCGAGCACTTTCACCAGCTCATCCTCACGATTATTTGGTTGAATGCTTCGACCAACTACATACTCACCTCGATAATTACATACAAGAGCAACATCAGCAACACAAGGCCGACATGCAATGGTATGGGGAACATTTCACTGCGATTGATCACCGATTTGACACAATCCTTCACTACTTTCAACCAAACCCACCTCCACCTCCAAGTGATCAAGATCCTTCCCTTTGAAGTGTATCTGTGTTGTATTTTTTTTTGTTGTTTTCTCCTCTTTTTGGTGCTGTCAAAAGATGGAGAAGTTTGTTATAATATGATCTTATGTTTCCTTATGTTTAAATAGAATGCATTTCTTTTTCTATTACGTACTGCATTTTTTTCTATTTTATATTACATTTCTTTTTCTTATAAAATAATAAAAAAAATGTCTCTCAAACTTGCCTACAATAAACATTATTTGACATCATCAAAAAAGAGGAGATTGTTGCAACCTATGACCCCAAGTTTGAAATTTTAATGATGACAAATAATGATTTCCTAAACTATCTATTCATTGAATATCATTTGATTTCTGCTATTTCCTGTGAGTACTAACATTTTAGGAAAATCACAACAACAGGAAGATTCAAGACTAGTTAGATTAGGAGAGTGGTCTGAAATAATGTAATTTTATATTTATTTTTTTTCTTGAGTTTGGCCACAAACTGCATGTAAGTCTGAGTAACCATGCACACACACAGGGGGAGAGGGTTTTAAAAGTAAAAATGTAGATTTACTTTCTCTGGTGATCGTACTGTACGAATTTATTTTGTACTGCAGATTTGATATTGTAAAACATTTTCTGTGAACAGATCGTACTATACGAATACTATCGTATTGTATGATATGTTACAAATCCAAAACTCTAGCCATCAAATTAACTTAAGTAAGTTATTCTCAGCCATTCATACTGTACGAAGCAATTCGTACTGTACAATATATTTTTAAATACTTACTTAAATTAACCTGTGATTAGTGGAATAAATCAAGGATAATTACTGATTGATAATCGTACTATACGAACACATTCGTACTATAAGATGAATAGAGATGAATTCTGATCGTCCTGGAGCTAGATCTTCCTAGACGATCACTTATTTTTGCCTCATCGTACTATACGATGTAGATCATACCATATGATGAACAGAGATTACATTTGATCGTCCCGAAATTCATCCTAGACGATGCCTTGACTTTGACCATTCATACTGTACGATGTGGATCATACCATACGATGTACAGAGATGACTTTTACTCGTCCCGGCTATCATCTTGTACAAGCAGTAGTGTTGAGTATCGTACCGTATGATTTATTATCGTACTGTATGATTATATTTTGAACTGTTTGTACACCTTCGTACCAGGACGATGCATGTTATACATATCATACTGTACGATATGAAATCGTACTATACGATAGTTACAGCTACTTTGAAAATTTTAAGGATTTTGGAGCTCGTTTTATGTGTCAAAATTATTATGTTTTTGAGAGAGACAAAAAGAGGGGAACGTGATTAGAGAAGGAATCCTTGGGAGAGAGCTCTTGAGAAGTTTTTAGGGTTTGAGAGAGGAACGAGAAGGTGAGCTTGGTGAGGGAGAAGAGGTGTGAGGGAGATCACACGGTTGCTCCGTTCTTGCTGCATGTTGCTCCTCCTATGGCACAGAAAGAACTTATGGGAGGCTCTCTGAGGTGGAGACTCTTCTACATCCGTGACCTTGAAGGTACTCTGCCTTCTCTAGGAGGGAGAAAAATGAGAAGGTACTTTGTCGTCGCCAGGAGGGTCAAAATAGCGCTTGGCACTCTGCCATGCCGGGTTGGTGAAAGTGAGTATTGTAAGGGCTTCTCCACCTTACCGAGGGGGGCAAAATGAGAGCTATAGTTTGTACTGAAATTCCCGAAGCGGAGGACTCCGGGGAGTGGACGTAGGTCATGGTTTGACCAAACCACTATAAAATTCCAGTGTGTTTTTTCCTTATCACTTTTTATTATTTGCTTGCACTTTATTTCATAATATTTTCTTGGTGAAAACTGTGAAAGAAAAAAGATTTCATTGTTGCACGTTGAGTTCAATTATTTTCCTTCGTAGTAGTTAAAGTTTTTATGTTAAAAATATAAAAAACATAAAAAAAATTAGAACTCTTGCTTAGGTGTTTAATTATTTCTATAAAGTTTTCACAATTCACCCCCCTCTTGTCGATCTAGTTATTTCAATATCTACTTTATGGCCAATCTTACCACAATTGAAACAAAATGAAGAAATTTTTTGGTACTCCACTTTCTGAAAAATTTTCCTTTATAAAGTTTTAATCCAGACTTTATGAGATAATTTAGAATCTAGATTAATTCGAACACATGCTCTAGCAAATTCACGTCTTCCACATTTAAATATATTTTTATCTATAAACATAGGAACACCTATCTTTGAAACAATCTTAGTAACATTTGTTTCATCCCAACATTGTGAAGAAAAATGTGGCAAACAAATTCAAATCGGTAAGAATAGCCCTTTCAATGAGGTTGGTGAAAATTGAGGTGTCCATTTATCCATCCCTATTATATGTCCTCCCACATACCATAATCTCCACTCTGCACTTCTTCCATAGCTTGAGATGATTGAAAAGAACACAAAATCCTATCTAGGCCCAATTAAGTAAGATGAAAGCCCTAAAATTTATTCTATTGATGCCTCAATTCAATACTACAAAGAGAAAAAGGAACATATCTCCCAAACACTTTAACCATAAGAGATTTATGCAGTAATTGAACATTTTCACATTCCTTATACAACATTAAGTTTAATAACATTAGTATCTTCTAATTCTCCAGAATCTGATTCCATATGACTCACTTTGATATGCTAAGTTTTAACCAACACATTTTGATAGCCATTCTTGTTGATTGAAGATTGATCAGAATCAGGTAAAAGCTCCATACACTTCTTAGTATAAGTTTTAACATTAGAATCCAAACACTTATTATGAACAAAGCTATCAATAATTAAATTTAAACCTTCCAGATTTTCCAAAATATTAGAAGGATTACAAAATCGATTAACGTTCAAATTAAAACCTCTAGATGATGAAGCTTCATAATTGTTTGCTTGAACACTCAATCTTGATAGGTTCTGATCTTTCAATGGGGAAGAAAGATCTGCCTTAGGAGAAATCTTCTTCTTTTCACTCGAGTTATGATCATCCATAATCTCTTTTCCCTTACCTACCACAGGAATCAAATTGCGAACTGGAGGATTACGCCCTTCGTAGATAATCAAGGGACATTGTTTAATCAAAGCATCATGATTTGTATAACCTCTTGCATTGGCTCCCAAATGAATAGATTCATTAGGATTCCTAGCAGATTTGGGTTTGGAGGTATTCCTATCATTGGGAGCCGATGACCGGCGACCCTCCGCCACTATTGTGGAATAAACTGGGAAAAATTGATCAGGAAAAAATTGAAAAACATGAAACTTTCTCTCACTAAAATTCATTACTCTCTCTCTCTAAACAGAACTTAATGTTGTTCTTGAAATGTAATGTATCAACTCTAGTTAATGCATATTCAAACTCATCTTACCAACATTAAAACCTTTCTTAATAGTTAACATAATGTTGTACCACTCCATGGACATACATAATAACTCTCTTTTTTTCATGTCTTTTTTTTTCTCTCGGGCCTGTAATTATAATTTCTCATCATCAATGGTTTAGTTCATGACATATGTTCTTAATGCTAAAACACAAAGGGGATATTTAATTTACTGAAAAATAAAAAAATATTACATAGTAGAAAGAATGCAATTATATTTGAAATATCTTGGAGTGGTTTAAATGAGCCTATTAAAAAATGCAAGAAACAATTTTTTTAATTTTTCTTAAAATTAAATTAATGTAGTGTAAAATAAAATGATTGTGGTGGCCAATGGCTGACAGTGACAATCTTGGCAGTAGTGGTAGCAATTGATAGGTATAATTGGCGACATCAGGCATGGTAAGAGGTAGTAGTAGATGATGGTTGATGGGTGGTGGCCAATCAGGGCTACGATGGGAAAGTCAATGGAGATGAGTGGCAATAGGTGGAAGTGGCGATTGGGGATGGGCAATGATTAATGGTTTGTGGTGTGTGGTGAGTGATGATGGATAGCAGGGTTGTAATGATATGATTTACAGTATATTTGGAACTTGGACAAAATGAATGATTTTCAAATACACTAAAATTGAACGAAATGTTGAATTCTAAAAACTTCAAAAGTTTACTTTGAATTTCCTCTATGACAAACCAAACACCAATAATTTTGAAACCCTAGCATTTGAATTATTTTGCACACATTTTACTTTAAAACAAATAGCTCTAAATAAATTTTCATTCATTTTAAATGTAGTAGATCATAGTGTTATTTTAAAGTCAATATTATTTCAATGTTGACATTAATAGAACATGTTGCAGTATATGTCTGGTTAATATTTAAAATAGCAATAACAACAACATCAAGTCTTTATGTCACTGCATGGGGTTGGCTACATGAATCTATTTTCTCCATTGTGTTATTTTAAGAGTTAAATTTTGATTTAAATTTAATATAAAATATAATTTCTTATACTTTAAAACTAAGTCTTTTTAGGTCTACCTCTTTTTTTCTTAATACAAGCCAAATTTAATACATATACTCTCCTAGCTGAGTCATTGAAAGCCTAATGTTTTAAGTGATCAAATCATCTAAGGTGACTATCTCTAATCTTATCTTCCATTGGAGCTACTCCAACCATTTCATAGATATATTCATTTCACATTCTATCTCTAGTATAAAACTACTAATCCACCTAAGCATGCTCATCTCTTAAACACTTAACTTAAATTTAAGCTTCTCTTTTATTGGCCAATATTTTGAGCCATAAATTATTATAAGCCTCATTACAATCTTATAAAAATTTTCTTTAAATTTAAGGGATAATTTTCCATCACACATTAGGCCCAATACATCCCCCCCCCCCCCCCCCCCCCCCCCCTTCAACCATCTAACTTGAATTATGCTAATAATACCCCCTCTATTTCACCATCACTTTGAACAATAAATGTAAGATATGTAAAACATGCTCTCATTTTAGAGATTTGATCATTCAATGTCATAATCCCACCACCAGATCTACCACTACTAAGATTACACTACATCTATCTAATTTTATATATCTATTCAAAAGAAAACCTTCAGTCTCCATGGTTTATGTCCCTAATTCAAGTTGTTTTTTAAATCCCCTATTAGTCTTATCAACAAGAATAACATCAACAATAAACATACACCAATAAACATCATCTTGCAAATATCTAGTAAGAACAATGATGAGTACGATAAAAATATATGAGCTAAAAGAAAATCCTTAATATACTCCACTTGAAATAGGAAAATACGTGGTCAAAACACCTTGTGTTTGAACACAAGTAACATCTTTTGTATACATATCCTCAGTGACTTGAATATAAACATTATAAAATCTTTTATTTTCTAGAACTCTTCAAAGTACTTATGTTTGAGCTTTATCTTATGTTTTCTCTAAATCAATAAAGATCATATGTAGGTCATCCTTACTATCTTTATATTTTTCCATCAAACCACTCAACAAACATATAGCTTTTATAGTAGACATACCCAACTTGAATCTAAGTTGAGTTTGAGAAATATTAGTATCACATCATAGCCTATGCTCAATTACTCTCTCCCATTATTTTTAAGTATTACACATTAATTTAATTCCTCTTTAATTCACACACTCTTGTGTACACACTTCTTCTCCACTCTTCTAACATCTTTTCAATCTTCAAAGAAATATTAAAAAGTTTAGTAAGCCAAGAAATTCCTTGATCTCCTAAGCATAAATAATAGTTAATAAAAAGTTGAGGTCAAGAAGAAATGAAGGTCTTAAGAGATACAACATTGGTGGTTAAGGGCTTTAAGACATTAAAAAGTTTTAGATTTTATATATGTATACTCCCATATGCCTTCATAGGTATCTAGGAGGCAGTCACCGAATTATGATTAGAGGACTCATATGTACTGGGCCTCATAAAGGAACTCACCCAAGGAACATCAGGCTGAACTTGCATAGGCCTATGAAGGTAGGCCCCCTAGGAGCAATGGGGAATCCGATCAACCATGTAACTTTGGACTTTTTCGGTACAAGGAATGCAACCAACACAATAGCTCATCCTCATCAAGGGCAAGTGCCTTCATCCCACACTTGTCCAAGTCTATCTATAAAAAAGAAATGTACCCAAAGATCCCTCGACTCAACCTACCATGATCAGTCGACCACTAAGTGTATCTTATCTGCAATCTCATCTCACTTTCTTTTTCTTCTAAGAAATTTGAGGTTTAGTATTGGCTATTGGTTCAAGAAATCATTAAGACATCAAGCATCCCTTATTCAGTAGACTCACTCCATACACATTCAACATTATTATATTCTCCTAGACATAGTTGGGATTACTAAGTGCACCCATAGATAGATTATTAAATCTCTTCAACCCCTTACTATCCATTTGGTAACCAAAATATGACACGTGTCTTAGATAGGCCGTGTAGCTTTATACTTTATCCTTTTCTTGGGTGTTGCTTTTCTTGTAGCCATTAGAAGCCTAGAATTTAAGGTCGAAGATTGAAATTTTAGATTTTCTTTTGGATTTATATTTTTGCCTAATTGAGATTCAAAGTTTTTCAAGCCCATTTAATATAATTTTCTCTAAAGAAATGTTAATATGTAAAAATTAATGCTTAAATTATTATTATGTGTGTGTGTGTGTGTGTGTGTGTGTGTGTGTATATATATATATATATATATATATATTCCAATCAAATTTAGTTGTTAGAAGTAAAAAATCAAATATAATTAAAAATTAAATAATTTTGAAAGCCTTTAGATATATTTTTTTAATTATTTTGTATTTTATTTTATTATATTAACCAATCTTTTTATTTTTTTCATGCACTTAATTATTTTTTAAAATTGAAAAATGCAATTATGTTAAAATTACTAGCAATTTGTTGTATGTTAATTTGAAATTTGGGTTTAGATTTATAATTAACTTTTTAAATTTTAAACTATTTTCATAACTTCAAACATCATTTTCAATCTTTATATTGTTGAAAATAAAATTCAATAATGATCAAAACATATTTGTGTTGCTCTATTTTCATATTCCATGTTGGCCATTAGAATGCAAATCATAATCTTTCAAGAAAAAAATTATTTTTGAAGTCGCCGACCTTGTATAGAATTTAAACCATGAGTCATATTTTTAAAGTGCTTAGGTGATTAGCTGGTAGTCCACTCCAGCTAGATATAAGTCTAGTGTGTGTTATTCCTCCTTATTTTTTTTAAAGATTTAAAGGTATAAGTCCTGATACACAATTCCTACACATTAGTATATTAGGATTGGATTAATTCCTTGTAGTTGTAGATCTAAAATTTAAGGCTGATTTAAAGTCCTAAATTCTTATCCTATATGAAAATAATCCTACTTGTCTAATAATTTATTCAAGTCATACATAAATTCAATCATGTTCTAAATCATTAAAGTACCAATCACAATATAAGTTACAGTTCTTATGGGTATCCCAAAACCATGTTGATGAATTCCTGATTTTTAATCTTTACCTACATCATTATAAATTCTAGAATATTTAGTTACCACCTAAATTGAGAGTTTTTTCAAGATGCCCTCTTGAGATGTAATTAACCATAAAGGCTTTCCTTTATGTGGAATTTAGAACCCTAGCATAAAATAAATCTTATTTTAGTTTCTTTAATATAGGGGAAATGTTTCTAGGATATTAGATAATTTTACATAAAACCCATTTTCATGTTCAAAATGATGAATATCATTTCTACTGTTTGAGATTGCTTGTTATTCTTTATGTTCCATTTGATTGTAAAAATGATAAATTTATTTATGTTTTTATATCGATATTGAAACATTATTTCTATCTTTTGAGATAGTATGTTCCTTACTATAAGGATTTGATTATGGAAATATAAATTTATAAATCACGTGGAAAGTTATTTTTCCTCAATTTTTTTTTGTCAACTTCATTAGGGTTGGTTCTTCTCTCCATATTTAGTGGTCACTAAATATTTTTATTTGTAGTATACTATTATAGTAGGTAGGTTTAAACTACCTTTCTTTTATTGGTCACTTTATCCATTTAATCCTTGGGAGAGTATGATCAGCATTCAACTTTCTACCTATTAAATGAATTTGTGTGAATTAGGTAAATAATTTTTGATTGCATACTCTAACTCCTTCCCTCAATTTTGAGCAATGCAATATAGCTATATTTCATTATGTTGATCAAAGTGATTGTTTGGACTGGGTCCATTTATTCAAATTCAATTTCTTAAATTCAAAAGTCTGCTTCCTTCTTCATGCATATTGTGAAATTTAGTTAGTTTCATTCAGTATTTTTCAAATTTAAATATCTTGTGGAGATCTTAAATAAGAGGAATGCACTAAAATTTACTATTGAAATTGAGTTAGTGATTACTCCCATAGCTTCCAATCCCTAAGTATTCTTGAGGATCATATTTCCTCAAAGTGCTCCATAGAAATTTAAATCTATAATTATTCCCTATATTCCTGCCTTGTGTGAGATCCCAAGCTCCTAATTGGGTCTTCCTCTATAGCTTCATCTATAATGAAGGCCTAAAAAAGGAATATGAAACATCATATAAGGAATAGAGCTAAGAAAGAAAAATTATTATATACAAAATTGATGTTGCTAGTTATAAAAGAATCTATAGATGGAGTTATTTCCCTAACCTCTACATTTCTAGGAGGTAGCCATTTTTATCCTCTCTCTATTATTGATGGAGAAGAAAATATTAAAATGATCGGAAATTCACCATTGCCTACATTTAATAATTACCCTGTTAATATTTCATTGGGATAAATGAAGTGGAAGTTTAAAAGTATACTTAATCGAATAGTAGAAAGGTGTGTTGATAACTTTTGGCTATCCAAGTAAGGCTTTCTATGAAGTATTAGAGTAGTAATAATAGATAAAGTTGTATTGTCTACTAATAAAAATATAGGTAATTATTATTAATATTTTTTTTTCACTTTGATTTAATTTATAATCAAAAGCTAGCCCCAAAATGAACTCTTAAGTAAGTCCGTAAGTAGATCAAGAAAATAAAATATTAATTTGTAATATATTCTTTAAAGCATCATGGCGTAGGGTGGACAATGCCATGACATTGAGCACCCTAATAGAAAAATGAGTTTGAATGAGTGTCGTTCTATTGAGTAATGCCACCGCAATGCTCAGCCCTTAGATGGAAAGATTCCAAGGGAATCTAGATTATTCAGGTCAGTATTGTGGCAATGAGGAGGCTAGTGCCACAATGCTAGATCAAATAAGTAGATGTTATATAATAAATATCTTAATTTATTTTCCCAAAACCCTATTCACTCTTATTTGTAAGTTTTGTAAGCTTTGTTTGAAAAGTGCGAAACAATTATAAATATTTTCTTTAGGAAAATTTAAGTATTGGTTTTTATATTGCTTCTAATTTGATAATTGAACTCACCATCATAAATGATATGTCACCTTAGATGGTGAAGATACACTCTCTGATAGGTTAAAATTACAAAAAATTAATTCTCATTTTGACAATCATAATCAAATTTTGGAGTGATTTACATTTAACTCTAAAGAGCCAATATTTTGTTTAATCCAATGTTTAGCTATGATAGTTAGAATGCTCTATCTTTAATTTTTATAGTCGGATAATCATATTAAAATACATATGACCCATAGGGGGTCAAAATGTTATTTGAATATGAATTTAATAATAATAATCTAGTTATGTTCATTTTCCATTCAACTCGTATTTGGATGCTCCAATAAGAAATGGTGTATATATTTTTTTGTAAGTTGAAAGGCAGCATTTATTATTGGATATCCTAAAGATGATGATAATGATCAATCTTAATATTTATTTTTTTTAAAGAGAATGAACTTTTTGATTTATCAGGGGTCTTAAATGTCCTCCAAAGGAAAGCCTTCATAGTTAATTATATAGTAAGATGTTTAGGCTTCATACACACATTCTCAAATAAAATAATGGTAGAAATTTTATATATAATTTTCAAAGAGTGATATGAAAGCAGTGAGGTTGGAATTTTAATTGGGATTGGAGAAAATTTGAACAGTTATTTTGGAGGCCAATGGAAGAGTAGGAGGTATTTTGTGATTCTGAAATAATTTAGAAATGCCTCAATTTATTATATGTTGGGCTTTACTTCTTGGTTTAAAGAAGATTTTAGTTAGATTTATCATCATATTAAAATATTGGGATTAGATTCGTGATGTTGGGGACTTATTATTTTGGGCCCATCTTAGATCCTAAGTCAAAGTTGGGAAATAAATGAGTGTGACTCAAACCTAACAAATGTCATACAAATTTGGGATTACTTAGGTGATTTAAATCCATGTATCCGATCTTTAAGAAATATAGGTAAGCTTTTCCTTAAGTTTTTAAGAAATTAAGTCCGACATCTAGAGATGGTCCAAATTAGCCCATTTACTTATATTGGGAAATTATGCTCGAATGTAATTAAAATTTTATTAATTTTATTATTTTTTATTGCAATGCATGCTAATTTACATTATATACAAAAATGATACGAAGAAGTTTAACAATTTGTCCTAGAAAATAGTTTTTTTTCTAAATATTACACAATATACCCTAAATAAAGGTGCACCCCAGTAAGCCAAGTGGTCTATCACAACCCATAGGCGGGGAGGTTCCTATCAAGGAAAAGAAGGTAAATATATATGCATGGGACCTTTAGTGTGCTTGAGCTTACTTCTTAGATTCACTTATCTTTATTTGTTAGCCTAATTATTATTTTTAGTTATGAGTAAAAAACATTGTCCTTACAGAGCCTAATCATATCTAAGTTATAACAAAATCTGCAAGTAGAGTAAGGAACCTATAAAGATTTAAGAAATCCGTAAAGCAAGAAAGTAATCAATAAATCATAGTACACCATCAAAATTTATCAAATTAATTTATGAAATACATGTGGAAAGTGTCACTTAATTATAACCCGGGATCTGTAGAAATTAAAAGTGGCCATATATCATTGATAATAAACACATATTCTAATCCTAATAAGGATGAAAGTATCTAAAATGGGATATTTTCTTCTTCATTTCCTTCATTTCTTCATTTAACTTCTTTATTTGAGCTCCTTGATATGCTAAATCTGGATACCCAAATGAAAAGAACTCCTCTCCCTAAAGGGTTGTTTCTTTCCTCTTTGGATTTTTAAGTGATCCAAATTTGAATTTCTAACTGAAAGGTACTCTCCCCTAAGGGATATTACCCTTCTCTTTGGAATTTAAATTGGATATCTAAATATCTCATTTTAGTTAAACTTTCATAAGACTTTGAATTTTTAATTACATATAGGAAACTAAAATGACTCTAAAATAACCTACATGGATATCTTAGATAATTTATTTATAAAAATCATTAACATCACGAGCATTTATATAATCAAATTACTTTCATCTTAGCATAAAACACACTTGGCCATGCTTTTTTAATTTTAAGGGGCCTAGGAATATTTAGTACCTACATATAATTTCATTATATATAATTTAATTAGCCCCCATTATTTTAGCACTATATGAGCATGACCACCTACAAAAAATTATGTGAGCATCTAGATTATCCTAACCTAATAAAATCTAGCTCCCATCACATCAATCATAAATAATGTGGTAAAGGAAAATATTACATCATAAGCAATCATAACAACCAAGTTATAATATCCAGCATGTAACAACCAAGTCATAATAACCAACATGTAATGAAATTTGTAGAAAATTTCATCACATAGAAAAGAAAGATGACTGGCCTAGCCTAAAACTAGGATTGGTTTTTCTCTACAAATCATCTAAAGTATGTGCATTAGGCTGTGTGGCTTGGATATGTCCTAAACTGGGTTGTTGTTGAAGGATTCTAGTGTTTTCTTTGATTCATTATAGCATGAAGGGGGTTTTTTATTGAGTTTAAGTGTTAGTGCTTTAACATTCATTTTGTGTTGAATCTTATTTAATGAATGAGTGATTACTATCTTTGTTTACACCATAGCCATGAGATTTATTTCATCTTTTTTGGTGCTAAGTTTATAGCCACGTAGGCTCGGGTTACCTAGTATTAACTAATATTATTTAATTTATTTAATTAGCTAAAATTAAGGGTTGATGCTTTTTAATTAATTGGTTAATAATTTAATTCATTAGATTGATATTTATTTTTGTTTACCATCTAGTGGTGCGTGGCGTTATCACAATGGGAATGAGAACTAGATGGTACTCCATCCTAAAAACATGGTTGATGTAGTTGTATTAAGGCTTTAAAATTTTTTAATTAATTAATGATTAGTTAATTTTATAATTTAACACTCCATTGAATTCATTCATGGCATTTTCACAACATGCATGAGAACTAAGGTCTTTTTAGGACATGTAGCCCCACAGCTCTTGGTAGTCCATCCTTAAAACTTCATCAATGGAGTATTTGTTTATGTATTTTAGGGTTGGTGATTTGATTATTTTGATTGGATTGATACTTTGATGGAATTTTGGTCATTTGTTTAGATTTTATGAGTTATTTTGATTCATTAAATAAAGGGTCCAATTTATGAATTTTTTATTTAGGCGATGTTCTGGAATTTTTAAAATTTTAATTAATACTAGATCCTAAGATGAATAAAATGATACTAAGTTTACTAGATTGATATATTTTTTCTATAAATAGTTATGATTTTACAAGTCTTAGTGTGTTTTTGAATTATGGTTGACCAAAGAGTTAATTTTTTTATTTTTAGTGATTTTTAAAAACTAGCCCCATAGCTCATGGTAGTCTATCCTTAAAACTTCATCAATGGAGTATTTTTTTGCGTATTTTGGGGTTGGTTATCTGATTATATTGATTGGATTGATGCTTTGATGAAATTTTGGTCATTTTCTTAGATTTTACGAGTAATTTTGATTCTTTAAAGAAAGGGTCCAATTTTTGAGTTTTCTATTTAAACTATGTTCTAGTATTTTTAAATTTTTAATTAATACTATATCCTAAGATGAGTAAAATGATACTAAGTTTTCTAGATTGAATTTTTCTGCAATTAGTTATGATTTTACAAGTTTTAGTGTATTTTTGAATTATGGTTGACCAAAGAGTTAACTTTTTGATTTTTAGTGATATCTAAAAACTTAGTTTTTTAATAAATATTGGACCCTTAAAGGTGTCCAATGCTTTCGAGTTTGCCCATTTTTAAGTTTTCTAGAATGTTATGAATTTTTGAAATTTTGTCATTTAATTGAATTATTTAATTTGTTAATTAGGGTGGTTTCCTCAATTTTGCACTAAACTACTTGAAATCACTCCCAATTGTCAAGAACGATATGTAGAAGTGTTTTCAAGAGTTTGAAATTTTTTTGTCAAGGTTAATAAATTTTAATTATTTATTATTTTCCCTAATTATTAAATTAAGGGAATTTTTAAAGTCCTCTAAAGGGGCTTTTAATTTTCTAGGATAGATGATTGAGTCATGAGAAATATGAATTACATTTGTAATTTTTCAATTTAAATTGGATTTATTATGTTTTTTTAAAGTTTTGGGCCCCTTAAAAGGGTTGATTTTTTATTTGGTTGATTTTTAAACCTAATGAAGTCCAAATTCAGATAAATTAAAACCTAAGGTTTAGAAAGTCACTAAGTTCAGTGTCCTAGAGTTTCACTCTTATTAGGTATTTGTGAAATTTCCTAAAATGTTTTTAAGTCATCTGGACAATATCCTTAATTATTTTTTTTAGGTATCACTAGTGTTTCAATAGGTCAAATTTATTTCAAATAACCCTGACACATGTGCAAACACACCACAAAAAAATCATAGCGTAATTCTATAAAATTAAAAAGTTATGAATTTTTAAAGTATTTGATCCAAAATGGACCCATCACTCTAAAAATTTACATCACAGTAATCCTAAGAGCATGTGGACCTATAAAAAATATTGGGAAGGTCTAAGATGATAAAAAATTTCACAAAAAATTGGGTGTAGTTAGATCACTGCATCATGAGAAAATTGCTAAAATAAAAATTCAAACAATCATAAATTTCTCACAATTCACAATTAATTATTCTTCAAAATTATTTATAAATTATAGTAGCTCTCAAGACTTTTCTAACGACACCAAAATCTTCAATTGTTTGTTGTCTAAAGATGAAAAGAAAGGAGGTAGGAATTTTCTTTTTGGTTTGGGTCCTAAGGAGATGAAGAATTTCATCACTTGTAATGACTTGCACGAGGTGGGGAGTGTTGGGCCCAAATACACTTGGTGCAATAACAAAAAGGGGGCTGAAAGAGTTATGGAAAAACTTGATAGATGCCTCATAAATTCAGCAGCCTTCAACTTTTCTCATAGGCTTTTGGTAAGACATTTGGCTAGGATTGCCTCAGGCCACTGCTCGATCATACTGAATTTGGTTAAATTCAGATCTTCATCCAAGAAGACAATACGGTTTGAGGATTTCTAGACTTCTCTTCCTGCATCTGTGAATATTGTAAAAGAATCATGGAAGAAAAATTCATTAGGAGATCCTTCTCAGATTCTTAATCAGAAGTTGAAAAGAACTCTTAGGAATCTTCACTATTGGAGTAAGGCAAACTTTAATGACTTTAATCTGTCAAAAGAAGTTTTAAAAGCTGAGATTATGAGATTACAAGAGAAGGAGGCAGAGGAGAGTGGTCTTTCAGAAGATTGCCAGTGGATGCTCAAAGCAAAATCTGAAGAGCTAAGCTCAGTATTGGCTCAGTTTAACTCTTGGTAGAGACAAAGGGCCAAGGTGAAATGGCTAGTTGATGGAGACTCAAACTCAAGATCCTTCCAAACATATGCTAGTGCTAGAAGAAATACAAATTTCATTCACAAAATCATGAAAAGTCAAGGCTTAATAGTAGAAGATCAAAAGGAAGTTGAGGAGACATTGCTATGTTATTTCAGCCATAAATGGAAAGAAAGAAGGTGTATTTTGGAGGGTTGGCCCCCACCTGTACAAACTTTGGGAGAAGAAGAAAAAAATCTGCTAGGTAAAGTCTTCACTTTTGATGAATTGGAGAAGGTTATCATTGAGCTTGGTTGAAACATTACCCAGGGTCAAGATGGTATGACATATTCTTTTTTCAAATTTTATTGGAATATTATCAAGATTGATCTTTGGGCAGCTTTGAATCATTTTTTTGTTAATGGCAAGATGAATGAAGATTGGAAGATTACTAATATCATCTTGATTCCTAAAATTGAAAACCCCATTTCTCCTTCTAATTATAGACCAATTAGTTTGTGTAACTCGGTCTATAAAATTGTTGCTAAAATGCTCCTCAATAGGCTTTTGGTAGTTATTCCAAAGTTAATTTAGGAAGAACAAGTTGCTTTCATGAAAGTGAGGTCTCTCTCGGATCATGTCTTAGTAGCTCAAGAGCTGTTTCATAAATTTAGACATTCCAAATATTCTAAAGGTTTAGTCTCTTTTAAAATTGACATGGAACAAGCGTACGACTCTATGGGGTGGCCTACTTTAATCAAGATTTTGAAGTATTTTGACTTCCCTTCTTTATTTGCAAACATAATTGTTGAATGCGTGACTTGGCCTAATTTTTATATTATTGTGAACGATATCTACTCTAATAGGATTGATGCTAAATGTGGGTTCCGACAAGGATGTTCTCTATCTCTGTTCTTATTAGTTATGTGTGCTCAATTGCTATCCAATGCATTCATTCATAGAGGAAAATCATTTGGGATAAGTATTTCTCCAAGAAGTGCTAAAGTTTCTCACTTGCTTTGTGCCGACGACATCATTGTTTTTGCTAAAGCAAATTTTAAGTCAGTTTAGGAAATAAAACGAATTCTTTTGGACTTCTGTGGTTGGACTGGACAGAAGATCAATATGCAAAAATCTGGTATTCTCTTTTGTTTGGCGGTAAAGAAAGGGAGGAGGAGGAAAATTTGTAAAATAATGAATTTTAAAGAGGTCTAGGAATTCACATATTTGAGTACTAAAGTGGCTTTGAGGAGACTAAAAGTATCAGATTTTCAATTTATTATAGATAAAGCTATGAACATGCTTAATGTATGTGGAGGGAAGTTTATTTCTCTTGCTGGCAAGATTACTCTAGTAAAATATGTATTACTTTCCTACTCGATTTTTCTTGTTGCTCTATCATTGGTGCTAAAGAGAATCCTGTACGAAGTGGAGAAGGCATGTAGGGACTTTATCTAGAACAAAGGTGAAGGCAAGAAGGGATTGCATTATGTGAGTTGGGAAATTATGTGTGAAAAAAAAAGGGTGGGCTCGGCATAAGTTCCTGCTTGGTAAAAGCAATTTCATTAAGAGTCAAGTTTGATTGGACGTATTGTCAGGAAAAGAATGATCTTATGCACAAGGTTCTCTTTCCAAAATATGGTCCAATTATGGTTGATGATTATAATAGGAAAGCAGGCTCTACTTCATGGAAGCTTATTCAGAATGGTGGTGAATTCTTGAAGCCATTAATCAGATGGTCTATTGGTAATGGAAGGTCTATCAATGTGCATAAACATATCTGGATACTTGGCAAAAGCTTGAGGTATTGGCCTACATTTGTAAGTGCAGATTTAGAAGGGGAGGCTTTGGTGGAGATGTTCATTACGAATGGAAGGTGGAACATCTAGGTTTTGCAGAATTTGTTTGGGATTGATTTGGTTGATATAATCTCATAGATTCAAATACATGAAGAGAAAGAAGATAGTTGGGAAATGTTAAATAATTTCACTGGGAAAACTTTGACTGCCTTGGTAGTGGAAGCGTTAGAAACAGGGGATGCTGATTGTATTGAATGGAGTTGGTTTAAGAAATCAAAGTTAAATCCTAGAGTTGATTTGTGGTGGTGGAAACTGTTTTAGAAGGCTGTCCCAACTAACTACTTTTTATGCTATAGAAGATTACAAGGTAATGATTTATGTCCCAGAGGTTGTAAAAAGGTTGAAGAAAATGATCACATTATCTATGGATGCAAGAACCTTACTGAAGTGGTGGATGTTTTGAACAAATAGGGTTTTCGTATTCCTTACTTTCAGTCTTTGGAGGCTTGTTTCAAATGGCTAAATCATCAAAACCTTTGGATGATAAATCTTTATTGCAATACGGTGCATCAGTTCTGGAAGGCTAGAAACATGTTTATACATGAGAAGAAAATTTTGAGTTCTGTAATGATAGCTTCCAATGCGGTAAGCTATACTGCTGCCTTCAAAAATTATGGTTGTTTATTCTCAGGCAATGAGGTTGCTTATCAACCCTCTCGATTGCTCAATTCATGTCATCCTCCTCTGTCTAATTGGATAAAAGTTAATATTGATGTTGCTCTTTTGAATTCCTACAAGGCGGAGATTGGAGGAGCTTTCAGAGTGTTGCAAACCTATTTTTCATGGCTTATGTTTTGATGATTGACAAACACTATTTCTCTTGGACTGCTTGTTGCTTCTAACTTTTTCAAGAATCGAAGATCGGACGAATAGACGAAGCAAATTCAGGATTGCATAGGTATAGTGTTGAGTCAGTCTGTACTTTTGTTTTTCACTTCTTGAGTCTACTTGTAATGGTCAAAGAGACTGATGCTAAGTAACCCTACACACACACACACACACTTGAGAGACTTAGAATTTCTGTTTTTACTCATATCAGTCAGGACGATTTTTACATCATCCTGGATGATCAGGCTTAAAAAAGAAAGTCTAAATAAGGATTCTTAATTAAGGCAGCCGTCATTAACATATCGGCCTGGATGATACGTGTATCGGCCTGGATGATAAGCTCAAAACAAAAAGAAGTAGCCGCCATAGATAATTAAGGTATACTGTATTTTTAAATTATCGGCCAGGACGATCATTGATCGGCCTGGACGAAATTGTCAAATTATGCCTTAATTGATCAGAAAATCAAGAGAGTAATTAAGGATGATTGATACGATCATATCGTCCTGGACGATCACAGGATCGGCCAGGACGATCCATTCAAAAACTTTAAGTTACTTCAGGATGATAAATATCGGCTAGCTCGTATTCAAGGTGATGCTTTGGACGATTTTCCTCTGATTTGAACTGATCGACTGGGATGATTGTGAGATCGGCCTGGACAATCAAGCCAATTTTCAATCGTCCAGTTTTGCATCCAGGGCGATGCTCTGGCCGATCTTCTGAGTTTTGTACTGATCGGCCAGGCCGATGTCCATATCGATCTGGACGATATTGTCGGCAACTTGCAATTGATAAGCTCCTTTGAAGCTCTTCTATTTAAGAGCTCTTGTTCAACGTTTTAAAAGACCTTTGGCTGCTGCCTTGACTTGAGAAGGCCTTGAGGAGAGAAAGAGAGAGAGGGAGAGAGAGAGGATCTTGTGAGGGGGAGCTTGTGAGGGGATTGACAAGGGTTGCTTCAAGGATCGCTCTGCTTGTTCTTCATCTAGAGTTTCTCATCCGTGGAAGGGTCGGTAGAGGTAAGGAGTTAGCTTTTGTTTGTGGTTCTCTGCCAGCTTCTGGAGGAAGCAGAAGGAGGTAGGTTCTCTACCTTGCTGGGGTGGCAAAAAGGAGGTGCTTTATAGTGCAATACTCGGAGGGTGCCTCTGGGGAGTGGACGTAGGTCGAGTTGACCGAATTACTATAAATTTATGTGTTCTTGTTTTCTTGCTTCCGCACTTTTATTTTTGCATTTATTTTTGTGGTGTGATTTTGGTTTATGTGATTTTTATTCTTTGTGAAAAGAAATTTTTAAAATATCAATTCACCCCCCTCTTGGTTAGCTTGTGCCAGTTCTATAGGGCATAACATCCCTAACAAACTTTCACATAGATCATAAGGGAAGACTCTTATTAGCGTTCGACAGAAAGCTTATTCACTGGGATCCGGGGGCATTGGAGTTACAGGCAATTCTTTATTTAAAACTGATTTTCAAGGAGTGGATGATGCTATACAAAGTAATTATAATCGAAGGAGACAACAAGAACGTTATCAAGTTCATCAAAGGTATGATGGAAAAAAGAGATCATATTTCTTTAGATTTATCTTTCATTAAAGATTTTAATTTTGTTGTTTTCAACCATGTGAGTAGAGATAGCAACAAGCTCGCCGACCTTTGGGTGAATTTTGCTTGTTTTGGGTCTTTTCTTTGGGATGATTTAGGTTCTAATAATATCCCTCATTCCTTTATTAATTTGTTAGAGGAGTCGGATTTCTATAGTTTGTAATCTCTTTTTTTCCATTAATAAAGCTTTTCCCTGCTTTTTCTTCAAAAAAAAAAAAGAGACAAAAAGACACCAAAATCATCAAATTTGGTAGAAACAATTACTTTTCTATGAATTTCAAAAGTTTGGATAATTTAAATTAAAATTTAAATTATTTAATAAGAACTATCACCATCCTAATCATTGGCAATGATTAGAAATGCGGCGGAACACTGCCACAGGTCTGATGACACATGTAACTCCATCCTGTGTGACTTATCCACATTAGTGATCACTATGGATTGCTAGTTTGAATGATGAAGTAACAAGTTGAAAGTCTAAATAGGTTGTTAGACCTAATAGATTTGTCCCATGGCTAACCAAGAGGGGGGAGGGGGGGGGGGGGGGGGGGGGGGTGAATTTGTTATTTAAAAATTCTCATAGCTATTTAGAAAACTTATTTTAGATTTTTATCTCAATGATAATTTTTCTCAAAAATATTTTTCCAACGAAAAAATTAAAACTTGAAAAAAATAAAAATGCAGTAAAAGTGAAGACAGAAAAACATAATATTTTGTAGTGGTTCAGTCCAATTAGACCTACATACATTCCTTGAAGATTCCCTCTTCGGGTATTGCACTATACTAAAGTGACTCTCCTTTTGGTCCCTCGACAAGGTAGAGAAGCCCTTACAATAACCTCTCTTCCACCAACTCTGGTGTGGCAGAGTACCATCATCCTTTCTCACCCTCCTAGTGAAGGTAGAGTACCAATGTTCTTTTTCACCCTACTGGCAACGTTAGAGTATCAACATCATTTTATACCATCCTAGTGATGGTAGAGTTTCGACATCCTTTCTCACCCTCCTGGTGATGGTAGAGTATCAGATCTTCTCAAAAGATCTTCCCTTAAGAGCCTTCAAATAAATAGGGAAGAGATTTGAAGAACTAATAAAGAGATCCTCACCTTTGGGCAATCTTATGAACCCTTCATAAATTTGAATTGCAAGATCTCTCAATCCTCACTACTAAACACTCTCCCAAAATACTCTCACTCTCACTCTCAAGAAAAAATTCACAAAATAAGTGTTGACAGTAAGTTTTTAGGACCCTTATATATAAAGGATAAGAAAAACTATCAAGAAAACTAAAAATTTTAAGTTGACCATCTTGGATCGTATAGTTCAATCATACTTCATACATATAAACAGTTCAAAAAATCCTTGTACTATCATGGATAAACTAATTTCATATTCTATCAGTTGTATGTAAGAATTGACATCGCACAATACGAATAGTTTAAAATTAAACAAGTTCATCCAGAACGATTTCGTATGAACTAATTTTTTATTCTAATCATCATCTATACGAACCCCATATCGTACAATAAGAGTTGTTTAAATCAAATCATGCTTCATATAGTGAGAACATGGATGAGCCCATTTCATACTCTAGACATCGTATGTATGAAACTAGTTATCTACAGTACAAACAGTTCAAAAAATTACATTTTCATATGGGACAAACTAGTACATACCCATTTCGTACTCTAGACATCGTCTATATGAAACTAACTTTGTATATTGTGATCAGCTTAAAAAATGTTTAGTTTTTTTGGGATGAATTGGTACATATCTATTTTGTACTCTGGACATCGTTTATATGAATCCAACTTCATACAGTACAAAAGAAATTTCTAAGGCATGGTTTGATTAACTTCTTTTTAGAGGAACACTAAGGATAAATTATCCAGTATGATTTAAAAATCTTATAAAATGATTAGTAAAAAAAATAATTACTAACCCTCCCAGTATGTGTGTGAATGGTTACCCAATTATACTTACACTCTCTTGTACTCAAGAAAAAAAATAGAAAAAGTACATACTTCAAATAGAAGAAACCTTAATATAACCTTCCTTGAAGTCTTCGGCTGTCTGAAGTATGATTTTTCTAAAATATTAGTACACACAAACAACACAAATAAGATTTTTCCAACATGTGTTGGGGGAAACAGTAATCAACACATTAATATTTTGGTATCATTAAAAATTCACATGATATAAAAATATAGTTTTAAAAAATAAGTTGCAATAATCTCCCCCTATTTCATGATAATAAAATAATTATTATTTGAGTTAACACTTAAGGGAATTTTTATCTTTAGATCCCTCTTAAATGAATGACCAATTTAAAAAAAAAAGGTTCCTGTGAAAATAAAAAACACAAACCTAAAATTAAAAAAAAACAAAAAAACTACTAAAACAAAAGCAACACAAAAAAAGAAACAATAACTACTAAAACTAAAACAACACAAACAAAATATACTCACAAATAAAAACTATAGAAATAAAAGAAACACAAAAAAGAAATAAAAATGACTAAAATAAAAATAACACGAATAAAACATGCACACACTAACATAATAGAACACATACAACAAACAATAAAAAACATCAAACAATAAACAATGACTAATGACTCCCACTTTTGACAACAACAAAAGGGAAGTATATCTTGAAATGAAAAGTTAATAAGGATGAATCAAAATAGTTGATGAAGAAGAATATTCTAAACTGATTGCAAATACAATATTAATTTTCTAATGCTAAAAATAAAAACTCAAATTTTAAATCAAAGAATAACTAAGATAAGAAAAGTCAACCAGGTTCATTATTCATTTTAGTCAAATCAGAATAAAAATAATTATCGCAAAAATGATGAAATAAAGATTAATTAGTTTTTAATTCATTAATAAAGATTATTGTCAATTATGTAGATTTAGATAAGAGATAGAATGATAAAGGAAAGAACAATATAAATTTTTCGATTGGTTACATTGCGCATCTTTTTTATTTTTGTGGCACACTTTGTACATCTTTTTAGTTTGGACTAATTTTACACCTCTTTCCACTTTGGAAAACCTTGTGCATCTTTTTTAAACAAGTGGCACAATTTGTTCATCTTTTTAAGTTTGGCACACATTGTGCATCTTTTAATATTTTCTATCTTTCCAATATGAATAAATCTTAACTCAAATTTGAATAATTAACATAATTTAATACATTGATAAAGAATTAAAATAAAAATTAGACATCATTCTTGCAATAATTATAGCTAAGTAATACTTATTTATAAGAATATGAAATTGATCTTCTAATATATATCCAGTCATAATGTAATTTAAAATTTAAAGAGATTAAATTTTTCAAGGAAATTAATCGGATGATCAAAATAATTTAAAACTATAATCTAGAGATCAACTATAAATAATTTCTCTCAAAAACATAAACATTTCAAGAAGTGAAATTTCAATGCACGTCAACACAATATTCCATCATTTCATTCATCTTTTGAAACACATACAAACAATAACCACCTTACTAGAAATTGAAATCACAACAAGAACACATGAAATTATAAACAAACAAAGCATATCAAAGACTAGTAGAAAGATCTCATCAAAAAGTACAACACAAAAGTACAACTAAAAAATAGAGGGGCTTTGTTCTTAACGTGGTTGAGGGTTAAACATTGTAAAGTAACTACTAATCATGGCTACATTGGTATTGATCTAGTTGAACTGCCATTGGATCAAACCAATGTCCTTGTTGTATCTAACATCCTACTAGTATAGGTGATTCTCAATTTGATCAAAATGAGTTTCCAGTCTGTTGAAATGCTGGACCATTTATTGATAGAAATTTTTATCTGGTCCAGGTGTAGGTGCAGGTGCTGGAGCTAGGGCTCGTTCTTCTCCCTCTGAATCTTCTCCCTCAAAACTTTGATCCCGACCAAAAAGTACCTGAAAAGAGGTATCAGTGAAGAAAATGAGAAGTTCAATGGGTGGATAAGGATGGATTAGGTTGTACCTTTTCTCTAAAACATAGGAAACTAAGTATCCTAATGCCATGTTTTTCTTCCTCCTGTTATGAGGAAGTCCAATATCAAAAAATTTGTAAATGTAGTCCATGATAAGTTGGGCTACATCAAAAGGAGTTTTAGTCATTATCAAGTACGTGAAAATGAACAAAAGAGGATTCAAATTTATACGATCACCAGCTTTGGGAATGATAGAGGTTCTCAAGACATACTAGATGATTCTGACATTCTTATTAAGAGTGTCAACATGAAATAGATGGCTTACTTGTGCAACACCTATAAGAGCATGGTTTATTTTTGACAAATCAAAATCCACTCGATAGGCTAAGGTGTGTACTCTAACACCTTGTGTTCTAAGGTGAAGGAAGTTGCCTAGATCTTCCTTAGTTATTTCAACGCGTTGCTTAAAGATGAAAGAGGTAATACTGGTGTGATCTTGGTTTACCTTTATGTTTACAAGAAAAATTTGAAAAGTTACATGATGGTAGGCGTAAATCAAGGTAAGGATAAAGGAAAACAAGGTTGAGGAAAAAAGGGGCATGATAGAGAAGTTGATGTCACTCTAAATGAGGAGTCGAGAGGGGGTAATTTTGGCTACAATATACCAATCATAAGCTTCCTCATTTTCCTTAGAGAGGAAGTTGTTGTCTCTACTATATTGAGAGGATGAGCCCTTAGAAATGCGAGGTTGTTTGCTACTACTGCCATTCCTAAGGTTTGGACTCAAGAAGATTTGGAAACGAATGAGAAAGTGAAGAAAAAAAATTATCCAAGAGCTTGATATTTAAAGAAAAATGTCATATTGTACAATACAAAATTGATATCATACGTACAATTTTAAAATAGTATGGGATGAAAAATATTTTGTACATACGAATAGAAATGGACAAAAATGAAATGGCTTTTTGGTAAAATGTCATTCTTTAGCCATCATTTTGTACAGGCTTTTTGACCAAATTTATCATATAGATGAACACCTATTCATCCGGGATGATTAGAATATTAAAGTTCATTTTATGACGGATAGGTTTGTCCACGTGAGAAATTAACAACATGATCATACAGATAAAATGTGAGTTTCTACATACAATCTGATAGAAATAACTGAACGTTTGGAAAATGGTCCCCAATCATACAGATGAAAGAACATATATCATATAGATGATGACAACATTGTATAGTATAAAATGAAATAAAAACTCAATTTTGTGAGCTCAACTCAGAAAAATATCTTGTACACACTATAGAATCTATACAATATGAAAAAAAATTGTACAATACAAAAAGAACACTTAAAACAAGACATGATAAACATAAAACCTTTTTAAACAACTATCTCTCAAGATATAATGACATGCTACTAGGAAAAAACAAAAAATAAAAAATACAAAACTAACTGAAGAAAAACAACAAAAAATAAACAAACCAAAAAATATACAAACTTACAAACTCTAACAAATAACCTAAGAAAATAAACAAACACGCCAATACATTACTAATCAAATTTGCATATATTCAATTTAAGCATTTAGATCAATTACACATAATATGGTTCTTAAGGTGCTAAATGTTTCAAAAGCTAATGATTTTATGAAAATATATGCAAGTTGATTCTCAGTAGCAATATGGTGCAATTCAATTTCTCCCTTAGCCACATGATCTCTAATGAAGTGATGCTTAATGTCAATATGCTTGGTTATAAAATGTTGAATAGAATTTTTTGTAAAGTAATTGACACTTATATTATCACAAAAAATGTGAATAGTGCCAATTGAAAACCCTAAGTCAATCAATTTTTGTTTTAACTAAAGATCTTGTGCCACACACAACTATCTAAGATAATGTATTTTGCTTTAGCAGTAGAAAGGGTTACTAAATTCTTTTTTCAGCTAGACCAAGAAACTAAAGAATTTCCTATGAATTGATAAGTTCCAAAAGTACTTTTTTGATCAACACTACATCCTAAAAAATTTGAATCAAAATATCCAATGATTTCAAAAGAAGAGTTATGCTTATGATACCAAATTCCTAAGTTTTGAGTTCCCAAAAGATATCTCAGAATTCTTTTAACTATTATTAAATGTGATTCCTTTCAATCAGATTGAAATCTAGAACACAAATAAATACAAAACATGATATTTGGTCTGTTAGGAGTTAAGTAAAGAAATGATCTAATTATTCATCTAAATTTCTTTTCATCAATAGATTTTTCCTCAGAGTCCTTATCTAACTATACTGAGAAACTTATTGGTGTACTACTCAGTGTTTTAGTATTATCCATTTCATATTTCTTGAGGATATCCTTAATATACTTTAACAGACTAAGAAAAGTTCATTCCTCATTTTGCTTTATACTAAAACCAAGAAGAAAACTCTATTCTCCCATCAAACTCATTTCAAATTCACTACTCATTATTTTTGAAAAATCATCAAAAAGATTTTTATTTGTAGATCCAAACAAGATATCTCCTAGGGGTGTTAATTTGGGTCAACGGGTCAAGTTCGGGTCAAACTCATAACTGACTCGATGCTACTTGAGATGACCTGAACCCATCACAATTTTATAAATGGATCAATTTTTTCAACTCGAACCCGACCCATCGGGTTTTCGAATTGACCTGAGCCAACATAGATTTAAAGGATATGGCTGAAGAAGTAGTGTTACTTCTAGTTTCATCGAGGTGGCGAGCTATCCCTGTGAAGTAGAGGCACTTAGGCTGATATGGAGACAATTAGGCTGACTATAGACTAGAAGGAGGAAACAAATGTAGGAGTGGCGGTGGACCAGTGATATGGAAATAGTGGGGCGATTACATCCGAGCGACAGCATGCTTCATGCAAAGAGCGGCGAGACATCGGTGACCTCTCCATCGAGGAAAAAAGATTTGAGTTGCATCACGAGAGAGAATGTGACTTAACTCAACATGTCGGGGTTGGGTCTTTTCATGTGCAGGGTGAGTAGGCCAGGGCAATAGAACTAGGCATAAATAATATCGAGTTGATTTTGGGTTATTTTTGAGTTTTTAGTTCAACCCAAACTTGACTTGAAACTCAAATATGGTCTACTATTCAAACTCGAACCCAACACATTTGCTTATTGGTAGACTCGAACCTAAATTTTTCCAAGTTAGTTTTGGGTTGTGTTTCTGGTCGTGTCAAAATTTGAAAACCTTTTGACCTCATTTTTGTATGAGGTCACTAAGGCCCTTCCAGAATCCAGATCCGATCCTAGACCCTAGGATCCACTCTAGACTTTAGGATCCTTCCTAGAGCCAGACCTTAAGATCCTTCTAGATCCAAGACCTTAGGGCCTACTCTAGAGCTTAAGATTTTTCCATATCCAAATCCTAGAACTTCTCTAGATTCTGGGATCAATCAATCCCTAGCTTTGATCAACTCCAACTTCAAGTTAATCCCCACCCTTGATTAATTCAAATCTCAAACTTCATTCAACTCAAATCCAAATTAATTCAAGTTTCAAACATATCCAAATTTTGATTCAATCCGCTTGAGAATCCAAATTTCAATCTAGACTTTGATCCAAACTTCAATCTAGCTTTGACCCTGTCCATTTATTAACAATCACCACATGATTGTAAATGGTTTGGATACTTCAATATTAATCATTCAAACTTGAAATCAAATCCAAACCCAGAAATTCAGACTCAAATCCAAACTCTTAAGGCCCTGTCCTAAACACCCTTTTCAGAGATTTTTCAAACATTTCAAAACCCAGTCAAATGGCCTCTGATTCAGGGTCTATCACTTGCAAAGTGATAAGACATGTCTCTAGAGGTTACCCTCCAACTTTGAGCTCATTCTGAGGTCTCTAACCCCATAATCTGAATTAAAATCCAAATGTTGCAAAACCTTTGAATATTTACAATCCATGCCACTAGGCTTTTCACCTAGTGGAATTTGACTTTGGATCCCCCTCCAAATCTTTTGATCCCTCTTAATACCTTGATATTGACTTGTTAAGCAATAATCCATATCTTTTTAGATTCAATTTGACCCATAATTGACTTGAGACCAAAATGACCAAAATGCCCTTAAAGGAGGATTTTTGGACTTTTGGCCTAAACTCAATTTGATTTGACTTATCAACCTTTGAAATATTCTCTAAATGTCATTTCAATGAATCCTAAATGACTTTAGGATTACATTGAACCCAAACTTACTCTTTGGTTTGACCAAGCTAACCAAGTCAACTATGGTTGACCAAATCAACCCTTGACCTACAAACTTGTCAAATTCAATCATTCAACCCATTTGAATCAAATCAATCCTTCAAAATAATTCAATTGGACACCCATGACATGTTCAAAGACTTTCAAGTCAATCCTCCTCTTTAGTTGACTTGGTCAACTCATTTGGAAAGGTCAAAACCCTCTCCAACTTCATCTATTTACTTAAAAATTCAAATCCTTGATCTCAAACTCTTGGCCACATCATCAAGCCACCTTGGCAATCCATGGCTTAGTCTAGAACCTGCTCAAACATGATGTGATGTGACACATTTCCTCCCCTAATAGAGCTTAAATCACCCCCCTTTAACAAGGCTTGGCATTGGTTCATCCAAATGGGGAAAAAGGTGTGGTCCCTCTTCACATGGACCAAGAGATGTCACTCTCAACCACCAACCCTATTCCAAAGATTTGGGCAGCATAGGGGACACTTGGCACTCATCCAAAACCACTCCAAATCAAATCTCAACCATCCAATCCAAAAGCCAAAAGCAAAATGGGTAAAACTTGACCTAAAGGGGGCTTCTTCATCATTCCCTTTGATATGATCAAAATCTCCAAACTCCAGCAGCCCTCAACCTTCCAAGAGCTCCTCCCATACACTCCAACACATTCCAAGGCCTTCCCAAGCTTTTCCCAACCATTTCCAAGCCTCAAATCACTATTTTAGTGAGGAGAGAGCATTCTAGAGAGAGAAAGAGGACTTTCCAATATAACTTTCGATTCGGCAAGATCCGGCTTTTGGCGTCTTCAGGAAAGTTTTAGCGTATTGCTGCAGCTTTCCAACAAGTCAAAAATCTTAAAAATCCGACGGTTGGATCGTAAGTTATGCTCATTTTACTTTTAAATTTCAATTTGAAACTGTAGCGATTTTACAATGAATGGAGCCTCCAAACTCCAGGCATTGCAAGATCATATTGCCCTCTAGCTACAGTTCAAATTTCGTTCAATTTTGTTTAGTATTTTGAAAGATATGAGCGTTTAAAGATTTCTATTCAAAATGAACTAGAGAAGATCTGGACCGTCCGATCGACGATCAGACGGCTCAGATCTAGGTATACCGCGCGGCTTCCTCCAGGTTTGAACGTGGGTCATCCCACGGAATGGAAGGATGACGTGGCGTCACGCCACGCCGCCACGTCACCGTCAGCTGATTTTACCCAAATTTGAATAAAAAATGCTTTAAATGCTCCAAATCTTGAAAAATTCACAGAAAATTGAGTTCTCCACCAAATGGGGCGTTCTTGGGCTCGTTGGAAAGATAATCTAATGTAGTATTTATTAAAATTAAAATTATATTGATTTGATTTCTGTATTGTGAGATATTTGAGTTTATGTTAATTTCATTTATTGCTATTTTGGTGGATAGTTATTGAGTATCTTAGGCATGTTCAACAATTTTTCTAGGTTCATATGATCAATAGATTTCTGTGATATGAATTTTTAAGGTAAATGGTCTATTTTGGACCCTAAACTTTGAAAATTCATAACTCTTTAGGGTTTTAGTATTTTTCTGTGATATTTCTGTGGTATGATTAAATGTATGTCAGGGTTAGACACACCAAGTTTCATGCCTATTTAAATAGTAGAGACACCTAGGAAAAATAATTAAGAAAATGTCTAGAAAACTTAGAAAATTTATAGGGGATTGTACACACACCCAATAGGGGTGAAACTTGAACATAGTAAACTTAATGACATCAGATACCTTAGGTTCAAATTTTACTCAATTTGAAGGTCATTACGTTCGAAAATTGAGCATGTCAAATTTTAGCCCCTTTAAAGACTTAGAAAATTCAATAAATCATCATAAATTTATATTAATTCCAAAAAATACCCATAATAACTCTAATAAACCATATTGCAACTCTTAATTATTGAAAATTGAAATTCCTTTAATTTGACATTAAAATTTATTTTAATTTAATTTTAATCAAAATATATATTTAATCAATTTTAATTAATTAAAAATTATTAAAAATCACAAAAAATCTTTAAACACTTGCTGATCTCTCCTTAGATCATTTCTGATCTTTGTAGTTGATTTCAAGAAGTTTGGGACTCATTTGGGATCAAATCACTAAAATGACCCTGAATTGAAACAATTTAATAATTTCAATAAATATCCAAACTTCCAAAATTCATAACTAATTGTAGAAAATTACAAATCAATCAAACTCAGCGGCTAATGACTCTAATTAAAATCTAGTATTTTCCAAAAATTTCAAACCCGCAAAATCTGGTCAAAGTCAAAAAGTCAACATTTTGGTCAACCCTAGGTCAAAATCGGGTCAAAACTTCTAAAAATCATAACTTTTGATAGAAAACTCCAAATTGAGTATGCCAACTGTCTAACAACTCATAATAAGGTCTAGTATTTGTTAAAAATCTGAAGCCCTTAAGATTAACTCTAATTTTAAAAGTCAAATTTTGACCCCTTAATTAGCATATCCGGATGACCTCCAAAACTTATTAACTCCTCCAAATTTCAAAATTTTCTTAATAGGTTAATAAAATTCCCAACTAATCTATTAAAATCAGCAACAAACTCCCTTTAATATCAATCCACTTCTTTAATTCCAACCAATTTAAATAACTTAATCAACCCCGATTGCTACTGGGTAACCCAGGCCTACGAGGCTATTAGCTTAGCCCCAAGGAAGGTGAAATAAACTTTACGACCTCAGTGTGAAACAAAGGTAGTAATCAATTAACTTTTAAAATACATTTAATTAAAATTCCTAATTCACTAATACTTAAAGTTTAACTTAAATCCCCCTTTTAAGCCTTAACAAACCCAGAATTTTAGACAACTTTAACTAATCACCCATTTTAGGATCTACCTTTGCCACACGACCTTCTACACACACTTTAGATGATGTGCTAGGACAACCAACTCTAGATCCAGGTTAGGCCGGTGTTTACATTACTGCTGTGTGCCGAATTTTTCGTAGTTTTCACTGCATGTTGTGGATGAAATTGCTTTGTTGTGTCTGCTTACTTTTCTGAACTCTGTGGATGGTTGATGTGTTTGGCGACTAGGTTACCCTTAGGTTAGGAGCGATCTGAATGTTCACACAGTTTTCTGCAGGTGGCCACGCTCATGCAGGGCAATAAAAGGGGGGCAAAGTTAATAAAAAAAAAATCAATTATTATAAATGCTTGCACAGGTGTTTCAGCTGCTAAAGCCCCCAAATAAAAGGAGCGTGGCCAGTGTGTTTACTTTCTTTTCTGCACATATATAACTGCTTGAGAATAATTACTTTTTATTTATTAACTGCTTTGGATAACCTTGCAGGAGAGTCTAGATTTTTGATTTGATATAAATGTAATTTATATAAGTGTTAAGTGTTGTGAAAGTTAGATTTTGAATTGGGATACATAGATCCAAATCTTGGACTCCAAAGAGAAAATGATACCCCTTAGGGGAGTAGCCCTTTTTCTATTTGAAGATCCAAATTTGGATCATTTCTTTCCTATCCAAAGAGGAAAGAGTGGCCTTCCCCTCAAAGAAAGTGCCCTCTTATCCATTTGGGTAGTTCACTTCGAAGAATCCAAGAAGTTTGAAGAAAAGGAGTCCAAAGAAGAACAAGATCAAAGACTTGAAGATTGAGAGTATCCCACTCAAAATAACTTGTGTCATTACTAGGTTTAGAATCCGGGTTGTTGTCAGTGGTGCCCGGCCACTTTACATTCTGTAATATTCTAGTTTGTAATAAGCAAGGCAATTCTGCCTATGGACATTTATTAATTAATTTATATTTGATGTGATGATTTGATTTCCTTTAGGATTACTTGTTTTTTTACTAGTTTTTTGGCGATTGCATGCCGCTTTTTGTTTTCGCCTGGATACGTGAGACTCGTGAGGGTGTGAAAGTTTTCTACTCATAACCTTAGAAGTCTAAAATTTTAGTGAGTCTAAATAACATAGAAAGATAACGAATCTAGAGAATTAGCCGGGGATCGACCCCGGGGTCACATGCATATTTTTGCATTACTCTTTCCTTGCTTTAGACTCTTCCCCGCCTGCGGGTAGAGTACGGATAGTCTGACCTATGAGGACGAGGTGCCGGACCTAGGGAAGTCCAGTCTTCTAAAAAATTATTTTATAAGCCTGTTTTTAAAATTTCAAGCATACTTGATTTGGAAGTTGTCTACCAGCATGCATTGCATTAGATACAAATTAAAAGAGTCAAAATTTTAATTTCATAGTCCTTAGCATTTTAGCACCCAACATAAGTCAAAAGGGTCAATTAGGAGAATCTCTAGATGTCGGCCCCAACTCTCCAAAAATTTAATTAAAACGTCCCTACCATTCTTTCATAAAAGACCGGATTCATCTCTTTTAAATCGATTAGGTGGTTAGCTGGCTCCCCAATCCAGGTCGGGGTAAGTGCAGACCTTGCACTGCATTAGTTAGGATCGGACGACTATGGTCCAGTGTCCAAAATAGATTTAGGTTCCGGGGCAGATCTTTGATTATAAGACTCCAAACTTCGGGAATCTAATCCCAAATTTCTAATAAAATGCTCAATTCTAATTAAAGCTTCATTTCAATCCTAAAACATAAAGCCCAACACTTAGATTAAGTTGGAACACTTCCGGATGGTTCCGTAATATCAAAGTGTCCCATACCCCTCCTCCTTTGACTCCGTTAATAACTGCTCAATTTTGATCCATTCTCTTTTGAGTTTCCAAAATTCATCTCTTTTTGATATCACTCCTAGAAAATCTGACAAAATTTTGCCACTATTTTAATCGAGAGTTTTTGTAGGGGATTTTGTCTCCCTACGATGTAATTAACTACGAGGGCTTGCTCTCGTAGGAGATTTAGAACCACACTCACCTGATTTTAAAAATTGATTTTTCAAAACTCAATTGAATTTCTTTGGGAAAATTTAAAATATTAGTGATCATTATTATCATATTCAAAGAGTTGTCATCGAATGATATTTTCTCCCTTCGGGGAGATACATCTTTCTTTGATAAGGCTTTGGATGTGAACCTAACGATCACACTTCTTGAATATTATAGCTGGATATTCAGTTGAACCTCATTTTGACCCTTCGTGGCCATATGAAGTTCTCTTTAGCATCCGGTCATAATATTCAAGATGAATTTCATAATTCTAAATCTGAACGCCATTATGAAATTTTATTTTCATCTTTCGAGGTGATATATTCTTTCTAACAGGATGATTCAATTTTAGAATTATAATTTAACTTTAACTCCCAAAGAAAATTAATATTTTCAAAACATGTTTCCAAAATTCCACTAACAAAAAAATGGCATGCCCGGTGGGACAAATCTCTCTCTCCATCTTTAATAATGGCAAAATTTTGTTTCATCGGTAGTCTTAACTACCTTTCTTTCGTTGGTCCGTCTACCCATTTCTTTCTTGGGTGAGTGTGGCCAACATCTAAAAGAAAATACCTTTCAAATAGAGAGGCGAGTGGTGAAATCTTTGTCTAAGCCAGGCTTTGACATTTTGCCTCCAAGTTAATTGGTAGAGCAAAGGAGTTAAGCCAGGTTCCTTGAATATTCTCAATCAATTTTGTAAACTCTATTATTTGGTGAAAACTCAACATATTGAGGTTCAAGATTTAGAGAAAATTAATCATGCTTAAAATTCAAATTTTAATTCAAAATTGACTAACTTAAATCACTTTTCCTTAATTCCAGGATACTTAAATACTCAAAAGGCTGGAAAACTCATCTTCTCCCTAGATAGAAACTTGACAATAGAAGGAATTACCTCTGGCAACTTGATCCAGTTTGGGATAGAATTTCAAAACTTTAAGTTATCAGTCAACGGAGAAGAAATGATTGATCTCTCTGCTGGAATACAAAGGGATGTCCCCCTAGTCGAGATTACTTTAGGGTCAGGAGTTGACTCCCCCATCTCTATGATGGAGGTCGTTGTCGCCCCTTCGACCACTGTGCCCTCTACTCAGGAGGATAAGAACCAAGAACCATTAACAATGGAAGGATTACCATCTCAATATGAGATTGGATCAAGTTCTAACACCACTGTTGCCAGCAAAAATAAGTGGAAGAGATGCCTTAAAAGGGTAAAAAAGAAGGTTGCTAAGGCCAAAAGGACTGCTGAGGTAGAAGCCTTGAAACAAGCTAAATTTGAGGCCAATCGAGAATTTGTTGCTCCTTACACCTACCCCCTCCATGGTGGAAATGTTTTCCACCCTACTCCTGTTATTCAAAGGAGGGAGGTTGTGAAAATGAGAGCACAATCTCCAATACACCTTCTTGACTACTACACAGAGAGAATCAATCAAGAAAAAACCAAGCAATCACCTACAATAGACCATCGGCCCCTAGTTGAAGGTTATGACCCATCCACTCTACTAGATGAAGTTTGGTCACGTTACTACACGTGCCCCACTGCGTCTTTTATAGAGGAGGATGTGCAGAAACCACCCATGGTGCCACTCTCATAATTGCTAGGTTACTAGTAATTAGGGAGGGAAATAATAATGGATATGAGATCTTATCAGATAGTGACACCATTTGAATTTAACTTCTAGATGGGTCCTATCGCGATAGATCCTTAAATTGAGATGATGCATCATTAGTTAGGGATAGTGCAGACCCCACAAAAATCTCTTCCTCTTAAGAGATTATGGAAATATAATTTACATTGATTGGGCCTTGCCACCTGGACTTACTATTTTGAAGGAAATCATATTATTTCTCAAGTGTACTGGGTCAAAATTTTCAAGATAGTTGATCCATCTTTTTAATGAAGATTGACCTCTACTTTTAATCAAAAATAGGAGAGAGTCATGGTTGACCCCACTGGATCTTTAAAGGCACCTCCCTCCCACCGCTTCTGCGGGTTGATTTGATTTTTGAACTAAAATTTGTATCAAATTTAAGTTGGTTTTAGAAATGAAAATCTTCTTAGTCTTCTCACAATTTTTCATCTTATTGGCTTCTCTTGCATGTTCTAAATCTATTCAATGATTTTCAAAGTCAAGTTGATATTTTTTTTATCAAAAGATTGGGTCCAATTTGGGGATTATTCTTCCTTGGATAAGAGAATGAGTTTTCTTCTCTTATACTTATGATATAATCCTAGATTAAAAAAAAAAAAGAGCTATCATGTTAAGGTTTTAAAGAAAGCGAAGCCTCTTATTAAAAAAAAAGAGAAGAAAATTCAAAGGATGCAAAAGTGCATTAAAAAAATTCAAAAAAAAAAGAAGAAGAAGTGCAAAGTGCGTCAAAGAAATAAAAAGATGTGCAAAGCACATCACAAAAAAAAGTGAAAGAGGCTTCCTTCTTTTTAAATCCTTAAATCTCAAATAGCCCGATCATATTTAATAGCTTGACTTTAAAAAATCTTGAATCTAGATTTATTGTCATGCTTGGATAGTTTATTAGATAGAAAATTCTATGCAAGAGAATTGAAAAGATTAAATTTCTCGATCCAACTTAAATAATTTTGAAATTAATTTTAATTCAAACTTTCTACAAGGGAGAACTTAGTTCAGTTTCTATGAAATTTAATCCGGGTCAACAAAATCCAAAACCCTTGGCTCTTTTTGGGTCAATTGGGGTCACTCTACTTCTTACTATACTTTTGAATTTGTTCCCACTTGTCATTTTGACAGGGTCCAAATGATTAAGAGGAAATTTTCAATAAAAAGAATGAATCTTCTATTCTCGATAAGAATTCAAATCCCATTCTCAAGAGATATATGTGAATCTTTAAACATAGGCATCGTTTCTTTTAAGATCCACTATGTAAAATAACACTCTATGCTGGGTCCAAGGTTGTTCTCAAATAGAGGTGTGTTTTACATCGCACAAAATTGACTTTCAAAATTGAGTCACAACTAAGTAGAGTGCCTGACTCCAATTGGAGGATCATAAAGGCCTTGAAGAAAGTTGTTTTGAACTCAATAAAATTTGAAATTGCATAAGTCACGTATGATTCAAGCTCATTATAAATTATGTCACCTCAGGACTTTCCAAGTATGAGACTTGGAAATAGTCCTTTCGAGACTAATTTTAGTCCACCATAAGATTAATGGAAGTTTTGAATCAATGTTGACTGGATCCTCCGTCCACCAGAGATGATCTATAAGGGAGGTTCATGACAATTGATTAATTTTGAAGATGCCACCAGATGATTCATTTCATTTGGGTGGTTCTTTAAGAAGTATCATGCATGATGAAGATCAAATTAAACATCAAATTCACCCCTTAAAATTCATAGAAATCAAATCAAGTTAAAAATCATCAATCAATTGTTTTCAATTCTCTTTTCCTCAAGGTTAGGTCCTTCCTTCCCTTAGGATTAGGCCCGCTAGTGCGGGAGTACGCCCTCCGTGGCACCACCCTAGCATTTGACCCGGGGATTAGTGGTGGAGTATGCCCTTCGTGGCACCATCCTGATTCCCATTCACTAGTGGTGGAGTACGCCCATCGTGGCACCATCCTAGTTTGCCAGTTGAGGTCCTCTGTGTGGAGCAAGTTTCCTCCCCACATGACCATTCGCTAGTGGTGGACTACGCCCTTCGTGGCACCATCCTAGTTTGCCAGTTAAGGTTCTCTGTGTGGAGCAAGTTTCCTCCCCACATGACCATTCGCTAGTGGTGGAGTACGCCCTTCGTGGCACCATCCTAGTTTGCCAGTTGAGGTCCTCTGTGTGGAGCAAGTTTCCTCCCCACATGACCATTCGCTAGTGGTGGAGTACGCCCTTCGTGGCACCATCCTAGTTTGCTAGTTGAGGTCCTCTGTGTGGAGCAAGTTTCCTCCCCACATGACCATTCGCTAGTGGTGGAGTACGCCCTTTGTGGCACCATCCTAGTTTGCCAGTTGAGGTACTCTGTGTGGAGCAAGTTTCCTCCCCACATGATCATTCGCTAGTGGTAGAGTACACCCTTCGTGGCACCATCCTAGTTTGCCAGTTGAGGTCCTCTGTGTGGAGCAAGTTTCCTCCCCACATGACCATTCGCTAGTGGTGGAGTACGCCCTTCGTGGCACCATCCTAGTTTTCCAGTTGAGGTCCTCTATGTGGAGCAAGTTTCCTCCCCACATGACCATTCGCTAGTGGTGGAGTACGCCCTTCGTGGCACCATCCTAGTTTGCCAGTTGAGCTCCTCTGTGTGGAGCAAGTTTCCTCCCCACATGACCATTCGCTAGTGGTGGAGTATGCCCTTCGTGGCACCACCCTAGTTTGCCAGTTAATCTGCCTATTAGGAGTAAGTCTTCTATCAGCATCCTATAGGCCTAAGGTTGGGTGATGCCCTTCCTTAGACCCAAGGCTAGGTATTCCCTACCTTGGTTTCGAGTTGATCCGTCTACTAGGAGTAAGTCTTCTATCAGCATCCTGTAGACCTAAGGTTGGGTGATGCCCTTCCTTAGACCCAAAGCTAGGTATTCCCTACTTTGGTTTCCAGTTAATCTGCCTATTTGGAGTAAGTCTTCTATCAGCATCCTATAGGCCTAAGGTTGGGTGATGCCCTTCCTTAGACCCAAGGTTAGGTATTCCCTACCTTGGTTTCACCAGTTTTCCTTATCTAATAGGTGTAAGCCTTCCATTAGCATCCTATAGGCTTGAGGTCGGGAGATGCTCTCCCTTTCATTCTCAAAATTCTACTTCCATTCGGTCAACGCCAATGTGTGCAGCAGAAGTTCCTTCTACTACACACATTGGGGGTCCATTTGTTGACCTCATTTTTGTATGAGGTCACTAAGACCCTTCCAGAATCTAGATCCGATCCTAGACCCTAGGATCCTCTCTAGACTTTAGGATCCTTCCTAGAGCCAGACCTTAGGATCCTTCTAGATCCAAGACCTTAGGGCCTACTCTAGAGCTTAAGATTTTTCCATATCCAAATCCTAGAACTTCTCTAGATTCTGGGATCAATCAATCCCTAGCTTTGATCAACTCCAACTTCAAGTTAATCCCCACCCTTGATTAATTCAAATCTCAAACTTCATTCAACTCAAATCCAAATTAAATCAAGTTTCAAACATATCCAAATTTTGATTCAATCCGCTTGAGAATCCAAATTTCAATCTAGACTTTGATCCAAGCTTCAATCTAGCTTTGACCCTGTCCAATTATTAACAATCACCACATGATTGTAAATGGTTTGGATACTTCAATATTAATCATTCAAACTTGAAATCAAATCCAAACCCAGAAATTTAGACTCAAATCCAAACTCTTAAGGCCCTATCCTAAACACCATTTTCAGAGATTTTTCAAACATTTCAAAACCCAGTCAAATGGCCTTTGATTCAGGGTCTATCACTTGCAAAGTGATAAGACATGTCTCTAGAGGTTACCCTCCAACTTTGAGCTCATTCTGAAGTCTCTAACCCCAAAATCTGAATTAAAATCCAAATGTTGCGAAACCTTTGAATATTTACAATCCATGCCACTAGGCCTTTCACCTAGTGGAATTTGACTTTGGATCCCCCTCCAAATCTTTTGATCCCTCTTAATACCTTGATATTGACTTGTTAAGCAATAATCCATATCTTTTTAGATTCAATTTGACCCATAATTGACTTGAGACCAAAATGACCAAAATGCCCTTAAAGGAGGATTTTTTGACTTTTGGCCTAAACTCAATTTGATTTGACTTATCAACCTTTGAAATATTATCTAAATGTCATTTCAATGGATCCTAAATGACTTTAGGAATACATTGAACCCAAACTTACTCTTTGGTTTGACCAAGTTGACCAAGTCAACTATGGTTGACCAAATCATCCCTTAACCTACAAACTTGTCAAATTCAATCATTCAACCCATTTGAATCAAATCAATCCTTCAAAATAATTCAATTGGACACCCATGACATGTCCAAAGACTTTCAAGTCAATCCTCCTCTTTAGTTGACTTGGTCAACTCATTTGGAAAGGTCAAAACCCTCTCCAACTTCATCTATTTACTTAAAAATTCAAATCCTTGATCTCAAACTCTTGGCCACATCATCAAGCCACCTTGGCAATCCATGACTTTGTCTAGAACCTTCTCAAACATGATGTGATGTGACACATTTCCTCCCCTAATAGAGCTTAAACCACCCCCCTTTAACAAGGCTTGGCATTGGTTCATCCAAATAGGGAAAAATGTGTGGTCCCTCTTCACATGGACCAAGAGATGTCACTCTCAACCACCAACCCTATTCCAAAGCTTTGGGCAGCATAGGGGACACTTGGCACTCATCCAAAACCACTCCAAATCAAATCTCAACCATCCAATCCAAAAGCCAAAGGCAAAATGGGTAAAACTTGACCTAAAGGGGGCTTCTTCATCATTCCCTTTGATATGATCAAAATATCCAAACTCCAGCAGCCCTCAACCTTCCAAGAGCTCCTCCCATACACTCCAACACATTGCAAGGCCTTCCCAAGCTTTTCCCAACCATTTCCAAGCCTCAAATCACTATTTTAGTGAGGAGAGAGCATTCTAGAGAGAGAAAGAGGACTTTCCAACATAACTTTTGATTCGGCAAGATCCGGCTTTTGGCGTCTTCCGGAAAGTTTTAGAGTATTGCTGCAGCTTTCCAACAAGCCAAAAATCTCAAACATCCGACGGTTGGATCGTAAGTTATGCTCATTTTACTTTTAAAATTAAATTTGAAACTGTAGCGATTTTACAATGAATGGAGCCTCCAAACTCCAGGCATTACAAGATCATATTGCCCTCTAGCTACAGTTCAAATTTCGTTCAATTTCGTTGAGTATTTTGAAAGATATGAGCGTTTAAAGATTTCTATTCAAAATGAACTAGAGAAGATCTGGACCGTCCGATCGACGATCAAACGGCTCAGATCTGGGTATACCGCGCGGCTTCCTCTAGGTTTGAACGTGGGTCATCCCACGGAATGGAAGGATGACGTGGCGTCACGCCACGCCGCCACGTCACCGTCAGCTGATTTGACCCAAATTTGAATAAAAAATGCTTTAAATGCTCCAAATTTTCAAAAACTCACAGAAAATCGAGTTCTCTACCAAATGGGGCGTTCTTGGGCTCGTTGGAAAGATAATATAATTTAGTATTTATTAACATTAAAATTATATTGATTTGATTTCTGTATTGTGAGATATTTGAGTTTATGTTAATTTCATTTATTGCTATTTTCTCACAATCCAGTGATCAAATGAAGCCCAAATTTTGGTGGATAGTTATTGAGTATCTTAGGCATGTTTAACAATTTTTCTAGGTTCATATGCTCAATAGATTTCTGTGATATGAATTTTTAAGGTAAATGGTCTATTTTGGATCCTAAACTTTGAAAATTCATAACTCTTTAGGGTTTTAGTATTTTTCTGTGATATTTCTGTGGTATGATTAAATATATGTCAGGGCTAGACACACCAAGTTTCATGCCTATTTAAATAGTAGAGACACCTAGGAAAAATAATTAAGGAAATGTCTAGTAAACTTAGAAAATTCATAGGGGATTGTACACACACCCAATAGGGGTGAAACTTGAACATAGTAAACTTAATGACATCAGATACCTTAGGTTCAAATTTTACTCAATTTGAAGGTCATTAAGTTAGAAAATTGAGCATGTCAAATTTTAGCCACTTTAAGGACTTAGAAAATTCAATAAATCATCATAAATTTATATTAATTCCAAAAAATACCCATAATACCTCTAATCAACCATATTTCAACTCTTAATCATTGAAAATTAAAATTCCTTTAATTTGACATTAAAATTTATTTTAATTTAATTTTAATCAAAATCAATATTTAATCAATTTTAATTAATTAAAAATTATTAAAAATCCCAAAAAATCTTTAAACACTTGATGATCTCTCCTTAGATCATTTCTGATCTTTTTAGTTGATTTCAAGAAGTTTGGGACTCATTTGGGATCAAATCACTAAAATGACCCTTAATTGAAACAATTTAATAATTTCAATAAATATCCAAACTTCCAAAATTCATAACTAATTGTAGAAAACTCCAAATCAATCAAACTCAGTGGCTAATGACTCTAATTAAAATCTAGTATTTTCCAAAAATTTCAAACCCTTAAAATTTGGTCAAAGTCAAAAAGTCAACATTTGGTCAACCCTTGTCAAAATCGGGTCAAAACTTCTAAAAATCATAACTTTTGATAGAAAACTCCAAATTGAGTATGCCAACTGTCTAACAACTCATAATAAGGTCTAGTATTTGTTAAAAATCTGAAACCCTTAAGATTAACTCTAATTTTAAAAGTCAAATTTTGACCCCTTAATTAGCATATCCGGATGACCTCCAAAACTTATTAACTCCTCCAAATTTCAGAATTTTCTTAATAGGTTAATAAAATTCCCAACTAATCTATTAAAATCAGCAACCAACTCCCTTTAATATCAATCCACTCCTTTAATTCCAACCAATTTAAATAACTTAATTAACCCCGATTGCTACTAGGTAACCCAGGCCTACGAGGCTATTAGCTTAGCCCCAAGGAAGGTGAAATAAACTTCACAGCATCGGAGTGAAAAAAAGATAGTAATCAATTAACTTTTAAAATACATTTAATTAAAATTCCTAATTCACTAATACTTAAAGTTTAACTTAAATCCCCCTTTTAAGCCTTAACAAACCCAGAATTTTAGACAACTTTAACTAATCACCCATTTTAGGATCTACCCTTGCCACACGACCTTCTACACACACTTTAGATGATGTGCTAGGACAACCAAATCTAGATCCAGGTTAGGCCGATGTTTACATTACTGCTGTGTGCCGAATTTTTTGTAGTTTTCACTGCATGTTGTGGATGAAATTGCTTTGTTGTGTCTGCTTATGTTTTTACACTCTGTGGATGGTTGATGTGTTTGGCGACTAGGTTACCCTTAGGTTAGGAGTGATCTGAATATTCACACAGTTTTCTGCAGGTGGCCACGCTCATGCAGGGCAATAAAAGGGGGGCAAAGTTAATAAAAAAAATCAATTATTATAAATGCTTGCACAGGTGTTTCAGCTGCTAAAGCCCCCAAATAAAAGGAGCGTGGCCAGTGTGTTTACTTTCTTTTCTGCACATATATAACTGCTTGAGAATAATTACTTTTTATTTATTAACTGCTTAGGATAACCTTACAGGAGAGTCTAGATTTTTTATTTGATATAAATGTAATTTATATAAGTGTTAAGTGTTGTGAAAGTTAGATTTTGAATTGGGATACATAGATCCAAAGCTTGGACTCCAAAGAGAAAATGATACCCCTTAGGGGAGTAGCCCTTTTTCTATTTGAAGATCCAAATTTGGATCATTTCTTTCCTATCCAAAGAGGAAAGAGTGGCCTTCCCCTTAAAGAAAGTGCCCTCTTATCCATTTAGGTAGTTCACTTCGAAGAATCCAAGAAGTTTGAAGAAAAGGAGTCCAAAGAAGAACAAGATCAAAGACTTGAAGATTGAGAGTATCCCACTCAAAATAACTTGCGTCATTACTAGGTTTAGAATTCGGGTTGTTGTCAGTGGTGCCCGGCCACTTTAAATTCTGTAATATTATGGTTTGTAATAAGCAAGGCAATTCTGCCTATGGACATTTATTAATTAATTTATATTTGATGTGATGATTTGATTGCCTTTAGGATTACTTGTTTTTTTACTAGTTTTTTGGCGATTGCATGCCGCTTTTTGTTTTCGCCTGGATACGTGAGACTCGTAAGGGTGTGAAAGTTTTCTACTCGTAACCTTAAAAGTCTAAAATTTTAGTGAGTCTAAATAACATAGAAAGATAAAGAATCTAGGGAATTAGCCGGGGATCGACCCCGGGGTCACATGCATATTTCTGTATTACTCTTTCCTTGCTTTAGACCCTTCCCCGCCTGCGGGTAGAATACGGATAGTCTGACCTATGAGGACGAGGTGCCGGACCTGGAGAAGTCCAGTCTTCTAAAAAATTATTTTATAAGCATGTTTTTAAAATTTCAAGCATACTTGATTTGGAAGTTGTCGACCAGCATGCATTGCATTAGATACAAATTAAAAGAGTCAAAATTTTAATTTCATAGTCCTTAGCATTTTAGCACCCAACATAAGTCAAAGGGTCCAATTAGGAGAATCTCTAGATGTCGGCCCCAACTCTCCAAAACTTTAATTAAAACATCCCTACCACTCTTTCATAAAAGACCGGATTCATCTCTTTTAAATCGATTAGGTGGTTAGCTGGCTCCCCAATCCAGGCCGGGGTAAGTCCAGACCTTGCACTGCATTAGTTAGGATCGGACGATTGTGGTCCAGTGTCCAAAATAGATTTAGGTTCCGGGGCAGATCTTTGATTATAAGACTCCAAACTTCGGGAATCTAATCCCAAATTTCTAATAAAATGCTCAATTCTAATTAAAGCTTCATTTCAATCCTAAAATATAAAGCCCAACACTTAGATTAAGTTGGAACACTTCCGGATGGTTCCGGAATATCAAAGTGTCCCCTACCCCTCCTCCTTTGACTCCGTTAATAACTGCTCAATTTTGATCCATTCTCTTTTGAGTTTCCAAAATTCATCTCTTTTTGATATCACTCAAAGAAAATCTGACAAAATTTTGCCACTATTTTAATCGAGAGTTTTTGTAGGGGATTTTGTCTCCCTACGATGTAATTAACTACGAGGGCTTGCGCTCGTAGGAGATTTAGAACCACACTCACCTGATTTTAAAAATTAATTTTTCAAAACTCAGTTAAATTTCTTTGGGAAAATTTAAAATATTAGTGATCATTATTATCATATTCAAAGAGTTGTCATCGAATGATATTTTCTCCCTTCGGGGAGATACATCTTTCTTTGATAAGGCTTTGGATGTGAACCTAACTATCACACTTCTTGAATATTATAGCTGGATATTCAGTTGAACCTCATTTTGACCCTTCGTGGCCATATGAAGTTCTCTTTAGCATCCGGTCATAATATTCAAGATGAATTTCATAATTCTAAATCTGAACGCCGTTATGAAATTTTATTTTCATCTTTCGAGGTGATATATTCTTTCTAACAGGATGATTCAATTTTAGAATTATAATTTAACTTTAACTCCCAAAGAAAATTAATATTTTCAAAACATGTTTCCAAAATTCCACCAACACACCCCTAATATCATCAATATATATTTTAATAATGAGTATGTTATCTCCTATTATTTTTAAGAAAGAGTAGTGTCCACACTTCCTTTCATTTTATTTTTTTGTGTCCACACCACCTTTCTAATAGGAAAGTTCTTAACCTCTCATACCAAGCCCTAGGTGCCTATTTTAGTCCATATAATACCTTTTCAATTTAAGCACATGATTATGGAATTTATAATTTTCAAAACCTAGAGGTTGCTCAATATAAATATCCTCTAATATCACCCCATTAAGAATGACACTATTTGATATATTTTAAAACCTTTAAAATAGATAAAGGCTAGCTAAACTATTATCACTTCAATTATGTCTTTAAGTGAATTTTTTTTTTCAAAATTAATCCCTTCTATTTGATTATTCTCCTTGGCCACCAATCTTGCTTTGTTCTTAATTGCAACACCTATATCATTCATTTTATTTTTTAATGCCCACTTAGTTCCAACAATAATTTAATCCTTAGGCCATTCAATCAATTCCCAAACATCATTTCTAATAAATTAATTCAATTCTTCCTACATGGACAAAATCTAAAATTTATCTTAAAGTGCTTAATTTATATTAATGGGTTCAATCTTCGATATAAAGGTAGAATGGTTCACTTTTTTGATAAGTCCATGCATAGTCTTAACACCCTCACTAGGTTCACCTAAAATCAATTCCTTAGGGTGACTCTTAAAAAATTTCCTTTCTTTTGGCGAAGGGTTTTAAGATCTAGCATTCTATTCAAAATTTGTCTTTTCAGTTCCTTGGGAGATATCTTCAATGTGATCTTCTTCTAACCTTGCCTCTTATGAGATGCCAAATTAATAAAAAAAACTATATGTATGGTCTCTTCAACTACCAAAATGCTCTTGTAAAAAACCTATAGGATTTTCCAACACTTGAATATCCTAGAAAAACTCATTCATCATATTTAGGATCAAATTTTCCTAAAGGAGTTTTGGCATTTTTATGAATGAGCACCTTGCTTCTAGAAACATGAAAATACAAAAGATTAGGTGTTTTCCCCTTAAGAAGTTCAAAGAATGGCTTGTTTAATTTTGATCTAAAGTTCACCCTGTTCAGAATATAATATGCCGTACTAACTGCTTCAGCCCAAAAATATTTTGGAAGTTAATATCCAGCCAATATTACTCCAGCGGCTTCTATTAAAGTTCTATTATTTCTATCAACTTCCTCATTCTACATAAGGGTCTTAGGTGCTAAAAAAATTATGATCAATTCCTTCTCTCCATACAAATCTTCAATTTTTTTCATTTTCAAACTCTCCTCCATGATCACTTTAAATTGATAAAATTTCACAACTTAGTTTTCTCTAAATTGAAGTTTAAAAGTTTCTAAATTTCTCAAATAATTCACTCTTATGAAATAAAAATTTGACCCAAGTAAATCTTGAAAAATCATCAATTATTACAAACCAAAAACCTTACCTCCTAGACTTACAGTGCAAACCTGTCCAAAAAGATCTAGGTGTAGGACTTCTAATGGTTTTCTAGTTTTAAGATCCTTAATTGAATGAAAGGAGGACTTTACATATTTTCCTAGTTGACATGCATCACATAGGTAATCCTTAATGAAGTCTAGTTTGGGTATCGCTCTAACCAAATATTTATGGGTAATCTTCCTAAGATTTTTCATGCTTACATGACAAAGTCTTATATGGCATTACCATGATTCATCAGTAATTATTTTGAGAGAATAAAGTATTAGAAGATTTAACAATATTTAAATCAAGCATGTACACATTATTTACCCTATTTCCATGGAACATATCAATTTTATTTTAGCTTATAATATAACTTGTGAGAAAAAAATTTAACACTATAACTTTTATCACAAACCTGACTAATACTCAACAAATTATACTTTAAGCCTTCTACCAAACATATATTTTCAATGAATTTTTTTTTTGTTGTAAATCATACATGTACCTACCACCTTCCTAGTGGTATTATCTCATAGTGTTACCTTACATCCATTCCTAGCTTCCAATGATATGAATTGTATTGTGTCCCCAATCATATGCTTCAAACATCTACTATCCAGGTACCAAATGCTCTCACAAGATCTTGTATGAGAGCATTTCTATAAAATAATCAAATAATAGATTTGGGACCCAAACAAGTTTATGTTCATCTTTTGGCAATAAAAATCTAGATGCATGTTTGATATGCAGTGTTTTATGCATCTTAGGTCTCCACACTAAATATGTTTTACTATAAATAGTGCATGCATGAGAAATATGACCAATCATTTCACATGAAAAACATGTAACTCAAGGAAAAGAATTTACCAGTCTATGTGAGTTATAATATCCTTTTCTAAGTTTTGAAATTGTACACTTCTGATCATGATTGTAAAATTGTTCAGGTGTAGGGGGGTGGGGGTCCATACCTACCTTTATGGCTTCCAATTTTTCTTCAAGATATGAGTTTACATTTTTTAAAGTCAAATTATCAAATTTTAACTCATGTTCTCTTTGATTTAACTTAGCCATAAATACTTTAAAATTATTTTCAAGTTAAGGATGTGAAGATTTCAAAAGTTCATATGTTTTGTTCAAATCATCAAATTCATCAAATAATTTCATGTGATTGCTATCAATTTCCCCAGGAGTTTGGTTCATTAATTTGGTTAAAATCATGAGTTTTGAATTTTTTTTATATAAGGTGTGTATTGGTCAACCATGATAGACTTGGTCATCCAAATTTGACCTGGGATTTAAGATGGGTCTAATTCATTCTAATTTTTTTTTGGACTTGTTCGGGGTGGTCCCATACAATGGGAGCTCATTTGGTTCAACATGCATGCTTAAGGGCTTAAAGGGCCCTTTGGTCAACCTAGTTTGACTTGGTTAAAAAGAGTTGACCATGGGATGGAAATGAGTTAAATGATTTCAAAACATGATATTTAGTTTTTTGGAGGTGGTCCCAAGGTTTAGGGGGGTGGGGTCTCCATTCATACATTATAAATTAAAAAGGTAAAAGGATGTTTTGGTCAATTTAGGTTCACTTGGTCAACCATGGTTGACCAAAGCTTGAGGTTGGATTCAAAGCACTCCAAATCACATTTAAAATATGTTTGAGGAGGATTTAAAGTTTGGTTTCACTTATTCATATTGTTGTTTAAGGATAATTCAATTTTAAGTGATTTTAAGGTTTCAGGGTTCTGGTGGCACCATGATCAACCATGGTCAACTAAGGTCCACTGTGGGCTTTAAGTTCGCACAATGTATCCTGGTCAGGTCAATGATGATTTTCAATGGGTTTGGGAAAACTTCCAAGATCAAAAACCATAATACATAGGTTTAGTGGAATATGTTATAAATATTTAAAGGTTTTACAATCTATGAAAATGCTTTGAGTTTCAAGGGTTAGGGATTTTGGAGTGCCTCCAAACTAATATGATTGATCCTAGGGACATACTTAATCAATAGGCAACTAACTGATCAACAATCCAATGTCCTTTGGATGAGTTTTGAGGTGATTGAAATTTGTCAAAAAATAGATTTTGGACCAAGGGGTGAATTGATTTTAACACAAGATTTTGGAGTTTTGGACTTTGAATGAGTTTGATCAAAATATTTGATTTAGATTTCATTTAGTCAATGATTAAGAGTAGTTTTAATTTCAAAATGCACATGTAATTTGACAATCATGAATGATCATCAATGAGTGAATAGATGATCAGATAATTATCAATGGTGAATGTCAACTGATGGGTTTTAAATTTGATTTCTTTTTAAGTTTTGAATTTATAAATAAAGGCCAATAATTAAGGGAGTTTTTTTTGTAATGATTATATCACTAATAATCATTTGATGATTTTCAAGTGATTGATTAAATGACAACAATTAAGGATGATTTTCAAATAATAATTTTAAGGGTCAATGATCAGGTCACTATATGAAGGCACAATGATGAGTTGAATTTGATGTTTTGAGTGTAGATCAATAATTTGGGTGAAGATGTTGAGTGTTTAATGTAGTGAATTAACCTTACTAAAAAAAAGAGGTTAATAGAGTAAGAATGAGGGAGAGGGAGTGATAGAGGAAGGGAGTTGGAGTAAAAGAGAGGGAGAGAGAGAGAGTTTTTTTAGAAATCCATAGAGAGGCCTACACATTAATTAAAAAAGGGGATTATAAGGTCCTTGAGGGGACCTTCAGCTCACTATTGCTCAAAAGAGCTACAAAAAATTCCCAAAAAAATCCTAAGAGCTGATGGTCCCCTAAGCTAGAGAATACAAAAAATATCTAGTAACATTCTAGGGTTGCAAGAGGACAACACACACAAAAAAAAGAAAGATAAATAAAGAGATGATTAGCACAATCTTTCTCCAAAATTTAAAGCTTTGAATCCATCATCTAAACTTGCCCTTGAACTTGTAAGACCAAGCAAGAACAAAAGAGACACAACTAATGCAAATAATGTATGTAATGTAGAGGATTAATAATAAATAAGATAAATTGCCTATAAATTTTAACAAAAAAGGATACATAGAAGCTCCCATCAGTAGAAGTGTTCACAGTGCCAAAATACCAAAAAAATGGCAATTAAAGCACCCTTTAACCCTAAATAATCAAAATTACGAGCCACCATATCAAAAAGGGTAGAAATGGTAAAACAATAAATACAACGACAGAGAACATAATAAAAGGAAATAACAACATAGGGAGAACTCCAGCTAGCAGCACAAAAAACCAAACAAAAATGATCCAGATAATAGGAGATGAGGCTAGCAATGGAATGGAGATTAATAAAGCTCAAGAAGAAACATATGTCATAGCCCTCATAATTAAAACCCTAATTCTACTCCATTATAATCCCATAATTATTTGAATATAAGAAGGTGTAGTAAAAAAGAGTAAAAGAAATCATAAGTTCCCAATAAGCCATCAGAATTAAGTAGGCATCAGACAACCACTTATAGAACTCAAAAATCAACTGACAAGTAAAGGTAGAAATAAGGTAGCAACTGAAACCAACCAGACAGGGAACCACATGAAGGGGGCACCCCAACCTCCATCAAATAGTAGGCCCCCCAAAAATCAACCAGTAGTTACAACCTGTCCAACACCCTTTGGACAATAAGCAAAGTAAGCTCGAGAACCCCAAAAAATATTGCTATCCAACCATAAAGTCCAGCACACCATTAACAATAACTAGCAAAGCCTTGCTGACAAAATGCTCCCAGGAATAGAAGAGCAACAATAGGTGTTTAATTCAAGGAAAAGTAAGTTCTAATCCTTGCTCAAATCCCAAACCATAAAGCACAACAACATAAATAGAATAAAGGCAACAACCTCAAAACCAACCAATAATACATCGAACAAGAGAACAAAACTAAAGTTCAACATACGGTAAACCTATTTTATCCAACTTAATCTAACAATTAAGCATATTAGGCAAATTAGTAACAGTAAAATCCGTAAAAGCATCCAAATTACACCCTAAGTTCATAAGAAACTCAGCACACCAATTTTCTTCCTTGGAGACATGAGTGATAGTAAAGTTAATTGAACTTAAAAGTCAATTAATATCATAGGTAATATAGAGAGTGTTATATATGTGTGAGATAGAGATAAAGTGAGTGATGATTGGAGAGTGAAAGAGAATGAGAGATTGGTATAAAGAGAGATAAAGCAATATAGAGAGTTAGAGAGAGAGTGAGTGAGACATATGCATATATATTATATAAGAATGAGGGAGAGAGAGGGAGATTAAGGATGAGTGAGAGAAAGAGAGAGAGGAATTGAGAGATATTTTAGAATATGAGACAGAGTGTAGCAGAGAGTGAGTGAGATAGGGGAGAGAGAATAAGGCAAGGAGAGAGAGAGAGAGAGAGGGAGAGAGAGAGAGAGAGGGCAAAAAAGAGAGATAATTAGTGATAGTGAGTAATAAAAAGAGGGTGAGAGTGAGAGGGAGGGAGGGGAAGAGATAAAAAGAGAGAGAGTAAGAGAGAGATATTGAGAGAGTCAATGGTGATATAAGTAGAAAAGAAGGGTGTGGAAGGAAGAGAAAGAAGAAAAGTGTGAGATGGAAATATATAGAGAGGGATATAGAGAGTAAATAGATTGAGAGTGTTGGAGAGAGAGGAAGTGAGTAAAGGAGAGAGAAAGTTAGTGATTATGTGAGAGTGAGAAGAATAGAGAGAGGTGAGAGTGGGATAGACAAAGAGAAAGATAGAGAGTGTGAGAGAGTGATGTGATATATATATATATATATATATATATATATATATATATATATATATATATATATATATATATATATATATATATATATATATATATATATATAGGGCGAAAATGAGAGAAAGAGAGAGGGGCATAAAGAGTGAGAGCATGAGAGAGTGTGAGATAGAGAGAGTGAGAGTGTAAGAGAGAGTGTGAGATAGATAGATATTATATGAGACAGAGAGAAGGATATAGAGTTAGATAGAGGTAGAGATCATATGAGAAAGAATGAGTGATTAAGGGAGATAGAAAGAGGGGTGATAGTGATGAGGGAGGGAAAGAGAATGTTAGAGAGAAAGAGAGTGAGTGAGAATTAGAATGAGAGAGAGGGAGAGAGGACATTAGTGAGAGAGAGTGTGACAGACTGAGTGAGACAAGGGAAAGATGACATGGGAGAGTAAGAGAGAGAGGGTGAGACACAAAGTGGATTAGAGAGAAGGTAAGAGTTATATATAAACAGAGAGTGAGAGTAGAAAGAGTGAGAGAAAGATAGTGAGTGAGAGAAGAAGAAAGAGTGGGAGATAACATGGAGATAGATTGAGTTAGATAAAAAGCAAGGGTAGTAGTGAGAGAGGAAGTGAATAAATATATATTTTGAGAAAGAGGGAGAGAGAGAGATGGAGAAAAAAGAGAGAGGTTGATAAGGAGAGTATGAGAGATATATATATTAAGAGAGAGAGGGAGATAATGAGTGAGTGAGTGAGAGAGTAGTGTGAGAGTACAACATAGAGAGATGGAGAGAGGGAGAGATAGTGGGAGGTAGGGTGGTAGTTAGAGAGAAAGCAAGAGCAAGAAAAATTAGTATAAATTGAAAGAGACCAAGAGAGGGAGAGAGATAAGAGGGAGGGATATATTTTATATGCCCTAATTGACCTTGAAAGAAATCCATTTAATGTCAATTAAAGTATATTAAACTGATGGACTCACTAAGGAAAGAGCCCTATTAATGATTGTGATTAAAGGGTTATGAAATATTTTGTAGGTAACATATAAATGAAATCTTTCCTATGCGGCGAGAAAAATTAGGCTATAATAGGTCTATACTTTTGTTAGGGGAACCGTGGTGTTATATATGTGCCCTATAATCTAAATTGAAAGAATTATTCTTATCTTTTAATAAATAATAACCAGAGCTATCTAATATGTACTATCAGTAATAAATAATAAAATAGATTTTATAATTCAAAACATCAATGTACACATATGTATTCATTCTCAAAAAATTATATACATTACCCAGGACTATAACAAAAAGAAATAGAACCTAAAGAATCCTGACCAACCTCACACTCTTCCTCCCCTATCCTGACCTGAAATAATTTAACTGCATATAATGAGCTTAAAAGCCCAACAGGTCACTAAAACCTACAACTAAATTCAAAGCATGATAAATGAGCAATATGCTTGTCAACACTCAAATCGTAGCAGTTGCATCCATATGATCATTAAATCAATGCAGAAAATAGTAAAATTCATATGTGTAGCAGTAGAATCTATAAATATTAAACACTATAGTACAAAAGCTAATAAATTAGTAAATCAATATGAGTATGAAATCTATAAAATAATCACTGTATCCATAGGACCAATCAGTAAAGAAGTTGTATAAAGCATCAAATCAAAACATCAATAAAGACCATGGAAATTGAATTAATGCAGCAAAATCATATAAGAATGTACAAATGCTACTCAATTATTCTATATCAGTATTAAATAAGTATCTCATTCACATGCTCAATAAATCTTGTATATCATGTGCTCAGCATATCTCATGTTCACTATCAGTACAGTGAATCAGTAGTATCAAATAGTTTCAGTATTTATATCAATAACAATCTAGTGGCATGAGCAATAAAATAATACAATAATAGTAAATCTTTGCAGTAGTAATAAATTGGTACAATAATTAGAACAATGCCTCAAGAACATGTATTTTAGTAGTCACACTAAACAAGTAGAAGTCCTGGCTATACGGTGTTTTTCAGTGTTAGTAAACCGTTGGCTCAGTAAATAAAGTCATCACTCTTTATCCATCAGCAAAATAATGATCTCCTTATAACTCCTAATTAGTGTATCATGTGAATTAGTAGAGGATAACACATAACCATATTATTTAAAGGAAAACCCATTGGCCCACCATCCTGTACAGGTCATTCAGTCTCCAACCAATGGGTAAACTAGTCTTACTTGTTTATTTTACAAACGCATATTATTATCATAATACTATAATAATAATAATGATCAGATATTACTCAAGCACAAATCCATATTCATTTTCAATGCATTGCAACAAATAATGCATGTTTGAGCTTAACTAAAAAGATGCCAAAATATTAAAATGATATACAACAAAGAACCTATGAGGCAAAAATGCATATTTTCAAAAAATTATCAAATTACCAGAGATTATGTAAAATGACGTTTTAATTATTTTATTGTACTAAATTACTATTTTTAGATGTCAAAATAAATTTTTGGATAGACAAAAATTGCTATATTTTTAAAATGTCATAGTAAAAAATCTCAAAAAAAAAAAAAACTCAAAATGCTCATAATCATGATCTCTATAACATACAAAAGGTTATGTGGTGAAAGTTTTACCAATACAAAGTTATTTGTATTTTTCGATATTGAAAACACAAATTTGAGGAGATAAATACCAAAAATACAAAATCTTTGAAATAAAAAATAAGATATGAATTCCTTATAACGAGTCGAGTAATTATCCCAACTGGCCTGATAGACAAAAATTGAACCATAACCTCCAAATCTAAGCTTATTCTTTCTCTCTCCTCTCATTTCCTCTCTAATTCCCTTAATAGATCTCTATTGCCGGATTGATAAGGGATAAGGATTTAAAATGAGTTAGTGACTTAGGATATTTAATTAAAATAATAATTTAATATTATACTATGTGACAGAACATCTCAAATAGAGGATGAGGGAGTGAGAATGTGAGAGAGATTATTAGAGATCTAGAGAAAAAGAGTGAGAGAGTGACTTAGTGAGATAAAGAAGAAGATATAGAACTAGAGAGAAAGAGAGAGATTGTTAACGAGAGAGATAGATAAGAAGTGGGAGTGAGTTAGATAGAGTAAAAATAATGAGAGAGAGAGAGAGAGAGAGAGAGAGAGAGAGAGAGAGAGAGAGAGAGAGAGAGAGAGAGAGAGAGAAGGAGAGAAAGAGAGAGAAAGAGAGATGGAGAGATAATAGATAAAGCAAGAGAGAAAAAAGAGACAAAGAGCGAGCGAGGTAGGGAGGAAGAGTGAGATAGAGAAATTGAGTGAGAGCAAGAGAGGAAGAGTGAGATAGAGAGGGATATATATATATATATATATATATATATATATATATATATATATATATATATATATATATATATATATATATATATATATATAGGGAGAGAGAGAGAGAGAGCATGATAGATAGAAAAAGAGTGAGAGTGGGAGATTAAGAGCTGGAGAGGTCAAGAGAGAGGGAGAATGAATGAGAGAGGAAGAGATAGAATAATAGAGAAATATATAGAGAGAGATGGAGGGTGGGATGAAGATAGAGAGTGAGTTATAAATAAAAGTGAGAGAGTTAATTACATAGAGAGATATAGAGAGTGATTGAGTGAAAGAAAGGGAGTGAGAGAGTGACAAAGAGTGAGTTTTTTTTTTTTTTGAGAAAGGGAGGAAAAGAAAGAGACAGAGGAGGGTGATAGAGAGTTAGAGATAGATAGAGCATGATAAAGTGTTTGGTAGAGAGAAGTGAGAGGGCAAGAGAGAGAGAGAGAGAGAGAGAGAGAGAGAGAGAGAGAGAGAGAGAGAGAGAGTGTGTGTGTGTGTGTGTGTGTGTGTGTGTGAGAGAGAGAGAGAGAGAGAGAGAGAGAGAGAGAGAGAGAGAGAGAGAGAGAGAGAGAGAGAGAGAGAGTATGTTGAGGAGAGATAGAGGGAGTGAATAATATATTTTTAGATAAAGATACAAAGAGAAATACTTAGAGAGAGAGAGAAGAAGGGAGAGGGAGGAGAGTGAGAGGGGAAAAAATAAAAATGGATAGAGGGAGCAAGGGAGAGTGCGACGGAGATAGAGAGTAGATAAGAGAAAACTTATGAATACCAAATTTTATCTATGATGATTATAAAGCTTCTAATTATTATATTTTTATATAAATAATAATTAAATATATTAAAATTAAAGCAATTTCATAGTTCCATAGAGTCAATGATGCAGTGTCGTAATTTTTTACCCTTATTTTGCAGCACCATAACGGGTAGATTTCAAAACATTATTGGAGAGCTTAGGACCAAGGCACTACCAAGGAAGCACCATAATGCCAGATTGAGTGCCAAAACACTTAGCGTAATGATGGGAGACATTTGAATCATTGAACAGATGTAATGAGTGGTGAACTAACATATAAGTCCAACAGTGCCACCAGGCCAAACAATGACACTAGTTTTTTTTATTTTGTAATGTTATAAATATGAGATATAGTGTTCATATATTATGGTTGTCATCTTAGAGAGATGTGTGTGTGAGAGGCTACTTCTAGTGGACAATTAACTCTTACGTACTAGTATGTTATTCTTATGCCTAAGTGAATTAAGAGGACAGAAAAAAAGTAGTTATTGCTTATCCAGGTCATTTTCTCATTTAATCTCTACTTGTACTTTATTTTATTTATGGAAATAAAAAATGTTTTTTTCTCTTTAATTTTATCTACATGTGTTGCCAAACTTTTTTTATCTTAATATGTGATCATTAAGAACCATGTATTACATAAAGTAGGAGTGTTATTTTATAAATTACTTAAAATCTTGTGTGATCTAGAGTCTCGAAGGAGAAGTGGAAGAATAATTAGAGTTCTTAAAATGTAATATTATCATGCATAAACAAATGATGGTTATGGTTATGGGATCTTAAGGAGACAATAAAATTGAAGTTAGGAGGAATCCAAGCTAATATTCTAATGAGATCGATAAAGATGAGTACTTATGCTCAGATTTATAGCAATATTAGAAAAAAACCACTCTTATGCAAGCATGTGTTTTTAAATATAATAGTATCAATGATTTGAAATTAATAAATTTATCTTTTACAAAAACAACTTTTTTTTTTAATTACCAAACCTTTTGTGAATAATGTGACTAAAAAAATAGAGGAATTTTATCATGCAACACTAAAGTGAATTTTATGAAATTTCAATCCACATGGGAATGATATTATTCTCATCACTTTATTAATTGACACGATATGTATACATGTGTAGAATATTAGTTACACCGTAGAATTAAGTAAATTATAATTAAAAATATAAAGAAACGTGGACAAAGTGTTTATCATATTTTGGTTTCATTACTGAGGAATTAAAATTAATTATCCTATAACAGATTTTATATTATTAAATAAACTCCTATTTAATCTAATCATTTTTTTTTATTTTACATGTTTTGTGTTGTCACTGCTCATTATTATTTTGTTAATTATAAATTACTTAGTGTTTTAAAATTCTTCTATTGCGTTGTTTATTGCTGCATGCATAGTAATAAAAAAACAATAGAAATCTTATTTGACATTGAAATTGAAAAGTCACTTAAAATTATTAAAAAGCTAAAAATTCAATAAGTCCAAAAATTTTTGAGCAAATTCCAAAAAATGATCAACCTAGGGAATATGTTAACCATGTGATTGAAAGAATTTATCCAAGCATTTTTAGACCTTGCATTGAAGCTAATAATTTTGAACTAAAACTTGTAATAATTCAAATAAGTGAAAATTTCTCAATTTTGGGGAACACCGATAGAAGATTCTTATCTTCATATAATGAATTTCCTTGAAATATATGCCACTTTTAAAAATAACATTGTATCAAATGATATCATTAGACTTAGTTTATTTCCTTTTATACTAAGAAAAAAAAAACAATGATGTAGTTAAATTTGTTACCCCCAGGCTCAATCACTATGCTGAATGACTTGGCTCAAAAATTTCTAAGTGCTTTCCCCATCAAAGATTACTAAGTTTAGAAATGATATCACCTTATTTATCCAATTAGATGGTGAGTCTATTTATAAGGCTTGGAAAAGATTTAAAGAAATACATAGGAATTTTCGTCACCATAAATTACCATAATTGCTCATTATTCAAACTTTCTATAATGGTTAGTTAAGTTTTCTTGGATCATTTATAAAAGTGTCTATTGGCAGAACAATGATGTATTAACCACTTCATGAAGCTTCTGCTTTGATCAAAGAAATAGACATAAATAACTTCTAATGACCACCATTAATTTCTAATAAATGTCTAAAAGATTTAAGTTTAGGAAGGTAGCTAGTGTGTATAAATTAGATACTCTATCTATTTTAACAACACATGTAAGGATATCAAATTCAGGTTTGGGGTTGGGTTGGGTTCAACAAAAATCTAACCTGGCACTTTTTGACCCAACTAAAACCAAACCCATTTTTAAAAATGGGGCACTTTGCCAAACCTAAGCCTGACACAAGTCATACAGGAGTCAGCCTAACATGACCTGCCAACATGGGTCTTAAGTAATAACAATAAATAATGAAATATTTGAATAACTTACTTCAAGTTTACAAACTATAAATTATAAAACTACTTCCACTACACAGTGTATACAATAGTCCTAATAAGTAAATAACCTTATGCATTTTTAGTAGACAATAATAACCTAAATTCTTCAACATAACAATAAAAACTAAGCAGTTCAAGGCATGATTCATTTGAAATGAACAAACTGACTAACTGAGACAAAATTTGACAAGAACAACAATAAATGAAAAAACCTTAAATAAAACATTCCATCAAAAGGAAAAAAATAGAGATTATGAAAGCTAAATCCTTAAAAAAAATTTAATACACATATATGCTCAAATATGAAGCCTCTATAAGGGGAAATATATTAAAAAAAATAGAAATAAAGAGCAATGTAAGTGATCTTCATGAGGCTGAGGAGATGTGCATGTTATGAATAAAAAATTCATGACTAAACTTGAATAATCAATAGATATCAGAAAATCGAGGAGAGTTTTGGGTTGGAGGATACTTGAGAACAGAGGAGATGAAGAAACCCTAAACAAAGTAAGTGAAGGATATGAAGAATAGTTGAGAGCCTAAGAAGCATCATAGTAAGAAATGAATAGCAAGCAAGGGTACTAAATCATACACGTATGCGAACACTCCATAATTAGATGGCATGGGTCATCATTGGGTTCTAAGGTTAACCCAAACATGACCCAAAATTTAAAACATGTTAGAATTATAGACTTGAACCTAACCCAATTTTTAAATGTGTTGACCCTAAGAAAAAAAATTTTAGCTCAGGTTCGAGTCAAGTTATCTTGTAATGTTAATTTTTATGGCCTTATGCACTGGCGGTTATTATATCTTGAAATGTAGATAACATTGGAGTTAGTTAAACCCAAAATTCACCTTTTCTTATAGAAGAATTTTTTTTTTGTTCCTCTAGTGACCCAAAGGCATCAGGAATAAAGTCCCTTAATTCCATCAATAATAAAACTAATAATCCTTTATAAAACACATATAATCCAGTTGGAAGAAATCACCCTAATTTTAATAAGAGAAAAAATAAAAAAGTATTAATAATTAGAAGTAATCTAACCAAATCATGTATAAAATTGGAACCTTATTCCTTAAAATTTTACACCCCTAAGGACTAATTATCCTTTTAGAGTTAACTCATTTAATCAACCCAAGGATAAAAAGCCTTCATTAGAAGAGTTAGTTTTACATATGGGTATGTAGTTGCAAAGTCATTCTATAATTATTAAAAATATTAAAAATCAATTAGGATAATTAGTTATATTTTTAAACAGTAGACCCCAATGAACCTTTCCTTGTAACACTGAAATAAATACAAAAGAAAATATTAAGGAACATTGTAGAGCTACTTTAGGATTGGAAAATAATTAGAGGAAGTGGATATGAAGAAGAAAAATGAAATAAAAGAAATTCTTGAGGAAGCCCATTAGAAATGAGTAAATCTATGAAACCATCTCAACCAATTAATGAAATAGAAAACACTATTAGGAAGGCTGTGGATTGTCCATCGCCACCTTTTCCTTAGAAATTAAAAAAAATTGGATATGTTTTTTCTTTTATTTTAATAAATATTTTAAAAGCTCATAATTAGTAAACCCTTTATTTAATCCTTAGAATAAATGCCTTCCTATGCAAAATTTATGAAATCATTTCAACTAAAAAGAGAAAATTAGGAGACATTTAAATTATAGCTTTTATTGAATAGTGTAGCGCCATTACTCAGAAGAAAATCTCACAAAAGCTCAATGGCTCTGGTAGTTTCATCATCTTGATGGATAGATCAGATAAGTTTTGTGGGGGGAGTGTTTTGTAATTTAGGTGTAAATATCAATCTTACGCCCATTTTATCTTTAAAAGATTAGACCTAGGAGAAGTCCAATCTATCATTGTTACCCTACAGTTAGTTGACCATTCATTCACCTATCCTAACGGGGTATAGAGAATGTTTTAGTGAAGGTTGATATATTCCTTGACCCTAGAGATCATGTTTTAGACATAGCTGGAGATATAGAAATAATAATCATCATAGGTAGACATTTCTGAGCTATTAGTAGGGCTATGTTTAGTGCTCAAATGGGAGACCTAATCATGAGAATTCAATAATAGGAAGTAATCTTTAATGTCCTAAAATTAATAAAGTTTCTTAAGGATGAGGATTATTGTATAATAGATTATATTTATTCTTATGTAAAGGAATTTATTGAGGAAATGCTAGGTGATAGTCAGTTTGATATGTCTTTGAGTATGGATTATAAATATGTTTTGGACTAATTATGGTGAATAAATCTATGTTCTCATAAGCAGACTCATCTATAATAGTTTTGAATCAGATCTTATACACATTTAGATTTATATCAATATTATAATTATGCAAATAAAGGTTTATGGCCTCTCTAGGGTTATTTTATCTCTTGGGATCCTAATCATCTTATGTCTACGTATGAAAGCATTTCATTCAATACTCATAATTATTCTAACATTCCTACATCTAGGAAATGTATAACACTAGATTTCAAATTTATACATGGTTATTACATAAACTAAATTAAGCATGGGTAACATTGAAAAAAAATTAACATTTATATGCAAGAGTCAATATTACAGGATCTACAAAGATTTTCACATCACAAATCTAAAACTAAAAATTTAGTTGACCATAAAATAAAATTATGTAAAACACTTTCCATTACTTACTCAAGAAAAAAGTATAAATATATAAGATGTAAAAATAGCACCCATAATGAAGATTCACAAACAAATCCTATAGATGTACTCATCCCAGAGTGATTTTCCCCTTATACATTCACTCTTCATACTCCTTTATACTCCCAAGTGTGGTGTTTCTTTCTGTAATGATGATCAACCACTTTATAATATGTTACTCATTATCCTCTAGTTCATTTCTAAAAAAACAATTATAAAAAACTATTTATACTTAACATAAAAATTTCAGGCACTATAGTGTTTGATAAAGTGGTGCCATGGCATTAAAATCTAAACTAGCACCTCAAAACTACTTAATGTGTTCCACTATGGTGTTGGCTGACCTAACATGATTATTGACTATTCCAACATGAAGCTTCACTGACTTGGTGTGACGCTTCTTTTATCTAATTGCTATATTGTGGCAGTACAAAAGATGGGCATTGTTGCGCTTGAATACAATGTCAAAGTCATAGCCCTCTAAAGGTTGGCTTTTTGGTATTGAATTAATTAAAAATTTTTCCAAGGCTCTGAAACTATAATGTTCACTTATGGAACTATAAAATTGAGTTTCATTGTAGCACTAACATTTATTTTACTGGGGTATTAAGTTAAATGCAAATTTCTTGAGGCTCCCACACTGTAATGTCCTATTATGGTGTAACAATGTTAACAATGGTGCGACACTCATAGTTTTGGTGCTACTGCTTTGGTTCTTAACTTTTTAATTTTTGCTCTTTTCCTAAGATATTCTTGCAAAAGATAAACAAAAGTACACATCTTTTCTAGAATTTAATACAAAAAAAAAAACAATCTTTAATTTCACCTAACAAATTACCATAACTTATGAGAAATGAAGAAAATTATTTAGACAAAACAAATATATATATATATATATATAATCCTAATCATCCTAAAGGCATGAAAGAAAACAATTTTAATTCTCCAAATTTTTCTAACATTCTTCTATTGAGCTAATGCATTACACTAGATTTAAAATTTATACATTGACATTATGTAAAATAAATTAAGTTTGAAAGAAATTAAAAATAATAATTCACATTTATATACAAGAGTATACATTAGGATATACATAAATTTTCACATCATCAGTCCAAAACTAAATGTTTAGTTAGACAAAGACATAAAATAGAATAACACTTTCCATTACTTGCTCAAGAAAAAAAATATAAATATAGAAAATGATGAAAATAGTGAAAGTTTGAATAGATTGTTAGACCTAATACAATTGTCCCAAGGCTAACCAAGAGGGGGGTGAATTAGTAATTTAAAAACATCTCTTAGATTTTTAGAAAAGCAATTTAAGATTTTTACTACAATGATAAATTTTCTTAAAATATTTTTCCAACCACTAAAATTTAAAAGAGAAGAAAATAAAAGTGCAGTAAAAAGTAAAGACAGAAGAACACAACTTTATAGTGGTTCAGTCCAACTAGACCTACGCCCACTCCCTAAAGACTCCTTCTTCAGGTATTGTACTATACCAAAGTGACTCACCTTTTCCTCCCACGGTAAGGCGGAGTGGCCCTTACAATAACCTCTCTTTCACCAACCATAATGTGGTAGAGTATCATCATCCTTTCTCACCCTCCTGGTGCTGGTAGAGTACTAACTCCTTTTCACCCTCCTAGTGATGGCAAAGTACCAATATCCTTTCTCACCCTCCTGGTGACAGCAAAGTACCGGATCTTCTCCAAAGATCTTCTCTCAAGACTCTTCAAATAATTAGGGCAAAGATTTGAAGAACATCTGAAGAGATCCTCATCTTTGGGTAACCTTATGAACCCTTCACAAATTTCACTTATAAGATCTCTCAATCCTCACACCCAAATAATCTCCCGAAACACTCTCACTATCACTCCTAAGAGAAAATTTGTAGAAGTAGTAGAGCAGTCAGATTTTAGGACTCTTATATATAAAGGACAAAAAAAAAATCATATAGAAAACGAAAATTTTCAAGTTAAACGTACTTGGATCATATAGTATGATTGTACCTCATACATACGAATAGCTCAAAAATTGATGTACGATCTTATTTGAACCTGATTTCATACTATATCAGTCATATGTATGAATTGACATTATACTATATGAATAGTTCAAAACTGAACAAGTTCATCTGGCACAATTTTGTACGAATCTATTTTATACTGTGGAAGTCATCTATATGAACCCTACATCGTACAGTACGAACCGTTAAATTAAATCATGCTTCGTGTGGTACAAACTTGGATGAACCCATTTCATATTTTGGACGTCATCTATATAAAACTAAATTCATACAATATGAACAGTTCGAAAATTACATGTTTGTATGGGACAAATTGATATGCTCCCATTTCATAATCTAGATGTCATCTATACGAACTCCACTTCATACAGTATGATTAGTTCAAAAATTTGTGAGTTTGTTCACGATGAACCAGTATGTATTTTTTTCATACTCTGGATGTCATATGTATGAACCCAAGTTCATATAGTTTGAACAAATTAAAAGAAATTACCAAGGAATGATTTGACTAACTTAGTTCTAGAGGAACTTAAAGGTTAAATTGTCTAGTATGATTCAAGAATCATATATTATGAATAGTTTTAAAAATACTAATTTTGACTCACTCCCCCAGTGTGTGTATGCATGGTTACCCAATTACAATCACACTCTTTCAGACTCAAGAAAAAAAATATAGTTTTAAAAAATAAGTTGCAACAATCTCCCCCTTTATTGTGATGACGTAACTATTATTATTTGAGTTTAACACTTAAAGAAAATTTTCTCCTAAGCTCCCCCTAAATAAAAGACCAATTTATAACAAGGGATTCCAATGAAAATTAGAAACACAATAACAAATTAAAAAGACCTTAAAACTTAAGCAAAAATAATACAACAAAATAACACACAATAAAAACAACTAGCATAAAACAACATACATTACATCAAACAACACATTAGAAAAAACATACACACATACATCAAACAACATACATTATAATAGACAACACATAAAAAATCCAATACATCAAATAAATAAAACATCAAATAATAACTAATGACTCCCCCTTTTGACAACAACTAAAAGGAAAGTACATCTTGAAATGATAAGTTTCTATGAAAAAATCAATATAGTTGATGAAGAAGAAGATTTTAAACTAATTGAAAATACAATATTTACTTCCTAATGCTAAAAAGAGAAACTCAAATTTTAAATGAAAGAACAACTAAGACAAGTAAAGTCAACCAGGTCCACTGTTCATTTTAGACAAATTAAATAAAAATAATTATTACAAAATTGATGAAATAAAGATTAATTAGTTTCTAATTCAATAGTGAAGATTATTACTAGTTATATGGATTTGTATAAGAGATAGAATGATAAAGGAAAGAATAGTATGAATATTTCAATTGGCAACATTTTGCATCTTTTTAATTATTTGTAGCACACTTTGTGCATCTTTTATGTTTTGGCTAATTTTGTGCTACTTTTTCACTTTCACGAACATTATGCATCTTTTTAAATAAGTGGCACATTTTGTTCATCTTTTCAACTTTGGCATGTTTTGTGCATCATTTTACATTTTTGCTCTTTCCAAAATCAATAAATCATAATACAATATCTAATAATTAGCAAAATAAGCACATTAAAAAAGAAATAAAATAAAAGTAAGACATCTATTTTGCAACAATTATAGTTAAGTAATACTTTTCTATAAGAGCATGAAATTGATATTCTAATCTATATCCAATAATAATTTTAATTTAAAATTTTGAGAGATTAAATTTTGTAAGGAAATTAATTTATAGAGCAAAGAAATTCAAAATTATATTCTAAAATTCAACTACAAATGATTTGTCTATAAAAACATAAACATTTAAAGAAGAGAAATTACAGTGCACATTAAAACATCTTTCCATCATTCGATTTAATACAAGACACACATACAAACACATCTTTCCAATTAATACATCATCATCTTAGAAATGGGAGAATAATAACATGAAGAAACCAACACATGAAATCACAAGAAAACATCTCAAGAATAAGTAGAAAAATCTCATCAATAAGTATACCACAAAAGTTATAACTAAAATACATATGGGCCTTGATTGAGGATTGAACATCATAAAGTAACTACTGGTCGTAGCTATATTATAATTGATCGAGTTGAATTAACCTTAGATCCATCCAATGTCTTTGTTGTATCTAGCATCCTTCTAGTCAAGGTGATTCTCAATTTCATCAAAATGCTGAACAAAATAAGTTTTAATCTGTCAAAATGCAAGACCCTTTCTTGATAGAAGATTTTATTGGTTCTAGGTGCTGGTGCCGGTGCGGGGGATCTTTCTCCCTTGGATTCTTCTCTCACAAAACTTTGATCCCAACCAAATAGTGCAAGAAAAGAGGCATCGATAAAGTAAATGGGATGTTGAGTGGGAGAATTAGGATGGATAAGGTTTTACTTTTTCACTTAAATGTAGGCAACTAGGTGTCCTAAGGTCATATTTTTCTTCCTCATATTATGAGCAAGTCCAATATGAAATAATTTGAAGATGTAGTCCATAATTAATTAGGATTTATCAAAAGGAGTTTTGGTCATGATCAAGTATGTGACAGTAGACAAAATAGGATTCAAATTGATACGATCACCAGCTTTGGAAATAATAGAAGTACTCAAGACATGCTAGATGATCCTAGCATTCTGGTTAAGGTTATACACACAAGAAATATGGCTTACTTGTACAAGACCTCTAAGAGTCTGGTTTATTTTGGACCAATCAAAATCTCCTATAGAGGTCATAGTGCGTGCTCTAACCCCTTGAGTCCTAAGGTGAAGTAAGTTGCCTACAACTTCCTTAGTTATTTCAATACGCTGCTTAAAGACATAAGAGGTATTTTAGTGTCATCTTGGTTCACTTTTATCTTCACAAGAAATATTTAGAAAGTTTCTTGATGATATGTGTAGATCAAGGTGATGATAAAAGAAAGCTGGGATGAGGAGAAATGGGATATGAAAAAAAATTTTATGTCACTTTGAATAAGGAGTTGAGAGGGAGTAATTTTGTTGCAATGTAACAATCGAAGGCTTACTTATTTCCTTTGAAAGGAAGTTCTTATCTCTAACAGAGCAAGAGGATGGGCCCTTGGAAATATGAGGAAATTTATTACTGGTGGCCATTCCTAATGCTTGGATTCGAGATGATTTGGAATCGAATGAGAATATGAAAAGAAAATCATCCACCACTTTCAATTTAAATAAAAATTACATATCATACAGTACAAAATTTTAATCTTATATATGATTTTAAAATCATATAGGAAAAAAAATATTTTGTACATACAAATAGAAACAGACAAAAAAGAAATGACTTTTCATAAAATGCCATTTTCAAGGCATCATTTTGTATAGGCTTCTTGACCATACGATCATACAGATGAACACATGTTTATCCGATATGATCAAAATATTAAAGATCATTTCAGATGGTTAGGTTCGTCCATATAAGACATTGACAACAGGATCGTACAGATAAAATGTGATTTTGTACGTACAATCTATGATCAATAACTAACTTTTTGGAAATCATCCCTATTCATACATACAAAAAGTAGAGATTGTACCAATGATAACGATATCATACAGTATGACATGTTTTAAAAATTTTAATCTTGCATGCTCAACTCAGAAAAACCCATGTACATGCTACAGAATCCATAGAGTATGACAATTTTCATAAAGCATGAAGAAAAAATAATTAAAATACTACATGATAAACAAAAACCTTTTCAAAAACTAATCACACAAGATCCAATGACATGCAACCATGAAAAATAAAACTAAAACTCATCATGACAAATGAAAGGCAACACAAATTATGAAACAAAATGAATCCTAACAAATAAATAAATAATAACAAACAGATAAAGAAAATAAACAAACACATCAATACATTACAAATCCAATTTGTAGATATTCAAATTTAAGCATTAAGATCAATCACACCTAATCTGGTTCTTAAAGTGCTAAAAACATCAAAAGTCAATATTTTTGTAAAAATATTTGTAAGTTAATTTTTAGTAGCAACATAGTGCAATTTAATTTCTCCCTTAGCCACTTAATCTTTGATGAAAAATTGCCTAATATCAATATTCTTGATTATATAATGTTGAATAGGATTCTTTGAAATTCATATAACACTTCCATTATCACAAAAATTGGAATAGTGCCAATTGAAAATCCCAAGTCAATCAGTTGTTATTTTAACCAAAGAACTTGTGCCACATAACTACATAAGGTAATATATTTTTCTTTAGTAGTAAAAAGGGATACTAAATTCTATTTTCTACTAGACCAAGAAACTAAAGAGTTTCCTATTAATTGATAAATTTTAGAAGTACTTTTATAATCCTACAGCCTGTAAAATATGAATAAGAATATCCAATGATTTCAAAAGAAGAGATGTGCTTGGGATACCAAATACCTAAGTTTTGAGTTTACAAAAGATATTTTATAGTTCTCTTAACATTAGTCATATGTTAATCCTTTGGATCAGCTTAAAATCTAGAACACAAAAAAACACTAAACATGATATCAGATCAGCTAGTAGTCAAGTAAAGTAATGATCTAATTATTCCTCTAAATTTCTTTTGATAAATATATTTTCCCTTAGGGTACTTATCTAACTGTATTGAGGAACTCATTGGTGTACTCACCAATTTAGCATTATCTATTTCATATTTCTTAAGGATGTCCTTAATATACTTTGATTGGCTAAGAAATGTTGCTTTTTTATTTTGCTTTATTCTAAAACCAAGAAAATAACTCAATTCTCCCATCAAACTCATTCCAAATTCACTACTCATTATTTTTAAAAAATCATCACAAATATTTTTATTGGTAGATCCAAAAAGTTATCATCAACATATATTTAAACAATGAGTATATCATATCCTATCCTTTTCAAGAAGAGATTAGTATCCACTCTTCCTTTAACAAATTACCTTTATAATAGGAAAGTGCTTAACCTCTCATCTCAAGCTCTAGGTGCCTATTTTAGTCCACTCAATATCTTTTTTCAATTTAAACACATGATTTGGGAATTTTAATTTTCAAAATATTTATGTTGCTCAACATAAACATCCTCTTGAATCACCCCATTAACAAAGGCAATCTTAACATCCATTTGATACAATTTAAATACTTTAAAATAGGTAAAAGCAAGCAATACCCTTATCACTTCAAGTCTAGCTACACGGGCAAAAGTTTCTTCAAAATCAATTCCTTCTATTTGATTATACCCCTTGGCAACCAATCTTGCTTTATTTCTAATCACAACACCTGAATCATTCATTTTATTTTTAAACACCTACTTAGTTATAACAACAGTTTAATCCTTAGACCTTTTAATCAATTCTCAAATATCATTTCTAATAAATTAATTTAATTCTTCTTGTATAGACAAAATCTAAAATTTATCTAAAAGTGCTTGATTTATATTAGTCGGTTCAATCATCGATATAAAGGTAGAATGGTTCACTTCTTTGCTAAGTCCATAGCTAAATATAACACCCTTACTAAGTTCACCAAAAATTAATTCTATAGGGAGACTCTTAGAAGTTTTCCATTCTCTAGACAGAGCATTTTTTGTTCCAATATTCTCTGCCAATTTTGTCTTTTTAATTCCTTGGGAGATATTTTCAATATGATCTTCTTCAAACTTTGTCTCTTTCAAAATATCAAATTCATAAAAAACTATATGTGTAGTCTCCTCAACTACAAAAGTTTTCTTATTAAAAACCATATATGATTTGCCAATGCTAGAATATCCTAGAAAAATTCCTTCATCAGATTTAGAATCAATTTTTCCTAAAGGATTTTTCCCATTATTATGAATGAACACCTTACATCCAAAAACATGCTAATTTAAAAGATTAAATGTTCTCCTCTTAAGAATTTCATAGGGTGTCTTGTTCAATTTGAATCTAATATTTGTCTTATTTAGAATATAACAAGCCATATTGACTGCTTTAGCCCAAAAATATTTTAGATGTGAGTATCCTGCCAAATTGGCTTTAACAGCTTCTATCAAAATTCTATTCTTTCTTTTGATAATCCTATTCTACTGAGGGGTTCTAGGTGCTGAAAAAATATGATCAATTGCCTGCTCTCTACAAAAATTTTTAAAATTTTAATTTTCAAACTCTCCTCCATAATCACTTTGAATTGATAAAATTTCACACCCTAGTTTTCTCTGAATCCAAGTAGAAAAACTTTTAAATTCATCAAATAATTCACTCTTATGAAATAATAATTTAACCCAAGTGAATCTTGAAAAATCATTAACTATTACAAACTAAAAAACTTTACCTCCTAGACTTATAGTACTAACCAAACCAAAAAGATTCCTGTGTAGGACTTCTAATTATTTGTTAGTTCTAAGATCCTTAATTAAATGAAATGAGGACTTCATCTATTTTCTTAGTTGATATGCATCTCATAGGTGATCCTTAGTGAAGTCTAGTTTGGTTATCCCTCTAGCCAAGTCTTTTTGGGTAATCATCCTAAGATTTATCATGCTTGTGTGACGAAGTCTTCTATGCCATAACCATGATTCATTAGTAATTATTTTAAGAAAAAAAGTATTAGAATATTTAACAAAATTTAAATCAAGCAAGTACACTTTATTTACTCTATTTTCATGTAACACATCAATTTTATTTTGACTTATTATGTAGCTTGTGGGAAACAATTTAACCCTATAACCTTTATCACAAAGTAGGCAAATACTCAGCAATTTATGTTATAAGCTTTCAACTAATAATACATTTTCTATAAAAAATTTATTCTTGTTGCCAATCATACCTAAACCTACTACTTTCCTTGTGGTATTGTCTCCTAGTGTCACTTAACCACCATTCCTGACTTCCAGCGATATGAATTTTGTTGTGTCTTCTATCAAGTGCTTCAAACATCCACTATCCAGGTACCAAATGCTCTCACGAGGACCTGTATGAGAGTGTTTCTACAAAATGATAAAAAATTAGACTTGGGAACCCAAACAAGTTTAGGTTATCTTCTTGGCAATAATAATCTAGATGCATATTTGATATATTATGATTTATGTATCTCAGGTCTTCATACTAGATGTTTTCTATTGTAAATAATGCAAGTGTGAGAGATATGACTAATCATTCCATATAAAAAATATTTAACTTAAGGAAAAAAGATTTATCAATCTATGAGAGTTATACTATCTTTTCCTAGGTTTTAAAATTTTAAGCTTTTGATTAGGATTAGAAAATTATTCAAGTGTTTGGATGTCCTATTTTCCTCAAGAGAACTAAGTTTCCATTTATGATATGAGTTTGCACTTTCTAAAAAAACATTATCAACTCTTAACTCATATCCCCTTTAATTTATTTTAGCTATAAACATCTTACATTCATTTTCAAGATCAGTATAAGATGTTTTCAATAATTCATGTTTCTTATTCAAATCATAAAATTCATCTAATAATTTCATGTGGTTGTAATCAATTGATGCATGATCATTCCTAAGAATGCCATGCTCTTTTTAAAAATTTGAGTACTCTATGTTCAACTTAGCATGCAACTTTTTGAGTTTTCGATATGTAGTATGGATTTTGTCATAAACTTAAAATAACTGATCCTAAGATAAATTACATACCTTCTCTTGAACTGAGTAATCAAGATTATCTACCATTAAGCACAAGTTTATGACTTCCTCATCTACATCTAATTCTAAAGAATCAGATGCTAAGTCCACTCAAAATGCTCTCTACAATATTTTCTTTCCCTTCCTAACAATAGTTTTCCCCTCAACTTTCTCCTTGCAAGGATTAGCTTTGAGATTGAGGAAATCAGATTTGATGTGTCCAAGCTTCCTGCATTCATAAAAAATTATATCATTAGAAGTTTTCACATTTTTGTGGAACTTTCCCTCATTCCACTTCTATCGTCTTCGTTGATTTTTTCTTAGGGAACTTTTGAATTGCCTCATCATGAGTGCAATATCATCTTCATCTTTAGGCTATGATATCACTTTCTAAATCAATTACTTTAAATGCAATATTTTTCTCATTCCACTTGTCACCTGTATCAATCTGTCTTTGAGTCACTCTTTTCTTGTAAGTAATCAGTGATCCAAGCTAATTATTAAAATAATAAATAGTTAGGTCTTTTTATTCAGTTATGGTAGTTATCTTTACATCATAAGTAGTAGGTAAACAATGAAGAATTTTATTTAATCTCTTAGAATTTTTTAGTTCCCTACCTAAGGCATGCAATGATGTGATTATTTATGTAAACTGAATATACATATTAGTGATTGATTTATTCAATTTCATGTAAAAAAGTTCATAGTCATATAATAAAATGTTGAATCTAGACTATTTCACTTCATTAGTTCCTTCATATGTTATGCAAAGTCTATCCCAATTTTTTTTTTCCAGTTCTATTGGTTAAAACACGTATATAGACTTCAGATTTAAGTGCATAAAAAAATGTTTAAGAACTTAGCATTTAATTAAGCTAATTTTTACTCCTTTACTATTTAAGCATTTGGACAACCTTGTGAAACCTTCATAAATTCCACTTGCAAGATCTATTAATACTCACTCCTAAACACTCTCCCAAAACACTCTCACTCTCACTCCTAAGAGAAAATTCATAGAAGAAGTAGTAGGGCAGTTAGTTTTTAGGACTCTTATATATAAAAGACAAGAAAAACTGTCTAAAAACCTAAAATTTTCAAGTTAAATGTACTTGGATCGTAAGGCATGATCGTACTTCATACATACGAATAGTTCAAAAATTATTGTACAATTTTGTATGAACTAGATTTTATACTCTGTTAGTTGTATGTATGAGCTGACATCATACTGTACAAATAGGTCAAAATTAAACAAGTTTGTCCTGTATGATTTCATACAAACCCATTTCGTACTCTGGTGGTCATCTGTACAAACCCTATATCATATAGTATGAACGGTTAAATCAAGTCGTGCTTCGTATGGTACAAACTTGGATGAACCCATTTCATGCACAGACGTTGCTTGTACGAAAATAATTTTTTATAGTAAAAATAGCTCAAATATTTACATGTTTATATGGGATAAACTTGTACGCACCAATTTCATACTCTGGACATCGTCTATACAAACTCCACTTCATATAATACGATCAGTTCAAAAATAGGTGAGTTCATTTTGGACAAATTGGTACATATCCATTTTGTACTCTATATATCGTCTATACAAACCCTACTTCGTACAATATAAACAGTTCAAAAGAAATTACTAAGGCATAATTTGATTAACTTAGTTCTTGAGGAATTTTCAGGTCAAATTGTCCAGTACAATTCAAGAATGTATAATATGATTAGTTTTAAAAATACAAGTTTTGACTCACTCCCCTAATATGTGTATGCACGGTTACCCAATAATAATCACACTCTCTCATACTCAAGAAAAATAAAAAAAAAATGTAGACTTAAATTACAAGAAACCCTAATCTAATCTATCTTGAAATCTTCGACAATCTGGAGTATGATTTCTCTGAAATATTAGTACACATAAACAATACAAATAAAATTTTTCTAATATGTGCTAGGAGAAATAATAATCAGCACAATAATATATTTGTATTATCAAAAAGTCACATGATATAAAAAGATAGTTTTGAAAATTAAGTTGCAATAAATAACACCCAAAATAAAGAATCCCAAATAGATTCTCTAGATAGACTCATCTCAGAATGATTTTCCCTTACAATGATGTGGAGACACTCCACTATATATAACAAATAATCATGTAGTTATACTCATATAAAAATAATAATTAAAAAAACTATTTATATTTAACATTAACAAGCTTAGGTAATATGGTGCTTGACATATTGGGGTCACGGTGTTAAAATATAAACAAGTAACTCAGTATTTCTTAATATACTTTTTATGACATTAGGCTGACTTAGCATGATTATTGACTAATCTATTGTGTACTTGGCTGACTCCGTGTGATTCTTCTTTTGGTTAACTTCTCTACTATGGCGTTATAAGATATGGGCACTATGGTGCTTGATTACATCATCGGAATTGCGGTTCTATATAGGTTGGCGCTTTGGTGTTGAATTATTTATATTTTTTCATGAGGCTCTAGTACTAAAATGTTCACTTGTGGCACTATAGCATTGAGTAGCACTATGGCATTTATATTATTTTTGCCTCTTTTTTTATATAAAAATGGAACTTACATTAAGAAGAAAACCTTGATATAAACTACTCAAATAAAGGCAACCTATCACATTCCTCCTTAAATAAAGAAACAAATGAAGGAGAAATATTATTCTCACTAAAAACATCCCAAATGAAATAATAAGAAATAGCTAAGTTAGCGCAATAATAAACTAACTTATTACCACTACGACTAATAAAATGAAAAAAAAACATTATTGAACACTTTAAAGAATAACAAATCTTCAGCTGCACGTCTTCCAATCAACTTCTTTAGTTTGTCATACACTTCAAGAAGAAACTTGACCACATTTTTATTATCACTTTTAATGATAATGTCTTCCACCTCATACACCACCTTTGCATAACCTTCTTCAAAGATTTAAAATCCAATAATTCCAACTTAGCAATATCCCATTGAATAAAACCAAATCCAAAATCCAACAAGAATCTCCCTCTACAATCTCTAACCACTCTACCAACACCTGCTCTATTTGATTTCCCAAGCAATACATCAATGCTAATCTTAAACCACTACAGAAGAGGAGGGTGCTAAAACTTGAAAAAAGTTAGGAAGACTAATTAACACCCCAGTAATCTGAGATGATTTTATTTTGATGTGAAATAGCCACAAAATTGATGACTTTAGAAGAAATAACAACAACACTCTCTTCCACTCCCCCATGCTTCAGTTTATTTCTACTATTCTAAGAAAATAATAATGATGCAAAATAAATCTTAACAACGAAAGGATTCATTACAACTACCCTCTCCAACTCCATGAAAGATTCCTGAAATGAACAAAAAATTGGAACAAGGAATCCCTATGATTTTAGAAAACTGATTAATTATAATAGTTTAGGACAAGTAGCAGCTATATGGTCAATCTTTTTTACTTCATCACAACCTATGGACACAAGTTACAATTTGTTTGTCTTCTACACATCAAAAAAGTTGTTTCTAGAATAACAATATTGAGTATCGGCCACAAGAAGAGTTCTACTTGAGGATTACGCTTTATTTTGTTAACCCATGACATATAATACAAATCATTATCATCTGTTAACCAAGCATATATAATAAGAGCAGAAGTTGTCTTTCCCATCATTTTGAACTATAGCTCCATATAATCTTCAACCAAATCTGGGCATATTTCCACTTGGATGATCATCCGCATAAGGTCTTCCCAAAAAAATTGCTTAAGTTGAGTGATCTTCCACAAACCATCTTCATTAAATGAACTCAGAGTAATGTTTTCCTCATCCAAAACCGTAATGAAAGTAAGCAATTTATAGTACTTTTATCAAGTATCCAAACATCCGTAAGGATATTAATTGAAGAACCCGAAGAAACTTTTCATTTGAAAATAATTTTGAGGGAACTCCATCCATCCAAAATGATTTTCTATGAAGCTGAGCCACTTTTCTTCCTCTCATCATTCCACCAATTGCCTCCATACTTTGCCAATAAATTCCTATTAAGAAGAGTATCTGATTTATTTAGAAGATTCTGAATAAACTTTGCCCTCAAAGGACCCAACTTTGATACTGCCAAATAAAGACCACATCCACACAACGTCTTTGATTTACATAAGAGATTCCAAGCCACAAAATGAAGCCCATGGCTACTGTCATGTTTATCCCATATATAATTTCTGCATTGCTTGTCAAATTCCTTTAAAATACTCAATGGAATCAATGAATGTGTTGAAAGAAATGAAGGAACAAAAAGAAAAACTTATTTCAACAAGATCATCCTCCCTAGAAGAAAAATAAACCTATTTCCTCATGCATTCAATCTTTTCAAAGATTTATCCAGTAATTGTTGAAAATTAGATTTCATCAATCTTCTTAATGCAATTTTAATACCCAAATATTCCATTTCATCCACCATCTTATAGCCCAGCAATTTAAAGATTTGTTTACACTTCTGTTTCATAATAGATTTACCCAACAACATAAAAGATTTATTTAAATTTATGACTTAAGCTATCCATTTATAATAGTCCTGGAGAATCTTCTTGATATTCTTAAACTTAGCATATAAAAATACAAAAATGTCATCTATATACAATAAGTGAGAAATCATCTAAGCATTTGATGATATATTAATACCAAGATTTATGCCTTTATTAAAAAAAACATTTAAAAGTAGTTGTGAGCACATAATAAAGAATAACCCTCCCTAGTATTACGGTTACCAAAATATTCCATGATCAATTTTTTGAAGGTTTTTTAAAACACTATTTTTGAAACCTTGCTCTGATACCAATTGAATGTACGAGATGCGCCAAGAGCGGGGATGAATTAGAAATTTTGGAAATATGGAAACAATCCTAAATAAGAATTATAATTTTTTTTATTTTTTAAACAAATGTTAACTTGATGCAGAAGCGAATGATTAAAAACACGAGTGCAATAATAGTGGTGACATTTTAAATCACACAACAAAGATCTAGAATAGAATTTTTACCAAGCAGTTATAGCAAATGTAAAATGTAAAACATAAGTAAAGTGCAGTAAATGGAAAAAACACGTCATAAGATTTATATTGGTTTGGTCACTTGACCCACGTTCACTCACTGGAGTCCTCTACTCTGAGAATTTCACTACTCAAAAGTAATTCTCCTTTTGCCCCCACATCAAGGCGAAGAAGCCTTTACAAAATCTTACTTTCACCTTCCCCGGTATGGCAGAGTACCAAACGCTATGTCACCCTCACGATGATGAAAACAAACCTTCTCCTTTTTCTCCCTCCTAGAAAAGGTAGAGTACCTTTGAGGACATAGACCTTGAAGGCTCTCCCCCTTAGAGAGCTCCCATAAGATTTTCTCGGGCCATAGGAGGAGCAAGCATGCAGCAGGCTTGGAGTAACCGTGTGATCCCCTCACACTCCTTCTCCCTCGCAAACTCACCTTCTCCTTCCTCTTACAAACCCAAAATCTCATGAATTAGCTCTCTCTCAAGAGTTCCTCTTCCTGTCACATTCCTCTCTGATATATGTTTCAAAATACAAAAGTATCATATATAAATTAGGCTCCAAGAAATCCTAAATTTTTAATTCAACTATTTTTGTTTGTACAGTACGATCCAAGATCGTATAGTATGATCAGTTCAAAATACTGTTTGTCCTAGTATGAAGGAGTATGAACAGGCAATTTTTTTGAATAATATCATACAGTACGATACAAATATCATCCAGTATAATATGTTATATTTATTTTGTTCGTATAGGATGAACGCTGTGACGACAAAAAACTCATCTCTATTTATGGTCTAGTACAATCCAATTCATATAGCATGATCTATTTAAAGCTTCATGTCATCCGGTATGATGTTTACATAATCCAATATGATTAGTTTAAAAATCAAGGGATCATCCAGTACAAGGTTCGGGATAATCAAAAATTGCCTTAGCTTATCATACGATATGAACCATATCATATAATATGACAACCAATTAGTAATTAATCTTTGCTTTAATTGACTAATCATGGAGGTTAATTTAAGTAAGTATTCAAATATTCATACTGTACGATTACATCGTACAGTACGATCAATTCAAGATTCAAGATTTAAAAAGTTACTTAAATTATTTTGGTAGCTTGGGTTTCAAATTAAAAACACATTATATAGTATAATGATGATCGTATAGTATGATTAGTTCACAAAGAATAGTCGTTGATCCATAGTATTTCATGCAATATGATTTAAAATCATACAGTATGATCTACTAAAAATTAAAAAATTCCCTTTTAAAAAAAACTCTCTCCTTATATATGTGCATGGTTGCTAAGTTTGCATAAACTTTGTGGCCAGACTCAAGAAAAGAAAAAAGAAAAAAAATTAAAGAAAAATATAGAGTTACAGACTTCACATCCTATTCTACCCAATCTCGAGTCTTTTGTTGTCTTGAGTAATATGTGATATTCCTGAAATGTTAGTACTGAAAGATAAGAGCAACATTCAAAATATTCAATAAATAATGAGATAATTCAATCGATATTATTTGTCATCATCAAAATCTCAGACTAATGGTCATGGACTACAATAATCTCTTCCATTTTGATAATGTCAAATAATGTTGTCGATAAGCAAGTTAGTATAAAATTTTTGTTTTTGTTTTTTGTTTTTAAAGTAATCATAAAAACATGAATAGACACATGAGTAGATAAATAAACTTGCATTTCATTGGAAGTAAAAAAGACATGACAAATATGACATCGAAACGAGGCATGCTAACTAAAGTAGACAACAAACTTCTCCCCCTTTTGACATCACCAAAAAGAGGAGTACCAAACAAAAACTTAGAAAAATATAAGACTATTACATATTTAAAAAGTAGGATCCTGATCAGGTGGTGGTGGAGGTGGCTAAAAGAAGTGGTGGATTAATGTGAACTATTGATCAATTGAAGAAAATGTTTCCCCAAACTATCGCATGCCCTCATACTATTGGTGTTTTTCTTGGATGTGAGAGTTAAGATAGGTTTGGAGTTGGTCGAGTAATTTGATTATATCGTCATGAGGATAGGCAGGTACTGGTCCTCATTGTGGTGCATGTCTTCTTTGTGGAGCCAGTTCTCCTGCTAGAGCAGCCTCCCATTCTTCATCAAATTCCAGCTCATCCCGCACCTGGCCCTGATGAAATAAAATATGAAAGGAGGCATCCAAATAGAAAATAGGTAGATTGTTGGGTTCACCAGGATGGGTTAGCTGGTATTTATGGTGAAGAATGTATTCTATGAGGTGGCCAAGAGCTAAATTGAGTTTTTTTGCGGGTGCTAGGAAGGCGAACTAGGGTCATGTTCTTGATATAGTCAAGAATTAAGTCAACTTCATCAAACTTAATATTTGACATGATTAGGTAGGTTGCAATATATAGGATTTGGGTCATGTGTATCCTATCTTCAGCTTTAGGTATGATTGATGTTCTAAGAACATGTTGAATGATGCAGGTGTTTTGGGTTATAGATTGAACAAGTGGTTGGTGTTGGTTTAAGGAAATATTCCTAAGAACAAGATTGATAGAACTATAGTTAAATTTGTTTGTAATGAAAGAGTGGGCTCTAGGACGTTCACTAGAAAGCACAGTATATTGAGAAAGGTCTTAATTGACAATTTATATATTTTGCAGGTAAAAATGTTTTAGGGATGTTAAGCCCTTGTGAACTATCCCAAGGCTAACCAAGAGGGGAGGGGGGGAGGGGGTTAATTTGTATTTTTTAAAATTTATCAAACAAAAAAACAATCTTAATCCAAACCAATAATTATCACAAGAAAATCAAAGTGCAGAAATTTAATATAGAAAAGCTGTAAGAAAGAACACACATAAATTTATAGTGGTTTAGTCAACTTAACCTTCATCCACTCCTCAAAGTCTCTCCTTCGGATATTGCACTAAACTTAGTGACTCTCCTTTTTCTCCCACAGTAAGTTTAAGAAGCATATACAAACCTTCTTTCCACTAACTTCGATGAGGTAGAGAACCCAACTTTTTTTTCTTCCTCTTGAAGCAGGCAAAAAACCTTAGTCAGTTGTTAAAGTAGACCTCTCTCAATACTCTAAGGAATTAGGGACGACGACCGGAGAAGACAACTCAGATCCTTACATGGAGGAACCTTTGTGAAATCCCTCAGAAACTCCCCCTCATAAGATCCTCTCTCTCTTCTATACTCTCTTTCTCCTCTTGGCTTTCCCAGGTCAAGATAGCAGCAAAATATATAATCTTGGGTAAATAAGTGGTCTTATATATAAGAGCTCCAAATTTTCTCTTAATTGCAACAAACTTACATTATCATCCACGATGATCGCTGGATCATTCTATATGTTTAGTTTAAATCAATGAGTATCATCAAGAACATCACTCTGAATGCATGCCTAGATGATGGAAAAGTAAACTGATTGTCCCGGACAATTTTACAATCGTCGCAGATGATTAGATCAAAATGAAAAATATCATCCAACATATTGCCCTGATTGCATGTTTGGATGATGGAAAAATAATTAATCATTGAGGACAATTATGGATCGTCCTGGTAGATTAGTGCAAAAATAATACACATCATCAATAATATCATTCTAATCATCTATAAAGAAACTAAGATTTGTTTATTTTACTGATCATCCCAGACAACCCTGCGATCATCCCGGATGATATAATCATTCAATCAAATCTTAATTACGTTCTTTAATTACCACACTAATTTAGGCATAATTGCACTTCATTATCCAGGATGATGTCCTGGACGATGTCCAATAATAAAACATGCCTAAGCAAATCTAGCAGCTGATTCTTTCTGATTTGAGCCTATCGTCCTGCATGATACTAATATCATCGAGGACAATTTGCTTAATTATGGCTGCCTTAACTAGGATGCCCTAATTAGGGTTTATATTTTTAACTGATCATCCCAAACAATATGATCAAAATAAAAAAACTCTAAACATACATAATTTTTCTCCCTAGTGTGTGTGTGCAAGGTTGCTTAGCATCAGGACCCATATTATTATAAATAACTCAAGAAAAGGTAAAAGTTACTTAACGTACATTACAAGCATACTCAATCCTATTATACCCAATCTTGACCTGACTTGATTTGCAATTTACCTTGTGGACCTAAAATGCTAGTAGGCAAGGTAGTCGTAGAAAAATAAAATTATCAGAAATATTTGCTATCATCAAAATTATAATTCCTGAATCAAGATTCACAATAATCTCCCCCTTTTTTATGATGGCAAGTAAACAATTATTTTTAAGTAGTTTAACAAAAAAATTAAATCAAGAAATTCAAATTTTAATAAAAACAAACACTAAACAGAAAATATTACAACAAATACTACCACTACTCCCCTTTTTGACATCATAAAAAGGAGGAGGAATTCTGGAGATGGATGGAGATTATCAGAGAAGGCCCAAAACCACAAAAATAACAGTAAAAAATAAAAAAAAATTAGTGAAAAAGATTGTAAAAGTGACAAAAGGAATGAAGACAAGTGGTTTTTTATCAACGCATGAATATGATAAATTTCTCTATATGATTGAATTAAAAAAATTTGTAAGAATCAAAGAGTTAACATCATCGAAATCTGAAAACCAATTGAACAACCGAACTTGTTAGCCTTAGCTCAAACTTTTTAGAGGGCAAACTATCTTTTGAAAGCAAAGATCTAACTCCAAAAAATTAAAGGGATAAGAAAAAGAGATCCATTCAAAACTTGGTTCATAAAAAATATCTTATAGAATAATATACCAAAGTAATTAGTCATAATTACGAAAGTTGAAATCAAGCCTTTGAAAGTATCAAGTGACACATGAATTCTTCTAAGATTTAAAGGTTTGAAAGAGATGGAAGCTTTCTTTTTGTGGGCTCAATTTATACCTCTTGTCAATTGATTTGCGCACTTTACACATCTTTTGATTTTTGATACACTTCGTGCATCTTTCAATTATTTTTGGTGGTCATTTTGCATCTTTTCAGTTTTTTTTTCTTTTTGGGCACATTTTATGGCCTTGTCATTCCATTTTTTTTGCAAGCTAGATTCCTTTCAAAACTTTTAAATATTCTCAATTGTGAGAATATCTTTCAGATATTAGAGAAGATAAACACACTCTCTAATATAAAGAAGAGTAAACCATAAAGAATATTCAAATTTATATGATAAATACAATGACAAGATTATAAAATCTTGAAAGTGATTTAATGAATTTGAAAATTATTTTTATAAGATAGGTTACTGTAGCAAGATAGAAAAGATCTCAATCACAAAGTCCAGTTGTTAATTTGAAATACATTTTTGTTTAAAAAAGAAAATCACACCACTAAAATAATTTTGAGGAAGGGAAACAATCAATGGTGTTTCTCCTTTTAACTTATTTAGGGATGTTAAATATTGACTACAAATTTTTGAAAGCAAAAATAAGGCATAAAATATCATTTCAGCAATAATCAAAGAAAGAAGAAGTAAATTAAAATTGCAGAAATGAAAACCCAAAAAGAATGATAAAATAAACAAATAAAACTAAAGACAATATAAAGAAAGTAACAAGAAAAATATCTAAAAATTAAATTCATAATTTCAGAAAGTATCAAGTTTATGCATTTATGTCAATCACACCTAATTTGGTCCTTAAGATGCTAAAAGTGTCGAAGACCAGTGATTTAGTAGAGATGTCAGCAAATTGATTCTCCATTTTCACATGGTGTAACTCAATGTCTCCTTTAGTCACATGGTCTCTAATAAAGTAATGTCTTATATCAATGTGCTTGATCCTTGAATGTTGGATAGGATTGTTAGAGATATAGTTGGCACTAGTGTTATCACACAGGATTAAAATTATGCCTATAAGTAATCCTAAATCCAAAATTTATTTCTTCAACCAAAGAACTTGGGCCACACAACTCTTTAAGGTAATGTACTCAGCTTCAGTGGTGGAAAGTGTAACAGAGTTTTATTTTCTACTAGACCAAGAGATTAAAGACTGCCCTATGAATTAGCATGTCCTAGAAGTACTCTTTTTATCCACCCTACATCATGCAAAATTAGAATGAGAATATCTAATAATCTCAAAAAAAGTGTTATACATAGGATACCAGATTCCTAAGTTTTTTGTCCCTAAAAGATATCTAAGAATTCTCTTAATAACAGTCAAATGGGATTCTTTAGGATCAGCTTGAAATCTAGCACAAAGATAAATACAAAACATTATATCGGGTCAGCTAGCAGTCAGGTAAAATAGTGATCCAATTATTACTCTATGCTTGTTTTGATCAATAAATTTTCCATTTGGGTCCTTATCCAACTGAACACTAGAGGTCATGGGAGTATTTATTGGCTTGGTTTTATCCATTTCATATTTCTTTAGATGTTCTTTATGTACTTTGATTGATTTAGAAATATTTCATCATCCCATTATCTTATGCTAAAGCCCAAAAAGTAGGACAATTTTTTCATCATACTCATCTCAAACTCCCTACTCAATATTTTAAAAAAACATCACAAGCTTTTTATAAAAAGATCCAAAAAGTATATCATCAATATAGATCTGAACATTGAGTAACTCATCTCCTACTTTCCTCAAAAAAGGGTGGTGTCTACGCTCCCCTTAATAAACTCCCTCTCTAGTAAGAATGTGCTAAGCCTCTCAAACCAAGTTCTGGGTGCATGTTTTAATTTGTATAAGGCCTTTTTTAATTTTAAATAATATTTGGAAATTTAGAACTCTCAAAACATGGGGATTGATCTACAAACACATCGTCTTTTATTACCCCATTTAAAAAGGAACTCTTGACATCCATTTGGAAATGCCTAAATCCCTTATAACAGGCAAAGGCTAATAATACTCTTAATGGCTTCCAATCTAGCTATAGGGGCAAAGGTCTCTTGAAAATTAATCCATTTTATCTGGTTGTTCCCCTTAGCCACCAATCTCACCTTATTCCTAACCCTCCCACAAGAATCATTCATTTTATTCTTAAAGACCCATTTGGTTCCAACTATACTTTGTCCCATTGGTCTTTCTACAAGCTCCCAAATATCATTCCTAACAAATAGATTTAATTCCTCTTGTATGGCTAAGATCTAAAACTCATTACATAGGGCTTGATTGATGTTTGTGGGTTCAGTCATTGAGATAAAGGTAGAGTGGTTAACTTCCTTCTTAAGTCCATGCCTAGTCTTAACACTTTCAGATGGGTCTCCTAAGATCTTCTTTAGGATGACTCAAAGAATATCTATAATCTCTAGGCAAAGTATGTGTAGATTCTACCCTTTCCTCCAGATTTGCATTTCTACTCCTTTGGTAATCTCACCTACTCTTTTAGTGTTTTGGGGATCTAACCTCTTTGCCAAATTTTCAACTCCTTGGGAAATCTCTCCAACACCATCTTCATCCTCAACTCTAGACTCCTTAGGATCAGATTCATCAAACACCATATGAGCAGTCTCCTCTACCACCAATGTCCTCTTATTAAACACTCTAAAGGATTTCCCAACACTTGAATAGCCTAAGAACACTCCATCAGATTTTGGGTAAAATTTACCTTAGTGTGACTTCCCATTATTAAGAATAAAAACCTTACAACCAAGACATGGAGCTCAAAAAGGTTGGGTGTTCTACCCTTACGAATCTCATAGGGTGTCTTATCTAGTTTGGCTCTAATATTCACCCTATTCAACATATAATAAGCTGTTTTTATCGCTTTAGCCCAAAAGTATTTTGGAAGTGAACACTCAGTAAGCATGCCTCAGCTAAGGTCCTATTTTTCCTATCAGCTACCCCATTCTTCTAAGGTGTCCTAAGAACTGACAAGTTGTGGCTAATCCCTTTATATCACAAAAGTTTCCGAATCTCTTATTTTAAAACTCTCCCCCATGGTCACTATTATTGGTCAAGATCTCACAACCTAGCTTTTCCTAAATCTAAGTGAAGAAGGATTTAAATTCATCAAAGGACTCACTCTTATGTGATAGAATTTTAATCTAAATGAATCTTGAGTAGTCATCGACAATCACAAATCCATAGACTTCCCCCCTAAGCTGGAAATGCTAATAGGTCCAAATAAATCCATGTGAAAGACTTTTAAAGGTCTAGAGGTGCTAATGCCCTTAATGGAATAGAAAGAGGATTAAACTTGCTTCCCTAGTTGGCAGGCATCACATAGGTGGTCATTAGAGAACTTAAGCTTGGGGACACCTCTAACTAGGTTTTTCTGGGTCACTCTTCTAAGGGTATTCATTTCATTATGACATAACCTTCTATGCCACAACCATGACTCATCAATAACAGTTTTTAAAAAAAATAAACAACACATTCAATATTATTTAAGTCAAGCATGTAAATACTATTGATCAGCTTTCCTCGTAAAACATTATTGTTATTTAAGCAGATAATACAAGTATTTGCCAATAATTTTATGATTAAGCCCTTATCATAAAGTTGAGTAATGCTGAGCAAGTTATATTTTAATCCATCTACAAATAAAATATTTTCAATCAAAAGGTTTTTGGAGTTTTTTATTATACTTGTGCCTACCACTTTCCTGGTGGTATTGTCTCTAAGAATAACCTTGCCTCCAGCCTTAGCCTCCAGCAAAACAAATTGGTTGGCATCTTTAGTTATAAGTTGTGAGCATCCACTATCCCGGACGATATACTTTTTTAACGGTCGTCCGCCCTGACTCCTCAGGATAATCGTCTGTGTCTAATCATCTCGGCTGATATCTGATCGGCCCAAACGATCGGACCGCCTTTTTGACCAATCGGCCTATACGTAATTATTGAACCAGATTGTCCTGGACGATTCTATGATCATCCTGCATGATGTGGCCATTTCTTTAAATTTAGAGCATTACAGCCATATTTCTCACTTCAATCTTCTTCTCATCTCTTGTCTACTTCCTAATTTCTTGCTATGGTTGGAGGAGAACGCGTTCGTCAGACCTCTAGAAGCTCCTCAAGGGCAACACTGGACCCTCGATTTAGGGAGGTAGAAGATCAGGCTTCCTACCATTGGTACAAAGAATGCGGGATCACTCTCTCCAGAACAATCAATCCTGTCCACCTTTCATATTTGGTATTAGACCTCTTCACTCACACTTCTCTGTGCTTTATTCTTACTCTCGTTGTCCCCTTCTCTTATGAACTTCTTTTTGAATTTTTTGCAAACCTCTTCATAAACTCCTACTACACTGCCCTCACCTCCTATGTGAACCGATGCCCTCTTGAGATCACATACCAGGACTGTGCTGAATTGTTGTAGCTATCCACCACTAGGGATAAGTTGCATACCATTATCTCTGATCCTGATTTTAACTGGTCCTCTGCAAACCACTTTCTTCTCCACACCAATGCACCTTTTCATGTTGGAGAGACTAGCTCTTTACTCAAAGATGTTAGGACAATCCAACATGTCCTTTGCACTTCCATTATTCCAAAGGCGGGGGACCGAGTTCACATCACTCCATTGATTTCTCTTACTACCTTTTACATCATGGCCCATAGAGAGTTTAATGCTACTGATCTGATCTTTCTATATATTGATTATTTAACAACAATCCGTGATCAAGGTCATAAGAGAAAACCCAACCTTACTTTCGGACACCTCATAGCTTTTGTTCTTGAAACCAAATATCAACTTTAATATCCTGCTCGTCACGGCCTTCAGCCTCCCTTCTACTCAAATAGTTCCATCAATGTCCTTCACAGTACTCGTTGCCACCCAGAAGATGGGGAAGTTTAGGGGCCGAGGAGGAGGAGGCTCCCGCTCCCATTCCTGAACTTGTTCCTCTCCGCCAACACTCACAGCTGGATCAGTTGGTGGAGAGATTTAATTAGTTGGAGGCACAGTTTGACACTTTCGTAGCTCACCACCAGCAGCAGCACGATGAGCATGTAGCCTGTCAGCAACAGCAGCACGACCAGAACATGGCCTGGTTTGGGGCACAGTTTACTTCACTCTCTTGTTACTTTCAGCAGCCATCACCTCCACCTCCGTCTGATGATCAGGGTCCCTCATTTCTCTAGTTTTAGTTTCTATTTTTCTATAGTTTATTTTCTCTGCATTATGTTTTTCTTTTAGTTTTTTTATTGCTATAGTTTGTTTTAGTTTCCTTCTCCTTTTTGAGATGTCAAAAGGGTGAGTATTATGTTTGTACTTGTATTGTTCTTTTCTAAAATTTGAAAGCTTTTCTATGTTTTGGACTGTTGTTTTAGAATTAATCGTTAAAGTGTTTGCCATTATAAAAAAGGGGGAGATTGTTGCAAATGTGTTTTCATGGATTATGCTTTTGATGTTAGCAAACACTACGACTACCTTTTTCTATTAACATTTAAGGACCACAAGATCGGACATGAATTGTAACCAGCTCAAAATTGGGTAGACTAGGCCTGAGTCAGTATGTAATTTTCTTTTTCCCTTTCTTGAGTCAATTGTAACAATTGAAGTGTTCTGATGCTAAGTAACCCTACACACACACACACTTGAGTGATTTTTTTTTTATCTAACTTAGAATTTTTATTTTTACTCACATCATCCCAGATGATATTATTATCATCCTGGACGATAGGGTTCAAAATAAAAACCCTAATCAATCATCATAGTTAAGGCAGCCATCATTAGCCGATCAGCCTGGACGATACATGTATCGGCCAGGATGATAGCCTCAAAATAAAAAGAATCAGCCGCCATGATATATTTAGGCATTCTTTATTTATGGAAATTGGCCAGGATGATCTTATATCAGCCTGGACGATATGGTACAATCATGCCTAAATTTTTCTGGCATTTAATGCAAGCAATTAAGGATGATTGGTACGATCACATCGTCCTGGACGATCAAAAGATTGGCCAGGATGATCAGCTCAAAAAACCTTAGTTTCTCCTGGACGATCAACATTGGCCAGCTCAAATTCCGAGTGATGGTCTGGACGATAAGGATCGACCAACTCAAATTCTGGGCGATGCTCTAGACAATTTTTCTCTGATTTGAACTAATCGTTCGGGACAATCATGATATGGGCTCGGACGATCAAGCTATTTTGGAATCGACCAGAACTCTTTTTAGAGCAATTGTCTGGCTGATGGTCTGTGATTTGAACTAATCATACAGGACAATATAGTATCATTCTGGACGATATGAACAACTTTCCTATGTTCATCCCATATCATTCTGACTGATTAGGCTTAAATTGCACTGATCGTACAGGATTATATACTTATCGTCCTGGACGATAATGTCAATAACTTGCAATTAATAAGCTATTTTGAAGCTCTTCTATTTAAGAGCTATTGTTCAACATTTTGAACAATCTTTTGCTTCGGTCTTGACCTGAGAAAGCCTTGAGGAGAGAGAGAAAGAGTGAGAGAGAGAGAGAGGATCTTATGAGGGGGAGCTTGTGAGGGAGATTCACACGGGTTGCTCCAAGCATTGTTCCACTTCTTCTTCCACTAGAGTCTCTTGTCCTTGGAAGGGTTGGGAGAGGTATGTTTCAGCGATCGATCAAGGTTCTCTGCCTGCTTCCGAAGGAAGTAAAATGAGTTGGGTTCTCTGTCTTGCTAGGGGTGGCAAAAAGGAGGTGTTTGTAATGGCTTCTCCGCCTAGCTGTGGGGGCTGAAGGAGAGTTACGATTGTAGTGCAACACTCGGAGAGCGCCTCCAGGGAGTGGATATAGGTCGAGTTAACTGAATCACTATAAAACCTTATGTTATTTTTGCTGCTTCTGCATTTATTTTTTCCGCACTTAATTTTTGTGGTGATTTTGGGTTGAGCTTTGTTGTGGTTTCGTTAAAAGATTTTTTAAAATATCAATTCACCCTCCTCTTGGTTAGCCTTGGGCTAGTTCATAAGGGCCTAACATCCCTAATGAACTTTCATTATTGGCCTTCAACGCCACAGTTTTCTCCTTCTTTTTCTCGCATGCATCAAGTTGTCTTTGGTTCACCCCTTGCTCATAAGTGATGAGTGATCCAAGTAAGTTATCAATAGAATAAGTATTCAAATCCTTAGATTCAGTTATTGTAGTAATCATAGCATCAAAGGAAGAAGGCAAGCATATCAAAATCTTATTAACTTTTTCATAATTTGTAAGTTCTCCTCCTAAGGCTTGCAGTGAGGTGATAATTTGAATAAACCTAGTATATATTTCAGAAATAAATTCATAATGTTTCAAACAAAAATGTATGTAGTCATGCAATTAGATATTCATCCGAGATTGCTTAACTTCATTTGTTCCTTCATAAGTAATACACAGTCTATTTCAAATTTTTTTACGGTAGCATAAGTTGAAGCACGTATGTAATCTTCTAATTTTAAAGCACATAAAAATAGTTCAAGCATTTTGCATTAAGTTGTGCTAAATCCCTATCATCAGAAGTCTATTAAAGGAAATTCAGTTTTAATGCCACTAATTTCACGTGATAGAGGTGAATAACCCTCTTTAACAAGCATCCGCATACTATAGTCAATCGATTATAAAAATGTAGACTTGTGGGTTTTCCAAAAATCAAAATTATTATCAAACATAGGTGGTCGGGTAATTGAATACCCTTTTGCAGTGTTATAATTACCGAAGTTAGCCATGGATAAAAATTCAAAAATTTTCAAAAACTTAATTTTATGAATTCCTCTCTGATACCACTTGAAAGAACATTAGGGATGTTAAGCCCTTATGAACTTGCCCAAGGATACCTAGGAGGGGGGCTGTAAATTGGTATTTTTTAAAATTTCTCAAATAAAAACAAAATCCTAAACCAAACCAATAATCATCACAAGAAAAGAAAGTGCGGAAATTTAATATAGAAAAGCAGTAAGAAAGAACACATATAAATTTATAGTGGTTCGATCAACTTGACCTACATCCACTCGCCGAAGCCTCTCCCTTGGGTATACACTAAACTCAGTAACTCGCCTTTTGATCCTATAGCAAGGCCGAGAAGCCTGTACAAACCTTCTTTCCACAGATATTAGTGAGGTAGAGAATCCAACTCTTTTTTCTTTCTCCTAAAGCAGGTAGAGAACTGACTCCTTTTACTTCCACCTGAAGTAGGTAGAGAACCTTGATCAGTTGCTAAAGTAGACCTCTCTCAAACCTCTAAGGAACTAGGGATTATAACTAGAGAAGATGAATCGGCTCTGAAAGTGCTCAGATGACACTAGAAAGTGCTCTGATACCACTTGAAAGTTTGTTAGGGATGTTAATCCCTATAGAACTTGCCTGAGGCTAACTAAGAGGGGGGGGGGGTGAATTGGTATTTAAAAACTTTAAGCAAAGCTCAACAAATTTCACAAACCAAAACACCACAAAAACAAGTGCGGAAGAAAATAAATGCGGAAGTAGTAAAAATAAGAACACAAGGATTTATAGTAGTTTGGTCAACTGAACCTACATCCACTCCTCGGAGGTGCCCTCTGATTATTGCACTACAATCGTGACTCTCCTTTAGCCCCCACAGCTAGGCGGAGAAGCATTTACAAACACCGCTTTTTGCCACACCCGTCAAGGCAGAGAACCTTCCTCCTTTTGCTTCCTCTTGAAGCAGGCAGAGAACCTCGATCACTTGCTGAAACTTACCTCTCCCAACCCTTCCAAGGATAAGAGACTCTAGGGAAGAAGAAGTGGAACAATGCTTCGAGCAACCCCTTGTGAATCCCCTCACAAGATCCTCTCTCTCTCTCTCTCCCTCTCTCTCTCTCCTTTAGGTTTTTCTCTGGTCAAGATAGCAGCCAATGATGTTTAAAAATGTTGAACTAAAGCTCTTAAATAGAAGAGCTTCAAAGGAGATCATTAGTTACCGACTATATCATCCAGGACGATATGGACATCGTCCTAGACGATCATTACAAATCTCAGAAGATCAACCAGTGCATCGCCCTGAATACAAACTGTACGATTAAAAAATTGGCTTGATCATCCAAGATGACCATACAATCGTCCCGGCCGATCAGTTCAAATTAGAGGAGAATTGCCCTGAATTCAAGCTGTCCAATCCAGATCAACCAGGAGTAACTAAGGTTTTTTTACTAGATCGTCCTGGCCGATCCTGCGATCGTCCAGGATGATGTGATCGTAACAATCATCCTTAATTACTTCCTTGATTGTCTGATCAATTAAGGCATAATTGTAAATATCGTCCAGGCCGATCCAAGATCGTCCTAGCCGATTACCAAAAATACATAATACCTTAATTGTTTATGATGGCAATTTCTTTTTGTTTTGAGCCTATCGTCCAGGTCGATTGGCTAATGACGTCTGCCTTAATTAAGAACCCATGATTAGATTTTCTATTTTAAGCCCAATCATCCAGGATGATGTAAATATCATCCTGGATGATTGGAGTAAAAATAAAAATTCTAAGTCTCTCAAGTGTGTGTGTAGGGTTACTTTGCATCAATCACACCAAAGATTACAATTGACTTAAGAATGGAAGAATAAAATTACAGACTAACTCAACCCTAATCTATCCATTCTTGAGATGGCTCCATTTTTCCGTCCGAACTTTGATTCCTGAAAACTCAGTAGTAAAAGGCAGTCCAAGACAAGAAAGAGTTTTTGCCAATCATCAAAACATAGTTCATGGACCTGAATTTGCAACAATCTCCCCATTTTTTATGATGGCAAAACACTATAACAAATATTTAAAAAATAACAGTGAAACACACAGAATTGAAAGTGTAAGAAACATCCTAAACCTACTCCCCCCTTTTGACGTCTCAAAAAGGAGGGAATTAAGAACTAAAGCAAACTACAGGACCCCCCCCCCCCCCCCCCCCCCCCCCCCTTCCCCCTTTTTTTAAGGTATGAAGATGATGTAGTATTCCATGTGATTGATTTTAAAAACTTGTGAGTTAATGAGTTAACTACATCAATAATACAAAGAATGGTAGAATATTCGATCATGGTTACTCTTAGCTCGGACTTTCTTTTAGGGCATAATCATCTTTTGAAATCAATGACCTAATTCAAAAAAACAATCGGATATGAGAAAAAAAGAATCCATTCATCACTTGGTTTAAGAAAGAATATCTTATAGAATAATGAAACAAAGTAAATTTATCACAATCGTAAAACAATCAAAATCAAGTCTTCGATACATGAAAACTTCTAAGTTTTAAAAGATCTGAAAAGAGAGAATAGCTTGCCTTTTAGTGTGCTCATTTTATGCCTCTTTTCACTTTGATTGGATTTTTGAGCATCTTAATTTTTGATACACTTTCGTGTATATATTTTTCTTTTCAATTTGGCATCATTGGCCATAAATTATTTTTATTTTTTATTTTTGCAAACTAAATTCTCTTTTTCAATCTCTTAAAAAAGAATTTCTTAGTTGTGAGTATATCTTTTAGATATTAGAGAATAGGAGAACTCTCTCTAACATAGGGAAGAACTATCCACAAAACAGAATCAATAACCAATGACAAGAGTAACGAGGAATCTTGATGTGACAAAAAAACTTTAAGCATTATAAATAAAAGATAGATTTGCTTAAGCAAGTTTAGAAAAGATCTTAATTTCATACACAATCTTTAATTTGAAATAGATTTTTGATTAAAAAAGAAAACTATGCCACTAAAATAGGTTAGAGAAAGAGACACAATCAACAAAATATTTTTACCATCTAATATATTAAGAGATGTAAAACATTGACTACAAATTCTCAAAAGAAAGGACAAGGCATACGATATCATTCCAGCGATGGTTTTTTTTTTAATGCTAAATTTAAGAAAGAAAAGAAACCAAAAAGAAAGTATACCAAATTAAACAAAAACTAAAAAAGAAAAGAAAATAAAGAGCAAAAAGGAAAAGCAACTAAAAGAAAAAGAACAAAATAAAATAAAAAAAAGCAAATAGAAGATCAAGTTTATGCAGTTATGTCAATCACACCCAATCTGGTTCTTAAAGAACTGAAAGTGTCGATGGCTAGTGGTTTAGTAAAGATATCAGCCAGTTAATTTTCAGTTGTCACATGGTGTAACTCAATGTCTCCCTTAGTCACATGATCTCTAATGAAGTGATGCCTAATATCAATGTGCTTAGTCCTTGAATGTTGGATAGGATTCTTAGAGATGCATATGGCACTAGTGTTGTCACAAAAGATTGAGATGGTGCCTATAGGTAATCCTAAATCCAATATCTATTATTTCAACCAAAGAACTTGGGCCACATAACTTCCAAGAGCAATGTACTCAACTTCAGCACTGGAGAGTGCAACAGAATTTTGCTTCCTACTAGACCATGATACCAAACATTGTCCTATGAATTGACAAGTTCCTAAAGTACTTTTTCTATCCACCTTGTATTCTGCAAAATCAGAGTCAGAAAATCTAATAATCTCAAAAGAAGTGTCGTGTCTAGGATACCAAATCTGTAAGCTTTGGGTCCCCAAAAGATATCTAAAAATTCTCTTAACAGCAGTCAGGTGGGATTCCTTAGGGTCGACTTGAAATCTAGCATAAAGGCAAACACTAAACATAATGTCGAGTCGGCTTGTAGTCAAGTAGAGTAAAGATCCAATCATGCTTCTATACTTCTTCTGATCAACAGACTTACCACTTGGGTCCTTATCCAATGGAACACTAGAAGTCATGGGAGTATTAATTGGCTTAGATTTATCCATCTCATACTTCTTCAAAATGTCCTTTATGTATTTTGTTTGATTAAGAAAGGTTCCATCATCCAATTGTTTTATGCTAAACCCCAAAAAGTAGGGCAACTCTCCCATCATACTCATCTCAAACTCACTACTCATTATCTTAGAGAACTCATCACAAAGTTTTTTTTTATAAGATCCAAAGAGTATATCATCCACATAAATCTGAATAATGAGCAAATCATCTCCAATTTTTCTAAGAAAAAAGGTGGTGTCTACGCTCCCCTTAACAAAGTCCCTTTATAGTAAAAATGTGCTAAGCCTCTCATACCATACTCTTGGTGCCTGCTTTAAACCATACAAAGCCTTTTTTAATTTAAAAACATGATTTGGAAATTGAGAACTCTCAAAATCTTGGGGTTGTTCTACAAACACATCATCTTTTATTTCCTCATTCAAAAAGGCACTCTTGACATCCATTTGATAAAGCTTAAATCCTTTATAACAGGCAAAGACTAACAACACTATAATGGCTTCCAATCTAGATACAGGGGAAAATGTCTCCTCAAAATCTATCCCTTCTATTTGGTTATATCCCTTAGCCACCAATCTTGCATAATTCCTAACCACCACTCATGAATCATTCACATTGACTTTGTCCCAACTACACTTTGTCCCTTAGGTCTTTCTACCAGCTCTCAAACTTCATTCCTAACAAATTGGTTCAACTCCTTCTGTATGGCTAAAATCCAAAACTCATCAGTAAGGGCTTGGTTTATGTTGGTGGGTTCAGTCATTGAGATAAAGGCAGAGTGGTTCACCTCCTTCCTAAGTCCATGTCTAGTCTTAACTCCATTAGAAGGGTTTCCTAAGATCGATTCCTTGGGGTGACTTGTAGAGTATCTCCAATCTCTAGGTAAGGTGTGAGAGGTTCCAACCCTTTCCTCCAAATCTATATTTTCTACTCCTTGGGTGACATCTCGTACTCCTTCAATGTTTTGGTGACCTACTCCCTTCTCCAAATTTTTTACTCCAGTGGTAACCTCTCCAACATCTTCATCATCCTCAACTCTAGGCATTTTAGGATCAGACTCATCGAATACTATATGTGTTGTCTCTTCCACCATCAAAGTCCTCTTGTTAAACACCCTAAAAGACTTTCTAACACTAGAATATCCCAAGAACACTCCATCAGATTTAGGATCAAATTTTTCTTAGTGAGACTTCCCATTGTTGTGAATGAAAACCTTATAACGAAAGACATGAAGGTGGAAAAGATTGGGTGTCCTACCCTTAAGGATCTCATAGGGTGTCTTTTCTAACCTTGCTCTAACGTTCACCCTATTCAACACATAACAAGCTGTGTTAACCGCTTCAGCCCAAAAGTATTTCGGAAGTGAATACTTAGTAAGCATGGCTCTAACGTCTTCCACCAAGGTCCGGTTCTTCCTTTCAGCTACCCCATTCTGCTGAGGGGTCCTAGGAGCTGAGAAGTTGTGGCTAATTGTTAGAATAGTTGCTATTTGAATGATTTATATTTGTGCAACTTATGTAGTTTTGATGATTCCAAACATTATTGTTCAAATGTATAGTTATCTCCTAACAATTTTAGAAGATTTGCATTTGCTCTTGTGTGTACTAACATTTCAGGAAAATCAGACTCCAGACTACGATAACTTCAAATCAAATTCAACATGAGATATTTTGTTTATTTGAAGTTTGCATTTTCTTTGATTTAATTTTGAAAGGGAGTGATTGTAATTGAGTGAATAAAAAACTTACACACACACATAAGGAGATCATACAATTTTATACTGATCGTACGGGATGATATTTATCGTACTGGACGATCCGTCAGTTATCTCCTATAGAGCACATGGAACGAATAGGAACTTGCTCGAAAAACTTTTTCTAAGTCCTATTCGTCCAGGACGAAATTTATTATCATCCCGGACGATGGGTTCTCTGTAAAATTTTCGTCCAGATGAATTTTATTATCGTACGAGGCGACCAGTCCTCAGGAAAAATTTCGTCCAGACGAAATTAAATATCGTACCGGACGATCAAGTCTCTGGAAAATTTTTGTTCATACAAAAATAAATTATCGTCCGTGGCGATTGGTCCTCTGAAATATTTTCGTACAGACGAAATAAATAATCGTCCAGGACGATCGGGTCTCTGGAAAATTTTCGTCCAGACGAACATATTTTCGTCCAAACGATTAACCGACTTAGAACAGTTTTCAGCAGTTTCTAGAACCGACCTTGTAATAACCGTTCGTACTGGACGAACCTAGTTCGTACAGGACGATCATCTGTACGAAGTCATTTTGTACACATATACAAATTGGGTCGTTTCAGATCGTTTAAGTAAAATCGTCCAGGACGATCCAGGATCGTACCGGATGATCCACTACGTACAGAATTAGAAACTTGCAGTTTTTGGGCAGTTTTTCTTGTCTTTTATATAAATAGTCCAAATTAGACTGCCATCCAATCTTTTTGTCATTTGATCTTCATGCCTCTTGAGAGAATAGCCAAGGAGAGAGTGGAAGAGAGCATTCAAAGGAGAATTCCTACCACTGGAGCGAGAAGGCTTCACTTGGATTACTAAGGTAAGAGTCTCTACTTGTGAAATTGGATTTCTTCACTCTTTTCTTTCTTCCTTCTAGATTCTTGTGAGAAGATCAGTCAAGGAGATCCGGTTCTCTGCCGACACTTGGAGAGTGTGAACAGCCGAAGGGTTCTCTGCCTACACTTAGAGAGTGTGAACAGCCGTAGGGTTCTCTGCCCATACTAGGAGAGTGTAAAAGGACGATGGTTCTCTGCCAGCACTGTGGTTTGTGTAAAAGGACGACGGTTCTCTACCGCACCGGGTAGTGGTAAAAAGAGTGTGTTGTAAAGGCTTCTCCGCCTTGCTGTGGGTGCTAAAGGAGAGTCACTATTGGTTTTAGTGCAATACTCAGAGGGTGCCTCTGAGGAGTGGATGTAGGTCTGGTTATAGACCGAACCACTACAAATATGGTGTCATTTACTTTGTTGCTTTTACGTTTCCGCACTTTAAATTTCAGTTTTAACAACTCTGTGGTTGAAAAACATTTTTCTACAAAATTTAAAAGAAAATTTTATTTCGGTTCAACTTTATCATTAAGAGGGTTTAAAATTTTTAAAACTACCAATTCACCCCCCTCTTGGTAGCCGTGGGACATTTACTTAGGCTTAACAACCTAATTACTGGACTCAACACTAATCCCCTTATCCTCACAAAAATCTCCAAATCTTTTATTCTAAAACTCTCCCCCATAATCACTATGGATGGTCATGATCTCACAACCTAACTTTTTCTGAATCCAAGTAGAAAACATTTTAAACTCCTCAAAAGACTCATTTTTATGTGTAAGAAATCTAGTTCAAATGAACCTCAAGTAGTCATCAACAATCACAAAACCATAGACTTTTCCTCCCAAGATGGTAGTGCTAATGGGTCCAAACAAATCCATGTGAAGGACTTCTAAAGGTCTAGAGGTGCTAATGTCCTTAATGGGGTGAAAGGTGGAGTGGACTTGCTTTCCAAGTTGGCAGGCATCACAAAGGTGGTCTTTTGAAAACTTGAGTTTGGGGACACCTCTAACTAATTTTTTTTGGGTCACTTTTCTAAGGGTTTTCATACTTTCATGACATAGTCTCTGGTGCCACAACCATGAATCATCAACCATTATTTTTAAGCAAAATGAAGCAGCACATTCAATGTTATTTAAATCAAGCATGTAGACGTTGTTGATCCTCTTTCCCTGCAAAATAGTGTTGTTACTTAAACTTACAATGCATGAATTTGCAAAGAATTATACGACGAAGCCATTGTCACAAAGTTGACTGATGCTCAGCAGGTTGTGCTTCAATCCATCTACAAGATTCAATCATAAGGTTCTTGGAATTACCAATTATACTTGAGCCTACCACCTTTCTGGTGGTATTGTCTCCAAGAGTAACCTTGCCTCCAGTCCTGGACTCCAGTAAAACAAATTGATTGGTATCACCAGTCATATGTCGAGAGCATCCACTGTCCAGGTACCACATACTCTCACAAGGCCTTTTGTGAGAGCCCACCTGCAAGATTATCAAATGTCAGATATAGGAACCCAAACAGGTTTGTGTCCCTTCTTATGAAAAGTAGAATGCAATGCATGTGTGGTATGCTGTGGATTATGCAACTTAGGTCTCCACACCCAATGTGTACTATGGTGAACTGTGCAAGTGTGTAAGATGTGTCTTAGCATGCCATAGGGAAAACATCTAACTCTAGGAAAAGGGTTTCTTAAGTGGTTTGAGTTATAATGCCTCTTCTTAGGTTTTGGCTTTTGATCAAAAGTATGTGTCATCCTAGTTTTCTTACATGTATCTAATTCATTTTGAATCTTTAAATTTGTGCTTTTTAAGACTTCATTCTCAATCCTCAAATTTTTCTCCATCTCTTTAGACTTCTTAAAATCAGAATCAAGTGAGGTGTGTGTGACTTTTAGTGACTCATGCTCTTTAATTAATTCACAATGTTTTTTGCTTAACTCATCGAATTCATCAAGTAGAGCCATATGATTTGAATCAATTGTAGAATGATCTTTAGTCATAATTGCATGCTCTTTTTGTAACTCCAAAAATTCCAATTTTAAGCTTGCATGTGTTTTCTTGAGTTTCCTATATGATGCATGAATTTTTTCAGAAACTTCAAGAAGTTGATCGTATGAAAGTTCACATACCTCTTCTGGATCAAGATTATCGTCTGCCATCAAGCACAATTTTGTTGTCTCATCTTCTGGTTCCGTCTCCGATGAGTCTAATGCAGAATCTGCCAAAAATGTTTTTTGAAGTCTCTTCTTGTCCTTCATTAACTTGGGTTTCTCCTCGCCCTTCCCTTTGCTTAAGTGATCTTGAAGTGTAGGACAATCAGCTCTCACATGTCTAGGCTTCTTACATTCATAACAGACAACATCAGAAGTTCCCTTTGAATATTTATTATCCTTACCTTTTCTCCAATAATGCTTTTGCTTCTTACTTAGAAAGCTTTTGAATTGCCTTGTGATTAGGGTAAATTCATCTCTTTCAAACCTGGAAGAGTCAGAATCTGTTTTGTGCGCCTTCAGTGCCACTGTTTTCTCCTTCTTCTTCTCACCTGCATCAAGATTTCTTTGATTCACTCCTTGCTCGTAAGAAATGAGTGAGCCAAGTAAGTTGTTAATCGAATAGATGTTTAAATCCTTAGATTCAGTTATAGCAATGATTTTAGCATCACGACGAAGGCAAGCATCTTAAAATCTTGTTTACATTTTCAAAGTTTGAAAGTTCTCTTCCTAAAGAATGCAATGAAGTAACAATTTAAGTAAACCTTGTATTCATGTCAGAAATAGATTCAGAAGATTTCATATGAAAAAGTTTGTAGTCATGCAAAAGAATATTCAAACAGGATTGTTTAACTTCATTAGTGCCTTCATAAGTGATACACAATTTATCCCAAATTTCTTTACCAGCTTTGCAAGTGGAAACACACATGTAGTCTTTTGATTTTAAAGTACAGAAAAAGTAGTTCAAACCTTTTGCATTCAATTGAGCTAAATCTCTTTCATTGAAAGTCCATTTAATAAAAGCAACATCTGTTTTAATTACATTAATTTCAAGAGACGGTGTAGAATACCCTTCTTTAATAAGCATCCACATGCGATAATCAGTAGATTATAAAAATGTTGCCATACGGGTTTTCAAAAATTCAAAAGGTAGGTTATCAAACAAGGGAGGTCATGCAATCGAATATCCTTCAGTAGTTTTACGATTCCCAAAGTTAGCAATGGATCAAATTTAAAAAAATTTTAAACTCAATTTTTATGAATCCCGCTCTGATACCACTTGAAAGTGCTCAGATGACACTAGAAAGTGCTCTAATATCACTTGAAAGTTCGTTAGGGATGTTAAGCCCTATAGAACTGGCCTGAGGCTAACCAAGAGGGGGGGGGGGGAGGGGTGAATTGGTATTTAAAAACTTTAAGCAAAGATCAATAAATTTCACAAACCAAAACACCACAAAAAAAAGTGCGGAAGAAAATAAATGCGGAAGCAGTAAAAACAAGAACTCAAGGATTTATAGTGGTTCGGTCAACTCGACCTACGTCCACTCCCCAGAGGCACCCTCTGAGTATTGCACTACAATCGTGACTCTCCTTTAGCCCCCACAGCTAGGCGGACAAGCCTTTACAAACACCTCTTTTTGCCACACCCGGCAAGGCAGAGAACCTTCCCCTTTTTGCTTCCTCCTGATGCAGGCAGAGAACCTCAATCACTTGCTGAAACTTACCTCTCCCAACCCTTCCAAGGATAAGAGACTCTAGGGAAGAAGAAGTTGAACAATGCTTGGAGAAACCCCTTATGAATCCCTTCATAAGCTCCCCCTCATAAGATCCTCTCTCTCTCTCCCTCTCTTTGTCTCTCCTTTAGTTTTTTCTCAGGTCAAGACAGCAGCCAAGGATGTTCAAAAACATTGAACAAAAGCTCTTAAATATAAGAGCTTCAAAGGAGCTCATTAATTTCAAGTTGCCGACTATATAATCCAGGACGATATGGTCATCGTCCAGGATGATCAGTACAAATCTTAGAAGATCGGCCAGAGCATCGCCCTGAATGCAAACTGGATGATTAAAAAATTGGCTTGATCATCCAGGAAAACCATACGATCGTCCTGGCCAATCAGTTCAAATCAGAGGAGAATCATCCTTAGAATCACCCTGAATTCAAGCTGTCCGATCCAGATTGTCCATGAGTAACTAAGGTTTTTTGACTAGATCGTCCTGGCCGATCCTGCGATTGTCTAGGATGATGTGATCGTATCAATCATCCTTAATTACTTTCTTGATTTTCTGATCAATTAAGGCATAATTGTGAATATTGTCCAGGCTGATCCAAGATCGTCCTGGCCGATTACCAAAAATACAGAATACCTTAATTATTTATGGCAATAATTTCTTTCTGTTTTGAGCCTATCATCTAGGCCGATACAAGTATCGTCTAGGCCGATTGGCTAATGATGGCTGTCTTAATTAAGAACCCCTGATTAGATTTTTTATTTTAAGCCCAATCATCCAGGATGATGTAAATATCATCCTAGCCTATTAGAGTAAAAGCAGAAATTCTAAGTCTCTCAAGTGTGTGTGTGTAGGGTTACTTTGCATCAGTCACACCAAAGTTTACAATTGACTTAAGAAGGAAAAAATAGAATTATAGACTGACTCAATTCTTGAGATGGCTCCATTTTTTTGTCTGAACATTGATTCCTGAAAAGTCAGTAGTAAAAGGCAGTCCAAGACAAGTAAGAGTGTTTGCCAATCATCAAAACATAGTTCATGGACCTGAATTTGCAACAGGCTCCTTACTTGGAGTAACCTTTGTGAAACACCTCATAAACTTCCTCTCATAAGATCCTCTCTCTTTCTCCGTTACTCACCCTCTCCTCTAGGCTCTCTCAGATCAAGACATCAGCAAAAGATGCAATCTTAGGTAATAAAGAGGTTTTATATAGATGAGCTCCAAATTTGCTCTTAATTGCAACAAATTGACATTATCGTCCAGAATGATCAACGGATCATTCTATACGATTAGTTTAAATCATTGAGTATCATCCAGAACATCTCCTTGAATGCATGCCTAGATGATGGAAAAATAATAAATATCATCCAACAAATCGCCCTGATTGCATGTCTGGATGATGGAAAAATAATTGATCAACCAGGATGATTATGGATCATCCCGAATAATTAGTGCAAAAATAATACACATCATCTAGAACATCATTCTTGTTATCTGGGAAGAAACTAAGGTTTATTAGTTTTATTGAACATCCCAGACGATCCTGTGATTATCTTAGATGATATGATCATTCAATCAAACCTTAATTATTTTCCTTAATTACCACGCTAATATAGGCATAATTGCACTTCATCATCAAACATGATGTCCTGGATGATGTCTAAAAATAAAGCATGCCTAAACAGATCTGGCGGATGACTCTTTTTGATTTAAGCCTATTGTCCCGTATGATGCTAATATTGTCTAGGATGATTTTCTTAATTGCGACTGCCTTAACCATAATGCCCTAATTAGGGTTTCTATTTTTAACTGATTGTCTAGGATGATTTGGGATCATCTCGGATGTTGTGATCAAAATAAAAAAAACTCAAAAATAGTTAGAATTTTCCCTCGAGTGTGTGTGTGCAAGATTGCTAAGCACTAGGACCCATATTATTATAAATGACTCAAGAAAAGGTAAAAGATACTTGACATACCTTATAAGCTAGCTCAGTTCTAATCTACCCAATCTTGAGCTAACTTTATTTATAATTGACCTTGTGGACTTGAAATGTTAGTAGGTAAGGCAGTTGTAGAAAAATAGAAGTGTCAAAAATGTTTATTATCATCAAAATTATAATTCATGAATCTAGATTTGCAACAACAAGCAGACAAAAGAGTTGAGGGTCAAGGTTTCTACATTGAACGTTAGATTTGCAAAGAATTCAAAAAGGAGCTAATAATTGAAAGGGAATGCCAGGGTGAGAAGGAATTGAAAAGAAGTGGAAGCAAAGAGGCTCATCACTTTAAAGTTTAAGGCTACTTGATTTAGCATATGAGAGGGGGTTATCTTGCAATCCTTGAACTTATGGTACGCTTCCTCATCCTTAACAGACAAAAAAATGATTGTTATCATAATGAGAGGAAGAAGAGCTTCCTAGGATGAGTCGGCCGCCCTTGCTTGCCATCAAGTAAGAATAAGTGAGAGCGAGTGTAGTGAGGAGAGGATGAGTGAAGTGATCATACCAAACAATTTGAATGCACATATGCGTGTATCATGCAGTGCGATAAGAATCATATAGTATAATATACTTATAAGAATTTGAATATGGACTATTGGTTTAATAGAGGGCTATGATCTGTTTAGTTTTGATAGATCGTACAATTCAAAAATAAGTCGTACAGTACGATGGTGAAAAAAACTTTTAGAGTTCAGGGAGGTGAGTGAGTGATGATCAGGAAACACCTTAAACTAGTTTTTTTTTAACTATTTTTTTTTTATCATGTATGAATGTCTATGACACCAAGTTTTGTCCTCAAACTGCTAAAGGGGTAATAGGCTAGTGGTTTCATGAATATGTCTGCCAATTAATCTCCTGTAGCTATGTTCTATAATTCTATATCTTCTTTAGCTACATGATCTTATTTTGTCACACATAATTGGGATGATTCCTATGGGTAAACAAGATCTAAAAGTGTTGTTTCAACCATAGCACTTATGTAACATAACTTCCAACTATTATATATTCTACCTTGGCCTTGGAGAGGGCTACCAAATTTTGCTTTCTATTGGACTAGGAAACTAAGGATTATCTTATAAATTGATAGGTTCTAGATGTACTTTTCCTATCTACCATACATCTAGCAAAATCAGAATCAGAGTACCCTAAGAGTTTAAAGGAGGAACTGTGCCTAGGATACTAAATTCCTATGTTCGGGGTGTCTAGTTGATATCAAAGGATTCTCTTAGCTAAAGTTATGTTATACTCTTTAGGATTAGCTTGAAATCGGGCATAGAGGCACCCACTACACATGATTTTAGGTTTATTTATAGTTAAATAGATAAGAGATCTAATTATTCCTCTATATTTTTTCAAGTCTGTTGATTTTTCATTTGGGACTTTGTCTAGTTGAATCATAGAACTCATTGGAGTGTTTATGGACTTAGCACTGTCCATTTCATAGTTTTTAGAATATCCTTAATATATTTAGTTTGGTTAAGAAATGTTTCATTTTTTATTTATTTTACACTAAAACCAAGAAAATAATTTAGCTCTCCCATCATGCTTATTTTAAACTCACTACTCATTATTTTTTAGAACTCATCACATAGGGTTTTATCTGAAGATACAAATAGAATGTCATCTATATAAATCTAAATAATAAGAATTTCATCTTTTCCCCTTTATAAGAAGAGAGTGATGTCCACAGTACCCATAACAAATCCTCTATCAAGTAAGAATGAGCTAAGTCTTTCATATCAAGCTCTTGGTACTTGCCTTAACCCATATAGTGCTTTTTTAATTTGAATACATGGTTTAGAAATTGCGAGCTTTCAAATTTGAGGGGTTTCTCAACATAACAACCTCTTTGATTACCCCATTTAGAAAAGCACTCTTTATGTCCATTTGATATAATTTAAAACATTTGAAGCAAGCAAAGGCAAAGATCACCCATATGGCTTCTAGTCTAGCTACTGGGGCAAATGTTTCTTCAAAATCTATGCCCTCAATTATGTTATATCCCTTAGCTACTAGTCTGACCTTTTTTTTTTCTTAGCTACTAGTCTGACCTTACTTATTACTATGGTTCCTGAGTCATTCATCTTATTTTTAAAGACCCATTTTGTTTCTACTACACTCTGCTCTTTAGGTCTCTTAACTAATTTCTATATATCTTTCCTAGTGAATTGGTTCAATTCTTCTTATATTGCTAGGGTTCTATAATAAAGATGAATGTAGAATGACTAACCTCCTTCCTAAGTCTGTGTCTAGTTCTCACACCTTTCGATATGTCTCCTAAGATTAATTATTTATGATGACTAGAAGAGTATCTACATTCTCTAGGCAAGTCTTCTTAAGGTTCTCCCATTTCTCCTATGGTTATAGTTTCACTCCCTGAATTGCCTATACTTCATCATCTTTAAATTTAGGTTCAGAGGACTTATCTGATTCATCAAATACTACATGGGTGGATTCTTCTACTACTAGGTTTTATTATTGAAGATTCTATAGGCCTTACCTATAGATGAATAATCTAAGAAGACACCCCTAAGGGAATTTTTCCATTAATTAAGATAAAACATTTACAACCAAAGACATACAAGTGCGAAAGATTAAATGTCTAACCCTTAAGAAGTTCATAAGGTGTTTTATTCAACTTTGACCTAATATTCACCCTATTTAAAATATAATATGTTGTATTTACCACTTCTCCCCAAAAATATGTAGGAAGAGTGTATTGAGCTAACTTTACTCTAGTAGCTTTTGCCAAGGTTCTATTCTTTCTTTTTGTTATTCCATTTTGTTGAGGAGTTCTAGGGGCAAAGAAGTTATGCTCTATTCCTATCTCTTGATAGAAGGATTCAAATTTTTTGTTTTGAAACTCTACACCATGATCACTAAGGATTATTGAGATTTTCCACCCTATTTTTTGTTGAATCCAAGTGGAGATAGCCTTAAACTCTTCAAACAACTCTTTCTTATGTGTTGGGAATCTTATCCAAGTGAATCTAGAGAAGTCTTCAACAATCATAAATCCATAATTCTTCCCACTTAGGCTAGCTATGCAAACTGGACCAATTAGGTACATGTGAAAAATTTCTAGTGGCCTAAATATATTCACATCCTTGATTGGATGAAATGATGATTTTACTTGTTTTCCTAATTGGCATGCATCACATAGATGGTCCTTAGTGAAGTCTAACATAGGTACGCCTCTAACTATGTTTTTTTGAGTAATATTCCAAAATATTTTCATACTAGCATGGCATAGTCTCCTATGCCATAATCAAGAGTCATCCATTATTATCTTTAAATATAGTGAATTTGAATTTTCAATATAATCAAGATCTAACATGTAAACAATATTTATTCATTTTCCTTATAATACAAGTTTATCATTTAGGCTAATCAAGCATTTATCGGAAAGAAGTTTTATGTCAAAACCTTTTTCACACAATTGACTAATTCTTAACAAATTATGCTTTAAACCATCAAATAATAAAATATTTTCAATTAAAACATTTTTAGCATTTCCAACGATACATGAGCCCACCATTTTCCTAGTTGTATTATCTCTTAAAGTCACTTTTCCTCTAGTATTGGTCTCTAGAGTAATGAACTTCTTTCTCCAGTCATATGTCTCGAGCAGCCACTATCCAGGTACCACATGCTCTCACTAAATCTTTTGTGAGAGCACCCCTACAAATGCATTCAATGGTTAGATTTAGGATCCCAAGTGAGTTTGGGTTGCTCCTTATGCTTGCATGAATGAGATGTATACATGCTATGTTGTGATGAATATAATTTATGTCTCAACACTAGGTGTGTCCTATAATGAATCGTGCAAGTGTGGGTTATGTGACCTAGTATTCCACAAGAAAATCACCTAACACTGAGAAATGGGTTTACTAACCTATGTTGGTGTTGATGCCTCTTCTTAAAGTTGTGTGATGCATGCAATGCTGGGGAATTGCTTGTTTGTGCAAATATGGATGATGTTTTATCTTTTTCAAATGTTATGATTTTTGTCTCAATGAGTTATTTTCATATTCATATTATGCCATGTCCACTTTTAGCCAATGTTCATTGTTATATATTTCCCATGCAAGTTTCTCTAATTTTTTAAACTCATTTTCTAATTCAATATGTGATGTATTCAAGGATTCATGTGCATCAGATAATTTAATATGCTTCTTGTTTAATGCATTAAAGTCATCAAGCAAGGATATGTGATCTGTATTTAAATTAGAATGTTCTTTAACGAAGTTAACATGCTCAGTTTGTAAAGTACTAAATTCAGCTTTAAGATTATCATGCATTTTCTTTAACTTTCAATACGAATATGAATTTTATCAGAAATGATCAATAAATCTTCATATCAAATTTGACATACCTCGTCTTGGTTCTAATTGATCAAGATTATCGTTAGCCATTAGACACAAATTTGTTGCCTCCTCCTCTGCTTCTTCTTCTAACGATGCTGAGGTAGAGTAAGCCCAAAATGTCTTTTTTATCTTCATCTTCCCTTTCTTATATTTCACCTTCTCCTCATCTTTTTCCTTAGTTGGCTAGATCTTTATGTTAGGGCAATCAGCTTAGAGGTGACCTAGTTTCCTGCACTCAAAACAAATCGTGTCAGATGAAACTTTAGTAATTTTTGACCTTTTACCTTTGTTCTAGTTGTTTTGATGAGTCCTTTATTTTTTTTTTTTAGAAAATTCATGAATTATTGGGTCATCAAGGCTATATTATCATCTTCTTTTATTGTCGAGCTTTCACTTTTCAAGTTGTTTGCTTTTAGAGCCACCGTTTGCTTCTTTTCCTTATCTCATGTATCATTTTGCCTTTGACTCACCCATTGCTTGTAAGCAATGAGTGGACCAATCAAATTGTCAATTGAGTAAATATTTAAATCTTTTGACTCAGTAATTGCAGTGATTTTAGAATCATAAGAACTTGGTAATCATCTTAAAATCTTATTGACTTTTCAGAATTAGAAATTTCTCTACCTAGTGCATGCAAAGATGTCACTATTTGGGTGAACCTAGTATACATGTCAGATATTATTTTGTTAGGTTTCATAGGAAAGAGTTTGTAATCATGCAATAAAATATTTAATCTAGACTATTTAACTTCACTAGTTCCTTTGTACGTGATACATAGTCTATCTCGAATCTCCTTACTAGTAGCATAAGTAGACACTCTCATGTAGTCTCTGATTTTAATGCACAAAAGAAGTAATTCAAGCACTTTGCATTTAATTATGCTAGATCCCTATCCTAATTTCTCCATTCACTAAATGGTATTTGACTTTTCATGCCATTTAAAAGTTTAAAAGGTGCAGTGTAACCTTGTTTAACCAATATCCACATATGATAGTCTATAAACTATAAAAATATAGATGTTTGAATTTTCCAAAAATCAAACGGTTGTTGTCAAACAAGGGTGGATGAGTTATAGAATAACCCTCCATAATATTAAGTTTACCAAAATGTGCCCTGATTATTTTTTTTAGGGTTTTTTAAATACTATTTTTGAAACTAGCTCTGATACCAATTGAAAGTACGAGATACGCTAAGAGGGGGATGAATTGGAAATTTTTTAGATAAAGAAACAATCCTAAATAAGAATTCTAATTATTATTATTATTTTTTAATTTTTTAAATAAATCTTAACTTGATGAGGAAGCAAATGATTAAAAACATGAGTGCAATAATAGTAGTGAAATTTTAAATCACATAATAAAGATCTATAATAGAATTTTCACCAAGCAGTTATAACAAATGTACAATACAAAACATAAGTAAAACACAGTAAATAGAAAAAGCAAACCATAAGATTTATAGTGGTTCTGTCACTTGATCTATGTCCTCTCCCTAGAGTCCTCGCTGAGAATCTCATTGCCAAACAAAATTCTCCTTTTCCGAATAGTAAGGCGTAGAAGCTTTTATAAAACCTCACTTTCACCTTCCCCGGTGAGGCAGAGTTCCAAACACTATGTCACCTTCACGGTGACAGTAGCGAACCTTCTCATTTTTCTTCCTCTTAGAGAAGGCAGATTACCTTTGAGGACATGGACCTTGAAGGCTCTCCTCCTTAGAGAGTTCCCACAAGATTTTCTTGGGCCATAGGAGGAGCAAGCGTACAACTAGCTTAGAGAAACTGTGTGATCCCCTCACACTCCTCTCCCTCATAAACTCACTTTCTCCTTCCTCTCACAAACCCAAAATCTCATCAAGTAGCTCCCTCTCAAGAGTTCTTCTTCTTGTCACGTTCCTCCCTCATATTTGTTTCAAAAGACAAAAGTATCATATATAAATTAGGCTCCAAGAAACCCTAAATTTTCAATTAACCTATTTTTATTCATATAGTATGATCCAAGATTGTACAGTACAAACAATTCAAACAGCCTTGATCTTAGTACGAAGGAGCATGAACAAGCAATTTTTTTTATAAATATCATATAGTATGATACAAATATCAAGATTTAAAAACTTATATTTGTACAGGATGAATAATGGGATGACCAAAACTCATCTCTATTAGTTGTCTGGTACAATCCAATTCATACATTATGATCTATTAAAAGCTTTAGGTCATCCGATATAATTTTTATATCATCTAGTACAATTAGTTTAAAATTAAGCCATCGTCTAGAAGGATGTTTGGAATGATTAAAAATAGCCTCGGTTCATTATATAATATGAACCATATCATACAGTACTATGACCAATCAATAGTTAATCCTTAATTTAATTAACAAATCATGTGGGTTACTTTAAGTATTCAAATATTCATACTATACAATTACATTGTACAGTACGATCAGTTCAAAATTCAAGATTTAAAAACTTACTTAAATTAATTTGAGGACTAGGGTTTCAAATTAAAAACACATCATACAGTATGATGATGATCATATATTATTATTAGTTCACAGAGAAGAGCCATTAAGCCATAGTAGTATATATAGTATGATTTAAATCATACAGTATGATCTACAGAAAATAAAAAAAAAATTCTTTACAAAAAACTCTCCCTCTGTGTGTGTGCATGGTTGCTCAGTTTGCATACACTTTATGGCTAGACTCAATAAAAGAAAAAACAAATAAATAAAAGAAAATTTTAGAGTTGCAAACTTCACATCGTATTCTACCCAATATCGAGTCTTCTATTGTCTTGAGCATTATGTGATATCCCTAAAATGTTAGTATTAAAAGACAAGAGCAACATTCAAAATATTCAATGAATAATAAGATAATTCAATCGACATTATTTGTCATCATCAAAATCTCAAGCTAGGTGTCATGGAATACAACATAGAGAATGCCACCTGCTCTTCAGAATTAATCTTAGGAATCACCAACAATAGCCTATTTAATAAATCTTTAACCACAATATTGTAACTAAACTTACAAATACTGATTGGATGATAACTAAAAGGCAATAAATGATCCTTGACTTTTGGAAATAAAACTATCATAGTTTCTTTCCATTCATTATAAAGTTTACCAGATAAATAGAAGCCTTCAACCAATAATACATTTTCTATAAAAAATTTGTTCTTGTTGCCAATCATACATGAACCTACCACTTTCCTTGTGGTATTGTCTCCTAGTGTCACTTAACCACCATTCCTGACTTCCAGTGATATGAATTCTATTGTGTCTTTTGTCATATGCTTCAAACATCCACTATCCAGGTACCAAATGCTCTCACGAGGATCTGTATGAGAGTGTTTCTGCAAAATGATCAAACATTAGACTTGGGAACCCAAACAAGTTTAGGTTCTCTTCTTGGCAATAATAATCTAGATGCATATTTGATATATTATGATTTATGCATCTCAGGTCTCCATACTAGATGTTTTCTACTATAAATAATGCAAGTGTGAGAAATATGACCAATCATTCCACATAAAAAATATTTAACTCAAGGAAAAAAGATTTATCAATCTATGTGAGTTATACTATCTTTTCCTAGGTTTTAAAATTTTAAGCTTCTGATCAGGATTAGAAAATTATTCAAGTGTTTGGGTAACCTATTTTCCTCAAGAGAATTATGTTTCCCTTTAATATATGAGTTTGCACTTTCTAAAAAAACATTATCGACTCTTAACTCATATCCTCTTTAATTTTTTTCAGCTATATACATCTTATATTTATTTTCAAGATCAGTATAAGATGTTTTCAATAATTCATGTCTCTTATTCAAATCATAAAATTCATCCAATAATTTCATGTGGCTATAATCAATTGATGCGTGATCATTCCTTAGAATGTCATACTCTTTTTAAAAATTTGAGTACTCTATGTTCAACTTAGCATGCAACTTTTTGAGTTTTCGATATGTAGTATGGATTTTCTCATAAACTTAAAATAACTCATCCTATGATAAATTACATACCTTCTCTTGAATTGGGTGATCAAGATTATCTACCATTAAGTACAAGTTTATGACTTCCTCATCTACTTCTAAATCTAAAGAATCAGATGCTAAGTCCACTCAAAATGCTCTCTACAATCTTTTCTTTCCCTTCCTAACATTAGTTTTCTCCTCAACTTTCTCCTTGTTAGGATTAGCTTTGAGATTGAGGAAATCATATTTGATGTGTCCAAACTTCCTGCATTTATAAAAATTTATATCATTAGAAGTTTTTGCATTTTTGTGGAACTTTCCCTTATTCCACTACTGATGTCTTCGTTGATTTCTTCTTAGGGAACTTTTGAATTGCCTCATCATGATTGCAATATCATCTTCATCCTCATACTATGATAGATCACTTTCTTAATCATTCACTTTAAATGCAATGTTTTTCTCATTCCACTTGTCACCTGTATCAATATGTCTTTGAGTCACTCCTTGCTTGTAAGCAATCAGTGATCCAAGCTGATTATTAAAAGAATAAATAATTAGGTCTTTTGATTTAGTTATGGTAGTTATCTTTAATCATAATTAGTAAGTAAACAATGAATAATTTTATTGAATCTCTTAGAATTTGTTAGTTCCCTACCTAAAGCATGCAATTAAGTGACTGTTTGTGTAAAATGAATATACATATTAGTGAGATATTTATTCAGTTTCATGCAAAAAAAGTTCATAATCATATAATAAAATGTTCAATCTAGACTATTTCACTTCATTATTTCCTTCATATGTTATGCAAAGTCTATCCTAATTTTGTTCCAGTTCTATAGGTTAAAACACGCATACATACTTCTGATTTAAGTGCAGAAAAAAATTATGTAAGCACTTAGCATTTAATTAAGCTAATTTTTTCTCCTTTACTATTTAAGAATTTGGAAAACCTTGTGAAACCTTCATAAATTCCACTTGTAAGATCTATTAATACTCACTCCTAAACACTCTCCCAAAACACTCTCACTCTCACTCTTAAGAGAAAATTCATAGAAGAAGTAGTAGGGCAGTCAGTTTTTAGGACTCTTATATATAAAAGATCAGAAAAATTATCTAAAAAACTAAAACTTTCAAGTTGAACGTACTTGGATCATAAGGCATGATCATACATCATGCATACGAATAGTTCAAAAACTAATGTACAATTCTGTATGAATTAGATTTTATACTCTGTCAGTTGTATGTATGAGCTGACATCATACTGTACAAATAGTTCAAAATTAAACAAGTTTGTCTGGTATGATTTCATACGAACCCATTTCACACTCTGGTAGTTATCTGTACAAACCCTATATCATTTAGTATTAATAGTTAAATCAAATCGTGCTTCGTATGGTACAAACTTGGATGAACCCATTTCATGCTCAGGATGTTGCCTATACGAAACTAATTTTGTACAGTACACATAGTTAAAAAATTTACCTATTTGTATGGGATAAACTTTTGCACACCCATTTCATACTCTGGATGTCGTCTATACAAACTCCACTTCATATAATACGATCAGTTCAAAAATAGTTGAGTTCATTTTGGACAAACTGGCACATATCCATTTTATACTCTATACATCGTTTGTATAAACCCTACTTCGTATAGTATAAACAGTTCAAAAGAAATTACTAAGGTATGATTTGATTAACTTAGTTCTTGAGGAATTTTCAGGTCAAATTGTCCATTACAATTCAAGAATGTATAATATGATTAGTTTTAAAAATACAAGTTTTGACTCACTCCCCAATTATGTGTATGCACAATTACCCAATTATAATCACACTCTCTAATACTCAAGAAAAATAAAAAAAATGTAGACTTCAATTAAAAGAAAACCTAATATAATATATCTTGAAATATTCGACAGTCTGGAGTATGATTTCTCTGAAATGTTAGTACACACAAACAAAACAAATAAAATTTTTCTAATATGTGCTAGGAGAAAAAATAATCAACACAATAATATTTTTGTATCCTCAAAAAGTCACATGATATAAAAACATAGTTTTGAAAACTAAGTTGCAATAAATAGAACCCAAAATAAAGAATCCCAAATAGATCCTCTAGATAGACACATCTGATAATGATTTTCCCTTATAATGATGAGGAGCCACTCCACTATATATAAAAAATAATCATGTAGTTATACTCATATAAAAATAATAATTAAAAAAAATATTTATATTTAACATTAACAGGCTCAGGTAATACGGTGCTTGACATATTGGGGTCACGATGTTAAAATATAAACAAGTAACTCGGTACTTCTTAATATGCATTTTATGCATTAGACTGACTTAGCATGATTATTTACTAATCTATTTTGTATTTGGCTGACTCAGTGTGATTCTTCTTTTGGTTAACTTCTCTAATATGGCGTTATAAGAGATGGGCACTCTGGTGCTTGATTACATCATCGGAATTATGGTTCTCTATAGGTTGGCGCTTTGGTGTTGAATTAATTATATTTTGTCATGAGGCTACAACACTAAAATGTTCACTTGTGGCACTATTGCATTGAGTAGCACTATAGCATTTATGTTAGATTTGCTTCTTTTTTTATATGAAAATGGAACTTGTATTATGAAGAAAACTTAGATATAAACTACTCAAATAAAGGCAACCTATCACATTCCTTCTTAAACAAAGAAACAAATGAAGGAGAAATATTATTCTCACTAAAAACATCCCAAATGAAATAATAAGAAATAGCTAAGTTAGCATAATAATAAACTAACTTATTACCACTTCGACTAATAAAATGAAAAAAAAAACATTATCAAACACTTTAAAGAATAACAAATCTTCAGCAGCACGTCTTCCAATCAACTTCTTTAGTTTGCCATACACTTCATGAATAAACTTGACCACATTCTTATTATCACTTTCATTGATAATCCCTTCCACCTCATGCACCCACCTTTGCATAACCTTCTTCAAAGATTTAAAAGCCAACAATTCCTAAAAGTGATCAGATGACACTAGAAAGTGCTCTGATACCACTTTAAAGTTCGTTAGGGATGTTAGGCCCTATGAACTGGCCCAAAGCTAATAAAGAGAGAGGTGAATTGGAAAAGAAGAATCTTTAAATCAAAACACAAATCAAAACAAATATCACTATAAAGAAATCAACGATGTGAAAATTAAATGTGAAAGTAATAAAGGAAAGAACACAACAGATTTATAGTGGTTCGGTCAAACCTTGACCAACATCCACTCCTTGGAGGCAACCTCCAAGTATTGCACTAAACTAAGTTTCTCTCCTTTAGCCCCCACAGCTAGGCGGAGAAGCCCTTACCAAATCACTTCCACCTTCCCCGGTGTGGCGGAGTCGCCGGGTCCTTTGACACCAAAGTGAACTTTTTCTTTCATGAACTTCCCTCAATATGAGCCTTGAATTCGATGGTATTCAGGTGTGAGCTTGCCAGAGGAACCGTGTGGAACCCCCTCCACACTCCCTTGAGTCCCCCCTCATAGGATCTTCTCCCTCTCTCAAACTCCACCCTTTCCTCACTCCCTTTCAAGATCTCTCTTCAAGTTTCCCCCCTCCCTTTCAAGATCTCTCTTCAAGTTTCCCCCAAAAGAATGAAGCTACAATGGATTCCAAAGACAATTACAAAGTGTCATGTCATAGCTTAAATAGAAGATCTCAAAATGAGCTCATTAATGCAAGTTGCCGACATTATCATCCAGGATGATACTAATATCATCATGTACAATCATTGCAATTTAAGCCCAATCAGCTGTGATGATTTGAGGAAATTAGAATAAGTTTGTTCATATCATCCAGGATGATAATATATCATCCTGGACAATCAGAACAAATCGTGCAATATCGTCCTGAACATCACCCTGAAAAATAGCAATCTGATGTCCAATTGTCCAGCAGATCATCCTGGCCAATTCTGCGATCGTCCAGGATGATTTGTTCATGTAATCAAATCATATTTTATTTTCTTAAATTCCAGAGAAATTTTGAAAAAATTGTCCTGGATCGTCCTGGACGATATTTTATAGTCCTAGACGATCCACCTGGACGATGTCCAAAAATAAGTAATTCTTAAATAGATATGGCGGCAGATTCTTTCTATTTTGAGCCTATCATCCTGGCCGATACAAAATCGTCCGTGTCTCTCCTTTAACCTCCACAGCTAGGCGGAGAAGCCCTTCCAAAATCACTTCCACTTTCCCCGGTGCGGTGGAGTCGCCGAGTCCTTTGACACCAAAGTGATCTTCTTCTTTAGTGAACTTCCCTCAAGATGAGCCTTGAATCTGATGGTATTCAGGTGCGAGCTTGCCGGAACATTCGTTTGGAACCCCCTCCACACTCGCTTGAGTACCCTTCATAGGATCTTCTCCCTCTCTCAAACTTCACCCTTTCCTCACTCCCTTTCAAGCTCTCTCTTTAATTTTTCCCTAAAAGAACAAAGCTAGAATTGTTGCCAAAGACACTTATAAAGTGTGATGTCGTATCTTAAATATAAGATCTCAAAACGAGCTCATTAATACAAGTTGCCGACATTATAAACCAGGAAGATACTAATATCATCCTGTATGATCAGTGCAATTTAAGCCCAATCAGCTGGGACTATTTGAGATGATCAGAAGAAGTTTGTTCATTTTGTCCAGGATGATAATATATCGTCCTTGATGATCATAACAGAATGTGGAATATCATCCTGAACATTGCCCTGAAAAATAGCTATCCAGTGTCCAATCATCCAGCAGATCGTCCTAGCCGATTTTACGATCGTCCAGGATGATTTTATCATGTATTCAAGTCATAATTGCGTTCCTTAAATTCTAGGGAAATTTTGAAAAAATTGTCCTGGACAATATTTTATAGTCCTGGACGATCCACCTGGACAATGTCCAAAAAAATAAGTAATTCCTAAATAGACTTGGTGGCAGATTCTTTCTATTTTGAGTCTATCATCCTGGCCGATACAAAATCATCCAGGACGATGTGTTTTGCATAATGACGGTTGCTTTAATGAGGATGCCCTAATTAGGGTTTCTGCCTTTGAACAGATTGTCCAAGACGATATAAAATCATTCCGGATGATGTTACCAAAAACAGTAAACTCTAGGGAACAGTCAAAAATCTTCTAAGTTACAAAGCATCAGGAGCCAAACCAAATACACTAGACTCAAGAAAGGAAAAAGGGTACAAACTGACTCAGACCTAGTCTACCCAATCTTGAGCTGGTTCCAAATTGCAGTCTGATCATGTGGACCTGAAATGTCAGTAGATAAGGCAGTCGTAGAGAAATAAGAATGTTTGCTGTCATCAAAATCATAAATCATATTAACAAATCCGCAATAATTCCAACTAAGCAGCATCCCAATGAATACAACCAAATCCAAAATTCAACAAGAATCTCCCACTTCACTCTATAACCACTCCAACACTTGCTCTATTTGATTTCCAAAGCAATACATCAATGCTAATCTTAAAGCACTCCAGAAGAGGAGGGTGCCAAAACCTAAAAAAAGTTAGGAAGACTGATTAACACCCCAGTAATCTGAGACAATTTTATTTTGAAGTGAAATAGGTACAAAATTGATGACTTTAAAAGCAATAACAACAATACTCTCTTCCACTCCCCCATGCTTCAGTTTAGTTCTACTATTTGGAGAAAATAATAACGATGCAAAATAAATCTTAACAAAGAAAGGATTCATTACCACTACCCTCTCCAACTCCATGAAACATTCCTGAAATGAACCAAAAACTGGAACAAGGAATCCCTATGATTTTAGAAAACTGATTAATTGTAATAGTTTAGGACAAGTAGCTGCTATATGGTCAATGTTTTCCACTTCATCACAACCTCTTGGACATAAGTTACAATATGTTTGTCTTCTATACATCAAAAAATTTATTGTTGGAATAACATTATTGAGTATCCACTACAGGAAGAGTTTTACTCGAGGATTAAGCTTTATTTTGTTAACCCATAACATATAATCCAAATCATTATCATCTATTAACCAAGCATTTATAATAAGAGCAAAAATAGTCTTTCCCATCATTTTGAACTATAGCTCCATACAATCTTCAACCAAATCTGGGCATATTTCCACATGGATGATCATCTGCATAAGGTCATCCCAAAAAAACTGCTTAAATTGAGTGATCTTCCACAAACCATCTTCATTGAATAAACTCAAAGTAATGTTTTCCTCATCCTAATACGTAATGAAAGTAAGCCATTTATAGTACTTTTATCAAGTATCCAAACATCCTTAAGGATATTAATTGAAGAACCTGAAGAAACTTTTCATTTGAAAATAATTTTGAGAGAACTCCATCCATCCAAAATGATTTTCCATGAAGCCGAGCCACTTTTCTTCCTCTCACCATTCCACCAATTACCTCCGTACTTTGCCAATAAATTCCTATTAGGAAGAGTATCTGATTTGTTTAGAAGATTCTGAATAAATTTTCCCTTAAAGGACACAACTTTGATACTGCCAAATAAAAACCATGTCCACCCAACTTCTTTGATTTACATAAGACATCTCAAGCCACAAAATGAAGCCCTTGGCTACTATCATGTTTATCCCATATATAATTTCTGCATATCTTATCAAATTCCTTCAAAATACTCAAAGGAATTAATGAATGTGTTGAAAGAAATGAAGGAACAAAAAGAAAAACTTATTTCAGCAAGATCATTGTCCCTATAAGATAGGGCTGCAAGCGAACCAAACGTTCGACGAACTACTCGTTGTTCGGTTCGATTAAAGCTCGTTCGTGATCGTTTAATTAACTAACAAACAAAATTGAACAATATTTTAAATACTCGATTCTTAAATAAACAAGCTTGAACACTAATGTGTTCAGCTCGTTTATGTTCGCGAACAACATCAGTTGATGTTCATGAACAAGCTCGATAAAAAGCTCGATTCGAGTTCGATTAAATATAAAAACTTTAATTATACCATAATATAATATAATTATTTTTTATTAATAAATTTTAAAGTAATAAAATATTATAACATATGTTCATATAAATTAATCATATTTTCATTTTAAATATACAACTGCTTTTATTTTAGAAATTTCATTTCATGAACAAGAAATATTTCATATTTGTCCATGTTTGTTAGATTGTTTGTTTAGAATGTTCATGAACAAATTTAATGTTTGTTTGTTCAATAGATTGTTTGCGAGATATGTTCACGAACATAGCTCGTTTAAAGCTCGATAAGCACTAAACAAACGAACATGAACCAAACATGAACACCCTTAAATTAAACGAACCAAACATGAACACAAATAATAAAGCTCGAATCAAACACGAACCAAACGTGAACAAGCTAATGTTAAACAAACACAAACATGAACACTCACATACTCGGCTCGGCTCGGTTCGTTTGCAGCCCTACTATAAGAGAAATAAACCTATTTCCTCATGAATTCAATCTTTTTCAAAGATTTATCTAGCAAATGTTGAAAATTAGATTTCATCAATCTTCTTAATGCAATTTTAATACCCAAATATTCCATTTCATCCACGATCTTAAAACCCAACAATTTAAAGATTTGGTTACACTTCGTTTTTATAATAGATTTACCCAAAAATATAAAAGATTTATTTAAATTTATGACTTGAGCTATCCATTTACAATAGTCCTGGAGAATCTTCTTTATCTTCTTGATATTCATAAACTTAGCATATGAAAATAAAAAAATGTCATCTACATACAATAAGTGAGAATTCTTCTAAGCATTTGATGATATTCTAATACCAAGATTTATGCCTATATTAAAAAAAGCATTTAAAAGTAGTCGTGAGAACATAATAAAGATTAACCCTCCATAGTATTACGATTACCAAATTATTCCATGATCAATTTTTTGAAGGTTTTTTAAAACACTATTTTTGAAGCTTGGCTTTGATACCAATTGAATGTACAAGATACGCCAAGAGCGGGGATGAATTAGAAATTTTTGAAATAAACAAACAATCCTAAGTAAGAGTTATATATATATATTTTTTAATACAAAACTTAACTTGATGCAGAAGCGAATGATTAAAAACACGAGTGCAACAATAGTGGTGACATTTTAAATAACACAACAAAGATCTAAAATAGAATTTTTACCAAGCAGTTATAGTAAATGTAAAATGCAAAACATAAGTAAAGTGCAGTAAATGGAAAAAACACACCATAAGATTTATAGTGGTTTGGTCACTTGACCTAAGTTCACTCACTGGAGTCCTCTGCTAAGGGAATTTCACTACTCAAAAGTAATTCTCCTTTTGCTCCCACAATAAGGTTTAGAAGCCATTACAAATCCTTGCTTCCACCTTCCCCGGTATGGCAGAGTACCAAATGCTATGTCACCCTCGCGATGATAACAACAAACCTTCTCTTTTTTCTCCCTCCTAAAAAAGGTAGAGTACCTTTGAGGCCATAGACCTTGAAGGCTCCCCCCCTTAGAAAGCTCCCATAAGATTTTCTCGGGCCATAGGAGGAGCAAGCGTGCAGTAGGCTTGGAGTAACTGTGTAATCCCCTCACACTCCTTCTCCCTCACAAACTAGCCTTCTCCTTCCTCTCACAAACCCAAAATCTCATCAAGTAGCTCCTTCTCAAGAGTTCCCCTTCCTGTCACGTTGCTCCCTCATATATGTTTCAAAATACAAAAGTATCATATATAAATCAGGCTCCAAGAAATCCTAAATTTTTAATTCAACTATTTTTATTTGTACAGTACGATCCAAGATCGTATAGTATGATTAGTTCAAAATAATGTTTGTCCTAGAATGAAGGAGTACGAACAGATAATTTTTTTGAATAATATCATACAGTACGATACAAATATCATCCAGTATAATATATTATATTTATTTTGTTCATATAGGATGAACACTGTGACGACCAAAAACTCATCTCTTTTTATGGTCTAGTATAATCTAATTCATACAGTATGATCTATTTAAAGCTTCAAGTCATCCGATATGATGTTTACATCATCTAATATGATTAGTTTAAAAATTAAGGGATCATTCGGTACGATGTTCGGGATAATCAAAAATTACGTCAGCTCATCAATTGGTATGAACCATATCATATAATATGATGACCAATTAGTAATTAATCCTTGCTTTAATTGACTAATCAAGGAGGATAATTTAAGTAAGTATTCAAATATTCATATTGTACGATTACATCATACCGTACGATCAGTTCAAGATTCAATATTTAAAAACTTACTTAAATTAATTTGGCAGCTAGGGTTTCATATTAAAAACACATTATATAGTATAATAATGATCATATAATATGATTAGTTCACATAGAATAGTTGTTGATCCATAGTATTTCATGCAATACGATTTAAAATCATACAGTATGATCTACAAAAAATTAAAAAATTCAATTAAAAAAAACTCTCTCCTTATATATGTGCATGGTTGCTCAGGTTGCATACACGTTTTGGCCAGACTCAAGAAAAGAAAAAAAAAATTAAAGAAAAACATAGAGTTACAGACTTCACATCCTATTCTACCCAATCTCGAGTCTTTTATTGTCTTGAGTAATATGTGATATCCCTGAAATGTTAGTACTGAAAGATAAGAGAAACATTCATAAAATTCAATGAATAATAAGATAATTCAATCAACATTATTTGTCATCATCAAAATCTCAGGGTAGCGGTCATGGACTGCAATAATCTCTTCCATTTTGATAATGTCAAATAATGTTGTCGATAAGCAAGTTAGTATAAAATTTTTGTTTTTGTTTTTTTGTTTTTAAAGTAAACATAAAAACATGAATAAACACATGAGCAGATAAATAAACATGCATTTCATTGGAAGTAAAAAAGACATGAAAAATATGACATCGAAATGAGGCATGCTAACTAAAGTAGACAACAAACTTCTCACCATTTTAAAATCACCAAAAAGAGGAGTACCAAATAAAAACTTAGAAAAATATAAGACTATGACATATTTAAAAAGTAGGATCCTGATCAGGAGGTGGTGGAGGTGGCTGAAAGAAGTGGTGGATTAATGTGAACTATTGATTGTTAAAATAGTTGCTATTTGCATGCTTTACATTTTTACAACTTGTATAGTTTTGATGATTCCAAACATTATTGTTCAAATGTGTAGTTATCTCCTAACAATTTTAGAAGTTTGTATTTGCTCTTGTGTGTACTAACATTTCAGGAAAATTAGACTCCAGACTACGAATACTTCAAATCAAATTCAACATGAGATACTTTGTGAATTTGAAGCTTGTATTTTTCTTTGAATTAAATTTGAAAGGGTGTGATTGTAATTGAGTGAATAAAAACATACACACACATATAAGGAGATCATATTTAAGTTATACTGATCGTACGGGATGATATCAGATCGTACGGGACGATCAGACAGTTATCTCCTATTGAGCACATAGAACGAATAGGAACTGGCTTGAAAATCTTTCTAAGTCCTATTTGTCCGGGACGAAATTAATTATCGTCCAGGACGATCTGGTCTCTGTAAAATTTTCATCCTTACGAAATTAATTATCGTCAGAAAATGAGTTTCTCTCTATAAAATTTTCATCCAGACGAACTTAATTATCGTCCAGGACGATCTGGTCTCTGTAAAATTTTCGTCCAGACGAAATTAATTATCATCAGAAAACGATCTGCTCTTTATAAAAATTTCATCCAGACGAACCAATTTTTGTCCAGACGATTAACCGACTTAGAACAGTTTTCAGCAGTTTTCTAGACCGACCTAGTAATAACCATTCGTACCGGATGAACTTAGTTCATACGGGACGATCAGTGTGTACGAAGACATTTCGTACACATATATAAATAGGGTCATTTCAAAGCGTTTAAGTAAAATTGTCCAGGACGATCCACGATCGTACGGGACGATCAACTGCGTACAGAATTGAAAACATGCAGTTTTTGGATGGTTTTCTTGTCTTTTGAATAAATAGTCCAAATTAGACTACCACCCAATCTCTTTTTCATTTGATCTTCATGCCTCTTGAGAGAATAGCTAAGGAGAGAGTGTGAGAGTGCATTCAAAGTTGGATTCCTACCACTGGAGCATGAAGGCTTCACTTGGAGTTCAAAGGTAAGAATCTCTACTTGTGAATTGAGATTACTTCACTCTTTTTTTTCTTCCTTCTAGATTTCTTGTGAGAAGATCTGTCAAAAAGATCTGATTCGCTGCCGACACTTGGAGAGTGTGAATAGCCGAAAGGATTGCTTCCTATACTTGGAGAGTGTGAATAGTTGTAGGGTTCTCTGCCCACACTAGGAGAGTGTGAAAGGACGGTAGGGTTCTTTGCCCACACTAGGAGAGTGTGAAAGGATGGAAGGATTCTTTGCCCACACTAAAAGAGTGTGAAAGGACGGATGGTTCTCTGCCAATACTGGGGATTGTGTAAAAGGATGACGGTTCTCTGCCGCACTGGGTAGTGGTGAAAAGAGTGTGTTGTAAAGGCTTCTCCGCCTTGTTGTGGGTGCAAAAGGAGAATCACTTTGTGGTATTAGTGCAATACTCGGAGGGTGCCTCCGGGGAGTGGATGTAGGTCTGGTTATAGACCGAACCACTATAAATCTGGTGTCATTTATTTTATAGTTTTTACGTTTCCGCATTTTATTTTTTAAGTCTTAAAAACTATGTGGTTGAAAAAATTTTTCTACAAAACTTAAAAGAAATAATTTTTATTTCGGTTCAACATAATTTTAAAAGAGGGCTTAAAATTTTTTAAACTACCAATTCACCCCCCTCTTGGTAGCCTTTGGGACATTAACTTAGGCTTAACAACCTATTTACTAGACTCAATAAGTGGTATCAGAGCTTCATTTGAAAATCATAAGTTTGAACTACTTTTTGATTAACGTAGATGGCTACATTTGGAAACTGAAACACACCTGAGGGTTACTCTATCACTAGACCTCCACTGTTTGAAAATATTCCTTTTGATTTTTGGAAAACACGCATGTCTACTTTCTTACAGTCACTTGATTATCGCATGTGGATGCTAGTCCAAGAAGGTTACACAAAACCAACTAGATTAGTTGATGGAGGTAGGGTAGAAACACCTTATGCAGATTGGAATATAGAAGAACGTGACTTAGCACAATTAAATGCCAAATGTTTAAATAGTTTCTTTTGTACTTTAAAATATGAAGACTACATGCGGGTTTCCACTTGCAAAAGCGGAATGGACATATGGGATAGACTTTGTATAACTTATGAAGGGACAAATGAGGTTAAGCAATCAAGACTCAATATCTTGTTACATGACTATGAATTATTTCGCATGAAACCAAATGAATCTATTTCAGACATGTACACAAGATTCACATAAATTGTCACTTCTTTGCATGCACTTGGTAGGAAATTAACTAATGCTGAAATGGTCAATAAGATTCTTCATTGTTTACCTACTGCTTATGATGCTAAAATTACTGTAATTACAGAGTCTAAAGATCTAAGCATTTATTCTATTGACAATCTTCTTGGTTCACTCATTGCTTATGAGCAAGGAGTAAGTCAAAGAAAGATTGATGCAGGTGAACCACGAAAGGACAAGAATATTGCACTAAAGGTAGAAGAGTTAGAGAGTGAACACTCACAACCTGAGGATGAAGACGATATTGCATTGATGACTAGACAATTCAGAAGCTTTTTAAAGAGGAAGCAGAAGAGACGCCAACAATGGAGTAGAGGTAAGTATAATAGAAATGGCAAGGTTTCTAATGAAGTGATTTGTTATGAATGCAGGAAACCAGGTCATATCAAGACTGATTGCCCAAAACTCAAAGCCACTCCTAGCAAGGAGAAGGTAGAGGAAAAACCAATGGTAAAGAAGGGCAAGAAGAAGTTTCAAAGAGCTTTCTGGGCGGACTCAGCTTCAGATTCATCTGAGACTGAAAAAGAAGAAGTCATCAACCTTTGCTTGATGGCAGATAATGTTGATCAATCGGATCAAGAAGAGGTATGTGACTTAACTTATGATGAATTATTTGAAGTTTCTGAACACATGCATGATGCATATAGGAAAATGAAAAAGATGCATGCTAGTGTAAGTTTTGAATTGGAAGAGCTTAAGAAGGAACATGAAATCCTTAGGAAAGATCATGCATTAATAGATAATAACCACATGAAACTTCTTGATGAATATGAAGACTTGAATAAGAATTTTGAGAATTTAAAATCCTCCTATGCTGAACTTGAAAAAGAATTTCAGAATTTTAAGAATGAATCTGAGAGCAAGACATATAGAATCAATTATACTAATCGAATCTTGAAAGATATGAATTCATTTTACAAACTCACAATAAGAGCTCTCGAGGATAATAGGAACCCCCCTAAACTTGAAGATTTTACAAATCCTAAATATTATCCTAAATTCATGAAATCCCTTAGAAGATAATCATATGGAAGAAAACATAGGAATATTTTTCCTAATGTTAAATGTAATAATTGTGAATTTTTGGGACATATATCTCACACCTGCACTTTAAAGATGAAAACTAATTGGTGTGGAGAACTAAGATGCATAAACCTAGACATATAATACATGCATCTGATTATAAATTTCATAAAGGTGAACCCAAACATGTTTGGGTTCCCAGGTCTAACATTTGAGAATTTTGTAGGAGTGCTCTCACACAAGACCTCGTGAGAGCATATGGTACCTGGACAGCGGATGTTCAAAGCATATGACTAGAGATACTACTCAATTCATAACGCTGGAAGCCAGGAGTGGAGGCAAGGTTACACTTGGAGATAATACTACAAAGAAAGTGATTGGATCAGGTATGATTGGAAATTTGAAAAACTTTTTCATAGACAATGTGTTATTAGTTGAAGGCTTAAAACATAATTTATTAAGCATAAGTCAGCTATGTAATAAGAGCTATAATGTAAAATTTTTACCTACTAGCTGCATAATAAGCCTAAATGGGAAAAATGTTTTAAATGGAAAAAGGGTAAACAATGTTTACATGCTAGATTTAAATTGTATTCAATCTCCTACTACTTTTTTTTTTTAAAACTGTTTCTGATGAATCATGGCTTTGGCATCGGAGACTTTGTCATTCTAGTATGAAAAACCTTAGAAGAATTACCCAAAAGAACTTAGTGAGAGGTATACCAAAACTAGACTTTACTAAGGACCACCTTTGTGATACATGTCAATTAGGAAAACAAGTGAAGTCCTCTTTTAAGTCCAATAAAGATCTTAGGACCAGTAAACCTTTAGAAATTCTACACATGGATCTTTTTGGACCTTTAGGAACTATAAGTGTAGGAGGGAAGGTATACGGATTTGTTATAGTGGATGATTTCTCAAGATTCACTTGGGTTAGATTTCTTTTTCATAAGAGAGAATCGTTTGAGGAATTCAAAAAATTTTCTACTTGGATTCAAAGGAAACTAGGGAGTGAAATAATTTCTATACAAAGTGATCATAGAGAAGAATTTGAAAATAAAAGATTTGAAAATTTCTGTAAAGAAAAAGGGATTGATCACAATTTTTCTGCACCTAGAACACCTCAACAAAATGGGGTAGTTGAAAGGAAAAACAGAATATTAATAGAAGCCGCCCGAGCAATGTTGGCAGAATACTCAGTTCCTAGATATTTTTGGGCTGAGGCGGTTAGTACTGCATGTTATGTTCTGAATAGGGTGAATGTGAGATTAAATTTGAATAAAATACCCTATGAGTTCCTAAAAGGTAGAACACCTAATTTGTCTCATTTGCATGTATTTGGTTGCAAGGTGTTCCTACATAATAATGGAAAATCTGCCTTAGGAAAATTTGATCCAAAATCAGATGAAGGAATTTTTGTTGGATATTCAAGTGTTGGAAAATCTTATAGGGTATTCAACAAAAGAACTTTAGTCATTGAAGAAACCACACATGTTATATTTGATGAATGTGGAAATTTGGAAGAGCCAAATGTTGTTGAAGAAGAGATTGAAGAAAACTCCCAAAAGATTGATAGATTAAATATGGAAGAAAATGTGAAAGAGAATTTGGAAAGAGAAAACCCTTTGCCTAGAGATTTGAGATTTTCTAAAAACCACCCAAGAGAATTGATTATAGGTAAACCTAGTGAGGGTGTTAGAACTAGGAGTGGATTAAACAAGGAAGTCAATCATTCAGCCTTTATTTCAACAATAGAACCCACTAATATTGATCAAGCACTTTCTGATGAATTTTGGATATTGACCATGCAAGAAGAGTTAAATCAATTTGTAAGAAATAAAGTTTGGGAATTAACTACAAGGCCAAAAGATCAAAGTGTTGTTGGAACCAAGTGGGTGTTCAAAAATAAAATGAATGACTCAGGAGTAGTCATTTGAAATAAGGCTAGATTAGTTGCTAAGGGGTATAATCAAATTGAAGGAATTAATTTTGAGGAGACTTTTGCCCCTGTAGCTAGACTTGAAGCAATTAGGGTTTTACTAACCTTTGCCTATTTTTAAGGTTTTAAATTGTTTCAAATGGTTGTCAAGAGTGCCTTTTTAAATGGGGTAATTGAGGAAGATGTTTTTGTAGAACAACCTCCAAATTTTGAAAATTTTAAATACCCAAATCATGTTTTCAAGTTAAAAAAGGCATTATATGGAATGAAACATGCACCTAGAGCTTGGTATGAGAGGTTGAGCACCTTCCTACTTGAAAGATCTTTTGAAAAAGGAAGTGTGGATACAACTCTCTTTTTAAGAAAATTTGGAAAGGATATACTCATTGTTCAAATTTATGTGGATAACATCATCTTTGGATCTTTAAATAAAAATCTTTGTGATAATTTTTCTAAAACAATGAGTAATGAATTTGAAATGAGTCTAATGGGAGATTTAAATTACTTTATAGGATTTAGCATTAAGCAACTTGAGGAAGGTGCATTTCTTAGTCAAACTAAATATATTAAGGACATCCTCAAAAAATATGAAATGGACAATGCTAAACCTGTTAGTACAGCAATGAGTTCCTCAGTTCAGTTGGATAAGGACCTTAAGGGAAAATCTATTGATCAAAAGAAATTTAGAGGAATAATTAGATCTTTACTTTACTTGACTGCTAGCCGACCAGATATTATGTTCAGTGTTTGCTTATGTGCTAGATTTCAATCAGATCCAAAAGAATCACATTTGACAGCAGTGAAAAGGATTTTAAGATATTTACTAGGAAATCAAAACTTAGGGATTTGCTATCCTAAGTTTAGCTCTTCATTTAAAATTATTGGATACTCAGATTCTGACTTTGCAGGCTGTAGAGTGGATAGGAAAAGCACTTTTGGAACATGTCAATTAATTGGAAATTCATTAGTTTTATGGTCTAGTAGAAAACAAAATTCAGTGGCACTATCTACTGCAGAAGCAGAATACATTGGATTAGGAAGTTGTGTGGCACAAGTACTTTGGTTAAAACAACAGTTGATTGATTTAGGATTAACTATAGGCACTATTACAATTTATTGTGACAATACTAGTGCTATTTGCATTTCCAAAAATCCTATTCAACATTCTAGAACCAAACACATTGACATAAGGCATCATTTCATAAAGGATCATGTATCCAAGGGAGAAATTGAACTCACACATGTTTCAACTGAAAATCAACTTGCAGACATTTTTATAAAACCTTTAGCCTTTGATACCTTCAGTACATTAAGAACAAGGCTTGGTGTTATTGATTTGAATGCTTAAATAAAAATGTTTTTACAACATTGATATTTATGTTTTCTTAGTTTATTTGTCTTTGATTTTTGTTTTGAATTTTTTGATTTTTGAGTGTTTTGATTGAGTTTATTTTAGAGTTTGTGGTTTTGCCTTTGTTTTCTGTGTTTCGAATGTTTTGTTGTGTTGGTGTTTATTTTTAGTGGTTGTTTTAGTTTGTCTTTATTAAAAAGTTCAGTGTATTTTCTTAGTTGTTTTAATATTATGAAATGAATATGTAATCCTTTTCATTAATATCAATGCATGTTGTACTTGATTCAAATTTGGTTTGTTTTTGGAATGTGGTTAATTTTTATGAATTTCATTAGTCTTATTTAATCTTAATTGTGCTTAAATTAGATTGTAATTTGAGATTAATTACATTAGAAAATCTAGTCTTTCTAAATTTAAAAGTTGTTTATAACTTGTTATAATTAAAACTTTTAAATTCATGTCTATTCATTTAGACTGCATAAAAGTTAATATTATTATTGCAATATAGATGTTTTCTTATTTTGTATTTCTATGCTCAAGTGATATTTATGCACTTAGAAATATTTGAAATTTTAGATTATTGATTTTGGAAAGATTTGGTCTCAATTACTCTTGGAAATTGTACAAATATTACAAAAATCAAAAGGAATGCGCAAAGGTTCACAAATATGAAAAAGATGCACAAAATTAGCCCAATGTCAAAAGATGCACAAAAATGTGCCCAAAAATTTGAAAAAGATGCGTAAAGCGCCACATGTTGTAATTTTCTTCTTTCCAAATTCTTTCAATCTCTTAATTCAAATTGATCTTATGTTCATTTATATTTTATTGAACTTTGAAATATAGAATTTTTATACATCTCTCTTGTAATGATTTTCTATATTCGAATGTCTAAATTGAATCATGTCTTTGATAAATTCTTCTTACTTACAATGTTATATCACTTCTTAAATTTTATGAATTTCTATGATTGACCTAATGTTATTAGTTTTAGATTGCATACCTTATGACAATCACCATTTAGATTAAATTTTTAAATGAATTTCATATAATTACTTACATTTCTTGTTTATTTCTTCTTCACTTTTTGTTGTTGTCAAAAAGGGGGAGAAATTATTATGTTTGTATGTTTTATTTCTATTGTGTTTGTATGTTTTGTTTTGTTTTAATTGTTTTGTTTGCATTTGGGTTTTGTGTTTAACTTTGTAATTTTGTTAAAAAAAATTTTTGAAAAACAAATTTTTTTTTTGTTCTTTGGTTCAAAATGCCTCATTATTTTCATGTATTCATCAATTCAGGGGGAGTTTAGGAGATTTGCTTAAATTGAAATCATACAAACAATAATTGTTTTGCCATCATCAAAAAGGGGGAGATTGTTAAAATAGTTTCTATTTGCATGCTTTACATTTTTGCAACTTGTATAGTTTTGATGATTCCAAACATTATTGTTCAAATGTGTAGTTATCTCCTAACAATTTTAGAAGATTTGTATTTACTCTTGTGTGTACTAACATTTCAGGAAAATCAGACTCCAGACTACGAAAAGTTCAAATCAAATTCAACATGAGATACTTTATGAATTTGAAGCTTGTATTTTTCTTTGAATTAAATTTGAAAGGGAGTGATTGTAATTGAGTGAATAAAAACATACACACACACACACATAAGGAGATCATATTTAAGTTATACTGATCGTACGGGATGATATCAGATAGTACGGGATGATCAGACAGTTATCTCCTATTGAGCAAATATAACGAATAGGAACTGGCTTGAAAAATTTTCTAAGTCCTATTCGTCCGGGACGAAATTAATTATCGTCCAGGGAACTGGTCTCTGAAAAATTTTTGTCCAGACGAAATTAATTATTGTCAGAAAATGAGTTGCTCTCTGTAAAATTTTCGTCCAAACGAACTTAATTATCGTCCAGGACGATCTGGTCTCTGTAAAATTTTCGTCCAGACGAAATTAATTATCGTCAGAAAATGATCTGCTCTCTATAAAAATTTCATCCAAACGAACCAATTTTTGTCCAGACGATTAACCGACTTAGAACAGTTTTCAGCAGTTTTCTAGATCGGCCTAGTAATAATCGTTCGTACTGGACGAACTTAGTTCGTACGGGACGATCAGAGTGTACAAAGATATTTCGTACACATATACAATTAGGGTCGTTTCAAAGTGTTTAAGTAAAATCGTCCAGGACGATCCACGATCGTACGGGACGATCAACTGCGTAGAGAATTGAAAACTTGCAGTTTTTGGACGGTTTTTCATGTCTTTTGAATAAATAGTCCAAATTAGACTGCCACCCAATCTCTTTTTCATTTGATCTTTGTGCCTCTTGAGAGAATAGCTAAGGAGAGAGTGTGAGAGTGCATTCAAAGGAGGATTCCTACCACTGGAGCGTGAAGGCTTCACTTGGAGTTCAAAGGTAAGAATCTCTACTTGTGAATTGGGATTACTTCACTCTTTTCTTTCTTCCTTCTAGATTTCTTGTGAGAAGATCTGTCAAGGAGATCCGGTTCGCTGCCGACACTGGAGAGTGTGAATAGCCGAAAGGATCGCTTCCTACACTTGGAGAGTGTGAACAGCTGTAGGGTTCTCTGCCCACACTAGGAGAGTGTGAAAGGACGGTAGGGTTCTCTGCCCACACTAGGAGAGTGTGAAAGGACGGAAGGGTTCTCTACCCGCACTAGGAGAATATGAAAGGACAGATGGTTCTCTGCCAACACTGGGGATTGTGTAAAAGGATGATGGTTCTCTACTGCAACGGGTAGTGGTGAAAAGAGTGTGTTGTAAAGGCTTCTCCGCCTTGCTGTGGGTTCAAAAGGAGCGTCACTTTGTGGTATTAGTGCAATACTCAGAGGGTGCCTCCGGGGAGTGGATGTAGATCTGGTTATAGACCGAACCACTATAAATCTGGTGTCATTTACTTTATAGTTTTTACGTTTCCGCATTTTATTTTTTAAGTCTTAAAAACTCTGTGGTTGAAAAATGTTTTCTACAAAACTTAAAAGAAATAATTTTTTTTTCGGTTCAACATAATTTTAATAGAGGGCTTAAAATTTTTTAAACTACCAATTCACCCCCCTCTTGGTAGCCTTTGGGACATTAACTTAGGCTTAACAACCTAATTACTATACTCAACATTGATCAATCGAAGAAAATCTTTCCCCAAACTATCGCATGTCCTCCTCATACTATTGGTGTTTTTCATGGATGTGAGTGTTAAGATAGGTTTGGAGTTGGTCATGTAATTTGATTATATCATCATGAGGATAAGCAGGTACAGGTCCTCATTGTGGTGCATGTCTTCTTGGTGGAGCAGGTTCTCCTGCTGGAGCAACCTCCCCTTCTTCATCAAATTTCAGCTCATCTTGCACTTGGTCCTGATGAAATAAAATATGAAAGGAGGCATCCATATAGATAATAGGTAGATTGTTGGGTTCACTAGGATGGGTTAGCTAGTATTTACGGCGAAGATTGTATTCTATGTGGTGGCCAAGAGCTAAATTGAGTTTTTTGAGGATGCTAGGAAGGCAAACTAGGGTCATGTTCTGGATATAGTTAAGAATTAAGTCAACTTCATCAAACTTAATATTTTACATGATTAGGTAGGTTACAACATATAGGATTTTTGTCATGCATATCCTATATCCTGCTTTGGGTATGATTGATATTCTAAGAACAAGTTGAATGATGCGGGTGTTTTGGGTTAAAGATTGAACAAGTGGTTGGTGTTGGTTTATGGAAATATTCATAAGAATTAGATTGACAGAACTACAGTTAAATTTGTTTGTAATGAAAGAGTGGGATCTAGGACCTTCACTAGAAAGCTCGATATATAGAGCGAGGTCTGCCTTGAAAATTTCTATATTTTACAGGTAAAATTTTTAGTGATGTTAATCCCTTGTGAACTATCCCAAGGCTAACCAAGAGGGGGGTGAATTAATATTTTTTAAAATTTATCAAATAAAAACACAATCTTAAACAAAACCAATAATCACCACAAGAAAATCAAAGAGCAGAAATTTAATATAGAAAAGCAGTAAGAAAGAACACGCATAAATTTATAGCGGTTTGGTCAACTTAACCTACATTCACTCCTCGAAGCCTCACCTTCGGGTATTGCACTTAACTCAGTGACTCTCCTTTTGCTCCCACAGTAAGTTCAAGAAGCCTGTACAAATATCATTTCCATCCGACTCCGATGAGATAGAGAACCAAACTCTTTTTTCTTCCTATTGAAGCAGGCAAAGAACCTTAATATGTTTCTAAAGTAGACCTCTCTCAATCCTCTAAGGAACTAGGGATGACGACCGGAGAAGACAACTTGGATACTTACTTGGAGCAACCTTTATGAAACCCCTCACAAACTCCCCCTCACAAGATCCTCTCTCTCATCTATACTTTCCCTCTCCTCTTAGCTCTCTCACATCTAGATAGCAGTAATATATATAATATTAGGTAAACAAAAGTTTTATATATAAGAGCTCCAAATTTTCTCTTAATTACAACAAACTTACATTATCATCCACGATGATCGCTGGATCATTCTATATGATTAGTTCAAATCATTGAGTATCATCAAGAACATCGCTTTGAATGCATGCCTAAACGATGGAAAAGTAAACTGATTGTCCCGGACAATTTCACAATCGTCCCAGATGATTAGTTCAAAATGACAAATATCGTCCAACATATTGCCCTAATTGCATGTTTGGAAGATGGAAAAATAATTGGTCATCGAGGACGATTATCGATCATCTCTTTAGATTAGTGCAAAAATAATACACATTATCAAGAAAATCATTCAAGTCTTCTGTGAAGAAACTAAGATTTGTTTATTTTATTAATCATCCCGTACAATCCTGCAATCATCCCGAACGATATGATCGTTCAATCAAATCTTAATTTTTTTCCTTAATTACCATACTAATTTAGGCATAATTGCACTTCATTATCAAGGATGTGTCCTAGATGATGTCCAAAAATAAAACATGCCTAAGCAAATCTAGCGGATGATTCTTTCTGATTTGAGTCTATCATCCCGCATGATGCTAATATCATCAAGGACAATTTGCTTAATTATGGCTGCCTTAACCAGGATGCTTTAATTAGGGTTTATATTTTTAATAGATCATCCCCGAAAATATGATCAAAATGAGAAAACTCTAAACAAACATAATTTTTCCCCCTAGTGTGTGTGTGCAAGGTTGCTTAGCACCAGGACCCACATGGTTATAAATGACTCAAGAAAAGGTAAAAGATACTTAGCATACATTATAAGCTTACCCAATCCTATTCTACCCAATCTGAGCTGACTTGATTTGCAATTGACCTTGTGGACCTGAAATGTTAATAGGCAAGGTAGTCATTGAAAAACAGAATTATTATAAATATTTGCTATCATCAAAATTATAATTCCTGAATTTAGATTGACAATAATCTCCCCCTTTTTTATGATGGCATGTAAAAAACAATTTAAGTAGTTTAACAAAAAAAAAAATCAAGAAGTTCAAATTTTAATAAAAACAAATACTAAATAAAAAATAGTGCAACAAAATACTACCACTACACCCCTTTTTGACATCACAAAAAGGAGGAGGAATTCTAGAGATGGATGGAGATTATTAGAGAAGGCCCAAAACAACAAAAACAATAGTAAAAATTTAAAATAAATTATTGAAAAAGATTGTAAAAGAGATAAAAGGAATGAAGACAAGTGATTTTTTTATCAACGCATGAATATGATAAATTCTCTATGTGATTGAATTAAAAAAAATTGTAAGAATCAATGAGTTAACATCATCAAAATCTAAAAACTGATTGAACAACCAAACTGGTTAGCCCTAGCTCAAATTTCTCGCAGGGCAAACTATCTTTTGAAAACAAAGATCTAACTTAAAAAATTCAATTGGATAAGAAAGGAGATCCATTCAAAACTTGGTTCCTAAAAAATATCTTATAGAATAATATGCCAAAGTAATTAGTCATAATCATGAAAGTTGAAATCAAGCTTTTGAAAGTATCAAGTGACACATGAATTCTTCTAAGATGTAAAGGTTTGAAAGAGACGGAAGCTTGCTTTTTGTGGGCTTATTTTATACCTCTTGTCAATTGATTTGCGCACTTTGTACATCTTTTAATTTTTGAAACACTTTGTGTATCTTTTAATTATTTTTGGTGGTCATTGCGCATCTTTTCAGTTTTTCTTCTTTTTGGGCACATTTTATGCCCTTGTCATTCCATTTTTTTTTTTGCAAGATAGATTCCTTTAAAAACTTTTGAATATTCTCAATTGTGAGAATATCTTTCAGATATTAGAGGAAAAAAAACTCACTCTCAAATATAAGGAAGAATAAACCATAAAGCATAATCAAATTTATATGATAAATGAAATGACAAGATTATAAAAGCTTAAAGTGATTTAATGACTTTGAATATTATTTTAATAAGTTAGATTACCGTAGCAAGATAGAAAAGTTCTCAATCACAAAGTCTAGTTGTTAATTTGAAAAAGACTTTTATTTAAAAAAGAAAATCACACCACTAAAAGAATTTTGAGGAAGGGAAACAATCAACGGTGTTTCTTCCTTTAACTTATTTAGGTATGTTAAATGTTTACTACAAATTTTCAAAAGCAAAAATAAGGTACAAAATATCATTTCAGTAGTGATCAAAGAAAAAAGAAGTAAATTAAAATTACATAAATGAAAACCTGAAAAGAATGATAAAATAAATAAATAAAATTTAAGACAATATAAAGAAAAGAAAGTAACAAAAAAAGATCAAAAAATTAAATTCATAATTTCAGAAAGCACCAAGTTTATGCATTTATGTCAATCACTCCTAATTTGGTCCTTAAGATGCTGAAAGTGTTGAATGCCAGTGGTTTAGTAAAGATGTCAGCCAGTTGATTCTCAATTGTCATATGGTGTAACTCAATGTCTCCTTTAGTCATATTGTCTCTAATAAAAAAATGTATTTTGTCAATGTGTTTGATCCTTGAATGTTGGATAGGATTCTTAGAGATGTAAATGGCACTAGTGCTATCACACATGATTAAAATTGTGCCTACAGGTAATCTTAAATCCAAAATTTATTTCTTCAACCAAAGAATGTGGGACACACAGCTCTCTAAGGCAATGTACTAGGCTTTAGTAGTGGAAAGTGCAACAGAGTTTTATTTTTTACTAGACCAAGAGACTAAAGATTGTCCTATGAATTGGCTTGTCCTAGAAGTACTCTTTTTATCCACCCTACATTATGTAAAATTAGAATGAGAATATATAATAATCTTAAAAGAAGTGTTGCACCTAGGATACCAGATTTCTAAGTTTTGGGTCCCTAAAAGATATCTAAGAATTCTCTTAATAACAGCCAGGTGGGATTCTTTAGGATCACCTTGAAATCTAGAACAGAGATAAATACTAAATATTATATCAGGTCAGCTAGCTGTCAGGTAAAATAGTGATCCAATTATTCCTCTTTACTTCATTTGATCAATAAATTTTCCACTTGGTCCTTATCCAACTGAACACTAGAGGTCATGGGAGTATTTATTGGCTTGGTTTTATCCATTTTATATTTCTTTAAGATGTCCTTTATATACTTTGATTGATTTAGAAATATTTCATCATCCAATTGTCTTATGCTAAACCCCAGAAAGTAGGACAATTTTTCTATCATACTCATCTCAAACTCCTTACTAATTATTTTAGAAAAAACATCACAAACTTTTTATAGAAAGATCCAAAAAGTATATCATCAATATAGATCTGAACAGTGAGTAACTCATCTCCTACTTTCCTAAGAAAAGGGTGGTATTTACGCTCCCCTTAACAAACTCACTCTCTAGTAAGAATGTGCTAAGCCTCTCATACCAAATTTTGGGTGCTTATTTTAATTCGTATAAGGCCTTTTTTAATTTATAAATATGATTTGGAAATTAAGAACTCTCAAAACCTGGGTGTTGCTCTACAAACACATTATCTTTTATTACCCCATTTAAAAAGGAACTCTTGACATCTATTTGGAAAAGCTTAAATCCCTTATAACAGGCAAAGGCTAATAGCACTCTTGATGGCTTCCAATCTAGCTACAGGGGCAAAGGTCTCTTCAAAATCAATCCATTTTATTCGGTTGTACCTCTTAGCCACCAATCTCGCCTTATTCCTAACCAGCACACCAAAATCATTCATTTTATTCTTAAATACCCATTTGATTACAACTACACTATTTCCCATTGGTCTTTCTACAAGCTCCCAAATATCATTCCTAATAAATATATTTAATTCCTCTTGTATGGCTAAGATCTAAAACTCATTAGATAGGGTTTGATTGATGTTGGTGGGTTCAGTCATTGAGATAAAGGCAGAGTGGTTCACTTCGTTCTTAAGTCCATGCCTAGTCTTAACACTTTTAAAAGGGTCTCCAAAGATAAGTTCTTTAGATGACTCGAAGAATATCTCCAATTTCCAGGCAATGTATGTATAGGTTCTACCCTTTCCTCCATATTTGCATTTTCTAGTCCTTAGGTAATCTCACCCACTCCTTCAGTGTTTTGGGGCTTTCCCTCTTCTCCAAATTTTTAACTCCTTGGGAAATCTCTCCAACACCATCTTAATCCTCAACTCTAGACTTCTTAGGATCAGATTCATCAAACACTATATGAACAGTCTCCTCTACCACTAATGTCCTCTTATTAAACACCCTAAAGGATTTCCCAACACTTGAATAGCCTAAGAACTCTCCTTCATCAAATTTTAGGTCAAATTTCCCTAAGTGCAACTTCCCATTGTTAAGAATAAAAACCTTACAGCCAAAGACATGGAGGTGGAAATGGTTGGCTGTTCTACCCTTAAGAATCTCATAAGGTGTCTTATCTAGTTTGGCTCTAATATTTACCCTATTCAGCACATAATAAGCTGTGTTTATCGCTTCAGCCCAAAAGTATTTTGAAATTGAATACTCAACAAGCATGCCTCAACTAAGGTTCTATTTTTCCTTTCAGCTACCCATTCTCCTAAGGGGTCCTAGGAGTTGACAAGTTGTGGCTAATCCCTTTATATCACAAAAGTTTCCAAATCTCTCATTTTCAATTTCTCCCCCATGGTCACTATTGATAGCCAACATCTCACATCCTAGCTTTTTCTAAATCCAAGTGAAGAAGGATTTAAATTCATCAAAAGACTCACTCTTATGTGACAAAATTTTAATCCAAGTGAACCTCGAGTAGTAATCGACAATCACAAATCCATAGACTTTCCCCCTTAAGCTGGCAGTGCTAATGGGTCCAAATAAATTGATGTGAAGGACTTTTAAAGGTTTAAAGGTGATAATCCAGTTAATGGAATGGAAAGAGGATTAAACTTGATTCCTTAGTTGGCAGGCATCACATAGGTGGTCTTTAGAGAACTTAAGCTTGGGGACACCTCTAATTAGGTTTTTTGGGGTCACTCTTCTAAGGGTTTTCATTTTGGTATGACATAACCTTCTGTGCCTCAACCATGACTCGTCAGTAATAGTTTTTAAGCAAAATAAAGAAGCACATTCAATATTATTTAAGTCAAGCATGTAAATACTATTGATTCGCTTTCCCCAAAAAACATTATTATTATTTAAGATGATAATACAAGTATTTGCCAATAATTTTATAATTAAGCCCTTATCATAAAGTTGACTAATACTGAGCAAGTTGTATTTTAGTCCATCTGCAAATAAAATACTTTTAATCAAAAGGTTTCTAGAGTTTTTTATTATATCTAGGCCTATCACTTTCCTGGTGGTATTGTCTCCAAAAATAACCTTGCCTCCAGCCTTGGCCTCCAGCAAAATGAATTGGTTGGCATCTCTAGTTATAAGTTATGAGCATCCACTATCAAGGTACCACATATTCTAATGATGTTTTTTGTGAGGGCACTCCTATAAAATCATCAAATGTCAGATTTAGGAACCCAAACAAGTTTGGGTTCCTTCTTATGGAAAGAAGAATGCAATGTATGTGTATTATATTATGAATCATATAATTTGCGTCTCTACACCAAATGTGTACTATAATGAATAGTGCAAGTGTGTGAAATCTATCCTAACATACCACATAAAAAACATCTAACACCAGAAAAATGGTTTACTAATCTACTCAGGTGATGATGTTTATTTTTAAAATTATATGATAAATGCAATGATGGTTTATCATTTTCTAAAGCCATGAGTTTTGCTTTTAATGAATCATGCTCAATGATCAACTCAGAAAGCTTTTTATTTAACTCATCAAACTCATCAAGTAATGTCATATGATTGTTATCAAGTGTAGAGTGATCTTTAAATATAACTTCATATTCTTTTTGTAAATTTAAAAACTCTAATTTCAAACTAGTATACGATTTCTTAAGTTTCCTATATGATGCATGAATTTGTTAAGAAACTTCAAGTAGTTGTTTGTAGGTTAGTTCACTTACCTCTTCTTGGTCACTCTGAAAAAGATGATCGTATGCAATCAAGAACAAGTTTGTTCTCTCCTCTTTAGTTTCAGTCTCAGAAGAATTTGATGTAGAACCCTGTTGACCTCATTTTTGTATGAGGTCACTTGGACTACTCTTGATCCTAAATTAATTTCCAAATCAATTCAAAACTCTAGGATCCTTCTAGAATCTCGACCTTAGGATCTATTCTAGGTCCTAGGATCCTTCTAGACTTCAGACTTTGGGATCCATTTAGATCAAAAGTCAATCCAGACTTTTATTTGATCAAATCTAAAACCCAATTTAAAATCCAGAATTTAAGATCAAAATTCAAGGTCCAAAGATTTTGTCCTAAAGGCCTTTTCCGATGAATTTTCAAACACTTTGAAACCTACTCAAATGATCTCCGATTCAGAGTCTGTTAGTTGCATACTGATGAGATATGTCTCTAGAGGTAACCCTCCAAATTTGAGCCCATTCTGAGGTCTCTAACCCCAGAAACTTAATCAAAATTCATAGGTTGTAAAACCTTCAAATATTTACAGCCTATGCCACTGGACCTGTCACTTTAAAGATTCTGACCTTAGAACATTCACCAAAGCCTCTAGTCACTTCTAGACTTTTAATCTTGGTATTTTGAACACCAAACTGTAACTTTCTAGACCCACTTTGACCGCCAGCTGACCAGGGGTCAAAATGACCAAAATACCCCTATGGGGCTCAAATGGTGATTTCAAACCAAATGAACTTCGATTTGAACGCAACCGCCTCCAGCAAGTTTTAAATGTCATTTCAAATCTATTGGTCCAATTCCCAGGCCTTGGGTCAACTTGGTTGACCAAGTCAACCTAGTTGACCCAAATGGCCCTTTAAGGGTCCAAATAGGTGTTTTTGACCTAAATGACCTATTTAAGCTATGGAATCACTTCCATTGATTTTAAAAAGTCATTTCAAACCTGTTGAGCTTGATCTCGGACCCTGAGTCTAGCCGGTTGGCCAAGTCAACCAATTTTGGCTTAAGGGCCCATTAAGGGCCCATTAAGCCCTTTTGACTCAATTGACCCATTTAAACCATGGAATCACTTCTACCAGACTCCAAATGTTGTATCAAACCTGTCTAGACCAGACCGACACCCTGGACCCACCTGGTTGACCAAGTCAATCAGGATTGACCTAATCAGCCCTTAAGAGTTCAAATAGGTCATTTCAACCCACTTAGTCAAATCTAACCCTTTGAGCTCTCAAACTTAATCCATAAGATACTCCAAACCCACCAAAACTCATGTGAGGCCAAATCACCTTGAGTTTGATTTGGATTAATCCCATAGCACTCAAGTTCCACTCCTTGGCTCCAAAGCCAGCACCCTAGCTTTTAATATTCCACTCCATGCCACCTCAGCTGCCATGTGGCATGGGTAGTGGTCAAACAGTCAAACCAAGTGTTGAGAAGGGTCAAACTTGGTCAAAACCCATCTCAAACTTAATCTCATTTTAATCTAATCCATTCTAGCTATTTGAAAACCCTCTAGAACCTCCCTGCACTTCATCCAGACCCTTGAATCCAGATCAAAGGGTTTAAATCAAACCCACTTGCTCATATGAGGACAAAGTTCACTTTCCACGTGGCTTGTCCTCTTACCCTTGACTCCTTCTGCCTCAAACCACCCCAGGGGCAGGTGGCAAACAACTAGGGGCTCTCCAAATAAATCCCAGCCATCCATCTGGCTTGGAGACGTTTGAATAGGGAAAAGATGCCCTAGAGCCTTTGATTCTGACCTTAAGTCTCTCTCTCCACCTAGGCTCTCTAGAACACAGCCCCAAGTTTCTCTGAGCTTCCCAGATATCTCTCAACACATCCCCTCTCAAATCCGGCCGGTCAAAACGGTGGCCGACCATCTTCCGGCGAGCTCAATACCAAATCCATCTAAGGATTATTCCAGGCGATTCGTGGCGTTTCGGAGCTTGGAGTCAACTAGGAATCTACACTTGGACAATCTACAAGCTCAACCATCCCTTAAATGGTTCAATCCGTCCCTTATCGAGGTGAAAATACTAAACCCTAGCGTAAGACACATAGGGTTATTTAACTTTTTTTAGATCTCGTTTTAAGCCAAATGTTCTAATCCCCATTAATTCTGTTCATCATTAGAATGTCTGCTTAAATTTTCATTTAATTTGATAAAGTGTGTGAAGAGAACGAGCCATTTTAGTTATTAGGGCTCGGTTCGCACAGTTCTGTAACTGTGTGGTGTCGGGACCGTTGATCTTTTGATCAACGGTCATGATTTAGCCTTCCTGTGGTCTGTCCGACCGCGTCTGTCTTTTGTCCGCACGGGTTCCCGTTCAGCGAAATCCTGGGCGTCCGTTCGAAACGGCGGGATTGCTTCTCCGCCTTTCGATCTCTTCCCATTGAGATAATATGGCGGGATTTAATCACCGCCGTCGGATCAAATTCCCGCGGATCCGACGGCTACTGCCAGACGCTGACGAGGATTAGTGAAAACGCGTGGGACCCACGCGCTTTCTCAATCAAACGACAATCATTGCCCACCGCCGCCGAGGTTGCTGGACGAACCCGGAGAAGCCATGTGGAGCCGCTGCCAATTTTTTTAAAAAATGTTTTAAATAAGTTTTAAATCTTTTTTTTAATTACATATTGCTCTTAAATTAACTTAAAATTATTTTAAAATTATAAAAAAATATTTATTTTATATAAATATTATCAGCAAATTAAAAGTGTTAATTTAAAATTAATCTCAAATTAAAATATTAATATCTTTTAAAATATTTTAAATATTGATTAATTTAAGTTAATTTTTAATCAAAATGATATTACATGTTTAATGAAAATTAAAAAAAAAGGGTTTACTTTAAAATATATGTTGATATTTAAAATACATATATGTATTTTAATTTAAAAACTATTTTCAATATTTAAAACTCAATTTTATTTTTATTGATTTTAATTATTTGAATATGTTTAATATTTAATTAAATATTATATTAAATATTTTGAGAATTAAAAAATTTATTTCCAAATGATAAAAAAAATCAGTGGATCTCTCAATATTTAAAAATATTTTAGTTTGATAATATTTTGAATTATTTTCTTTTAAAACTTATATATTTATATATATAGGTTTATTTATACATATGTTTTAAAATTATTTTAAAATTATATGTATTTAAGTCTTTAAACTTTGGGAGATCCCCTTGAAATTCTAAGCATGGATTAAGGCTATTTGAATATAATTAATGGGGAATGAGATTCAATCAATGGACAATTACTTTGGTAAGTGTTCATTGATTAAATCTTTAATTATTTAACTTGTATTTAGTCTTTGCATGCTTTAGGTAGCACACACTTTCACTTAGTCTAAGGCTCTCCTAGACCTAGGAGTTGATTGCTATTGTGTGTTTATTTCATGCGTAGTCAAGGGTTAGTGAAAATCGTGATTTAAACCTAGTGAACCTAGTGACACAATTAAGGACAAAAAATTAAGGACTTTGATTAGAGAACTTGGAAAATTCATTATGATTAGGATACACTTCATTTGAACTTGAACTTTGAACATCTCAAACATAGTGACACTCTCAGCCATTAGAGAAAATTTCACTGATTTTTGAAGCCGTTAAGCTCCCTAATTAATTCTCCTAATTTTAAGCCTTAATTAAGCCTTAAAACCTTCCAGAAAGTCTAATAAATCAAATTTAAATCCAAAAATTATGTTTAACCCCTCTAGCTGACCATAATTAAACCCTTAACCAACGAAAATTAAAGCCAAAATTATTTGACAGCAATCTGAACCTTAATCTAATTTTAAGTGAAAATCAGTTTTTAATTAATATAATTAATTAATTATTATTAAAAATTCCAAAAATTTCCCAAACACTTGGGAATCTCTCCTTAGGTCATTTCTGACCTTTGGAGTTGATTTCAAGGAGTTTGCGATTCATTTGGAGAAAAGTCACAAAAAAGCCCTCTAATTAAGAAATTTCAAAAATTCATTAAGTATTCAAATCTTCCAATATCCATAACTAATTCTAGAAAAATCCAAATCACCCATACTCACTTGCATTCAACTCCCCATAAGGTCTAATATTTATTAAAAATATTAAATTCCAGAAATCTGTAATATTTCAAAAAGTCAACAAATTGGTCAAACCGTAGTTAAAACTAGTTCAAAACTTCAAACCTTTGTAATAAAATGCAAAAAAATCCGATTTCAACGTACTTACCTTCTAACTGATCGTAGTAAGGTATAGTATTTAAATAAAATATAAACATCATAGAATTTGAGCTTAATAAAAAAGTCAAATTTTGAACTCTTAATTAAATAATTAAAATATTCAAAATTCTTAAAAACTCAAAATTATTCTAAAACTCCAAAAAATGTTAACTTAATGTTTAAAACATTCAAAAAACCTTTTAAAAATAAACAACCATCATAAAGATGAAGTTTATTGGCTGGACTACTCCGGGCTGCGGGGCTAAGTGTCCTAAGGAGGCTGGTTCCTCGAGCCTGGTGGCACAAAGCCACGAACGAATTCCAAGGGATGTTAAACCTTAAAAATAGATTAATTATTAATTATCTAACCTTTTAAAACTTCTAATTTAATTACATTAATTTGGTTTATCGGCTGGACTACTCCGGGCTGCGGGGCTAAGTGTCCTAAGGAGGCTGGTTCCTCGAGCCTGGTGGCACAACGCCACGAATCGATTAATGACAGACTTAAATTAATCAATTTTAAAAATCAGCAACCAAATATTTCTGATAAAATTCATTAATTATTAAGCCTTAATCAACCTAAAATATTTAATTATATCGGGTACCACTGGGTAACCCAGGCCTACGAGGCTATTAACTTAGCCCCAAGGAAGGTGAAATAAACTTCACGGCCTCGTTGTGAAACAAAGGTGATATCCAACAAATAACTAAATGAATCTTAAAATTAACCTTAAGCCATTAATACTTGAATTCAAACTTAAATCCCTTAAACCTTCCAACCAATCGAACCTTAGATAACTTTAACTAATAATCCTAATTAAGACACATCAAAACCACACGACCTACCTCACACACTTTAGATGGTTTGCTAGGATCACCGACTCTAGTTTCAGGATAGGCCGGTATTTTACTTTCTGCAGTTGTGTGCCGTCGTTTTGAGCTTTTACTGCATGCTGTTTGTTAGTATAGAATTGATGTGTTTATTTACTTACTTCCTGTATTCTGTGATTGATTGTATGTTAGATTTACCCCTAGGTTAGGAGCGAATTATACTTGTGCAATCTTATGCAGGTGGCCATGCTCATACAAGGAGCTAAAATTAAAGGGGGCAGTTAATAAAAATATATATATATACTCTTTGCACAGGTATCTGCCGCGCTTAAGACCCCCTTTAAAAAAAAAGAGCATGGCCAAGTGTGGCGAAAAAAAAATGCATTTCAAATTTTCATATTATAACTGCTTGGGATTGAATATACAACTTTTGATTATTAGGATAACCTTGCAGGATCGAGTCTAGATTTATTATTATTATTATTAATGTAAATTTTATTTGATATGGTTGTATTTATTTAAAATGATTTGAGATTAGGATATGAATATCCAATTTGAATTCTAAAGAGGTGAAGACATCCCTAAAGGGGAGAGTCTTCTTCCATTTGGAAGTCAAATTAGGATACTTTACAAATATCCAAAGAGGAAAGAAAACACCTCGATCAAGGGAGAGTTTCTTTCCATTTGGATATCCTGAACCGACGAATCAAGATGTTCGTGAGAAGATGATGGATTGGACAATGAGAAGAATCCCAGATCTCAAAATCATTTGATTTAGGATTAGAAATCTGGGTTGTAGTCAGTGGTGCCCGGCCACTTTAATTTCTTATAATTTTTTGAGATGTAATAATGAGTGGCACTTGCCATATGGACATTCAATTTGATATATTTAATTGATTTATTTAATTGATTTCGCATTAGAACTCCTGCTTTTCTAGTCTTTTTACTTGCATGCCGCATTTGATTTGACCTGGAATTCGAATTTAGGCTCTTAGGAGTCTGTCAAAAATTCTTCTACTTTAATTAAATAAAATTTTTTAAGATAAGATAGAAACTCTAAACGGTCCTAAGAAGTAAGCTCGGACTCGCCAAGGGTTTTTCATGCATTCATATTGTACTTTCTCAACCTTGTATGGCATCTCCCCGCCTGCGGGTTCTGGCAGACCACCTGGCCTATGAGGGTGCCGATCTGTCAAGGGGATGTTATGCAATCTCTAGGGAAAAATCTATTTTCTAAGCCAAAATTTTTAAACTGCTACATACATTAGTAACAAATTTAAAAGAGTCTAATATTTAATTGCATTACTTAGACATCAAATACCCAACATAAGTCTAAGGGGTCAATTAAGGATCTGCTCTAGATGTCGACCCCGTTCCTTTATACTTTTCTAATTAACATCCTTATCACTCTACAAAAAGACCGGACTCATATTTAAAAATCGTTTAGGTGGTTTAGCTGGCTCCCCAATCCAGGCCGGGGTAAGACCAGATTCGCATTGCACTAGCTAGGTTCGGGGTGCTAACTGTTAGTGCCCAGTTTAGACTTAGGTTCTGAGGCTGGCTCGGGCCATAAGACCTCAATTTTCGGGAATTGAATCCCAAATTTCTGATAAAATTGATCACTTAAACTAAACATCATTTTCAATCAAATACAAGCCTAACAATTAGAATTAGTTGGAGTGTTTTCAGAAATAATTCAGAATCTCAAAACACTCCCTACTCTTCTTCCTTTGATTCTAAAAATAACTGTTCAAACTTGAACCAATACCATTTGAATTTCCTACCCTTTTCTCCCTTTGATGTCAAACTTTGAAAATCTTAAATAAAATTTACACCGCTATTTTAATCGAGAGTTTTTGTAGGAAATTCCTATTTTCTACGATGTAATTAACTACGAGGGCTTACGCTCGTAGGAGATTTAGTAACCCAGATCTAATTTTCAAAATTGAAATTTTCAAAAACTCTAATTAATTATCTTTGGAAAATTTTAATTAAACGATCATTATCGATACATTCAAAGGATTGATAATAAATGATATCCTCTTTCCTTAGAGAGATATACCATTTCATTATCCTGATTTTGATTATAAAATTAATGACCCTTTAAAGCTTTGTAATCTGAACCTATTAATGAACGACAGTCTCGTCTTTTTGAGATGATATATGTTGTTCCTAATATTGCGTTCGATTTCAAAACAAAAATTTCAAAATTGATTTCTCTCAAAGAAAATTAATATATTTTCAAAACTATACATATATACCTAAATAAATATATTTTTAATCAAAACAAAAAATGGCGACTCCGCTGGGGATTAATCTTACTCTCCATCTTTAATAGCGGTATGAATTTTATTGAATCGATAGTCTTAACTACCCTTCTCTCCGTTGGTCCCTCTCCCATTTCTCCCTTGAGAGAGCGTGGCCAACTCAATTAACACATGTGTAATGAGAGGTGAGTGTAGGAAGCCTTCCTCTAGTTTAGGCTTGGACATTTTGCCTCCAACTTGGTTGGTAGAGCGAAAGAGTTAAGCCTATCCCTCTCTAAACTCTTCTATAAATGTTAGAAACTAGCATGCTTTAATTACTAGTGGCATGCTGAGTTCTATAACTTATAGAAAATTTTCTCAATTTTTAAAATCTAAATTCTCAATCTTTTAGTAGAGTTTTAATCCTTCCAACGTCTAGATAATTACGTTGTATCGTTGTATATCGAATTTTAACAATCTCAATTCGATATATATACGATCAAGTGTAGCATTCACTTTCAAGATTCGTCTTAAAATTCAATTATACCGGTAGAATTAAGCTATGACATTTTATTCTTAGTCCGCTGACTAAAATGAAAGGGTCAAGTAGATTCCAAATAAATTTCCTCTAATTAATGTGGACCTTCTGTTGAATGAAAATTCAACACCTTGAGTCCCAAAAATAAGGGGAGATGCTGCCGGATTTTTGAGTTTTCAAATCTCTCTCTAAAATTATTTCAAATCGATTATCGTTGTTATATGTTCTTCTACGACGATCATCGTAGTTAACATATATAACGAACCTTTAAACTCTATCCGGTACAAGTTCGTCATTAACATTTTAACCTTTAAAGATTGAAAGAGTTAGGCCTTCTTAGTGATTTTCCCGACATTTATTTGTGAATCTTTTGTTGAATGAAAATTCAACACATTGAGTTCCAAAAATAAGGGAAAATGCTGCCGGATTTTTGAATTTCTAAAACTCAATTATTTCCAAATTCAAACATCTTATTCAAATTCATCCAAATCAAATTCAGATTTTTGTTGTTATATATTTTCCTACAAAATCCTTTTGTAGTTGAATATATACAACGACAATTCAAACTCTACCTCAGTCAAAATCAAACTCTATATTCTATCGTTTTACACCGGGTTATAGCTCTTATAACCCGATATATACGATAAAATATAAATTTATTTTCAAAATTTAAATTCAGGTTTCTAATTCAAATCTTCTCCTTTCCAATTCTCAGACAATCAACTTAACTGCAATGGCTGGCAAACTGTTGTTTTCAATGGATCGTGATTTGCTGATTGAAGAATTAGTCTACAAAAACTTGATTCAGTTTGGGATAGGGTTTAAGTCCATTAGACTGGTGATCAATGGAAATACCTTGGTGGACCTTGCTGTGGAAGGCGAGAAAGATGCCCCTATAGTTCAACTAGCCATAGGAGCCGGGAATGATGCCCCTCCTAGTTTGTGGTCAGCAATAAATATTGCTAATGTGCCCAAAGAATTTCTTGAAGATGCAAAAAAACTGGAAGCTGTCGCTGTAGGCAAGATAGTATTTGAGAAAGGGTCTTCAAGTTCTGAAACTCTATATGGAAGTAAGAATTCCAAGAAGAACTATCTGAGAAGGTTAAGAAAGAAAATCACCAAGACCAAGAAGGTGGCCGAGTTGAAGGCCTTGTCTAAAGTTGATCTCGAGGCTACTGAGGAGCTGCCAATCCCTGCCTCTTCTCCACTCCTTAAAGGGAGTCATTTTCACCCCCTCGCAGCTGCTGCAGGAGAGGAGAGAGTTACTCGGATAGCTAGCACTCCGCCTAGCCCAGTAGATTATTCTATTAAAAGAACCCCGAAGGAGAAGCAAGTTCTGAAAGCTAGAATGCTTAGAAATATCATCCATACTTGTGCTGCTTAAGTAGGGCAAACTAAGGAGCAGTATGTGAAATACTTGAAGGGAGTGATTTCACATAAACTTGAGAAAGAAGTTCTGAAGGAAGAAAAGTCTGAAGCCAAGAACTTGACTCCTCAACCAGTAAGGAAGAACAAGAAATTTGTTAAACAACCTGTATCTTCAGTCCTGGTAGATGGATACCACTGGGTGCCTCGCCTCCCGTCTACAAAGACGGAGGAGATAGTATTAACCAGTTCTGGCCAGAGTCGCCTTTTTAGTGGTAGACCACCGATCCCACCTTCAAAACTATCAAAGCTGGCCCCAGTAATAGTAAAGTCTAAAGAAGTCTTTAAAGAGCTTAAACCAGTTGATGTTAAGGGCAAGAGGCCCATGTCGCCAGAAGAATCATGTGCAAGAAGGAAGTTCAGTAGATGTATTGGAATTCAATTCAGGGAACCTCAAATTCAGATACCAGTTGAACTCCCTAGACTCCCAGTTCAGGGAAGTGAGGACTCTATTCGTGTTGATGTTGGAGCCCCAGCTGTTCAAGCCCCTCCATCACCAATTAAGATTGACGTCCCTCACCCTACTGAGGATGTCACCCTTGCGACTACCAACCTCGGGACAGTCAGAGGGGAGGAGACGACCCAAGATCCTGATCAAGAGATGTTAGATCAGCTGGTTAGTGAAGAAATCACTGAAGAAGATGTCAAGATTAACAACATTTTTGATAAGTTAGATGTTAAAGAATATGATCAAGTGATGAGTTATGATGGATATTTACCCATTTATACTGAAGCAATAGATGGGAGGCCAGTCGAAGAAGTGGTACAAGAAATTAGAGATATCCTTAAGAAGAAAGCTATTGATGAATTCAATCCGAATGAAGATGACTTGTTAGTTGAGGAGGAGCCAATAGCGGAATTCCATATGGTTGAAACTCGCGCGTCAGCTAAAGATGCTGAGCCTTCTAAGCACCACTCCGGAAAGGAGGAAGAGTCAGCAGCAGTCGACTCAGATTTAGACAGTTCTGTCAGATTGAAAGAGAAGGATGAATATATTAAAAATCTTGAAAGAAAAGTTGAGGAGATGATGATTAGAGTTGAATAGATGCAGAGTCAGCTTTTGCAATCACAGGAGTTTAAACCCGAGCAGTTGCAGCCCACAGTGCATACAATGGGCGAGCACAGCAGGAAAGCTGATTCAAATCCCAAACTCCCAGAAGTTACTTCTTCGGTGCCTCCACCAGAAAAAGATATCCGTCAGATGATTGAAACCCAGGTAAGGGAGGACTTAGCCCATTCACAAGGAACTATATCTATTCCAAAGGGTAGACCCTATCCCGAGGAATATGATTTGGTTCCTTATCCTAAGGGTTTTGTGCCACCTTCTTTCAAAATTTTTAGCGGCTTAGAAAACCCAGGACAACATCTGGCCCATTTCCGAGCAAGATGTTGCAATGCAGGAGGGTCGAATGCTCTACTCTTTTGTCAGTTTGTGAGTAGTTTATCCGGTATTGCTTTTGAGTGGTACGCAGATCTACCAAATGGTTATGTAAAAACTTTCACAGAGCTTGAGGGTCTCTTTTTAAAGAGATTCTCAGGAGCTCAACAACGTGTAACCGTTGGTGATCTCGTCATCGAAAAGCAAAAACCGGGCGAGTCTTTAGTCGACTAAATCTTGAGGTGGCGAAACCTCTCGATGAAATGTGAACCCCAACTACAAGAGCAACATGCAGTGGAAATTCTTTTAAAGAATATCTACGGGCCTATTGCTTTTATGTTAAAGGGGTTTAAAATTAAAACCTTCGAAAAGCTTCTTAACAAAGCTAGTAATCTACAAGAAGAGGCTCCCAAAATGTCATTCTTGAAGGATTCTACTGAAGATAAGAAGGTTAGTAAACCATTGAAGTCCTTTGAAAAGAGAACAGCAATGGTTTCAGCAGTCGACAAGGGGAAGAAACCGATTAACATTCAATCAAGTAATCCTACTGTTCAGCAGACTCAGAAACCTCAACCGTTTCAGGTAACTTCTCAACCTACTAGAGGATATCACCGGCCCACTTTTGAAGAGAGATTGGCTCGTCCGTATCAATTCAAAAGGGAGTCGGTGAAGAAATTTTTTAAGAGCCTTTTAAATAAGCCAGATTTTTGATTACCGGAGGCCAAGAAGCCGGAAGAGGTAAATAAAAAGGATGATCCGACCTTTTGCCCCTACCATCGCATGTTGGGCCACACGATCGAAGATTGCATACCCTTCAAGGATTGGCTCTATTGGAATTTCCGTCAAGGTAATATTATATTTCCAAAGGAGTATTTAGTCAATCCGGATCAAGGATCTATCAAATTTATCTCAGGTATTAATTCTAATCTTTCTTCGTCCATTGAAGATGGCTGGGATATAGCACTATCCCGGGCATTTAAAAAGTCGATTAATCAATCTTTTCATCTTTCTCAACAGTTGCCGATGAGAGCCCGTGGCCCGATCTGGGAGGTTGAGCTAGAGGCATCGCAGGAGGTTGTTGGGACGATTTCCTCTCCAGTAGTTGTAGGAACTACTGTATCAAATAAAAATGAAAAGAGTGAACCTTTTGTAGAGAGGAAATTTGTTGATGAGAGATTTGTACAAGTGGTGGATGGTGGCTCAAAACCACTAGCCCCATTAAATTTATCTGACTTTTACTTTGCCCCATCAAAGGCAAAGGGTCAAAAATTAAATAAAAAGAAAGATCCTTCTGCAAATGTTTTGATGATTAGTGTTTAGAATGAAGTTTTAAATGATTCTTCTGTTGAAAATAACCCGGAGCCAGCTGAGGATAATCAAGAAGTTCAAAAACCCAGCTCTCCAGATTTGACCCTTCAAGGGGAAGATGAATTTGATGTCGTATCAGAAGGCGATACCCCTGAAATTAACTTTCAAGGGTGTCCCGTTGTGATAGACTTTTCAGATTCAGATTCCCATTCAAAAAATGACAATCAACTGCCTAAGGAGAGCGTAGACCTCCCCGTAGACTGTCCTTCCGATGAAATCGTACAAGTACAACTACGAGATGGCAAGGTTTTACCCCCTAGGCTTCCCCCACAAGAAAAGGGAAAACAAGTTATTTCCACTAATCCAATTCAAGTCTCTACTCAACAATCAAACTCTCCTTCAAATTCAATGGGTCCTGATGTTAATGTTCCAAGTGTTGATTACAACGTCTTAGCTCACCTTAGAAAGTTGCCTGCTAAGTTGAGCATCTACGATGCCCTTATCCTTTCAAAAGAGATGAGGGAGACTTAAATTAAAGAACTTCTCGACCCCGAGATTTGCTTAGCTCAACTCGCTTCAACTTCTGAGGAGGAAGCTTTGTACTTCAAAGAAATCCCAGGAGTTACCTTCTCCGATGAAGATCTACTCCTCGGAACTGCGGATCATAATCGCCCACTTTACATCACTGTAAATGTGGATAAGTTCAAATTATCAAGAGTTCTTGTTGATCCGGGTGCATCGGTCAACGTGATGAACATAAAGACTCTCGCATACCTTAGAATTGATACTAGCAAGCTATCAACTGACAAGTTAGTGCTTCGCGGGTTCAACGAAAAAGGTGAGAAGACTTTAGGTTCAATTACACTTCTTCTAGAGATAGGAGAGTTGAAAACTGAAGCGAAATTTCTTATAATTGATTCGGCTACGTCCTTTAATGCGCTCCTACGTAGGCCTTGGATCCATGAATATAGGATGGTTCCTTCCACCCTACATCAATGCATCAAGTACCAACGAGATGGCATTGAGTTTGAAATCAAGGGTTATTTGCAACCATTCTCTATTCATGAGATCGGGATCTACGAGGATGCTGCATATTATGTTCCCAAAGGTTTTACTACAAAATCTAAGGTAGAGATCAATGTTAAGGAAGAAAAGAAAGAAAATCATAGTTCAAAAGCAATTCAAGAGCTGAGAAAAGAAAAAATCAAGAGTACAAAAGAACAAAATTCAAGTAGTGAAGACGACGTCGAGCGTGTAGTCTTTAGGCCTCCAAACAATTTGCCTCAAAGAGGTGGGAGGATGGCCCAAAGAGCACGTGGCCGAGGCCGTGTTTCAACTGAAAGAAGGAATACCCCGATGTATATCGAACTTGAATCAAATTCCGATGAAGAATCAAGAAAGAGGGGTGACAGAATTGCTTTTGAATACAAAAAATCTAATCTTCCTCCTAAGTTTGATCTCACTTTAGATTCGGATAGTGATCAAGAGGGTAACAATCCTAAACTTCAAAGTGATGAGCCTGAATCGAGTATGTATGAAAAGCTTAATAGGGTAGTTAAATCCTTAGCCTTAACCTCACTGTCTGCTGATAGAGTCTCAGGGTTAGTAACTAAGGATTCCCCTAACTTAGATGGAGAAGTAAGGAAAGTCCAGAGGTTCTTCCCTAGCACCTCCTCTTCGAGGAATAAAGGTGATGTAATCCTTGAAGAGGCAGATTTCAACGAATTAATAGAATTACCTTTTGGCTACTTTCCTCTTGGTGTTAAAGCTCTTATCTCTAAAGGTTTTGCTCCGAGTCAATGGACTAAGGGTCAAGCTAGATACCACCAAAATATTTGGAATTCCAAATTCAATAAAAATTGGACTAGTGGTATCAGTTTTGGTTCCGTTAGTTCATTTGACGATGATGAATATTGCTTGATGATAACCATCCATCTCGAATCTGAAAGTGTCCCTGCTGAAGTCGTCGATTCGCTCGACAGACTTTGTTTGGAGACCTTAGATGATTCAGATGAAGTTCAAATTCAGGATGCACCCCCTGAATTTGAAGAAGAAATTAAATCGACAGTTGATGAACTTAAAGAAATTAACCTTGGAACAGAGGATGACCCTCGCCCCACATTCATAAGTTCTTTGTTGAGTGAGGATGAGTCTAAGGATCTAATTTAACTTCTATTCGAGTTTAAGGACTGTTTCGCTTGGACATACGACGAAATGACGGGCTTGTCCGCCGATATAGCAGTTCATAAACTTGGAATCCGGTATGATGCCATTCCCGTCAAACAAGCTCCACGACGCATGCGTCTGGAGATTGAACAACAAGTCATTTCTGAAGTTAAGAAATTGGCCGAAGCCAAATTTATCCAGGAGGAGCAATATCCTTCTTGGGTAGCCAGCGTTGTGTCCGTTCGAAAGAAAAATGGTCAAATCCGGGTCTGTGTTGACTATAGAGACTTGAATAAGGCATGTCCTAAGGATGAATTTCCTTTGCCAATTCCAGAACTAATGGTGGACATCGCCTCCTCGCATGTTGTTTTCTCCTTTATGGATGGCTCGTCTGGTTATAATCAAATCAAGATGGCCCCAGAAGATGAGAAAAACACTACATTCAGAAGTCCTATTGGGATCTTTTGTTATAAAGTGATGCCATTTGGCCTTAAAAATGCCGGTGCAACCTACCAGCGGGCTATGACTCGAATCTTCGACGACTTAATCCACAATCAAGTCGAATGTTACATCGACGATTTAGTTGTCAAGAGTAAAGTTAAAGAGGCTCATCTTTATGACTTAAGAATCGTCTTCAAGCGGTTGCGTCGCTACTACCTTAAGATGAATCCTTTGAAGTGCGCCTTCGGTGTCGCGTCAGGGAAATTTTTAGGTTTCGTAGTAAGACACCGTAGAATTGAAATTGATCATGCTAAAATCGAAGCTATCTTAAATATGCCGCCTCCTAGGAGTCTTACTCAACTAAGATCTCTTCAAGGTAGACTGGCTTATATAAGAAGATTAATCTCTAATCTTTCCGGAAGATGTCAACCATTCTCGGTCCTCGCTAAAAAGGACGCCAAATTCATTTGGGACGAGAAATGTCAATCTGCTTTTGAAAATATCAAACAATACCTGACAAATCCTCCAGTCTTGGCAGCCCCTATTCCGGGGAGACCTTTAATACTCTACACTGCGGCCCTTGACGAGTCTCTCGGGGCCCTCCTTGCTCAAGTCAATGACGAAGGGAAAGAGAATGCTCTCTATTACCTAAGTCGAAGACTTTTACCAACAGAAATTCGATATCCATCGATTGAGAAATATTGTCTTGCCTTAGTCTTTGCAGCTCAAAAACTAAGACATTATATGCTTTCCCATCAAATCAATTTAATTTCCAGTTTTAACCCCTTGCAATATCTTATGACCAGGCCTACGTTGTCAGGACATTTGGCTCGTTGGTCTATGATATTGCTCCAATTTGAAATCACTTTCATTCCCCTGCGTGCTGTGAAAGGGCAGGCCGTCGCCGACTTCCTTGCGGCACACCCGTTGCCGGCGGAATCTCCTCTAAACGATGATTTACCTGATGAGCAAATCATGAGTTTCGAGGAAGCCACCACTCAAACCTGGGAAATGTATTTTGATGGTGCTGCGTCCTCTCAACGGGGCAAAACACCTGAATCTACTATTCCCGGGAAAGCCGGAATTGGCCTGGTGTTCATAACACCAGATAAGGGAATGATGTACTTTTCCTACCACTTTTCAGAACCTTGTACGAATAACGAAGCTGAGTACGAAGCTCTGATAACCGGCCTGGAACTTATAATTTTGATGGAGATTAAAGAGATTAAAATTTTTGGTGATTCCCAGCTGGTGATCAACCATATTGCAGGAACCTATAAAGTTTTGAATCCTAAACTCCTGAAGTACCATCAGTACACTTGTCACTTGCTCTAGCAAATTTCGATTGTAACTATGTATAGGATTCCCCGTGGAAGCAATTCTTCGGCGGATGCCCTCGCAAAGCTTGCAAAGGAATTTTCCTGTCCAAAAGAAGACTCCATCCCTATAGAGGTGCAGGGTCATCAAGTCCTGTCTCCTATAGATTTGGAGCACATCAATGAACAAATTTTCCAAGTCCTTTCTACCACTTCAGCAGTCGATGAAGAAGCAGATTGGAGACAACCGATAATTGAATATCTTCAAGAAGGCAAGCTCCCTCACGAGAGATCACTTGCCCATCAAATTAAAAAACGTGCCCTATCCTACGCACTAGTCAACAATATGTTATACCGACGATCGTTCGGTCAGATGTGGCTCCGTTGTTTAGACAAATGTGAGGCCCTGAAGATCGTTAACGAAGTCCATGCTGGACTGTGCGGTGCTCATCAATCGGGTCCAAAGATGAAAATGAAGATCAAAAGACTTGGATATTACTGGCCTGCGATGATCGACAATTGCATGAAAATTGCAAAGTGTTGTCATCAGTGCCAAGTACATGGTGTGGTTTTACATCAGTCGCCTAACGTGTTGCATCCCACGATAGCCTCGTGGCCCTTCGAAAGTTGGGGCACAGATATCATCGGGCCGATTGACCCTCCTTCCTCGAAGGGTCACCGCTTCATTTTAGCAGCGACTGACTACTTTTCAAAATGGGCTGAAGCAGTCCCATTGAGAAATGTAACATCATATCATGTAATGAAATTCTTTCGTGACCATATCGTTTATAGATTTGGCGTTCCGCGTAGAATCATATCCGATAATGGGTCCGCTTTCAAGTCTACAAAGATCAACAATTTTGCAAATCGCCATGGTATCAATTGGAGATACTCAACAATCTATTATCCACGGGCTAATGGATTGGCTAAGGCATTCAATAAAACTTTGGTTCAAATCATCAAAAAGACCCTCGATGAAAATAAACGTCAGTGGGATGAGAGGTTGGTGGAAGCTTTGTGGGCCTACAGGACCACTTATCGAACCCCGACCCAATCCACACCGTTTGCACTAGTGTATGGATCCGAGGCCGTACTCCCTCTGGAAGTTCAAATCCCTTCACTCAGAATTGTAATTCAGAACCAGATTACAACTCAACAAAATGCACAACTCTGTTTGGAAGAACTTGAAAGCCTTGAAGGACGTCGTCTTCAAGCTCAGCAAAATTTAGAGTTGTATAAAGCCCGAATGATTCAAGCTCACGATAAGTTAGTGCGACCTAGAACCTTCCAAGTAGGCGACTTGGTCTTGGTTCTTCGGAGGCCTATCTTAGCGCACCGAAAACTTGGTGGAAAGTTTGAACCAACTTGGGAAGGACCCTTCGTAGTGGAAACAACCTACGAAAGAGGCTCGTATCAGCTAGTGGATTGTAAGGGAAACACCCGATGCTTCCTGTAAACGGGCGTTTCCTTAAGAGATACTATGCTTGATGTAGCTCGAATTTTCAATTAATAAAATTTTTTTCAAATTTTAAGCCAAATTGATTCAATTGTTGCAAATCGTTTTAATTTCAATATCTCATATCTCTTTTCTTAAGTCTAGATGTGAGTCTTCACGTCTTCCTACCTCAAATTTAATCTTCTTTAAGTGGTGGAGTATGCCCCTCGTGGCACCACCCTAAGTTTTAAAATTTTGATTTTGGTTTTATGTAAAATCGGTTTCCTCTACATATAATAATCAAAATTTAATCTCTGGTGGGAAGCAATGCTTCTTTCCCATAAGACTTTTAATTTCCCTTCCCTTAAGGACAGATGTGAGTCATCGTGCTTTCTTTCCTTAGGATTAGAAATATTAGTGGTGGAGCATGCCCTCTGTGGCACCACCCTAACATTTGAGTTAAACGATTAGTGATGGAGCGTGCCCTTCGTGGCGCCATCCTAATTCGTATCCGTTAGTGGTGGAGCATGCCCTCTGTGGCACCACCCTAACATTTGAGTTAAACGATTAGTGATGGAGCGTGCCCTTCGTGGCGCCATCCTAATTTGTATCTGTTAGTGGTGGAGCATGCCCTCTGTGGCACCACCCTAACATTTGAGTTAAACGATTAGTGATGGAGCGTGCCCTTCGTGGTGCCATCCTAATTCGTATCCGCTAGTGGTGGAGCATGCCCTCTGTGGTACCACCCTAGCATTTGAGTTAAGCGATTAGTGGTAGAGCATGCCCTCAGTGGCACTACCCTAATAAATTTAAATCTTGATTCCCTATGGATGAATTTTTCATTCCCTTAGGATTGAAATTCCACACTTGATCTTTAATCTCGGTCAACGCCAATATGTGCAATAGAACTTCGCTCTCTTACACATATTGAGGGTCCATTTGTTGACCTCATTTTTGTATGAGGTCACTTGGACTACTCTTGATCCTAAATTAATTTCCAAATCAATTCAAAACTCTAGGATCCTTCTAGAATCTTGACCTTAGGATCTATTCTAGGTCCTAGGATCCTTCTAGACTTCAAACTTTGGGATCTATTTAGATCACAAGTCAATCCAGACTTTTATTTGATCAAATCTAAAACCCAATTTAAAATCCAGAATTTAAGATCAAAATTCAAGGTCCAAAGATTTTGTCCTAAAGGCCTTTTCCGATGAATTTTCAAACACTTTGAAACCTACACAAATGATCTCCGATTCAGAGTCTGTCAGTTGCATACTGATGAGATATGTCTCTAGAGGTAACCCTCCAAATTTGAGCCCATTCTGAGGTCTCTAACCCTAGAAACTTAATCGAAATCCATAGGCTGTAAAACCTTCAAATATTTACAGACTATGCCACTGGACCTGTCACTTTAAAGATTCTGACATTAGAACATTCACCAAAGCCTCTAGTCACTTCTAGACTTTTAATCTTGGTAATTTGAACACCAAACTGTAATTTTCTAGACCCACTTTGACCCCCAGCTGACCAGGGGTCAAAATGACCAAAATACCCCTATGAGGCTCAAATGTTGATTTCAAACCAAATGAACTCCGATTTGAACGCAACCGCCTCCAGCAAGTTTCAAATGTCATTTCAAATCTATTGGTCCCATTCCCAGGCCTTTGGTCAACCTGGTTGACCAAGTCAACCTAGTTGACCCAAATGGCCCTTTAAGGGTCCAAATAGGTGTTTTTGACCTAAATGACCTATTTAAGCTATGGAATCACTTCCATTGATTTTAAAAATTCATTTCAAACCTGTTGAGCTTGATCTCGGACCCTGAGTCTAGCCGGTTGACCAAGTCAACCAATTTTGGCTTAAGGGCCCATTAAGCCCTTTTAACTCAATTGACCCATTTAAATCATGGAATCACTTCTACCAGACTCCAAATGTTGTATCAAACTTGTCCAGACCAGACCGACACCCTGGACCCACCTGGTTGACCAAGTCAATCAGGATTGACCTAATCAGCCCTTAAGAGTTCAAATAGGTCATTTCAACCCACTTAGTCAAATCTAACCCTTTGAGCTCTCAAACTTATTCCATAAGATACTCCAAACCCACCAAAACTCATGTGAGGCCAAATCACCTTGAGTTTGATTTGGTCAACTCAATAATTTTGGGTCAAACTTGAATGGCCATGGTTTAATCCCTCAAACCTCTAATGGGATGCCTTGAGTTCCTTCTAGACTAGCTCATTAAGGTTTATTCATGCCACCTCACCTGGTTTGATCCTTTGACTAGTCAAACCAGTCAACACATGGTCAAAAGACCACTAAATATTCAAAGAATTAATCCCATAGCACTCAAGTTCCACTCCTTGGCTCCAAAGCCAGCACCCTAGCTTTTAATATTCCACTCCATGCCACCTCAGCTACCATGTGGCATGGGTAGTGGTCAAACAGTCAAACCAAGTGTTGAGAAGGGTCAAACTTGGTCAAAACCCATCTCAAACTTAATCTCATTTTAATCTAATCCATTCCAGCTATTTGAAAACTCTCTAGAACCTCCCTGCACTTCATCCAGACCCTTGAATCCAGATCAAAGGGTTTAAATCAAACCCACATGCTCATATGAGGACAAAGTTCACTTTCCACGTGGCTTGTCCTCTTGTCCTTGACTCCTTCTGCCTCCAACCACCCCAGGGGCAGGTGGCAAACATCTAGGGGCTCTCCCAATAAATCCCAGCCATCCATATGGCTTGGAGATGTTTGAATAGGGAAAAGATGCCCTAGAGCCTTTGATTCTAACCTTAAGTCTCTCTCTCCACCTAAGCTCTCTAGAACACAGCCCCAAGTTTCTCTGAGCTTCCCAGATATCTCTCAACACATCCCCTCTCAAATCCGGCCGGTCAAAACGGTGGCCGACCATCTTCCGGCGAGCTCAATACCAAATCCATCCAAGGATTATTCCAGGCGATTCGTGGCGTTTCGGAGCTTGGAGTCAACTAGGAATCTACACTTGGACAATCTACAAGCTCAACCATCACTTAAACGGTTCAATCCGTCCCTTATCGAGGTGAAAATACTAAACCCTAGCATAAGACACATAGGGTTATTTAACTTTTTTTAGATCTCGTTTTAAGCCAAATGTTCTAATCCCCATTAATTATGTTCATCATTAGAATGTCTGCTTAAATTTTCATTTAATTTGATTAAGTGTGCGAAGAGAACGAGCCATTTTAGTTTATTAGGGCTCGGTTCGCACAGTTCTGTAATTGTGTGGTGTCGGGACCGTTGATCTTTTTATCAATGGTCATGATTTAGCCTTCCTGCGGTCTGTCCGACCGCGTCTGTCTTTTGTCCGTACGGGTTCCCGTTCAGTGAAATCCTTGGCGTCCGTTCGAAACGACGGGATTGCTTCTCCGCCTTTCGATCTCTTCCCATTGAGATCATATGGCGGGATTTAATCACCGTCGTCGGATCAAATTCCAGCGGATCCGACGGCTACTGCCAGACGCTGACGCGGATTAGTGAAAACGCGTGGGACCCACGCTCTTTCTCAATCAAACGGCAATCATTGCCCGCCGCTGCCGAGGTTGCTAGACGAACCCGGAGATGCCACGTGGAGCCGCTGCCAGTTTTTTTAAAAAATGTTTTAAATTAGTTTTAAATCTTTTTTTTAATTACAGATTGCTCTTAAATTAACTTAAAATTATTTTAAAATTATAAAAAAATATTTATTTTAAATAAATATTATCAGCAAATTAAAAGTGTTATTTTAAAATTAATCTCAAATTAAAATATTAATATCTTTTAAAATATTTTAAATATTGATTAATTTAAGTTAATTTTTAATCAAAATGATATTACATGTTTAATGAAAATTAAAAAAAAGGGGTTTACTTTAAAATATATGTTGATATTTAAAATACATATATGTATTTTAATTTAAAAACTATTTTCAATATTTAAAACTCAATTTTATTTTTATTGATTTTAATTATTTGAATATGTTTAATATTTAATTAATATTTAATTAAATATTATATTAAATATTTTGAGAATTAAAAATTTATTTCCAAATGATAAAAAAAATCACTGGATCTCTCAATATTTAAAAATATTTTAGTTTGATAATATTTTGAATTATTTTCTTTTAAAACTTATATATTTATATATATATAGGTTTATTTATACATATGTTTTAAAATTATTTTAAAATTATATGTATTTAAGTCTTTAAACTTTGGGAGATCCCCTTGAAATTTTAAGCATGGATTAAGGCTATTTGAATAGAATTAATGGGGAATGAGATTCAATCAATGGACAATTACTTTGGTAAGTGTTCATTGATTAAATCTTTAATTATTTAACTTGTATTTAGTCTTTGCATGCTTTAGGTAGCACACACTTTCACTTAGTCTAAGGCTCTCCTAGACCTAGGAGTTGATTGCTATTGTGTGTTTATTTCATGCTTAGTCAAGGGTTAGTGAAAATCGTGATTCAAACCTAGTGAACCTAGTGACACAATTAATAACAAAAAATTAAAGAATTTGATTAGAGAACTTGGAAAATTCATTATGATTAGGATAAACTTCATTTGAACTTGAACTTTTAACATCTCAAACATAGTGACACTCTCAGCCATTAGAGAAAATTTCACTGATTTTTGAAGCCGTTAAGCTCCCTAATTAATTCTCCTAAGTTTAAGCCTTAATTAAGCCTTAAAACCTTCCGGAAAGTCTAATAAATCAAATTTAAATCCAAAAATTATGTTTAACCCCTCTAACTGACAATAATTAAACCCTTAACCAATGAAAATTAAAGAAAAAATTATTTGACAGCAATCTGAACCTTAATCTAATTTTAAGTGAAAATCATTTTTTAATTAATATAATTAATTAATTATTATTAAAAATTCCAAAAATTTCCCAAATACTTGGGAATCTCTCCTTAGGTCATTTCTGACCTTTGGAGTTGATTTCAAGGAGTTTGGGATTCATTTGGAGAAAAGTCACAAAAAAGCCCTCTAATTAAGAAATTTCAAAAATTCATTAAGTAGTCAAATCTTCCAATATCCATAACTAATTCAAGAAAAATCCAAATCACCCATACTCACTTGCATTCAACTCCCCATAAGGTCTAATATTTATTAAAAATATTAAATTCTAGAAATCTGTAATATTTCAAAAAGTCAACAATTTGGTCAAACTGTAGTTAAAACTATTTCAAAACTTCAAACCTTTGTAATAAAATGCAGAAAAATCCGATTTCAACGTATTTTCCTTCTAACTGATTGTAGTAAGGTCTAGTATTTTAATAAAATATAAACATCCCAGAATTGGAGCTTAATCAAAAAGTCAAATTTTGAACTCTTAATTAAATGATTAAAATATTCAAAATTCTTAAAAACTCAAAACTATTCTAAAACTCCAGAAAATGTTAACTTAATGTTTAAAACATTCAACAAACCTTTTAAAACACAACAACCATCCTAAAGATGAAGTTTATTGGCTGGACTACTCCGGGCTGCGGGGCTAAGTGTCCTAAGGAGGCTTGTTCCTCGAGCCTAGTGGCACAACGCCACGAATGGATTCCAAGGGATGTTAAACCTTAAAAATAGATTAATTATTAATTATCTAACCTTTTAAAACTTCTAATTTAATTACATTAATTTGGTTTATCGGCTGGACTACTCCGGGCTGCGGGGCTAAGTGTCCTAAGGAGGCTGGTTCCTCGAGCCTGGTGGCACAACGCCACGAATCGATTAATGACAGACTTAAATTAATCAATTTTAAAAATCAGCAACCAAATATTTCTGATAAAATTCATTAATTATTAAGCCTTAATCAACCTAAAATATTTAATTATACCGGGTACCACTGGGTAACCCAGGCCTACGAGGCTATTAACTTTGCCCCAAGGAAGGTGAAATAAACTTCACGGCCTCGGTGTGAAACAAAGGTGATATCCAACAAATAACTAAATGAATCTTAAAATTAACCTTAATCCATTAATACTTGAATTCAAACTTAAATCCCTTAAACCTTCCAACCAATCGAACCTTAGATAACTTTAACTAATAATCCTAATTAAGACACATCAAAACTACACGACCTACCTCACACACTTTAGATGGTTTGCTAGGATCACCGACTCTAGTTTCAGGATAGGCCGGTGTTTTACTTTCTGCAGTTGTGTGTCGTCTTTTTGAGCTTTTACTGCATGCTGTTTGTTAGTATAGAATTGATGTGTTTATTTACTTACTTCCTGTATTCTGTGATTGATTGTACGTTAGATTTACCCCTAGGTTAGGAGCGAATTATACTTGTGCAATCTTATGCAGGTGGCCATGCTCATACAAGGAGCTAAAATTAAAGGGGGCAGTTAATAAAAAAATATATATATACTCTTTGCACAGGTATCTGCCGTGCTTAAGACCCCCTTTAAATAAAAAGAGCATGGCCAAGTGTGGCTAAAAAAAATGCATTTCAAATTTTTATATTATAACTACTTGGGATTGAGTATACAACTGTTGATTATTAGGATAACCTTGCAGGATCGAGTCTAGATTTTTTATTATTATTATTAATGTAAATTTGATTTGATATGGTTGTATTTATTTAAAATGATTTGAGATTGAGATATGAATATCCAATTTGAATTCTAAAGAGGTGAAGACATCCCTAAAGGGGAGAGCCTTCTTCCATTTGGAAGTCAAATTAGGATACTTTGCAAATATCAAAAGAGGAAAGAAAACACCTCGATCAAGGGAGAGTTTCTTTCCATTTGGATATCCTGAACCGACGAATCAAGATGTTCGTGAGAAGATGATGGATTGGACAATGAGAAGAATCCCAGATCTCAAAATCATTTGATTTAGGATTAGAAATCCGGGTTGTAGTCAGTGGTGCCCGGCCACTTTAATTTTTTGTAATTTTTTGAGATGTAATAATGAGTGGCACTTGTCATATGGACATTCAATTTGATATATTTAATTGATTTATTTAATTGATTTCGTATTAGAACTCCTGCTTTTCTAGTCTTTTTACTTGCATGCCGCATTTGATTTGACCTAGAATTCGAATTTAGGCTCTTAGGGGTCTGTCAAAATTTCTTCTACTTTAATTAAATAAAATTTTTTAAGATAAGATAGAAACTCTAAACGGTCCTAAGAAGTAAGCTCGGACTCGCCGAGGGTTTTTCATGCATTCATATTGTACTTTCTCAACCTTGTTAGGCATCTCCCCGCCTGTGGGTTCTGGCAGACCACCTGGCCTATGAGGGTGTCGATCTGTCAAGGGGATGTTATGCAATCTCTAGGGAAAAATCTATTTTCTAAGCCAAAATTTTTAAACTGCTACATACAATTTTTGCATTCAATCGAGTCAATTAGCATGCATCGCATTAGTAACAAATTTAAAAGAGTCTAATATTTAATTGCATTACTTAGACATCAAATACCCAACATAAGTCTAAGGGGTCAATTAAGGATCTGCTCTAGATGTTGATCCCGTTCCTTTAAACTTTTCTAATTAACGTCCTTATCACTCTACAAAAAGACCGGACTCATATTTTAAAATCGTTTAGGTGGTTTAGCTGGCTCCCCAATCCAGGCCGGGGTAAGACCAGATTCGCATTGCACTAGCTAGGTTCGGGGTGCTAACTGTTAGTGCCCAGTTTAGACTTAGGTTCTAAAGGCTGGCTCGGGCCATAAGACCTCAATTTTTGAGAATTGAATCCCAAATTTCTAATAAAATTGATCACTTAAACTAAACATTGTTTTCAATCAAATACAAGCCTAACAATTAGAATTAGTTGGAGTATTTTCTGAAATAATTCATAATCTCAAAACACTCCCTACTCCTCTTCCTTTGATTCTAAAAATAACTGTTCAAACTTGAACCAATACCATTTGAATTTCCTACCCTTTTCTCCTTTGATGTCAAACTTTGAAAATCTTAAATAAAATTTACACCGCTATTTTAATCGAGAGTTTTCGTAGGAAATTCCTATTTTCTACGATGTAATTAACTACGAGGGTTTGCGCTCGTAGGAGATTTAGTAACCCAGATCTAATTTTCAAAAACTCTAATTAATTATCTTTGGGAAATTTTAATTAAACGATCATTATCGTTATATTCAAAGGATTGATAATAAATGATATCCTCTTTCCTTAGAGAGATATACCATTTCATTATCCTGATTTTGATTATAAAATTAATGATCCTTTAAAGCTTTGTAATCTGAACCTATTAATGAACGACAGTCTCGTCTTTTTGAGATGATATATGTTGTTCCTAATATTACGTTCGATTTCAAAACAAAAATTTCAAAATTGATTTCTCTCAAAGAAAATTAATATATTTTCAAAACTATACATATATGCCTAAATAAATATATTTTTAATCAAAACAAACCCCCCCAAAATGCTTTTTGGAACCACTTTTTGTCCTTCTTGAACTTTGGTTTCTCCTCACCTTTCTCCTTATTTGGGCAAGCCTTAAGTGAAGGACAATCAGCTTTAACATATTCTAGCTTCCTGCATTAAAAAAATCATATCATTAGAATTTTTAAATTTTTTACTTACCATTATTCTACTTTTGATAGTTCATGTGCTTCTTTCTTAGAAAGCTTTTGAATTGCCTAATGATTAAGGCAACATCATCACTTTCAGACCCTGAAAAATCAGTGCATGTATTGTTGGCCTTCAGCGCCACAGTTTTCTCCTTCTTTTCTCACCTCTATCAAGTTGTCTTTGGTTCACCCCTTGCGCATAAGCGATGAGTGATCCAGGTACATTATCAACAGAATAAGTATTCAAATCCTTAAATTCGGTTATTGCAGTAATCTTAGCATCAAAGGAAGAAGGCAAGCATATCAAAATCTTATTAACTTTTTCATAATTTGTGACTTATCTTCCTAAGGAATGCAGTGAGGTGATAATTAAAGTAAACCTAGTATATATTTTAGAAATCAATTCAGAATTTTTCATACAAAAAATTATGTAGTCATGCAATAAGATATTCAACCAAGATTACTTAACTTCATTTATTCCTTCATAAGTAATACACAATCTATACCAAATTTTTTTATGGTAGCATAAGTTGAAGCACGTATGTAATCTTTTGATTTTAAAGCACATAGAAAATAGTTCATGCATTTTGCATTAAGTTGTGCTAAATCCCTATCATCAAAAGTCCATTCAATAAAAGGTAATTCTGTTTTAATATAATTAATTTCACGTGACGGAGGTGAATAACCCTCTTTAACAAGCATTCACATACTATAGTCAATCAATTATAAAAATGTAAACTTGTGAGTTTTCCAAAAAATCAAAATTATTATCAAACAAAGGTGGTTGGGTAATAGAATATCCTTTCGTAGTGTTATAATTACCAAAGTTATCCATGGATCAAAATTCAAAAGTTTTCAAAAATATAATTTTATGAATCTCACTCTGATACCACTTGAAAGATCATTAGGGATGTTAAGCCCTTATGAACTAGCCCAAGGATACCTTAGAGGGGGGGGGGGGGGGGTAAATAGGTATTTTTTAAAATTTCTCAAATAAAAACACAATCTTAAACCAAACCAATAATCACCACAAGAAAATCAAAGTGTAGAAATTTAATATGGAAAGGAAGTAAGAAAGAACACATATAAATTTATAGTGGTTTGATCAACTTGACCTACGTCCACTCCCCGAAACCTCTCCCCTGTGTATTGCACTAAACTCAATAACTCTAATTTTGCTCCTATAGCAAGGCGGAGAAGCCTGTACAAACCTTATTTACACCAACACTAGTGAGGCAGGGAACCCAACTCATTTTTCTTTCTCCTGAAGTAGGCAGAGAACCTGACTCCTTTTACTTCCTCCTCAAACCTCTAAGGAACTAGGGATGATAACTAGAGAAGATGACTCGGATCCTTGCTTGGAGTAACCTTTATGAAACACCTCATAAACTTCCTCTCATAAGATCCTCTCTCTCTCTCCCTTACTCTCCCTCACGAGCAGGAGTCAAAGGAAATTTTTCTTAGTCCTGATCGTCCAGGATGAAGTGTATTCATCCCAGGACAAAATGTTATATGTAAAAACTTCATTCAAAAATAAAGTGTATTCATTCCAGGACAAGTTGCTCACTGGATTGCTATCGTCCGGGACGAATTGTACTCATACCAGGACAATTTTCTCTCTATAAAACTTTTGTCCGGACGAATCTTAACTTCATACCATGATGAAGTGAACTGACTCTAAAAATTAAGTGTCGTTCTATAATTTTTGGGAACCGAACTATGGAATAATCGTTTGTACCAGACGAACCTATTTTGTACGGGATAATGTGTGTGTATGAAGTCATTTCGTACCCATATACATTAGGTTCATTTCCAACACACTTAAGTAAAATTGTCCAGGATCATCCATGATCGTACGGGACGATCCAATACGTATTGACTTGAAAATTTGTAGTTTTTTTACGGTTAATTGTGTCTTTCCTATAAATAGTCCAAACTAAACTGCCACATAATCTTTTTGCCCATTGATCTTCATGCCTATTGAAAGAAGAGATGGAGAGAGTGTGAGAGAGCATTCAAAAGAAGATTCTTACCACTGGAGTGAGAAGGCTTCATTTGGTGATTAAAGGTAAGAGTCTATACTTTTGATTTGGAATTACTTCACTCTTTTCTTTCTTCCTTCTAGATTTCTTGTGAGAAGATCTGTCAAGGTGATCCAGTTCTCTTCCGACACTTGGATTGTGAACAGCCGAAGGGTTCTCTGCCCACACTAGAAGAGTGTGAACAGCCAAAGGGTTCTCTGCCCACACTAGGAGAGTATGAACAGCCGAAGGGTTCTCTGCACACACTAGAAGAGTGTGAACAGCCGAAGGGTTCTCTACCCACATTAGGAGAGTGTGAATAGCTGAAGGGTTCTCTGTCCACACTAGGAGAGTGTGAAAGGAAGGACGGTTCTCTGCCAATATTAGGGATAGTGTAAAAGGAAGATGGTTCTCTGCCGCACTGGGTAGTGGTGGAAAGAGTTTTTGTAAAGGCTTCTCCACCTTGACGTGGGTGATAAAGGAGAGTCACTAGTGGTATTAATGCAATACTCGGAGGGTGCCTCCGGGGAGTGGATGTAGGTCTGGTTTTGACTGAACCATTATAAATTTGGTGTTCTTTATTTTTTCGCTGTTTTTATTTTAACGTTTATAACTTGTGGTTGAAAATTCTATTTCTATAAAACTCACTAAAGTTAGTTTTCATTTCTAAATTTTAAGAGGATATTTTTTTTTTAAATTACTAATTCACCCCCCCTCTTAGTTAGCCGTGGGACATATGCTTAAATTTAACAACCTAATTCTTAGTGAACGAGTTTCAACAAGTGGTATCAGAGCTTTATTTAAAAATCATAAGTTTAGACTACTTTTTGATTAACGTAGATGGCTACATTTGGAAACCGAAATACCCCCGAGGGTTACTCTATAACTAGACCTCCATTGTTCGACAATATATCTTTTGATTTTTGGAAAACATGCATGTCTACATTTTTACAGTCACTTGATTATCGTATGTTGAACTTATTTCAGGAAGGGTATACAAAACCAACTAGATTAGTTGATGGAGTTAGAGTTGAAATCCCTTTTGTGGACTGGATAGAAGAAGAACATGACTTAGCTCAACTAAATGCCAAATGCTTGAATAGTTTCTTTTGTGCTTTAAAATCAGAAGACTACATGCGGGTTTCCACTTGTAAAAGTGGGAAGGACATATGTGATAGACTTTATATAACTTATGATGGAACTAATTAGGTTAAGAAATCTAGACTTAATATCTTGTTGCATGATTATGAATTGTTTCGCATGAAACCAAATGAATCCATTTCTGATATGTACACAAGATTCACACAAATAGTCACCTCTTTGCATGCACTAGGTAGGGAACTAATGAATGCTGAGATGGTTAAAAAAATTCTACATTATTGGCCTACTGCTTATGAAACTAAAATTACACCAATTACAGAGTCTAAAGATCTAAACATTTACTCTATTGACAATCTTCTTGGTTCGCTAATTGCTTACGAGGAAGGAGTTAGCCAAAGAAAGATTGATGCAGGTGAACCACGAAGGGAGAAGAACATAGCACTAAATATGAAAGAGTCTGAGAGTGAACACTCACAATCTGAGGATGAAGACGACATCGCATTGATTACTAGACAATTCAGAAGCTTTCTAAAGAGGAAGTAGAAGAGACGTCAGCATTAGAATAGAAGTAAATTTAATAGAAATGTCAAAGTTTCAAATGAAGTGATTTGCTATGAGTGCAGGAAATTGGGTCATATCAAGACTAAATGCCCAAAACTCAAAGCCACTCCTAGCAAGGAGAAGGTTGAGGAGAAACCAATTGTAAAGAAGGGTAAGAAGAAGTTTCGAAGAGCTTTCTCGGCGGACTCAGCATCAAATTCATCAGAGACTGAGAAGGAAGAGGAAGTCACTAATCTGTGCTTAATGGCCGATAATCTTGGTCAGTCAGATCAAGAAGAGGTATGTGACTTAACCTATGATGAACTTTTTGAAGTTTCTGAACACATACATGATGCATATAGGAAAATGAAGAAAATGCATGCTAGTCTAAGTTTAGAATTTGAAGAATTACAAAAGGAGCATGAAATCCTTAGGAAAGATCATGCTTTAATTGATGACAAACACATGAAATTACTTGATGAATTTGATGACTTGAATAAAAAATATGAAAATTTAAAATCATCTTATGCTAAACTTAAAAAGATTTTAAAAATTTTAAGGATGAATCAGAGAGCAAAATTTATAGATCAAATTATACAAATTGAATTTTGAAAGATATGAATTCATTTTATAATTTAACGATAAAAGCTCTCAAGGATAATAGGATACCCCCTAAACTTGAAGATTTTACTAATCATATTTTGTATCCTAAACTTATGCATTCCTTGACTACACTAATGAATGGTAGAAGTCTTAGGAAACCATTTCCAAAAGTAAAATGTAATAATTATGGATTGTTTGGATATATAGCTCACACCTGTACTTTGAAGATGAAAACTTATTTGGTGTGGAAACCTAATATGCATAAACCTAGACATATCATACATAGATCTGATTATAAATATCCAAAAGAAGAACCCAAACTTGTTTGGGTTCCCAGGTCTAACGTTTGATAATTTTATAGGGTCGCTCTCACACAAGACCTTGTGAGAGCATATGGTACCTGGACAGCGGATGTTCAAAGCATATGACTAGAGATACTGCTCAATTCATAACGCTGGAAGCCAGGAATGGAGGCAAGGTTACACTTGGAGATAATACCACAAAAAATGTGGTTGGATTAGGTATGATTGGAAATCTTAAGAACTTTTTTATAGATAATGTGTTATTAGTTGAAGGATTAAAGTATAATTTATTAAGTATAAGCCAGCTATGTGATAAGGGTTATTGTGTAAAATTTTTTCGTACTAGTTGCATATTAAGCCTAAATGGTAAAGATGTTTTGAATGGAAAAAGGGTAAACTCTATTTATATGCTAGATTTGAATTGCATTCAAACTCCTACTATTTTTTGTTTGAAAATTGTATCTGATGATTCATGGCTTTGGCATAGGAGACTTTGTCATCTAGTATGAAAAACCTTAGGAGGATTTCTTAAAAGAACTTAGTGAGAGGTATACCTAAACTAGACATTACTAAGGACCACCTTTGTGATGCATGTTAATTAGGGAAGCAGGTGAAGTCTTCTTTTCAGTCCAATATGGATCTTAGAACTAGTAAACCATTGGAGATTTTGCATATGGATCTTTTTGGACTAGTTGGAACTATGAGTTTAGGAGGGAAGGTATACAGATTTGTGATTATGGATGATTACTCAAGATTCACATGGTTTAGATTTCTATTTCATAAGAGTAAATCATTTAAGAAATTTAGAAAATTTTTTACTTGGATTCAAAGAAAACTAGGGTGTGAAACTATTTCTATACAAAGTGATCATGGTGGAGAATTTGAGAATGAGAAATTTGATGAATTTTGTAAGGAGAAATAAATTGATCACAACTTTTCTGCACATAGATCCCCTCAGCATAATGGGGTAGTAGAAAAGAAAAATAGAATATTTATAGAAGTCGTCTGAGCAATGTTGGCAGAATACTCACTTCCTAAATATTTTTGGGCAGAGATGGTTAGCACTGCATGTTATGTTCTGAATAGGGTGAATGTGAGATCTAAATTGAATAAAACACCCTATGAGTTGCTAAAAGGAAGAACACCTAATTTGTCTCATTTGCATGTTTTTGGTTGCAAGATGTTCATTCATAACAATGGAAAATTTTCCTTAGGAAAATTTAATCCAAAATGTGATGAAGGAATTTTTTATTGGATACTCAAGTGTTGGAAAATCTTATAGAGTATTCAATAGAAGAACTTTGGTAATTGAGGAGATCACACATGTTATATTTGATGAATCTGGAAATATGTTAATGCCAAATGTTGAAGAAGATGAAACTGAGATTAACTCTCAAAAGATTGATAAAATAAATTTGAAAGAAACTTTGGAAGAAAATTTGGAGATAGAAAACCCTTTGCCTAGAGATTTGAGATTTTCTAAAAACCACCCAAGGGAATTGATTATAGGTGAACCAAGTGAGGGTGTAAGGACTAGGGGTGGATTAAACAAAGAAGTCAATCATTCAGCCTTCATTTCAGCTATAGAACCCACTAATATTGATTAAGCACTTTCTGATAAATTTTGGATTTTGGCCATGCAAGAAGAGTTGAATCAATTTGTAAGAAATAAAGTTTGGGAATTAACTATAAGGCCAAAGAATCAAAGTGTAGTTAGAACTAAGTGGGTATTCAAAAACAAAATAAATGACTCAGGAGTAGTCATTACAAATAAGGCTAGATTAGTTGCTAAGGGGTATAATCAGATTGAAGGGATTGATTTTGAGGAGACTTTTGCCCCTGTAGCTAGACTTGAAGCAATTAGGATTTTGCTAGCCTTTGCCTGTTTTAGAGGATTTAAATTGTATCAAATGGATGTCAAAAGAGCCTTTTTAAATGAGGTAATTCAAGAGGATATTTTTGTAGAACAACCTCTAGGTTTTGAAAATTCTAAATACCCATATCATGTTTTTAAGTTGAAAGAGGTATTATATGGATTGAAACAGGTACACCTAGTGCTTGGTATGAGAGGTTGAGCACGTTCCTACTTGAAATTTTTTTTGAAAAAAGAAGTGTGGATACAACTCTCTTTTTGAAGAAATATTGAAAGGATATACTCATTGTTAAAATTTATGTGGATGATATCATTTTTGGATCTTTAAATAAAACACTTTGTGACAATTTTTCTAAAATAATGAGTAGTGAATTTGAGATGAGTCTAATAGAAGATTTGTGTTACTTTCTAGGATTTAGCATTAAGCAAATTGAGGAAGGTACATTTCTTAGTCAGTCAAAGTATGTTAAGAATATCCTCAAAAATTATGAAATGGATAATGCTAAACCTGTTAGTACACCAATGAGTTCCTCAGTTCAGTTGGATAAGGACCCTAAGGGAAAATCTATTGATCAAAAGAAATTTAGAGGGATAATTCGATCTTTGCTTTACTTGACATCTAGCCGCCCCGATATCATGTTTAGTGTTGGTTTGTGTGCTAGATTTAAATCAGATCCAAAAGAATCACATTTGATAGCAGTGAAAAAGATTTTAAGATATCTATTAGGAACTCAGAACTTAGGAATCGGGTATCCTAAGTTTAGCACTACATTTGAAATAATTGGTCATTCAGATTCTGACTTTGCAGGTTGTAGGGTGGATAGAAAGAGCACTTCTGGAACATGCAATTTTATTAGAAATTCTCTAGTCTCTTGGTCCAGTAGAAAACAAAATTTAGTTGCCCTATCTACTGCAGAAGCTGAATACATTGCATTAGGAAGTTGTGTGGCACAAGTACTTTGGTTGAAACAACACTTGATTGATTTAGGATTGACTATAGGCACTATTCCAATTTATTGTAATAACACTAGTGCTATTTGCATTTTTAAAAATCCTATTCAACATTCAAGAACCAAACACATAGATATAAGGCATAATTTCATAAGGGATCATGTATCCAAAGGAGAAATTGAACTCGATCATGTTTTTACTGAAAATCAACTTGCTGACATTTTTACAAAACCTTTAGCCTTTGATACTTTCAGTGCATTAAGAACAAGGCTTGGTGTGATTGATTTGAATGCTTAAATAAAAAATGTTTTTACAATATTGATGTTTATTTTCTAGTTAAATGTTTTTGTGTTCTTTATGAGTTTTTTATTTTATTTGTGTGATTTTTTTCTTTTAGAGTTTATGTTTTTTCGTTGTTTTTTGTTTTTAGTGTGTTTTGTGTCTTAGTTTTGATTGATTGCAAAAAATTTGAAAATTTTTTGACTGACAATCGTCCGGAACGAAATTTTTTCCTACGGGACGATGTATGTAATGTGACAAACTGTCGGATTTTGAACCGTTTGAGTGCAGTTTTCAGTGTTTTATTGTCACTTCATCTGTACGATCGTCACGATCGTCCGGGACAAAATATTTTTCAAACGACGGGATGAATGAATAAAGCGGTTGAATGGATAAGGTAGTTTTTAATACAAACTTCGTACGTACGAACCTTTGGTTCATCTGGATAAACACATGTCGATTCGATGTAGGGGACGGTTTCAACTGCCATTAAAATGATATAAGTTCTGATTTTCCTAGGACGAACACGTGTTCGTCTGTATGATGAGACTGGTCAAAAGTCTGTACAAAAGGATGCTTTGTATGTTGTGTTGAGTATGAAAAGCCGTTTCATTTTGACGCTTTGGATCGTCCAAATGAAATTTTTTCGTACAGGACGAATTGAAAATTTCATACGGGACGATATTTTTTCGTCTGGTACAAACATATCATTTTCAATAAATAGAAGGGCTTTGAACTCAACAGTCATACTCAAAACTTCACTTTCAATCTCTTTCATACTCTAGATCTTCTTCCAAATGGCGAGCTCAAGTAAGAGGCAAAAGGTTCTAGCAAAGAAACCTCGTAAAAATTCTTCTGAAAACTTTCTTTCCAAAGCAAATGAGGAATCTTTTCCTAGGTTTGCCTCAGCAAAGATCACACCCTCTCGAATCCTAATCCAAGAACAAATTACCTTTCAGGTAATGATCTTATTTTCTTCAACACAATTTGGTTTTATCCTTACCCTCGTCCATCTCTATAATAAGGAAACCTTCCACTTCTTCCTTGCCAACATGTCTTTTAATTCTGACCACTCTATAATCCGTTCCTTTGTATTCAAATAAAAAGTTGAAATCACCAAGCATGACTTAGGAGCCTTTTTAAATTTAAGGATAGAGGGAGCTAGAGCCCGTCACTAGATCAACACTATTGATTATTCATGGTCTAAAATTAATAATATGATGAGAGTGAAAAATGTTAACGAACATGTGGCTAGAGTATCCGGTCTAGTTCGTAATGCATGAATCATCCAGCATGTCCTTAGAACTTTCATAATTCTTAAAGCTGGTGATAGGATCAACATTATCCCTCTTCTTACTATGGTGACTTTCTTGATCATGACTAAATAACTTATAGATGAATCCCAACTTATCCATGACTATCTTTATGGGCTATCTGAAATTTGACATGTATAGCATAAGAGAAAGAAGAACATCGCCTTAGGACATCTTGTTGCCAACATTATGGAGAAAAAAATAGAATTTGGTTCATCCTGATCAAGAGTTTGAAGAACCGCTCTACTATAACGACAGATCATTTAAGCAATCTTCAAAGAAGAACCAAGTAGAACTCATGTCATTAGTGATATAGAGGAAGAACCAAAAGCTGCACCTGCACCTTCCAATGAACCAAATTATCAGGATTTGGTTCAAAGATTTGATCACTTAGAGACTCATTTTGATAAACGCTTTGATCAAATTGAGACTCATCTTAAGCAGCAGGCCGCACAGTATCAGCATGACATAAATTTTATGAGGGATCAGATGAATGATATCAGTACCAACGTGCTTATGATGAGTACTTACTTTAACATCTTTGGTGCTACACCTCCTCCTCCTCCACCAGATCAGGGTCCTTCTCAGTAATTGTAGCACTTACTTTATGTATTTTTTATAGTTTCTGTTTTAGATGTGTTTTCAATTAGTTTGTTGGATTTTCTTTTCTTTAGATATTTTGTTTCTGTATTGATATCCTGACCTTAAATTATATTATCTTCATAGTGATATCAATTTATGTTCACGTGTTTTGCATTTAATTGTATTGAAATGTGTGTTAGCCTTTATGACAATCATTAGATTTTTGATCTTAATAGTGTTATACTTTGAAGTACAAGTCTAAATTAAATTCATTAGAAAATCTATTTTTTTCTAAATTTAAGTTCTGCTTATAACTTGATATAATTAGAATTCTCAATTTTATGTCTATTACTTAGACTATATTAATTCTAATATTATTATTGTAACTATGATATTTTCTTATTTTATATTTCACTTATTAATAAATATTTATGCACTTAGAAAAATTTGTAATTTTTTATTATCGATTTTGGAAAGATCAAAATTACTCTTAAAAAAAAATATACAAATGTACAAAAATAAAAAAAAATGCGCAATGATTCGCAAGTAGAAAAAGAGGCACAAAATAAGCCCAAAAATAAAAAAGATGCACAAAAATGTGCCAATAATTTGAAAAGGATGGGCAAAGCGCTACATGTGATAATTATTTCTTTCCATTATCTGTTAATCTCTTAATTCAAATTGTTCTATTGTACATTTATATTTTGTATTGATCATCCTATTTGCAATGATTTTCTTTATCTTAGTGTCTAAATTGACTCATGCTTTTGATATATTCTTTCTATTATCAATGTTATATCTCTTCATAAAGTCTATGAATTAATATGATTTGCCTAATATTTTAATTTTAATTGCATAACTTATTTCAATCACTTTCAAGATTGAATTATCAAATGATTTTCATGTCTCCTTATATTTCAAGTATTTTTCTTCTTTACTTTTTGCTATTATCAAAAAGGGGGAGAAATTATTTGTATCGTGATTTTTATTTTTTGTTGATTCATAATGTATGTGTGTGTGTCTTTTTTTATTTTGTTTAGGATTTTGTATTTTTGTTTGTTATATATTTCTAAAAATGCCTCCTTATTTACACGTGTTCATCAATTCTAGGGGAGTTTAGGAGATTTTTTTAAATTTAAAAATTATACAAACAATAATTTTTTTTCATCATCAAAAAGGGGGAGATTATTAAAAGAGTTGCTATTTGCATGTTTTACATTCTTGCAACTTTTATTGTTTTGATAATTTTAAATATTATTATTTTATGTATAGTTATCTCCTAACACTTTTTGGAAGAGTTATTTTTGCTCTTGTGTGTACTAACATTTTAGGAAAATCAAACTCCAGATTACAAAGACTTCAAATTAAATTCAACATGAGATACTTTGTGTATTTAAAACTTGTATTTTTTTCTTTGAATTAAATTTTGAAAGGGAGTGATATTAATTGAGTGAATACACGCACACACTTAAGGAGATCTTAAAAAATTTGTACAGATCGTACGGGACGAACATAGTTCGTACAGAACGATCAAGTCAGTTATCTCCTTATAAGAGCAATGAAATGAGCAAGAGTCAAAGGAAATTTTTCTAAGTCCTGATCGTCCAAGATGAAGTGTATTCGTCCCAGGACGGAATGTTCTCTGGAAAATTTTCATTCAAAAATGAAGTGTATTCGTTCCAGAACGAGTTGCTTTCTGGATTAGTATTGTCCAAGATGAAGTGTATTCGTCCCGGGAAGATTTTCTCTCTGTAAAACTTGCATCCAGCCAAACCATAACTTCGTACCAGGATGAAGTGAACCGACTCTGAAAATTAAGTGTCGTTCTGCGGTTTTTGGGAACCGACCTATAGAATAATCGTTTGTACCAGACGAACCTAGTTCGTACGAGATGATGTGTGTGTACAAAGTCATTTTGAACCCATATACATTAGGTTCATTTCCAGTGTACTTAAGTAAAATAATTCACAAAAATCCATGATCGTACGGGACGATACAATTAGTATTGACTTGAAAATTTACAATTTTTGGATGGTTTTTTGCGTCTTTCCTACAAATAGTCCAAACTAAACTGCCACCTAATCTTTTTGCCCATTGATCTTTGTGCCTACTGAAAGGAGTCAAGGAGAGAGTGTGAGAGAGCATTCGAAAGAAGATTCTTACTACTGGAGCGAGAAGGCTTCATTTGGTGATTAAAGGTAAGAGTCTATACTTTTGATTTGGAATTACTTCACTCTTTTTTTTCTTCCTTCTAGATTTCTTGTTTGAAGATCTGTTAAGGAGATTCGGTTCTTTGTTGACACTTGGAGAGTGTGAACAGCCAAAGGGTTCTCTGCCCACACTAGGAGAGTGTGAATAGTAGAAGGGTTCTCTACTCACACTAGGAGAGTGTGAACAGCCGAAGGGTTCTCTGCTGACACTAGGAGAGTGTGAACAGCCGAAGGGTTCTCTGCCCACACTAGGAGAGTGTGAAAGGAAGGACGGTTCTCTGCCAACATTGGAGATAGTGTAAAAGGGTGACGATTCTCTTCCGCACCGGGTAGTGGTGGAAAGAGTTTTTGTAAAGGCTTCTCCGCCTTGCTGTGGGTGCTAAAGGAGAGTCATTAGTGGTATTAGTACAATACTCGGAGGGTGCCTCTGGGGAGTGGATGTAGGTCTGGTTTTGACCGAACCACTATAAATTTGGTGTTCTTTATTTTTTCGTTGTTTTTCTTTTAATGTTTACAACTTGTGGTTAAAAAAACTTTTTCTATAAAACTCACTAAAAGTAGTTTTCATTTTGAAATTTTAAGAGGGTAATTTTTTTTTTAATTACCAATTCACCCACCCTCTTGGTTAGCCATGGGACATAATCTTAGGTTTAACAACCTAATTCTTAGTGAACGAGTTTCAACATCTTGGGTAATCAAGAGGTCTTATATCGAAGAGCTCCAAATTTGCTCTTAATTGTAACAAATCGACATTATCGTTTAGGATGATAGACGTATCATTCTATACGATTTGTTCAAATCATTGAGTATCATCCAGAACATCTCCTTGAATGCATGCTTGGATGATGGAAAAGTAATTTGATCATCTAGGTTAATTTCATGATCATCCCGGATAATTAGTTCAAAATAATAAATATCATCTAGCATATTGCCTTGATTGCATGTTTGGATTATGGAAAAATAATTGATCATCCAGGATGATTATGGATTATCCCGAATGATTAGTGCAAAAATAGTACACATCATCTAGAACATCGTTCTGGTCATCCAAGAAGAAACTAAGGTTTATTTGTTTTGTTGAACATCCCGGTTGATCCTGTGATTGTCTCAGATGATATGATCATTCATTCAAACTTTAATTACTTTCCGTAATTACCACACTAATTTAGGCATAATTGCACTTCATCATCAAGGTTGATGTATAAAAATAAAATATGCCTAAATAGATCTGGCGGATAATTCTTTCTTATTTGAGCCTATTATTTAAAATGATGCTAATATTATCTAAGATTATTTGTTTAATTGCGGCTGCCTTAACCAGGATGCCCTAATTAGGGTTTCTATTTTTAAGTAATCATCCAGGATGATTTGGGATCATCTTGGATGATGTGATCAAAATCAGAAAACTTAAAAATAGTCAGAATTTTCCCTCGAGTGTGTGTGTGTGCAAGGTTGCTTAGCACCAGGATCCCTATTATTATAAATGGCTCAAGAAAAGGTAAAAGATACTTGACATACCTTATAAGCTAACTCAATCCTATTCTATCCAATCTTTAGCTAACTTGATTTGCAATTAACCTTGTGGACTTGAAATATTAGTAGGCAAGGCAGTCGTAGAAAAATAGAAGTGTCAAAAATATTTGTTATCATCAAAATTATAATTCATGAATCTAGATTTGCAACAACAAGCAGACAAAAGAGTTGAGGGTCAAGGTTTCTACATTAAATGTTATATTTTTAAGGAATTCAAAAGGAGCTCATAATTGAAAGGGAATGCCAAGGAGAGAAGGAATTGAAAAGTAGTGGAAGAAAAGAGGCTCATCACCTCAAAGTTTAAGGCTACTTGATTTAGCATTTGAGAGGGGGTTATCTTTCAATCCTTGAACTTATGATACGCTTCCTCATCCTTAGCAGACAAAAATTGGTTGTCATGGTAATGAGAGGAAGAAGAGCTTCCTAAGACGAGTCGGCCGCCCTTGCTTGCCATCAAGTAAGAATAAGTGAGAGAGAGAGAGAGTGTAGTGAGGAGAGGATGAGTGAAGTGATCATACCAAACAATTTGAATACACATATACATGTATCATACAGTGCGATAAGAATCATTTAGTACAATATACAGATAAGAATTTGAATTTGGACTATTAGTTTAAAAGAGGGCTATGATCTGTTTAATTTTGATAGATCATATAATTCAAAAATAAGTCATACAGTATGATGGTGACAAAAAGTTTTGGATTTCAAGGAGGTGAGTGTGTGATGATCAGGAAACAACTTAAACTAGTTTTTTTTTTTTTTTTGATCATGTATGAATGTCTATGACACCAGGTTTTGTCATCAAAGTGCTAAAGGTGTCAAAGGCTACTGGTTTCTTGAATATATATGCTAATTGATCTTCTGTAGCTATATTCTATAATTCTATATCTCCTTTAGCTACATGATCTCTTATGAAGTGATGTCTAATATATATGTGTTTTGTTTGAGAGTATTGAATTGGATTTTTAGATAAAATTGCACTCATTTGTCACACATAATTGGGATGATTCATATGGGTAATCCAAGATATTAAAGTATTGTTTCAACCATAGCACTTATGTAACACAACTTCCTACTATTATATATTCTACCTTGGCCATGGATATATAATTTTTCTTCCTACTGACTAGGAAACTAAGGATTGTCTTATAAATTGACAGGTTCCATATGTGCTTTTCCTATCTACCATACATCTAGCAAAATCAGAATCTGAGTACCCTAAGATTTCAAAGGAGGGACTGTGCCTAGGATACTAAATTCCTAAGTTCTGAGTGTCTAGTTGATATCAAAGGATTCTCTTAACTAAAGTTATGTGATACTTTTTAGGATTAGCTTGAAATCGGGCATAGAGGCACCCACTACACATTATTTCAGGTTTATTTATAGTTAAATAGAGAAGAGATCTGATTATTCCTTTATATTTTTTCAAGTCTATTGATTTTTCATTTGGGTCTTTGTCTAGTTGAATCATAGAACTCATTAGAGTGTTTATGGGATTAGCACTGTCCATTTTAAATTTTTTTAGAATATCCTTAATATTTTTAGTTTGGTTAAGAATTATTCCATTTTTTATTTATTTTACACTAAAACCAAGAAAATAATTTAGCTCTCCAATCATGCTCATTTTAAACTCACTGCTCATTATTTTTTTGAACTCATCACATAGGGTTTTATCTGAATATCCAAACAGAATGTCATCTATATAAATCTGAATAATAAGAATTTCATCTTTTACCCTTTGTAAAAAGAGAGTGATGTCCACACTACCCTTAACAAATCCTCTATTAAGTAAGAATGAGCTAAGTCTTTCATACTAGGCTCTAGGTACTTGCTTTAATCCATATAATGCTTTTTTAATTTGAATACATGGTTTGGAAATTGTGAGCTTTCAAATCCGGGGGGTTGCTCAACATAAAAAACCTCTTTAGTTATCCCATTTAGAAAAGCACTCTTTATGTCCATTTGATATAATTTAAAACCTTTGAAGCAAGCAAAGGCTAAGAGCAACCATATGGCTTCTAGTCTAGCTACTAGGGCAAATGTTTCTTCAAAGTCTATGCCTTCAATTTGGTTATATCCCTTAGCTACTAGTGTGACCTTTTTTTCTTTTCTTAGGTACTAGTATGACCTTATTTCTTACTAAAGTTCCTGAGTCATTCATCTTATTTTTAAAGACCCATTTTATTTCTACTACACTCTGCTCTTTAGGTCTCTTAACTAATTTCTATATATCATTCCTAGTGAATTGGTTCAATTCTTCTTACATTGCTAGGATCTAGAATTCATCTCCTAAAGCTTGATCTATATTGTGGGTTCTATCATAGAGATGAATGTAGAATGACTAACCACTTTCCTAAGTTTGTGCCTAGTTCTCACACCTTTCGATATATCTCCTAAGATTATTTATTTAGGATGAATAGAAGAGTACCTCCATTCTTTAGGCAAGTCTTCCTAAAGTTCTCCCATTTCTCCTATGGTTCTAGTTTTTACTCCCAGAATTTCCTCTACTTCATCTTCTTCGAATTTAGGTTTAGAGGACATCTGATTCATCAAATACTACATGGGTGGATTCTTCTACTACTAGGTTTCTCTTATTGAAGATTCTATAGGCCTTACCTATAGATGAATAACCTAAGAAGGCACCCTCATCAACCTTGGGATCAAATTTTCCTAAGGGATTTTTTTCATTAATTAAGATAAAACATTTACAACCAAAGACATACAAGTGCAAAAGATTCAATGTTTGACCCTTAAGGAGTTCATAAGGTGTTTTATTCAACTTTGACCTAATATTAACCCTATTTAAGATATAATATACAATATTTACCACTTCTCCCCAAAAATATGTAGGAAGAGTGTACTCAGCTAACATTACTCTAGTAGATTCTACAAAGGTTCTATTATTTATTTTTATTATTCCATTTTGTTGAGGAGTTCTAGACGTAGAGAAGTTTTGCTCTATTCCTATCTCTTGATATAAGGTTTCAAATTTTTTATTTTAAAACTCACCACCATGATCACTAAGGATTATTGAGATTTTGCACCCTATTTTTTGTTGAATTCAAGTGGAGATAACCTTATACTCTTCAAATGACTCATTCTTATGTGCTAAGAATCTTATCCAAGTGAATCTAGAGAAGTCTTCAACAATCAAAAATCCATAATTCTTCCCACTTAGGCTAGCTGTGCTAACTGGACCAAATACATCCATGTGAAAAATTTCTAGTGGCCCAAATATATTCACATCCTTGATTGAATGAATTGATGATTTTACTTATTTTCCTAATTAGCATGCATCACATAGATGGTCCTTAGTGAAGTCTAACTTAGGTACTACTCTAACTAGGTTTTTCTGAGTGATATTCCAAAATGTTTTCATACAAGCATGGCATAGTCTCCTATGCCATAACCAAGAGTCATCCATTATTATCTTTAAATATAGTGAATTTGAATTTTCAATACAATCAAGATCTAACATGTAAAAAAATATTTATTCATTTTCCTTCTAATTCAAGTTTATCATTTAGGCTAATCAAGCATTTATCAAAAAGATTATTTTTTTTGTCAAAACCTTTATCACACAATTGACTAATGCTTAACAAATTATGCTTTAAACCATCAACTAATAAAACATTTTCAATTAAAAGATTTTAGAATTTTTAACGTTACATGAGCCCACCAATTTCCTAGTGGTATTATCTCTTAAAGTCACTTTGCCTCCAGTATTGGTCTCTAGTGTAATGAACTTCTTCATATCTCCAGTCATATGTCTCAAGAAACCACTATCCAAGTACCACATGCTCTCACTAGATCTTTTGTGAGAGCACCACTACAAATGCATTCAAGGGTTAGATTTAGGATCCCAAGTGAGTTTGGGTTCCTCCTTATGCTTGCATGAATTAGATATATACATGCTATGTTGTGTGAATATAATTTAGGTCTCCACACTAGGTGTGACCTATAATGAATCGTGCAAGTGTGGGCTATGTGACCTAGCATGCCACAAGAAAATCACCTAACACCGAGAAATGGGTTCACTAACCTATGTGGGTGTTGATGTCTCTTCTTAAAGTTTTGTGATGCATGCAATGTCAGGGATTTGCTTGTTTATGCAAATATGGATGATGTTTTATCTTTTTCAAATGTTATGATTTTTTCTTTCAATAAGTTATTTCATATTCATATTCTGCCATATCCCCTTTTAGCCGATGTTCATTGTTATATATTTCCCATGCAAGTTTCTCTAATATTTTAAACTCATTTTCTAATTCAATATGTGATGTATTCAAGGATTCATGTGCATCAGATAATTTAATATGCTTCTTGTTTAATGCATTAAAGTCATCAAGCAGGGATATGTGATCTCTATTTAAATCAGAATGTTCTTTAATGAAGTTAACATGCTCAGTTTGTAAACTACTAAATTCAGCATTAAGATTATCATGCATTTTCTTTAACTTTCTATACGAATCATGGATTTTATCAGAAATGATCAATAAATCTTCATATGAAAGTTGAGATGCCTCGTCTTGGTTCTCATTTGATTAAGATTATCGATAGTCATTAGACATAAATTTGTTGCCTCCTCCTCTGCTTCTTCTTCTAACGATTCTGAGGTAGAGTCAGTCCAAAATGTCTTTTATATCTTCGTCTTCCCTTTCTTATATTTCACCTTCTCATATTTTTCCTTAGTTGGCTAGATCTTTATGTTAGGGCAATCATCTTAGAGGTGACCTAGTTTTCTGCACTCAAAACAAATCATGTCAGATGAAACTTTAGTAATTTTTGACCTTTTACCTTTGTTCTAGTTGTTTTGATGACTCAATTGTTTTCTTTTTAGAAAATTCATGAATTGTTGTGTCATCAAAGCTATATTATCACCTTCTTCTATTACAGAGCTTTCACTTTTCAAGTTGTTTGTTTTTAGAGCCACCGTCCACTCCTTTTTGTTATCACCTGCATCATTTTGTGTTTGACTCACCCCTTACTTGTAAGCAATGAGTGACCCAAGCAAATTGTCAATTGAGTAAACATTTAAATCTTTTCACTTAGTAATTGTAGTGATTTTAGAATCATAAGAACATGGTAATCATCTTAAAATCTTATTGACTTTTTCAAAATTTGAAATTTCTCTACCTAGTGCATGCAAAGATGTCACTATTTGGGTGAACCTAGTATACATGTCAGATATTGTTTTGTTAGGTTTCATAGGAAAGAGTTTGTAATCATATAATAAAATATTTAATCTAGATTGTTTAACCTCACTAGTTCCTTCATATGTGATACACAGTCTATCTTGAATTTCCTTACTTGTAGCACAGGTAGACACTCTCATGTAGTCTTCTGATTCTAATGCATAAAAGAAGCAATTCAAGCACTTTGCATTTAATTATGCTAGATCCCTATCCTCATTGCTCCATTAAATAAATGATATTTGACTTTTCATGCCATTCAAAAGTTTAAAAGGTACAGTGTAACCTTCTTTAACCAATATCCACATACAATAGTCTATAGACTATAAAAATATAGATATTTGAATTTTCCAAAAATTGAACGGTGTGTTGTCAAACGAGGGTGGATGAGTTAGAGAACAACCCTCCACAATATTAAGGTTACCAAAATGTTCCATGATTAATTTTTTTTTAGGATTTTTAAAATACTATTTTTGAAACCTAGCTCTGATACCAATTGAAAGTACGAGATGCGCTAAGAGGGGGATGAATTAGAAATTTTTAAGATAAAGAAACAATCCTAAATAAGAATTCTAATTATTTTTTTTTTATTTTCTTAACAAAACTTAATTTGATGAGGAAGCAAATGATTAAAAACATGAGTGCAATAATAGTAGTGAAAATTTTAATTGCATAATAAAGATCTATAATAGAATTTTCACCAAGCAGTTTTAACAAAATATATAATACAAAACATATGTAAAATACAGTAAATAAAAAAAGCAAACCAGAAGATTTATAGTGGTTCGGTCACTTGACCTTTGTCCACTCCCAGAGTCCTCGCAGAGAATTTCAGTGCTAAACAAAATTTCCCTTTTGCCCCAACAGCAAGGCGGAGAAGCCTTTATGAAACCTCACTTTCACCTTCCCCGGTGAGGTACCAAACAGTATGTCACCTTCGTGGAGACGGTAGCAAACCTTCTCATTTTTCTTCCTCTTAGAGAAGGCAGAGTACCTTTGAGGACATGGACCTTGAAGGCTCTCCTCCTTAGAGAGCTCCTATAAGATTTTCTTGGGTCATAGGAGGAGCAAGCGTATAGCTGGCTTGGAGCAACTATGGGATCCCCTCACACTCCTTCTCCCTCACAAACACAACTTCTCCTTCCTGTCAAAACCCAAAATCTCATCAAGTAGCTCCCTCTCAAGAGTTCTTCTTCTTGTCATGTGTTGCAGATCAATGGTTTATGATTTTGATGATAACAAACATTTTTATTTCTCTACGTCTGCCTTATGTACTGACATTTCAGGTTCACACGATCGGACTACAATTTGGAATCAGCTCAAGATTGGGTAGACTAGGTCTGAGTTAGTTTGTACCCTTTTTTCTTTCTTGAGTCTATTGTATTTATTGTGCCTCCTGATGCTTTGTAACGTATAAAAGTTTTTAACTGTTCCCTAGAGTTTACCATTTTTGGTGACATCGTCCTGGATGATATTTATATCGGCCGGGACGATCTGTTCAAAAGCAGAAACCCTAATTAGGGTATCCGCATTAAAGCAGCCATCATTATGCAAAACATATCATCCTGGATGATTTTGTATCGGCCAGGATGATAGGCTCAATTCAGAAAGAATCTGCCACCAGATCTACTTAGGAAATTCTTATTATTGGATATCGTCCGGGTGGATCAGCCTAGATTATAAAATATCGGCCAGGACGATCCAGAACAATTTTTCCAAAATTTCTCTGGAAATTTTGGAACGTAATTAATGGTGCTTTCGTCCGGGCCGATTAGAGATCGGCCAGCTTCATTTTAGGGTGTTATTCAGGATGATTTCCCTTATATTTGAACTAATCGGCCAGGATGATATGTCTATCATCATGGATGATAAAGTCGGCAACTTGCATTAATGAGTTCATTTTTAGCTCCTCTATTTAAGCTATGACAAGGCACTTTGTAAGTGTCTTTGGCAGTCATGTTTTTGTAATTTCTTCGCTTAGCTGTGGGGGCTAAAGGAGAGATACTTATTTTAGTGTAATACTTGGAGGGTGCCTCCAAGGAGTGGACATAGGTCAAGGTTTGACCGAACCACTATAAATTTGGTGTGTTCTTTCTTATTATTTGCTTCCGCATTTCATTTCAGCACCGTTGGTTTTGATTATGGTGAATCTTATTTTTGGATTTAAGATTGTGTTTGTTTTAAATATTGATTCACCTCTTTATCTCATTATTTTGCCTTGGGCCAGTTCTATGGGGCTTAACATCCCTAACAAACTTTCAAGTGATTTCAGAGCACTTTCTAGTGTCATCTGAGCACTTTCAATTGGTATGAGAGCAAGATTATTGAGGGAGACAATTTCAACATCATCAAGATTCTTCAATAAGCCTTAAGGAATTTCAAAACTAAAGGAGTAATTGAAGATAAGTTGTCCTTTATTCTATATTTTATTCAAGTTTCTTTTAGTTTTACTACTAGAAATTGTAATAAAATAGCGAATTGTTGCGCTAATTTAGCTCTTTGAAAAAGTTTTTTTTGGAACGATCTTAACAATAAAGAAATTCCTCCTTCATTCATTCATATATTGAAGGATGAATTTGATATGTTAGATCATTATTTGTAATAACTTCTTTTTTTTTTCTAGTTATCAATGCATTATTTCATTTCTTTCAAAAAAAATTAGTATCAGAGCAGAATTCATAAAATAAGTTTTTAAAAGCTTTTGAATATTTTGATCCATGGCTAATCGTAATGTTGCGAAAGGTTATTCAATCACCAGACCTCCTTTATTTGAAAATATGTCATTTGATTTTTGAAAAACTTGCATGTTTATTTTCTTGCAATCGATTAATTTTCGCATGTGTCATATGATTTTAACTGGTTATTCATCACTGTCACGTATTGTTAATGGAGTTAAAATAGATATTCCTTTTAATCAATGGAATAAGGAAGAACAAGTAAATGCTTAATTGAATGCAAAATCTTTAAATTGTTTTTTCTATGCTTTAAATTTTGAAGATTTTATGTTGGTATCCACGTGCAATACTGGTAAAGAAGTTTGGGATAAACTACACACCATATACGAAGGCACTAGTGAAATCAAGCAATCCTAGTTGAATATGTTAATGCATGATTTTAAACTGTTTTCCATGAAACCCTATGAGACGATCTTAGACATGTATACTAGATTTATTCAAATTGTAACATCATTGCATGCCTTAGGAAAAGAGTTTCAAATTTTGAAAAAGTCAATAAAATTCTTCGTTGTTTACTTGCAATTTTGATGCCAAAGTTGTTGCTATTTCTGAATCAAAAGATTTGAATGAATATTTTATTGATAATTAGATTGGCTCACTCATTGCCTACGAGCAAAGTTTGGGTCAAAGACTTATGGATGCAGGTGAAATGATTGTTCTAAAAACTGAAGATACAAAAAGTGATAGCTTAGTTGGTGAATAATGCAATGACTTGTCAAGCAAATCACAAAGCTTACCAAAGTATAAGCAAAAGTGAAAAAAGGTAAAAATGGTAAGGATGTTCATATTCCTTCTAACATTATTTGCTTTCGATGCAGGAAGCCTGGACATATGAAAAATCAGTGCCCTAATTTAAATATTCTTCCTACAAAAGAAAAGGGTAAGGCAAAGCAAAATTTAAACTGGGGAAATAATGAAAGGAAAAAAATCACATGGGCAGATTTGGTTTCTGAAGCATCCGACCAGGAGAGAGATAATGGTTAAAAGCCTTTCGTATTTTTGTGTTGTGTTTTTAATTTATGTTTTCGTTTTTATTTTGTGTTTTTTTTTTCATTTTTGTTTATTCTTTAATTTTTTTTACTTGTTTCGTGAAAGTTTTTCTCTGATCAACACACACATTTACTTTTCTAAAAATGAAAAATCTACTTCCTGTTTTTTCTTGAAATCTTTGGTAAGTTGTGTTTGACTTCTCTAAAACAGTCAAAGAAAGGAAATTCATGTTTTTTACTCTCAATCTCTATTTCCTAAAAAAGGTTATTCTACTTTTGATTTAAAATCTTTTTCATCTTTTAAATTAGTCTTTGAAACTAAATTTTTTATCTCCCAACATTTTATTTATCGCATAGGGATCTTTTGCAAGTTGTTGAATCTAACTCATAATTTTCTTAATCAAGAATTCACTTTATCAATAGGTTGGGTTTACTTTTGTTTTTAAGACTTTAGAAATATAGCATATTAAATAAATAAAAAAAATTGCCATTGATGCCAAAAATAAAAGATGCGCAATGACGCCAAATTGAAAAATATATACAAAAGTGTATCAAAAATCAAAAGATGGGCAGTGCACCAACCAATTATCAAGAGGCATAAAATGAGCCCACAAAGTTTAATGCTTACCATTCTTGTACTTCTTAAAAGCTTAAGAAAATCCTTGATACTTTCGATACTTGAGTCTAAAAATCTTGATTCCTGATTCAACAATTCGTGTATTAATCTTCTATTAGATATATTTTATGGAAGGAGTTTTAAAAATTAACTATTTCTTTCTCTAATTTATTCTTTTAATTAGATATTGAATTAAAAAGTTTTTTAGCCTTTTAAAAGAACTTGAGTTTGGATGATCAAATTCTGGATTTCTAACCTTTTCTGGGCTATGCGTTGTCAATCCAATTCTACTAAGTTTTTGATTAAAACCAAGAGGTAACTTTCTCATTTTAAGAATATTTTTTTTACTAGATCAGAGAACATTTTTGTCTTCTGTTTGTTTTGGTTTTTGTTTGTGTCTCCTCTCTTTTTGATAATATCAAAGTGGGAGAACGTACTGTTGAATTTGTATCCTTTTTTTTCTTTTCAAAAAATTTAAAACAACAAAAATATTTTTATCTCCCCTATTTTTTTTAAAAAAGGTTTATCCTAGTGAGGGGGAAATTAGGAGAAAATATAACTTTTTTGAAAATTCAAATTGAATTGTTTGCCATCATCAAAAAGGGGGAGATTATTGCAGATCAATGGCTTATGATTTTGATGATAACAAACATTTTTATTTCTCTACGACTTCCTTATGTACTAACATTTCAGGTTCACACGATCGGACTATAATTTGGAACCAGCTCAAGATTGGGTAGACTAGTTCTGAGTCAGTTTATACCCTTTTTCCTTTCTTGAGTCTATTGTATTTGTTGTGGCTTCTGATTCTTTGTAATGTATGAGAGTTTATGACGGTTCCCTAGAGTTTACTATTTTTGGTAACATTGCCCTGGACAATATTTATATCGGCCAGGACGATCTGTTCAAAAGTAGAAACTCTAATTAGGGCATCCTCATTAAACTAGCCGTCATTATGCAAAACACATCGTCCTGGATGATTTTGTATCGGCCAGGACGATAGGCTCAATTCAGAAAGAATCTGCCGCCAAATCTACTTAGGAAATTCTTATTTTTGGATATCGGCCTGTGGATCGGCCTGGACTATAAAATATCGTCCAGGACGATCCAGGACAATTTTTTCAAAATTTCTCTGGCAATTTTGGAATGCAATTAATGGTGATTTTGTTCGGGCCGATTGCAAGATCGTCCGGGCCGATTAGACATCAGTCAGCTTCATTTCAGGGCGATATTCAGGATGATTTTCCTCATATTTGAACTAATCAGCCAGGACGATATGTCTATCATCCTGGACGATAAAGTCGGCAACTTGCATTAATGAGCTTATTTTTAGATCTTCTATTTAAGCTATGACAAGGCACTTTATAAGTGTCTTTGGCAGCCATTGTAGCTTCATTCTTGTGGGGGAAACTTGAAGAGAAAGCTTAAAAGGGAGTGAGGAACAGGTGAAGTCTAAGAGAGGGAGAAGATCCTGTCTGGGGGGACTCAAGGGAGTGTGGAAGGGGATTCCACACAGTTGCTCTGGTAGGCTTTCACCTTAATACCGTTGGATTCAAGGCTTGTCTCGAGGGAAGTTCACCAAAGAAGAAGATCTCTTTGGTGTCAAAGGACCCGGCGACTCCGCCGCACCGGGTATGGTGAAAGTGATTTTGTAAGGGCTTCTCCGGCTAGCTGTCGGGGCTAAAGGAGAGACACTTGTTTTAGTGCAATACTTAGAGGGTGCCTCCAAGGAGTGGACATAGGTCTAGGTTTGACTGAACCACTATAAATCTGGTGTGTTCTTTTTTATTATTTGCTTCCGCATTTAATTTTCGCATCGTTGGTTTTGATTGTGGTGAATCATGTTTTTGGATTTAAGATTGTGTTTGTTTTAAATACTGATTCACCTCTCTATCTTATTATTTAGCTTGGGCCAATTCTATAGGGCTTAACATCCCTAACAAACTTTCAAGTGATTTCAGAGCACATTCTAGTGTCATCTGAGCACTTTCATCATGTTCCTCCCTCAGATTTATTTCAAAAGGCAAAAGTATCATATATAAATCAGGCTCCAAGAAACCCTAAATTTTCAATTCAACTATTTTTATTCATATAGTATGATCCAAGATCGTACAGTACAATCAATTCAAAATAGCCTTCATCATAGTACGAAGGAGTACGAACAGGTAATGTTTTTGAATAATATTATTTAGTATGATACAAATATCATCTAGTATGATAGGTTATATTTCTTATATTTGAATAGGATAAATAATGGGATGACCAAAACTCATCTCTATTAGTCGTCTGGTAAAATCCAATTCATACATTATGATCTATTAAAAGCTTCAGGTCATCCAGTATAATATTTATATCATCTAGTATGATTAGTTTAAAATTAAGCCATCGTATAGTAGGATGTTCGAAATGATTAAAAATAGCCTCGATTCATTATATGATATGAACCATATCATATAGTACGATGACTAATCAATAATTAATCCTTAATTTAATTAACTAATCATGTGTGTTACTTTAAGTAAGTATTCAAATATTTGTACTATACAATTACATCATACAGTATGATCAATTCAAAATTCAAGATTTAAAAACTTACTTAAATTAATTTGACGACTAGGGTTTCAAATTAAAAAAACATCGTATAGTATAAAGATGATCGTATAGTTTTATTAGTTCACAAAGAAGAGCCATTAAGCCACAATAGTTTATATATTATGATTTCAAATCATACAGTACGATCTACACAAAATAAAAAAAATTACTTTACAGAAAACTCTCCCTCTATGTGTATGCATGATTGCTCCGTTTGCATACACTTTATGGCTAGACTCAATAAAAGAAAAAAAATGACAAAATAAAAGAAAAATTTAGAGATGTAGACTTCACATCATATTCTACCCAATCTCGAGTCTTCTATTGTCTTGAGCATTATGTGATATCCCTGAAATTTTAGTACTAAAAGATAAGAGCAACATTTAAAATATTAAATGAATAATGAAATAATTCAATTGACATTATTTCTCATCATCAAAATCTCAAGCTAGGGGTCATGGATTGCAACATAGAGAATGCCACCTGCTCTTAAGAATTAATCCCAGGAATCACCAACAACAGCCTATTCTATAAAACTTTAACCACAATATTGTCACTAAACTTACAAAGACTGATTGGATGATAACCAAAAGGAAATAAATGATCCTTGACTTTGGGAAATAAAACTATCATAGTTTCTTTCCATTCATTACAAAGTTTATCAGATAAATAGAATTTAATAACTGCCCTGCAAACATCATATCGAATAATATCCCAATAAGCTTTTAAAAAAGAATAAATTATTAAATTAAAACCTAGAGACTTGTTTCTTCCCAAGTTCTTAATAACTTCTATGATTTATAAAATAGATAAATCTACCTCCAACTTTCTCTAATCATTATCATTTAAGACCTTCTAAGGAGCCAGCCAATTATTTTAGACAACACTTCCTATCCCTCAAATTCCCTTAAAAATATTTGATAAATTCCTCTTCCACCTCATTCGAATCTTTAACCATCATGCCATCCAAGATTCTGACTTGACTAATCCAATTACTATTCTTTCTTTCACTAGCAAATGCTTGAAAATATTTGGAGTTTGAATCTCCTTCTTTTATCCATCTTACTTTAGCCCTTTGCCTCCACCAAGTATTCTATTGAGCAAGGTACACATTCAATTCTCCAACCTGAGGTCTCAAGAGCTGTAATTTTTCTTCATCTAACCACCCAATCATGGCCTCCTCTGTTGCTACTTAGTTTTTAAAATTATGCTTTTATAACATATGATTTTTTATGATACCAAAATATTTTTTAACACTGCCATTGCCAGGTCCCAAGTCCTGGATGAGAAAAGTGGAGGGTTGCGTTAGGTAGTCGACAGCCAGCATAAAACTTGTCGAACAATAACGACATGAATCCTTTAAGAAATTGTGTTAATGCTAGGGCGTCCCCTGTAAGCGACGCGCTGTATGGCCTGAATACAGTGACAAGTGTGCAAGGGCCGCTGCACCGGCGCCCGGGTGCAGTGTTAAATAGGCAAGGGTTTCCACATCAAGGATGGATGTGGGCAAAGAAGCTAGTCCATGAAACTAAAATTAGGATAGGAACTTGGAATATAGGTTCTCTTACAGGAAAATTAATGGAATTAATAGATATTATGATTCATAGGAAGTTAAATATTTTGTGCATTCAGGAAACTAAATGGGTTGGTGAGAAGGCTAAGGAAATTGATAGTTTAGGTTTTAAACTTTGGTATTCGGGTCGGAGTCGTACTAAAAATGGTGTAGGTGTTATTATAGATAAGATTTTAAAGGATAATGTTATAAAAATTAATAGAATTGGAGATAGAATTATATCTTTAAAGATTGTTGTTGATGATAAGATTGTTAATATTATAAGTGCTTATGCTCCTCAAGTAGGTTTGGATATGAGTTCTAAATTAAATTTTTGGAATGACTTAGAAGGATTAATACAAAAGATACCTCTTGAAGAAAGAGTTCTTATTGGAGGAGATTTAAATGGACATGTTGGTAGAGAGGTAGATGATTTTAAAAGCATTCATGGTGGCCATGGATTTGGAACGACGAATGAAGGTGGCAAGACCATATTGGATTTTTGTTTAGCTTATGATTTTTCAATTGTTAATACCTTATTTAAGAAAAGAAATGAGCATCTCATCACTTATAAAAATGGATATAGTACAACACAGACTGATTATTTTCTTATTAGAAAACTAAATCGTTTAGATTGCAAAGATTGTAAAGTTATTCCGAGTGAAAATTTATGTACCCAACATCGATTATTAGTTTTGGACTTTAAGATAAAGGGGCATAAAATAAAAAATAAAGTAAAACGATTTTCTAGGATTAGATGGGAGCATTTAAAGAATATTAACAAAATTATTTTTGGAAATAAGATTTTAGATCTTAAGATTTTGTCTGTGCATGAGGATGCTAATATTATGTGGGAAAAAGTGGCTAGTGATATTAAGAATATTGCAAAAGATATCCTTGGAGTATCAAAGGGAAAAGCTCCTAATAGTAAAAGTAGTTAGTGGTGGAATCCAAATGTGCAAGAAAAGATTAAAAATAAGAAGCTTTGTTATAAAAATTGGTTTAATTTTAAGAATTCTGATAATTGGGAAATATATAAAGTGGCTCGTAAGGATGCTAAGAAAGCAATATGCGATGCAAAGACATTAGCTTTTAGTGATTTATATAATAGATTAGATACTAAAGAGGGAGAAAGATATATGTATAAGTTAGCCAAACAAAGAGATAGGAGTAGTAAGGATTTAGTTCAAGTGAAGTGTATTAAAGATGAAGATCAAAAAATACTTTTCTTAGAAGATGATATTCAACAAAGATGGATGAGATATTTTGCTAAACTTTTTAATGAAGATTGTGAAAATAAGATTGACTATAATGACCTTAGCACCCTAAATGAAAATAAAGATTTCTGTTTTTATCGGCGTATTAGTAAAACTGAAGTTAGAGAGGCTTTAAAGAAAATGAAGGGTGGAAAAGCTGTTGGACCTGATGATATTCCAATAGAGGTGTGGAAATGCTTAGGAGATGAAGGAATTTCATGGCTTACTAAACGTTTTAATACTATTTTGAAGACTAAAAAGATGCCAGATGAGTGGAGAATGAGCGTGTTAATTCCTATTTTTAAAAATAAAGGTGATGCACAAGATTGTGCGAATTATAGAGGTATTAAGTTAATGTGTCATACTTTAAAACTTTGGGAGCGAGTTATGGAGCATAGGTTGCGGCGTGATACTAATGTTTCTCAAAATCAATTTGGTTTCATGCCGGGTAGGTCGACTATGGAAGCCATACATTTATTAAGAGGTTTGATGGAGAAATATAGAGAAAATAAGGAGGATCTACATATGATATTTATTGATTTAGAAAAAGCATATGATAAAGTTCCAAGAGAAGTGCTATGGAGAGTTCTTGAAAAGAAAGGAGTCAATAATGCTTATATTCAAATCATTAAAGATATGTATGCAGGAGCTATTACTTGTGTTCAAACACAAGGTGGATTGACTAAGTATTTCCCTATTTCGGTTGGGTTACATCAAGGATCAGCCTTAAGCCCATATCTTTTTGCTTTAGTCATGGATGTTCTCACTAGACATTTGCAAGAGGATATACTTTGGTGTATGCTTTTTGCTGATGATATTCTTCTTGTTGATAAGACTAGAGAGGGAGTTGAAGGTAAACTTGAATTATGGAGGTCAACCTTAGAGTCTAAAGGTTTTCGCTTGAGTAGATCTAAAACAGAATATATAGAGTGTAATTTTAGTAGTAATAGACCTAGTGAGGGGATTGTGACTTTGGGCGATCAAGTCATTAATAAGAGTACACGTTTTAGATATCTTGGATCTATTGTTCAGAGTGATGGTGAAATAGATGGGGATATTATCAGCAGAATTCAAGTTGGATGGTTGAAGTGGAGGAATGCATCGGGCTTGTTATGTGATAGAAATGTACCCCTCAAAGTTAAGGGAAAATTCTATAAGATGGTAGTGAGGCCTGCAATGCTTTATGGTGCTGAATGTTGGCCATTAAAAGAGAAGCATTATACTAAGTTAAGTGTGGCAGAGATGAGGATGCTCAGGTGGATGAGTGGCTTTACCCTTAGAGATAGGATACGAAATGAGCATATACATGAAAAGGTTGGAGTAGCTCCAGTAGAAGATAAGATTAGAGAGAGTCGCCTTAGATGGTTTGGTCACATTAAACGGCGGCCTTCCGATGACCCGGTTAGGAGAGTAGAGGTATTAGATTTGACTTATGTTAAGAAAGGTAGGGGTAGACCTAAAAAGACTTGGTTAGAAAATATTAGGAATGACCTTTCTTTATTAGATTTAAACGAGAATTTGACTTTTAATAGGACACAATGGAGAAAAAGGATTCATGTAGCCGACCCCACGTAGTGGGATAAAGGCTTGATGTTGTTGTTGTTGTTGTTGTACTATTTCTCCAAACACATATTCAAAAAATTATGCTTGTGTTATTTGTGTGAACTAACATTTTAGGGAAATCGTACTCTAGACTATTGAAGACTTCAAGACAGATTAGATTAGGGTTTTTTATAATTGAAGTCCATATATTTTCTATTTTATTGAGTTTGAGAGAGCGTGATTGTAATTGGGTAATCGTACACAGATACACTAGGAGAGTGAGTCAAAACTTATATTTTTAAACTAATCATATTGTATGATTCTGAAATCATACATACAAAGCATGTTTTGAATTAACATGTTTATGTTATACAATGTAGGGTTTATAGAGACATTAACTAGAGTATGAAATGGATTTATACATAATCATACCAGAGAAATCTGTTTAATTTTAAACTATTCATATAGTATGCTGTCAGTTCGTATATATGACTGACAGAGTATGAAATCAATTCATCCAGGATCATACAAGGATTTTTTAAAACCGTTCATATGTATGAAGTATGATCTTACTGTACGAGCCAAGTATGTCCAACTTAAAATTTTAAGTTTTTGGGATGGTTTTTCTTGTCCTTTCTATATAAGGGTCCTAAAAATTTACTATCAGAGATACTTCTATGAATTTTCTCTTAGGAGTGAGAGTGAGAGTATTTTGGGAGAGTGTTTGAGAGTGAGGATTGAGATATCTTACAAGTGGAATTTGTGAAAGGGTTCACAAGGTTGCCCAAAGGTGAGGATCTCTTTGTATGTTCTTCAAATATCTACCCTACTTCTTTGAAGACTCTTGAGAGAAGATCTTTGGAGAAGATCCGGTACTCTACTATCTCCAGGAGGTTGAGAAAAGACATTAGTACTTGGCTATTACCAGGAGAGTGAGATAGGACGTTGGTACTCTGTTGTCACTAGGAGAGTGAGAAATAATGTTAGTACTATGCCATCACCAGGAAGGTGAGAAAAGACAACGGTACTCTACCGCACCAGGGTTGTTGGAAGAGAGGTTATTAAAAGGGCTTCTCTGCTTTACTGTTGGAGTAAAAGGAGAGTTACCTTGGTATAGTGCAATATATGAAGGAGTTTTTAGGGAGTGCACGTAGGACTTGTTGGACCGAAACACTATAAAACTTTATATTCTTCTATCTTTTTTTACTTCTTTTTTATTTTCTACACATTTAATTTTAAAGTTTGAAAAAATATTTTTAAAATTTTATCATTTTCTAAATGAACTTAAATCGATTTTCTAAATTACCAAGAGATTTTTTAAATAACCAATTCACCCCCCCTCCCCTCCCCCCCCCCCCCCCCCCCCCCCCCCCCCCCCCCCCCCCCACCTCTTGGGTAGCCTTGGGAAAATCTATTAGTTTTTACAACCTATTTAGTCTTTCAATTGGTATCAGAGCCTATATTCAAAAATTAAGGTTTTGATAACTTTTTGAAAACTATCATGGCTACTTTCGAAACCATAACACTACTACAAGATATTTGATCACTAGATCATAACTATTTGATAACATCCCTTTAGACTTTTAGAAAACTCGTATATCTACTTTTCTTCAATCACTTGACTATCACATGTTCATCTTAGTACAGGAAGGAAACAATAGACCCACTAGAGTTGTTGATGGAATTAGGACTAAAACACTATTTTTTATTGGATAGTAGAGGAAAAAGATCTAGCTCTACTAAATGTAAAATGTTTAAATAGCTTTTTCTATGCCGTTAAGTCTGAGGAATATATGCATATTTCAACCTGTAAAATTGGAAAAGATATTTAGGTTAGACTTTGTATAATGTATTAAGGAATTAATGAAGTGAAATAGTCCAAATTGAACATTTTATTACACAACTATGATTTTTTTTTTGCATGAAACTAAATTAATCAACCACTGACATGTATACTCATTTTATATAGATAGTCACTTCATTACATGCTTTAGGTAGGGAATTAACAAATTTTGAGAAAGTCAAAAAAATAATTCAATTTTTTACCAACTGCTTATAATGCAAAGATAACTTTCATAACTAAATCAAAAGACCTAACTTTTTATTCTAATGACAATCTGCATGGATCATTGATTGCTTACGAGCATGGAGCGACTCAAAGACAGATTGATGCAGGTGACAAGCAGAAGGAGAAAAACATCACATTGAATGTAAATGACTCAGAGAGTAATCAATCATAGCCTGAGGATGAAGATGATATTGCTCTCATAATATGGCAATTTCAAAGTTTCCTGAGAAGAAAGCAATGGAGATGTTAGTATTAGAATAAGGGTAAGTTCCATAAAAATGCAAAAGCTTCTAATAATATAATTTACTATGAATATAGGAAGCTTGGACACATCAAATATAATTGCCTGAATATCAAAGCTAATCCTAGTAAGGAGAAAGTTGAGGAGAAAACTAATGTTAGGAAGGGCAAGAAAAGATTGTAGAGAGCACTCTAGGTGGACTCAGCATCTGATTCTTCAGAAATAGAAGCTGAGGAGGAAGTCATAAACTTGTACTTAATGGTAGATAATCTTGATCATGGATTAAGAGGTATGTGATTTATCTTATGATGAGTTATCTGAAGTTTCTGAGAAAATCCATATTGCATATTTGAAACTCAAAAAGTTGCATACTAAGTTGAGCATAGAGTATTCAAATTTACAAAAAGAGCATGAAATCCTTAGAAATGATCATGCATCAATTGATAAAAATAAAATGAAATTACTAGATAAATCTGTTGATTTGAACAAGAAATATGAATTATTAAAAGAATCATATGCTGATTTTGAAAATGAATGTAAGGTGTTAATAAATGAAATAATTAAAAGAAAACATGTGTTAAGAGTTGACAATATTATTTTAGAAAGTTCAAACTCATATCTTAAAGAGAAATTAAAAACTATTGAGGAAAATAGAACACCCCCAATACTTGAACAATTTTTTAATCCTAATCAAAAGCTTAAAATTTCAAAACCTAGGAAAAGATAGTATAACCTATGTAGATTGATAAATCCTTTTCCTAGAGTTAAAAATTTTTTATGTTGAAGAATTGGTCATATCTCTCACACTTGCATGATTTATAGTATAACAAATCTAGTGTGGAGACCTAAGATATATAAACATATTTAACATGTGTCTAGATTATTATTGCCAAGAGGAGAACCCAAACTTATTTTTGTTCCCAAGTCTAACATTAAATTATTTTATAGAAACACTCTCATAAAAGTCCTTATTATAACATTTGGCACCTGGATAGCAGATGTTTGAAGCATATGAATGGAGAGAAAATATAATTCATATCACTAGAAGCCAGAAATAGAGGCAAGGTGATATTGGGAGACAATACCACAAGAAAAGTGGTAGGTACATATACAATTGGCAACAAGAACAATTTTTTCATTAAAAATATATTTTTGGTAAAAAGCTTAAAATATAACTTGTTGAGTATTAGTCAACTTTGTGATGAAGGTTATAGTGTTAATTTTTTTCCTACAAGCTGTATTAAAAGCCAAAATGGAATTGATATGTTGCATGGAAATAGGGTAAATAATGTGTATATGCTTGATTTAAATTTTGTTAAATCTTTTGATGCTTTTTGTCTCAAAATAATTAATAATGAATCATGGTTATGATAAAGAAGACTTTGTCACATAAGCATGAAAAATCTTAGGAAGATTACCAAGAAGAATTTGTTTAGAGGGATACCTAAATTATGTTGTGAATCTGTTTTTAGAGAATATGATTTTGATGATAGCAAACACTTCTGTTTCTCTACAACTGTCTTGACTACTAACATTTTAGGTCCACAAGATTAAACTACAATTTGAACCAGCTCAAGATTAGGGTGGATTAGGTCTGAGTTAGTTTGTAAAACTTTCCCTTTCTTGAGTCTATTATAAATGATATGGTTCCTATTGCTAAGTAACCTTGCACACACATAGTTGGGGATTTTTTTTTCTAATTTAGAGTATCTGTTTTTTCTCACATCATCTGAGACGGTCCAAATATCATCCTAGACGATCAACTAAAAATAGAAATCCTATTTAGGGCATCTTGGTTAAGGCAATCATTATTAAGCACATCGTCCTGGACGATCTTTATATTTTTCGGGACGATAGGCTCAAATAAAAAAGAATAAATCGACATATCTAATTAGGTATTATTTAATTTTTGCACATTATCCTTGATGATGCAATACAATTATGCATAAATTAATCTAGTAATTAAGGAAAGTAATGAAGGTTTAATTGACTCGATTATATTATCCTGAATGATTGCAGGATCGACCAGGACGATCAGTTCAAAAACCTTTGTTACTCCTGGACGATCTAACATCAGACATTTTCTATTCAGTATGATTGTCTGGATGATATTCTTCATTTTGTTCTAATCGTATAGGCTGATATATTATCGGCCTGGATGATATGAAAAAAAATCTTCTAATTGTCCCAAACCGTCCCGGCTGATTGAGCTAAATTTGTGCTGATCGTCTAGGATGATATCCATATCATCCTGGATGATAAAGTGGGTTTGTTTAAATAAAAATCTATTATGAAGCTCTTATATTTAAGACCTCTTGCTTTACATAAGAAATCATCTTTTACTATTGTCTTAACCTGAGAGAGCCTAGAAGAGAGGGAGAGAGAGGGAGAGAGAGAGAGAGATAGAGAGAGAGAGAGAGGATCTTATTAAGGGGGAGTCTGTGAGGGGTTTCACAAAGGTTGCTCCAAGCAAGGATCTAAGTTATCTTCTCTGATTATCATCCCTTATTCTTGAAGGTTCAAGAGAGGTCCACTTCAGCAATCGATCAAGGTTCTCTGCCTAGTTCAAGAGAAAGCAAAAGGAGTTGGGCTCTCTGCCTCACCGGTGTTCATGAAAATGAGGTTTTGTACAGTCTTCTCTGCCTTTCTATGGGAGCAAAAAGAGAGTCACTGAGTTTAGTTCAATACTCGGAGGATGCCTCCGGGGAGTGGATGTAGGCCGAGTTGATCAAACAATTATAATTTTTTGTGTTCTTTTCTACTACTTTTTTTGTATTTAATTTCCGCACGTTAAATTTCTTTTTTATAAAGGTTTTGTTTTGATCGTGAAAGATTTTTAAAATACCAATTCACCCCCCTCTTGATTAGCTTGGGCTAGTTCATAAGGGCTTAACATCCCAAACAAACATTGAAGTGGTATCAGAGCAGGATTCATAAAAATAAGTTCTTAAAAACTTTTAAATTTTGATCCATGGCTAACTTTGATAATCATAATACTGAGGAAGGATATTATATTATCCTACCACCTTTGTTTGATAATATTCCTTTTGATTTTTGGATAACTCTCATGTATGTATTTTTATAATCAATTGACTATCACATGTGGATGCTTGTTAAAGAAGGATATTCACCTCCTTAACATGAAATTAATGGCATTAAAATTGAACTTCCTTTTACTGAATGAACTTTTGATAATAAGGATTTAGCACAACTTAATACAAAATATTTGAACTATTTTTTATGTGCTTTAAAATCTTAAGACTACATGTGTGTTTCAACTTGTGCTACTAGTAGAGATTTAGGATAGATTGTGTATTACTTATGACGGAAAAAATGAAGTTAAGCAATCTCGATTTAATATTTTATTACATGATTATAAACTTTTTCGTATGAAACCTTCTAAATCAATTTCTGAAATGTATACATGGTTTACTCAAATTATTACCTCTTTGGATGTCTTAGGATGAGAATTCATTAACAATGAAAAAGTGAATAAAATTTTAAGATATTTGCCTTCCTCTTTTGATGCTAAGATTACTGTAATTACATAATCTAAAAATCTGAATACTTATTTGATTAAAAATTTACTTGGATCACTCATTACTTATGAGCAAGTGGTGAATCAAAAAAATCTTGATGCTGTTGAGAAAAAGAAGGAGAAACTGTGGCACTGAAAGCCATTAACACAGACACTAATTCTTCTGAGTCGGAAAGTAATGATGTTGCCTTAATCACTAGGCAATTCATAATCTTTCTAAGGAAGAAGCATAAGAACTATCATAAGTGGAATAAAGGTAAGGGTAAAAAAAATTTTAAGAGTTCAAATGATACTATTTATTTTAAATGTAGGAAGCCAGGACATGTTAAAGCTGATTGCCCTACACTTAAAATTCATCCTAGCAAAGAGAAGGGTGAGGAGAAAACCAAGTTCAAAAAGGATAAGAAGATGTTCCAAAAGGTGTTTTGGGTAGATTCTACATTTGACTCATAAACTGAAGCTAAAGAAGAGACTACAAACTTGTGCTTGATGGCAGACAAACATCTTGGCCAAAGTGACCAAAAAGAGGTATGTGAACTAACCTATGAGCAACTACTTGAAGTTTCTGAACAAATTCATGCATCATATAGGAAAGTTAGAAATCACATGCTAGCTTGAATTTAAATTTACAAAAAAAGCATGAAATTCTTCTTAAAGATCATTTTATAATTGATAGCAATTCTATGTCATTACTTGATGAGTTTGATGTATTAAACAAAAAACATACTGAATTATCTGATGCACATGATTCCTTTAAGTCATCCCATATTGAGTTAGAAAAGGAGTTTAAGAAATTAGCAAATCTGAAAGCTTTTGTGAAAATAACAAATCATCATTGCATGCACCATATAACTTTAAAAAGAAGCATCCCCACTTGAGTAGATTAGTACATCCTTTTGTTGGTGTTAGATGTTTTTTATATGTTATGTTATGACACATTGCACACACTTTCACCATTCACCACAGTACACATTGGGTGTGGAGACCAAATTACATGATTCACAGTATAACACATATGCATTGCATTCTACTTTCCATAAGAAGGGACCCAAAGTTGTTTGGGTTCTTAGATCTGATGTTTGATGATTTTGTAGGCTTTCTCTCATAAAAGGCCTCAGAAGAGCATATGGTACCTGGACAGTGGATGCTCATGACACATGACGGGAGACCAATCAATTCATTTTACTAGAGATCAAGACTAGAGGCAAGGTTACTTTTGGAGACAACACCACCAGGAAAGTGGTGGGCACAGGTATAATTGGAAACTCTAAAGCTCGTTTGATTGAAAATGTTTTGCTTGTAGATGGACTGAAATACAACTTGGTCATCATCAGTCAACTTTGCAATAATGGCTTCATCATAAAATTTTTGACTAATACTTGCATTATAATCTTAAATAACAACACGTTTTTATAGGGAAAGCAAATCAATAATGTTTACATGCTTGATTTAAATAATATTGAATGTGCTGCTTTATTTTGCTTAAAAATTTGCTACTGATGAATCGTAGTTACGGCACAGGAGGTTATGCCATGCCAATATGAAAACCCTTAGGAGAGTGAACTAGAAACACCTAGTTAGAGGTGTCCCCAAGCTTAAGTTCTTTAAAAATCACCTTTGTGATGCCTGCCAATTAAAGAAGTAAATACGTTCCTCTTTTCACTCTATTAAGGACATTAGCACATCTAGACCTTTAGAAGTCCTTCACATGGATTTGTTTGGACCCATTAACCCTACCAGCTTAGGAGGAAAATTTTATGGTTTTGTGATTGTTAATGACTACTCGAGGTTTACTTAGATTAGATTTCTATCACATAAGAATGAGTCTTTTGATGAGTTTAGATCAATATTCACTTGGATTAAAAAAAAGCTAGGTTGTGAGATTTTGACCATCCATAATTATCACGGAGGAGAGTTTGAAAATGAGAAATTTGGAGACTTCTATAAGGATAAGGGGATTAGTCACAACTTCTCAGCACCTAGGACCCCTTAGCAGAACGGGATCGCTGAAAGGAAGAATTGGACCTTAGTTGAAGCCGCTAGAGCCATACTTGGTGATTATTCACTTCAAAAATACTTTTGGGCTGAAGTGGTAAACACAACTTGTTATGTGTTGAATAGGGTGAATATTAGAGCCAAACTTGATAAGACACCCTATGATATCCTTAAGGGTAGGACACCCAATCTTTCCCACCTCCATGTCTTTGGTTGTAAGGTTTTCATTCATAATAATGGGAAGTCACACTTAGGGAAATTTGATCCAAAATCTGATGAAGGTTATTCAAGTGTGGGGAAATCCTTTAGGGTGTTTAATAAAAGGACCTTAGTAGTGGAGGAGACAACTCATGTAGTGTTTGATAAATCTTATCCTAAGAAGTCTAGAGTTGAGGAGGAAGATGAAGTTTGAGAGAATACCACTAGAGTTAAAGTTTTAGAGAAGAGGGTAGAGCCTCAAAATATTGAAGGAATAGGTGAGATTACCCAAGGAGTGGAAAAAATATATATGGAGGAAAGGGTTGAACCTACACACACAATGCCTAGAGATTTGAGATATTCTTTAAGTCATCCTAAAGAATTGATCTTAGGAGACCCTTCTGATGGTGTTAGGAATAGGCATGGACTTAGGAAGGAAGTCAACCACTCTGCCTTTATCTCAATGACTGAACTGACCAACATCAACCAAGCCCTTTTTAATGAGTTTTAGATCTTAGCCATGCAAGAGGAGTTAAACCAATTTATTAGGAATGATGTTTGGGAGCTTGTAGAAAGACCAAAGAGACAAAGTGTAGTTGGAACAAAATGGGTCTTTAAGAATAAGATGAATGATTAAAGTGTTGTGGTTAGGAATAAGGCAAGATTAGTGGCTATGGGGTAAAACCAAATGGAAGGGATTAATTTTGAGGAGACCTTTACCCCTGTAGTTAGATTAGAAGCCATTAGAGCTACTAGCCTTTGCTTGTTATAAGGGATTTAAGCTTTTTCAAATGAACATTAAGAGTGCCTTTTTAAATGGGGTAATAAAAGAGGATGTGTTTGTAAAGGAACCCCCTGGAGTTCCTAATTTCCAAATAATACTTTTAAATTAAAAAAAGGCATTATATGGATTAAAGCAAGCACCCAGAGCTTGATATGAGAGGCTTAGCACATTCTCAAATTAACAACTGGACTTTGAAATTGAGATCTTTTCAATCTTGCTATAGTAATCTATTTTATATATGTAATGTTCAAAGTCTTTATTTTACCTTCAGATTTTTGTAATCTTGTCATTGAAATTATCATATGATTTTTTATTCTGTTTTGTGATTTATTCTCCCTTATATTAGAGAGTAAGTTTTTCTTCTCTAATATTTAGAAGATATAATCACAACTGAGAATATTTAAGAAATTTGAAAAAGAGATCTAGCTTGCATAAACATAAATAAAAAAAAAAGTGGCCAATGATGCCAAAATCAAAAGAAGCGCAAAGCACGCCAATTAAATTGATAAGAGGCATAAAATGAGCACACCAAAAGCAAGCTTCTTCTCTTTCAAAATTTATAAATATTAAAAGAATTCATGTGCCACTTGATATTTTTCAAAGGCTTAATTTAGAATTTCTAATCGTAACTAATTACTTTAATATATTATTCTATAAAATATTTTTCTGAAATAAGTCTTGAAGGGATCTCTTTTTCTTAACCAATTGATTTTGATAATTTAGATTCTTGCTTTCAAAAGATTGTTTATCCTGGAAGAAATCTGAGTTAGGGCTAACAAGATCGGTTGTTCTAGAATTTTTTTTGGATTTTGACAATGTTAGCTCATTAATTTTTACAAATTGTTTGAATTCAATCACATGGATAATTTATCGTATTCAAAGATTGTTTTAAAAAAAGATTTGTTTCTATCTTGTTCTTTTTTATGGTTTTTTTCTTTTTCAAATTTTATTTTTATCCCTTTTTAGTTGATTTTCATATTTTTGGCATTTTCTAATCATCCCCATCCATCATCTGATTTGAAACTTTTTGTCATATCATCCCAGACAATATTAATATCATCCTGGATAATTCATTCACTCTTCATACACCATCTTATGGCTGTTTTGACTATTCTGCTTCTAATCATCCTGGACGATCCACTATCGTCCTGGACGATATGATCATCTTTTGTTTCAATTATTTGTGATCATCCTAGATGATCCACCTCATCCTGGATGATCTTCATAATCTTTTCTCAATTATAGGAAATCAGCCCATATGATCCACATGTTCGTCCTGGACGATACATATGGCAATATATTTAAAACCCTTTAAATTTAGTAGGTTCAATCAATTATTTATGATCATTCCTGATGATCCACCTATTCATCCTAGACAATTTACATGGCAATACTTTAAACATTTCTAAATTCAGCCAGTACGATCCATTATTATGCATTATCCTGGACGATCAACCTAATCAGCCAGGATGATCTTCTTTTTCAACGGACATCTGACTTGACTCCTCAGGATGATCGCCTATGTCTTATCATCTTGAAGGATAACTGATCATCCAGCATGATACAACAGCATTTTTTTACCAATTGGCCTAGATGCAATTAGTGCACCCGATCAACCTAGATGATTCTGCGATCGTCCTGGATGATCGGGTTGATTCATTATCAATCGAGCCTTTTAGACATTTTTTCTCACTCAAACCTTCTCAAATCCCCTTGTGCTCTTACTATTGTTCTCTATTTTTTGATAATGGATGATATAAAGAAATATTGCCATCTTTCTAGGAGTTCCTCGAGGGCGACTCTAGACCCTCGGTTCACTGAGGTGGATGATCAAGCTGCCTACCAAAGATATAAGATTGTCGAAATCACAATCTCCCAGTCTGTTAACCCAAACACTCTCTCATATCTATTACTTGATTTATTTGCTCACACCTCCTTGAGTTTTCTCCTTACCCTTACTGTTCCTTTCAACTCCAACCTTCTTTTTGAATTTTTCACTAGCCTCCGCATAAATTCCTCTTTCATTGCTCTCGGGTCTTATGTGAATCGACGTCCCGTAAAAATCACATATCAAGACTGTTAGGATATTTTACAACTTTCCACCATAGGGGATAAACTCCACACCCTGTGTTCTGATCCTAACTACGACTAAGCTCTGGCTAACCACTTCTTAAGGAACAGCAATGCTCACTTTCATGTTGGAGAGACTAACACCTTACTAAAAAATGCTTGGACAATCCAACATGTCCTTTGCACCTCTATCCTCCCAAAAGCTAGTGATCACATTCATATTACTCCACGTCTCTCAATCACCACCTTCTATATTTTGGCCCATCACGAATTCAATGCCACTATCCTGATTTTTCATTACATCAAGTATTTGACTACTATTCGAGATCTAGGACAAAGGACGAAGCCCAATCTTGCCCTAGGACATATCATTGCATATGTTCTAGAACTAAAATACAACCTCCAATATCTTGTCCCACTCAACTATCAGCCTGCCTTCTACTCAAATAATTCCTTCCATGTTCTTCAGAGTATTTGTCTCCACAAGGGGGATGGGGAAGCTTAGGGACCAGAGGAGGAGGAGGCTCCTACACCTATTCCTACACCTATTCTGATTCACTAGTACTCTGTGCTAGATCAGTTGGTTGAGCGATTTGACCAATGGGTGTCATAGTTCGAGAACTACATTATTGCGTAGGAGCAATAACATACTGAGGACATTATTCTCCTGCAACACCAGCACGACCAGGATATGGCCTGGTTTGAAAGAGTTACTTTAGCAACATCCACCTCAACCACCTCCTCCTTCTAATGATCAGGGGCCATCCGTCTTTTAATTTGCTTGTTTTTATGTGATGTTATTTTTTCTTTTTTTTTTGTTATTTTTGTTGTGTTTCTTTTTCCCTCCTCCTTTTTATGATGTCAAAAGGGGGAGTAGCTATAATAGTTTATTCTGTTATAGTCAGATTTCACTATCCTAGTTTATTATATTTTTATGTTGATTAGTTGAAATATTCACATGTTTCCTTTAAAATTGCTTTGAAGTGCTTCAATTATTTTTGTATTTTTCTATCATCAAAAAGGGAGAGAATATTATGAATCTATTTTTAGAGAATATGATTTTAAGGATAGAAAACACTTCTATTTCTCTACGACTGCCTTGACTACTAATATTTTAGGTCCACAAGATCAAACTACAATTTGAACCAGCTTAAGATTATGATAGAGTAGGTCTGAGTCAGTTTGTGAAACTTTTCCCTTTCTTGAGTCTATTATAAACAATGTGAATTTTGATGCTAAGTAACCTTGCCCACACACACACTTGGGGTATTTTTTTTAATTTAGAGTATCTATTTTTGCTCACATCATCCAGGATAATCCAAATATTAGCCTGAATGATCAGGCTAAAAATAGAAACCCTATTTAGGGCATCTTGGTTAAGGTAGTCATCATTAAGCACATCATCCTGGACGATCTTTATATCGGCAAGGATGATAGGCTAAAATCAGGAAGAATCTATCGATAGATCTATTTATGTATTATTTATTTTTGGACATCATCTAGGATATCGTCCTGGATGATGCAACACAATTATGCCTAAATTAATCTAGTAATTAAGAAAAGCAATTAAGGTTTGATTGGCTCAATCATATTATCATGGATGATCGCAGGATCGGCCATGATAATCATTTCAAAAACCTTTGTTGCTCTTAGATGATCAAACCTCAGACATCTTCTATTCAGTGCGATTGTCTAGATGATATTCTTCAATTTGTACTAATCATACAGGCTGATATATTATAGGCTTGGATGATATGAACAAAAAACCTCTAGTCATCCCTAAACCATTCGAATTGATTAAGCTAAATTTATGCTGATCATCCAGGATGATATCCATATCATCCTAGATGATATCCATATCGTCCTGGATGATATCCATATCATACTAGATGATATCCATATCTTCATGGATGATAAAATTGATTTGTTTAAATAAAGAGCTATTATGAATCCCTTCAATTTAAGACTACTTGCTCTACTCAAGAAATCATCTTTTGCTATTATCTTGACCTGAGAGAGCCTAGAGGAGAGGGAGAGATAGGGAGAGAGAGAGAGAGAGGGGAGAGGATCTTTTGAGGGGGAGCTTATGAGGGGTTTCTCAAAGGATGCTCCAAGCAAGGATTCAAGTTGTCTTCTTTGATCATAATCCCTTATTCTTGGAGGTTCATGAGAGGTCCACTTCAGCAATCGATCAAGGTTCTCTGTCTGCATCAGGAGAAATAAAAAGGAGTTAAGTTCTCTACCTCATTGGTGTTGGTGGAAAAGATATTTTGTACAGGCTTCTCTGCCTTGCTGTGGGAGCAAAAGGAGAATTACTAAGTTTATTGCAATACTCATAGGGTGCCTCTGAGGAGATGATGAAGGTCTAGTTGATTGAACCATTATAAATTTTGTGTTCTTTTCTACTACTTTTTCTACATTTAATTTCCGTATGTTAAATTTCTTTGTGGTAAATTTTGGTTTGTTTAAGTTTTATTTTGATCGTGAAAGATTTTTAAAATACTAATTCACCCCCCCCCCCCCCCCCCCCCTTCTTGGTTAGCTTGGGCTAGTTCATTAGGGCTTAACATCCCAAATGAACTTTCAAACTAGACTTCACTAAGGATCTCCTATGTGATGCATATTGGTTAAGAAAATACGTGAAGTCCTCCTTTCATTCAATTAAGGATCTTAAAACTAGCAAACCATTGAAAGTCCTACACATGGATCTTTTAGGACCAGTTAGCACTGTATGTCTAGGAGGTAAAGTTTTTTAGTTTGTAATAGTTTATGCTTTTTTTAAGATTTGCTTGGGTTTAATTCTTAATTCATAAGAGTGAATCATTTGTGAAATTTAAAAACTTTTCTACTTGGATTCAGAGGAAACTAAGGTGTGGGATTTTACCAATTCAAACTGATCATGGATGAGAGTTTGAAAATGAAAAATTTGAAGATTTTGTTAAAAATCAAGGAATTGATCACAGTTTTTTTAGCACCTAGGAGCCTTTAGCAAAATGGGGTTGTTGAAAGAAAGAACAAAACTTTGATAGAAGCCTCTAGAGCCATGTTAGCAGCATACTCACTTCTGAAATATTTTTGGGATGAAACGGTTAGTACGACTTATTTTATTCTGACTAAGGTTAATATTATATCCAAATAAAACAAGACATCCTATGAACTTCTTAAGGGGAGAACATCTAATCTTTCACATTTGCATGTTTTTTAATGTAAGGGGTTCATTCATAATTGTAGTAAAACTCCTTTAAGAAAATTTGATCCTAAATCTAATGAAAGACTTTTTCTAAGATATTCTAGCGTTGGCAAATCTTATAAGATTTTTAACAAGAGAACCTTTATAGTTTAGAAGACCACACATGTAGTTTTTTATGAATTTGACATTTCGAAAGAGCCAAGGTTGGGAGAAGATTATGATGAAGTTATCTCCCAAGGAATTAAAAAGAAAATTTTGGAAGAGAATGTTGGAATAGAAAATGTTTTGGCTAGAGAATATAATGTTTTTAAGAGTCACCCTAATGAATTAATTTTAAGTGAACCTATTGAGGGTGTTAAAACTAGGCATGGACATAGCAAAGATGTTAACCATTATACTTTTATATCATTGATTGAATCCACTAATATAAATAAAGCACTTTTGGATAAATTTTGGATTTTGGCCATACAAGAAGAATTAAATCAATTTGTAAGAAATGATATTTGGGAATTAATTGAAAGGCCAATAAATCAAAGTGTTGTTGGAACCAAATGTGTGCTAAAAAATAAAATGAATGATTAAGGTATTATGATTAGAAATAAGGAAAGATTGGTGTCTAAGGGATATAATCAAATAAAAGGGATTTATTTTGATGAAAGTTTTGCCCCTGTTGCCAGACTTGAAGCGATAAGGGTTTTACTAGCCTTTACATATTTTAAAGGTTTTAAATTATATCAAATGGTTGTTAAGAGTTCCTTTCTTAATAGGGTGATATAAGAGGATGTTTATGTTGAGCAACCTACAGGTTTTGAAATATCAAAATTCTTGAATCATATGTTTAAATTGAAAAAGATATTATATGGACTAAAATAGGAACCTAAGACTTGGTATGAGAGGTTAAACACTTTCCTATTAGAAAGGTTAATTATTAAAAGAAGAATGGACACCACTTTCTTCTTGAAAAGGATAAGAGATGTCATACTCATTATTCAAATATATATTGAAGATATCTTGTTTCGATCTACTAATAAAAATCTTTGTGATGATTTTTCAAAACTAATGCGTAGTGAATTTGAAATGAGTTTGATGATATACTTGAGTTACTTTCTTGGTTTTAGCATAAAACAAAATGAATAAGGAACATTTCTTAGCCAGTTGAAGTTTATTAAGAACATTCTCAAGAAATATGAAATGGATAATATTAAACTAATGAGTACACCAATAAGTTCCTTGGTGCAGTTCGATAAGGAAGCTAAGGGAAAATATATTGATTAATAGAAATTTAGAAGAATAATTGGATCATTACTTAAGTTAATGCTAGTAGACTATATATCATGTTTAGTGTTTATTTGTGTGCTAGATTTCAAACTAATCCAAAGGATTCACATTTGACTGTTGTTAGGAGAATTTTGAGATACCTTTTGAGAACTCAAAACTTAGGGATTTGGTATCCTAAGCACAAATCTTCTTTTAAATTCATTGGATATTCCTATTCAAATTTTGCAGGATGTAAGGTTGATAAAAAAAGTACTTAAAAAACTTTTCAATTCATAGGAAACATTTTAGTTTTTTAGTCTAGCAGAAAATAGAATTTAGTATTCCTTTGTACTACTGAAGCATAATATATTGCCTTAAGTAGTTATGTGGCATAGGTTCTTCGATTAAAATAATAACTTATTAACTTATAATTTTAATTGGCATTATTCTAATTTTCTATAATAATATAAGTTCCATAAGCATTTCAAAGAATCCTATTCAATATTCTAGAACCAAGCATATTGATATAAGAGATCATGTGGCTAAGCAAGAAATTAAATTGCACCATGTTGCAACTAAAAAATCAACTTGCAAATATTTTCACAAAACTACTTGCTTTTTAAATGTTTAGCATTTCAAGAACCAAATTAGGTGTGATTGATCTTAATACTTAAAATTGAATTTTTGTAAATTTGATTTGTAATGTATTAATGTGTTTGTTTATTTTCTTTATTTGTTATTTGTTAGGGTTAATTTTATTTTATTGATTGTATTGTTTTTCTTTTGTCAGTATTAAGTTTTAGTTCTATTTTTCACGGTTGCATGTCATCGGATCTTGAGTGATTGGTTTTTGAAAAGGTTTTTGTTTATCATATCATGTTTTAAGAATTTTTCTTTGTATTGTACAAAATTTTTCATATTGTATGAATTCTATAGCATGTACATGCTACTTTTTGAGTTGAGCATGCATAACTAAAATTTTTAATGCATATCATATTGTACGAGGTCATCATCATCTATACAATCTCTGCTTTTTTGTTTATATGATTGGGGATGATTTCCAAAAGTCAATTAGATTACAGATCGTACGTATGAAATTGCATTTCATCTATATGATCATGTTGTTAGTTTCTCATTTGGAAAAACCTAATCATTAGAAATGATCTTTAATATTTTGATCATCCCAGATGAACAGGTGTTCATCTGTATAATCGTATGGTCAAAAAGCCTACATAAAATGTAGCCTTAGGAATTGTGTTTTATGAAAAGTCTTTTCATTTTTTTGTTATTTATATTTGTATGTATGAAATATTTTTTGTCTCATATGATTTTAAAATCATACGTACGATCAAAATGTTGTATTGTATGATATGTCATTTTTCTTTAAATTTAAAGGTGGTGGATGATTTTTTCTTCACATTCTCATTTGATTCCAAACCATCCCAAGTCCAAGCATTTTGAATGGCCAGTAGTAGCAAACATCCTCTTACTTCCAAGGGCTCATCCTCTCACTTTGCTAGAGACGAGAACTTCCTTTCTAAGGAAAATGAGGAAGCCTTGAATCATTATATTGCAGCCAAAATTACCCCCTCTCAACTCCTTATTCAAAGTGTCATAAACTTTTCTATCATGCCCCTTTTTGCCTCAACCTATTTTTCTTTTATCCTCACCTTCATCTACGCATATCATCAAGAAACTTTCCAAATATTTATTGCGAACATGAAAGTGAACCAAGATCGCACTAGGATTATCTCTTATATCTTTAAGCTGTGTGTTGAAATAACTAAGGATGATCTAGGTAACTTCCTTTACCTTAGGATTTAAGGGGTTAGAGCACACACCATGACCTCTAGAGATAATTTTGATTTTTTGGAAATAAACCATACTCTTAGAGATGTTGCACAAGTAAGCCATCTTTCTCATGTATATACCCATAACCAGAATGCTAGGATCATCCAACAATGTCTTGAGAACTTTGATTATTCCCAAAGCTGGTTATCGTATCAATTTGACTCCTCTTTTGTCTACTATAACTTACTAGATCATGACTAAAACTCCTATATAAGATGCCAATTAATCATGGGCAACATCTATAAACTATTTGACATTGGACTTTCTTACTAAGATGAAGAAGAATATGGCCTTAAGACACCAGTTGCCTATATTTTAGATAAAAAGTGCAACTTGATCCATCTTGATTCTCCCACTTAACTTCCCATTTACTTTACCAATGCATCTTTTCATACACTATTTGGTCAAGATCAAAGTTTTGAGGGAGAAGAATTTGAGGGAGAAGAAGGAGCCCCTGCTACTGTACCTGAACCTACACATGGACCCGGTCAAAATTTCTATCAAGAAATAGTCCAGCATTTTGATAGACTGGAAACTAATTTTTATCAACATTTTAATCAAATTGAGAATCACCTGAACCAGCGGGATGTGAGATACAATAAATACATGGGGTGGATGCGAGGGCAATTTGACTCATTGAACACTAATATATGTATGATCAGTAGTTACTTTACAATATTCAGTCCTCAACCACCACCAGACTGAGGCCCATATAGATTTTAGTTATTACTTATATGGTGTAATTACTGATTAGATTTTTGAACTTATTCATGAGATGTTTTTTTGTGATTTCATGTATTAGTTTCTTTTTCATTGTGCTTACTTTTATTAATTATTGGAATTTGTGTTAAGATTTAATAATTTTGAAGGAACAAAAACAAAAAAAGATACACAAATCGTGCCAAACTTGAAAAGATGCATACAATGTGCCACTTGTTTAAAAAAATGTGCAATGTTTGCCAAAGTGAAAAAGAGGCACAAAATTAACCCAAACTAAAAAAATGCATAAAGTGTGCCACAAAAATTGAAAAGATGTGCAATGTCAGCAATTGAAAAATTCATATTATTCTTATTGCAAATCTATGTTTATGGATTAGACTTTTGATGATAGCAAACATTCATAATTGTCTGCAACTACTTTGTCTACTAACTTTTCAGGTCCACAAGATCGAATGCAACTCAAAGCTAGCTCAAGATTGGGTAAACTTAGTTTGTGTTTTTTCCTTTTCTTGAGTCCATTATAAAAGTGGTTCCTGATACTAAGTAGCCTTGCACACACACTTGAGGGTTTTTATATTATTTTCTATTTTGAGTACATCATCCTGAACGATGTTCATATCATCCAAGACGATCCGACTAAAAACAGAAACCCTAATTAGGGCATTCTGGTTAAGGCAGACGTCATTAAGCACATCATTCTGGACGATCCTTGTATAGGCCAGGAAGATAGGCTCAAATAAGAAAGAATCAGCCACCAGATCTTTTTAGATAATAATTATTTTTGGACATCGGCCAGGCCGATCTGTTACATCAGCCTAGACGATTTAACGCAGTTATGCCTAAATTAATCTGATTATTATGGAAAGTAATTAATGCTTTATTGATACGATCACATCATTCTGGATGATCATAGGATCGTCTGGGACAATCAGTTCAAAAATCCTTGGTTGCACCTGGACGATCAAACATCGGCCAGCTCTTTTTCGAGCGATGGTCTGGACGATTTTTCTTTATTTTAAACTAATCATCCGGGACGATCATGAGATCAGCTAGGATGATCAAGCTAATTTTGGATTGTCTAGAACCTCTTTTCGATCGATTATCTGGCCGATATTCTGTGATTTAAACTAATCGTATTGGATGATATATTATTGTCCTAGACAATGTGAACAAAATTTCTTCTGATTGTCCCATGTCATCTAGGCTGATTGAGCTTAATTTGTACTGATTATACAGGACGATAGAAATATCATCCTGGACGATAATGTCGGTTCTTGAAATTCTATTTAAAGGACCCAAATTTTCTCACGCTTAAGACCATGAGTGCCACTGTCTTGACCTGAGAGAGCCAAGGGAGAGGGAGAGAGAGAGGAACTTGTGAGGGGGAGTTTGTGAGAGGGTTCACAAAGGTTTCTCCAAGCAAGGTTCCAAGTCTTCTTCTCCTTGTTTTTCCTTTATCCTTGGGAGGTTCTTGGGAGGTCTACTTCAACAAAAGGTCTGGGTTCTCTACCCGCTTCAGGAGGAAGCAAAAGGAATCGGTTCTCTACCGCACCGGGGTTGGTCAAAAAGAGTCTGTTGTAAAGGTTTCTCCGTCTAGCTGTGGGAGCTAAAAGAGAGACACTTAGTTAGTGCAATACTCGGAGGGTGCCTCTGAGGAGTGGATGTAGGTCAAGGTTTAATCGAACCACAATAAATCCAGTGTGATCTTTCTTTGTTTTATTTTTGCATTTAATTTTTGCATTCATTACTCTTTGTGGTGAATTATTTTTGTTTTAGTTTTTGTGCCTTCCCTAAAAAAAGATCATTAAACTACCAATTCACCCCCCCCCCCCTCTTGGTTAGCCTCGTACTAGTTCCTAAGGGCATAACATCCCTAACAAGATGTCAAGTGGTATCAGAACGGGATTCATAAAAACTAAGTTTGAAAACTTTTTTAATTTTGTTCCATGGCTAGCAACGGAAATAATAATACTATGAAAGGGTATTCTATTACTCGACCACCTTTATTTGATAATATCCCTTTTGATTTTTGGAAAACTCGCATGTCTATATTTTTACAATCAATTGATTATCGCATGTGTATGCTTCTTAAGGATGGTATTACACCTCCGAATGGTAAACTTAATAACATTACTATTCTTCTTCCTTTTACTGAATGGACTCTAGATGATTGGGATCTTGCGCAACTTAATGAAAAATGTCTGAACTGGTTTTTCTATGTTTTAAAATTTGAAGATTACATGTATGTTTCAACTTGCACAATTGGTAAAGAGATTTGGGATAAATTGTGTATCACTTATGAAGGAACCAAAGAAGTTAAGCAATCTCGTTTGAATATTTTATTGCATGATTACAAACTTTTTCATATGAATCCTATTAAAAAAAAATTTTGAAAGGTATACAAGGTTTACTCAGATTATTACTTCATTGCATGCATTAGGAAGAGAACTTACTAACTATGAAAAAGTGGACAAAATTTTAAGATGTTTGTCTTCCTCTTCTGATGCTAAAATCACTGTAATTTTTGAATCTAAAGATTTAAATACATATTCGATTGATAACTTACTTGGTTCACTCATTGCTTACGAGCAAGGAGTGAACCAAAAAAATCTTGATGCAGGTGAAAGGAAGAAGGAGAAAATGGTGGCACTTAAGGCGAATGACTCGGACACTGACTCTTCTGGGTCTGAAAGTAATGATGTTGGTTTAATCACAAGGCAATTTAAGAGCTTTCTAAGGAAGAAGCATAATAATCATCAAAAGTGGAATAAAGGTAAGGGTAGAAAAAATTTTAAGAATTCTAATGATACAATTTATTTTGAATGCGGGAAGCTTAGGCACGTTAAAGCTATTTTTCCTATGCTTAAGGCACACCCAAGCAAGGATAAAAGTGAGGAGAAACCAAACTTCAAAAGGGATAAGAGAAAGAAGCGATTCCAAAAGGCATTTTGGGCGGATTCTACAACAGACTCCTCTGAAACTGAACCTGAAGAGGAGACAACAAACTTGTGCTTAATGGAAGACAATAATCTTGGTCAAAGTGACCAAGAAGAGGTATGTGAACAACCTTATGATCAATTATTAGAAATTTGTGAGCACATGCATGCATCATATAAAAAACTCAAAAAATCTCATGCTAGTTTGAAATTAGAATTTTTAAATTTACAAAAAGAGAATGAAAATCTTTTAAAAGAAAATTCCTAAATTGATAGCAACCATATGGCTTTACTTGATGAGTTTGATGCATTAAACAAAAAGCACAATGAATTATCAGATGCACATGATTCTTTAATATTATCCCATGTTGAGTTAGAAAAAGAATTAACAAATCTCAAAGTTTTTCAAAATAAATCATTACATGCTTTTCAAAATTTTAAAAGGAAGCATCCCCATAGGAGTAGATTAGTGCATCCTTTTCCTGATATTAAATGTTTTTCATGTGGCATGCAAGGACATATAGCACACACTTGCACCATTCACCATAGCTCACATTGGGTATGGAGACCCAAGTTACATAATTCACAGCATGCATTGTATTCTAATTTCCATAAGAAGGAACCCAAACATGTTTGGGTTCCTAAATCTGATATTTGATAATTTTATAGGCAAGCTCTCACAAAAGTCCTCATGAGAGCATGTGGTACCTGGACAGTGGATGCTCTCGACATATGACTGGCGATGCCAATCAATTCATATTGCTGGAGACCAGGATAGGAGGCAAGGTGACTCTTGGAGATAACACCACCAAGAAGGTGGTAGGCTCACGTATAATTGGTAATTCCAAGAATCTTTTGATTGAAAATATTTTGCTTGTAGATGGACTGAAACACAACTTGCTCAGCATCAGTCAGCTTTGCGACAAAGGCTTCATCATAAAATTTTTGGCAAATTCATGCATTATGAGCTTAAATAAAATACTATTTTGCCAGAAAAGTGGATCAACAATGTTTACATGCTTGATTTAAATAACATTAAATGTGCTACTTCATTTTGCTTAAAAATTGCTATTGATGATTCATGATTGTGGCACAGGAGATTTTGTCATGCCAGTATGAAAGCCCCTAAGAAAGTAACCCAAAAAGACCTAGTTAGAGGTCTCCCCAAGCTTAAGTTTTCAAAAGACCACCTTTGTGATGCTTGCCAATTAGGAAAGCAAGTACACTCTACTTTTCACTCCATTAAGGACAATAGCACCTCTAGACCTTTAGAAGTCCTTCATATGGATTTGTTTGGACCCATTAGCACTGCTAGCTTGGGAGAGAAAGTCTATGATTTTGTGATTGTCGATGAATACTCGAGGTTTACTTGGATTAGATTTCTGTCACATAAAAATGAGTCTTTTGATGAGTTTAGAGCCTTCTTCACTTGGATTCAGAAAAAGCTAGGCTGTGAGATCTTGACCATCCATAGTGACCATAGGGGAGAGTTTGAAAATGAGAGATTTAGAGATTTTTCTGAGGACAAGGGAATTAGCCACAACTTCTCAGCTCCTAGGACCCCTCAGCAGAACAGGGTAGCTGAAAGGAAGAACCGGACCTTAGTGGAAGCTGCTAGAGCCATGATTGCTAAGTATTCACTTCCAAAATACTTTTGGGCTGAAGCGGTTAACACAGCTTATTATGTGTTGAATAGGGTGAATGTTAGAGCCAAATTAGATAAGACACCCTTTGAGATCCTTAAGGCTAGGACACCCAATCTTTCCCACCTTCATGTCTTTGGTTGTAAGGTTTTCATTCACAATAATGGGAAGTTTCACTTAGGAAAATTTGAACCAAAATCTGATGAAGGAGTGTTCTTAAGATTTTCTAGTATTGGGAAATCTTTTAGGGTGTTTAATAAGAGGACTTTGGTGGTGGAGGAAACTACTCATGTAGTATTTGATGAGTCTAATCGTTGAAAGGCTTGAGTTGAGGATGATGATGATGTTGGAGAAATTACCACTGGAGTAGAAAATTTAGATAAGAGGGTAGAGCACCAAAACACTGAAGGAGTAGGAGAGGTTACCCAAGGAGTGGAAAATATATATTTGGAGGAAAGGGTTGAACCTTCACACACTTTTCCTAGAGATTGGAGATACTCTTCGAGCCACCCTAAAAATCTGATCTTAGGAGACCCTTCTGATGGAGTTAGGACTAGACATGGACTTAGGAAGGAAGTGAACCTCTCTACCTTTATCTCAATAAATGAACCCACCAGCATAAATCAAGCACTTTCTGATGAGTTTTGGATCTTAGCCATGCAGGAGGAGTTGAACCAATTTGTTAGAAAGGATGTTTGGGAGCTTGTAGAAAGACCTAAGGGACAAAGTGTAGTTAGAACAAAGTGGGTCTTTAAGAATAAGGTGAATGATTCTCGAATGGTGGTTAGGAATAAGGCAATATTAGTAGCTAAGGGGTATAACAAAATAGAAGGGATAGATTTTGAGGAGACTTTTGCCCCTGCAACTAGATTGGAAGCCATTAGAGTACTTTTAGCCTTTGCCTATTATAAGGGATTTAAGCTTTTCCAAATGGATGTTAAAGTGCCTTTTAAAATGGGGAAATAAAAGAGGACGTGTTTGTAGAACAACACCCAGGTTTTGAGAGTTCCCAATTTCCAAATCATATTTTCAAATTAAAAAAGTCCTTATATGGATTAAAGCAGGCACCCAGAGCTTGGTATGAGAGGGTTAACACATTCTTACTATAAAAGGAGTTTGTTAAGGGGAGCGTAGACACCACCCTTTTACTAAGGAAAGTAGGAGATGATTTAATCATTGTTCAGATCTATATCGATGATATACTTTTTGGATCTTCTAATAAAAGGCTGTGTGATAATTTTTCTAAAACAATGAGTAAGGAGTTTGAGATGAGTATGATGGGAGAGTTGTCCTACTTTTTGGGGTTTAGTATAAAACAAATGGATGATGGAACCTTTCTGAATTAATCAAAATACATAAAGGACATCTTGAAGAAGTATGAAATGGACAAAGCTAAGCCAATTAATACTCCCATGACCTCAGGAATTCAGTTGGACAAAGACCCAAATTGAAAATCAGTTGATCAAAAGAAATACAGAGGGATGATTGGATCTTTACTTTACCTGACTGCTAGCCGACCTTATATAATGTTTAGCGTTTATCTTTGTGCTAGATTTCAAGCTAACCCTAACAAATTCAACCTGACTACAGTTATGAGAATTCTTAGATACCTTTTAGCGACCCAAAACTTAGGATTTTAGTAACCTAGGCACAACACTTCTTTTGAGATTATTAGATATTCTGATTCTGATTTTGCAGAATGAAAGGTGGATTGAAAAAGTACTTCTAGAACTTGTCAATTTATAGGACACCATTTAGTCTCTGGTCTAGTAGAAAGTAAAACCCTGTTGCACTTTCCACTGTTGAAGCCGAGTATATTGCTTTAGAAAGTTGTGTGGCCCAAATCCTTTGGTTAAAATAGCAAGTACTGGATTTAAGATTACCTATAGGCACCATCTTAGTTCTTTGTGACAACACTAGTGCCATATGCATTTCTAAGAATCCTATCCAACATTCAAGGACTAAACATATTGACATAAGGCATCACTTTATTAGAGACTATGTGACTAAAGGAGACATTGAGTTACACCTTGTTGCGACTGAGAATCAACTAGCTGACATATTTACTAAACCACTAGCCTTCGACACTTTCAGCACTTTAAGAACAAGATTGGGTGTGATTGATATTGATGCATGAACTGGATTTCTACTTATTATATTGCTTTATTTTTTCTGTAGTTTTTTGCTGTTGTCTATTTTTTAGTTATTTTCCTTTCTTTTGTTACTTTAGTTTATCGTATGCCTTAATTGTTTTTTTTAATCATCACTGAATTGATATCTTATGCCTTATTTTTGTCTTTTTGAAATTTGTAGTTAATGTTTTACATCTCTTAATCTACTAAAGGGTAAAAACACTGTTGATTGTGTCTCTTTCTCTAATCTATTTTGGTGGTAAAAAATTTTTTTCTAAACAAAAGTCTATCTCAAATTAACAACTAGATTTTGCAATTGAGATATTTTCTACCTTGTTATAGTAATCTAGCTTATATTTATAAAAATCAAAGTTTGTGTTACTTCAAGATTTCTCGTTATCTTTTCAATGCATCTCTCATATGATTTTTTATTCTGTTTAATGGTTTGTTCTTTCTTATATTAGAGAGTGAGTTCTTCTCTAATATCTAGAAGATATACTCACAACTAAGAATATTTAGGGTTTTATGGAAAAGAATCTAGCTTGCCAAAAAAAGTGGTCAATGATGCCAAAGCAAAACATGCACAATGATGCCAAATTAAAAAAAAAAATCAAAAGTTGCGCAAAGTGAGCCATTCAATAGACAAGCGGCATAAAATGAGCCCATCAAAATGCAAGCTATCTTCATTTCTTCCAACTCGTAAAGCTTAGAAGATTCCATATATCACTTGAGATTTTCAAGGACTTGATTTCGAATTTCGTGATTGTAATAAACTACATTGATATATTATTCTATAAGATATTATTTTGAAACCAAGTCTTGATCGATCTCTTTTTCTTATCCAATTGATTTTTCTGAATTAGGCCTTTTGATTTCAAAAGACAATTTTACCCTAAAAGAAGTCTGAGCTTAGGGTTAACATGATCGGATATTTTATCATTTTTGGATTTTTGATGTTGTTAACTTATTAACTTATAAATTTTTAAAATCAATCACATGGAGACTATATTATGTTCATGCCTTGATTTAAAAAAAACATTTCTTTGCTAGTTTTAAAACCTTTTCTATGATTTATCGTTTTTATTTGTTGTTTATTTTATTATTTTTGGGTTTTCTCAGTTCATCTCCATCCTTCCTCTGATTTGAATTTTTTTTCACATCGTCCTGGATGATATTTATATCATCCTAGATGATCGGCTCATCTTTCTTCAAAAACTACATCTGCTGAATATTTTGACTTTTTCTGCTCTTCATCATCCTTGACTATCCATTATCGTCCTGGACAATATGATCGTCCTCTATTACAATCATCTTGATCGTCGTGGTTGATATATTTTTCATCCTAGCTGATGCATTTATTGGTAATCGTCCCATTCGATACACCTGTCATCCTGGATGATACACGTGTCAACATGTTTGAAATTTATAAATTCACCTGGGACGATCCATTTTTGGACAATCGTCCTGGAAGATCCACTGTTTGTCTTGGATGATATACGTGACATATGATTTAAAACATTTTGAATTCGGCCGAAAATGGTCCATTATTGAGCATCATCCTAGATGATCCATGTAATCGGTCTAAATGATCTACTTTTTCAACGGTCATCTGATTTGACTCCTCGAGACGATCACATGTGTCTAATCGTCCTGGATGATATATGATCGTCCTAGACAATCGGACCACCTTTTTGACCAATCGGTCAACAGTAATAATTGCACCAGATAGTCTTGGACAATCCTGTGATTGGCCTGGACGATCCATCTGATCCTTTAAATTTTGAGCTGACCAGCAAGATTTTTCACACCAAATATCTTCCTTTGGGTTCTTTCCTGTTCCTTGTTATTCTTTGCTCATGGATGGCGGCAAGCATTCCCATCACAAATCTGGAAGCTCCTCGAGGGCCACGCTGGCCCTTAATTTCAGGAGGCAGATGATCGAGCTGCCTATAGGCCACCGATATAAACACTGTAGCATTACTCTCTCCAGATCAATCAATCCCAACCACCTCTCCTACACGGTACTCGACCTTTTCTCCCACACCTTTTATGTTTTATTACTCTCAATCCCTTTTAATTCTGAACTTCTCTTTGAATTTTATGCCAACCTTTGAATCAATTCTGCCTGCACTGCTCTCTCCTCGTATGTGAATCGATGACCTGTCGAGATCACATATCAAGATTTTGCAGAACTGCTATAGCTTTCCACCACAAAGGATAAGCTGCATACCCTTGTTTTTTATCCTGATTTTAACTGGGCTACGACCAATCACTTTCTTCATCACACCAATGCCCCTTTTTATGTTGGAGAGACTAACTCTTTACTTAAAGATGCTAAGACGATCTAGCACATCCTTTGCACCTCTATGATTCCCAAAGCTGGCAACCGAGTTCATATCACTCTTCTTTTACGTACCACTTTTTACATAATGGCCAATCATGAATTTAATGCAATTGATCTGATCTTTTGCTACATCAAACATTTGACAACAATTCGTGATCCATGTCACAGAAGGAAACCCAATCTTTCTCTAAGACACATCATTGAATATATTCTAGAATCCAAATATAACCTTTAATATCTTGCTCCTCCTAACGTTCAGCCACCCTGCTACTCAAACAGTTCCTTCAACATCCTTCACAATACTCATCTCCACCCAGGGGATGAGGAAGCTCAGCGGGCTAAGGAGGACGAGGCTCTCGCTCCTCATCCTGCAACTGTTCCTCTTTGCCATCACTCTCAACTGGATCAGTTGGTGGAGAGATTTGATTAGTGGGAAACCCGCTTTGAGACCTATGTTGCTGCACAGGAGCAGCAACAGACTAAGGATATCATCTACATACAACACCAGCACGACCAGGACATGGCATGGTTCGGATCTTATTTTACCACTTTGACCAGTTACTTTTCACCACCACCACCTCCTCTATCTGATGATCAGGGTCCCTCATTTCTTTAGTTTTTTTGTTTATTATGTTATTTTTTTGTAGTGTTTCTCTTATGGTTCTTTTAGATTCTATTCTATTTTTTTTTAGTTTCCTCCTTTTTGTGATGTCAAAAGGGGGAGTAGTCTGTTGTATTTTGTACTTTGTTTCTGAAATTTAGTAAATTATTTTTCGTTACACTGTTTCCATTAGACGATCGAAACTGCTTGAAATTTTTTTATTATGTTTTCCATCATTAAAAAGGGGGAGATTATTGTAAATCTAAGTTTATGGATTAGACTTTTGATGATAGCAAACATTCATAATTGTCTGTGACTGCTTTGCCTACTAACTTTTCAAGTCCACCAGATCGAATACAACTCAAAGCCAGCTCAAGATTGGGTAGACTTAGTTTGAGTCAGTTTGTAATTTTTCCCTTTCTTGAGTCCATTATAAAAGTGGTTCCTTATGCTAAGTAACCTTGCACACACACACATGAGAGTTTTTTTATTATTTTCTATTTTGAGTACATCATCCTAGACGATGTTCATATCGGCCAAGATGATCTGACTAAAAATAGAAACCCTAATTAGGGCATCCTGATTAAGGCAACCATCATTAAACACATCATTCTGGATAATCCTTGTATCAGCTAGGACAATAGGTTCAAATAAGAAAGAATCAGCCACGAGATCTTTTTAGGTGAGAATTATTTTTGTACATCGGCCAGGCCAATCCATTACATCGGCCTGGATGATTTAACATAATTATGCCTAAATTAATCTGGTAATTAAAGAAATCAATTAAGGCTTGATTGATACGATCACATCATCCTGGACGATTGCAGGATCGGCTAGGACAATCAGTTCAAAAATTCTTGGTTTCTCCTAGACGATTAAACATCGGCCAGCTCTTTTTTGAGCGATGGTCTGGATGATTTTCCTCTATTTTAAACTAATCGTCCGGGACAATCGTGAGATTGGCCAGGACAATCAAGCTAATTTTGGATCATCCAGACCCCCTTTCCAAGCGATTATCTGGCCGATATTCTGTGATTTAAACTAATCGTATAGGATGATATATTATTATCCTGGATGATGTGAACAAAATTTCTTATGATCTTCACATGTCGTCCAGGCTGATTGAGCTTATTTTGTACTGATCGTATAGGATGATAGAAATATCATCTTGGACAATAATGTTGGTTCTTGAAATTCTATTTAAAGGACCTAAATTTTCTCATGCTTAAGACCTTGAGTGTTGCTGTCTTGACCTGAGAGAGCCTAAGGAGAGGGGGAGAGAAAGAGAGTGAGAGTGAGAGAGAGAGAGAGAGAGAGAGAGAGAGAGAGAGAGACTTGTGAAGGGGCGTTTTTGAGAGGGTTCATAAAGGTTGCGCCAAGCAAGGTTCCAAGTCTTCTTCTCCATGTTTGTCCTTCATCCTTGGGAGGTTATTGGGAGGTCTACTTTAACAAAAGATCCAGGTTCTCAGCCCGCTTTAGGAGGAAGCAAATGGAGTCGATTCTCTGCACACCGGGGTTGGTGAAAAGGAGTATATTATAAAGGCTTCTCCGCCTAGCTGTAGGACCTAAAGGATAGACACTTAGTTAGTGCAATACTCTCAGGGTACCTCCGAGGAGTGGACGTTGGTTAAGGTTTTACCGAACCATTATAAATCCGGTGTGATATTTCTTTGTTTTATTTCTACATTTAATTTTCGTATCCATTACTCTTTATGGTGAATTGTTTTGGTTTTAGTTTTTGTGCTTTCCCTAAAAAAAAAATTTTAAACTACGAATTCACCCCCCCTCTTGGTTAGCCTCGGGCTAGTTCTTAAGGGCTTAACATCTCTAACAAACTTTCAATTCTTTCCTTTATCATTCTATCTCTTATACAAGTCAATATAATCAGTAAAAATCTTCACTATTGGCTTAGAAACAAATTAATATTTATTTTATCATTTTTGTAATAATTATTTTTATTTTAATTTGTTTAGAATGAACAGTGAACCTAATTGACTTTTCTTATCTTAGTTGTTCTTTGATTTAAAATTTATTTTTTTTTCTTTTTAGCATTAGAAAGTTAATGTTGTATTTCCAATTAGTTTAAAATCTTCTTCTTAATCAACTATTTTGATTTATCCATAGAAACTTTTCATTTCAATATATACTTCCCTTTTAATTATTATCAAAATGGGTTGTCATTAGTTATTATTTGAAATTTTATTTGTTTGATGCACTTGATGTTTGATGTGTTGTTTGATGTATGTATGTGTATATGTTTGTTCGAGTCATGTGTTTTTTATGTATGTTTGTTTATATTTTTTTGTTGTGTTTTCGTTTGTTCGTGTTATTTTTGTTTAAGTTTTTTTTTATTTAGGGTTGTATTTTTAATTTTCATTGGACTCCATTATTTTAAATTGGTTAATCATTTAGGGGGAGCTTAGGAGAAAAATTTCATAAGTGTTAACTCAAACAATAATTATTTTGTCATCATAAAAAGGGGGAGATTGTTACAACTTAGTTTTCAAAACTATGCTTTTATATTAAGTGAGATTTGATGATACCAAAATATTATTGTGTTGATTATTATTTCACCCAACACACATTGGAAAAATTATACTTGTGCTATTCGTGTGTATTAATGTTTAAGGGAAATCATACTCTAGTCTGCTGAAGACTCAATATACATTAGATTAGGGTTTCTTGTAATTGAAATCTGTATATTTTTTATTATTCTTGAGACTGAGAGAGTGTGATTGTAATTGGATAACCGTGCACACACACGCTGAAGAGTATAATACAATTTGACTAATCATATTGTACGATTTTGGAATAGTACCGAATGATTTGACCTAAGTGTTCCTTCAAAAATAAGTTAATTGAAACATGCTTTGGAAATTTCTTTTAAACTATTTGTATTGTACAAATTTAGATTCATACTGATGATGTCCAGAGTATGAAACTGATTTGTACTAGTTTTTCCAAAACAAACTCGCCATTTTTTGAATTGATCGTACTATATGAAATTAGTTTTGTACAAACGATGTCCATAGTACAAAATGGGTGCGTACAAATTCATCCCATACGAACAGGTAAATTTTTTGGACTATTCATACTATATAAAATTAGTTTCATACATATAACATCCAAAGTATGAAATGGGATCGTCCATATTCATACCATATAAACCATGTTTTGAATTAACAAGTTCATACTATACAACGTAGGGTCCGTATAGACATCGACCAGAGTATAAAATAAAACTGTACTGAATCATACAAGATAAATAGGTTTAATTTTAAACTATTTATATAGTATGATGTTAGTTCATACATATGACTGACAAAGTACAAAATCAGTTCATCCAGGATCATATAAGGATTTTTTGTAGTTGTTCATACGTATGAAGTACGATCATACTATATGATCCAAGTAATTCCAACTTGAAATTTTTAACTTTCTTGACGGTTTTTCTTATCCTTTCTATATAAGGGTCCTAAAAATTGACTATTAGAGATACTTCTACAAATTTTCGCTTAGGAGTGATAGTGAGAGTATTTTGGGAGAGTATTTGGGAGTGAGGATTGAGTGATCTTGCAAGTAGAATTTATGAAGGGGTTCACAAGGTTACCTAAAGGTGAGGATCTCTTTGTATGTTCTTTAAATCTATGCCCTACTGCTTTGAAGTCTCTTCAGAGAAGATCTTTAGAGAAGATCCAGTTCTTTGTTATCAACAAGAGGGTAAAAAAAAATGTTGATACTATGCTGTCACCAGGAGAGTGAGAAAGGACATCGGTACTCTACCATCACTAGAAGGGTGGGAAAGGATATTGGTACTCTATCATCATAAAGAGGGTGATAAAAGGTCACGGTACTCTACCACACTTGGGTTGGTGTATGAGAGGTTATTGTAGGGCTTCTCTGCCTTGCTATGGGAGTAAAAGGAGAGTCACTTTAGTATAGTGTAATACTGAAGGAGTCTCCAAGGAGTGTACGTAGGTCTTGTTGGACCGAACCACTATAAAATTATATATTCTTCAGACTTTATTTTCATTGCATTTTTTATTTTCTGCACATTTACTTTTAGTGGACAAAAAATTAATTTGAAAGGTTTATGGTTTTTCAAGAGAAATTTAATCAGTTTTCTAAATTATCAAGAGATTTTTTAGCCCAAACTGAAAAAATACACAAAGTGGGCTACAAAAATAGAAAAGATGCATAATGCTGTCAATTGAAAAATTCATATTGTTCTTTTCTTTATCATTCTATCTCTTATAAAAATTCGTATAATCGACAATAATCTTCACTATAGGATTAGAAACTAATTAGTCTTTATTTTAACATTTTTGCAACAATTATTTTTATTTTAATTTGTCTATAATGAACACTGAACCTGATTGACTTTTCTTATCTTAGTTATTCTTTGATTTAAAATTTTAGTTTAAACTCTTTTTCTTCATTAACTATTTTTATTTATCCATAGAAACTTTCATTTCAAGATATACTTCCTTGTTTGTTGTTTTAAAAAGGGGTAGACATTAGTTGTCGTTTGATATTTTATTTATTTGATGTACTGGATGTTTGATGTGTTGTATGATATATTTATATGTATAGATATTTATTTGTGTTGTTTTTGTTTTGTATTTGATGTGTGTATGTGTGTATGTTTTGTTCATATTTTTTTGTTATGTGTTTGGTTGTTTATGCTATTTTTGTTTAAGTTCTTTTTTTTTTTTTGGGTTGTATTTTTTATTTTCATTGGAATCCCTTATTTTAAATTGGACATTCATTTAGAGCGATCTTAGGAGAAAAATTGCCTTAAGTGTTAACTCAAACGAAAATTATTTTTTCATCATAAAAAAGGGGGAGATTATTGTAACTTAGTTTTCAAAACTATGCTTTTTTATTATGTGTGTTTTTTATGACACCAAAAAAATATTGTGTTGATTACTATTTCTCCTAACACATATTGAAAAAATTGTGCTTGTATTATTTGAGTGTTAATGTTTCAGGAAAATCATACTCTAGTCTACCGAAGACTTTAAGACGGATTAGATTAGGCTTTCTTATAATTAAAGTATGTATATTTTCTATTTTTATTGAGACAGAGAGAGTGTGATTATAATTAGGTAACCATGCACACACACACACTGGCGAGTGAGTCAAAAATTATATTTTTAAACTAATCATAATTTACAATTTTAGAATCATATCGGATGATTTAACCTAAGTGTTCTTTTAGAAAGACGTTAATCGAAACATGCGTTGAATTTTTTTTTTGAACTTCTCAAACTATACGAAGTTAGATTCATACATACGACATCCCGAGTACAAATTTGATATATACTAGTTCATCCAGAACAAACTCACCATTTTTTGAACTGATTGTACTATATAAAATTAGTTTTGTATAAATGACATATAGAGTACAAAATGGGTGCGTACCAGTCTATCCTATATGAACAGGTAACTTTTTTGAACTATTCGTACTGTATAAAATAAGTTTTGTATAGATGATGTTCATAGTACAAAATGGGATCATCTATATTCATACCATATAAAGCAAGTTTTGAATTAACAAGTTCGTACTATACGATGTAGGGATTATACAAATATTGACTAGAGTATGAAATATATTCATACAGAATCATACCAAACAAATATGTTCAATTTTGAACTGTTCGTATAGTACGATGTCAGTTCGTACATATGACTGACAAAGTACAAAATCAGTTCATCTAAGATCGTATAAGGTTTTTTTTTTTTGAACTATTTGTACATATAAAGTATGATCGTACTGTACGATCCAAGTACGTCCAACTTGAAATTTTCAGTTTTCTGGACAAATTTTTATTCTTTTCTATATACGGGTCCTAAAAATTTACTATCAGAGATACTTATGCAAATTTTCTCTTAGGAGTGAGAGTGAGATTATTTTGGGAGAGTGTTTGGGTGTGAGGATTAAGAGATCTTTTACAAGTGGAATTTGTGAAAGGGTTCACAAGGCTGACCAAAGATGAGGATCTCTTTATATGTTCTTCAAATTCCTTCCCTAATTCTTTGAAGACTCTTGATAGAAGATCTTTGGAGAAGATCTAGTACTCTACCATCACCAAGAGGGTGAGAAAGGATATCAATGCTCTGTTATCACCAAGAGAGTGAAAAAGGATGTCGGTACTCTACCATCACCAGGAGGGTGAGAAAGGATGTTGGTATTCTTCCATCACTAAGAGGGTGAGAAAAGGTAACAGTACTCTACCGTACTGGGGTTGGTGGAAGAGAGGTTATTGTAAGGGCTTCTTCACCTTACTGTGGGAGAAAAAGTAGAGACACTTTGGTATAGTGCAATTCCTGAAGAAGGAGTCTTCAAGAAGTGAATGTAGGTCTAGTTGGACCAAATCCCTATAAAATTATATGTTCTTCTGTATTTATTTTTATTGAATTTTAATTTTCTACACATTTACTTTTAATGGTTGAAAAATTATTTTGAAAAGTTTATGGTTGTCCAAAAGAGATTAAATTGATTTTCTAAATTACGAAGAGATTTTTTAAATAACTACCCCCCCCCCCCCCCCCCCCCGCCCCCCCCCCCCCCCCCCCCCCCCTTAGATAGCCTTGGGACAAATCAATTAGGTCTAACAACCTATTCAAACTTTCATCCTCCTCTTGAAGTTATAACACCTCCTTCTTAAGGCCTTCTTTTGAAGAGAAAAAATTCTTCAATTTAGCCTTAATCTAATTGAAAAGTTCCTTCATAGTTCTTTTACACTTCTTTTTAATAATTTGCATTTCATCTCCTTCAAAACATTTATTCCAAACTCTACAAACAATAATAGATGAAGCATCAAAAGAAGCCCATAAATCTTCAAACTTTAAAATACCTTTCCTCTTAATAGGTGAATCAAAAATCTTTAAAACAATATGACAATGGTCTAAAGCCACGCTAGCAATGTGTCTCACGACTGCCTATTGGATTTTCCTTATAGCAATGGAGATTAACAAGCACCTACCCAAACTCTCCAAAATTCTTCCACCTGCACTTTTATTGTTGCACCAATTGAACCTCGGTCCAACCATCCCCACTTCATGAAATTCATTACTATTTATAAAACTCATCATCTCCTTAGGGCCTTCAGAAAAAAACAAACTTCTTTGCACCCCTCTTATCCTCCTGAGAATAAAAATGCAGTTAAAGTCTCGACCTATCATAGAAGAGACATCTCTATGAGAAAAAAACTTGAATACAAACCCACAAATTTCTCCTCTTATGAACATCCTTGTTACCATAAACTATAGAAATCATCTACAGTCTTTTATTAAAAACATTCAGATCACCAATTACACATTAGTCAGGCATCTTCAACATGGAAAAAGAAGCCAAATCTGCTCTCCACTTAAACATAATTCCTCCTGATAAAACCTCTGACAAGAACAGGAAATAATCCCAATAAGACACCATTATTTTATTAGAAACCACTCAATCTAATAAAAATTTTGTTGACTCCAAAAAACCTACAAAAGAAAAACATCAAAATCCTTTAAAAACACCTTTAGGTAAAAAGAGGCTTCCCTTTTCTTAGCCCCTCTAAAATTCTAAAATGCAATGAAACTCATTGAACAACAAGGGGGTAGAGCCCCATACCTTACACCCCCACCCCCCCCCCCCCCCCCCCCCCCCCCCTTTTCCTTTTTTAACAACATTAGCATTTTTAATTCGAGGTAAATTTTTACTATCCCAAGAGATTTAAGTTCCTTCGTAAGCATCAATTTAGCCACCTCCAACGTACCACCATCTTCCTTCCCTACCAAAAACTTCACTACCACTCTCACCTTTAACACCCATATTCACCATAGCTTCTTCCATATCCAATAACAAATTAACTTTTTTATAAAATGTGACCCTTCTTATTGAAGTTTTATCATCCTCCAAAGCTTCCTCACCACAGTTGTTTAAACCCTCAAAATTTATTCACAACAATAGTAGTCACAGAAGAAATAAAAGTAGAGTATATAAACTGCTCATCCATGGGGTGATTCACCACTTCCTTTATCAATATGATTTGATCCTTAACTGCATTAGTTGCAATAGCATCATCTAAAATAGCCTACTCTATAATAATTTCACCCTCTTTAGTTACCACTTTGGCTTCTATCTTCTTTTCCAATTCCACGACTATAGAGATACCCAACTCTTTTGAACCATATCAATGGGTTTCATTGCCTCCAAATTAACAGATTTAAAATGATTCTTCTTAGCAAACATCATCATTCCTAGCCTTCTGAATGATTTATCTTGAACTACCCTCTTATTTCTTTTGTAATTAACATGACCAATGATCTATAAGTTGAATTCTTATCAGCTCTATGAGTCACCATCTCATAATTCTCTTATCCTAGAATATCAACCTTTTTAATTATTACACTATCAACCAGATTTCCTTTTCAACACTCACTCCTAACATGCCCATTCATTCCACATTCAAAGAAAAATGTAGGTATCTTCTCATATTCGATCTTTTAAAAAAAACCTCCCAGATATACACCCCACCCAAGCTTTTTAATTATTACACTATCAACCAGATTTCCTTTGCAACTGGGGTTCACACTTCATCGAGAGGTTTCGCCACCTCAAGATGTACTCAACCAGAGACTCTCCCGGCTTTTGTTTCTCAACAACAAGATCGCCCACAGAAGTTCGTTGTTGCGCTCCAAAAAATCTTTTAAGGAAAAGGTTTTCTAGCTCGCTAAAAGTTTTAACTGAACCATTGGGCAGATCGGCGTACCATTCAAAAGCGATGCCAGATAGACTACTTACAAATTGGCAAAATAGTAGAGCATCTGTCCCTCCCGCATTGCAACAACTTGCTCTGAAGTGGGCTAGATCCTGTCTCGGGTTTTCTATTCCAGTGAAAATTTTAAAAGTTAGTGGCACGAAGCCTTTCGGATAAGGAACTGAATCATATTCTTCGGGGTAGGGTCTACCCTTTGGAATAAATACGGTTCCTTGGGAAATGGCTAAGGCCTCCCTTACCTGGTCCTCAATCAGTTGTTTAATGTCTTTCTGGGGCAGAGTTAAAGGAACAGGGGGAATTGTAGGTGCTGCTGGAGATGCCTCTGATAGGCAAGGAGGAATCACTGGTGTCGACTCAGGAGGTTTGGGACCACAATTCTGTCTTTCTAACCCTCTCTACAATCTCTCGAGCTGTTTGTTGAATCTTAAGTGAATCCTGCTCTGACTTATCAAATCTTTCTTGCATTTCTCTGACTTGTGACATCATAGTTGTCAACTGGTTTTCCAAATCTTTAATATGTTCTTCACCCCTAGCCCTTACAGACTCATCTGAATCGGACTCAACAACCTGTGGGTCATCGTCTCTAGCTAGCCGGCGCCTACCAGGTTCGGCCTCCTTGTTGGAACCTGTGGAGACACTACCAACATAGTCGTCTTCCTCTCCAAGGAGGTCATCCAGGTCTGGGTCAAAAGAAGCCATTCCTTCTTTGTTTAGCAGAATGTTTCTTATCTCTTATACTACCTCCTCGACTGGTCTATCCCCAATTGACTTAGGATCGAGGGGTAAGTATCCCTTGTATTCAGCCATGTCAAACAACTCTTCAGAATCCAGGAGAGCAATGATCTCTGTAAGTTTTGGGTTAGGATCTGATTGTGACTCTATAGCTAGCTCTTCTTCTATCTCAAGATCTAGGTCAATTCCTTCCTTCCCGACTGTCCCAAGATTGGTAGTCGGAGAAGTGGCATTCTCTACAGGGAGAGAGACATATACCTCATGAGGTGAAGGAGGAGCCTGTAGGGAAATAGCTCCTACATCAGGTAGGGTAAGATCCTCAGACTCCTGTGTATGAAGCCTAGGAATGACACATGGATCTAAACTATCAACCAATGGATCATCAACTGGAATCATTACTGAATCAGGAACTGGACTGACTATAAGAGAACTATCTACTGTAACAACTGGGGTACTGGATTGATCATCCGTCGACTCAATCAAAACTGAGGGAGGTCTAGCTGAGATTCATTGGAGTTGGAGGATGAAGTTAGAGGTTCTTAGAGGTGGTGGCATACTCTCCAACTTAGGTCTCTTTGGTACATATTTCTTTTCAGGAGATTTAGGTCTCTCCCCTTTAATGTCCACAGACTTTTGAATCTCAACCCCCTTTGGCTTAACAATCACTAAGGCCAATCGCACAGGTTTATGAGGGGGTACCGGGGGTCTACCAGTAGAGTGGTGGCCTCTCTCGGACCCAGTCAACACAATACCCTCTGTTTGAGAAGACGGAGGGCGTGGCACCCAATGATATCCATCAACCAGTACTGAAGTAGCAGGCTGTCTAACGTACTTCTTATTCCTCCTAACAAATTGTGGAGTCAAATTATTTTCTTCAGATACTTCTTCCTTCAACACTTCTTTTTGAAAGCGGTGTGAGATCACTCCCATTAGTTGTTTCACGTACTCCTCCTTTGTTTGTCCAGACTGTGCAGTGCAGGTATGAATTATCTTTCTTAAAGTCCTTGTCCTCTGGAGATGTTTTTCTTTCTGGGTCTTCTTAGTCGAGTAGTCGACTGGGCATGGTGGGGAACGAGCTATCCTAGCTTCCCTCTCCTCCCCTTGAGCAGAAGCAAGGGGGTAGAAGCGACTCCCCTTTAGGAGGGGAGATGAAGCAGGAATAGGTAGCTCCTCAGCAGCCTCAGGCTCTACTTGAGCTAATGTCTTAATGGGTACAACTCTCTTAGCCTTGGAGATCTTCTTTCTAAGTCTCCTCAAATAGTTTTTCTTCTAGTTCCTAGTGGCGAAGCTAAGTCCAGAACTAGACCCTTCCTCAAAAACAGATTTGATTTCAGTGGGAGGCTAAAAAACTGGCTCAGGCTGTTTCTGGTTATCACTAATTACTGGCAGGGTGGGTGTAGATCCCACAATCAACTCAATCACTGGGGGGACTTCCTTACTGGCATCCAAACTAACAATCTGGTGTCCATCCATAGATAGCTCAAGAGTACTGAATCTCATTCCAAAGATAATGGTGCTCCCTTGGTCATTAACAGCTGAGGACAACTCTCGGTCAAAAGAGAAGATCAATTGGCCAGCCATTTGAATTTTCTGAAAGTTAAAGAGAGGATTGAAATTAGATTTCCCTTTTTTTTTTTTTTAGATAAGTAAAAAGGTTTGTCATTTAAAACCTAAGGCTTGTAGAATAGTCTCAACCTTCCAACACATGTTGAGTGGTAAAAAAAAACACCCAACACACATTAGAAAGATAAAGGGACTAAATACATGCCGAAGGGAAAGTCTTCCCAAAAGGTCAACATATGTTAGCCCATAAGATGGTTGTACGGGGTAACATATGAAGATTTGGAACATGAAGAAAATTGTCTTGCTTTCCACATTTTGAAGGGAATGGGAATTTTGAATAACTTATGATGGGGTTTTTCCTATGGGATCCAAAACACAACGGACAGAGTTTCCCCTTGCCCGAAGGCTTATGGAGTTGTAAGAAAGACCCAAGTGAAGTAAGTAGTCTAACCCTCCTCATTCCTAAAAGTTCAAGGGGATTAAAGGGGTTAAGGCTAAAATACTTCAAAACTTTCTTAAAGTCAAAGATTTTTTAAACTCCTTTCAATCTTAAAAGGTTGACATATTGAATGTGACATTTGTTAATCATAATAATTTTTTTTGAAAACAAGAATGCTTAGAGACCTGATTTGACACTGTCGCCTCATAAGAAATCCTAGGGCTGAAGGTCAAAATCAGGACGATTAAGTTAGCAAATAACAAATTTTGGGAGGTAGAACCTCTCTTTTAATGTTTTAAAATTGTTTTTAGATGTTTGCCACACTCCCCCAAGGAAGAAATGGGTTGAGGGACCAACGGAAGGAAGGTAGTTAAGACTACCGATGAAACAAAATTTCATTCTTATTAAAGATGGAGAGAGAGATTAGTCCCACCGGGCGTGCCATTTTTTTGTTGGTGGAATTTTAAAAACTAGTTTTGAAAATATTGATTTTCGTTGAGAGTTAAAGTTAAATTCTAATTCTAAAACTGAATCATCCCATTAGAAAGAATATATATCACCTCGAAAGATGAAAATAAAATTTCATAACGGCGTTCAGATTTAGAATTATGAAGTTCATCTTGAATATTATGACCGGATGCTAAAGAGAACTTCATATGGCCCCAGAGGGTCAAAATGAGATTCTACTGAATATCCCGCTACAATATTCAAGAAGTGTGATCGTTAGGTTCACACCCAAAGCCTTATCAGAGAAAGGTGTATCTCCTCAAAGGGAGAAAATATCTTTCTATGATAATTCTTTGGATATGATAATAACGATCACTAGTATTTTAAGTTTTCCCAAAGAAATCCAATTGAGTTTTGAAAAATTAATTTTTAAAATCAGGTGCGTGTGTGGTTCTAAATCTCCTACGAGCGCAAGCCCTCGTAGTTAATTACATCATAAGAAAACAAGGTCTCCTACGAAAACTCTCAATTAAAATAAGAATGAAATTTTGTTAGATTTTTTAGGAGTGATATAAAAAAAAATCGAATAGGATCTTTTGGAAAATCAAAGGAGAATGGATCAAAATTGAACAGTTATTAACATAATCAAAGGAAGAGAGGTAGGGGACAGTTAGAGATTCCAGAGCCATCCGGAAGTGTCCCAACTTAATCTAAGTGTTGGGCTTTACATTTTAGGATTGAACAAAGATTTAATTCAAGTTGAACATTTTATTAGAAAGTTGGGATTATATTCCCGAAATTTGGGGTCTTATAATCAAAGATCTTCCCCAGATCTTAAATCTACTCTGGACACTAGACCACACTCGTCTGAACCTAACTAATGCAGTGCAAAACCTAGACTTACCCCGGCCTGGATTGGGGAGCCAACTAACCACCTAGTCGATTTAAAAGAGATGAGTTCGATCTTTTTATGAAAGAGTGGTAGGGACGTTGTACTTAAATTTTTGGAGAATCGGGGCCGACATCTAGAAATTTTCCTAATTGGCCCCTTTGACTTATGTTGGGTGCTAAAATGCTAAAACTGATGCATTTAAAATTTTTGACTCTCTTAATTTGTATCTAATGCAATGCATGCTGGTTAAAAACTCTAAATCAGATAAGCTTGAAATTTTAAAAACAGGCTTAAAAAAATAATTTTTTTTAGAATACTGGACTTCCCCAGGTCCGGCACCTCATCCTCATAGGTCAGACTATCCGGACTCTACCCACAGGCGGGGAAGGGTCTAAAACAAGGAAAGAAGAAATGTAGAAATATGCATGCAACCCCGGGGTCGATCCCCGGCTAATTCCCTAGATTCGTTATCTTTCTATGTTATTTAGACTTACTAGAATTTTAGAATTTTAAAGTTATAAGTAGAAAATTTTCACACCCTCACGAGTCTCACGTATCTAGGCGAAAACAAAAGCGGCACACAATCGCCAAAAAAATTAGGAAAAGCAAGCAATCCTAAAGGCAATCAATTCAACACATTGAATATAAATTAATAAATAAATGTCCATAGGCAAAGTTGCCTTGCTTATTACAAACCAGAATTTTGCAGAAAGTAAAGTGGCCGGGCACCACTGACAACAACCCGGATTCTAAACTTAGTAATGATGCAAGTAGTTTTGAGTGGGATATTCTCAATCTTCAAATCTTCAGTCTTGTTCTTCTTTGGACTCCTTTTTCTCAAACTCCTTGGGTTCTTCGTGGTAGTCTACCCAAATGGATAAGAGGGCACTTCCCTTCTAAGGAGAAGGCCACTCTTTCCTCTTTGGGTATAAGAGAAGTATGATCCAAATTTGGATTTCCAAATGGAAAAAGGAATACTTCCCAAAAGGGCATCCTTTCCTCTTTGGAGTCCACGCTTTGGACCTATGTATCCCGACTCAAAATTAACTTTCATAAACTTGACGATTATATAAATTACATTTGTTTGAAAATAAAATCTTGACTCTCCTGCAAGGTTATCCTAAGCAGTTAATGAATCAAAGAAAATATATTCCCAAGCAGTTACATATATATGCAGAAAAGTAAGTAAACACACTGGCCACGCTCCTTTTATTTGGGGGCTTTAGCAGCTGAAGCACCTGTGCGAGTATTTATAGCAATTAATATTTTTTTTACTGATTTAGCCCCTATTTATTTCCCTGCATGAGCGTGGCCACCTGCAGAAAACTGTGTGAACATTCAGATAGTACCTAATCTAAGGGTAATCTAGATGCCAAACACATCAATTCATTCACAGAGTGTAGAAAAGTAAGCAGACACAGCGAAGCAATTTCATCCACAACATGTAGTAGGAACTACGAAAAATCTGGCACACAGCAGTAAAGTAAACACCGGCCTAACCTAGATCTAGAGTTGGTTGTCCTAACACATAATCTAAAGTGTGTGTAAAAGGTCGTGTGGCTGGGGTAGATCCTAAGTTGGGTAATTAGTTAGAGTTGTCTAAAAGTTATAAGTTTGTTGAGGCTTAAGGGGGAATTCATGTTAGAATTTTAATATTGATATATGAAAAAAAAAATATTTAAAAGCTTTTATTGCTGATTTCAAGAGTCTAATTAATTTAAGTTTGCCATTAATCAGTTCGTGGTGTTGTGCCACCAGGCTCGAGGAGCAAAGCCTCCTTAGGACACGTAGCCCCGCAGCCCGGAGTAGTCCAGCCGATAAACAAGATTAATGTGGTTTGAATTAGAGGTTTTTAAAGGTCAAGTAATTAATTATTAATATATTTTAAGATTTAACACCCCTTAGATTCCATTCGTGGCATTGTGCCACCAGGCTCGAGGAACAAAACCTCCTTAGGACACGTAGCCCCGCAGCCCGGAGTAGTCCAGCCAATAAACTTCATCCTTAGGATGGTTGTTGTATTTTAAAAGGGTTGTTTACTAATTTTTCATGAGTTGGTTAAGAATTTTATTAACCTATTAGGAGGATTTTGGGATTTGAGGGATTTACTAGACTTTGAGAGTTATCCGGATATGTTAACTAAGGGGTCAAAACTTGATTTTTAAAATTAGAGTCAAAATTAAGGATTTCAGATTTTTAATAAATAGTAAACCTTATTATGAGTTTCTAGGTATTTGGTACATTCAATTTGGAGTTTTCTATCAAAAGTTATGATTTTCAGAAGTTTTAACCCAATTTTGACCTAGAGTTGACCAAAATGTTGACTTTTTGAATCTGACCATATTTTGGAGGTTTGAAATTTTTGGAAAATACTAGATTTTAATTAGATTCATTATCTACTGAGTTTGATTGATTTGGAATTTTCTACAATTTCTAATGAATTTCAGAATTTATAACATTTATTGGAATTATTCTAATTACCTTAATTATAGGGGTCTTTAATGATTTGAACCCAAATGAATCCTAAACTTCTTGAAATCAACCCCAAAGATCAGAGATGATCTAAGGGGAGATTATTAAGTGTTCAGAGATCCTTTGGGATTTTTTTGATTTTTAATTAATTAAAATTGATTAAACATTGATTTGGGTTAAAATTTAATTAAGGTGGATTAAGAAGCCAAATTGATGAGAGATAAATTATCACTGATTAAGGGGTTAATTAAGATCAATTAGTGATATTCTAGGAATGTTTAGGGATTAAATTTAATTTATTAGGAATTATTAAGGTCAAAGGCGGATTCTAGCAAAGGGGATACTATAGCTCCTGATTGGTGGACCCAATAGGCATCAAACTTGATGAGATTTGGACCATGGAATCATCTAACCCCAAGGGCTAAACACACCAAATTTAAGCCTAATTGGAGTAGTCTAGGGTGGTCAACTAGATCACCCAAGGTGAACTCTAAGTCACCTTGAAAAATTCCTAATGAATTATCCTAATTTTGGATTGGGGTGAAATCAGTGGCCCTAGACTCCCTATGCTACACATCATCATCACACAAAGACTCAAAACCTAATTCTCATTGGATAGGCCATGGTCTCAATTTGGATTCAAGGGTCAAACCATGACCATTGAATCCAAAATTGAGGATAGGTGCCCTTAAACATATCCAACAAGGGGGATAAAATTTGGACATGTCAGGGACACGTCCAAATTCAATCTCCCAAAATTTCAGACCTGGAGGAATTAAATTTAAACAATAATTGCAATAATTAATAAAACGCTCAAATTAAAATTAAACTCAACACATACAAAATTAAGGCCTGGAACCATAAGGCTTTTGTAGGTCTCCCTGAGACCTTTCCAATGAGCCTAAGAACACTTAATTTGGTCAAATGTTCAGGGAGTTATGATTTTTTGAAGATCCCATGAATTTTCTGGAATTTTAATTCAACCATTACACAGTCAGCCGGCGCTTTACACGCGCTGCACTGTGATTGGCGGGGCAATCATTAGCACTGACTGCATAACGGTCGGATTAATCGTAGCCGTCGGATGGGGGATCGGACGGCTGGGATTAAACGCGCTCCGAGATCGCGGGATTTAATCCGCGCCGTTGATCTAAATCAACGGTCAGGATTTCATCTTCAACCTCCCGCGCGTGTCCGAGACTATAGAACTTCTCGGGATTGATCCGGGCAATCCAGCAGGCGAACTCCGATGAAATTTGACAGGGAGGATCAGGACGGTAGAAACCTTCAATCCAATGGTGGAGATCCATTGGGGTGAAGGTTTCCTTCACACTTGACCGGACTACCTAGCTAGGGAGCTTGGGATGGAGAGATTACCGCAGAGAAGGCTTCAACGAATGAGCTTCTCTATCAAGAAGCTTCAGGGGACGATGGCGAACTGTTCTCCTTTAGATGTCGGGGCTGGAGGACGGCCGGAGATGTGAATTCGAGCGAGAGGCTACGAGCTTTCATCGGAGTTTGCTCGAACGGATTGACGGGGCGATTCCGGAAGCTGGGGAAAGGCTCTGGGAGTTCGAATGAGCTCTGGGAAAGTTTTTTTAATTGTCTAGGATCGAGTTGCCAGGTCTAGGGAGCTCAAACCTATTCAGCTGCCTCTCTAGAGCTCGGACAACCGGGATTGAGCTGGAGAAGCTCCGGATGGTCGCCAGGTGGAAAGAGACGTCGTTCCAGAGGGCTCGTGAGCCTTAAGCCGGCGAGCCACAGCCTTTGGAAAGCTTTGGGTCAGGAACGGCTGGGGGGGACCACCGAAACTCATTTCCCATTGGTTTCGACCACCGCCGACCATGGCCTGGGTCGGGTTGACTGGGGGAGGCCGATGGAGACATGCTGGAGCTAAGAATGGAGTCAATTTGGCATGGGAATGCCTGGATTGAACTGGTGGCTGGGTTGGACCCAAACCTGCTCGGTTCGAGTCAAATTGAGCTTGATCCAGATCAGGTCAGACCCTGGGTTAGGTATTTCAGATAGGTCTGGGTCTGGTGCACCCAATGCAAGTGGCAATTGGATCCAATTTGGTCTGGGTCAAAAGTTTGCTCGGGTTGATCCAAATCTGCTCGGTTAGGGTCGATTTGGGCTCAACCCAAGTCAGGCCAGACTCTGGGCTTGAGGTGGGAAGTGGGTCTGGGTCTGGTACACCCAATGCAAGTGGCAATTGGGTCCAATTTGACTTGAGCTGGAAGATGGCTTGGGTCTAAGTATTTTTGGCTACTTTGGGTTAGCCTAACTCTTGACCAAAGTTAGCCCAAGGCATGGGCCGGCTGGAGGGGGTGTATTGGACCTAGGGCCACCTATGGGAGGTGTTGGTCAGGTTCAATTAGGCTTAGGTTGAGATTTGGTTCAATCCCAAGTTCTTTTGGGCACTTTGGGTTAGCCTAACTCTTGACCCAAGTGAGCCCAGGGGTTGGGCTGGTCAAGGAAGGTGTATTGAGTTAATGGGAACTCAATGGCACCTTAATTTGAATTTAATTTGATTAAGATCAAAAGATAGCTCAAGGGTGGCCTCTCTTTGGTCACTTGGGTCAAGCCATATGGCTAACCCTGGTAAGCCCAAGGCTTGGGTCAGCAAGAGGGGTCTCTTGGGTACCCAAGCAGTCATCCCATGCATTCAAAGAACTTGGAATGGACTTGGTTCAAAAATTTGAAAGAGGAGGGGTGTATGGGTTAATGGGTCAAACCTGGTTGACTTGGTCAACCAAGTTGATCCAAGGTCTGGGTTTGAGTTCAACAAGTTGGGTTTGATATTTTAAATTCAATGAAAGTGGTTTCAAAGAGTTTGGAGTTGATTTGAGTTGAAATGGGCATTTGAAATCCCATAAGGGTATTTTGGTCAATCTTGACCCATTGGTCAACTAGGGTCAAAAATGGGTCTAAAAAAAATACAGTTTACTGCTCAATAGGTTGCAGTCAAGGGTTTGGAAGTGATTGGAGGCTTTGATAAAGGCTCCAAGATCAAATTCTTCATGGGGTTAGGTCCAGTGGCATAGGCTATAAATATTTGAAGGTTTTATAGCCTTTGGATTCTAATTCAAATTCTGGGGTTAGAGACCTCAGAATGGGGTCAAAATTGGAGGGTAGCCTCTAGAGACATGTCTTATTACTTTGTAAATGATAGACCCTGAATTAGAGGCCATTTGACTAGATTTTGAAATGTTTGAAAAATCTTTGAAAAAGGTTTTTAGGACAGGGCCTTAAGACTTTGAATTTGAGTCTGAATTTCTGGATTTGGATTAGATTTTGAGTTTGGATGATCAATATTGTAATATCCAAATCATTGACAATCATTTGATGATTGTTAATGAATGGATATGGTCAAAGCTAGATCAAAGGTAGGATCAAAATCTAGGTTAAAATTTGGATTCTCAAGTGGATTGGATCAAAGTTTGAATATGTTTGAGGCTTGAATGAAGTTTAAGATTTGAGCTGAATGAAGCTTGAGATTTGAATTGATCAAGGGTTGGGATTGACTTGAAGTTGGAGTTCATCAAAGGTAGGATTCTATTTGAGTCTGGAGTTAATCAAAGGTAGGGATTGATTTGAGTCTGGAGTTAATCAAAGGTAGGGATTGATTTGAGACTGGAATTGATCAAAGAGAGGGATTGATTTAAATCTGGAATGGTCCTAGGATCTAGAGGGTTTCTAAGATCTAGGATATGGAGAATCCTAAGCTCTAGAGTAGGCCCTAAGGTCTAGAGTGGATCCTATGGTCTGGCTCTAGGAAAGGATCTTAAGGTCTAGAGTGGATCCTAAGGTCTGGCTCTAGGAAAGGATCTTAAGGTCTAGAGTGGATCCTGGAATCTAAAATTAATCTGAATTTTAGAAGGGCCTTAGTGACCTCATACAAAAATGAGGTCAATAAATGGACCCCCAATATGTGTGGTAGAAGGAACTTCTGCTGCACACATTGGCGTTGACCGAATAGAAATGGAATCTTAAGAGTGTAAGGGAGGGCATCACCCAACCTTAGGCCTATAGGATGCTAATAAAAAACTTACACCTAATAGACAAGAGAACTAGAGAAACCAAGGTAGGGAATACCTAGCCTTGGGTCTAAGGAAGGGCACCACCCAACCTTAGGCCTATAGGATGCTGATAGAAGACTTACTCCAAATAGGCAGATTAACTAGGAAACCAAAGTAGGGAATACCTAACTTTGGGTCTAAGGAAGGGCGTCACCCAACCTTAGGTCCATAGGATGCTGATAGAAGACTTACTCCTAATGGACGGATCAACTGGAAAACCAAAGTAGGGAATACCTAACTTTGGGTCTAAGGATGGGCGTCACCCAACCTTAGGTCCATAGGATGTTGATAGAAGACTTACTCCTAATGGACGGATCAACTGGAAACCAAGGAAGGGAATACCTAGCCTTGGGTCTAAGGAAGGACATCACCCAACCTTAGGCTTATAGGATGCTGATAGAAGACTTACTCCAAATAGGCAGATTAACTGGAAACCAAAGTAGGGAATACCTAACTTTGGGTCTAAGGAAGGGCATCACCCAACCTTAGGTCCATATGATGCTGATAGAAGACTTACTCCTAATGGACTGATCAACTGGAAACCAAGGTAGGGAATACCTAGCCTTGGGTCTAAGGAAGGGCATCACCCAACCTTAGGCCTATAGGATGCTGATAGAAGACTTACTCCAAATAGGCAGATTAATTGGAAATCAAAGTAGGGAATACCTAACTTTGGGTCTAAGGAAGGGCATCACCCAACCTTAGGTCCATAGGATATTGATAGAAGACTTACTCCTAATGGACGGATCAACTGGAAACCAAGGTAGGGAATACCTAGCCTTGGGTCTAAGGAAGGGCATCACCCAACCTTAGGCCTATAGGATACTGATAGAAGTCTTACTCCAAATAGGCAGATTAACTGGCAAACTAGGATGGTGCCACAAAGGACATACTCCACCACTAGCGAATGGTCATGTGGGGAGGAAACTTGCTCCACACAGAGGACCGAAACTGGCAAACTAGGATGGTGCCACGAAGGGCGTACTCCACCACTAGCGAATGTGAATTAGGATGGTGCCACGAAGGGCGTACTCCACCACTAATCCCCAAGTCAAATGCAAGGGTGGTGCCACAGAGGGCGTACTCCACCACTAGCGAATGTGAATTAGGATAGTGCCACGAATGGCGTACTCCACCACTAATCCCCAAGTCAAATGCCAGGGTGGTGCCACAGAGGGCGTACTCCACCACTAGCGAGGTGCGATCCTAAGGGAGGGAACGATCCGACCCTAAGGAGAAGGCGAAAGAGCATTAACAGGTGAAAGAACTTAAAAAGGAAAGAATCGAGTGGCGCATCAAGAAAGGGAAATTTTATTAATTGGTAAGATGAGCTACATCAAGCATAGTATTTCTTAAGGAAATGCCCAATAACAGGTAGCATTGAGTGGTTTCTTTTACAATCTACTAACTGATACGAGCCTCCTTCGTAGACAGTCTCTATAACGAAGGGTCCTTCCCAAGTAGGTTAGAATTTGCCTCCCAACTTTCGATGGGCTAAGATAGGCCTCCGAAGGACCAACACCAAGTCTCCTGCTTGGAAGGTCCTAGGTCGCACTAGCTTATCGTGGGCTTGAACCATACGGGACTTATATAACTCTAAACTTTGTTGAGGTTGGAGACGTCGCTCTTCAAGGCCATCGAGTTCTTCCAACCGCAGTTTTGCATTTTGTTCATTTGTGATTTGATTCTGAACAGCAATCCTGAGCGAAGGGATTTGTATTTCTAAGGGAAAAACGGCCTCAGATCCATACACTAGTGCAAACGGGGTGGACTGGGTCGGGGTTCTATAAGTGGTACGGTAAGCCCACAAAGCTTCCACCAACCGCTCATCCCACAGTCGTTTGTTATCATCAAGGGTCTTCTTAATAATTTTCACCAAGGTTTTGTTGAAGGCCTCGGCCAATCCATTTGCCCGAGGGTAATAGATCGTCGAATATCTCTAATCAATATTATGACATCTCACAAAACTATTGATTTTTGTAGACTTGAATGCGGACCCATTATCGGATATGATTCTGCGGGGTACGCCGAATTGATATACAATATGGTCACGAAAGAATTTTAAGATATGATGTTATGTTACGTTGCGTAGGGGGATTGCTTCCGCCCATTTTGAAAAGTAATCAGTAGCTGCTAATATGAAACAGTGACCTCTCGCGGAGGGAGGGTCAATCGGCCCAATGATATATGTGCCCCAACTCTCGAAGGGCCACGAGGCTATCGTAGGGTGTAACACATTAGGCGGCTGATGCAAAACCACACCATGAATCTGACATTGATGACAGTGCTTTGCAGTATTCATGTAATCGTCAATCATTGTAGGCCAGTAGTATCCAAGTCTTTTAATTTTCAATTTCATTTTTAGACCCGATTGATGTGCACCGCATAGTCCTAAATGAACCTCATTAACAATCTTCAGGGCTTCTCGCTTGTCCAAACAGTGCAGCCACATGTGATCGAAGGACTGACGGTATAACAAATTATTGACTAGTGCGTAAGATAGGGCACGTTTCTTAATCTGGTTGGAGTGTGATTTATCCTGGGGAAGCTTCCCTTCTTTAAGGTAGTCGATTAAGGGTCGTCTCCAATCGCCTTCTTCGTCAGCTGTCGAAGAGGCATAAAGGATCTGAAGGGGAGTCTTACTAATGTGTTCCAAATCTATAAGAGAGAGGGCTTTACGACCCTGAATCTCTATAGGGATGGAATCCTCCTCAGGACATGCAAATTCCTTTGCGAGTTTTGCTAAGGCATTCGCCGCGGAATTGCTTCCACGGGGAACCCTATATAAAGTAGCAGTAGGAATTTGTTCCAACAAGTGAAGTGTGTATTGGTGATATCTTAAGAGATTAGGATTCAAGACTTTATAAGTTCCGGCCACTTGGTTAATCACCAACTGAGAATCTCCAAAGATCTTAATCTCTTTAATTTCCATTGGAATTGCAAGTTCCAAACCGGTTATCAGAGCCTCGTATTTAGCCTCGTTGTTTGTGCAGGGCTCCGATAAATGGTAGGAAAAATGCATCATTCCTTTCTCCGGCGTTATGAAAATTAGACCGACTCCAGCCTTTCCAGGAATTACAGATTGTTGGGTTGCATTTCTACGAGAGGATGCTGCTCCATCAAAATACAATTCCCAGATGGCCTCGTCAGATTCCCTCAAACTCATGACTTGTTCGTCGGGTAGATCATCGTTCAGAGGAGAATCTACCGGCAGTGGGTGTGCTGCCAGAAAATCGGCGACAACTTTTCCTTTCATAGCACGAAGGGGAGTAAAAGTAATCTCAAATTGCAATAATATCATAGACCAACGGGCTAAATATCCTGACAACGTAGGTCGGGTCATAAGATATTTCAAAGGATTAACTCTTGAAATTAAGCTGATTGAGTGGGAGAGCATGTAGTGCCTCAGCTTCTGAGCTACAAAAACTAAAGCAAGACAATGCTTCTCAATTGATGGGTATCGAATTTCAGTAGGAAGAAGTCTTCGACTAAGGTAATAGAGAGCATTCTTCTTCCCCTCGTCGTTGACTTGAGCCAACAGGGCGCCTAAAGACTCATCTAAAGCTGCAGTGTAGAGAATTAACGGCTTTCCCGGAATTGGAGCTGCCAAAACTGGCGGATTAGAAAGGTATTGTTTAATGTCATCGAAAGCATTTTGGTACCTCTCATCCCATACGAATTTAGTGTCTTTTTTCGCAAGGACAGAAAAGGGTTGACATCTCCCGGAAAGATTAGAAATAAACCTCCTTATATACGCCAATCTACCTTGTAGAGACCTTAACTGGGTAAGGCTCTTAGGATATGGCATATTTAAGATGGCTTCAATTTTAGCAGGGTTGATTTCGATTCCGCGATGCCTCACTACGAATCCTAAGAATCTCCCTGAGTTGACGCCGAAGGCACACTTTAAGGGGTTCATTTTTAAATCGTAGTGGCGCAACCGCTCAAAAATGACTCTTAAGTCATACAGGTGAGCCTCTTTGACCTTGCTCTTGACAACTAAATCATCAATATAGCACTCAACTTGATTATGAATTAAGTCTTCAAAGATATGGGTCATGGCCCGTTGATAGGTTGCTCCGGCATTCTTTAAACCAAATGGCATCAAATTGTAACAAAAGATTCTAATAGGGGTTCTGAATGTAGTATTTCTCTCATCTTCTGGGGCCATCTTGATTTGATTATAACCCGACGAGCTGTCCATAAATGAGAAAATGGCATGTGAGGAGGCAATGTCCACCATGAGTTCTGGTATTGGTAGAGGGAACTCATCCTTAGGACATGCCTTATTCAGATCCCTATAATCGACGCAAATCTGAATCTGACCGTTTTTCTTTCGGACCGGCACGACGCTGCCCACCCAAGAGGGATATTGTTCCTCTCGAATAAACCCAGCTTCGGCCAATTTCTTAACTTCAGAAATGACTTGTTGCTCGATTTCCAAGCGCATGCGTCGAGGAGCTTGTTTGACGGGAATAGCATCGTGCCGAACTCCAAGTTTATGAACCGCTACCTCAGCAGGTAAACCTGGCATTTCATCGTATGTGCAGGCAAAGGAATCCCTAAACTCAGACAACAGTTGAATTAAATTTGTGGTTTCCCCCTTGCTCAGTAGGGCACTTATAAAGATTAGACGGGGGTCATCACCAGTTCCCAAGTTAATTTCTTTTAATTCATCGACTGTTGATTTAATTTCTTCTTCTAATTCAAGGGGTGCATCCCAAACTTGAAGGTCATCGGGATCATCTAAAGTCTCCAAACAGAGCCCATCAAGAGCACAGAAAGGATCTATAGGGAGATTTGGCGATTCAAGATGGTAAGTTATCATTAGGCAATACTCATCGTCATCGAATGAACTAACAGTTCCAAAGCCGATACCACTTGTAGGATTATCCTTAATTTTTGCTTGCCAAATATTTTTGTGGTATCTGGCCTGACCCTTAGTCCATAGGTATGGTACAGGACCTTTAAAGAAGGTATTTTTCACACAAACAGGGAAGTAGTCGAAAGGTAATTCCATTAATTCATTAAAATCTGCCTCCTCAAGGGTTACATCACTATCATCCCTTGCGGAGGAGGAGCCAGGAAAGAATTTCTGGACTTTCTTAACTTCACCATTCAAGTTGGGGGCCACTTTAACTTCCAATCCTACAATCCTGCCAGCTGACAGTGGGGTCAGAGAAAGGGCCTCAATCCTTCTACTGAGCTTTTCATACATTGTTAATTCAGGCTCGTCACTTTTTACTTTTACAATTTCTTCCTCAATGTCACTGTCCTCTCCTAAAGTGAGATCAAATTTTGGAGAAGTATTTGTATTTCTATAATTGAGAGAGAAGGCATCACCTTGGTCCTTGGACTTAATATCGTAATCAGATTCCAAATCGATATAAACAGGTGTTGTTCTCCTCTCTGATGAAGCACGGCCTCGACCTCGTGCCCTTAAGGCCATCCTCCCACCTCTTTGAGGCAATGCGTTTGGAGGCCTAAGGACAATGATGTCGGAGTCGTCTTCACTGCATAATTGTATCATTTCTTGATCAACAAATTTTTCTTTTTCTTTCTCTTTTTCTTTCTTTTGTTTTGACTTTTGTCCAACAAATTTCTCCTCAATTTTGATCTCTAGCTTAGAGCGGGATGAGGACCCTTTTGGAACAAAATATGTAGCATCTTCGTAGAACCCAATTTCTTGAATAGAAAATGGTTGCAGATCACCCTTAATCACATGCTCACTGCTATCTCGTTGGTACTTGATGCACTGGTGAAGGGTAGACGGAACCATTCTATATTCATGAATCCAAGGCCTACCTAAAAGGGCATTAAAGGACGTTGCCAAATCAATTATATGAAATTTAGCTTTAGTTTTCAAATCTCTGATTTGTAAGAGCAAGATGACTGAAACTAAAGCCCTCTCGCCCTTTTCATTGAACCCACGAAGCACCAACCTATCGGTTGAGAGCTTGCTAGTATCAATTCTAAGGTATGCGATGGTCTTTAAGTTCATTATGTTGACCGATGCTCCCGGATCAACAAGAACTCTCGATAACTTAAAGTTTCCCACATCTACAGTAATGTAAAGGGGACGATTATGGTCAGCAGTTCTCAGGAGCAAGTCTTCATCTGAAAAGGTAACTCCAGGAACTTCGTTGAAGTAAAATGCCTCACTTTTTGAAGTTGCAGCTAACTGGGTTAAACAAATCTCGGGGTCGAGAAGTGCTTTAATTAAAGACTCCCTCATTTCCTTGGAGAGAAGGAGGTCGTCATAAATGCTTAACTTCGCTGGCAACTTCCTAAGGTGGGCTAAAACGTTGTAATCAACCTTAGGAATGACAGATTCAAAACCTGGAGGAACTAAAGGAAAGTCTTGTTGTTGAGGGGAGTTTGGATTTAAATCTTTGAAGGGAATTTGCTTGCCTTTCTCCTGAGGGGGGAGCCTAGGGGGTAAGACTTTACCGCCACAGAGTTGTACCTGCTCGATATCTTCGGGAGGGCAAACTAGGGCAGTTTCTACACACACCATAGGTGTTGGATCATCACTTCCCGAAAGCGAGTTAGAGTCTGAAAGTTCTATCAAGATAGGATTTCCTTGGAAATTGATTTGAGGGAAATCACTTTCTGATAAAGCTTCACAGTCGACCTCTTCTTGAATAGCTGATTCGGGAAGGTCAATCTCTTTGATATTAAGACTTTCTTCACCAAAATTTTGATTTAAAATAGGAGAGTCGTCAACTTGCAATTTCATTTCCATGGTTAATCATCAAGACAGAAGCAGAAGAATATTTTTTATTCATCTTCTGACCCTTCGCCATTGATGGAGAAAAGTAAAAGTCAGACAACAAAAGAGGAGAGAGGGTTTTAACACCCCCATCCGCCATCCTAATACATCTCTCATCTACACACTTCCTCTCTACAAAATCAACATCTCTTTCTTTTAAACACTTGACAGTAGTTCCTATGACTACTGGAGAGGAAAGTGGCTCAACATCCACCTGCGAAGCGTCCAGGTCAGCCCTCCACACCGGGGCCTTGGCTATCGTAGTCAATTGTTGAGAAAGATGAAAAGACTTGTTAATCAACTTTTTAAGTGCCCGGGACAAAGCAATGTCCCAACCATCTTCAACAAGACAAGGAGAGTTAAGAGAGTTACCTGAAATGGTTTTAATGGAAGCTTTCTCTGGATCGACCAAGTATTCCTTAGGAATTATGATATTACCTTGGGTGTAGTTTCTCTCAAGCCAATCTTTGAACACAATACAGTCTTCAAGAGGGTGACTAAGCATCCGATGGTATGGACAATACTTGGGATCATCTTTCTTACTTTCATCTTCAGGCCTCCTAGCCTCTGGCAGCTGAAAATCCGGTTTCTTTAATAAACTCATGAAAATCCTCTTAACTGATTCCCTCTTAAATGGGTATGGTTTTGCCAATCTCTCTCTAAAAGGGACAAAGTTAGGGTCTCTGGTGTACTGAGGAGTGACCTGAAAGGGCTGTCTCTGAGCTGGCTGTGGTGGCGGTAGTGGAGGAACACGGGACTGACTAGCCATTGGTCTCTTTCCCTTGTCAACTGCCGACACTACTGTCTTTTTCTCAAAAGTCTTAACTAATCTAGGACCTTTCTTGTCTTCAGACTGCTCTCGTAGGAATGGCATTTTATGAGCCTCTTCCTGCAAATTGCTAGCCTTATTAAGAAGTTTTTCAAAAGTTTTAATAGTGAAACCCTTCAGGAGAAAAGCAACAGGGCCATGGATATTCTTAAGAAGGATCTCCACCGCATGTTGCTCTTGCAACTGGGGTTCACACTTCATCGAGAGGTTTCGCCACCTCAAGATGTACTCAACCAGAGACTCTCCTGGATTTTGTTTCTCACCAACAAGATCGCCCACAGTAGTTCGTTGTTGCGCTCAAGAAAATCTTTTAAGGAAAAGGTTTTCTAGCTCGCTAAAAGTTTTAACTCAACCATTGGGCAGATCGGCGTACCATTCAAAAGCGATGCCGGATAGACTACTTACAAATTGGCGAAATAGTAGAGAATCTGTCCCTCCCGCATTGCAACAACTTGCTCTGAAGTGGGATAGATGATGTCTCGGGTTTTCTATTCCAGTGAAAATTTTAAAAGTTGGTGGCACGAAGCCTTTCGGATAAGGAACTGAATCATATTCTTCGGGGTAGGGTCTACCCTTTAGAATATATGTGGTTCCTTGGGAAAAGGCTAGGGCCTCCCTTACCTGGTCCTCAATCAGTTGTTTAATGTCTTTCTGGGGCAGAGTTAAAGGAACAGGGGGAATTGTAGGTGCTGCTGGAGATGCCTCTGATAGGCAAGGAGGAATCACTGGTGTCGACTCAGGAGGTTTGGGACCATATTCTGTCTTTCTAACCCTCTCTGCAATCTCTCGAGCTGTTTGTTGAATCTTAAGTGAATCCTGCTCTGACTTATCAAATCTTTCTTGCATTTCTCTGACTTGTGACATCATAGTTATCAACTGGTTTCCAAATCTTTAATATGTTCTTCACCCCTAGCCCTTACGAACTCATCTGAATTGGACTCAGCAACCTGTGGGTCATCGTCTCTAGCTAGCCGGCGCCTACCAGGTTTGGCCTCCTTGTTGGAACCTCTAGTTTTGACCACGGAGACACTACCAACATAGTCGTCTTCCTCTCCAAGGAGGTCATCCAGGTCTGGGTCAAAAGAAGCCATTCCCTCTTTGTCTAGCAGAATGTTTCTTATCTCTTATACTACCTCCTCGACTGGTCTATCCCCAATTGACTTAGGATCGAGGGGTAAGTATCCCTTGTATTCAGCCATGTCAAACAACTCTTTAGAATCCAGGAGAGCAATGATCTCTATAAGTTTTGGGTTAGGATCTGATTGTGACTCTATAGCTAGCTCTTCTTCTATCTCAAGATCTAGGTCAATTCCTTCCTTCCCGACTGTCCCAAGATCGGTAGTCAGAGAAGTGGCATTTTCTATAGGGAGAGGGACATATACCTCATGAGGTGAAGGAGGAGCCTGTAGGAAAATAGCTCCTACATCAGGTAGGGTAAGATCCTATGACTCCTGTGTAGGAAGCCTAGGAATGACACATGGATCTAAACTATCAACCACTGAATCATCAACTAGAATCATTACTGAATCAGGAACTGGACTGACTGTAAGAGAACTATCTACTGTAACAACTGGGGTACTGGATTGATCTTCCGTCGACTCAATCAAAACTGGGGGAGGTCTAGCTGAGATTCGTTGGAGTTGGAGGATGAAGTTAGAGGTTCTTGGAGGTGGTGGCAACTCTCCAACTTAGGTCTCTTTGGTACTTATTTCTTTTCAGGAGATTTAGGTCTCTTCCCTTTAATGTCCACAGACTTTTGAATCTTAACCCCCTTTGGCTTAACAATCACTGAGGCCAATCGCACAGGTTTATGAGGGGGTACCGGGGGTCTACCAGTAGAGTGGTGGCCTCTCTCGGACCCAGCCAACACAATACCCTCCATTTGAGAAGACAGAGGGCGTGGCACCCAATGATATCCATCAACCAGTACTGAAGTAGCGGGCTGTCTAACGTACTTCTTATTCCTCCTAACGAATTGTGGGGTCAAATTCTTTGCCTCAGATACTTCTTCCTTTAACACTTCTTTTTGAAAGCGGTGTGAGATCACTCCCTTTAGTTGTTTCACGTACTCCTCCTTAGTTTGTCCAGACTGTGCAGCGCAGGTATGAATTATGTTTCTTAAAGTCCTTGTCCTCTGGAGATGTTTTTCTTTATGGGTCTTCTTAGTTGAGTAGTCGACCGGGCATGGCGGGGAATGAGCTATCCTAGCTGCCCTCTCCTCCTCTTGAGCAGAAGCAAGGGGGTAGAAGCGACTCCCCTTTAGGAGGGGAGAGGAAGCAGGAATAGGTAGCTCCTCAGCAGCCTCTGGCTCTACTTGAGCTAATATCTTAATGGGTACAACTCTCTTAGCATTGGAGATCTTCTTTCTAAGTCTCCTCAAATAGTTTTTCTTCTGGTTCCTAGTGGCGAAGCTAAGTCCAGAACTAGACCCTTCCTCAAAAATAGATTTGACTTCAGTGGGAGGCTCAACAACTGGCTCAGGCTGTTTCTGGTTATCACTAATTATTGGCAGGGTGGGTGCAGATCCCACAATCAACTCAATCACTAGGGGGACTTCCTTACTGGCATCCAAACTAACAATCTGGTGTCCATCCATGGATAGCTCAAGAGTACTGAATCCCATTCCAAAGATAATGGTGCTCCCTTGGTCATTAACAGTTGAGGACAACTCTCGGTCGAAAGAGAAGATCAATTTGCCAGGCATTTGAATTTTCTGAAAGTTAAAGAGAGGATTGAAATTAGATTTCTCTTTTTATATATATGTATATATATTTTTTTAGAGAAGTAAAAAGGTTTCTCATTTAAAACCTAAGTTAGCAAATAACAAATTTTGGGAGGTAGAACCTCTCTTTTAATGTTTTAAAATTATTTTTAGATGTTGGCCACTCCCCCAAGGAAGAAATGGGTTGAGGGACAAACGGAAGGAAGGTAGTTAAGACTACCGATGAAACAAAATTTCATTCTTATTAAAGATGGAGAGAGAGATTAGTACCACCGGGCGTGCCATTTTTTTGTTGGTGGAATTTTAAAAACTAGTTTTGAAAATATTGATTTTCTTTGAGAGTTAAAGTTAAATTCTAATTCTAAAACTGAATCATCCCGTTAGAAAGAATATATATCATCTCGAAAGATGAAAATAAAATTTCATAACGGTGTTCAGATTTAGAATTATGAAGTTCATCTTGAATATTATGACTGGATGCTAAAGAGAACTTCATATGACCCAGAGGGTCAAAATGAGATTCTACCGAATATCCCGCTACAATATTCAAGAAGTGTGATCGTTAGGTTCACACCAAAAGCCTTATCACAGAAAGGTGTATCTCCCCAAAGGGCGAAAATATCATTCTATGATAATTCTTTGGATATGATAATAACGATCACTAGTATTTTAGTTTTCCCAGACAAATCCAATTGAGTTTTGAAAAATCAATTTTTAAAATCAGGTGCGTGTGTGGTTCTAAATCTCCTACGAGCGCAAGCCCTCGTAGTTAATTACATCGTAAGAAAACAAGGTCTCCTATGAAAACTCTCGATTAAAATAAGAATAAAATTTTGTAAGATTTTCTAGGAGTGATATCAAAAAAAATCGAATAGGATCTTTTGGAAAATCAAAGGAGAATGGATCAAAATTGAACAGTTATTAACAGAATCAAAGGAAGAGAGGTAGGGGATAGTTAGAGATTCCAGAACCATCCAGAAGTGTCCCAACTTAATCTAAGTGTTGGGCTTTACATTTTAGGATTGAACGAAGATTTAATTCGAGTTGAACATTTTATTAGAAAGTTCAGATTATATTCCCGAAATTTGGGGTCTTATAATCAAAGATCTGCCCCAGATCCTAAATCTACTATGGACACTGGACCACAGTCATCCGAACCTAACTAATGCAGTGCAAAACCTGGACTTACCCCGGCCTGGATTGGGGAGCCAGCTAACCACCTAGTCGATTTAAAAGAGATGAGTCCGGTCTTTTTATGAAAGAGTGGTAGGGACATTGTACTTAAATTTTTGGAGAATCGAGTCCGACATCTAGAAATTTTCCTAATTGGCCCCTTTGACTTATGTTGGGTGCTAAAATGCTAAAACTGATGCATTTAAAATTTTTGACTCTCTTAATTTGTATCTAATGCAATGCATGCTGATTAATAACTCTAAATCAGATATGCTTGAAATTTAAAAAAAGGCTTATAAAAATATTTTTTTAGAAGACTGTACTTCCCCAGGTCCGGCACCTCGTTCTCATAGGTCAGACTATCCGGACTCTACCCGTAGGAAGGGAAGGGTCTAAAATAAGGAAAGAAAAAATGCAGAAATATGCATGCGACCCCAGGGTCGATCCCCGGCTAATTCCCTAGATTCGTTATCTTTCTATGTTATTTAGACTCACTAGAATTTTAGAATTTTAAAGTTATAAGTAGAAAACTTTTACACCCTCACGAGTCTCACGTATCCAGGCGAAAACAAAAGCGGCACACAATCGCCAAAAATACTAAGAAAAGCAAGCAATCCTAAAGGCAATCAATTCAACACATTGAATATAAATTAATTAATAAATGTTCATAGGCAAAGTTGCCTTGCTTATTACAAACCAGAATTTTGCAGAAAGTAAAGTGGCCGGGCACCACTAACAACAACCCAGATTCTAAACCTAGTAATGACGCAAGTAGTTTTGAGTGGGATATTCTCAATCTTCAAATCTTCAGTCTTGTTCTTCTTTGGACTCCTTTACCTCAAACTCCTTGGGTTCTTCGTGGTAGTCTACCCAAATGGATAAGAGGGCACTTCCCTTCTAAGGAGAAGGCCACTCTTTCCTCTTTGGGTATAAGAGAAGTATGATCCAAATTTGGATTTCCAAATGGAAAAGGAATACTTCCCAAAAGGGAATCCTTTCCTCTTTGGAGTCCAAACTTTGGACCTATGTATCCCGAATCAAAATTAACTTTCACAAACTTTACGATTATACAAATTACATTTATTTGGAAATAAAATCTAGACTCTCCTGCAAGGTTATCCTAAGCAGTTAATGAATCAAAGAAAATATATTCCCAAGAAGTTATATATATATGCAGAAAAGTAAGTAAACACACTGGCCACGCTCCTTTTATTTGGGGGCTTTAGTAGCTGAAGCACATGTGCGAGTCTTTATAGCAATTAATATTTTTTATTGATTAAGCCCCCTTTTATTGCCCTGCATGAGCGTGGCCACCTGCAGAAAATTATGTGAACATTCAGATCATACCTAACCTAAGGGTAATCTAGACGCCAAACACATCTATTCATCCATAGAGTGTAGAAAAGTAAGCAGACACAGCGAAGTAATTTCATCCACAACATGCAGTGAAAACTACGAAAAATCTGGCACACAGCAGTAAAGTAAACACCGGCCTAACCTAGATCTAGAGTTGGTTGTCCTAACACATCATCTAAAGTGTGTGTAAAAGGTCGTTTGGCTGGGGTAGATCCTAAGTTGGGTAATTAGTTAGAGTTGTCTAAAAGTTATAAGTTTGTTGAGGCTTAAGGGGGAATTCATGTTAGAATTTGAATATTGATATATCAAAAAAAAATTATTTAAAAGTTTTTATTGCTGATTTCTAGAGTCTAATTAATTTAAGTTTTTCATTAATCAGTTTGTGTTGTTGTGCCACCAGGCTCGAGGAGCAAAGCCTCCTTAGGACACGTAGCCCTGCAGCCCGGAGTAGTCCAGCCGATAAACCAGATTAATGTGGTTTGAATTAGAGGTTTTTAAAGGTAAAGTAATTAATTATTAATATATTTTAAGATTTAACACCCCTTAGATTCCATTCGTGGCATTGTGCCGCCAGGCTCGAGGAACAAAACCTCCTTAGGACACGTAGCCCCGCAGCTCGGAGTAGTCCAGCAAATAAACTTCATCCTTAGGATGGTTGTTGTATTTTAAAAGGGTTGTTTACTTATTTTTAATGAGTTGGTTAAGAATTTTATTAACCTATTAGGAGGATTTTGGGATTTGAGGGATTTACTAGACTTTGAGAGTTATCCTGATATGTTAACTAAGGGGTCAAAACTTGATTTTTAAAATTAGAGTCAAAATTAAGGATTTCAGATTTTTAATAAATATTAAACCTTATTATGAGTTGTTAGGTATTTGGTACATTCAATTTGGAGTTTTCTATCAAACGTTATGATTTTCAGAAGTTTTGACCCGGTTTTGACCTAGAGTTGACCAAAATGTTGACTTTTTGAATCTGACCAGATTTTGGATGTTTGAAATTTTTGAAAAATACTAGATTTTAATTAGAGTCATTAGCCACTGAGTTTGATTGATTTGGAATTTTCTACAATTTCTAATGAATTTCAGAAGTTATGATATTTATTGGAATTATTTTAATTACCTTAATTATAGGGGTCTTTAATGATTTGAACCCAAATGAATCCTAAACTTCTTGAAATCAACCCCAAAGATTAAAGATAATCTAAGGGGAGATTATTAAGTGTTCAGAGATCCTTTGGGATTTTTTTGATTTTTAATTAATTAAAATTGATTAAACATTAATTTGGGTTAAAATTTAATTAAGGTGGATTATGAAGCCAAATTGATGAGAGATAAATTCTCACTAATTGAGGAATTAATTAAGATCAATTAGTGATATTTTAGGACTTTTTAGGGATTAAATTTAATTTATTAGGAATTATTAAGGTCAAAGGCCGATTCTAGCAAAGGGGATACTATAGCTCCTGATTGGTGGACCAAATAGGCATCAAACTTGATGAGATTTGGACCACGGAATCATCTGACCTCAAGGGCTAAACACACCAAATTTAAGCCTAATTGGAGTAGTCTAGGGTTGTCAACCAGATCACCCAAGGTGAACTCTAAGTCACCTTGAAAAATTCCTAATGAATTATCCTAGGCTTGGATTGGGGTGAAATCAGTGGCCCTAGACTCCCTATGCTACACATCATCATCACACAAAGACTCAAAACCTAATTCTCATTGGATAGGCCATGCTCTCAATTTGGATTCAAGGGTCAAACCATGACAATTGGATCCAAAATTGAGGATATGTGCCCTTAAACATATCCAACAAGGAGGATAAAATTTGGACATGTCAGGGACGTGCCCAAATTTAATCTCCCAAAATTCCAGGCCTGGAGGAATTAAATTTAAACCATAATTGCAGTAATTAATAAAATGCTCAAATTGAAATTAAACTCAACACATGCAAAATTATGGCCTGGAACCATAGGGCTTTTATAGATCTCCCTGAGACCTTTCAATTGAGCCTAAGAACACTTAATTTGGTCAAATGTGCAGGGAGCTATGATTTTTTGAAGATCCCATGAATTTTTTGGAATTTTTAATTCAACCATTACACAGTCAGCCGGCGCTTTACACGCGGCGCGCTGTGATTGGCGAGGCAATCATTAGCGCTGACTGGATAACGGTCGGATTAACTGTAGCTGTCGGATGAGGGATCGGACGGCTGGGATTAAATGCGCTCCGAGACCGCGGGCTTTAATCCGCGTCGTTGATCTAAATCAACGGCCATGATTTCATCTTCAACCTCCCGTGCGTGTCCGAGACCGCAGAACTTCTCTGGCTTGATCCAGGCGATCCTGCCGACAACTTCCGATGAAATTTCATAGGGAGGATCAGGACGGTAGAAACCTTCAATCCAACGATGGAGATCCATTGGGGTGAAGGTTTCCTTCACACTTGGCCGGACTACCTAGCTAGGGAGCTCGGGATGGAGAGATTACCGCAGAGAAGGCCTCAACGAATGAGCTTCTTTATCAGGAAGCTTCAAGGGATGATGGCAAACTATTCTCCTTCAGATGTTGGGGCTGGAGGACGGCCGGAGATGCGACTTCGAGCGAGAGGCTACGAGCTTTCGCCGGAGTTCGCTCGAACGGATTGACGGGGCGATTCCGGAAGCTGGGGAAAGGCTCTGGGAGTTTGAATGAGTTCTGGGAAAGTTTTTTTAATTGTCTGGGATTGAGTTGCCAGGTCTAGGGAGCTCCATCCTATTCAGCCGCCTCTCTCAAGCTCGGACGGCCGGGATTGAGCGGGACAAGCTCCGGATGGTCGCCAGGTGGAAAGGGACGTCGTTCCAGAGGGCTCGTGAGCCTTAAGCCGGCGAGCCATAGCCTTTGGAAGGCTTTGGGTCAGGAATGGTTGGGGGGGACCACCAGAACTCATTTCCTATTGGTTTCGACCGCCGCCGGCCATGGCCTGGGTCGGGTTAATTGGGGGAGGCCAATAGAGACATGTTGGAGCCAAGGGTGGAGTCAATTTGGCCTGGGAATGCCTGGATTGAACTGGTGGCTGGGTTGGACCCAAACCTGCTCGGTTCGAGTCAAATTGAGCTCAATCCAGGTCAGGTCAGACCCTGAGTTAGGTATGGGAGATAGGTTTGAGTCTTGTGCACCCAATGCAAGTGGCAATTGGATCCAATTTGGTCTGGGTCAAAAGTTGGCTCGGGTTGATCCAAATCTGCTCGGTTCGGGTCGATTTGGGCTCAACCCAGGTTAGGCCAGACCCTGGGCTTGAGGTGGGAAGTGGGTCTGGGTCTGGTGCACCCAATGCAAGTGGCAATTGGGTCCAATTTGACTTGAGCTGGAAGATGGCTCGGGTCCAAGTATTTTTGGCTACTTTGGGTTAGCCTAAATCTTGACCCAAGTTAGCCCAAGGCATGGGCCGGCTGGAGGGGGTGTATTGGACCTAGGGCCACCTATGGGAGGTGTTGGTCAGGTTCAATTAGGCTTAGGTTGAGAGTTGGATCAATCCCAAGTGCTTTTGGGCACTTTGGGTTAGCCTAACTCTTGACCCAAGTGAGCCCAGGGGTTGGGCTGGTCAAGGAAGGTGTATTGAGTTAATGGGAACTCAATGGCACCTTGATTTGAATTCAATTTGATTAAGATCAAAAGATAGCTCAAGGGTGGCCTCTCTTTGGTCACTTGGGTCAAGCCATATGGCTAACCCAAGTAAGCCCAAGGCTTGGGTCAGAAAGAGGGGTCTCTTGGGTACCCAAGGGGTCATCCCATGCATTCAAAGGACTTGGAATGGACTTGGTTCAAAAATTTGAAAGAGGAGGGGTGTATGGGTTAATGGGTCAAACCTGGTTGACTTGGTCAACCAAGTTGATCCAAGGTCTGGGTTTGAGTTCAACAAGTTGGGTTTGATATTTGAAATTCAATGAAAGTGGTTTCAAAGAGTTTGGAGTTGATTTGAGTTGAAATGGGCATTTGAAATCCCATAAGGGTATTTTGGTCAATCTTGACCCATTGGTCAACTAGGGACAAAAATGGGTCTAAAAAAAGCAATTTACTGCTCAATAGGTTGCAATCAAGGGTTTGGAAGTGATTGGAGGCTTTGATAAAGGCTCCAAGATCAAATTCTTCAAGGGGTTAGGTCCAGTGACATAGGCTGTAAATATTTGAAGATTTTATAGCCTTTGGATTCTAATTCAAATTCTGGGGTTAGAGACCTCAGAATGGGCTCAAAATTGGAGGGTAGCCTCTAGAGACATGTCTTATCACTTTGTAAGTGATAGACCCTGAATTAGAGGCCATTTGACTGGGTTTTGAAATGTTTGAAAAATCTTTGAAAATGGTCTTTAGGACAGGGCCTTAAGACTTTGAATTTGAGTCTGAATTTCTGGATTTGGATTAGATTTTGAGTTTGGATGATCTGTATTGGAATATCCAAATCATTGACAATCATTTGATGATTGTTAATGAAAGGATATGGTCAAAGCTAGATCAAAGGTAGGATCAAAGTCTAGGTTGAAATTTGGATTCTCAAGTGGATTGGATCAAAGTTTGAATATGTTTGAGGCTTGAATGAAGTTTAAGATTTGAGCTGAATGAAGCTTGAGATTTAAATTGATCAAGGGTTAGGATTGACTTGAAGTTGGAGTTGATCAAAGGTAGGATTTGATTTGAGTCTGAAGTTAATCAAAGGTAGGAATTGATTTGAGTCTGGAGTTAATCAAAGGTAGGGATTGATTTGAGCCTGGAATTGATCAAAGAGAGGGATTAATTTAAATATGGAATGGTCCTAGGATCTAGAGGGTTTTTAAGATCTAGGATCTGGAGAATCCTAAGCTCTAGAGTAGGCCCTAAGGTCTAGAGTGGATCCTAAGGTCTGGCTCTAGGAAAGGATCTTAAGGTCTAGAGTGGATCCTATGGTCTGGCTCTAGGAAAGGATCTTAAGGTCTAGAGTGGATCCTAGAATCTAAAATTAATCTGAATTTTAGAAGGGCCTTAGTGACCTCATACAAAAATGAGTTCAACAGCATTCTAATCCATATAGGAGAAGTAAGATCCTTCATAAACAATGGAGAAAAATCAATGGACCATTTATCCACACTAATAATATGATCATTTACATACCTTGGGCCACCTATAAGAACTACCACCAAAGCTTCAGCTAATTTTAATGTACATATGAACCAACCCATCCCAAGGGTAGTAAAATGAAATTAACCAAATCTTGTCTATTGACACCTTAAGTCCCAATCCATAATATACGAAAGGATCTCCCTACTAAACACCTTAGCTACCAAAGAGTATTCCATCTTGTTTGAATTTGAATTTTCAATAGGAGTATGCAACTTCATAATAATTCCATCCTCCATCAATACAGAATCCTCCTCCTTAAAATTTAATTTAAAGTAAGGTTTCCTATATCATAGATTACCTCCTCCAACTTTATCCTCAGTAGTAACAGGCGCTTCCTTTTGTACATCCAAGAAACCTTCATAACTTCATCTAAGATAGTCTCAACATTTTCACAAACATTCTTATTAATTGATATTGTAGACTTTTTATTGATCACAATGTTAGAATAGTTGCTATTTGAATGCCTTTACATTTTTTGCAACTTGAATAGTTTTGATGATTTCAAACATTATTGTTCAAATGTGTAATTATCTCCTAACAATTTTAGAAGATTTGTATTTGCTCTTGTGTGTACTAACATTTCAGGAAAATCAGACTCCAGACTACGATAACTTCAAATCAAATTCAACATGAGATACTTTGTTATTTTGAAGTTTGGATTTTTTTTTTGAATTAATTTTGAAAGGGAGTGATTGTAATTGAGTGAATAAAAAACATTCACACACACATAAGGAGATCACAAAATTTTATACTGATCGTACTGGACGATATCCTATCGTACGGGACGATCAGACAGTTATCTCCTATATGGCACATAGAACGAATAGGAACTTGCTCGAAAATGTTTTTTCTAAGTCCTATTCATCCAGGACAAAATTAATTATCGTACCAGACGATTGGTTCTCTGGAAAATTTTCGTACAGACGAAAATAAATTATCTTCCATGGCGATTGGTCCTCTGAAATATTTTCGTCCAGACGAAATAAAATATCGTCCAAGACGATCGTGTCTCTGGAAAATTTTTGTCCAGACGAAAATAAATTATCGTCCGTGGTGATTGGTCCTCTGAAATATTTTCGTCCAGACGAAGTAAAATATCATCCAGGACGATCGGGTCTCTGGAAAATGTTCGTCCAGATGAACATATTCTCGTCCAAACGATTAACCGACTTAGAACAGTTTTCAGCAGTTTCTAGAACCGACCTAGAAATAACCATTCGTACTGGACGAACCTAGTTCATACAGGACGATCATCTATACGAAGACATTTCGTACACATATTCAAATAGGGTCGTTTCAGATCGTTTAAGTAAAATCGTCCAGGACAATCCATGATCGTACAGGACGATCCATGATCGTACAGGACGATCCACTGCGTACAGAATTGAAAACTTGCAGTTTTTCTGCAGTTTTTCTTGTCTTTTATATAAATAGTCCAAATTAAACTGCCACCCAATCTTTTTGTCATTTGATCTTCGTGCCTCTTGAGAGAATAGCCAAGGAGAGAGTGGAAGAGAGCATTCAAGGGAGAATTCCTACCACTGGAGCGAGAAGGCTTCACTTGGATTTCAAAAGTAAGAGTCTCTACTTGTGAATTTGGATTACTTCACTATTTTCCTTCTTCCTTCTAGATTCTTGTGAGAAGATCAGTCAAGGAGATCCGGTTCTCTGCCGACACTTGGAGAGTGTGAAAAGCCGAAGGGTTCTCTGCTTACACTTGGAGAGTGTGAACAGCCGAAAGGTTCTCTGCCTACACTTGGAGAGTGTGAACAGCCGTAGGGTTCTCTGCCCACACTAGGAGAGTGTAAAAGGACGACGGTTCTCTGCCAGCACTGTGGATTGTGTAAAAGGATGACAGTTCTCTGCCACATCGGGTAGTTGTGAAAAGAGTGTGTTGTAAAGGCTTCTCAGCCTTGCTGTGGGTGCTAAAGGAGAGTCACTATTGATTTTAGTGCAATACTCAGAGGGTGCCTCTAAGGAGTGGATGTAGGTTTTGTTATAGACCGAACCACTATAAATCTGGTGTCATTTACTTTATTGTTTTTACGTTTCCGCACTTTAAATTTCAGTTTTAATAACTCTGTGGTTGAAAAATATTTTTCTACAAACCTTAAAAGAAATTTTTATTTCGGTTCAACTTAATCTTCAAAGAGGGTTTAAAAATTTTAAACTACCAATTCACCCCCCTCTTGGTAGCCTTGGGACATTTACTTAGGCTTAACAACCTAATTACTGGACTCAACAAGTGGTATCAGAGTATAGTTTCAAAATCATAAGTTTGAACTACTTTTTGATTAACGTAGATGGCTACTTTTGGAAACCGAAACACACCTGAGGGTTACTCTATCACTAGACCTCCACTGTTTGACAATATTCCTTTTGATTTTTGGAAAACACGCATGTCTACTTTCTTACAGTCACTTGATTATTGCATGTGGATGCTAGTCCAGGAAGGTTACTCAAAACAACCTAGATTAGTTGATGGAGTTAGGGTAGAAACACCCTATGCATATTGGACTATTGAAGAACGTGACTCAGCACAATTAAATGCGAAATGTTTAAATAGTTTCTTTTGTGCTTTAAAATCTGAAGACTACATGCGAGTTTCCACTTGTAAAAGCGAAAAGGACATATGGGATAGACTTTGTATAACTTATTAAGGGACAAATGAGGTTAAGCAATCAAGACTCAATATCTTGTTACATAACTATGAATTATTTCGCATGAAACCTAATGAATCTATTTCAGACATGTACACAAGATTCACTCAAATTGTCACCTCTTTGCATGCACTTGGTAGAGAATTAACTATTGTTGAAATGGTCAATAAGATTCTTCGTTGTTTACCTACTGCATATGATGCTAAAATTACTGCAATTACAGAGTTTAAAGATCTAAACATTTATTCCATTGACAATCTTCTTGGTTCACTCATTGCTTATGAGCAAGGAGTAAGACAAAGAAAGATTGATGTAGGTAAACCTAGAAAGGACAAGAATATTGCACTAAATGTGGAAGAGTCAGAAAGTGAACACTCACAACCTGAGGATGAAGACGATATTGCATTGATGACTAGACAATTCAGAAGCTTTTTAAAGAGGAAGCAAAAGAGACGCCAGCAATGGAATAGAGGTAAGTATAACATAAATGGCAAGGTTTCTAATGAAGTGATTTGTTATGAATGCAGGAAACCAGGTCATATAAAGACTGATTATCCAAAAATCAAAGCCACTCCTAGCAAGGAAAAAGTAGAGGAGAAACCAATGGTAAAGAAGGGCAAGAAGAAGTTTCAAAGGGCTTTTTGGGCTGACTCAGCTTCAGACTCATCTGAGACAGAAAAAGAAGAAGAAGTCACCAACCTTTGCTTGATGGCAGATAATGCTGAACAATCAGATCAAGAAGAGGTATGTGATTTAACTTATAATGAATTGTTTGAAGTTTCTGAACACATGCATGATGCATATAGAAAAAAGAAAAAGATGCATGCTAGTTTAGTTTTAGAATTGGAAGAGCTTAATAAGGAACACAAAATCCTTAGAAAAGATCATGCTTTAATAGATAACAACCACATGAAACTACTTGATGAATATGATGACTTGAATAAAAATTTTGAGAAATTAAAATCATCCTATGCTGAACTTGAAAAAGAATTTAAGAATTTTAAGGATGAATCTGAGAGCAAGACATATAGAATCAATTATACAAATCGAATATTGGAAGATATGAATTCTTTATACAAACTCACAATAAGAGCTCTCGAGGATAATAGGAACACCCCTAAACTTGAAGATTTTACAAATCCTAAATATTATCCTAAATTTATGAAATCCCTTAGAAGACAATCATATGAAAGAAAATATAGGAATATTTTTCCTAATGTTAAATGTAATAATTGTGGATTTTTGGGACATATATCTCACACCTGTACTTTAAAGATGAAAACTAATTTGGTGTGGAGAACTAAGATGCATAAACCTAGACATATCATACATGCATCTGATTATAAATTTCATAAAGGTGAACCCAAACTTGTTTGGGTTCCCAGGTCTAACATTTGAGAATTTTGAAGGAGTGCTCTCACACAAGACCTCGTGAGAGTATATGGTACCTGGACAGCGGATGTTCAAAGCACATGACTGGAGATACTGCTCAATTCATAACGCTGGAAGCCAGGAGTGGAGGCAAGGTTACACTTGGAGATAATACCACAAAGAAAGTGGTTGGATCAGGTATGATTGGAAATTTGAAAAACTTTTTCATAGACAATGTGTTATTAGTTGAAGGCTTAAAACATAATTTGCTTAGCATAAGTCAGCTATGTGATAAGGGCTATAATGTAAAATTTTTACCTACTAGCTGCATAATAAGCCTAAATGGGAAAATTGTTTTAAATGGAAAAAGGGTAAACAATGTCTACATGCTAGATTTAAATTGTATTCAATCTCCTACTGCTTTTTGTTTGAAAACTGTTTCTGATGAATCATGGCTTTGGCATAGGAGACTTTGTCATTCTAGTATGAAAAATCTTAGAAGAATTACACAAAAGAATTTGGTGAGAGGTATACCTAAACTAGACTTTACCAAGGACCATCTTTGTGATGCATGTCAATTAGGAAAACAATTGAAGTCCTCTTTTAAGTCCAATATAGATCTTAGGACCAGTAAACCTTTAGAAATTCTACACATGGATCTTTTTTGGACCTGTAGGCACTATAAGTCTAGGAGGGAAGGTATATGGATTTATTATAGTAGATGATTTTTCAAGATTCACATGGGTTAAATTTCTTTTTCATAAGAGTGAATCATTTAAGGAATTCAGAAATTTTTCAACTTGGATACAAAGAAAACTAGGATGTGAAATAATTTCTATACAAAGTGATCATGGAGGAGAATTTGAAAATGAAAGATTTGAAAAATTCTGTAAAGAAAAGGGGATTGATCACAATTTTTCTGCACCTAGAACTCCTCAGCAAAATGGGGTAGTTGAAAGGAAGAATAGAACATTAATAGAAGCCGCCCGAGCAATGTTAGCAGAATACTCGCTTCCTAGATATTTTTGGGCTGAGGCGGTTAGCACTTCATGCTATGTTCTGAATAGGGTAAATGTGAGATCAAATTTGAATAAAACACCCTATGAGTTGCTAAAAGGTAGAACACCAAATTTGTCTTATTTGCATGTATTTGGTTGCAAGGTGTTCATACATAATAATGGAAAATCTGCCTTAGAAAAATTTGATCCAAAATTATATGAAGGAATTTTTTTGGATATTCAAGTGTTGGAAAATCTTATAGAGTATTCAACAAAAGAACTTTAGTCATTGAAAAAACCACACATGTTGTATTTGATGAAAGTGGAAACATGGAAGAGCCAAATATTATTGAAGAAGAAATTGAAGAAAACTCCCAAAAGATTGATAGATTAAATTTGGAAGAAAATGTGGAAGAAAATTTGGAAAGAGAAGACCCTTTGCCTAGAGATTTGAGATTTTCTAAAAACCACCCAAAGGAATTGATTATAGGTGAACCAAGTGAGGGTGTTAGAACTAGGCGTGGATTAAACAAGGAAATCAATCATTCAGCCTTTATTTCAACTATTGAACCCACTAACATTGATCAAGCACTTTCTGATGAATTTTGGATATTGGCCATGCAAGAAGAGTTAAATCAATTTGTAAGAAATAAAGTTTGGGAACTAACTACAAGGCCAAAAGATCAAAGTATTGTTGGAACCAAGTGGGTGTTCAAAAATAAAATGAATGACTCAGGAGTAGTCATTAGAAATAAGGCTAGATTAGTAGCTAAGGGGTATAATCAAATTAAAGGAATTGATTTTGAGGAAACTTTTGCCCCTGTAGCTAGACTTGAAGCAATTAGGGTTTTACTAGCCTTTGCCTGTTTTAAAGGTTTTAAATTGTTTCAAATGGATGTCAAAAGTGCCTTTTTAAATGGGGTAATTGAGGAAGATATTTTTGTAGAACAACCTCCAGGTTTTGAAAATTCTAAATTTCCAAATCATGTTTTCAAATTAAAAAAGGCATTATATGGATTGAAACAGGCACCTAGGACTTGGTATGAGAGGTTGAGCACCTTCCTACTTGAAAGATCTTTTGAAAAAGGAAGTGTGGATACAACTCTCTTTTTAAGGAAAATTGGAAAGGATATACTTATTGTTCAAATTTATGTGGATGACATCATCTTTGGATCTTCAAATAAACATCTTTGTGATGATTTTTCTAAAACAATGAGTAGTGAATTTGAAAGGAGTCTAATGGGAGATTTAAATTACTTTCTAGGATTTAGCATTAAGCAACTTGAGGAAGGTAATTTTCTTAGTCAAACTAAATATATTAAGGACATCCTCAAAATATATGAAATGGACAATGCTAAACCTGTTAGTACACCAATGAGTTCCTCAGTTCAGTTGGATAAGGACCTTAAGGGAAAATCTGTTGATCAAAAGAAATTTAGAGGGATAATTGGATCTTTACTTTACTTGACTGCTAGCCGACCAGATATTATGTTCAGTGTTTGCTTATGTGCTAGATTTCAATCAGATCCAAAAGAATCACATTTGACAGCAGTGAAAAGGATTTTAAGATATCTACTAGGAACTCAAAACTTAGGGATTTGGTATCCTAAGTTTAGCTCTTCATTTGAAATTATTGGTTACTCAGATTCTGACTTTGCAGGCTGTAGAGTGGATAGGAAAAGCACTTCTGGAACATGTCAATTCAATGGAAATTCATTAGTTTCATGGTCTAGTAGAAAACAAAATTCAGTGGCACTATCTACTGCAGAAGCAGAATACATTGCATTAGGAAGTTGTGTGGCACAAGTACTTTGGTTAAAACAACAGTTGATTGATTTAGGATTAACTATAGGCACTATTTCAATTTATTGTGACAATACTAGTGCTATTTGCATTTTCAAAAATCCTATTCAACATTTTAGAACCAAACACATTGATATAAGGCATCATTTCATAAGGGATCATGTATCCAAAGGAGAAATTGAACTCATACATGTTTCAACTGAAAATCAACTTGTAGACATTTTTACAAAACCTTTAGCCTTTGATACCTTCAGTACTTTAAGAACAAGGCTTTGTGTTATTGATTTGAATGCCTAAACAAAATGTCTTTGCAACATTGATATTTGTTTTGTTTTGTTTTTGATTTTGTGAAATTTTGTGTGTTTTGAATGAATTGTTTTTGGGTCTATGGTTTTGTTTTATGTTTTCTCTTTTTTTTGTTTAGTTTGATTTTCTTAAATTAAAAATCAAAATTAAAAAATTTGGAGGAAATCGTCCGGGACGAATCTGGTTTCGTACGGGACGATATGTGAAAGAATAGTTTGCACGAATTTTAACCTTTTTTAGAGCAGTTTTTAATTAGATCGTCTGTACGATCTGACGATTGTCCAGGACGAAAAATATTTTTTCTCAAACATCGGGACGATTGAATGAAGCGGTTGAGTGGATAAGACAGTTTTTAATATGGACTTCGTCTGTACGAATTTTTCGTTCGTCCAGACGAACAGGTGTCGGTTCATTGTAGGGGATAATTTTCAAGAGACATTAAAACGAGTTACTTTTTGATCGTCTGTACGAAAAAAAATTTCGTCTGTACGATCGGTCAAGTCAAAAAGCCTGTACGAAGGGACGCATCGTAAGTTGTGTTGATTACGAAAAGCCGTTACATTTTGGACGAATGGGATCATATGTACGAAATAATTTCGTCCAGACGAATGATGATTTTCGTCCAGGACGAACGTATCATTTTTCTTTAAATATGAAGGCTTTCTAACTTAACAATCACACTTCCAAACTTTATTTTCAATCACTTTCTACTTCAAATCGATAATGGCCTCCTCAAGCAAGAGACAAAATGTGTTGGTGAAGAAACCAAATAGGAATGCCTCAGACAACTTTCTTTCTAAGGCGAATGAGAAATCCTTTCCTCGTTTTGCATCCGCCAAAATCACTCCCTCTCGCATTGTAATTCAAACTGAGTTAACATTTCGAGTAATGCACCTCTTTGCCTCAACCCAATTTCATTTCATTCTTTCTCTCGTCCACTTCTACAACAAGCAAACCTACCACTATTTCCTAGCGAACATGAGTTTTAATTCCGACCACTCCTCCATTAGTTCTTATGTCTTCAAGCAAAAAGTTGAGATCACCAAGCACGACCTTGGTGCCTTTTTGAACTTAAGAACTGAGGGATATAGAGCCAACACCCTAATGAGTGAAAAGAAATTCGAATGGTATGAAGTCAATAGGGTGATTAGAGAAATTGGCCTAACCTATCATGTTGCTAGAGTTTCTGGAATGACCAGGGATGCCCGAATCATCCAGCATATCCTTCGATCCTCAATCATTCCTAAAGCTTGTGATAGGATTAATATTACCCCTCTCCTTTCTTCTCTAACCTTTTTAATTATGGAAGGTCATCCTATTGACGAAGCCCAACTTATCATAGATCATATCTATGAGCTTTCAGAAATAGGACATGCAGATCAGAAGAGGAAGAAGAACATTTCATTAGAACACTTAATCACTTACATTTTGGAAAAGAAATACAACTTAGTGCATCCTGATGAAGAATACGAAGAGCCAGTATACTATAATGATGCTTCCTTCAGATTGCTCTTCAAGGAGGAAAAAGGAAAAGCACATGCCAGTACTTCAGAAGAGGAAGAAGAAGGAGAGCAAACATCTGCACCTCAGTCAGATTATCAGAATCTGATTGAAAGATTTGATAGATTAGAGACTCACATTGATCAAAGGTTTTATCAATTTGATGCTCAACTTATGCAGCAGCAACAAAACATTGGTAATATTAGAAATGAAGTACATGAAATTAATACCAATGTAATGTTGATGGCCTCCTACTTTAATCTTTTTGGCGGCATTCCTCCTCCTCCTCCAGAACAGTAGAGATGAACTTCTGTGTGTTTGTTGTATTCGTTTTTTTTTGTTTTTATTGTGTCAGTTTCAATGTTAAGTGTTTGTGTTTATGTTTGTTTTTTCTTTTAAGTTCAATGTATTTTCTTACTTGTTTTTAAGATATAATGAAATGTGTAATCCGTTTATTAATATCAATGGATGTTGTTACTTGTTTCAAATTTGATTTGTTTTTGAAATGTGGTTAATGTTTATGAATTTCATCAGTATTATTTAATCTTCATAGTGCTTAAACTAGATTGTAATTTGAGATTATATTAGAAAATCTAGTCTTTCTAAATTTAAAAAAGTTATTTATAACTTGTTGTAATTAGAACTTTTAAATTCATGTCTATTCATTAGACTACATAAAAGTTAATATTACTATTGCAATTTAGATGTTTTCTTATTTTGTATTTCTATGCTCAAGTGATATTTATGCACTTAAAAATATTTGAAATTTTAGATTATAGATTTTGGAAAGAATTTGTCTCAATTACTCTTGAATATTGTACAAAAAGTACAAAAATCAAAAAGAATTCGCAAAGATTTGCAAAGTGAAAAAGATGCACAAAATAAGCCCAACCAAGAAAAAATGCACAAAAATGTGCCCCAAAAATTTTGAAAAAGATGCGCAAAGCGCCACATGTGATAATTCTCTTGTTTCCAAATTCTTTCAATCTCCTAATTCAAATTGATCTTATGTTCATTTATATTCTATTGAACTTTGAAATATAGAATTTTTATACATCTCTCTTGTAATGATTTTCTATAGTCGAATGTCTAAATTGAATCATGTCTTTGATAAATTCTTCTTACTTACAATGTTATATCACTTCTTAAATTTTATGAATTTCTATGATTGAACTAATATTTTTAGTTTAAAATTGCATACCTTATGTCAATCACCATTTAGATTAAATTTAAAAATGAATTTCATATAATTACTTGCATTTCTTGTCTATTTCTTCTTCACTTTTTATTGCTGTCAAAAAGGGGGAGAAATTATTGTGTTTTCTGTTTTGATTATTTTGTTTGCAAGTATTTGACTTTGTGGATGTTTGTGTTAAAATTTTTGAAAAAAAAAATATTGTTCTTTATGACTCCTCATTTTAATGTACTCATCAATTCATGGGGAGTTTAGGAGATAGGAGATTTGTTTAACTTGAAACCATACAAACAATAATTGTTTTGTCATCATCAAAAAGGGGGAGATTGTAAGAATAGTTGCTATTTGAATGCCTTTACATTTTTTGCAACTTGAATAGTTTTGATGATTTCAAACATTATTGTTCAAATGTGTAATTATCTCCTAACAATTTTAAAAGATTTGTATTTGCTCTTGTGTGTACTAACATTTCAGGAAAATCAGACTCCAGACTACGATAACTTCAAATCAAATTCAACATGAGATACTTTGTTATTTTGAAGTTTGGATTTTTTCTTTTGAATTAATTTTGAAAGGGAGTGATTGTAATTGAGTGAATAAAAAACATTCACACACACATATGGAGATCATAAAATTTTATACTGATCGTACTGGGCGATATCCTATCGTACGGGACGATCAGACAGTTATCTCATATAGGGCACATGGAACGAATAGGAACTTGCTCGAAAATTTTTTTTCTAAGTCCTATTCGTCCAGGACGAAATTAATTATCATACCAGACGATTGGTTCTCTGGAAAATTTTCGTCCAAACAAAAATAAATTATCATCCGTGGCGATTGGTCCTCTGATATATTTTCGTCCAGACAAAATAAAATATTATCCAGGACGATCGTGTCTCTGGAAAATTTTCGTCCAGATGAAAATAAATTATCGTCCGTGGCGATTGGTCCTCTGAAATATTTTTGTCCAGACGAAGTAAAATATCATCCAGGACGATCGGGTCTCTGGAAAATGTTCGTCCAGACGAACATATTCTCGTCCAAACGATTAACCGACTTAAAACAGTTTTTAGCAGTTTTTAGAACCGACCTAGAAATAACCGTTCGTACTGGACGAACCTAGTTCGTACAGGACGATCATCTGTAGGAAGACATTTCATACACATATTCAAATAGGGTCGTTTCAGATCGTTTAAGTAAAATTGACCAGGACGATCCATGATCGTACAGGACGATCCATGATCGTACAGGACGATCCACTGCGTACAGAATTGAAAACTTGCAGTTTTTGGTCAGTTTTTCTTTTCTTTTATATAAATAGTCCAAATTAGACTGCCACCCAATCTTTTTGTCATTTGATCTTCATGACTCTTGATAGAATAGCCAAGGAGAGAGTGGAAGAGAGCATTCAAGGGAGAATTCCTACCACTGGAGCGAGAAGGCTTCACTTGGATTTCAAAAGTAAGAGTCTCTACTTGTGAATTTGGATTACTTCACTCTTTTCCTTCTTCCTTCTAGATTCTTGTGAGAAGATCAGTCAAGGAGATCTGGTTCTCTGCCGACACTTGGAGAGTGTGAACAGCCGAAGGGTTCTCTGCCTACACTTGGAGAGTGTGAACAGCCGAAAGGTTCTCTGCCTACACTTGGAGAGTGTGAACAGCCGTAGGGTTCTCTGCCCACACTAGGAGAGTGTAAAAGGATGAAGGTTCTCTTCCAGCACTGTGGATTGTGTAAAAGGATGACGGTTCTCTGCCGCACCGGGTAGTGGTGAAAAGAGTGTGTTGTAAAGGCTTCTCCGCCTTGCTGTGGGTGCTAAAGGAGAGTCACTTTTGGTTTTAGTTCAATACTCAGAGGGTGCCTCTGAGGAGTGGATGAAGGTCTGGTTATAGACCGAACCACTATAAATCTGGTGTCATTTACTTTATTGTTTTTACGTTTTCGCACTTTAAATTTCAGTTTTAACAACTCTGTGGTTGAAAAATATTTTTCTACAAACCTTAAAAGAAATTTTTATTTCGGTTCAACTTAATCTTCAAAGAGGGTTTAAAATTTTTAAACTACCAATTTACCCCCCTCTTGGTAGCCTTGGGACATTTACTTAGGCTTAACAACCTAATTACTGGACTCAACACACAATGCATCGGGGATTGAATTTGAATTTCCAAATCTGTTCACAAAAATTTTCAAACCTGACAAAGAAGCTTCATAGTCATTGGATTTCAATGACATTTTGATGTGGACTTCAACCAATGAGGTGTTTTAAAATCAACTTCTTGAGTAATGGATTTTCCCTTACCAGTAACATAATTGATCTTCTTAGAAAGATCAAGGATATTATCCTTTATCACCAAAGGTAAACCCTTCGACAATCTTATCGGCATTTCCTCATCATACAGGAATTTTCCTGCATTAGTATGAGAGATATTAACTTTATTCTGAATACATGAACCTCCAATAGGATGAACCACTTATGGTGGAACTACCAATGGTCGATGGCCATTTGCCACCATCTCTTAAAAATCAGTTGAAAGAGCAGATAACAAACTAGGAAATTTTGAAACAATAGACTTTCTCTCACTAAATGGGGGGCATTCTCTCACTAAACAGGGGATCTCCTCCAACCAATTTAAATGTATTCTAACACTAAATTAAATGTAATTCTCCTAAGGTTCTAGTGTTGTATTGTTCTATTCTAACACCGCAATATTAAAGCACTATGGTGCTATTAGTTCTGCTATTACTGTGCTAGTTCTTAACTTTGTAATTTTTGCTTATTTTCTTTAGACATTCCTATATAACATTAAATAAAAAACACATCATTACTAGAATTTAATACAATAAAAATGAACCTAAATTTCACTTAATAAATTCACCGAGCTTAAGCTCTTTCTTTTCCTAAAATAATTATACTTGAACCTTTGATCTACTCATTTTCCCATATAAGAAGTTACAATTTTAAAATTATTAAAATGTAAGATAATACTCCACTATTTAGAAGTGAAATCTAGTGATCAATGTGTGTAAATTTTAATTTAAAAAAGCATGAACAAAGCATCCTAAGGAATCAATTTCAATAATATCCAAAATGAACTTCTCTATTACAAGTGCATGTGTGATTTTGACTACTTATTTAAATTAAATAATTTTTCCTTAAGGAATTTTTTGTGCATTAGTTCATTTGGAAATTAATTTATATACCTTCATATGTAATAGCTTACTTACACTCTCCTTCATACATTAAGTATTAGAATATTTTTGAAATTCAACATCCTTTGATACCAATATTGGATATTTAAGTACTCACTTTCTTTTGGCTTTATTTCGTTTTTTTAATATTCTTGTATTTCATTTATTTCTTGCACAGGTGTACTAAAACAATGATTTTGAATATATGATTAACTTATTATAAAGTGATCCTAAACAAGAATAATGTAAGGATTGTATAAGTTTACTAATTCCATACTTTAGTTTATAATGAGTTTGATACATTAATCTAATTACTTCCATTTTCTAAACTTACCTGCTCAATATTGTAATCAATAGTCAGTGTTTAGGTATTATAGAATTTAAGTTCAAAAATGAATTACTAAAAAAATAAAGAAAGTGAAAATAACAACAACATCATGCCTCTCTCTCTCTCTCTCAAGCAAAAAAAAAATCAAAGAAAACTAAAATAAAAACAACAAAATAATAAGCATCAATCCTAATCTTCTTCTTCCTCCTCCTCCTCCTCATCATCATCTATTACATCTAATGGGTGACAAATATAAGGGTCATATGTAAGAGTTTATGGAAACCAAAGCTGAACAGGTTTTTCACAAATGGACTCCTAAACATACCAACTTATTCTTCATTGAATTGTGAAGCATAATTATATTGCCTTTGTTGTATGTCTGTCACGTGGGTTACCCGATATCACATCCCTTTCATCTACTACCTACTCTACTCACAAAAAGTTGAAATGGGGAAATAAAAGTGCTCTAGAGGTTTGTGCTTTGGCATTAAAATATTTATATTGTTTTCCAAGGTTCTAGCATTAGAATGTATACTTACGGAACTGCAGTATTAAGTAGATTTATGATGCTAACATTTATACCATTGAGGCACTAAATAAAATGCAATTTTCTTGATTCTACGATGCTATAATCTCCTATTCTAGAGTCACAAAATGGAAAATGCTACATAACTTATACTTCTTGTGTTTCGATGTTGGTTCTTAACTTAAAAATTTTTGCACCTTTTCCTAAGATGTTCTTGTACAACATCAACTAAAACACACATCTTTATTATACTTGAACCCAATAAAATAAACATAAATTTCACTTAACATGCCCCTAGGATGTATAGGGAAAGATGTCAGGTCATAAATATAATATCATTAGGGAAACCTTTGAAACCATTTATTTTTTAAGCTCTTATGTTAAAACTAAAAGCATGATATACTCACTTAAAATATTTCGTTTTAGGAAAGGTGTCAACTTCACCTATCATTATTCTGCTAAGCATGGAAAAGATCAGGAAGGTAAGTTGATTAAATTCCTAAGTTTATATAGGAAAGCTTTTAAATGGTATATTATTAACATTCAGGGGATTGGTCCATTATTTTGTATGCATAAGATGTTATTGGAAGAATATTTTCAACCTAAAGCTAACTCATAGAGATTGTTGAATCCTATAATGAAAGAGGTTGTTAAGAAAGAAAATCTAAAATGGATGGTTGTAAATATTATTTATACTATTTTTGATAGTGATTTGGTTAGCACAATTCAACGTGCCCTTAAGAAAGGATGGTTAACTATCATAACAAATAAAAAGAATGAGCATATTCCTACTAAGATTATGATTGGTTGGAATATTTTCATTAATTATTTAAAACTTAACAAAGACACTAAGACAAATCAATTCCTAATTCCCATGACTTATCAAACACTTAATGGATTGGCTAGGCTTTTTTTTTTTGTTATTTCTTAAATGGTTACTCTTGTTACCACCATATTCTTGTTGCACTAAAAGATTGGGATAAAACAACACTCATAAGTCCTTATTAAACCTTTGCATTAAGATATATACCCTTTAGTTTGTGCAATACCCTTGCAACACTTCAAAATCATATGATATTAATATTTTTAGAGTTAATAGAGTGGGGCATTGAGATTTTATGGATGGTTTTTTAGTCTTTACAATGGTGTTTGACATTTAGAACTAGTAATTAAAATATGTGAGGAATTCAACCTTATACTGAATTGGGAGAAATGTCAGTTCTTGGTAAAGGAAGGTATTGACCTTATTTTTGTATGAGGTCAATTATCACCTTTAACTCAAAATCTATAGGTATAGGAATCTCCTTTCTATAGCAAACCTAAGGATAAACCCTTGGAAACTGATTTGGCCAATCACTCATTTACCTGTTATCTCACTAGAGTCTCCCTACTAGCTTTTGGAAGCCTCCATGACCTTCCAAACCTTAAACCTTAATTGTTCAAACTTGCATATATTTACATGCCATGCTACTTAACTTGGCATTTTGGTTCAAACCTCCTTATAGATAGACACTTGGAAATGATTTAAACTTTTTATAATCATCATTGCAATGATTTAAACTCATTGAATTCCATTGTTGATCATGGTTTACTTATTTTGACTAAGTTTGACTTTTGGATCCCATAAACCCTAAAGAATGATCCATAATTATTACTTTTAAATTATGATTAAATGTAAGAGTAATGGTTTTTTTTAATGGTCTTAGGCAAAGGGGTTCTCTTTTCCCTACTCTTTTTATTATTATTATGGAGTATTTATCGAGAAACCTTAATGTGCTTTTTGTGAACCACCAATCTATGTATTATTAATCCAATGGGGGTTTAAACATTACTCAATTAAGCTTTCCTGATGACATTATTATATTTACTAATGGTTAAATTAAGATGATTTCTCTTCACATGAAATTTATCCATGGTATTGAGGAGAATGGTGGTTTATTAAAAAAAATAATAAAAGTTTTTTATCTTAGCCAAAAGCACTACTCTTAATTGTATCAATAGTATCAAATATAAAATTTGATTTTTCCATAGCAATCAACTTATTAAATACCTTGGCATTCCTCTTTATAAAGGAAATAAGAGATTGTTAATCTTTGATGATATTATTTCTTCTATTCAAAAATAGCTTTCTCCTTGGAAATTTATTTTTTTCACTTTTTTTGGTAGACTTGTCCTTATTAAGAATGCCTTATGTTCATAACCTATTTGTATGCTCTAAAGTATTCATTCAACTATTATTGTGTGTACTCGTTTTGAAAGAGTTTTAATAATTTTTTTTGGGGATCTTTCCCTATTAATTCCAAAATTCTTTGGATGTCTTGGAGCAAATTGTTGCAAATCTATTTTTCATGTCTTATGTTTTGATGATTGACAAACACTGCTTTTCTTGGACAGCTTGTTGCTTCTAACTTTTTAGGAATCGACGATCGGATAATCAAAAAGGAGCCAAGTTCAGGAATGCGTAGGTTTAGGGTTGAGTCAGTCTGTACTTCTGTTTTTTTACCTTTTGAGTCCTCTTGTAATAGTCAAAAAGACTGATGCTTTGTAACCCTTCACACACACACTTGAGAGACTTAGAAATTCTGTTTTTACTCATATCGGCCTGGACGATTTCTTTGATCGGCCTGGCCGATCAGCTTAAAACAGAAAGTCTAATTAAGGATTCTTAATTAAGGCAGCCTACGTTAATAGATCGTCCTGGACGATACGTGTATCGGCCAGGACGATAAGCTCAAAACAGAAAGAAATAGCCGCCATAGACAAGTATGGTATACCATATCTTTAAATTATCGGCCAGGATGATCCTCGTATCGGCCTGGACGATATTAACAATTTATGCCATAATTGTTCAGGAAATTAAGGAAGTAATTAAGGATGATTGATACGATCATATCGTCCTGGACGATCGCAAGATCGGCCAGGACGATCAAGTCAAAAACCTTAAGTTACTTCAGGACGATTAATATCGGCCAGCCCGTATTCAGGGCTATTGTCAGGACGATTTTTCTCTGATTTGAACTGATCAGCCCGGACGATCGTAAGATCGGCCTGGATGATCAAGCCAATTTTCAATCGTCCAGCTTTGCATCCAGGGCTATGCTCTGGCCGATCTTCATTGATTTGTATTGATCGGCCAGGCTGATGTCCATATCGGCCTGGACGATATTGTCGGCAACTTGCAATTAATGAGCTCTTTTGGAGCTCTTCTATTTAAGAGCTTCTTGTTCAACGTTTTTAAAGATCTTTTGGCTGCTGCCTTGACCTAAGAAGGCCTTGAGGAGAGAAAGAGAGAGAGAAGAGAGAGAGAGGATCTTGTGAGGAGGAGCTTGTGAGGGGTTTCACAAGGGTTGCTTCAAGGATCTCTCTGCGTCATCTTCATCTAGAGTTTCTCGTCCGTGGAAGGGTCGGTAGAGGTAAGGAGGTTTGCTTTTAGTTCTGGTTCTCTGCCAGCTTCAGGAGGAAGCAAAAGGAGATAGGTTCTCTGCCTTGCCGGGGTGGCAAAAAGGAGGTTCTTGTGAGGGTTTCTCCACCTAGCCGTGGGGGCTAAAGGAGAGTCACTTTTTGTGTAGTGCAATACTTGGAGGGTGCCTCCAAGGAGTGGACGTAGGTCGAGTCGACCGAACCACTATAAATTTCTGTGTTCTTTTTCTTGCTTCCGCACGTTTAAATTCCGCATTATTTTCGTGGTGTGATTTGGTTTATGTGATTTTATTTCCTTGTTTTAAAAAGAAGTTTTTAAAATACCAATTCACCCCCCCTCTTGGTTAATTTGGGACTAAGTTCATAGGGCTTAACATCCCCATCGAACTTTCAAGTGGTATCAGAGCTTGATTCGAAAATTAAAGTTTGAAAACTTTTTGAATTTGATCCATGTCTAACTTTGGGAATCGCAACACTACGGAAGGGTATTCTATTACCCGACCTCCTCTGTTCGATAACCTACCTTTTGATTTTTGGAAAACTGGCATGTCCACTTTTCTACAATCTACTGATTATCGCATGTGGATGCTTCTTCAAGAAGGTTATTCTCCACCTCGTGAAATTAACGGTTTTAAAACTGAAGTTGCTTTTACCGAATGGACTTTTGATGAACGAGATTTAGCTCAACTAAATGCGAAATGTTTGAATTGTTTTTTCTGTGTTTTCAAATCTGAGGATTACATGCGTGTTTCAACTTGCAAGACTGGTAAAGAAATTTGGGATAAATTGTGCATTACTTATGAAGGCACTAATGAAGTTAAACAATCCCGTTTAAACATTTTCTTGCATGACTACGAACTTTTTCGTATGAAACCTCATGAATCGATTTCTGACATGTACACTAGGTTTACTCAGATTGCTACTTCATTGCATGCACTAGGAAAAGAACTTTCGAACTATGAAAAAGTTAACAAGATTTTGAGATGCTTGCCTTCTTCTTATGATACAAAAATTACTGCAATCATTGAATCTAAAGATTTAAACACCTATTCTATTGATAACTTGCTTGGCTCACTCATTGCTTACGAGCAAGGGGTGAATCAAAGAAATCTTGATGCAGGTGAGAAGAAAAAGGAGAAAACAATTGCATTGAAGGCACACAAATCGGATTCTGAATCTTCCGGGTCTGAAAGCGATGGAGTTGCCTTCATCACAAGGCAATTCAAAAGCTTTCTAAGGAAGAAACAAAAGCATCATCAAAATTGGAGAAAAGGTAAGGATCATAAACATATTAAAGGATCTTCTGATGTTGTTTGTTTTGAATGCAGGAAACCGGGACATGTAAGAGCCGATTGTCCTACACTTCAAGATCAATCAAGCAAAGAAAAAGAAAAAAGTGAGGAGAAAGCTAAGTCTAGGATGGAGAATAAGAAAATCCAAAGAGGCTTCTGGGCAGAATCTGGTACTGATTCCTCTGAGACTGAACCAGAGGAAGAGACTACAAACTTGTGTTTCATGGGAGAAAATCAAAGTGATGAGGAAGAGGTATGTAGACCAACCTATGATGAATTGTTTGAAATTTATGAAAAAATCCATACATCATACAAAAAACTTAAGAAAACTCATGCTAGCCTAAAATTAGAACATTCAAATCTACAAAAAGAGCATGAAGTTTTTCTCAAAGATCATGCAACGATTGATTCAAATCACATGGCTCTCCTTGATGAATTTGATGAATTAAATAAGAAGCATTTGGAATTAGTTGAGAAAAGTAATGCATTAAAAGCTTCACACACCTCACTTAATGATGATCTTAAGAAATCTAAAGAGATTGAAAAAGATTTGAGGATTGAGAATGATGCATTAAAAAGAACTAACTTGAGAATTCAAAATGATTTATGTAAGAAAGCTAGGATGACACCGACTTTTAATCAAAGGCCAGAACCTAGGAAGAGGCATTTTTATCCAAACCATTTAAGAAAACCTTTTCCTGGAGTTCAATGTTTTTCTTGTGGCATGCTAGGACACATCTCACACACTTGCACAGTTCACCGCAGTACACATTGGGTGTGGAGACCTAAGATGCATGATTCAAAGCATACCATATCTACATTGCACTCTACATTTCCTGAGAAGGAGCCCAAATCTGTTTGGATTCCTAAAACTGACTGTTGTTGAGTTTTGCAGGAGTGCTCTCACCAAAGACCTCGTGGGAGCATAAGGTAACTGAATATAAGGAGGCTTGCAGCTCAATTGCTTAAATCCTTTGCTTTATCACTTGCTTGAAATCTTTAGTTTCTTTTTGTATTTTTTTTTTTTTTTGTTCACTTTGTGCTGTTTTCTTTTAAGTTGTTGTTTTTGTTTTTTTTTTTTTCTCTGGTCTTTATTTTGGGCTTTCATATGATAAAACTTCTCAAGTTTTTTAATATTGGAGTTTTTGGAGATAGGGTTTAGCTTTTTAAAATTGGTTAAAGGGAGTAAACTGTTGATGTTTCCTTTTTCCTTTTTCTGACTTTGTTCAGTGGCATGATTTTCTTCTATAAAACAAAAGTCTAAACTCAGTTTAACCAATGGCTTTTTAAGATCTCTTTCTAAATCTTGCTACATTAAAACATCTTATGCATAATAGTCAAAATGCTTTGATATCATTCAAGCTTTTGAAATCTTACCATTGCAGTTATCACGTGATTTTGATTTTGTGTTGTGAATTGTTCTTCCCTATGTTAGAGAGAGAGCTCCTATTCTCTAATATTTGGAGGATATACTCACAACTAAGTTTTTTTTTAAGGGTATATTAAAGATTTTTTAGCTTGCAAAAGTTAAAAAGGAAAGAGGCCAATAAAGCCAAATTGAAAAGAAAGCTATATACACAAAAGTGTATCAAATGTCAAAAGATGCTCAAAGAGCCAATAAAAGTAACAAGAGGCATAAAATTAGCCCACTAAATGCAAGCTATCATCTCTTTGGTAAAACTCTTAAAACTTAGAAAACTCATTAATTATGTGATACGTTCAAAGATTTGATTTCAAATTCCATGATTGAGAAAAACTATTTTGGTTTATTATTTATGAGATATTTTAGTTGGTAACAAGTCTTGATTGGATCTTCTTATTCTTTTTGTTATTCCGAGTCAGGACTCCGTTGTTTTTAAGAGAATTTTGTACCCTGAAGAATGTCCGATCTAGGGTAAATGAAATCAGTTTTTCTACCTTCTTCTAATTGGATTTTGTTAAACCTCTTGATCTTCAAAAAAAACTTTAAAAATTAAATTCATGAAAAGAATTCTCATATGATCCCTCCATAAAACAAAAAAAAAATAGAAAAATTAAAATCCAAAAATATTCGGTGTTTGTTTTATTTATTTTTGTGTTTTTGACTGTCTTTTCTTGTGTTTTATTTTTAAGGGTCTTGATCATCACCATTCTTTTCTTGATTTCAAATACTAGTCACATCGGCCTGGCCGATATTTTTATCGTCCTGGCCAATATGACAAATTCTTTCCAAAATCCATCTGCTGACCTTTTTGCTGTGCTTACTGAAATTCATTGTCCTAGACGATTTGATCGAACTCATGGTGATAGTCCTGGCCGATAGTAAATTTGTCTGGCCGATGCATTCTATGTGCATCGTCCTGGCCGATACACTGGACCATCTGGGATGATCCACGTGTCAGTACGTTTTGATCTTTAAATTCGGCCCCGGACGATCCATTATTGGACCATCGGCCGGGCCGATCCACTGTTCGTCCTGGACGATACACGTGGCAAGCATTTAAAACGTTTTAACTTCGGCCGGTACGATCAATTATTGTGCATCATCCTGGACGATACACCTAATCGGCCCGGACGATCTGCTTTTTCAACGGTCGTCCGGACTGACTCCTCGGGCCGATAGCCTGTGTCTAATCGGCCTGGCCGATATCTGATCGGCCCGGACGATTGGACCGCCTTTTTGACCAATCGGCCTGTACGTAATTATTGACGCATATCGACCTGGACGATTCCGCGATCGGCCAGGACGATATGGACGTTTCTTTAAATTCAGGCCGATCCAGCCATGTTTTTCACTCCTCATCCTTTCTCCTTTGTGTTTTTGCTTAAGTTCTCTCAAATGGCTAGTGGGAAGCGCGTCCGTCAGACCTCTGGAAGTTCCTCGAGGGCAAGGGTTGACCCTCGTTTCCGTGAAGCAGAAGATGAAGCTGCATATCATCGCTATAAAGAATGTGGAATTACTGTTTCCAGAATTATCAATCCAGTCCACATCTCTTACCCGGTAATGGATCTCTTCGCTCACACTTCCCTTTGCTTCATTCTGTCTCTTGTTTTTCCCTTCAATTGTGAGTTCCTTCTAGAATTTTTTGCAAACCTGCGCATCAACTCCACCTTCACAGCCCTGTCCTCCTATGTGAATCGACGCCCTGTCGAAATCACATATCAGGGCTGTGTTGATCTCTTACAGCTATCCACCACTGGAGATAAGCTGCACTTAATTGCCCTTGACCCTGATCTTGACTGGTCCACGGCAAATCACTTTCTTCGCCAGACCAATGTCTGTTACCATGTTGGAGAGACTAGCTCTTTAGTCAGAGATGCTAGGACAATCCAACATGTCCTTCGCACCTCCGTCATTCCAAAAGCCGGCGACCGTGTCCACATTACCCCTCTACTTTCCCTCACTACCTTCTATATCATGGCTCATAGGGAATTCAACACTGCTGACCTATTTTTTTGTTACATTGATCACCTAACAACAATTCGAGATCCAGGCCACAGAAGAAAGCCAAATCTAGCCTTAGGACACATCATAGCCTATGTTCTTGAAACTAAATACCAACTTCAATATCCTATACCACCAAACCTTCCAACTCCCTTCTACTCAAACAACTCCTTCAGCACCCTTCACAGTACTCGTCTCCACCCTGAGGAACCTCAGGGGGCTCGAGAGGAGGAGGCTCCCGCTCCAGCTCCCTTTCCTGACCCTGTCCCTCTCCACCAACACTCACCGGTTGATCAGTTGATTGAGAGATTTGATCGTTGGGAGACCCGTTTTGATGCATATGTTGCTTCCCAGGAGCAGCAACACTCTGAGGACATTGCCCGTTACGAGCATCACCGCGCTGAGGATTTAGCTCGTTTTGATAGCTTTCTTACTCACCAGCAGCAGCAGCATGACCAGGACATCGCCTGGTTCAATGCTCAGTTTACTACCCTTGCCAGTTACTTTCACCAGCCACCTCCACCTCCTCCATCTGATGATCAGGATCCCTCATTCTTTTAGTTTGTACTTTGAGTTATTGTTTCTTGTCTTTTTGTCTTTCGTGATGTTTGTTTTTCTTCTTTCTTCTTTTCTCTGCTGTTTCTGGACTCTCTTTTTGTGATGACAAAAAGGGGGAGTAGGATAGGGTATGGTATAAAAAAAAAATTGATGTTGTAACTTTGTTCTCTAATGAATCTATTTTTGTCCTACTTGTGTTTTGCCATCATCAAAAAGGGGGAGATTGTTGCAAATCTATTTTTCATGTCTTATGTTTTGATGATTGACAAACACTGCTTTTCTTGGACAGCTTGTTGCTTCTAACTTTTCAGGAATCGACGATCGGACAATCAAAAAGGAGCCAAGTTCAGGAATGCGTAGGTTTAGGGTTGAGTCAGTCTGTACTTCTATTTTTTTACCTTTTGAGTCCTCTTGTAATAGTCAAAAAGACTGATGCTTTGTAACCCTTCACACACACACTTGAGAGACTTAGAAATTCTGTTTTTACTCATATCGGCCAGGATGATTTCTTTGATCGGCCTGGCCGATCAGCTTAAAACAGAAAGTCTAATTAAGGATTCTTAATTAAGTCAGCCTACGTTAACAGATCGTCCTGGACGATACGTGTATCGGCCAGGACGATAAGCTCAAAACAGAAAGAAATAACCGCCATAGACAAGTATGGTATACCATATCTTTAAATTATCGGCCAGGACGATCCTCGTATCGGCCTGGACGATATTAACAATTTATGCCATAATTGTTCAGGAAATCAAGGAAGTAATTAAGGATGATTGATACGATCATATCGTCCTCGACGATCGCAAGATCGGCCAGGCCGATCAAGTCAAAAACCTTAAGTTACTTCAGGACGATCAATATCGGCCAGCCCGTATTCAGGGCTATTGTCAGGACGATTTTTCTCTGATTTGAACTGATCGGCCCGGACGATCGTAAGATCGGCCTGTACGATCAAGCCAATTTTCAATCGTCCAGCTTTGCATCCAGGGCTATGCTCTGGCCGATCTTCATTGATTTGTATTGATCGGCCAGGCCGATGTCCATATCGGCCTGGACGATATTGTCGGCAACTTGCAATTAATGAGCTCTTTTGGAGCTCTTCTATTTAAGAGCTTCTTATTCAACGTTTTTAAAGATCTTTTGGCTGCTGCCTTGACCTAAGAAGGCCTTGAGGAGAGAAAGAGAGAGAGAAGAGAGAGAGAGGATCTTGTGAGGGGGAGCTTGTGAGGGGTTTCACAAGGGTTGCTTCAAGGATCTCTCTGCGTCATCTTCGTCTAGAGTTTCTCGTCCGTGGAAGGGTCGGTAGAGGTAAGGAGCTTTGCTTTTAGTTCTGGTTCTCTACCAGCTTCAGGAGGAAGCAAAAGGAGATAGGTTCTCTGCCTTGCCGGGGTGGCAAAAAGGAGGTTCTTGTGAGGGTTTCTCCACCTAGCCGTGGGGGCTAAAGGAGAGTCACTTTTTGTGTAGTGCAATACTTTGAGGGTGCCTCCAAGGAGTGGACGTAGGTCGAGTCGACCAAACCACTATAAATTTCTGTGTTCTTTTTCTTGCTTCCGCACGTTTAAATTCCGCATTATTTTCGTGGTGTGATTTGGTTTATGTGATTTTATTTCCTTGTTTTAAAAAGAAGTTTTTAAAATACCAATTCACCCCCCCTCTTGGTTAATTTGGGACTAAGTTCATAGGGCTTAACATCCCCATCGAACTTTCACAAATGTTGTGGTATTTTGGCTGAAGGTGGTTTGGGTTGTAAGACTTTCTTCGATTTAGCTCATGCTTTTCCATTAGACTTTTGTATGCTTTTATACTCATTGGCGCATGCTTTCCCATTAATCTTTGAGTTAAATTCATGAATTGGAAATATAATTTGGGTAAACAACCTTCCAAATATTCTTTTTAAAAATGGTGATTCAATGTTACGGAAAAGTCTTTGCAATGTTAAATGGGAAGCTAAAAACCTTATTTGTCACGGTATTGGTAATGGTACTTTTTTTTATTTTATTTGGCTAGGCCATTGGATGGGTTCTTCTTCTTTTGATACCTTATTTTATACTTATTCTACTTCCATGGTTAAAGTGAAAAATTCCTACGCTCTTGGAATTTATTCCTATTCAATTAGTTGAGCTAAGCATAAAAATTCCTTTAAAGGTTGATAAAGAGAATTACATTTTATTCAAAGCTTCTACTACTGGTAATTTCTCTTTGAAAGATACATGGATTCATTTTAGGAATAAAAAACTTATTTCTCATATTTTGTCATGAGTAGTCAAAAGTGTATTCCATCTACTATAGCTTTATTTATTTAAAAGGTTTTGCATATCCCTACTGATGATAATTTAAAATCAAAAGGTTTTGCTCTTCCCTCCAAATGTGAATGTTCTGTTAATTTAGAATTTATGAATCATGTGTTTGTGTTTGGTCCAATTACGGCTAAAGTATGTATATACTTTGATGATGTTTATAACACTAATCACTTTAAGTTGGATTATACTATTTCTTTCATCTGATGAGCTTTGTTTTGTAATTCTAATGATTATATTATTAATGATATTCCTATGGTCACTCTTTGGTTTTTATGATTAGATAGAAACAATGGCATACATAATAATCAATGAATGGATCATGATAGAGTTAATTTGAGAATTAAGGAAAAGTTTTGCCATCTCTAGAATATTGGGATCTTATGTAATAAAATTTTTATAGGTTGTTATAGGACGGCTTCAGTTTTTGGCTTAAACATTTGATTGAGGATTGGCAGTCTAAACTCTAGATTTATGCATTGTCTTAAACCAATTAGACCCTTTATTAAGTTTAATTTTGATGGTTTTGTTAAATCAAATGCTTCTAATTATGGTGGAATCATTAAAAATTCTACTAGGGATGTAATTATGTCTTTTGTTGGCCCTTTCCAAACCAATGCTACTATTTTGTTTAGCTCAAGGATTTATTCTATGGTTTTAATCTCTGTTAAGCTCTTAATATTATAGATAAATTGATTGAAGAGGATTCTTCACTCTTGATCCAAATCTTGTAGAAAATGGCCCACTTACTTGCCATCATGAACTATTTTATATCATTAAGGAAATTATGGTGATTTTGTGCCATCTCAACTATTAATTATCATATGTTTGTCATAATGCTAATAGTTGTGCTAACAGGTTATGTAATTTGGGCTATTCTCTTAATGAATTAAAGGAATTTATAGAATCCACTATGCCTAAACCCCTCATTGGGCTAATTATAATTGATAAGACTAGATTGCCTTTTATCAGGCTTTAGTATTGGGTTTATTGTCTGAGGTTGTTGTTTTTCTTTTTTTGGAAATCTAACTGGGTTTTTTCCATGGCTATCTTATTATGGTTCTTCTCTTTTTCATTATCTGGGTACCTTCTATAAGGGGTGGTATTGCCCTTATTTTTGTTATCTGGTTTTATATGCTTTTTATTTAGGTTTAGCTACTAGCTAAATGTTTTTCCTAGTTTTGCTCTGTGTCCCTACGTTTGTGTCTTTTTGTTGACAATTTGTCTTTGACCCTATATGTAATTTTGTTCTTCATTGACTAGGTTATGAGTAATACTATTTTTTTATTCCTAATTGAGGGGAGTTGTTGGACTAATTGCTCCATTTGGGTTTATTTTTGTGATCATCCTTTGGCTATTTGCATTATGTCCTGCTACCTCTCCTCAAGTTATATCATAGTCCATCTTTATAGGGTTTATTCAAGACCTTTGATGTTTACCCTAGCTTTAGTTTTATTCTTAGTTTTGATGCTACTTATATTCAAATGGTGGTTTTTAGATTTCTATCTTGGGGTTGGCTATGTTACTGTGTCTTTATCTATCTTCTTATTTTAGTTTTCTTTTATTTATTTATACTTCTATGTCACCTCATTTTGAAAGTTTCTTGCAATTTTAGCAGATCTATTCATCTCAATTTTTGGGTGCTAGCTCCTGGCCTCCCTAGATTTTTTTTTTTAAGTTTCTTTTTTTGTTATTGTACTTATATGGGATCTGAGTGGTTTCTGAGGCTATTAGGTTTTCTTTTCTTTCTATGTAGTTCTTTTGAGGATTACTGGGCAAGAGATCTCTTTTAAGAACTTTTAATTTTACTTTTATATTAATGTGTGAATGCGTTAGTGGGTTTATATATATATATATATATATATATATATATATATATATATATATATATATTACAAGTAAGGATCTAAATCCTAGGAATGATCCTTAGGTCTCCTATAATTTTCTCGAGCATGCTTAAATTCAATTGGACACGCAGTTTACCATCATTAACCATTTTGATTTAAACAAGTATGTATATATTTTAATTCATGTAGACCTTGGCATTCCCGCAAACCACTTCCTATATCAATCACATAAATCATTCTTAACATTAAGGATTCATCCATCGGGCCTAGTCAACCCTTGGTTAATAAGTCAACATAGGTTGACATAATGGCCCATATGGCCTACATCTTTTAAATCAACAAAACTTGTGGACCCTTGACCTCCAAGCATACAAACAGATCCATTAGGTCCCTAAGATCATGTCCAATCTTTAAGCCCACCAGGTATTGCCAATTGGGCTAACCAAAGTGAACCCAAAGTGCTCTCCTTGAGCAAATTCACTCCCTAAGTGAATTTTTTTGCAAACTAAATCTTGGATTAAATGTATATGAACATCCGACACCTACTCTAGCTAGCCAAGACCATGGCCTAACCCAAGCTCGCCAAAATAAGGTTTTCTTAGCTATTTAACCCATATATTGGATAAATATATTATGTCACTAGATTTAATTTATATTTCTATATCAATATTTAAATAGCTAACAACATACTATCTTAAAAGACAAACTCATGTTTTATAATCATTTTAAAAATAAAAATAATATTTATCTTCTTAGTCAAACTCAACATAGAGAATATACTATTCATACCAAAAGATAAATTGATATTCTACGATCATTTTGAAAATGAAATTAACCAAGGATAAAACTTTATCATATGTTTTCCCTCCTTGAATGAACTAAAGAAAAAAATGTTTATTAGGTTCTAGGTTTTCTATAGAGGAACGCCTCTATAGTTAACTACATCCCTAGATAAATCTTGATAAAACTCATGATTAAAGTGATGACTAAACTCTTTAGATTTGCAAAGCTTTTAATTAATGATTTTAATTTAACCTACCAATTGGGAATGATTCAAAGTTTGAACACTTCTTTATAGAGTCAAAGAATGAAAGGTAGGGAGTGCTTGAGATTCAAAAAAAATCTTGAAACACTCTAACCTATTTCATGGTTGGGAATTATTAGTTTAGATCATAATTTAGTTTTAAATTTAATTTTGATATTTATTTAGATGATTGTATAAAATTCCCAAGGGAGAATGTAAGAACTATACCTAAGGGTAATCTAGAGTTTGGTATGCCTAGATTGGGCAACTAGCTAAACCACCTAATTACAATTTTACAAAATCAAGATTTTAAGGTCAAATATATGTTAGGTAGATAAATTTTATTTAAGCTTGAATTAAGGATTTAGGTTTAGACTTTAATATAAAATTTAAAGATGATAATGGTTGGAATGCACCAAACTATTGCAATTTGAAATGAATTTTACCTTAACTCTAAAATTTTTAAAATGTTATTAATGCACACTACATGAAAACGTTTTCAAGAAAAATTCAACAACATAACAGCACTAAATCATAAGGAATAGTATGGCATCCCAATCTTTTTTAAACCATGTGTCATTTCTAACCCAAAGATCAAACTATACCAATTTGAGAACAACCAAGCTTCCTTAAGGTTTAATATAAATTTTGAAAGTAAATGTATTTATACTTTGAAAAATTCAACATAAGCTATCTAGGCTAGTGATTGGAATGAAATCAATGGCTAACAAACCATTTAATAATTATCTAACAATCCACATAAGCACTTCCCTAAACTCTCTATGGATTTATATTTATTAAATTTTGAATTCCTAGGTCAAAAATTGATCTAAGAATTTAAATTTTTTATTTTGTTCACCAAACATCAAATAGTCATAAATAATTTTGGAGATGTGTAAAACATCTTCAAGAATCATCTCTAAAAATTTGAGCTCAATTAGATTTTTCAATTCAAAGTAATTTCATAAATATATTATGGAGTTTTTTTAAAATTACTTTAAATCTAATGAAAATTAAACCTCAATTATTTAGGCCATTTTTAGATCTCCTCAAGCTGAATCCATAGAACCGTTAACTACCTAACTTAGTCATGTGGGAAAGGAGATAAGAATTTTTAAAGTTTTGCACAATTTCTATTAATTAAATTGATTGGGTCATGTTTTTCATAGTTAGTCCAACTAATTGTGCATGAACTTTATAAATTCAACTAACTGATTGGATATTTCAATAGACTTAATGCCCTAAGATAGCATGGCATTAGTTACGTCCATTCTATCAAAGATTGTATGGCTAAGATATCCTAACTCAAAATCATAAGATAGAAGCATGAAATTTGATCTAAATTAATCAGCATCATTTATCAATTTGATTTGGATGAACATCCCTGATTCATCTTTAACTACCCACTCTACTTCTCATCTATATACATATTTCTTCTTGATCAAAAGAATCTACATAATAGATTTCGTCAAAATGATCCCAGAGGATAAATTAACTAAGTTTATCCAATCCAATGCCTAGATACCCATGTATTGAAGTTGTCTTCACACTTGATCAAACCTAGCCTATTGAGTGCTCGAGTTTTGAAATTATCTTAATCTACTAGCATATTAATGGGTTTTTTAATAAGTTCACACTTGAGTAATCCTCAAGGATGGTCACTCTTCAGGTGGTAGAGGTAAAGGATTAATAAATTGGAAATTAAATATTCAACAAGCAGATCTTGCTAAAGCTTTGTTGAATTTACATAGCGAGGGCTAGAGAACTTGGGAAGCTCAAGGATTCTTTGGGAAGCTTATAGGAAGTGTTTTCGAATGATTTAATGTAGCCTATTTTCAATAAAAATGATAGTATTTATAATGTAAAGTTGACTAAATTATACACAAATTCTAACCAAGTGCGCTAAACATAGCTGTTCAGTCAGTTGGGGATAAGCCAATGGATGTTTAACAAATGTTCTAGAGTTTATGATCCCATATGGTTTGTTAAAAAGGCTATTAAAGCTTAACTATTAGAAACTGAAAGTGAAAGATGCTCCATGAGGGGGGTGAATAGATGATTAAAAAATTCTTTAAAGAAAAGAAATATCTTTTTATAACTTTATGCAGCAGCATATTTCATTCACAATAAAAAGATAGATTATCAATTTCACCCATGCAGTTAATCACGACAAAAAATAAATGCTGAAATAAGAAAGGAAAAACACACCAGATTTATAATGGTTCGGTCAAAACTTGACCTACGTCCACTCCCAGAGGCATCATCCAAGTATTGCACTAAACCTTTAGTGATTCTCCTTTATCCCCCATAGCTAGGTGGAGAAACCCTTACAAGATCACTTCCACCTTCCTCGGTGCGGTCGAAGAGCTGGGTCCTTTGACACCAAAGAGATCTTCTTTTTCTCAAAACCTCTCTTAAGTTGAATCTTGAATCTGATGGTACTAAGGTGCAAGATTCCCTTACACTCCCTTGAAACCACCTCCAAGGATCTTCTGCCTCTCTCAAACTCTACCCTTTCCTCTCTCCCTTTCAAGTTCTCTCTTCAATTTTTCTCCAAAAAACAAAGGTTCAATGGGTACCAAAGGAACTTACAAAGTCTTATTAGAGTGCTTAAATAGAGGGCTCACAAAACCCTAAAAAATGTAATTCAATAGTCAAAGATCGTATCGTACGATCGCAAGATCATCCAGTATGATGTACAAAAAATTGACCTATTAGTACTGTACGATCACCAATTAGTACTGTATGAATAGTTCAATTGCCTGTTCGCACTGTACGATGTCAAGTTAGTATTGTATAAACAATTCAATGAAAATATAGTATGATCACCAGTTAGTATTGTATGAACAGATCAATTTGCCTATTTGTAATATATGATGTTTAGTTAGTACTATATAAATAGTTCAATAAAAATGCAGTTTGTCCAGGACGAAGGATAGGACGGCCAAACTTCTCTCGGTTGATCATACATTATGATCCAGTTCATATAGTATGATTAAAATATCAAAATAAAGTGGTTTTGATTGACTAATCACAGGATTAAATTAGGTAATATTTTAACCATCGTACAGTACGATCATATTCGTACAATATGATTAGAACAATTTTTAAATTCAATTTTTTGCCTTATTTAATAGACAACGGGCTTTCTAATTATAACATATCATCCAGTATGATGTGGTGATTATACTATATGATTAATTATATTTTAAAAATATTTTTTTAGGAAAATAAAATATTTTAATTAATTTCTATTACACCAAATCATATAGTACGATCTACATCGTATAGTATGATTTACAAAAAAATTAAAATATTTAAAAACATTTTTTGCTCCTCCTGTGAGTGTACATGGTCATCAATCTAACAATAATCATTATAGAACTTGACTCAAGAATTGAAAATTATAGACACATTTAATATAACCAATTCTACACAATCTTGAGTCTTGAATCATTAAAGAACAGTGCATGGTATACCTGAAATATTAGTCAACACATAAAACAATATGCACTACAAACACCAAAAGAAATAAAAGATTAATCAATATTATTTGTTATCATCAAAATCATAAACTCTAAAGCCTGAGTTGCAATAGAAATTACTATTAATTTTTAGAATTTCAGCCACCTCAAATAACCACTTAGACTGAGGTAAGTTGAACAAGTTCCTGGGAGCTTCAATGCATGGTTTGGGATGCCTTGATTCCATTTGAGTTTGAAAATGGCTCAAGGGAACCTTTATTTTGAGGCTTTATTTAGCCCATTTTACTAAACCATGTCAGCCCATGGGATGGGCTATCAATATTTGATGCATGATGTCTGTAGGCTTCTATTTCTTGTATTTACTTGGTTTAATTTCATAATGATAATAAAATGTCTCATTTAAACCAATTTGGATTCACTTGGGTTAGCCTAAATGGATAAACCGAGTGGGCTCAATTGTTGGGCTATCTTGGAAAAACCCTTGTGCACCAAAAGTATTAACTCAAGGGGTTTGGAGGTTTTGAATGCATCTAGGTTAGTTGAATTGAATAAGGAAACATGTATGGTTAGTTTGGCCAAACTAGTTAACATTGTCAACCAAGCTTGGCCAAACCTAGGGATTGACTCCAATGGATTCTAAATGGCTTATATAGTTAGAAGTGGTTTTAGTCCATGTCATGGTCTAATTGGTATGAATTGAATTAATAAGTCATTAAAGTCACTTTAGGGTTCAATGGTGTTCTTGGTCAACCAAGGTCCACCAAGGGTTCAATTTAGTTAAATCATTGATGAGTTAAGGTTTAAGAGGTTTTAGAAGAGTTAGCTTGATTTGGTTTAAAAAGAAATTGGGCCATTTATAGTTAAGGTGACCAATCTTGGTCAATTTAGCTCAATCAAGGGTCTATTTGGGTCTACGCAAGATCGAAGATGATTCTAGGATGTCGAGGGGTCAAACCTAGGACTTAGGTTGATGTTTACAACATGCTTCATACATATGGTAAGGATTTAGGGCTTAAGGATCTCATAGGTTAAACTAAGTCAACCTAGGTAAACCATGGACCTTAATGGGTTCAAATTATTATAATGTTGATTATGAAAATGCTTATGCCTTTTTTAAATGTCAATATAGAGTTTCAAATCAAGATGTCTGTTGAGTGGAATGGATTGTAACTATTTAAAGGTTTGGGAACTATTGTGGAAGCTTTTGGTTTTAAGGTTTGAAAGGGTATGGGGCTTCCAAAATGGGTAGGGAGACACTTAGGACATGCTTAATCAATATGAAAAGGATCAAACACAATTACAGAGGCTTCACCTAGGGTTTTAAGCAAGCTAATATTTCCCTATAAAAGGAAAGATCCAAGGCATTTAGGATTTAGACTTTGAACTACATATTTAAGATGATGAAGGATTTAATATGATTAGAGGATTGAATTGAATTACTAAATTTGAGTTTAATTGAATGTGATTGATGCATTGAATATGATTGATCATGCTTTAATAATTGATGGTTGAATCATGATTGGAAGTTAAATGAATTAACACTATGACTAAACTTAGTAATTAAATTAAGTTTAAATGAAGATTTTAACATTTAATAGAGTTTAATGAATGATTTGAATTATTCATGATTGATAGTGTTTGAAGGATTGGCCTCATAAATAATGTGGTCAACACAAGCTTAATTATGCTGATCCAATGAATATAAAAAAAACTTTCAATTTCTAGGCAACGTGTTAGGTCTCAAGTTAGAGGGCTTTGAGATTGGGTCTCTGCTCCAAGAAACTACTAAAAGCAGTTTTTGAATCCCCTGCCCACGCTTTTTCTGCTCCGGCCATATGACGTTGGAGGAATCCCGGCCGCCTTTAGCTGGTGATTCCTTCAATGTTCATCATGTTCAAACTCTACTGCCAAGGCTTTTCCCATTTAGATGTGGGTTTTTCTCCTCGTGCGTTTGGAGATTCTGAACTTGAATTCAAATCAAGATTTATTCGTCCCCTTTTTATCAAGGAAGGGAACCTTCAATTACCTACTAAGCTACCTGAAGTTATCAGCAAAGGCAAGGGCATTTTGACAGAAAAATCTATTCTGAAGGAGAATAATGAATTTATTGGTGATAAAAATGATGATCTGGATAAATTGATTTTCGTTCAAGAAAAATCTCCTATTCAAGGTCAGGAGTTTTTCAACACGAACAAGGATGAAGATTTGCAGGAAATTTCGGCTGTTCAAGTTGATTCGGATTTACATAAGGTTTGTGTCTGTGATGAGGGAGTTCTTGGTAACTGCTATGTTCAAAAAACTATTTTAGAATCATAGAAGTTGGGATCAACCAATGGTGCTAATAGTGCCTGGATTAAGAAATCCAACATCAAAGTTTCTGAACTTGATCTTGGCAAGGATTTTTTAGAAGATGGCTTTATCGTCAAGCTCCATATTGGAAAAGAATTGGAAATATCTAACAGATTATAGAAATCTCTGGTTCTGAAAATATTTGGAGACAACATCCCATTTCACATCATAAGTACTGAACTAAGGAAGCAATGGGGTACTTTTTGGAAAATTCCATTTAACTATGCTAGGAATGGGATGGATTCTTTGTGCTTTTCAAGAACTTGAAAGCATGGATCTAGTTTTAACTACGGGTCCATGGTATGTGAAGGGAAACATAGTAGGTATGGATAAATGGTCACCAGCTTTCTCACCTGAATCTTTCAAAGGCCTCACTGCTCCAATGTGGATCCGTTTTCTTAATCTCCCATTACAATGTTGGGATGAGATTAATTTTTGCAGGATAGCATCCATGGTAGGAAAACCTTATTTGGTGGATGGAAATATGTTCCAATGGGGAAGGAGAGAATTTGTAAGAGTTTGTGTGCGTGTCAAACTTGAATAAAAACTTCCACTAGGTATATGGGTTGAAGGAAACTTAGGCAAATTCTATCAGAAAACTGAATATGAGAGACTACCGACATTTTGTTTCAGCTGTGGGAAGATTGGTCACTTGGAAATGAATTGCTCCAATGGTGATAGGAATATCAATAATCTGACTGTTACTAATGAAGTCCAGCCCAAGGCAGAGAATTCTGTAGCTGTTAATGAAGGTATGGCAGGCTCTGCAGCAGAATTTGGAGATAAATACGGACCTTGGATTCATGTCAGATATGGGAAAAATTCTTTTATAGATCTTAAACCAAGGCTGGTTAATAAGCAAATGCATAGTAATATTGCTAGCAGAGATGTTGTAGCAGTCCCAAAAGTTGATGTGATTAAAGAATTAATTGATGTTGGTAATCTTGCTCCTAATATAAAGAATCAGAAGTTCTCTAGGAAGGTAATAGCTAATGTTGGGTTGTTTAAAGCCAATATAGAGAGCCAAGGTGTTCAATTGAATAGAGATCTTGATGGCATGGCCAAGGATGAAGAGAGTGGTATTAAGGAATCTATTGATTTTATAGTCACAGATGAAGATATAAATTCGTCCAACAAAATTATTTCAGAACCCATTGCTGATATGGTTCGAAATTCTGTCAATTCTATTATTGTTAAAAATAGATTTGATATTCTAAATTTTATCTGTGGAAGAAGGGGAGATTATTGCTACAGACAAGGATGATGATAATGAAGTTATAAAGTCTAATGTTGGATCAGGATCTGCTAAAGTTTTGATTGATAGTAATGTGGATAAATGCTCATCTGCTAGTAAGAAAAAACCAAAAGGTAATAAGCAACTGAAAAGTTTAGGACCTATTAAATTGGCTACTCGTACTAGAAAATTGGAAGGTGAAATAAAGGTCAAAGTGGGGAACTCCTCCCCTCTTAACCATTAATGGATTCCTTAAATTTTTAGAATTGTAGAGGAGCTAGGAAGAGAAAGGCTTCTCCATATCTAAAGGAGGTGGTGAGGGATTATGATGCATTTTTTGTGGATTTTTTAGAAACAAAGTTGGAGTCCTTTGATAACAGCGATGTTATTTCCTTAATTGGCAATGGGTGGGATTTTCTACATATCCCTTCCATTGGTCTCTTAGGTGGTATTGTAGTTTTATGGAAAAAGAACATTGCTTCCTTCAAGATGCTGGAATTCTCTTCTCAGATTATTATTGGTGAATTGGAAGCCCCTAATAAAGGGAAATGGAGAGTGGCAACCATTTATGGGAGCATAGATGCTTGCAAAAGAAGGAATTTGTGGGAAAATTTTAGTAATTATTCCAAGATTGATGTGCCTTTAATTTTGGGAGGAGACTTCAACTGTTTACTCTCAAGCAATGATAAGAGGGGAGGAAGAAGGTTTTTTCTCTCTTTGGGATCTAAAGAGATGAAACAATTCATAATTTGCAATGATCTTTACAAAGTTGGCTTTGTTGGACCAAGGTTTACTTGGTGTAACAACAAAAATGGTGGTGATCGCATCATTGAAAGGCTGGATAGATGTTTTGTTAATCATGAGGGTTTAAACTTATCTCAACATTTGTTGGTTCAGCATTTGCCTAGAGTGGCCTCAGACCACTGTCCGATCATGATAAAGTTTTTTCAGAATTTTCCTGCGGCTAAGAGAAGTATGAAGTTCGAAGATATTTGGGCATCATTTCCATCTTTTGTTGCATTTGTAAAGAAAGCTTGGAATTTGAATTATCAGGGAAATCCACCTCAAATTATAAATGCTAAACTGAAGAGAACTCTCAGATCCTTGTACTTTTAGAGTAGAGAGAAGCATAAAAGTTTGACAGCTAAAAGAAAAATTAAAGAAGGAAATTCTGGAGATTCAAAATAAAGAAGCAGAGGAAGGAAATCTTACTGCGGAGGAAATTTGGCTTCTCAAGTGCAAGATCAACGAGTTGAATTCAATGTTGGCCCGTCTGAACACGTGGTGGCGTCAACGGGCAAAGGTGAAGTGGACTACTGAAGGTGACTATAATACAAGATTCTTTCAGTCTTATGCCAATGTTAGAAGAAATCAAAATTTTATCATGTGCATCAAGAATAAAGATGGAATTCTGTAGGAAGAGCAAGATAAAATTGAGGAGACTTTGCTGGATTTCTTTAAACATATATGGCGCCAAAGGACATGTTGTTTGGATGGATGGCCAGAGGCTTGGAATTTAATTTTTGAAGAAGACTTCAATCTGCTGAGTAAAGATTTTTTTTTAAAAGAAGTGGAATTGGCGATTGAGAAAACAGGTGGCTTCAGAGCTCCTGGAAGTGATGGAATAACTTACTCTTTTTTCAAGAGTTACTGGAAGATTATCCAGTCTGATTTCTGGAGTGCTCTACAGCATTTTTTTCTTACAACTGACATGAATAAGTCCTGGAAGGAGACACTTATTGTACTAATCCTGAAAGTTAGCAACCCTTCTACTCCCTCAAACTATAGACCAATCAGCTTATCTAACACAATTTAGAAAATAGCAGCTAAAGTCTTGGTAAATATGATGTCTTCCATCATTCCAAAACTCATTTCTAAGGAGCAAGCTGAGTTTATCTTAGGAAGATCCTTATATGATCATGCTCTCTTGGCTCAAGAAATTTTCCACAAGTTCAGGTACTCTAAATCTTGAAAAGGTTTAGTCTCTTTTAAAATAGATATGGAAAAGGCTTATGATTCCATGGATTGGCAAACTTTGAATAAAGTTTTAAATACTTGTGGTTTTCCTACTTGCTTCTCTAATTTGATTATGAAATGCGTTTGTGATCCTTGCTTCACTTTATTAATTAATGTCAATCAAACTACTCGAATTGAAGCTAGACGCGGGTTCAAACAAGGTTGTCCCTTGTCTCCATTCCTTTACATTCTATGTTCTCAATTATTGTCCAATGTTCTTAAGAGGACTGACGACATTGGTATTCAAGTTAGCTCCCATGGGCCTAAGATATCTCTTCTGCTCTATGCAGATGACATCTTAATTTTTTTTGAAGCCAATAAGAAGAATGTTAAGGAGATTAAATCTATTCTAAATAGATTATGTTGTTAGACGGGTCAATTGATCAATAAAGATAAATTTGTTATCTTGTTTGGTAGGTCAGTAAAGAGAAGAACGAAGAGAGCAATATCTCATATTATGGGATTTAAGGTAGTTAATGAATTTAACTACCTTGGAACAAAGATTGCATTGAGAGGATTGGTGAATTTGGATTTCCAATTCATTATTGATAAACTGCTGAAGATGTTAAACACTTGGGGTAGCAAATATATCTCTTTGGCGGGTAGAATCACTCTGGTTAAATCGGTACTGCTCTCTTACCCAACCTTCCATTCTACTCTTTCTTTAATTCCAAAGAGTTTATTATATGAGATAGAGAAGCATTGTAGAAGTTTTTTATGGAATAAAAGTGATGGAGGATATGGTCTTCATTATGTGGATTTGAACCCTATGTGTCAGCCGATCAATATGGGTGGTTGTGGCTTACCTTCATGTTCAAAAATGATTAGTCCGCTAAGAGCTAAATTAGCTTGGAATTACATTCAAAATAAAGATTCTTTGCTTCATAGTATTCTTTATCTGAAGTATGGTGACTTTTGGATCTATAATGGTGGTAGGAAAAATTACTCGCCAGCTTGGAAATTTATTTTGGATGGTTGGAAAGTTCTTAAACCCGCTGTCAGGTGGATCATTGCTACAAGTGATTCTATTGATATCTATGATGATATCTAGATAATGGATAAAGAGATTAATAAGTGGCCAACTTTCATTGTTCCAAAAGAAATTGATGAACACAATGCAACAGTTAATAAGCTCATCTCTGAAGGGAGTTGGAATACTCTTGAGCTGGAAAGAAGATGCAGTAGTGACCTTGTGAAGTTTATTTGTAACATCAAAATCTATTTTGAACTGATAGAGGATCGGATTGAGTTGGTTAAAAATGTTTCTGGAAAATCCATATCTTCCTTAGCTTCTTTGGCAATGGTAGACTCTACCCCGATTCATGTTTACTGGAAATGGATTAGAAAAACTAAACTCGATGCTAGAGTTGAAAATTTTTTGTGGAGGATGTTTAATAACTCTATACCAACTTTCAAATATCTTTCCTATAGAAGATTGCAAACTGGAAGTCTCTATCCTAGAGGCTGTAATGAAGATGAAGATTTACATCATATCTCTAACAGCTGCATTAAGATTAATAAAGTATTCGGTAATTTAAATAATTGGGGATTTGATATTAAGAGTTGTCAATCTTTCAAAGATAGATGTAATTGACTGGAGAAATAGAGCTTTTTCATTATCAATCTTTTTTGTAACACAGTTTATCTCTTTTGGAATGATAGGTGCGGACTGGTATATGATAAAACAGAGAAAAGCTTCATGTTTATTGCAATTGAAGCAATTGGGTATGCTGCTACTTCTTTAAGCTATAATCCTCAAAATTCAGGCCGGTTGGGTGTCAATCAACAAGTAATGTTGGATAATTCTTGGCATCCTCCTCCACCCGATTGGATTAAATTCAATCTAGATGCTTCTTTGCTTTGCTCTTACAAAGGAGGCGTAGGAGGTGTGTGCCGAGATCATAAAGGCAGATTGTTGTTAGCCTTTGGGAAATCGTGTGTTCATTGGGACATAGCTCAATTGGAGTTATTAGCCATCACAACTATCAATGAATTAATCAAAAAGTGGATGCTTGGGTATAAAGGTATTATCATCGAAGGGGATAATATCAACATCATTAATTTCATCCATAAGAAGATCAAAGCTGGATCGCAAGGTACGGAAGATTTTTCTTTTACTAAAAGCTTTAACTATATCATTTGTAATTGGATTAGTCGTGATAGTAATAAGTTAGCGGATCTTTGTGCTAACTATGCTACTTTTCTTATTTTGTTTGGGAAGATGTAAACTTGAATAAGATTCCTCCTACATTTCTTAAAATGTTAAATGAGGAATTAGTAGGATGCTTTCTCTAGTTCTTTTTTGATAAAATTGCATTTTATTCTTTCTTCAAAAAAAAATAATTAATATAAATCCTTCTATGGACCCCAAATCCTTTCCCACGCAATCATAGCCACTAGTCCTGCCTTAGGTGGCTAGAATTTTTTAAAAAAATGACTAGTTAAATCTTGGTTCAATTATAACTTCTAGTTCAATCCATCACATGCCTCCAATCTCCTATTAGTACATACTTAAGCCTCACTAGACCATCACTTACTGGCCTAACGACTTAGTATGACATCCACTGGTCTAATTGTTTACTAAATGCATTTTCAAAAATCCTATGAATACTCTAAATTTTCTAGAAGCATGGATCTCGATCTTGATTTCTAGAGCTTTAAAGAGGATTCCTAAGTTAATCCCTTAGTTTCCCCATCCCTTTAATAACCTCTATAATCAAATTCAAATGATCTCTAATACCCCTCTTCGATAAAATTCCAAACTATGACATATTACTTCTTTTCTCTAACTGTCCGAAGGAGATCAATCTGCTATAGTGAATCAAAGCTAAAATAATCAAAAGCCCCATCAAAAACTCTCTTATCTAAGGTATTCTTGAACTTGAGTTAATTTTAGGGGTGGTTTGGTCAATTAAAAAGGAAATCTTCAATCCATCATAATCAAGCCATTGGATTAAAGTTTCCCTATCCTTAGATCCTCCTGGATCAATTTGATCAAGTTTTATGGAATAGATCTTATGGATCATGCAAAAATAGTTCTGACATTGATAAAATAAGTTGGAGGTTGAAGATGAAATCACATTCATCCATCTCATTTAAAATCACTAGACAAATGTGATTCTATCATAACAAATCCTGTAGTCTAATCTAATTATCTTGAGCAGTATGAACTCAAACATTTTATCTTGGATTGGATTGTTAAGATCATTGTCATAGTATCACTTGGGCCCACTATAGTTTAAGTGATGAATAAGGCTATGTCATATGTGAAAGTGCAAGTTGACTAAGTAAATAACATTGATTTAATGGATTAATTTTTTGTTTTTTTAAGCTAAACATCATTTAAGATTTAATTAAGGGATTAACCATCATAAAAAAGAATTAAAACTAGCCAAAATATCCTATTTATGTTTACTATTTATTGTACTTATAAAATATTTATTAAAATATGATTTGAATGTGTACTTCTTGTGGACATTGGATTCCTCTATAACAAGCAATTAATGTGTAGTTTATGTGGACATTAGATTCCTTAGATGGAATGTGACATTCATAGCATAGGATCCTTATAACGTCTCATTTCATGTAGCTTGCAAAAGCCTATCTCATTAGTTGACCTATAAAGTTGTAAGGTCAAATCAAGTCCTAATGTGTTATATGACTGCAAGTTATGATTCAATATATTTTATCTCTACTAATTAAATGGTATGAAGAAGACACATGAAGTATAGTTGAGTTATTACTTGAGTTATTCATAATATTTTGATCATGTATGGAGAAGCTTAAAGGCATCCCCAATAAAGAAAGGTTTGGTGATGCAAGCCAAAGAATACATGGTTGTATAGCAGGAGCAGGTGACACTCCATTAGAGTAGAAGATGAATAAGAATGAGATATATAGGTGTTGCATACATGAGTGATCAAAAGACGAGGATGATTGCCTTCGAAATATGCATGTTAGGTTATTAGGGTAAAACTTAACAGGACAAAAGATTTCTTAAATGCCACTGAATGGAAATCTCTTGAAATTAGGTTCCAAGAAGAGAATGGTCACCTTATAAGCCCTCATTTCTTATAAAATTAGTATCATGAGATGAAATTCCATAGATATGGTGGTCGATCCCCGCCAGATATTGACTATAACCAACTTAACATTGAGAATATCATTTTATATAATGGTTAGTGTTCGGGGTTTGCCTAGTTCATTCTAGATTTCTATAAAGATTGGATGAATGGGTTATTACCTGATGGTAACCCTAGACAGTTCTTCAATGTTAAGGGCAGGCAAGACCTGCAATATGAGTTCGAGTTCCATCTGAAATGTTTTTTAACTCAGACATAGCTCCAATCGCATTTGCATATGCTGCTTAGGAATTACAAAATCTATGTCTTTGTCTAAAATTAGTATGAAGCATGTCTATGTATTTTATGTTGTTATGGTTATGTATGTTAAACTTCATTAAGTGTGTTAGATTTCTAAAATCCATATTGTTATAGAAGTTTTTTAATATTTACAGATGTGTATGTTTGTGTATACTAAAAATTTAGTAAAGTTTTAATTTAACATGTTATTCATCTACTAAAGTGAAACTACATCATTTCAAAGAAATTAAATTCATAAAGGCAACATCATATAGAATACAAATAGAACATCAACTAGTTTGTCTTAATGATAATAGCATAATGAAATACATAAAATCAACATCAAAATAAAACTAAAGAATGAAAAGATACAAGGTACAAAACACTAATGTCTCCTCTTATGACGATGTGGCATTACATCAATGCCTGGAGTGAACTTTTATGATGCTCGTACTAGCCTGGTATGTAGATGACGCAACTCTTGAACACTGAATCAGGATGAGTAATCAGGGGCTCATCTAAGGAAGAAGGAACGAACTGAGGTGATAACATATAAAGAAATTTAAATTAAAATAAAATTAAATAATAAAATAAATTTATGTTACTAAAATAACTTAAAATAATTTTCATAAATAAATAAATAAAATATAATTAATTAATAAATGAAAAAATTAATCAATAAAATAACTAAAAAATATACATAAATTAATTAAATGTATTCAACTTAAATTAATAAAATAAATTAATTAAAAATTAAATAAATAAATAATAATAATTTAATTTAAATTAATCAAAATAACAAATCAAATTTAATGCAATCAAATTAAATAATCCATGTTAAATAAATTCAATTAAATTATTCAATATTAAATAATTAAAACAAACATGATGATTTTACATGTTTGCTTTATTCTTTGGAATAAAATAAATGCATTCATTTAGAAAGTTGGGACTTGTTTATTAATAACTTCCATGTATATTGAAGTTAATAATTAACATGGTTTTGTAAAAGCTAAAGTTAACAAAAAATATTAAATAGAAATGAGGCTTCCTGTATTTTCTTTATTCTTTGGATTGAAATAATATTTTTTTTTCATTTAGGAGCATAAGAATTGTTGATTGATGACTTCAATGTATATTAAAGTTATTGAATACCAAGGTTCTTCAACACTTAAAGTATCTAACATGAGCAAATAAAAAGTTGTCAATTAATAATAAATCAATAAAACTTAAATTTAAATAAAATTCTTTGTCCTACAACAAATAAATTTAACTTATAAATAACTCAATCACTAATCCATTTGGAATATAACTAAACAGCACTGCTTTGCACACACATAAAATTTCTTTATAGGACAATCAACTCTAATCTAGCCTTGGAATGGTGTGTTTACTTTCCTACACTTGATTATCATGGTTTGATATTATTCCGATTGATGTGTAATAATGTGAATTTTTACTTTTCATTAAAATGTATTTATGGCATGTGGATGATGTAGACACATACACACACACAAATATATATATATATATATATATACTTTTTATATAGTAGCCCTGCAAGAGTAGAGACTTTTTCTTTTTAAATATAAATGTAAATTTGTATAGAGTTGTAAATATAAAGAGTTGTAAAAGTTTAAATTTAGCTTCTTATCACATAGTGTAGGAGTGTAAAACATTATGCTCTCTTTAAATATCATATATTTTAGAATTCTATAAATTACTTTTCATACCTGATGCCTGGAGCCTGAAGACCTAAAATAAGCAATTGTATTTTCTATAGACTTGCATTATGTAGTTTAATTATTTTCATAATTAATGCGTAGACCCCTCTGACGGTTTCCCCTAAAAAATGAAAAATAAATAATACTAATAATAATAATAATAGACATACATTATGTAAAGGTATAGAAATCTAATCTTATACTCGGTGGAGCTTGGCCACCATTATATTATTGTAGGACTTGGTTTATATATTATATAACACTTTTCATGGAATTTAGTTTACCTTCTTTGCCTGATTGATGTGTATATGATTTATGAGTAGAAATTATATGTTTTTCCTAGGTTTAGTAGTGGTGCATATGCTTTTACTTGGATGTATATATTATACTCCTAGGACTCTATGGTCTTTATACTTTAAAGAAAAAAGACTTTACTTTCTTGTATCCATAGCATGCATTTTACTTTTTACCTGCTACATACACAAACAAATGAACACAAACCAAAGACAAGCTAGGGGCAGTCTAAGTGACAAGGTTGAGCTCCCAAGAGGTTTAAGGTTGTTAAGCTTATTTTTTTCTTAGAAAGTTGATCATGTACTTTGCATTAGTCGCATATAAAAATTTTAGAAGTTAGGGTAATTTTCATTTAAAATTGCATTAGTTAAATGCAATTGAACCCTTGGCATATTCAAAATCTTGATTTAAATTTTTAACATTAAACCTTAAATCTTATATAAGTAAGAGCTTATTATCTTGCATTTATTAAACTCAAAATCATATTTTTATAAAAGTACCTTGTTGGTTTGTTAGCTATCCACTGTATGTAGATGTAATTCTAGTTTGCACAATTAGCACAAGTCATGAAGTTCCTTTCTAGAGTTTATTCCTACTTGTTTAATAATTTTTTTATTTAAACTAAAAATTCAATCTTGATCTTAATTTGTAAAATCCAACTATATTATTTATTGGAGTGTTTCAAGGTATCCAGGAATCAAAGGCACTCTCTAGATTTCCTACTATGCATGTGAAAATAAGTATTCAATTTTGATTCATTCGCTATATGTAAAATCATAATTAAGATCCTTTCTTGCAACCTTTGTAAATCAATAAAGATTTAGCCACCACTTTAATCTAGCATTTTGTTAGGAGCCTATCCTAAGATGAAATTACCATAAAATGTTTCCTTTATGGGGAACATAGAACCTTAGTAAAAAAAACTTTACCATAGTTCTCTTAAGTAGGGAAAAATCTCTCATAGTAGAAAAATCTTTATCCTAGCTTATTTTCATTCTGAAAAAATCATAGTTGAAGGTCATTTTATCTTTCAAGAAATAAACAAGTTCTCTATGCTGCATTTGATTATGAAAATAATAGAATTCATTTGCATTCTTAAATCGGTATTAAATCACCATTTATACCATTCAAGATGGTATATTTTTAGCTATGTGGATTTGATAATATGAATATAAATCAAGATATAGTGGCGATATATTTTTCCCAAAAAATGTTGTTGTCCTTAGACAAAAAAATCTTTGAGAGGAGTATGGAGGTCAACAAGACAAAGATCAAAAAGATTAAGAATTTTCCACCTCCTACATTGATTAAGGGAGTCCATGGTTTTTTAGCTCATGCATGATTTCATAGGTGTTTTATTAAAGAATTTCTAAATAACTAAATTGCTATGTCATTTGCTTGAAAAGATATACCCTTTTATTTTAACTCTAATTGTTTAGCTGTTTTAAAAACTTAAGAATTGCTTAGTTACTACACCTATCATTACTTCACAATAACGACACTTAATTTTTAATTGATGAATTAGTGTGTTCTTGTGTGTGTGTGGGGGGGGGGGGGGGGGGGGGGGGGGGGGGGGGGGGGGGGGGGGGGGCATGGAGGGGCTAATGTGTTAATTAAGAAAAAAATTACATAGTCCTTAAAAGGGACCTCAATATTTTTAATGCTTAGAAGAGAAACAAAATATGCAAAAGAAAATCTAAAATTCTAAGGTCCCTACTAAGCACAATTACAAAAAAAAAAAAAGAATAATCTAGGTTGCAAGAAGCCAAAAACCAAAAAATAGGAAGATCAAAAGAATGTCTGTCAGCATAGCTTCCAAAACAAGATACACCACAAACCCAAATTGAAGCACACATTTCTTGAAATGGAAAACCAGCAAAAAAATGCTTAGGAGAAAAGAAATATATAATTCAAATTTTAAACCTATAGAAACCTTAAATATTCATGCTGGTCAAGCCAACTGCGTTTAAACTCATGAAAAAAATCAAAATGAGGAAGTTAAAATCGAAAGAAACATCAGTAATGACCTTCAATTTAGAAGTAAATAAAAAACTCACAAAATGATTACAAGTGCACAATGCAAGAGCTAAGCCGAAGGTAATAACATAATTATAGCCAAACCAAAAAGCAACCCATGCATAAACATTAAGGCCAACCAAAATTAAAGAAAGCATAACCACAAGCCTCAAAATTTTACAGATAATGCACAGAGATAAATATAGCATCTCAGTAAAAGAAGAACATAAGAATAAGAAGCTCTTTATCACTTAAGATAACAGTCACTAGAAGCCAACCCAGCCGGTCAGAAATTAAAGCCTTGAAACACAACAAACAAAAAAACTGAATCCACCAATAACTCCAATCAAAAACATCCCATCATAAGAAAAGGGAACAAGGGAAATAGAATCAAAATAAAAATCATAATAGATAATTAACATTTAGACCAACACATCAAAATTAGAAAGAAGAAGGCCACTAACATAAATCCAACACCTATAGAGGAAAAATCCATAAATAGAGAACCAAGAAACCAGCTAATAGATAGGCTAATTAAGCTCTGGAGAATAATATTTGAATTTTGATCTTGAATTAAAACCAAAAGCCACTCTAATCTAATCCCAAACCCACCCAAGTAAAGAAAAAAGCTGCATAGGAAAGGAAGGGAACAAACAAAGGAGCAATAGGATTTAAAAATCATAATTGACAAAAAACATGAATCCTAACCAAATTGCCAATAGAGAGACACAAAAACAATAATCAGAGAGGGAAAATAAAGCAACTAAATTCCAAGAAAAAACCAAAAACTTTATGGCCACTATGTAGGGCAACCAATAAGACCTTTTATAGAACCAACTAAACCTGTAAGGCCACTAAAAGTAGTCGAACAAGGTAAATCAAGCCTAAATAAAGCCATAGTAGACTAACCCAGAACCAGCCATAAAAGGAATAGATGAGTAGCTTCTCAGGTTTAAATCAGTAAAATAAATGGTATAATCATATATTATAAATGGCCTAGCGGAAAAGAGAAAGAAGCAACAAAGGGACTCAACACCAAATTGCTCATCACTAAAAAGAAGAAAATTCAAATCCCTAGGCCACCTAAACCAACTAACCAAAGACGGGCATAAATAAATAGCACTGCCAGAAATAGAAACACAAGAGAAAGAAATCCTAAACACCAATAACTATGGTAAAAATCCTTCAAAAGTAATACTAAGAACAACCAAGTAGAGTACACCCAACCAAAAATAAAGGAGCTACATAAATAACATAACTCCAACAGCCAAGTGATAGAACCAAATCAATATGAAAATAACATGAACAAAGCAGCAACACCCAAGCCAAAAGGAAAACTAAGATCTAACGTAAAGTAAACCAATTTTATCCAAAGTAATGAGCCCTTTCAATGCAATAGGTAAATTATTATAAGAGAAATCATGAAACTAATCCAGATGAAAAACATGATTTGTAAGCCAATCAGCATAAGTATTTTCTTCCCTAAGGACATGGGTGATGGAATAATTTAAATGGGTTAATAACTATTTAATTTCCCTAATGAGATAAAACAAATTAGAATTACAAATAATATCAACTCAATCTTTTAAACAATAAAAATTTTAAGAAGCGTCCACTTCAATCCAAAAATTAGTGATGTTAAGAGAAATACATAATTTCAAGCAACGTAAGATAACAACCAATTCAGCAAAGATAATAGAGCACTTGGCTATAGGGCCATGCATAAGCATTAACAATATTACTAAGAGCTTCCCTTATAATACAATGACAACCATAGACAAATTCTTTAATCAACCCATTAACATTAAGTTTAAATGTATTTTTAGGGGGATTAATCCAAAAAACAAATTTAGGCTCAATATGAAGGCGATTAATTTGTTAAGGAATGCCAAAATAATGAGCCACATAGTAGAAATCCTTGAAATTTTTAGAGCACAACAAGTTAGCAGAAAAAAGTTTCAAATTTTTGTCTTTGACATTACTAATGATGTGATGATGGTTCATGGGGGTATTGTTAAAATGAGAGTTATTTCTAGTAAGTCACAGAAACCACAAAATAAGAGAAGGAATCAAATTCCTAATATGACCTCTAGCATTAACAAACCAAATGTTATGCCTTTCATAGATGGAAATATTGGCCATAAGAAAGTTAAATCAAAAGATATCCTCAAAAATATCCATGTTTTGGTAGAAATTGGACTAGAAATAATCAAATGATGCATATTCTCCACATAATAGCAACATTGAAACTTAGAGGAAAAAATAAAATTATCATCAGAAGGAATGTGATTATGCAAAATTCTCCAAATAAAGGTAGCAATAGTGGAAGGAATACTTTTGTAACAAATCATTGAAAAAACTTTTTTAATACCAATTTTTTATTCTAAAGCATTCCAAGCATCCTTCAGATTGAAGTCCCCATTTTTAGAAAGGTTACAAAGTAAAACAATCTTCACCCTTAATATTAATAAAAAGTTGTAAAAATTGTCTAATAAGAAAGACTTCAACAAGTTTATTGTAATCCTAACTATTCTTAAAAATAAAAGAATTAACCTTAATAGCAATAGTAGAGAAAGTATTTAGGAGAGAATCAATAGAATGCATGCCTAACCAATGATCTAGACAAAACAAAATGTTAGCACCACCAAGACCCCATTGGATATGGGGCTCAGCTTCCCATTTAATATTGCAGAGCCTCTTCCAAACTCTAGAGTCATCCTTATTATAGAAGCATATAGTGGGATGCTTACCAACATAATACTTGGCATTCATAAATTTAGCCCAAAGAAAAATTTTACCCTGAAAGTTAAACCATAACTTCATAGAGAATGCATGGGAAAGATCAAACACAATTTTACCCCAAATCACCTTCCTCCAGAACACCACAGCAGTTGCTTCAAGAAGACCATAAAATTTTACCATTGCGGCTGATGACTTTCAAAAAACAATTATTAAAAATATTTTCAAGCCTATTACACACAGCATGCATAGGTTATAAAGATTGAAAATATAAACAAAAAAGAATACATAAAACTTTTGATAAGAATCAATCTCCCACAAAAGGTTAAGAAATTAAAATCCCAAGAATTAAGACTATTTGCACAGAAATAAGAAGATCATCAAAACAAAAAGACTTCTTATGATATTTGTAAATGGGAACCCCAAGATACTTAATAGGAAGATATTTTTGCACAAAATTAGTGATATATTTGATATAAAAAATATGGTCATAAGAAATTTTGGTAAAGGTAATAAAGCAACTCTTGCTTTTATTAAGGGAAAGGCCACTAGAAACTTCAAAGCTATGCAAAAATCTCATAAGCAAATTAATTATATTAAGAGAGGCATTGGAACAAATAATAAAATCATCAGCAAAACATAAGTGAGGTATAGGAAATTCACCCATAAATCTATAATAGAGATTAGGATGACTTTCAAAAAGAGTAACCTTTAGATAAATATTTTGTAGCAAAAATAAAAAGGGCAGGGGAGATAGGATCACCTTTTCTTAAACCTTGAGCTAATTTAAAAAAAAATCATTAATTCTACCATTAACAATCACTAAGAAAAAAGGACCATTAATGCAATTTTTAACAAGATTAATAAAAAGTTGATTGAATCCAAAAAAATGAAGAATGTCATAGTGAAATTTCTATTTGATTTTATGATAGGCTTTGGCAATGCTAGCTTTAGCACAATGTTACTATCTCTAACCTTAATATTTAGAACAGCAAGGATCTATTGGCAACTAAAATGTTGGATAATTATTGGATCTATGAATAATTGCTAGATCTATCAACCTTCTACCTTTCTCGTTATTTGTGCTTCTTATATTTTGGACTTCATCTATTTTTGCAAAGTGTTCTTAGTACAGGTATTCGTGGTGATGACATTGTTGAGTCCAGTAATTAGGTTGTTAAGCCTAAGTAAATGTCCCACGGCTACCAAGAGGGGGGTGAATTGGTAGTTTAAAAAATTTTAAACCCTCTTTAAAGATTAAGTTGAACCGAAATAAAATTTTCTTTTAAAGTTTGTAGAAAAATATTTTTCAACCACAGAGTTGTTAAAACTGAAATTTAAAGTGCGAAAATGTAAAAACAATAAATTAAATGACACCAGATTTATAGTGGTTTGGTCTATAACCAGAACTACATCCACTCCTCAGAGGCATCCTCTGAGTATTGCACTAAAACCAATAGTGACTCTCCTTTAGCACCCACAGCAAGGTGGAGAAGCCTTTACAACACACTCTTTCACCACTACCCGGTGCGGTAGAAAACCGTCGTCCTTTTACACAATCCACAGTGCTGGCAGAGAACCGTCGTCCTTTTACACTCTCCTAGTGTGGGCAGAGAACCCTACGGCTGTTTACACTCTCCAGGTGTAGGCAGAGAACCTCTCCGCTGTTCACACTCTCCAAGTGTAGGCAGAGAACCCTTCGGCTGTTCACACTCTCCAAGTGTCGGCAGAGAACCAGATCTCCTTGACTAATCTTCTCACAAGAATCTAGAAGGAAGAAGGAAAAGAGTGAAGTAATCCAAATTCACAAGTAGAGACTCTTACCTTTGTAATCCATGTGAAGCCTTCTCGCTCCAGTGGTAGGAATCCTCCTTTGAATGCTCTCTTCCACTCTCTCCTTGGCTATTCTCTCAAGAGGCACGAAGATCAAAAGACAAAAACATCGGGTGGCAGTCTAATTTGGACTATTTATATAAAAGACAAGAAAAACCGTCCAAAAACTGCAAGTTTCCAATTCTGTACGTCCTATCAGTGGATCGTCCTATACGATCTTGGATCATCCGGGATGATTTTACTTAAACGATCTGAAACGACCCTATTTGAATATGTGTACGAAATGTCTTCGTACAGATGATCGTTCTGTACGAACTAGGTTCGTCTAGTACGAACGGTTATTATAAGGTCGGTTCTAGAAACTGCTGAAAACTGTTATAAGTCGGTTAATCATTTGGACGAGAATATGTTCGTCTGGACAAAAATTTTCCAGAGACCCGATCATCCTGGACGATTATTTATTTCGTCTGGATGAAAATATTTCATAGGACCAATCACCACGGATGATAATTTATTTTCGTATGGACGAAAATTTTCCAGAGACCTGATCGTCCGGTACGATATTTAATTTCGTCTGGACAAAAATTTTCCAGAGGACCGGTCACCTCGTACGATAATAAAATTTCGTCTGGACGCAAATTTTACAGAGAACCAATCATCCGGGACGACAATTTATTTTGTCCTGGACGAATAGGACTTAGAAAAAATTTTTTCGAGCAAGTTCTTATTCGTTCCATGTGCTCTGTAGGAGATAACTGATGGATCATCCAGTACGATAAAATATCGTCTTGTACGATCAGTATAAAATTTTATGATATCCTTATGTGTGTGTGTATGTTTTTTATTCACTCAATTATAATCACTCCCTTTCAAAATTAATTCAAAGAAAAAAATGTAAACTTCAAATTAACAAAATATCTTATGTTGAATTTGATTTGAAGTTATCGTAGTCTGGAGTCTGATTTTCCTGAAATGTTAGTACACAGAAGAGCAAATGCAAATCTTCTAAAATTGTTAGGAGATAACTACACATATTAACAATAATGTTTGGGATCATCAAAACTACATAAGTTGCAAAAATGTAAAGCATTCAAATAGCAATTATTCTAACAATCTCCCCCTTTTTGATGATGGCAAAACAATTATTATTTGTATGGTTTCAAGTTAAACAAATCTCCTATTTCCTAAACTCCCCCTGAATTGATAAGTACATTAAAATAAGGAGGCATAAAGAACAATATTTTTGTTTTTCAAAAATTTTAACACAAACAACTACAAAGTCAAAAACTTGCAAACAGAATAATCAAAACAGAAAACACAATAATTCAGAAAACACAATAATTTCTCCCCCTTTTTGACAGCAATAAAAAGTGAAGAAGAAATAGACAAGAGATGTAATTAATTATATGAAATTCATTTTAAAATTTAATTTAAATGGTGATTGACATAGGGTATGCAATTTTAAACTAAAAATATTAGGTCAATCATAGAAATTCATAAAATTTAAGAAGTGATATAACATTGTAAGTAAGAAGAATTTATCAAAGACATGATTCAATTTAGACATTTGACTATAGAAAATCATTACAAGAGAGATGTATAAAAATTCTATATTTCAAAGTTCAATAGAATATAAATGAACATAAGAACAATTTGAATTAAGAGATTGAACGAATTTGGAAAGAAGAGAATTACCACATGTGGCACTTTGCGCATCTTTTTCAAAATTTTGGCGCACATTTTTGTGCATTTTTTTTTTGGTTGGGCTTATTTTGTGCTTCTTTTTCACTTTGCAAATCTTTGCGAATTCCTTTTGATTTTTGTACATTTTGTACAATGTTCAAGAGTAATTGAGAACAAATTCTTTCCAAAATCTATAATCTAAAATTTCAAATATTTCTAAGTGCATAAATATCACTTGAGCATAGAAATACAAAATAAGAAAACATCTAAATTGCAATAGTAATATTAACTTTTATGTAGTCTAAATGAATAGACATGAATTTAAAAGTTCTAATTACAACAAGTTATAAACAACTTATAAATTTAGAAAGACTAGATTTTCTAATATAGATAATCTCAAATTACAATCTAATTTAAGCACTATGAAGATTAAATAATACTAATGAAATTCATAAACATTAACCACATTTTAAAAACAAATCAAATTTGAAAAAACAGAACAACTTCCATTGATATTAATGAACGGATTACATAATATCAAAAAAACAAGAAGAAAATACATTGAACTTAAAAAGAAAAACCAACATAAACACAAACACTTAACAGTTAAACAGACACAATAAAAACATACAGAAAATCATCTCTACTGTTCTGGAGGAGGAGGAGGAATGCTGCCAAAAAGGTTGAAGTAGGAGGCCATCAACATTACATTGGTATTAATTTTATGTACTTCATTTCTAATATTACCAATGTCTTGTTGCTGCTACGTAAGTTGAGCATCAAATTGATCTCATTTTAATGTCTCTTGAAAACCGTCCCCTACAATGAACCGACACCTGTTCGTCTGGATGAACGAAATATTCGTACAGACGAAGTCCATAATAATAACTATCTTATCCACTCAACCGCTCCATTCAATCGTCCCGACGTTTGAGAAAAAAAAATTTCGTCCTGGACGATCGTCCGATCGTACAGACGATCTAATTAAAAAACTGCTCTCAAAACGGTTAAAATGCGCGCAAACTGTTCTTTCACATATCGTCCCGTACGAAACCAGATTCGTCCCGGACGATTTCCTCCAAAAATTTTAATTTCGATTTTTAAATTAAGAAAATCAAATTAAATATTCAAAAACACAGAAAACATAAAACAAAACCATAGACCCAAAAATAATTCATTCAAAACACACAAAATTTCACAAAATCAAAAACAAAACACAACAAATATCAATGTTGCAAAGACATTTTGTTTAAGCATTCAAATCAATAACACCAAGCCTTGTTCTTAAAGTACTGAAAGTATCAAAGGCTAAAGGTTTTGTAAAAATGTCTGCAAGTTGATTTTCAGTTGAAACATGTATGAGTTCAATTTCTCCTTTGGATACATGATCCCTTATGAAATGATGCCTTATATCAATATGTTTGGTTCTAGAATGTTGAATAGGATTTTTGGAAATGCAAATAGCACTAGTATTGCCACAATAAATTGGAATAGTGCCTATAATTAATCCTAAATCAATCAACTGTTGTTTTAACCAAAGTACTTGTGCCACACAACTTCCTAATGCAATGTATTCTGCTTCTGCAGTAGATAATGCCACTGAATTTTGTTTTCTACTAGACCATGAAACTAATTAATTTCCAATGAATTGACATGTTCCATAAGTGCTTTTCTTATCCACTATACAGCCTGCAAAGTAAGAATCTGAGTAACCAATAATTTCAAATGAAGAGCTAAACTTAGGATACCAAATTCCTAAGTTTTGAGTTCCTAGTAGATATCTTAAAATCCTTTTCACTGCTGTCAGATGTGATTCTTTTGGATCTGATTGAAATCTAGCACATAAGCAAACACTGAACATAATATCTGGTCGGCTAGCAGTCAAGTAAAGTAAAGATCCAATTATCCCTCTAAATTTCTTTTGATCAACAGATTTTCCCTTAAGATTCTTATCCAACTGAACTGAGGAACTCATTGGTGTACTAACAGGTTTAGCATTATCCATTTCATATTTTTTGAGGATGTCCTTAATATATTTAGTTTGACTAAGAAAAGTACCTTCCTCAAGTTGCTTAATGCTAAAACCTAGAAAGTAGTTTAAATCTCCCATTAGACTCATTTTAAATTTACTACACATTATTTTAGAAAAATCATCACAAAGATGTTTATTTGAAGATCCAAAGATGATATCATCCACATAAATTTGAACAATAAGTATATCCTTTCAAATTTTTCTTAAAAAGAGAGTTGTATCCACACTTCCTTTTTCAAACGATCTTTCAAGTAGGAAGGTGCTCAACCTCTCATACCAAGCCCTAGGTGCCTGTTTCAATCCATATAATGCCTTTTTTAATTTGAAAATATGATTTAGAAATTTAGAATTTTCAAAACCTGGAGGTTGTTCTACAAAAACATCTTCCTCAATTACCCCATTTAAAAAGACACTTTTGACATCCATTTGAAACAACTTAAAACCTTTAAAGCAGGCAAAGGCTAGTAAAACCCTAATTTCTTTAAGTCTAGCTACAGGGGCAAAAGTTTCCTCAAAATCAATTCCTTCAATTTGATTATACCCCTTAGCTACTAATCTAGCCTTATTTCTAATGACTACTCCTGAGTCATTCATTTTATTTTTGAACACCCACTTGGTTCCAACAACACTTTGATCTTTTGGCCTTGTAGTTAGTTCCCAAACTTTATTTCTTACAAATTGATTTAACTCTTCTTGCATGGCCAATATCCAAAATTCATCAGAAAGTGCTTGATCAATGTTAGTGGGTTCAATAGTTGAAATAAAGGCTGAATGATTGACTTCCTTGTTTAATCCACGCCTAGTTCTAACACCCTCACTTGGTTCACCTATAATCAATTCCTTTGGGTGGTTTTTAGAAAATCTCAAATCTCTAGGCAAAGGGTCTTCTCTTTCTAAATTTTCTTCCACATTTTCTTCCAAATTTAATCTATCAATCTTTTGGGAGTTTTCTTCAATTTCTTCTTCAACAACATTTGGCTCTTCCATGTTTCCATTTTCATCAAATACAACATGTGTGGTTTCTTCAATGACTAAAGTTCTTTTGTTGAATACTCTATAAGATTTTCCAACACTTGAATATCCAACAAAAATTCCTTCATCTGATTTTGGATCAAATTTTTCTAAGGCAGATTTTCCATTATTATGTATGAACACCTTGCAACCAAATACATGCAAATGAGACAAATTTGGTGTTCTACCTTTTAGTAACTCATAGGGTGTTTTATTCAAATTTGATCTCACATTCACCCTATTCAGAACATAGCATGCAGTGCTAACCGCCTCAGCCCAAAAATATTTAGGAAGCAAGTATTCTGCTAACATTGCTCGAGCGGCTTCTATTAATGTTCTGTTCTTTCTTTCAACTACCCCATTTTTTTGAGGAGTTCTAGGTGCAGAAAAATTGTGATCAATCCCTTTTTCTTTACAGAAATTTTCAAATCTTTCATTTTCAAATTCTCCTCCATGATCACTTTGTATAGAAATTATTTCACATCCTAGTTTTCTTTGTATCCAAGTTGAAAAATTTCTGAATTCCTCAAATGATTCACTCTTATGAAAAAGAAATTTAACCCAGGTGAATCTTGAAAAATCATCTACTATAACAAATCCATATACCTTTCCTCCTAGACTTACAGTGCTTACAGGTCCAAAAAGATCCATGTGTAGAATTTCTAAAGGTTTACTGGTCCTAAGATCTTTATTGGACTTAAAAGAGGACTTCACTTATTTTCCTAATTGACATGCATCACATAGATGGTCCTTGGTAAAGTCTAGTTTAGGTATACCTCTCACCAAATTCTTTTGGGTAATTCTTCTAAGATTTTTCATACTAGAATGACAAAGTCTCCTATGCCAAAGCCATGATTCATCAGAAACATTTTTCAAACAAAAAGCAGTAGGAGATTGAATACAATTTAAATCTAGCATGTAGACATTATTTACCCTTTTTCCATTTAAAACAATTTTCCCATTTAGGCTAATTATGCAGCTAGTAGGTAAAAATTTTACATTATAGCCCTTATCACATAGCTGACTTATGCTAAGCAAATTATGTTTTAAGCCTTCAACTAATAACACATTGTCTATAAAAAAGTTTTTCAAATTTCCAATCATACCTGATCCAACCACTTTCTTTGTGGTATTATCTCCAAGTGTAACCTTGCCTCCACTCCTGGCTTCCAGCGTTAAGAATTGAGCAGTATCTCCAGTCATGTGCTTTGAACATCCGCTGTCCAGGTACCATATACTCTCACGAGGTCTTGTGTGAGAGTATTCCTCTTCTTGATCTGATTGTTCAGCATTATCTGCCATCAAGCAAAGGTTGGTGACTTCTTCTTCTTTTTCAGTCTCAGATGAGTCTGAAGCTGAGTCCGCCTAAAAGGCCCTTTGAAACTTCTTCTTTCCCTTCTTTATCATTGGTTTCTCCTCTACTTTCTCCTTACTAGGAGTGGCTTTTAGTTTTGGACAATCAGTCTTTATATGACCTGGTTTCCTGCATTCATAACAAATCACTTCTTTAGAAACCTTGCCATTTCTGTTATACTCACCTCTATTCCATTGCTGGCGTCTCTTCTGCTTCTCTTTAAAAAGCTTCTGAATTGTCTAATCATCAATGCAATATCGTCTTCATCCTCAGGTTGTGAGTGTTCACTTTCGGACTCTTCCACATTTAGTGCAATATTCTTGTCCTTTCTTGGTTCAACTGCATCAATCTTTCTTTGACTTACTCCTTGCTCGTAAGCAATGAGTGAACCAAGAAGATTGTCAATTGAATAAATGTTCAGATCTTTAGACTCTGTAATTGCAGTAATTTTAGCATCATATGCAGTAGGTAAACAACGAAGAATCTTATTAACCATTTCAGCATTTGTTAATTCCCTACCAAGTGCATGCAAAGAGGTGACAATTTGAGTGAATCTTGTGTACATGTCAGATATAGATTCATTAGGTTTCATGCGAAATAATTCGTAGTCATGTAGCAAGATATTGAGTCTTGATTGCTTAACCTCATTTGTCCCTTCATAAGTAATACAAAGTCTATCCCATATGTCTTTTCCGCTTTTACAAGTGGAAACTCGCATGTAGTCTTCAGATTTTAAAGCACAAAAGAAACTATTTAAACATTTCGCATTTAATTGTGCTAAGTCACGTTCTTCTATAGTCCAATCTGCATAAGGTGTTTCTACCCTAATTCCATCAACTAATCTAGTTGGTTTTGTGTAACCTTCCTGGACTAGCATCCACATGCGATAATCAAGTGACTATAAGAAAGTAGACATGCGTGTTTTCCAAAAATCAAAAGGAATATTGTCAAACAGTGGAGGTCTAGTGATAGAGTAACCCTCAGGTGTGTTTCGGTTTCCAAATGTAGCCATCTACGTTAATCAAAAAGTAGTTCAAACTTATGATTTTGAAACTATGCTCTGATACCACTTGTTGAGTCCAGTAATTAGGTTGTTAAGCCTAAGTAAATGTCCCACGGCTACCAAGAGGGGGGTGAATTGGTAGTTTTAAAAATTTTAAACCCTCTTAATGATAAAGTTGAACCGAAATAAAATTTTCTTTTAAAGTTTGTAGAAAAATGTTTTTCAACCACAGAGTTGTTAAAACTGAAATTTAAAGTGCGGAAACGTAAAAGCAATAAAGTAAATGACACCATATTTATAATGGTTCAGTCTATAACCAGACCTACATCCACTCCTCAGAGGCACCCTCTGAGTATTACACTAATACCACAAAGTGACACTCCTTTAGCACCCACAGCAAGGCGGAGAAGCCTGTACAAAACACTCTTTTCACCACTACCCGGTGCGGCAGAGAACTGTCATCCTTTTACACAATCCACAGTGCTGGCAGAGAACCGTCGTCCTTTTACACTCTCCTAGTGTGGGCAGAGAACCCTACGGCTGTTCACACTCTCCAAGTGTAGGCAGAGAACCTTCGTCCTTTTACACTCTCCTAGTGTGGGCAGAGAACCCTACGGCTGTTCACACTCTCCAAGTGTAGGCAGAGAACCTTCGTCCTTTTACACTCTCCTAGTGTGGGCAGAGAACCCTTCGTCTGTTCACACTTTCCAAGTGTCGGTAGAGAACCGAATCTCCTTGACTGATCTTCTCACAAGAATCTAGAAGGAAGAAGGAAAAGAGTGAAGAAATCCAATTTCACAAGTAGAGACTCTTACCTTAGTAATCCAAGTGAAGCCTTCTCGCTCCAGTGGTAGGAATCCTCCTTTGAATGCTCTCTTCCACTCTCTCCTTGACTATTCTCTCAAGAGGCACGAAGATCAAATGACAAAAAGATTGGGTGGCAGTCTAATTTGGACTATTTATATAAAAGACAAGAGAAATTGCCCAAAAACTACAAATTTCCAATTCTGTACGCAGTGGATCGTCCTGTACGATCCTGGATCGTCCTGGACGATTTTACTTAAACGATCTGAAACGACCCAATTTGTATATGTGTACGAAATGACTTCGTACAACTGATCATCCTGTACGAACTGGGTTCGTCCAGTACGAACGGTTATTACAAGGTCGGTTCTAGAAACTGCTGAAAACTGTTCTAAGTCGGTTTATCGTTTGGACGAAAATATGTTCGTCTGGACGAAAATTTTCCAGAGAGCCGATCGTCCTGGACGATTATTTATTTCGTCTGGACGAAAATTTTCCAGAGAACCAATCACCGCGGACGATAATTTGTTTTCGTCTGGACGAAAATTTTCCAGAGAGCTGATCGTCCTGTACGATATTTATTTTCGTCTGGACGAAAATTTTCCAGAGGACTGGTCGCCTCGTACGATGATAAAATTCGTCTGGACGAAAATTTTACACAGAACCCATCGTCCGGGACGATAATAAAATTCGTCCTGGACGAATAGGACTTAGAAAAAATTTTCCAAGCAAGTTCCTATTCGTTCCAAGTGCTCTACAGGAGATAACTGACAGATCGTCCAGTACGATAAATATCGTCCTGTACGATCAGTATAAAATTTCAATATCTCCTTGTTTGTGTGTGTGAGATTTTATTCACTCAATTACAATCACTCCCTTTCAAAATTAATTCAAAGAAAAGACAAACTTCAAATAAATGAAATATCTCATGTTGAATTTGATTTGAAGTTTTCGTAGTCTGGAGTCTGATTTTCCTGAAATGTTAGTACACACAAGAGCAAGTGCAAATCTTTTGAAATTGTTAGGAGATAACTATACATTTGAACAATAATATTTGGAATCATCAAAACTACATAAGTTGCACAAATATAAATCATTCAAATAGCAACTATTCAAACAATCTCCCCCTTTTTGATGATGGCAAAACAATTATTATCTGTAAGGTTTCAAGTTAAATAATTTTCCTATCTCCTAAACTCCCCCTGAATTGATGAGTACATTAAAATAAGGAGGCATTAAAGAACAATATTTTTGTTTTTTTTTTTAAATTTTAACACAAACAAAAAACTTGCAAACAGAAATCAAAAATAGAAAACAAAAATAGAAAACACAAACACAATAATTTCTCCCCCTTTTTGACAGCAACAAAAAGTGAAGAAGAAATAGACAAGAAATGTAAGTAATTATATGAAATTCATTTTTAAAAATTAATCTAAATGGTGATTGACATAGGGTATGCAATTTTAAACTAAAGATATTAGGTCAATCATAGAAATTCATAAAATTTAAGAAATGATATAACATTGTAAGTAAGAAGAATTTATCAAAGACATGATTCAATTTAGACATTTTGACTATTGAAAATCATTACAAGAGAGATGTAAAAAAAATTCTATATTTCAAAGTTCAATAGAATATAAATGAACATAAGATCAATTTGAATTAAGAGATTGAACGAATTTGGAAAGAAGAGAATTACCTCATGTGGCGCTTTGCGCATCTTTTCAAAGTTTTGGAGCACATTTTTGTGCATTTTTCTTTGGTTGGGCTTATTTTGTGCTCTTTTTCACTTTGCAAATTTTTGCGAATTCCTTTTGATTTTTGTACATTTGTACAATGTTCAAGAGTAATTTGACCAATTCTTTCCAAAATCTATAATCTAAAATTTCAAATATTTCTAGGTGCATAAATATCATTTGAGCATAGAAATACAAAATAAGAAAACATCAAAATTGCAATAATAATTTTAACTTTTATGTAGTCTAAATGAATAGACATGAATTTAAAAGTTCTAATTACAACAAGTTATAAACAAATTATAAATTTAGAAAGTCTAGATTTTCTAATATAGATAATCTCAAATTACAATCGAATTTAAGCACTATGTAGATTAAATAATACTAATGAAATTCACCAACATTAACCACATTTCAAAACAAATCTAATAGAAACAAACTTTCATTGATATTAAAGAAACAGATTACAGGAAAAAAAATACATTGAACTTAAAAACATAAAAACAAACACATTACAATAAAACAGATAAGATAAAAAACAAAACAAACAAAAACAAACAAAAAAAAAATACAACAGACACAGACATAAAAACAATTTCTACTGTTCTGGAGGAGGAGGAGGAATGCCGCCAAAGAGGTTGAAGTAGGAGGCCATCAACATTACATTGGTATTTATTTCATGAACTTCATCTTTAATATTACCAATGTCATGTTGCTGCTGCGTAAGTTGAGCATCAAATTGATCAAACCTTTGATCAATGTGAGTCTCTAGTCTATCAAATCTCTCAATCAGATTCTGGTAATCTGATTGAGAAGCAGAAGCTTGCACTCCTTCTTCTTCTTCTTCTTCTGAAGCACTAGCATGTGCTTTTTCTTTTTCCTCCTTGAAGAGCAATCTGAATGATGCATCGTTATAGTAAACTGGCTCTTCATATTCTTCATCAGGATGCACTATATTGTACTTCTTCTCCAAAATATAAGTAATTAAGTGCCCTAATGAAATGTTCTTCTTCCTCTTCTGATCAGCATGTCCTATTTCTGAAAGCCCATAGATATGATCTATGATGAGTTGGGCTTCATCAATAGGATGTCTTTGCATGATTAAAAAAGTTAGACAAGAAAGGAGAGGAGTAATGTTAATCCTATCACCAGCTTTAGGAATAATTGAGGATCTAAGGATATGCTGGATGATTCGGGCATCTTGGGTCATACCGGAGACTCTAGCAACATGATTGTCAATCGCATTTTCTCTAATTACCCTATTGATTTGAAACCATTTGAAGGAGGTTTCTGACATTAGGGTGTGGGCTCTATATCCCTCAGTTCTTAAGTTTAAAAATGCACCAAGGTCGTGCTTGGTGATCTCAACTTTTTTCTTAAAAACAAAAGAACTAATGGTGGAGTGGTCAGAATTGAAACTCATGTTGCTAGAAAGTAATGGTAGGTTTGCTTATTGTAGAAGTGGGCGAGAGAAAGAATGAACTGAAATTGGGTTGAGGCGAAGAGGTGCAATACCCGAAATTTCAACTCTGTTTGGATAAGAATGCGAGACGGAGTGATTTTTGCGGATGCAAAACGAGGAAAAGATTCCTCATTTGCCTTGGAAAGAAAGTTGTCTGGGGCATTCCTGTTTGGTTTCTTCACCAAAACTTTTTGTCTTTTGCTAGAGGAGGTCATTGTTGATTTGATGTAGAAAGGGATTGAAAAAAGAAGTTTGAAAGTGTAATTGTCAAGTTTGAAAGCCTTCATATTTAAAGAAAAATGATACGTTCGTCCTGGATGAAAATATTCGTCCTGGACGAAAAATTATCGTTCGTCTGGACGAATAATTTCGTACAGACGATCCAATTCGTCCAAAATGTAACGGCTTTTCGTATCAACACAACTTACGATGCGTCCCTTCGTACAGGCTTTTTGACTTGACCGATCGTACAGACGAAAAAATTTCGTACAGACGATCGAAAAGTGAATCGTTTTAATGACTCTTGAAAACCGTCCCCTATAATGAACCGACACACGAACGAAAATTTCGTACAGACGAAGTTCGTATTAAAAACTGTCTTATCCACTCAACCGCTGCATTCAATCGTCCCGACGTTTGAGAGAGAAAAAAATTCGTCCTGGACGATCAAATATCGTACAGACGATCCAATTAAAAACTGCTCTCAAAACGGTTTAAATTCGCGCAAACTGTTCCTTTACACATCGTCCCGTACGAAACCAATTTCGTCCTGGACGATTTCCTCCAAAAAAAATTTTTAATTTTGAATTTTTTAAATTAAGAAAATCAACAAAAACAATCAAAACACAGAAAACATAAAACAAAATCATAAATCCAAAAAACAATTCATTCAAAAACACACAAAATTCACAAAATCACAAAAACAAAACACAACAAGTATCAATGTTGCAAAGACATTTTGGTTAAGCATTCAAATCAATAACACCAAGCCTTGTTCTTAAAGTACTGAAGGTATCAAAGGCTAAAGGTTTTGTAAAAATGTCTGCAAGTTGATTTTCAGTTGAAACATGTATGAGTTCAATTTCTCCTTTGGATACATGATCCCTTATGAAATGATGCCTTATATCAATGTGTTTGGTTCTAGAATGTTGAATAGGATTTTTGGAAATGCAAATAGCACTAGTATTGTCACAATAAATTGGAATAGTGCCTATAGTTAATCCTAAGTCAATCAACTGTTGTTTTAACCAAAGTACTTGTGCCACACAACTTCCTAATGCAATGTATTCTGCTTCTGCAGTAGATAGTGCCACTGAATTTTGTTTTCTACTAGACCATGAAACTAATGAATTTCCAATGAATTGACATGTTCCAGAAGTGCTTTTCCTATCCACTCTACAGCCTGCAAAGTCAGAATCTGAGTAACCAATAATTTCAAATGAAGAGCTAAACTTAGGATACCAAATTCCTAAGTTTTGAGTTCCTAGTAGATATCTTAAAATCCTTTTCACTGCTGTCAAATGTGATTCTTTTGGATCTGATTGAAATCTAGCACATAAGCAAACACTAAACATAATATCTGGTCGGCTAGCAGTCAAGTAAAGTAAAGATCCAATTATCCCTCTAAATTTCTTTTGATCAACAGATTTTCCCTTAAGGTCTTTATCCAACTGAACTGAAGAACTCATTGGTGTACTAACAGGTTTAGCATTGTCCATTTCATATTTTTTGAGGATGTCCTTAATATATTTGGTTTGACTAAGAAAAGTACCTTCCTCAAGTTGCTTAATGCTAAATCCTAGAAAGTAATTTAAATCTCCCATTAGACTCATTTCAAATTCACTACTCATTGTTTTAGAAAAATCATCACAAAGATGTTTATTTGAAGATCCAAAGATGATGTCATCCACATAAATTTGAACAATAAGTATATCCTTTCCAATTTTTCTTAAAAAGAGAGTTGTATCCACACTTCCTTTTTCAAAAGATCTTTCAAGTAGGAAGGTGCTTAACCTCTCATACCAAGCCCTAGGTGCCTGTTTCAATCCATATAATGCCTTTTTTAATTTGAAAACATGATTTGGAAATTTAGAATTTTCAAAACCTGGAGGTTGTTCTACAAAAACATCTTCCTCAATTACCCCATTTAAAAAGGCACTTTTGACATCCATTTGAAACAATTTAAAACCTTTAAAACAGGCAAAGGCTAGTAAAACCCTAATTGCTTCAAGTCTAGCTACAGGGGCAAAAGTTTCCTCAAAATCAATTCCTTCAATTTGATTATACCCCTTAGCTACTAATCTAGCCTTATTTCTAATGACTACTCCTGAGTCATTCATTTTATTTTTGAACACCCACTTGGTTCCAACAACACTTTGATCTTTTGGCCTTGTAGTTAGTTCCCAAACTTTATTTCTTACAAATTGATTTAACTCTTCTTGCATGGCCAATATCCAAAATTCATCTGAAAGTGCTTGATCAATGTTAGTGGGTTCAATAGTTGAAATAAAGGCTGAATGATTGACTTCCTTGTTTAATCCACGCCTAGTTCTAACACCCTCACTTGGTTCACCTATAATCAATTCCTTTGGGTGGTTTTTAGAAAATCTCAAATCTCTAGGCAAAGGGTCTTCTCTTTCTAAATTTTCTTCCACATTTTCTTCCAAATTTAATCTATCAATCTTTTGGGAGTTTTCTTCAATTTCTTCTTCAACAACTTTTGGCTCTTCCATGTTTCCATTTTCATCAAAAACAACATGTGTGGTTTCTTCAATGACTAAAGTTCTTTTGTTGAATACTCTATAAGATTTTCCAACACTTGAATATCCAACAAAAATTCCTTCATCTGATTTTGGATCAAATTTTCCTAAGGCAGATTTTCCATTATTATGTATGAACACCTTGCAACCAAATACATGCAAATGAGACAAATTTGGTGTTCTACCTTTTAGCAACTCATAGGGTGTTTTATTCAAATTTGATCTCACATTCACCCTATTCAGAACATAGCATGCAGTGCTAACCGCCTCAGCCCAAAAATATCTAGGAAGCGAGTATTCTGCTAACATTGCTCGGGCGGCTTCTATTAATGTTCTGTTCTTTCTTTCAACTACTCCATTTTGTTGAGGAGTTCTAGGTGCAGAAAAATTGTGATCAATCCCCTTTTCTTTACAGAAATCTTCAAATCTTTCATTTTCAAATTCTCCTCCATGATCACTTTGTATAGAAATTATTTCACATCCTAGTTTTCTTTGTATCCAAGTTGAAAAATTTCTGAATTCCTCAAATGATTCACTCTTATGAAAAAGAAATTTAACCCAGGTGAATCTTGAAAAATCATCTACTATAACAAATCCATATACCTTTCCTCCTAGACTTACAGTGCTTACAGGTCCAAAAAGATCCATGTGAAGAATTTCTAAAGGTTTACTGGTCCTAAGATCTTTATTGGACTTAAAAGAGGACTTCACTTGTTTTCCTAATTGACATGCATCACATAGATGGTCCTTAGTAAAGTCTAGTTTAGGTATTCCTCTCACCAAATTCTTTTGGGTAATTTTTCTAAGATTTTTCATACTAGAATGACAAAGTCTCCTATGCCAAAGCCATGATTCATCAGAAACAGTTTTCAAACAAAAAGCAGTAGGAGATTGAATACAATTTAAATCTAGCATGTAGACATTGTTCACCCTTTTTCCATTTAAAACAATTTTCCCATTTAGGCTAATTATGCAGCTAGTAGGTAAAAATTTTACATTATAGCCCTTATCACATAGCTGACTTATGCTAAGCAAATTATGTTTTAAGCCTTCAACTAATAAAACATTGTCTATGAAAAAGTTTTTCAAATTTCCAATCATACCTGATCCAACCACTTTCTTTGTGGTATTATCTCCAAGTGTAACCTTGCCTCCACTCCTGGCTTCCAGCGTTATGAATTGAGCAGTATCTCCAGTCATGTGCTTAGAACATCCGCTGTCCAGGTACCATATACTCTCACGAGGTCTTGTGTGAGAGTATTCCTGCAAAATTCTCAAATGTTAGACCTGGGAACCCAAACTAGTTTGGGTTCACCTTTATGAAATTTATAATCAGATGCATGTGTGATATGTCTAGGTTTATGCATCTTAGTTCTCCACACCAAATTAGGTTTCATCTTTAAAGTGCAGGTGTGAGATATATGTCCCAAAAATCCACAATTGTTACATTTAACATTAGGAAAAATATTCCTATGTTTTCTTTCATATGATTGTCTTCTAAGGGATTTCATGAATTTAGGATAATATTTAGGATTTGTAAAATCTTCAAGTTTAGGGGGGTTCCTATTATCCTCGAGAGCTCTTATAGTAAGTTTGTAAAATGAATTCATATCCTCCAAGATTCGATTTGTATAATTGATTCTATATGTCTTGCTCTCAGATTCATCCTTAAATTTCTTAAATTCTTTTTCAAGTTCAGCATAGGATGATTTTAAATTCTCAAAATTTTTATTCAAGTCATCATATTCATCAAGTAGTTTCATGTGGTTGCTATCAATTAAAGCATGATCTTTCCTAAGGATTTCGTGTTCCTTATTAAGCTCTTCCAATTCTAAAACTAAACTAGCATGCATCTTTTTCGTTTTCCTATATGCATCATGCATGTGTTCAGAAACTTCAAACAATTCATTATAGTTAAATCACATACCTCTTCTTGATCTGATTGTTCAGATTTATCTGCCATCAAGCAAAGGTTGGTGACTTCTTCTTCTTTTTCAGTCTCAGATGAGTCTGAAGCTGAGTCCGCCCAAAAAGCCTTTTGAAACTTCTTCTTGCCCTTCTTTACCATTGGTTTCTCCTCTACCTTCTCCTTGCTAGGAGTGGCTTTGAGTTTTGGACAATCAGTCTTTATATGACCTGGTTTCCTGCATTCATAACAAATCACTTCATTAGAAACCTTGCCATTTCTGTTATACTTACCTCTATTCCATTGCTGGCGTCTCTTCTGCTTCCTCTTTAAAAAGCTTCTGAATTGTCTAGTCATCAGTGCAATATCGTCTTCATCCTCAGGTTGTGAGTGTTCACTTTCTGACTCTTCCACATTTAGTGCAATATTCTTGTCCTTTCTTGGTTCACCTGCATCAATCTTTCTTTGACTTACTCCTTGCTCGTAAGCAATGAGTGAACCAAGAAGATTGTCAATTGAATAAATGTTCAGATCTTTAGACTCTGTAATTGCAGTAATTTTAGCATCGTATGCAGTAGGTAAACAACGAAGAATCTTATTAACCATTTCAGCATTAGTTAATTCCCTACCAAGTGCATGCAAAGAGGTGACAATTTGAGTGAATCTTGTGTACATGTCAGATATAGATTCATTAGGTTTCATGCGAAATAATTCGTAGTCATGTAACAAGATATTGAGTCTTGATTGCTTAACCTCATTTGTCCCTTCATAAGTAATACAAAGTCTATCCCATATGTCTTTTCCGCTTTTACAAGTGGAAACTCGCATGTAGTCTTCAGATTTTAAAGCACAAAAGAAACTATTTAAACATTTCGCATTTAATTGTGCTAAGTCACGTTCTTCTATAGTCCAATCTGCATAGGGTGTTTCTACCCTAATTCCATCAACTAATCTAGTTGGTTTTGTGTAACCTTCCTGGACTAGCATCCACATGCGATAATCAAGTGACTGTAAGAAAGTAGACATGCGTGTTTTCCAAAAATCAAAAGGAATATTGTCAAACAGTGGAGGTCTAGTGATAGAGTAACCCTCAGGTGTGTTTCGGTTTCCAAATGTAGCCATCTACGTTAATCAAAAAGTAGTTCAAACTTATGATTTTGAAACTATGCTCTGATACCACTTGTTGAGTCCAGTAATTAGGTTGTTAAGCCTAAGTAAATGTCCCACGGCTACCAAGAGGGGGGTGAATTGGTAGTTTTAAAAATTTTAAACCCTCTTAATGATAAAGTTGAACCGAAATAAAATTTTCTTTTAAAGTTTGTAGAAAAATGTTTTTCAACCACAGAGTTGTTAAAACTGAAATTTAAAGTGCGGAAACGTAAAAGCAATAAAGTAAATGACACCAGATTTATAGTGGTTCGGTCTATAACCAGACCTACATCCACTCCTCAGAGGCACCCTCTGAGTATTGCACTAATACCACAAAGTGACTCTCCTTTAGCACCCACAGCAAGGCGGAGAAGCCTGTACAAACACTCTTTTCACCACTACCCGGTGCGGCAGAGAATCGTCGTCCTTTTACACAATCCACAGTGCTGGCAGAGAACCGTCGTCCTTTTACACTCTCCTAGTGTGGGCAGAGAACCCTACGGCTGTTCACACTCTCCAAGTGTAGGCAGAGAACCATCGTCCTTTTACACTCTCCTAGTGTTGGCAGAGAACCCTACGGCTGTTCACACTCTCCAAGTGTAGGCAGAGAACCTTCGTCCTTTTACACTCTCCTAGTGTGGGCAGAGAACCCTTCGTCTGTTCACACTCTCCAAGTGTCGGCAGAGAACCGGATCTCCTTGACTGATCTTCTCACAAGAATCTAGAAGGAAGAAGGAAAAGAGTGAAGAAATCTAGTTTCACAAGTAGAGACTCTTACCTTAGTAATCCAAGTGAAGTCTTCTCGCTCCAGTGGTAGGAATCCTCCTTTGAATGCTCTCTTCCACTCTCTCCTTGGCTATTCTCTCAAGAGGCACAAAGATCAAATGACAAAAAGATTGGGTGGCAGTCTAATTTGGACTATTTATATAAAAGACAAGAGAAACCGCCCAAAAACTGCAAATTTCCAATTCTGTACGCAGTGGATCGTCCTGTACGATCCTGGATCGTCCTGGACGATTTTACTTAAACGATCTGAAACGACCCAATTTGTATATGTGTACGAAATGACTTCGTACAGCTGATCGTCCTGTACGAACTAGGTTCGTCCAGTACGAACGGTTATTACAAGGTCGGTTCTAGAAACTGCTGAAAACTGTTCTAAGTCGGTTTATCGTTTGGACGAAAATATGTTCGTCTGGACGAAAATTTTCCAGAGAGCCGATCGTCCTGGACGATTATTTATTTCGTCTGGACGAAAATTTTCCAGAGAACCAATCGCCGCGGACGATAATTTGTTTTCGTCTGGACGAAAATTTTCCAGAGAGCTGATCGTCCTGTACGATATTTATTTTCGTCTGGACGAAAATTTTCCAGAGGACTGGTCGCCTCGTACGATGATAAAATTTGTCTGGACGAAAATTTTACAGAGAACCCATCGTCCGGGATGATAATAAAATTCGTCCTGGACGAATAGGACTTAGAAAAAATTTTCCAAGCAAGTTCCTATTCGTTCCAAGTGCTCTACAGGAGATAACTGACAGATCGTCCAGTACGATAAATATCGTCCTGTATGATCAGTATAGAATTTCAAGATCTCCTTGTTTGTGTGTGTGAGATTTTATTCACTCAATTACAATCACTCCCTTTCAAAATTAATTCAAAGAAAAGACAAACTTCAAATAAACGAAATATCTCATGTTGAATTTGATTTGAAGTTTTCGTAGTCTGGAGTCTGATTTTCCTGAAATGTTAGTACACACAAGAGCAAGTGCAAATCTTTTGAAATTGTTAGGAGATAACTATACATTTAAACAATAATGTTTGGAATCATCAAAACTATATAAGTTGCACAAATATAAATCATTCAAATAGCAACTATTCAAACACTACGTTAATCAAAAAGTAGTTCAAACTTATGATTTTGAAACTATGCTCTGATACCACTTGTTGAGTCCAGTAATTAGGTTGTTATGCCTAAGTAAATGTCCCACGGCTACCAAGAGGGGGGTGAATTGGTAGTTTAAAAAATTTTAAACCCACTTTAAAGATTAAGTTGAACCGAAATAAAATTTTCTTTTAAAGTTTGTAGAAAAATATTTTTCAACCACAGAGTTGTTAAAACTGAAATTTAAAGTGCGAAAACGTAAAAACAATAAAGTAATTGACACCAGATTTATAGTGGTTCGGTCTATAACCAGACCTACATCCACTTCTCAGAGGCACCCTCTGAGTATTGCACTAAAACCAATAGTGACTCTCCTTTAGCACCCACAGCAAGGCGGAGAAGCCTTTACAACACACTCTTTCACCACTACCCGGTGCGGCAGAGAACCGTCGTCCTTTTACACAATCCATAGTGCTGGCAGAGAACCGTCGTCCTTTTACACTCTCCTAGTGTGGGCAGAGAACCCTACGGCTGTTTACACTCTCTAGGTGTAGGCAGAGAACCTTTCCGCTGTTCACACTCTCCAAGTGCAGGCAGATAACCCTTCGGCTGTTCACACTCTCCAAGTGTCGGCAAGGAACCGGATCTCCTTGACTGATCTTCTCACAAGAATCTAGAAGGAAGAAGGAAAAGTGTGAAGTAATCCAAATTCACAAGTAGAGACTCTTACCTTTGTAATCCAAGTGAAGCCTTCTCACTCCAGTAGTAGGAATCCTCCTTTGAATGCTCTCTTCCACTCTCTCCTTGGCTATTCTCTCAAGAGGCACGAAGATCAAAAGACAAAAAGATCGGGTGGCAGTCTAATTTGGACTATTTATATAAAAGATAAGAAAAACCGCCCAAAAACTGCAAGTTTCCAATTCTGTACGCAGTGGATCGTCCTGTACGATCTTGGATCGTCCGGGACGATTTTACTTAAACGATCTGAAACGACCCAATTTGAATATGTGTACGAAATGTCTTCGTACAGATGATCGTCCTGTACGAACTAGGTTCGTCCAGTACGAACGGTTATTACAAGGTCGGTTCTAGAAACTGCTGAAAACTGTTCTAAGTCGGTTAATCGTTTGGACGAGAATATGTTCGTCTGGACAAAAATTTTCCAGAGACCCGATCATCCTGGACGATTATTTATTTCGTCTGGACGAAAATATTTCAGAGGACCAATCGCCACGGACGATAATTTATTTTCGTATGGACGAAAATTTTCCAGAGACCATGTCATCCGGTACGATATTCAATTTCGTCTGGACGAAAATTTTCCAGAGGACCGGTCGCCTCGTACGATAATAAAATTTTGTCTGGACGCAAATTTTACAGATAACCAATTGTCCGGGACGACAATTTATTTCGTCCTGGACGAATAAGACTTAGAAAAAAAAATTTTCGAGCAAGTTCCTATTCGTTCCATGTGATCTATAGGAGATAACTGATGGATCGTCCAGTACGATAAAATATCATCCCGTACGATCAGTATAAAATTTTATGATCTCCTTATGTGTGTGTGTATGTTTTTTATTCACTCAATTACAATCACTCCCTTTCAAAATTAATTCAAATAAAAAATGTAAACTTCAAATTAACAAAATATCTCATGTTGAATTTGATTTGAAGTTATCGTAGTCTGGAGTCTGATTTTCCTGAAATGTTAGTACACACAAGAGCAAATGCAAATCTTCTAAAATTGTTAGGAGATAACTACACATATTAACAATAATGTTTGGGATCATCAAAACTACATAAGTTGAAAAATGTAAAGCATTCAAATAGCAATTATTCTAACAGCCATTTTGGATGGGAAGCTGGAGTTGAATGTTGGTAATTGGTGCTTCTCTTCTTTTTGGGTGCTTATTCATGTGCACCATAGATTGTACCTAGGTTTGTATGTAATTTTTCTTAGTATGGACCTCGAGCTCTTAGGATTTTTTTTCTTTCTTTTTATAGCTCTTTTGAGCATTAGTGAGATTGAGGGCCCATTAAGCACTTGTTGACCTCATTTTTGTATGAGGTCACTAAGACCCATCCAGAATCCAGATTTAATCCTAGACCCGAGGATCCACTCTAGACCTTAGGATCCTTCTAGATCCAAGACCTTAGAGCCTATTCTAGAGCCTAGGATTCCCTTAAATCCTAGATATTAGAATTCTTCTATACCTTAGGATCACTCCAACTTCAATCAAACTCCACCCTTGATCAACTCCAATTTCAATTTGATTCCTACCTGTGATCAATTTGAATCTCAAACTCCATCCAATTCAAGTCCAAATTAATTCAAACTTCAAATCAAATCCAAACCCAGAATTCAGACTCAAATCCAAACTCTAGAGGCCCTGTCCTAATCACCCTTTTCAGAGATTTTTCAAACATTTCAAAACCCAGTCAAGTGATCTCTGATCCAGGGTCTATCACTTGCAAAGTGATAAGACATGTCTCTAGAGGTTACCCTCCAACTTTGAGCTCATTCTGAGGTCTCTAACCCCAGAATCTGAATTAAAATCCGAAGGCTGTAAAACCTTCAAATATTTACAGCCTATGCCACTGAACCTAACCCCTTTGAGATCTTGACCTTGGAACCCTTATCCAAGCCTCCAATCACTTCCAGACTCTTGATTTTAACCCATTGAGCAGTAAACTGCATTTTTCAGACCCATTTTTGACCATAGTTAACCAATAGGTCAAAATTGACCAAAATACCCCTATGGGGCTCAAATAGGGATTTCAAACCAAATGAGCTCCAAATTGGATGCAACCACCTTTAACAAATTTCAAATGTCATTTCAAACCTTTTGAACCTATTTCCAACCCTTGAGTCAACCTGGTTGACTAAGTCAACTGGTTTGACCCAAGAGGCCCTTTAAGGGTCCAAACATGTGTTTTGACCCAAATAACCTCTCTAAGTCATCCAACCACTTCCATTAACCTTAAAGTATCATTTCAAACCTGTTGAGCCCAAACCCAGACCCTGGGTCAACCTGGTTGACCAAGTCAACCTAGGTTGACCAAACAAGCCCTTAAGGGTTCAAATAGTGATTTTGACCAAATTGATCCCTCCAAACCTTGGGACCACATCCAGTAGACTCAGGAAGACATTCTGAATTTGTTGAATCTATTTCTAGCCCCTGAACCCAACTGGTTGACCAAGTCAACTAGTTTTAGCCTAAAAGCCCATTAAGGGCCCATTAAGCTTTCTTAATTCAATTGACAAGCATGACTCTTGGAATCACCCTCCAATCCACCTAATCAGCCCATTTGAATTACCTAGGTGCAAATTCCATAACCCTTGATGGGGTTGACTGGTCAACCAGTCAACTTAAAGCTTAAGGGACCATTTGTATGGTCAAACCCTTCAACCCATTGAACCTAGCTCAAGCCACACCCATCCAGCCACTTGGAAAGACTCCATGACCTGCTTGGATGCCACATCAGCCCCATTGACCAGTTGACTGGTCAATTTAGTCAAACCAAGGGTTTAGACCCTTTTAAAAGGTCTTAATCAGCCTTTTAAACCTTTTTCCCTGATTTAACTCCCCAAGGCCGACCTATTAGTGACCTAAAGCCCTCTAATAGGCTCCCTAACCGAGCTCCACCCCTTGTTTAGCCATAAGTGGCAATGCTCCCCTCCACTCATCCCAAGTCCACCCAATGAGAATGAGGCATGTCCAGCCCTTTCCGCAGCCTTCCAGCTTTCCCAGGGACAGGTGGCATCATCTGGAGAGTCCAGGAGTAGATCCCAGCCATCCAATCCAGCCCAGGCCACTTGAATAGGGAAAAAGGTGACTTTTGAAGCATTGAATCAAAGCATCTTCTCTCACTAACCCTAGCCTCCCAGAGCGAATTCTTAGTTCGTTTTGGATCTCCAGAGCCTCCTCTACCTCCCCACTACAAAATCCAAGTGGTTGCACGTCACCGGCGGCGAGTTCTCCGGCGAGCCAACCACCTAGACCGTCCCAAGCCTATAGCAGTCGATCCAGACGTGTTCGAGCTCGGGTTCGTGCTGGGGATCTTCACTTGGACAGTCTACAAGCTCATCCATCCAGAAATTTCGAAGATCTAACGGTATAACTCCTTAAAACCCTAGATTTAGTTCACATTAGTTAGATCTAAATAGCTTTACGTTTTTAGGGTTTTAGCTGAAACAAATCTTTCCCCATTATTTCTGTTCATGCCTACTCTCTGTGTTTAAAATTTCAAGTGATTTGGTCCACCCGATCGGAAGAACGAACCAAAAACGGATCCTAGGGCGTCATTCGCAGTTCGCTGCAGATGTACGTTTTCTAGACCGTTGATCACGCGATCAACGGTCTAGATCTTGCCGTTCCGCGCTTTGGTTCGACCGTGTATTCGATTTAGTGTTCGATCGATCGACCGGCGAGATCAGGGCCGTCAATTCGGAACAGCGGGATCAAATCTCTGCCGTTTGATCTTCTCCTGGTGAGATCAAACCGCGGGATCTGATCTCAGACGTTAGATTGAACCCGCGGTTAATCCAACGGCTGCCATGAGCCGCTGACGTGGTTAAGTGGAAACCGCGTGAAGCGGCCCGCGCCGACGCGTGTCCCCGCCGTCACGCGGTTTCGATCCCGCGAATCCGCGCGTGCCGCGTGTCCGACCGCCGCCGTTTAATTAAGGAAAATGTGTTTTTAATTTGTTTTAATTACAGAAACTTTAAAAAATCATAGTAAATTAAATACAAAGTCAAAAAATGAGTATAATATATCAAAATTTTCAGAATTTCTTCTAGTTTATTTTAAAAATAAAATCAAACTCTTTTGGTTATTATTTTATTAGTAATTTAAGAAATACAGAAAAGTATATTTTATTTTTAATTAATTATGTATAAATTATTTTTATCTGAAATTTGGCATGCATGCTTTTGAGTGCATGGCTGATCTCCAGAAAAATTTTCAATATTATTTGACTGGATTTTGATAGTATTTAGAATTATTGGAGCATATTAACCTTTTTTATATTTAATTAAATATTAAATATTTTGAAAATATTAAAAAAAATCTTTTTTTATTATCAAACTTCTCTGGAGATCAGTGGTCTTTCAACTCATCAAAATGTATTTTAATAATATTTTTAATTATTTTATAATATATATTTATATATATATATATATATATATCCATTTATATTTATATATTTTAAAATATATTTTGAGGCTATATATATTTAAATCTTTAAATGTTTAAGAGGTCACTTGAAATCTTAAATGTAGATTGAGCATATTTGAATAGAAATAAAGGGGATGATTAGTGGATAATCATTCCTTGATTATTCACTAATTTTGTCTTAATTATGTTAATTAGTTAATTGCATGCTTAAGGTGCACACACCACCTAGCCTAGGCTCTCCTAGACCTAAGGACTTGTTTGCTTGCTATTTGTGTATGCATGCCATGCTTACTCAAAGGGTTAGAGGAACTTTGATTTAAACCTATTCAAAACTAGTGACACAATTAAGGACAATAATTAGGAACTTTGAGTAGAAAACTTAGAAAATTTATTGTGCTTAGAATTGATGTCCATTTGACTTGAAATTTGAACCATTCAAACTTAGTGACATTCTTAGCCCTAGACAATTTAATTTACTGATTTTTGAAATCATTAAGACCATTAATTAATTTTCTAAGTCTTAAACCCTTAATTAAGCCTTTAAAACTTCTAAAAATTGTAATAAATCCTTTTAAATCCAAAAATTACATATAAACCCTCAAACTGACCAGAATCTAGTCCTTAATCCATGATAATTGGAAGCCCCTTGATTTGACAGCAATTTAAACCCTAATTTAATTTTAAGTGAAAATCATTTTTTTAATTAAGATAATTAATTAATAATAATTAAAAAATCCCAAAATCTCCCAAACACTTGGGGATCCCTCCTTAGGTTATTTTGACCTTTGGAGGTGTTTTCAAGAGATTGGGAACTTGTTTGAAGCAAAATCACAAAAGAGGCCTTCTAATTAAGAAATTCCCAAAATTCATTAAAATGCCCAAACTTCGATAATCCATAACTAATTCTAGAAAAATCCAAATTACCCAAACTCACTTGCATTCAACTCATAGTGATGTCTAGTATTTATTAAAAATATTAAATTCCAGAAATTTGCAATATTTCAAAAAGTCAACAAATTGGTCAAACCGTAGTCAAAACTAGTTCAAAACTTCAAACCTTCGTAATAAAATGCAGAAAAATCCGATTTTAACGTACTTACCTTCTAACTGATCGTAGTAAGGTCTAGTATTTTAATAAAATACAAACATTCCAGAATTTGAGCTTAATCAAAAAGTCAATTTTCAACCCTTAATTAAATCATTAAAATATTCTAAAAATTCATAAAACTCAAATTATTCTAAAACTCAGAAAATATTGGTTTAATGCTTAAAACACTTAACAAATCCTTTAAAACACAACAACCACCCTAAAGTTGAAGTTTATTGGCTGGACTACTCCGGGCTGCGGGGCTAAGTGTCCTAAGGAGGCTGGTTCCTCGAGCCTGGTGGCACAACGCCACGAATGGATTCTAAGGGGTGTTAAATCTTAAAATAGATTAATTTTTAATTATTTAACATTTTAAAAATCTCTAATTCAATTACATTAATTTGGTTTATCGGCTGGACTACTCCGGGCTGCGGGGCTAAGTGTCCTAAGGAGGCTGGTTCCTCGAGCCTGGTGGCACAACGCCACGAATCAATTAATGGCAAACTTAAATTAATCAAGCTTTTAAAATCAGTAATTAACTCCCTTTTAATATTAATCCACTCTTTTAATTCTAACCAATTTAAATAACTTAATCAACCCCGATTGCTACTGGGTAACCCAGGCCTACGAGGCTATTAGCTTAGCCCCAAGGAAGGTGAAATAAACTTCACGGCCTCGGTGTGAAACAAAGGTAGTAATCAATTAACTTTTAAAATATGCCTAATTAAAATTCTTAATTCATTAATACTTAAATTTTAATCTAAATTCCCTCCTAAGCCTTAACAAATCCAAACTTTTAGACAACTTCAATTAATAACCCACTTTAGGATCTACCCCAGCCACACGACCTTTCTCACACACTTTAGATGATGTGCTAGGACAACCAACTCTAGATCTAGGTTAGGCCGGTGTTTACTTTACTGCTGTGTGCCGGATTTTTCGTAGTTTTCACTGCATGTTGTGGATGAAATTGCTTTGCTGTGTCTGCTTACTTTTTCTGTACTCTGTGGATGGATTGATGTGTTTGGCGACTAGATTACCCTTAGGTTAGGTACGATCTGGATGTTGACACAGTTTTCTGCAGGTGGCCACGCTCATGCAGGGCAATATAAAAAGGGGGCAAATCAAAAAAATGCATAAATATTATAAACTCTTTGCACAGGTGCTTCAGCTGCTAAAGCCCCCAAATCATAAAAAGAGCGTGGCCAGTGTGTTTACTTTCTTTTCTGCTCATATACAACTGCTTGGGAATAACTTTTTTTATATATTAATTGCTTAGGATAACCCTGCAGGTGAGTCTAGATTTTTATTTTGATATCAATGTAATTTGTGCAAGTGTCAAGTGTTGTGAAAGTTTATTTTGAGTTGGGATACATAGATCCAAAGCTTGGATTCCAAAGAGGAAAGGATACCCCTTTGGGGAACACTCCTTTTCCATTTGGAAATCCAAATTTGGATCATACCTCTTCTTTACCCAAAGAGGAAAGAGTGGCCTTCCCCTTAGAGGAAGTGCCCTCTTGTCCATTTGGGTAATCCACTACGAAGATTCCAAGAAGATTGAAGAAAAGGAGTCCAAAGAAGAATGAAATTGAAGATTTGAAGATTTGAAGATTGAGAGTATCCCACTCAAATAACTTGCGTCATTACTAGGCTTAGAATCCGGGTTGTTGTCAGTGGTGCCCGGCCACTTTACTTTCTGTAATATTCTGGTTTGTAATAAGCAAGGCAATTCTGCCTATGGACATTTATTAATTAATTTGTATTTGATTTGATGATTTGATTGCCTTTAGGATTACTTGTTTTTACTAGTTTTTTGGCGATTGCATGCCGCTCTTTGTTTTCGCCTGGATACGTGAGGCTCGTGAGGGTGTGAAAGTTTTCTACTCATAATTCTAAAAGTCTAAAATTTTAGTGAGTCTAAATAACATAGAAAGATAACGAATCTAGGGAATTAGCTGGGGATCGACCCCGGGGTCGCATGCATATTTCTGCATTACTCTTTCCTTGCTTTAGACCCTTCCCCGCCCGCGGGTAGAGTCCGGATAGTCTGACCTATGAGGACGAGGTGCCGAACCTGGGGAAGTCCAGTCTTCTAAAAAATTATTTTATAAGCCTGTTTTTAAAATTTCAAGCATATTTGATTTGAGGTTGTTAACCAGCATGCATTGCATTAGATACAAATTAAAGAGTCAAAATTTTAATTTCATAGTCCTTAGCATTTTAGCACCCAACATAAGTCAAAGGGGCCAATTAGGAGAATCTCTAGATGTCGGCCCCGCCTCACCAAAACTTTAATTATAACGTCCCTATCACTCTTTCATAAAAGACCGGATTCATGTATTTTAAATCGATTAGGTGGTTAGCTGGCTCCCAATCCAGGCCGGGGTAAGTCCAGACCTTGCACTGCATTAGTTAGGATCGGACGACTGTGGTCCAGTGTCCAAAATAGATTTAGGATCTGGGGCAGATCTTTGATTATAAGACCCCAAACTTCGGGAATCTAATCCCAAATTTCTAATAAAATGCTCAACTCTAATTAAATATCATTTCAATCCAAAACATAAAGCCCAACACTTAGATTAAGTTGGGACACTTCCGGATGGTTCTGGAATCTCAAAGTGTCCCCTACCTCTCATCCTTTAACTCCGTTAATAACTGTTCAATTTTGATCCATTCCCTTTTGATTTTCCAATAATTCTATTCATACTTTGATATCACTCCTAGAAATTCTAAATAAAATTCTGCCATTATTTCAATCGAGAGTGTTCGTAGGAGATTTTATCTCCCTACAATGTAATTAACTACGAGGGCTTGCGCTCGTAGGAGATTTGGAACCCCACACACACCTGGTTTTAAAGAAAACTCAATTTCTAAAACTTCATTAGATTTCTTTGGGAAAAGTTAAATAATGATCATCATGGTCGCATTAGAAGAATTATTGTAGAATGGTGTCACTTCCCTTTGGGGAGATACATCCTTCTTCGATAAGGCTTTGGATGCAAATGCGATGATCATGTCTCTTGAATATTGTAATCGGGTACTTAGTTGAACTATATTTTGTCCCCTCGGGGCCATATAAAGTTCTTCTTAGAACCCGATCATAGTATTCAAGATGTGTTTACATAATTCTAAGTCTGAACACCGTTATGAAAGTTTATTTTCGTCCTTCGGGGTGATATACTTTTTCTAACGAGTCGATTCGACCTTAGAATTAGAACTTAACCTTAATCTTAAAATCCCCAAAGAAAACTAATATTTTTCAAAACCTGTTTTCCAAAATTCCACCAATAAAAAATGGCACGCCCGGTGGGACAAATCTCTCTCTCCATCTTTAATAATGGCAAAATTTTGTTTCATCGGTAGTTTTAACTATCATTTCTTCCGTTGGTCCCTTTGCTCATTTCTTCCTTGGGTGAGTGTGGCCAACATCTAAAATAATAAAAAAACACTAAAAGAGAGGTTCCACCTCTAAATTTGGCTTTTCGTTCTGATTTTGACCTTCTGCCCCCAGCACAGCCTGTGAGGCGACAGTGTCAAATCAGATCTCTGGATATCCTTTTAATTTTATGGATTTATGGTCGATAAATTTCTCGTTCAACATATAAATCCTTAAAATTGAAAAGAATTCAAAATTTTTGATTTCATTCCAAACTTTTAGTTTTAACCCCCTCACTTCCCCTTTGACTTCTAAGGGTGGGGAGGGTTAAACTATTCCTTTTTACTTGGGCTTTCTCACAATTCCATAAGCCTTCGGGCAAGGGGAAACTCTGTCCGTTGTGTTTATGAACCTGTAAGAAAACCCCTTCCAAATTCTCAAAATTTTCAAAAAAAATTATTTCTCAAACTCCAAGTTGTCATGTGTTACCCCATACGATTCCTTCGTGGGCCAACATATGTCATACTTTCAAAAAATAATAACAATAAAATACTTTTTACCACTCTTTTCAAAAAAAAATCTAATTTCAATCATTTTCTTTAACTTTCAGAAAATTTCAAATGGCTGGCCAACTGATTTTCTCCTTTGACCGAGAGTTGTCTTCGACTGTTAATGACCAAGGGAGCACTGTTATTTTTGGAATGGGATTCAGTACTCTTGAGCTCTCCATGGATGGACATCAGATTGTTACTTGGATGCCAGTAAGGAAACTCCCCCGGTAGTTGAGTTAATTGTGGGATCTGCACCCACCTTGCCAGTAGTCAGTGATGATCAGAAATAGTCTGAACCAGTTGTTGAGCCTCCCACTGAAATTAAGTCTGTTTTTGAAGAAGGGTCTAGTTCTGGACTTAGATTCACCAAAGAATCAGAAGAAGAACTATTTGAGGAGACTTAGAAAGAAAATCTCTAAGGCTAAGAGAGTTCTACCCTTTAAGACCTTGGCTCAAGTAGAACCTGAGGCTGTTGAGGAGCTACCTATTCCTGCTTCCTCTCCCCTCCTAAAGGGAAGTCGCTTTTACCCCCTGGCTTCAGCTCAAGGGGAGGAGAGGATAGCTAGGATAGCCCGTTCTCCACCATGCCCGGTCGACTACTCGACCAAGAAAACTCAGAAAGAAAGACATCTCCAAAAGACAAGGACTCTGAGAAATATAATTCATACCTGCGCTGCACAGACTGGGCAGACTAAAGAAGAATATGTGAAACAATTGAAGGGAGTGATCTCACATCGCTTCCAAAAAGAAGTGTTGAAGGAAGAAGTATCTGAAGCAAAGAATTTAACCCCTCAATTCGTTAGAAAGAATAAGAAGTATGCTAGACAGCCCGCTACTTCAGTACTGGTTGATGGATATCACTGGGTGCCACGCCCTCTGTCCTCTCAAACAGAGGGTATTGTGTTGACTGGGTCCGAGAGAGGCCGCCATTCTACTGGTAGACCCCCGGTACCCCACATAAACCTGTAAGATTGGCCTCAGTGATTGTCAAACCAAAGGGGGTTGAAGTTCAAAAGTCTGTGGACCTTAAAGGAAAAAGACCTAAATCTCCTGAAAGGAAATATGTGCCAAAGAGAACTAAGTTGGAGAATCTGCCACCACCTCCTAGAACTTCTAAGTTCATTCTGCAGCTCCAACGAGTTTCAGCCAACCCTACTCCGAGTTCAGTTGAATTGATGGATGTTCAGGCTAGTACTCCAGTTGTTACAGTTGATAGTCCTGCCACAGCCAGTCTGACTCCGGATCCAATAGTCACCGTTCCTGCTACCCCAGTTGATGATCCCCAAAGTTCGAGTGTCATTCCTAGGCCCCTTAGTCAGGTGTCTGAGGACCTTACCTTACCAGATGTGGGAACTATCACCTTACAAGCTCCTACTTCTCCTGAGGAATATGTCCCTCTCCCTGTAGAGGATGCCACTCTTCTGACTACCAGCTCTGGGATAGTCGAAGAGGAGAGAATTGACCAGGATTTAAAAATGGAAGATGAACCGGATACAAAGTCTCAACCAGATCCTAATCCAAAACTTACAGAAATCATTGCCCTTATGGATTCTGAAGAGTTGTTTGATATGGCTGAGTATAAAGGATACTTACCCCTTGACCCTAAATCAATTGGGGATAGACCGGTCGAGGAGGTAGTCCAAGGAAATAAGAAACATCTTGTTGAACAAAGAAGAATGGCTTCTTTTGACCCTGATACGGATGATCTCCTTGGAGATAAAGATGATTATGTTGGGGGCATTCATGTGGTAGAAACTAGAGGGTCTAATAAAGAAGCTGAGCCCAGCAAGCGCCGATTTGTTAAGGATGATGATCCGCATGCTGTTGAGTCAGATGAGTCTGTGAAAGATAGAGATGAAGAACATATAAAAAACTTGGAGACTCAGCTTGCTAGCATGATGTCACAAGTTAGAGAAATGCAAGAGAAGTTGGACAAATCACAGCAAGAGTCTTTTATGATCCACCAGTCAGCTCGAGAGCTCACAGAAAAGGCCAAAAGGGCAGAATTTAATTCCAGACCTCTCGAGTCACCACCTGTGACTCTCCCTTGTCCAGTAGAGACACCTCCAGTTCACCCTACAGTCTCCTCCATTCCTTCAATCCCACCTCAGAAGGATATCAAGCAGTTAATTGAGGACCAGGTAAGGGAGGCCTTAGCCCATGCTCAAGGAACTGTGTCTATTTCAAAGGGTAGACCCTACCCCGAGGAATACGACTTAGTTCCTTACCCAAAGGGCTTTGTGCCACCAACTTTTAAAGTTTTCACTGGAATCGAAAATCCGAGACAGCATCTGGCCCACTTCCGAGCAAGCTGTTGCAATGCAGGAGGGTCAGATGCTCTACTATTTCGCCAATTTGTAAGTAGTCTATCCGGCATTGCTTTTGAATGGTACGCCGATCTGCCCAACGGTTCAGTAAGAACCTTTAGCGACCTAGAAAACCTCTTTCTTAAGAGATTTTCTGGAGCGCAACAACGCACCACCGTGGGCGATCTCGTGGTTGAAAAGCAAAAGCCGGGAGAGTCTCTGGTTGAGTACATCTTGAGGTGGCGAAACCTCTCGATGAAGTGTGAACCCTAGTTGCAAGAACAACATGCTGTGGAGATTCTTTTGAAGAATATCCACGGTCCTGTTGCTTTTCTCCTGAAGGGTTTCACTATTAAAACTTTTGAAAAACTTCTTAATAAGGCTAGCAATTTGCAGGAAGAGGCTCCTAGGATGCCATTCTTACGAGAGCAGTCTGAAGAAAGGAAGGGTCCAAAATTGGTGAAAACATTTGAAAAGAAAGCTGTGGTCTCAGCAGTAGATAAAGGAAAGAGGCCAGTGATTAGTCAGCCTAGCACTCCACTTCCACCACAGCCGCCTCAGAAGCAGCCCTTTCAGATAGTTCCTCAACATACTAGAGATCCCTCCTCCATCCCTTTTAGAGAGAGATTGGCAAAGCCTTATCCATTTAAAAGGGAGTCAGTTAAGAAGATCTTCAGAAGTCTGTTAAAGAAGCCAGATTTTCAATTGCCAGAGGCTAGGAGGCCTGAGGATGAGAGCAAGAAAGATGATCCCAAGTATTGCCCGTACCACAGGATGCTTAGTCACCCTCTTGAGGACTGCGTTGTGTTCAAAGATTGGCTTGAGAGGAACTACACCCAAGGTAACATCATAATACCTAAGGAATACTTGGTTGATCCAGAAAAAGCTTCAATTAAGACCATTTCAGGTAATCCTCTTAACTCTTCTTGTTTTGTTGAAGATAGTTGGGACATTGCTTTGTCCCGGGCACTTAAAAAGTCGATTAACAAGTCTTTTCGTCTTTCTCAACAGCTGACTACGATAGCCCAGGCCCCGGTGTGGAAGGTTGACCTGGACGCTTCGCAGAAGGATGTTGAGCCACTTCCCTCTCCAGTAGTCTTAGGAACTACTGAGAAAAATGTAAAAGAAGAAAATTTTTGATTTTGTAGAGAGGAAGTGTGTAGATGAGAGATGTATTAGAATGGCGGATGGTGGTGTTAAAACCCTTTCCCCTCTTTTGTTATCTGACTTTTACTTTGCCCCATCAAAGACGAAGGGTCAAAAGATGAATAAAAAACATCCTTCTACTTCTGTCTTGATGATTAACCATGAATCTCAAATGCAAGTCGATGACTCTCCTGTTTTGAATCAAACTCCTAATGAAATAAATATCGAGGTTAATCAAACCGACCTCCCCGAATCGACTATTCAAGAAGAGGTCGAATGTGAAGCTTTATCAGAAAGTGATTTCCCTCAGATCAATTTCCAAGGAAATCCTATCTTGATAGAACTTTCAGATTCTGACTCGCTTTCAGAAAATGATGATCCAACACCTATGGTGTGTGTAGACACTGCCCTAGTTTGCCCGCCCGAAGACGTCGAGCAGGTGCAACTCCGTGGCGGTAAAGTCTTACCCCCTAGGTTGCCCCCTCAGGACAAAGGCAAGCAACCTTCATTCGAAAATCTAAGTCCGGATTCCCCTCAACAGTCAGAATTCCCTTTAATTCCTCCGGGTTTCGAGTCTGTCGTTCCTAAGGTTGATTACAATGTTCTAGCCCACCTTAGGAAGTTGCCAGCAAAATTAAGTATTTATGACGCCCTCCTTCTCTCCAAATAAATGAGGGAGTCTCTAATTAAAGCACTTCTCGATCCCGAGATTTGCTTAACACAGTTGGCTACAACTTCAGAAGGTGAGGCTCTCTACTTCAAAGAGGTCCCTGGGGTTACCTTTTCAGACAAAGATTTACTCTTGGGAACTGCTGACCACAATCGTCCCCTCTACATCACTGTAGATGTGGGAAATTTCAAGTTATCAAGAGTCCTTGTTGATCCGGGTGCATCGGTCAACGTGATGAACATAAAAACTCTTGCTTATCTCAGAGTTGATACTAGCAAGCTTTCAACCGATAGGTTGGTGCTTCGTGGGTTCAACGAGAAGGGCGAGAGAGCTTTAGGTTCAATCACTCTACTCTTGGAAATAGGAGGTTTAAAAACTGAAGCTAAATTTCATATAATTGATTCGACTACATCCTTTAACGCACTTCTAGGTAGACCTTGGATTCACGAATATAGAATGGTTCCATCTACCCTGCACCAATGCATTAAGTATCAACGAGACGGCATTGAACATGTGATTAAGGGTGATTTGCAACCATTCTTGATTCAAGAAATTGGGATCTACGAAGATGCTGCATACTTCGTACCAAAAGGGTCCTCGTCCCGTTCTAAATTAGAGATCAAATTTGAGGAGAAAATGGTTGGACAAAAATTCAACTAAAGGAAAGAAAAAGATAAAAATATCAATCAAGAAATGATTCAATCGAGTAGTGAAGACGACTCTGATATCGTTGTCCTTAGACCTCCAAGCACATTACCTCAAAGAGGTGGGAGGATGGCTTTAAGGGCACGAGGTCGAGGCCGCGCTTCATTAGACAGGAGATCAGCACCCGTATACATTGATTTGGAATCAGATTCCGATGGTGAACTAGAAAGTCAGGGTGCTGCCCTCTCTCTCGATTACCAAAATATAAATACTCCTCCAAAATTTGATCTCACCTTAGACCAGGACAGTGACCCTGAGGTAGATATTTCAAAAGTTAAAAGTGACGAGCCTGAATTAACAATGTTTGAAAAGCTCACTAGAAGGATTGAGGCCCTTTCTCTGACCCCACTGTCGGCAGGCAGGGTTGTAGGGTTGGAAGTCAAAGTGGCCCCCAACTTGGATGGTGAAGTTAAGAAAGTCCAGAAATTCTTTCCTGGCTCCTCCTCCGCAAGGGACGAAGATGATGTAACCCTTGAGGAGGCAGATTTTAATGAATTAATGGAATTACCTTTCGGCTACTTCCCTGTTTGTGTAAAAAATACTTTTTCTAAAGGTTCTATACCATACCGATGGACTAAGGGTCAAGCTAGATACCACGAGAATATTTGGCGAACAAAAATAAATAAAAATCCAACAAGTGGTATTGGCTTTGGAACAATTAGTTCATTCGACGATGATGAGTATTGCCTAATGATAACTTACCATCTCGATTCTCAAAATGTCCCTACAGATCCTCCTTGTCCTCTAGATGGACTCTGTTTGGAGACTTTAGACGATCCCGATGATCTTCAAGTTCGGGATGCACCCCCTGAATTTGAAGAGGAAATTAAGTCGACAGTCAATGAGTTGAGAGAAATTAACTTGGGAAACGATGATGACCCCCGTCCGATTTTCATAAGTACTTTGTTAAGCGAGGGTGAAACCCAAGACTTAATCCAGTTGTTATTCGAGTTCAGGCATTGCTTTGCCTGGACATATGACGAAATGCCAGGTTTGCCTGCTGAGGTAGCAGTTCACAAACTTGGAGTTTGGCATGATGCCATCCCTGTTAAACAAGCTCCTCGACGCATGCGCTTAGAGATTGAGCAACAAGTCGATTCTGAAGTTAAGAAATTGGCAGAAGCCGGATTCATTCGAGAGGAACAATACCCCTCTTGGGTGGCCAGCGTCGTGCCAGTTCGAAAGAAAAATGGTCAGATTCGGATTTGTGTCGACTATAGGGATCTGAATAAGGCATGTCCTAAAGATGAGTTCCCTCTACCAATACCAGAACTCATGGTGGACATTGCCTCCTCACATGCTATTTTCGCCTTCATGGATGGCTCGTCGGGTTATAACCAAATCAAGATGGCCCCTAAAGATGAGAGAAATACGGCGTTCAGAACCCCTATTGGAATCTTTTGTTATAAGGTAATGCCATTCGGCTTAAAGAATGCCGGAGCAACCTACCAACGGGCCATGACCCGTATCTTTGACGACTTAATTCATAATCAAGTTGAATGTTATATTGATGATTTAGTTGTCAAGAGCAAGGTTAAAGAGGCTCACCTGTATGACTTAAGAGTTGTTTTCGAACGGTTGCGCTGCTACGATTTGAAAATGAACCCCTTGAAGTGCGCCTTCGGCGTCGCTTCGGGAAAATTCTTAGGATTCGTAGTGAGGCACCGCGGAATCGAGATAGATCCTGCTAAAATTGAAGCCATCTTAGATATGCCATCCCCTAAGAGCCTTACTCAGTTAAGGTCTCTACAAGGTAGATTGGCATATATAAGGAGGTTTATTTCTAATCTTTCCGGGAGATGTCAACCCTTTTCTGTCCTTGCGAAAAAGGATACTAAATTCGTATGGGGCGAGAAGTGTCAGAATGCTTTTGACGATATCAAACAATACCTTTCTAACCCGCCAGTCTTGGCAGCTCCGATTCCGGGAAAGCCATTAATCAGTCTGATTGAAATTTGATACCCGTCAATTGAGAAGCATTGTCTTGCTCTGGTTTTTGCAGCTCAGAAACTGAGGCATTACATGCTCTCCCACTCAATCAGTCTGATTTCAAGAGTTAATCCTTTGCAATATCTTATGACCCGACCTACGTTGTCAGGACGTTTAGCTCGTTGGTCTATGATATTGTTGCAATTTGATATTACTTTCACTCATCTTCGTGCTGTGAAAGGACAGGCTGTTGCCGACTTTCTGGCAGCACACCCGCTGCCGGCAGATTCTCCTCTGAATGATGACTTACCCGACGAACAAATCATGAGTTTGAGGGAATCTGGTGAGGCCATTTGGGAATTATATTTTGATGGGGCAGCATCCTCTCGTAGGATTGCGACTCAACAATCTGTAATTCCTGGAAAGGCTGGAGTCGGTCTAATTTTTATTACACCAGAAAAAGGAATGATGCATTTTTCCTACCACTTGTCGGAGCCTTGCACAAACAACGAAGCTGAATACGAAGCTCTGATAACTGGTTTGGAACTTGTAATTCTAATGGAGATTAAGGAGATTAAGATCTTGAGAGATTCCCAACTGGTTATTAACCAAGTCGCTGGAACTTATAAAGTCTTGAATCCGAATCTCCTAAGATATCACCAGTATACACTTCACTTGTTGGAACAAATCCCTATTGCTACTTTGTATAGGGTTCCCCGTGGAAGCAATTCTGCGGCAGATGCCTTAGCAAAACTTGCAAAGGAATTTGCATGTCCTGAGGAGGATTCCATCCCTATAGAGATACAGGGTCGTAAGACCCTCTCCCTTATAGATTTGGAACACATTAGTAAGACTCCCCTTCGGATCCTTTCTTCCTCTTCGACAACTGACGAAGAAGGCGATTGGAGACGACCCTTAATCGATTACCTTAAAGAAGGGAAGCTTCCCCAGGATAAATCACTCTCCAACTAGATTAAGAAACGTGCCCTATCATATGCACTAGTTAACGATCTGTTGTACCGTCGGTCTTTCGATCACATGTGGCTGCGCTGTTTGAACAAGCGAGAAGCCCAGAAAATTGTTAATGAAGTTCATTCAGGACTGTGCGGTGCACATCAATCGGGTCCAAAAATGAAATTAAAGATTAAAAGACTTGGATACTATTGGCCTACAATGATTGACAATTGCATGAATACTGCAAAGCACTGTCATCAATGTCAGGTCCATGGTGTGGTTTTACATCAGCCGCCTAATGTGTTACACCCTACGATAGCCTCGTGGCCCTTCGAGAGTTGGGGCACGGATATCATTGGTCCGATTGACCCTCCCTCCGCGAGAGGTCATCGTTTCATATTAGCAGCGACTGACTACTTTTCAAAGTGGGCGGAAGCAATTCCCCTACGAAACGTAACATCACACCATGTCTTAAAATTCTTTCGTGACCATATTGTATAAAATATCATCCAGTACGATAAAATATCATCCCGTACGATCAGTATAAAATTTTATGATCTCCTTATGTGTGTGTGTATGTTTTTTATTCACTCAATTACAATCACTCCCTTTCAAAATTAATTCAAATAAAAAATGTAAACTTCAAATTAACAAAATATCTCATGTTGAATTTGATTTGAAGTTATCGTAGTCTGGAGTCTGATTTTCCTGAAATGTTAGTACACACAAGAGCAAATGCAAATCTTCTAAAATTGTTAGGAGATAACTACACATATTAACAATAATGTTTGGGATCATCAAAACTACATAAGTTGAAAAATGTAAAGCATTCAAATAGCAATTATTCTAACAGCCATTTTGGATGGGAAGCTGGAGTTGAATGTTGGTAATTGGTGCTTCTCTTCTTTTTGGGTGCTTATTCATGTGCACCATAGATTGTACCTAGGTTTGTATGTAATTTTTCTTAGTATGGACCTCGAGCTCTTAGGATTTTTTTTCTTTCTTTTTATAGCTCTTTTGAGCATTAGTGAGATTGAGGGCCCATTAAGCACTTGTTGACCTCATTTTTGTATGAGGTCACTAAGACCCATCCAGAATCCAGATTTAATCCTAGACCCGAGGATCCACTCTAGACCTTAGGATCCTTCTAGATCCAAGACCTTAGAGCCTATTCTAGAGCCTAGGATTCCCTTAAATCCTAGATATTAGAATTCTTCTATACCTTAGGATCACTCCAACTTCAAATCAAACTCCACCCTTGATCAACTCCAATTTCAATTTGATTCCTACCTGTGATCAATTTGAATCTCAAACTCCATCCAATTCAAGTCCAAATTAATTCAAACTTCAAATCAAATCCAAACCCAGAATTCAGACTCAAATCCAAACTCTAGAGGCCCTGTCCTAATCACCCTTTTCAGAGATTTTTCAAACATTTCAAAACCCAGTCAAGTGATCTCTGATCCAGGGTCTATCACTTGCAAAGTGATAAGACATGTCTCTAGAGGTTACCCTCCAACTTTGAGCTCATTCTGAGGTCTCTAACCCCAGAATCTGAATTAAAATCCGAAGGCTGTAAAACCTTCAAATATTTACAGCCTATGCCACTGAACCTAACCCCTTTGAGATCTTGACCTTGGAACCCTTATCCAAGCCTCCAATCACTTCCAGACTCTTGATTTTAACCCATTGAGCAGTAAACTGCATTTTTCAGACCCATTTTTGACCATAGTTAACCAATAGGTCAAAATTGACCAAAATACCCCTATGGGGCTCAAATAGGGATTTCAAACCAAATGAGCTCCAAATTGGATGCAACCACCTTTAACAAATTTCAAATGTCATTTCAAACCTTTTGAACCTATTTCCAACCCTTGAGTCAACCTGGTTGACTAAGTCAACTGGTTTGACCCAAGAGGCCCTTTAAGGGTCCAAACATGTGTTTTGACCCAAATGACCTCTCTAAGTCATCCAACCACTTCCATTAACCTTAAAGTATCATTTCAAACCTGTTGAGCCCAAACCCAGACCCTGGGTCAACCTGGTTGACCAAGTCAACCTAGGTTGACCAAATAAGCCCTTAAGGGTTCAAATAGTGATTTTGACCAAATTGATCCCTCCAAACCTTGGGACCACATCCAGTAGACTCAGGACGACATTCTGAATTTGTTGAATCTATTTCTAGCCCCTGAGCCCAACTGGTTGACCAAGTCAACTAGTTTTAGCCTAAAAGCCCATTAAGGGCCCATTAAGCTTTCTTAATTCAATTGACAAGCATGACTCTTGGAATCACCCTCCAATCCACCTAATCAGCCCATTTGAATTACCTAGGTGCAAATTCCATAACCCTTGATGGGGTTGACTGGTCAACCAGTCAACTTAAAGCTTAAGGGACCATTTGTATGGTCAAACCCTTCAACCCATTGAACCTACCTCATGCCACACCCATCCAGCCACTTGGAAAGACTCCATGACCTGCTTGGATGCCACATCAGCCCCATTGACCAGTTGACTGGTCAATTTAGTCAAACCAAGGGTTTAGACCCTTTTAAAAGGTCTTAATCAGCCTTTTAAACCTTTTTCCCTGATTTAACTCCCCAAGGCCGACCTATTAGTGACCTAAAGCCCTCTAATAGGCTCCCTAACCGAGCTCCACCCCTTGTTTAGCCATAAGTGGCAATGCTCCCCTCCACTCATCCCAAGTCCACCCAATGGGAATGAGGCATGTCCAGCCCTTTCCGCAGCCTTCCAGCTTTCCCAGGGACAGGTGGCATCATCTGGAGAGTCCAGGAGTAGATCCCAGCCATCCAATCCATCCCAGGCCACTTGAATAGGGAAAAAGGTGACTTTTGAAGCATTGAATCAAAGCATCTTCTCTCACTAACCCTAGCCTCCCAGAGCGAATTCTTAGTTCGTTTTGGATCTCCAGAGCCTCCTCTACCTCCCCACTACAAAATCCAAGTGGTTGCACGTCACCGGCGGCGAGTTCTCCGGCGAGCCCACCACCTAGACCGTCCCAAGCCTATAGCAGTCGTTCCAGACGTGTTCGAGCTCGGGTTTGTGCTGGGGATCTTCACTTGGACAGTCTACAAGCTCATCCATCCAGAAATTTCGAAGATCTAACGGTATAACTCCTTAAAACCCTAGATCTAGTTCACATTAGTTAGATCTAAATAGCTTTACATTTTTAGGGTTTTAGCTGAAACAAATCTTTCCCCATTATTTCTGTTCATGCCTACTCTCTGTGTTTAAAATTTCAAGTGATTTGGTCCACCCGATCGGAAGAACAAACCAAAAAACGGATCCTAGGGCGTCATTCGCAGTTCGCTGCAGATGTACGTTTTCTAGACCATTGATCACGCGATCAACGATCTAGATCTTGCCGTTCCGGGCTTTGGTTCGATCGTGTATTCGGTTTAGTGTTCGATCGATCGACCGACGAGATCAGGGCCGTCCATTCGGAACAGCGGGATCAAATCTCCGCCGTTTGATCTTCTCCTGGTGAGATCAAACCGCGGGATCTGATCTCAGCCGTTAGATTGAACCCGCGGTTAATCCAACGGCTGCCATGAGCCGCTGACGTGGTTAAGTGGAAACCGCGTGAAGCGGCCCGCAGCCGACGCGTGTCCCCGCCGTCACGCGGTTTCGATCCCGCGAATCCGCGCGTGCCGCGTGTCCGACCGCCGCCGTTTAATTAAGGAAAATGTGTTTTTAATTTATTTTAATTACAGAAACTTTAAAAAATCATAGTAAATTAAATACAAAGTCAAAAAATGAGTATAATATATCAAAATTTTTAGAATTTCATCTAGTTTATTTTAAAAATAAAATCAAACTCTTTTGGTTATTATTTTATTAGTAATTTAAGAAATACAAAAAAGTATATTTTATTTTTAATTAATTATGTATAAATTATTTTTATCTGAAATTTGGCATGCATGCTTTTGAGTGCATGGCTGATCTCCAGAAAAATTTTCAATATTATTTGACTGGATTTTGATAGTATTTAGAATTATTGGAGCATATTAACCTTTTTTATATTTAATTAAATATTAAATATTTTGAAAATATTAAAAAAATCTTTTTTTTATTATCAAACTTCTCTGGAGATCAGTGGGTCTTTCAACTCATCAAAATGTATTTTAATAATATTTCTAATTATTTTATAATATATATTTATATATATATATATATATCCATTTATATTTATATATTTTAAAATATATTTTGAGGCTATATATATTTAAATCTTTAAATGTTTAAGAGGTCACTTGAAATCTTAAATGTAGATTGAGCATATTTGAATAGAAATAAAGGGGATGATTAGTGGATAATCATTCCTTGATTATTCACTAATTTTGTCTTAATTATGTTAATTAGTTAATTGCATGCTTAAGGTGCACACACCACCTAGCCTAGGCTCTCCTAGACCTAAGGACTTGTTTGCTTGCTATTTGTGTATGCATGCCATGCTTACTCAAAGGGTTAGAGGAACTTTGATTTAAACCTATTCAAAACTAGTGACACAATTAAGGACAATAATTAGGAACTTTGAGTAGAAAACTTAGAAAATTTATTGTGCTTAGAATTGATGTCCATTTGACTTGAAATTTGAACCATTCAAACTTAGTGACATTCTTAGCCCTAGACAATTTAATTTATTGATTTTTGAAATCATTAAGACCATTAATTAATTTTCTAAGTCTTAAACCCTTAATTAAGCCTTTAAAACTTCTAAAAATTGTAATAAATCCTTTTTAAAATCCAAAAATTACATATAAACCCTCAAACTGACCAGAATCTAGTCCTTAATCCATGATAATTGGAAGCCCCTTGATTTGACAGCAATTTAAACCCTAATTTAATTTTAAGTGAAAATCATTTTTTAATTAAGATAATTAATTAATAATAATTAAAAAATCCCAAAATCTCCCAAACACTTGGGGATCCCTCCTTAGGTTATTTCTGACCTTTGGAGGTGTTTTCAAGAGATTGGGAACTTGTTTGAAGCAAAATCACAAAAGAGGCCTTCTAATTAAGAAATTCCCAAAATTCATTAAAATGCCCAAACTTCGATAATCCATAACTAATTCTAGAAAGATCCAAATTACCCAAACTCACTTGCATTCAACTCATAGTGATTTCTAGTATTTATTAAAAATATTAAATTCCAGAAATTTGCAATATTTCAAAAAGTCAACAAATTGGTCAAACCGTAGTCAAAACTAGTTCAAAACTTCAAACCTTTGTAATAAAATGCAGAAAAATCCGATTTTAACGTACTTACCTTCTAACTGATTGTAGTAAGGTCTAGTATTTTAATAAAATACAAACATTCCAGAATTTGAGCTTAATCAAAAAGTCAATTTTCAACCCCTTAATTAAATCATTAAAATATTCTAAAAATTCATAAAACTCAATTTATTCTAAAACTCAGAAAATATTGGTTTAATGCTTAAAACACTTAACAAATCCTTTAAAACACAACAACCACCCTAAAGTTGAAGTTTATTGGCTGGACTACTCCGGGCTGCGGGGCTAAGTGTCCTAAGGAGGCTGGTTCCTCGAGCCTGGTGGCACAACGCCACGAATGGATTCTAAGGGGTGTTAAATCTTAAAATAGATTAATTTTTAATTATTTAACATTTTAAAAATCTCTAATTCAATTACATTAATTTGGTTTATCGGCTGGACTACTCCGGGCTGCGGGGCTAAGTGTCCTAAGGAGGCTGGTTCCTCGAGCCTGGTGGCACAACGCCACGAATCAATTAATGGCAAACTTAAATTAATCAAGCTTTTAAAATCAGTAATTAACTCCCTTTAATATTAATCCACTCTTTTAATTCCAACCAATTTAAATAACTTAATCAACCCCGATTGCTACTGGGTAACCCAGGCCTACGAGGCTATTAGCTTAGCCCCAAGGAAGGTGAAATAAACTTCACGGCCTCGGTGTGAAACAAAGGTAGTAATCAATTAACTTTTAAAATATGCCTAATTAAAATTCTTAATTCATTAATACTTAAATTTTAATCTAAATTCCCTCCTAAGCCTTAACAAATCCACACTTTTAGACAACTTCAATTAATAACCCACTTTAGGATCTACCCCAGCCACACGACCTTTCTCACACACTTTAGATGATGTGCTAGGATAACCAACTCTAGATCTAGGTTAGGCCGGTGTTTACTTTACTGCTGTGTGCCGGATTTTTCGTAGTTTTCACTGCATGTTGTGGATGAAATTGCTTTGCTGTGTCTGCTTACTTTTTCTGTACTCTGTGGATGGATTGATGTGTTCGGCGATTAGATTACCCTTAGGTTAGGTACGATCTGGATGTTGACACAGTTTTCTGCAGGTGGCCACGCTCATGCAGGGCAATAAAAAAAGGGGGCAAATCAAAAAAATGCATAAATATTATAAACTCTTTGCACAGGTGCCTCAGCTGCTAAAGCCCCCAAATCATAAAAAGAGCGTGGCCAGTGTGTTTACTTTCTTTTCTGCTCATATACAACTGCTTGGGAATAACTTTTTTTATATATTAATTGCTTAGGATAACCCTGCAGGTGAGTCTAGATTTTTATTTTGATATCAATGTAATTTGTGCAAGTGTCAAGTGTTGTGAAAGTTTATTTTGAGTTGGGATACATAGATCCAAAGCTTGGATTCCAAAGAGGAAAGGATACCCCTTTGAGGAACACTCCTTTTCCATTTGGAAACCCAAATTTGGATCATACCTCTTCTTTACCCAAAGAGGAAAGAGTGGCCTTCCCCTTAGAAGGAAGTGCCCTCTTGTCCGTTTGGGTAATCCACTACGAAGATTCCAAGAAGATTGAAGAAAAGGAGTCCAAAGAAGAATGAAATTGAAGATTTGAAGACTTGAAGATTGAGAGTATCCCACTCAAAATAACTTGCGTCATTACTAGGCTTAGAATCCGGGTTGTTGTCAGTGGTGCCCGGCCACTTTACTTTCTGTAATATTCTGGTTTGTAATAAGCAAGGCAATTCTGCCTATGGACATTTATTAATTAATTTGTATTTGATTTGATGATTTGATTGCCTTTAGGATTACTTGTTTTTACTAGTTTTTTGGCGATTGCATGCCGCTCTTTGTTTTCGCCTGGATACGTGAGGCTCGTGAGGGTGTGAAAGTTTTCTACTTATAATTCTAAAAGTCTAAAATTTTAGTGAGTCTAAATAACATAGAAAGATAACGAATCTAGGGAATTAGCCGGGGATCGACCCCGGGGTCGCATGCATATTTCTGCATTACTCTTTCCTTGCTTTAGACCCTTCCCCGCCCGTGGGTAGAGTCCGGATAGTCTGACCTATGAGGACGAGGTGCCGGACCTGGGGAAGTCCAGTCTTCTAAAAATTTATTTTTTAAGCCTGTTTTTAAAATTTCAAGCATATTTGATTTGAGGTTGTTAACCAGCATGCATTGCATTAGATACAAATTAAAAGAGTCAAAATTTTAATTTCATAGTCCTTAGCATTTTAGCACCCAACATAAGTCAAAGGGGCCAATTAGGAGAATCTCTAGATGTCGGCCCCGCCTCACCAAAACTTTAATTATAACGTCCCTATCACTCTTTCATAAAAGAGCGGATTCATGTATTTTAAATCTATTAGGTGGTTAGCTGGCTCCCCAATCCAGGCCGGGGTAAGTCCAGACCTTGCACTGCATTAGTTAGGATCGGACGACTGTGGTCCAGTGTCCAAAATAGATTTAGGATCCGGGGCAGATCTTTGATTATAAGACCCCAAACTTCGGGAATCTAATCCCAAATTTCTAATAAAATGCTCAACTCTAATTAAATATCATTTCAGTCCAAAACATAAAGCCCAACACTTAGATTAAGTTGAGACACTTCCGGATGGTTCTGGAATCTCAAAGTGTCCCCTACCTCTCATCCTTTAACTCCGTTAATAACTGTTCAATTTTGATCCATTCCCTTTTGATTTTCCAATAATTCTATTCATACTTTGATATCACTCCTAGAAATTCTAAACAAAATTCTGCCATTATTTCAATCGAGAGTGTTCGTAGGAGATTTTATCTCCCTACGATGTAATTAACTACGAGGGCTTGCGTTCGTAGGAGATTTGGAACCCCACACACACCTGGTTTTAAAGAAAACTCAATTTCTAAAACTTCATTAGATTTCTTTGGGAAAAGTTAAATAATGATCATCATGGTCGCATTAGAAGAATTATTGTAGAATGGTGTCACTTCCCTTTGGGGAGATACATCCTTCTTCGATAAGGCTTTGGATGCGAATGCGATGATCATGTCTCTTGAATATTGTAATTGGGTACTTAGTTGAACTATATTTTGTCCCCTCGGGGCCATATAAAGTTCTTCTTAGAACCCGATCATAGTATTCAAGATGAGTTTACATAATTCTAAGTCTGAACACCGTTATAAAAGTTTATTTTCATCCTTCGGGGTGATATACTTTTTCTAACGAGTCGATTCGACCTTAGAATTAGAACTTAACCTTAATCTTAAAATCCCCAAAGAAAACTAATATTTTTCAAAACCTGTTTTCCAAAATTCCACCAACAGCACTTTGTAATTTTTTTTATATATTAATGCGTAGGCTCCTCTATGGGTTTTCCCATATATATATATATATATATATATATATATATATATATATATATATATATATATATATATATATATATATATATATATATATATTAGGCAATTAAAATGTTGTTAGAATTAGCAATTTCAAAAACAAATTTAGCAATGTCACCAACAACCTCAGTATAGGATCCATCAAGAAAATAAATTTTATTAATAAAGTTTTTAGTTTTGTTCTTATTAGCAAAGGCATGAAAGTACTTGGTGTTATTTAATCCTAAGCTTGAAGATAAAAAAGAATTTTTTTAGCCTCTTGGATGAGAGTAAAGTTGGCAACAAAAGGGGATAGTTGATAGATATGTTCAATAGAATTCACATTAATCTTAGCATTCAGGATATTAGAGAAAATATTTTTAAAGACATGTTTGTTCCACCAAGATAAAAAAGAGTATTTTTAGCCTCTTAGAGGAGGATAAAGTTGAAAGTTTGTTAGGGTTGTCAAACCTTTATGAACTAGCCCGAGGCTAACCAAGATGGGGGGAATTGGTAGTTTTAAAACTTCTTAAATGCAAAGTAAAAAAGTTTTTGAAACTTTTTTTAATATTACAAGACAAATACAATCAACTGCAGAAATTCAATATGCATAAAAGTAAAGTACATAAGTAACATAGAAAGAGCACACCAGATTTATAGTGGTTTGGTCAACTTAATCTACATCCAATCACTGGAGCCTCTCCTCCAGGTATTATATAGAAATATAGTGACTCTCCTTTTTCTCCCACAGCAAGGTGGAGAAGCCTTTAGAAACTCCTTTTCACTGACCCTGGTGAGGTAGACAACTCGACCTCCTTTTGCTTCCTCATGAAGTAGGCAAAGAACCTTGATTGATTGTTGAAGATGACCTTCCTAGAGCCCCCAAGGAGACAAGGATAACGAATGGAGAAGATTACTCAAATCCTTGCTTGGAGTAACCTTTGTGAACACCTCACAAACTCCCCATCATAAGATTCTCTCTCTCTCTCTCTCTCTCTCTCTCTCTCTCTCTCTCTCTCTCTCTCTCTCTCTCTCTCTCTCTCTCTCTCTCTCTCTCTCTCTCTCTCTCTCTCTCTCCCTCTCTCTCTCTCCCAAGCTCTCCCTCTCCTTCTCTAAGCTCTCTCAGGTTAGGAAAGTAGCATAAGATCTCAACATCAATAATTAAAAGATCTTATAATTAAGGGCTTAAAATTTTCCCTAATTTCCAACTTGCCATCAAAGATCATCCAGGATGATCGAAAGATCATCATGTTTGATTAGTGTATTTCAGCCCTTCATCCTGGGCAATCTGGGTGGATTGGATGATTAGAACTCACTGTTTATTCTGATCATCAAGGATGATGTAGACATCAACCTATATGATTAGTTCAAAAACATACAAATCATCCAATACATCATTCTAGCTATCTAACAGATATATGTTGGATGATGAAGAAATATAATGTATCAACCAGGATGATTTTTAGATCATCCTGTACGATTAGTTTAAAATTAGCGAATATCATCCAAAAAATTGTTTTGGTCGTCCAGGAGATTCATCTGGATGATGATGAATTTCAACTGATCATCATACATATCATTATGGTCATCAAAGGGATTCAGAAGTAATCTAAGTGTTTCCTAGCTGATCATCAAGGATGATCCTGCGATCATCCAGGATGATATGATCGATCAATATAATCTTAATTACTTTCCTTAATCATAAAAATAATTTTGGCATGATTATAATAAATCATCCTGAATTATATGAAATTATCTTGTATGATTTCTAAAAATAATATCATACCTAAAAGAGTTTAGTAGCTAATTCTTTCATATTTTAGCCTATCGTCTAGGATGATGTTAATATCATTCAAGATAATTTACTTAATTTGATTGTCTTAACTTTGGAGCCCTAATTGGGGTTTCTATTTTTAACTAATCATTTAAGATGATTTGGGATCATCTTATATGATGTGATCAAAAATAGAAAACACTTAAATTATAGAATTTCTCCCTCTAAGTGTGTGTATGCAAGGTTACTTAGCATCAAGATCCACCTTATTACATTTGACTCAAGAAAAGGAAAAACCACTAGAATTACAAATATAAACTGGCTCAGTCCTAATCTACCCAATCTTAAAACTATAATTTTTGAATCCAGGATTGTAATAAAAGTTGGCATTAAAAGGGTACAGTTGGCCTATATGTTCAACAGAATTCACATTATTCTCATCATTCAAGATATTTGAGAAAATAATTTTAAAGACATGCTTGTTCCACCAGCTAATTTTATACTTAAGCCTTTTAAGTTTGAACCATAATTTCTTCATTTCAAAAATAAAATTATCAGGATGTAAAGGGGCAAGCCAATTATCTTCGACCATGTTCAAGAATGAGTTTATGTGTTTCCACATGTTTTGAAATCTAAATTTAGGAATAGGGCCATTAGGCCTTGTGAAAATACCAATAAGAATAGGAGAATGATCATAAAAGGTTCTACTGGGGTGCTCCACATAAGTATTATTGAAGGCATTAATCCACACATCATTAAAAAGTGCATGATCCAAATGTTTCCCTAGTACTACGATTCTAGTTAAAAGAGTTACAAGAAATCCTAATGTCCATAAAGATGTAATCTAAAATCATGTTATTGAAATCCTCAATGGATTGATTAATAGAGCAAAAACTATTAAGACTTTCAAAAGGATTAGTTAGAGTGTTGAAATCACCACCAACCAACCAAGGTAAATTAATAAGACAATTGAAATTAACCAGTTGCTCTCAAAGAACCTTTCTAGAAACCTAAGTAGAGGAAGTACAAATGAAGGATATGTGATATTTAAATTGCCTAAAAATAATACTGTAATGAATGACTTAAGAGAAATCACCAACAACATTGATAATAAAAGGATCTTCCCAAAAGACCCAATTTATGTTCGAAGAGTTAGCCGCAACATGGTAAAATCCTAATAATCTAGAATGATTATTTAGCAAAAGAAATAGAAGATTCCAATAAAACTAAAAGGTTTTTAACTCTAATCCTAGAAGAAGGGCATCCAATGCCCCTAAAATTCCAAATTAAAGATTTAAACATTAAGAACTAAATTATTAACTTGAGAATGAGTATTTTTAGGAGAAAGTAAAATATTATCTTTATTTTTCTTAATCTTCCACCCTTGAATTTTAGTAAAACCATTATCAATGTCATCCATATAATCCTCATTGTGAGCACTTATAGAAGCATTATCTGACTTTCCTTGAGAATATAAGTAGCTATAAATATGTAAAGAGGTACGAGGTTCCTTACAACCAGTGTTTAATTCATAAGTATGGCCAAATTTTCCTTCTTCACTCCAATCTTTGCCAAGCTTTCCTTCTTCTAATTGGTATTCTTCTTCCATAAGTTCATGTTCATTCATTATAAAGTCAAACATAGCTTGTTTAATGCCGTCAATATTGACCAAAACTAAATCAAATTTAGATTGATTTTTATTAGAGTAATAAGTTAATTGAGGCAATGAAACAATGTTAATATGCTTAGAATAAATAGTAGTCATTTACTCATCTAAGAGGTTAGAATAAATAGTTATCGGTGATCTCCAATTGTCATCCCTTCTAGTAATATTTAAGGCTCTTCTATAGATTTTAATTTGTCACTGTGGAATGAACGCATAGGCAAAAATAATTCGTTATATGATGTAATAGTTTAATTCAAAAACTCTTCTCTAGTTATTTGGGAAGGATTTTGGCATCTTGTTCAGCAAAGTCCCTCAATTGATGGAAAATGAAAGAAGATTGTGGAAGATTTAAAAATTTTGACGGATAATCAGCCGCATGTAAGGATTCATAAGCCAATAATGAATAACTTTGAAGCTTCTTCATTGAAATTGAACTTAAAAGTCAGTAGGTTTATGTCTGGTAATGCTTCAAATGTTGATATGCTTGTGATTGGAAATTTATATCAAAAGTTTAATAACTCCTCTTCTTAAATTAATTCTATTGATGCTAATATGGTGGATAATCATGTTGTTCATCATGAGTAAAATCATTTGGGTAGTTCAGTTAATGTAATAAATTCCTTTCACATTCATAATCCTGCAAATTCATAGAATAGTAATCCCCATATGAGAGTTAATTCAAATTTTGTTTTTACTGAGTTGTTTAATGATGGAATTGCTGTCAAACTTAACATTGAAAATGAAAGTGTGAATGCTCAAGTTTTGAAAAACTCTTTGGCTATGAAAGTAATGGGTAAAGATGTCCCTTTTCCTTTTTGTAGTATGAAATTAAGAAGACAGTGGAGTAAATTTGGAGGATTTCATTTAACATCATTGGGGTTAGATTGGATTTCGTGTTCCTTCCATTCTAATTAAGCAATGGATGGAGTTTTGAGTGGAGGACCGTGGTATGTGGGTGACCATATAGTTGTAATTGAAAAATGTTCACCAATGTTTTCTCTGTTATCATTAAAAGGTTTATCATCACCTATTTAGATATGACTTCCTCATCTTCCATTGCAATTTTTGGATTAGGTTAATATTACATGAATAGCTTCAAGGATTGTTATACCTATATTTCTTGATGGAAATATGTTCAAATGGGAAAGAAGAGAATTTGCTAGAGCTTGTATGAGAATTAACATGGATTCTAAATTACTAGAAGGTATTTGAGTTGAAGGAATGACTGGTAGCTTTTACCAAAAAATTGAATATGAGAAAATAGCTTCATTTTGTTTTAAATGTGGTAAGATTGGTTACAAGTTTAATTCATGTCTTGAAGAGTTAGTTCAGGCTAATAAAATTCCAACATCTATTATTCCTAAGAATTTTAAGAATGTTTCCAACCCAACTTCTGATATTCCTGAGAAAAATGGTTGTAAAATTCCAAATAAATAACTACATGTTGAATGTGAGTATGGGCCTTTGATCCATGTTAAGTTTCAGAAGAAAAGAGGAAGATTATTTAGAAATGAATATTTTAATAAGAAGAAGGTGCAAAAATCTTTTATGAAGCATGACTCTCAGGTTGAGTATAAGGAAAAGGTTCTGGGGAGTTTTGTTGCTAATGGTAATTATTATGAAAGTAATGATTTAGGTTACCCTATTTAAATAGAGGGACTGTGTAAGATTGTTGTAGCTGAGAATATTCATACTAAGCCTGATGTTGAGTCCCATCTTGCTTTCTTTAAATCGAATAAATTCAATGCTTTGAATGACTATTATGAAGATAATAAGTGTCAGGTTATTAATCTTCCAAGTTCTACTATATGAAAGCTGATTGTTCTAGTGTTCCATGTGATCAACATTTTATGCTTGAGGAAGGTACAAAAGTTCTATCATTGCTGAAGGAGTTAGTAAAACCCTAGAGGGTGTGGAGCCAATGTCTGATTGAAAGCTCAATGCTGATGAAGTTAATGATGCTAAAGGTTTTGATTATGCAGATATTGCTTATGCAAAGTTTGGAGGTGCAGTGACTTCCAAAAAATTGCAGAATTGTAATGGCATTGATGCAGCTACTTATGCAATAAATTTTTTAGATCAAAAAGATAATAAAGGATCTCTGACTCTTATTGGTAATGGTGTAAGTTCTTTAAGTGGTAAACAAAAACACTATAAAGAACTTAAATCATTAGGACCTATAGAGGATATTCCTAAGAAAAGGAAAGGGATGTGAGTGTTAGATTTGAGGTTGGGGACTTTTACCCATTGGTGTCTTAATGTCGTCCTTTTTTTTTTAATTATAAAGGAGCCATAAAAGTGATGATTTTCTTTTCTTAGGAAAATTATGAGGCATAATGATGTATTTTTTTTATTGGGCTGGTTGAAACTAAGTTATCTTGTATTGATAGGAAAGAGGTTAATAGGATTACTGGGATGGAGTGGGATTTTTTCATCATTCAGCTGATGGCGTTGTTGGGGGTATTCTTATTTTATGGAAAAGGGTGGAGGGTAGTTTTGTTGTCTTTCAAGAGTAGGATTAGTTGGTGTTTGGCTGCTTTCAAAGTCCTAATAAGGGAATTTGGAATGTTGCTACAGTTTAAGGGAATAAAGATTTGCATTCAAGAAGTTTATGGGAATGTCTTGAGAAGGTTTTGGTTAGTGTTATTCCTTCAATTGTTGGAGGGGATTTTAATTGTATCATGTCTAAGGAAGATAAAAGAGGGGGTAAAGGTTTATATTCTCTTAAGGTCCACAAGAAATGAGATCTTTCATGGCTAATAATGATTTTTAGATTTGAAGATGTTTGGAAGTGTTATCCAGCAGCTTGGAATACTGTTCTTAAATCTTAGAAGAAAATAGATTTTGTCAATAAAGTTGAAATTTTGTAAAGGAAAATGAAAAGAATGTTGAATTGAAATCTTTGGAATTTTGGGAAAAAAATAAGCATAAAGAGTTGTTATCTTTGAAGGAGGATTTGAAGAAGGAAATTTTTGGAGTTGAAATTGAAGGAAAATTTGGATGGAGTTCTGGGTCAGCAGGATCTAAAATTTCTCATATTTAAAGTATGGGAATTAAATGTAATGTTGGGCCAGTTAGCTTCTTGGTGTATCCAAAGAGCAATGGTTAGATGGTGGAGAAGGGAGATACAAACTCTAAATTCTTTCAAGACTGTGCTTTAGCCAAAAGGAATGGAAAGTGGATAAATCATATCAAAGATGAAACATATGGTTTGATTGAAGATCTTGACAGAATTGAAGTTATTTTTTTCAGAATTTTTGGTAAGAAATGGAAGGAAACAAAATATAAGTTATCTTATTGGCCAGAAGTCTTTAATCATCAATTGACATCTCTATTTTTAATATGTTGAATATTGATTTTACTAAAGAAGAATTGTTGGAAGCTGTGAAAATTTTGGGAAATAAAAAATAATTGGGTCTTGATGGTATCACATCTTCATTTGTTAAGTTCTTCTGGAATATTGTTAAAGAGTGTACTTGGAAAGTAATTGAGTGGTTCTTTACTAATTACAAAATGAATTCTAAATGGAAGGATACCTTGATTATAATAATCCCAAAGAATAAGAATCCAGTGCAACCTTCCTATTTTAGACCCATAAGCCTTTGTCAACTATCTATAAAGTAGTGGCTAGAATTATTATGAACCGGTTGAAATGGCATCTTCCTAAGATCATCACTGAAGATCAAGTTGCTTTGGTACCCAGACGGTCAATGTTAGACCATTGTCTTTTAGCTTAAAACATCTTCAATAAGTTTAGATATTCTAATTCCAAAAAAAGGATAGAGGTCGGAAAAAATTTATAAGGACCAGGCATATGATAGTATGGGCTGGACAACTTTATCTAAGACATAAAATTGGTTTGGTTTTCCTCCTAAATTCTCAAAACTCATCTTGGAATGTGTTCAAAATGTAAGATTTTCTATTCTTTTAAGTGGTAGAAAGTCTAAGTGGATTTAGGAAAGGGTGCCCTTTGTCTCCTTATTTATATATAATGTGTTCACAGTTATTGTCAAATTCTATTTATCAAAGAGGTTTTGAACTAGGTGTAAAGTTTGCTCCGAAATCTGAGACAGATTTCCCATTTATTATATGTTGATGATGTGCTATTGTTATATTTTGCATATACTAAAGCAGTTGGTTATATGAAGAAGATAATGGATGAGTTTTGCAGCTAGACAAGTTAGAAGGTGATCAAGATGATAGCTCAAATTTTATTTGGGAAATCAGTGAATGTCAAGAGAAAAAAGAAGATTTCAAAGAGGTTGGGTTTCAAAATTGTAAAAGTATTGCATTACTTGGGTGTAAAGATGGCCATGAGGAGGTTAGTAGACTTTTATATTCAAATCATTCTAGATCGTTCTTTGGAAAGGTTAAATGCATGGGGGAATAGCTGTCTTTCTATGGATGGTAGGATTCTTCTTATTAAAAGTACTTTTTTTTCACTTTCTATTTTCTTGTCAACTCATTCGTTGGAACCTAAGGTTTTGCAAAATGAGTTTGATAAGCTATGTAGGGATTTTATTTGGCATAAAGTTAAAATAAGAAAGGGTCTACATTATGTCTCTTGGGTGGATCCATGCAAAACCAAAATGTTGGGAGGATTGGGGCTTCATTCTTTTGCCAATAAAGTTAGTCCATTAAGATCGAGGTTTACTTGGATTTTTTTTCAAAATCCTTTATCATTATTTAATCGTATTATAATTTCAAAATATGGAAGTGATGTATAGAATTCTAATGTTAAAAGAGGAGCTTCCCCTACTTGGCAAATTTTGTTAGATGGAGCGAAGTACTTAAAAAACATCTTAAGGTAGAAAGTGGAAAATGGCAATAAAGTGAACATCTTGAATGATGTTTGGATCCTTGATAAGTCTCTTAATAAATGGCCAATGTTTGCTAATGGTCTTGCCAATGAGCATTATCAGAAAGTTTTTTATGAAAATCTTATCTCAGGTATTATGCAGGTTCCTCTGTACACTAATTTGAAGGAAGATTGTATTGAGCTTATCAATTAACATTCTGGATGATCTATTAATTCTTTATCATTTTAAGCATCAATTAAATATGTTAATCAAGGTTTATCTTTCAAAGTATTAAAATTAATCAAAAAACTTAAGTTCATCCTGAAGGTTGAGATGTTTTGGTGGAGACTGTGTAAGGATGCTCTTCCTACTAATTATTTTCTTAATTATTGAAATATGTTACATGATAATTGTTGTTCTAGAGGCTATCATGAGGTGGAGGACCAATTGCATATTATTTTGAAGTGCAAATTCTTAGCTCAGATTCTTAACAAGTAACATGATTCGGGTTTGCAAGTTTCGATCTTCTAATCTTATATGGGATGTTTATCTGATCTTAAAGGATTTCTAATTTTAATTAGAACATAGGAAAATTATGTTATACAACTATTTTTTATTCTTGGAAATACCAAAATCAATGTAAGCATGGAGAGACTTCAGCTTCTACAAATGTCATTGCATCCAATATATTGATGTCCCTAATGCAGCCAGCAAGATATCTGATGCTAAATGATTGGGATGCTAACCTCCTTTTGGATTCTGCTAATATATGGCATCCAGCACCTCTAGATTGGATCAAAATCAATATTTATGTAGCTCTTTTGGAATCAAATAAAGCAGGAATCGATGGTGCTATTAGATATTTTAAGGGATCATTTATTCATGCATTTGGTAAGCATATATATCACTGGGATGTTGCTCAATTGGAGTTAGATGTGGTTATGTTTATTAGAGAGCATATCCAAAGTTGGATGTTTCAATACAAGGGGTTAATAATTGAAGCAGATAATGTTAATTTCATCAAATATCTTCGATATTCTTTGAAGGCTTCTAAGTGGAAACAAGATGGATTTTGGAATAATAATCTTTTATTTTTAAAAGATTTCAATAATGTCATTTTTTATTATACCTTTAGTAATTGTAATAAAGTGCCTGATTAATGTGCCACTCTTGCTTTACGAAATAGCTTTATTTTTATAGCTTTTCTTCAGATTATATTCATTCATCTTTTCTTATCTTGTTAAAGAAGAAATGTGATCATTTTCTTTCACTTTAGTAGTTTGTAATAGCTTATTATTTTAATGCAAGTTGAAATCTTCAAAAAAAAAGAGGTTAGTAATAGCAGATGTGTGATATTGATTGTTAGAAAAAAAGGAGAAAAAAATATTTTTCCACTCCCTTAACCACAAGAAACTTCCTGGTCTCCTCATGATTTACATGATCAGTATCCACAATATCTTTGACTTCCTTTCATGGTATCCTCATAATTGACATTGTCAATATCCACAATACCTTCAACTTCTTTCATGATTTTTCTAGTCACATGTGAAGGATTGATAAGAGTAACATGACTTTCAATAGCATCATTAGCTTCCTGCACATGATTAGTATCGACAATAGGTAATGTAGAGGTAGGTTCATCATGGTATTTAGTGTTCTTAGCAGAATCTTTTTGTTTATGAAGGTGGGGATGTAAAATGAAACATGCCATAGCACTATGACCATGCATTCTTCAATGATTACAAAAAATAGGTAAGTTCTCAAATTCAACATTTTATAAATAACCACCATGCTCAGGACCAAGCTAAATCTCTTACATATGCTTTTTAGAAACATCTTCAACTAGAATACGTGCAATAGACATACGAGAGATAGAGGTTGTATCCTAATCTGTTTGTAATGGTCTACAATCAATTGAAGCTAAAAAAAATCTTGGAGTTGAATATATGCAATCTCAAATTCAAAAAAGAAACCAATATAGGAGCAATAGGATATTCTTTCTTGACATCAAAATAAGGATTTCATATGAGCAATCTCATCTAACATGATTGAATATAGTAAGCTCTACAAGAAAAAATGCAGCTATATATTCAATTGTGTAGCAATATGATGCTGATCCAAAAGACCAATAGATACATTTCCAGATAACTTTAAATTCACAAAAAAATGGATAACATCTAGGTTACATCTATGCAAAACAAATTTACCAACTAAAGTAAACTCAATGGGTGTTGCAAGTTGGGAGATCACATTATCATAAAATATTAAGCCAAAAGCACCCTTAAACAATGTTTGGACAAAAGAAAGTTTGAGTAAAGCATAACTAGAACCGCTAGCCATATCATTCTTAAAAGATCATGAGTTATCATATCCAAAAATACCAAAAACACAAGCCAATTTATCCTGGTCGATAAGCTTAGAAATACCCTAGGGATTCAAGATGATGGGATCTCCATCTAACAAAAAGCCAAAAAATTTCAGACAAGGTCCAAGAAAAAAAGACAAGAAGAAGAAGAAAATCAAAATTGAGATAAAATCCCTAACAAAAACCATGGAAGACCTCCATGATGAGTGGAAGAAAATAGCATACCTAGAATCACCTTAAAATTGCTAGAGTAGAAGGAGCAGAGGAATTTTTATGTGTGATGCTTGTGATTATGCCATTATAGTAGTTTTATGGAAAAGGTTTGAAAAGGAATTACATGTTATTTACTATACTAGTAGAACTTTAAATCATACCTAGATTAATTATACTACTATTGAGAAAATGTTACTAGCTTTAGTCATTTTCTTTGATAGTGTTACATCTAATTTAATCAGCACCAATGTAACTTTTTTTATTAATCACTATGACATCGAATACTTATTAACCAAGAACGATGCTAAACTTTTATTAATTGGGTTTCTTTTATAAGAAATTTTATGTAGAGATTCTTAATAGCAAAGGATCTGAAGATCAATTGTTTGATCATCAATTTAGATTATAGAAGAAAGATTTTGATCATAATGATAATGATATTAATGATTTTTTCTCTAAAACAACTATTTGCACTGTGATCTTTGAATTGGATATAGTAAGCTGACATTATTAATTCTACTATTAATATAATAGCAATCATCCACCTTAGCCAAATAAAAAATTTGGGCAAATCTAGCTAAAGACTATAATCTTAGCGCTGCTTGGGAGGCAACCTAATCTTAGGTCAAGTTAGTTATCTAGCCTGACTGAATACTATAAACTTAGCACATTTAGGGAGGCAACCCTATCCTGTAGATGAGTCTTTCCAAAATTTTCTTTTAAAAAAATTTTGAGAGAGAAGAAGAGAATGCAATAGCGCCATACCTTTGAATGCCAGAGTGCACCAATAGGCCTTAATGATTAAAATTTTAAAAAATTTAAACTTTCCTCTCATCAAAACCAATAAAACTAATTTTGAGGAAGTTTTCTTTTAATTTCTAACTTACTTTTAATTGAGTATCAAACTTTATTGTCAAGGAAATCAAAAGTCTAAGTGATACGCAGAATCAAGCATACATTTTCTTCTACAAAGAACCAAAATGATAATCATACTAAGAATGAGGATTCTTTTTCACTTCTCCACATGTAATGTTCTTTTATTATTATTAAATTTAAAGAATTCGTAGAGGAGTTGCATGAAGATAAAAAGTATATGGCAAAAATAAGTAAGATGCATAGTGGTAGAGTTTTCATGTATGATTTCTTTCCTGGGCAAAGTGTGTTGTCATTTGATTATAAGGAAGAGTGTTGCAAGGGGAAAAATTTTTGAATAGATTGGTCCTTCAATATCATTGGAAATTTTTTAATGGTGCCATCAGAATACAAAAGAAGAAAACTTTGTAAACTATCAAATTCGATGGGTATAGATTGACCCATGTACTTAAAGGAGTGAAGAATTCTAAAGGATGTGTATGCATTGTTGTTGTTCTATTTTTGTTTTCTAGAAGAGAAGTGGTGGGACATTTTGGCTTTTGTAGTTGAACTTCATTGAGAAATTTGACTTTAAGAGTCATTCTTAAATGATGGGTGACATGGGCACTAGTTATCCTATAATTGTATCATGTTATGAATGTTATGTTATTTTTAACACATATTTTATGCACTTTTTATTACTCATATGAAAGCATGTGTTTATAGTGTTATTTATGTATTTATTTACATATTAGTAAATTTCCTTCATACTTAAATTATAATTATCCTTTATTTATTATTATATTCCCATTAGTTAATTAACCTTTATAAAAATGATAATTAAAAATAATGAAAAATTATGATAATAATAAAACCCTAGATTCTAGTTTGAATAAACTATCTTTATAATTTATTGATTGGAAAAACAAATATATAGCTCATTCAACCATTTGAGAAATTATCCTAATTTAAATTTATTAGTTATACCTTTATGAATTTAACTTTCAAAAATTTTAAGATGAATAATTAATATTAAAGATAAGATATGAGTCAATTAAAATTTGAAATCATAGTTAACCTGAATATGAAATTAGTAATCTCATCAAGTCCATACATTAAAATTATTAAGATCATATGAGAATCCTAAATCAAAAGTTGATATTCAAAATCATTAATTATATATTCCACAAAAGAAAAAAAGAAAGAAAACTACAAATAGTTATTTAAAATAAAAATAAATGTAAGATATCAAAAGAAAAAAAAGATGAGAACATTCAAAAATTGGTATTAGAAAAAGCTTAAGCTTTGAAATATAATATTATACAAAAAAATATAAATTATAAGATGATAAAGCTAATGCAAGTGATGGTGAACTAATCTAAGTACGATTTTATCTAAAATCATATCCAATCATTATAACTACACTAATCGCCTCAACATTCAAAAGTTAATGGTTAAATCTATAACCTATAATTTCAAATTAAGAAAAAAAAATAATTATGAATTAAGTTTAAATATTGATATTTTTACAAACTAGAAATATATCTTTGATTCAATTTTACTAATTCTAGATAGAAATGCATTATTCTAGTAATTTTATATTGTCACTTTTTATTTTATTTAATCACTTAATTAGAATTGCAAACTTCTATTTTATTGAGGACAACAAGAGTTTATGCTAGGAAGGATTTTATAAGTGTAAATAATATTATATTTAAGGTGTTAATTTGTTGGTGAAAACTTATTTTTTAGTTGTGTTTGTGTAGGAAAATACAGGAAAAGGGTAAAATTTTTAAGTATGGTACAGAGCCGTGGCTTCGGACATAATTTCACTGTGGCGCCATAATGGACACCACCAAAGAGCTTGAATAAGGACATGGTGCCACCCAATCTCTTTTTTGATAGCACCGCACTATTGGAGGAAACAGCATCGTAAAGCCCAGCTCTATCTGTATAGCATCGCGGTGCAAATTTAAGAACTGCTAAGTCAATGGAGTGCCACGTGGACATCATAGTGCTCAAATGTTAGTAGCACCACAATTATAACTGTTAAAGCCAAGATATGCCAACAAAGTGATGCATTGATTCATTAAACATCAAGCCTAGAAATAAGAAAGTAGGTACAATCAGGTATATTAGATTGGTATGATGCAAGCATATGCATAGTGCTTGTCGTGTATCAAATTAATAGAGATAAATTATCATAAGGAGGTTTTAATGATACATTCTTTACTTACTCTTCTAGGATTTTCATAGGGTGATAGACTATGAGAATTTATAGTGGTATTGAGTTTGGAAGAGTTTAATCTATCCTTTGTATCTTTATGCTTTACTAAGTGGTTGGTGATGCATATGCTCTGAATAGAATCAATATAAAGAGAATCATTAGGAAATATATTTTATTTATATTCCATTAATTCAAAATAATTTATTCAAATAGTATTTCATTTAATTATTTTTTCTTTTAAATTAAATGATTAAATCTCCACCAAAACATATTTTAATTAAGTATGATAATAACTACAATTGAAGTAGATAGTACTTGTATTTGCAAGTAAATAATCTTCCCCATGGGATCGATACTCTACTATATCACTATATTACTTGATTCAGCACGTATACTTGCTTATATTAAGTTGAGATTTTATAATTTTTATATAGAAGAAAACCTAAGTATTATTTAGGGATTTATAGAGCCTAAATCATTTTCAAAATTCTTTATGTTACTCCACTGCCACCCTTAATAGACTCGTTAGGTTCCATGCAAAATAAGTCATATAATGTAAATTCAAATAGGATTGCTTAATTTCTCTAGTTCCTGTATATTTTATGTATAACCTACCCCAAATATCTTAACCACTTGAACAAATAGAAACACACATGCAGTATTCAGATTTTAAAGCTCAAAAGAAATAGTTAATATAGTATACATTAACTTGAGTAAGGTTACGATCTTTTGAACTCCACTTTTTTTTTTTTTTTTTTTTTTTTTGAGAAACTGCATTTAGCATTAAAGAAAAAATAAGCATATTACAACCTACTCAATGATAGAAAGCCTATCACAATCCTCCTTTAACAAAGAAAAATTAGAGAAACTTTATTACAACTTAGAACATCACATAAAAAATCACCATCTAAAGCAAAGTTAGCACAATAATTGGCTAACTTATTACAACTCCTATTAAAAAAATAAAATAAAAGATTATTAAAATCTTTAAGAAAAGACAAGTCTTCCACCTTGCCAATATGAACATTCAGAGCCACCTTGCCAACTAAACCTTACAAATACTTGATGATATTAATATTATCCCATTCAATAATGATGCCCCTAGCTTCAAACATCCACTTTTGGATTACTTTCTTTAAAGAATGGAAAGCAACAAGTTCCAAATAACCACTATCCCAATGAATACATTTAAACCCAAAAGCAAGAAGAAATCTCCTTTTATGGTCTCTAAAAACTCCTCTCACACCAGCCTTGTTTAAACGCAATACAATAGCATCAATATTGACTTTAATCCATTAAGGTCGAGGAGGGTGCCAAGAATGTAAAAATAGCTAAGAAAGCTGGTTAACACCCAGTGATCCGAATATAGATTAAACTTTAAAGAAATAGATGTAAAACTAATTACATTTGAGACAATTGAAGCCAAACCAATTTCCCTTCCACCATGAATAACATTATTCCTACTCTTCCAAGAGAAGAAAGCAAAAGAACATTAAAGATTTGCAATAAAAGGATTACCTTTAGATAACATCTTCAATTTATATTTGCAATCCATAATTGAAGAGAACATAGGAACATGAAAACCCCATTTATTAACCAATGCAAGAGCATGAATGAGTTTATAGCAATTAACCACAATATGTTTAGTATTCTCTATTGTATTACACCCTCTTAGACAATAATTGTAGTTCAAAAGCCTTCGGAAATATAAGAAATCTGACATGGGGATTGCATTGTTCCATAATCGCCACCAGCAGATTTCCAAATGAGGTGGCAATTTCAACTTCTTTATCCATCTCTAATACTCAACCTCAAGTAACTCTTCTACAGCAACACCCAATGCCATAGCTACAATAGATTTACCAGAAAAATTCCTTACTAGATTTAGTTGATCATTCAACATCTCTGGATATATATGGATTTGCAAAATAGTATCAACCAATGGCTTCCCAATGAATTTGAGAAGCTCAATAATATTCCCATTACCATCCATAATAAAATTATTAAGCATAGGAAATTTACCTTCCAAAAGATTTGTTGAACACCCATATATCTTTTAAGGTATTGATACAATTCCCTAAAGCAATATTCCACCTAACTAAAGGCCGAAGAGATTAAGCTCCACTATTTAAAATTTTACAAATGATAGAGCAATTTCTTTTGGAATTATTTTGCTAAATATCACATCCATATCTTCTAATTAAAGAATTATTGAGGATAGCATCAGGTTTATTAAGCAATCTCCAAACAAATTCAGCTCTCAATGGCCTAGCTATTGAAACAACCGAATGAATTCCTCTACCTCAAGCATTCAACTTTTTGTAAAGATCGCTCCACACAACATAAGGCAGGCAATGATTACCACCATGCTTATTCCAAAAGAAAATCCCTACACATCTTATCAATACCTTTTAAGATGCTTTAAGGAACTAAATAATGTATTATATAAAACAATAATAGACATAACAACTATTTAAATCAACAACAGTCTCCCCGCTAATGATTTGAATTTTTTACCCCAAGCATTCAATTTACATGCAGCTTTTTCCAACAAATTATGGAAATCAAAAGAAGCAAGCCTTCTTAATGCAAATTTAATACCCAAATAACACAAAATTTTCACCTCCTTATAGCCAAACAAAATAGAAATAGCTCTTCTATTACTCTGACTAATAGATTTACCAAAAATCATAGAAGATTTTTTGATATTGGCACTCTGACTAGTCCAATTATAATAATCAGAGATAATGCCTTTAATCTTCTTTAAATACTTGATAATGACATCTAAAAACATAAAAATATCATCAGCAAATAGTAGATGAGAAATTCTTGGAGTAGTAGATGCATCTTTGATTCCTAGATTCCTCCCTTTCTGAAAAAAATAATTAGACAAGAGTTGAGAGGACAATATGAATAAATATGGGGAAAGTGGACAACCTTGTTGAAAACCACTTTTTGCCTCAATCCATTTTGAACTTTTTCCATTAATTATAATCAAAAACTTTGTATCCTCCACACACTCCAATACAAGGTTAGAGAACTTATGAGGAAATCCAAAGTACTCCAAAACCTGCTTAAGAGTAGCCTAAACCATACTATTATAGGCTTATTCTATATTAACTTTAACTGTCACCAATCCCTTTTTAGACTTGGAATATCTAAATTTATATAAGAGATCCTGAGGAAGAAGAATATGATCTGATAAAAAATAGCCTTAAATGAAAGCCTCTTGTTCATTAGAGATCAAATTATTAATAACCTTCATCAGTCTATTTAATAAAATCTTAGTAATGATTTTATAAATCGATAAACAAAGACTAATATGCCAAAAATTAGAAAGAATTTAGGATTATTGACTTCAGGAATGAGAAAAACAAGAGTCTCCTTCCATTTGGAACACATCATTCCCGAGGATAAGAATTAAAGAATAGCTTGCCACACATCTTTACCAATCACATTCCAATAAGCTTTTATTAATGAATATGTAATGTCATCCACTCCTGGAGAAATATTCCTACCAATGTTCTTAACAACATGTTCAACTTCTTCAAAAGAAAAATCATCATTTAAAATATTAACATCTTCATTACTTAAAGAAGGCAAAGAAAAGGCCATCCAGTCAAATTATAGTTCCTATACCTCCATTTGTTGTTGAAGAAATTAAAGAAGATATCTTTAATATCCAATTTATCCTCCTCCAAAATACCATCAGCATTATTCACTTGGTTAATAAAATTACCATTCCTCCTACCATTAGCAAAAGCATGAAAGAATTTGGAATTTAAATCACCTTCTTCAACACTCTTCACTTTAGCCCATTATCTCCACCAAGTATTCAAACATGCAAGAGTTGCATTTAATTCATTGATCTTAGCTCTAAGCTTCAGAAAGTTGTTATAGGATAGACCAATGCCATTAGCTTCCTCCAATTAAAGCTCGACAATTTCTCTCTTCAGAGTTTCCTTCAATTCTAATAAGTTATTAAGCTTTGCTTAGCTCCAGAACTGTAAAGCCCTTGAAACTCTAAAAAAAATTATATTAAGGACTTCCACAACATCACCTCCCACTACTCTGTTCCACGATTTAATTACCACTACAGTGGAAGAAAGATATGAAGTCCAAACATCCTCAAAATGGAGAAATCTATTTTTTACAATCCTTCATGTTGAAGATTCTCAAAATAATTGGACAATGATCCGAAGCAATCCTTGCCAATTGACAGACTAAAGCCTAAGGAACCACCTCCAAAGCTTTATTATTAATCATCTCCAAAATGTGAGCACTACCACTTTTATTATTACACCATATATACTTCAATCCAACAAATCCCACATCATGAAAATCATTGGAATTCATGAATGGTTTCATCTCTTGAGGACCTAATCAAAAAGAAAATTTCTTTCTACCTCTCTTCTCCTCCTGAGACAGGATAGAATTGAAATCTCCCCCACCACTAAAGGAAAATCCACATTAGAATGCATTTCCAAATAATCCCATAACTTTCTTCTATTATATAAATCTTTACTACCATAAACAGTAGAAACCACCCAAATGCCTTTATTAACCACATTCCACTTCCCACTAACACATTGAGAAGAAGATTCTAACAAAGAAAAAGATGCCAAATCAAACACCCATAACACCAAGATACCCCCTGACAACCCTTTAGAATGAACAAAAATGAAATCCCAGTCGTTACCCATAATTTTTCTAACCTCACATATATCAATAGAGAAATTTTTTGTTTCAATATTACCAACAAAGAACACATCCCAATCTCTATCAAATTCCTTCAAATAAAGAGAAGCTTCTCTTTTATTGGCCCCTCTACAGTTCCAAAAGGCTAAAGAACTCATTTGGCCACTACGGGGGAAGGAACCCCACTCCTTTTCTTATTTAAACTATCCTGCTTTTTATGCCTTGAAGAAGAATTTAAAGGGCCAAGGAACCTAAGTTCCTTCTAAAGTTTGAGCTTAGTAATTCCTGATCCACCATTACCTATACCATCAAATACATCAGCCTTGGTATCAACATCATTCTTTGTATTAATAAATTATTCCTTCAAAGTTTTATTAAAAACTTCTGAATTCACCAATTCACCCTCTTCCATATCATCACTTCCCACCTCAACCCCACAAAAAGATTCCAACACTTTGAACATATTATCATCATTAGAAATAATCGAAGTAGGAGCAGAAAGACCCTTATGAGCAACAGAAGATAAATCCATACTTCCTTCATCAGAAATAAAAGTTGGTTCCTTCAAAATAGATGCATCATCCATGACAGCTTGATTAGAACCCAATTGATTCTCTTCAATTATCACATGAAGCTCAACCTTATTAGATTTCAATATACCACTCTAAACATTATTTGGTTCAGAGGACTTCAAATCATCCTATCATTCTTGAACACTAAAAATTGACTTGGGTAAATAAGTCTTCTTTAATTTTTTAACAATACCCTTCCTCCTATTTCTATGATCAATGAACACCCAAGATCCATAAGATGAAACATTGTTTTGACCCAAAGATTCCTAGAATAATCATCCTGTGTATCCAGATTAATCACACCACCTCCAACATCCTCCTTCTTATCCTTTATACAAGCATCAATAATATAAACAACTTTCTCGTGTTACAACTCGAGCTTATGAGTTAATGTTTTTGAAGATAATAAATATTATGGCTCACTTGCTGTTGTCTACTTATATTTGCATTATATGTTTGTTTTTGTATATACTAACATTTTAGAAATACCATGCAACATTAAACAAAGAATCATTTCTCAAGATTGGGTTGAATAATGTTATGTTATAAATGAATCTATAATATTCATTAATGTAATTTTGATTTCTTGAGTAAAGTCTTGTAAGGGTGTATGCTTGCTTGGTGACCATGCACACACACACTCAAGGGAGTGAGATCTAGTCAAATCTAGAAGATCAAGTTTTGAACTAATCATACTGGACTATTTTGGATCGTCCAGGATGATCCTTTATGATCTTGGAAAATAGTCGCCAATGTTAATTTAGGAAAGATTTTAAGATTTAATTTTTATTCTAATCATCCAAGACGATCAGTACAAATCATGCCTAAATTGATCCTGTGATTAGGGGATTAATTATGGTTAATTTTTTCAATTCGATCATCCTTGACGATCTGTATATTGTATAGGACGATGTTTACCGACATACTTGATTTTCCTAAATCATCTAAGCCAAAATACCATAATTTTTCTTCTAATCATCCTGGATGATTCACAATATCGTCCTGGATAATCTATACATTGTTTTACTAATCGTCCTGGACTATCCAAATATCATCCAGGATTATCAGGTCAAATTCTGCACATCGTATTGGACGATCTTGTAATCGTCTAGGATAATTCTGGGCGGCAAAATTGAGTTTTTAGGGTTTTTTGAAGCCCTCTTTTTAAGCGCATCATACGGGACAATCCTGCGATCATCCTGGATGATGTTTGGCGCCAAAATTGAGTTTTTAGGGTTTTTAGAACCTCACTTTTTATGCATATCATACGGGGCGATATGGCGATCATTTTGGATAATAATGTCAGTTTTTCAAATCTATTTAAAGACCTCATGATTTCTCATGAAGAGTGTCTTTGGCAGCCATTGAAGCTTCGTTCTTCTGGAGGAAACTTTAAGAGAGAGCTTGAAAGGGAGAGAGGAAAGGATGGAGTTTGAAAGAGGGAGAAGATCCTTGGAGGGGTTTTAAGGGAGTGTGAAGGGGGTTCCACACGGTTTCTCCAGTGAGCTTGCACCTTAGTACCATCAGATTCAAGGCTCATCTTGAGGGAAGTTTTGGGAAGAAGAAGATCTCTTTGGTGTTAAAGGGCCTGGCTACTCCGCCGCACTGGGGAAGGTGGAAGTGATTTTGTAAGGGCTTCTCCGCCTAGCTATGGAGACTAAAGGAGAGACACTTAGTTTAGTGCAATAATCGGAGGGTTCCACCTAGGAGTAGACGTAGGTCAAGGTTTGACCGAACCACTATAAATATGGTGTGTTCTTTCCTTTATTATTTCCGCATTTGTTTTCCGCACTTTGATTTTCTTTATGGTGAAACTTGGCTTTGGATGTGATTATGTTTTTAGTTTTAATATCAAATTCACCCCCCCCCCCCCTCTCTTAGTTAGCCTTGGGACTAGTTCATAAGGGCTTAAGATTCCTAACGAACTTTCAATTGCCTTTAGTGCACTTTCAAGTGGTATCAGGGCGGGATTCATAAAAATGAGTTTTTGAAAACTTTTGAATTTTGATCCATGACTAATTTTGTAATCAAAATATTATGGAGGTTATTCAATCACCAGACCAAGTTTATTTGAAAGTATTACTTTTGATTTTAGGAAAATTTGCATGTCTACTTTCTTGCAGTCTATTAATTTTCGAATGTGGCAAATGATTTTAACTGGTTATTTTGTGTCGTCACATATTATAGATTGAATTAAAATTAATATTCCTTTTAATCAATGGAGTATAAAAGAATAAATCAATACTCAATTAAATGCTAAATTATTAAATTATTTTTTCTTTGCTTTAAGTTCTGATGATTTTATGTTTGTATCCACGTGCTCTACTGGCAGGAAAATTTGGGATAAATTACACACTATATACAAAGGTACTAGTGAAATCAAATAATCCAGATTAAATATTTTAATGCATGATTATGAATTATTTTGCATGAAACCTTATGAGTTGATCTTAGACATGTATACTAGGTTTATTCAAATTGTGACATCATTGCATGCTTTAGGTAAAGAATTTTCAAACTTTGAAAAAGTCTATATAATTATATATTTTCTACTTGATAAGTTTGATGCCAAAGTTATTTCTATTTGTGAATCAAAAAATTTGAATGAATATTTTATAGATAATTTGATTAGCTCACTCATTGCCTATGATCAAAGTTTGGGTCAAAAACTTTTGGATGCAAATGAGATGATAGTGCTAAATGTTGAAGACTCAGAGAAAAGTGGCTTAGTTGGTGATGAAAGCAATGACTTATTAAGAAAATTAAAAAGCTCACCAAAGCATAAGCATCAACAAAAGTGAAATAAAGGTAAAAATGGTAATAATATTTATCTCTTTTAACGTTGTTTTGGTTGTAGGAAGCCTGGACATATGAAAAATCAATGCCCTAATTTGAGAACTCTTCCTGCAAAAGGAAAGCATAAAGCTAAATAAATTGTAAAAATGGCAAATAGTGAAAAGCAAAAAATCTCCTTGATAGACCTAGCTTCTGAATTATCAGATCAGGAGCAAGATTATGCTTAAACCCTTATATGGGTGTTTATTTATTTGTTGTTCGTTATTTTTCATTTGTTTTCTATAGTTTCTTTACTCTTTATTATTTATTTGTTTATTTTTCATTCTTTTTCTTTCTCATTATAATTTTAAACTTATCTTTATGTTTTTTGTGCAGTTCTTTCTGATTAATACATACATTTCACCTTTCTAATAATGAAAAACCTACCCCCTATTTTTTTCCTGAATTCTTATGTAAGTTATGGTTGACTTCTCTAAAAATAGTCAAAGGAAGAAAACTTATGATTTTGTCTCTCTGTCTCTTTTCTTAAAAAGGTTATTTTACTTTTGATTCAAAATCTTCATCATAATATAAATTGGATTTTGAAACTGATCTTTTTCATCTCCGTACATTTTGTTTATCATATAGGGATCTTTTGTAAGTTGTTGAATTTACATCATAAGTTTCTTAATCAAGTAATTCATTTTTTTAATAGAATGGGATTACTTTTGTTTTTAAAATTTTAAAAAGGTAGCATATTAAAAAAATTGGTCAATAACGCCAAATCAAAAGATGCACAATGACGTCAAATTGAGAAAGATACACAAAGTGTGTAAAAAAGTAAAAGAAACGCAAAGTGCACCAAAAAACTGACAAGAGACATAAAATGAGCCCACAAAAAGTAATGCTTTCCTTTCTTGTACTTCTTAAAACTTAAAAAACCCTTGATATTTTTGATACTTGAGCATGAAAATCATGATTCCTTATTCACCAATTTTTGTATTAATCTTCAATTTGATATATTTATGAAAGGAGTTTTTGAAAAAATTAGTGTTTCTTTTTCTAATTTGTTCCTTGATTTAGATATTGGATTAAAAGGTTTTTGAACCTTTAAAAGAACTTGAGCTTGGATTAAAACTTTCTGAATTTCTAACCTTTCTGGGTTATGCTTTGTGAATATATTCCTTACTAAGTTTTTGAATAAAATCAAGAGGTAACTTTCTAATTTTAAGAATTTTTTTATTTTTTTTTCTTTTCACTAGATCAGGGATCATTTAATTTTTTATTTTTACTATTCTAATTGTTTATGCCACTCCTCTTTTTGATAATGTCAAAGGGGGAGAATGTACTATTGTATTTGTATATGTTTTCTATTTTTTAAAAAATAAACACAAAAAAAACTTTATCTTCCACTATTTTTAAATTTTTATTCTAGTGAGGGGGAGTTTAGGAAAAAATGATTTTAATTTTGCAAATTCAACCTATAATATTTGCCATCATCAAAAACGGGGAGATCAAAAATATTTTTAATTTTGCAAACTCAACCAGTAATATTTATCATCATCAAAAAGGGGGAGATTATTACAACTAGAGCTTATGAGTTTATGTTTTTGATGATAACAAATATTATGGCTCATTTTTTGTTATCTACTTGTATTTGTAATATATATTTGTTTGTGTGTATTCTAATATTTTAGGAATACCACGCAACATCAAACAAAGAATTAGAGCTCAAGATTGGGTTGAATAATGTTATGTTGTAAAAGGGTTTGTAATATTCATTGATGTAATTTTGATTTCTTGAGTCAAGTCTTGTAAGGGTGTATGCTTGCTTGGTGACCATGCACACACACACTCAAGGGAGTGAGATCTAGTAAAATCTAGAAGATCAAGTTTTGAATTAATCGTACTGGACGATTTTGGATTGTTCAGGACGATCCTTTATGATCTTGGAAAATAGCCGCCAATGCTAATTTAGGCAATATTTTAAGATTTATTTTTTATTCTAATAGTCCCGAACATTCTAGGTCATTCAAGAAAATCAATATAAATCATGCCTAAATTGATCCTGTGATTAGGGGATTAATTATGGTTAATTTTTTCAATTCGATCATTCTGGATGATCTGTATATCATATAAAACGATGTTTAATGACATACTTAATTTTCCTAAATTATCCAAGCTGAAATACCATAATTTTTTATCAGATCGTCTTGGACGATCCACAATATTATCCGGGTTGATCTGTATATTTTTGTATTAATCATCCTGGACTATCTAAATATCATCCAGGACTATCAGGTCAAATTCTACACATCTTACTAGATGATCATGCGATCATCCAGGATGATTCTGGGCATCAAAATTGAGTTTTTAGGGTTTCTTGAAGCCCTCTTTTTAATTTTACCAAACAGGACGATCCTGCGATCGTCATGGATGAAGTTTGGCACCAAAATTGAGTTTTTAGGATTTTTAGAAGCTCTCCTTTTATGCATATCATACGGGACAATTCGGAGATTGTCCTGAATGATAATGTCAGTCTTACAAATCTATTTAAAGACCTCTTGCTTTCTCATGAAGAGTGTCTTTGGCATCCATTGAAGCTTCATTCTTCTGGAGGAAACTTGAAGAGATAGCATGAAAGGGAGAGAGGAAAGTGTGGATTTTGAGAGAGGGAGAAGATCCTTGGAGGGGGTTTCAAGGGAGTGTGAAGGAGGTTTCACACGGTTGCTCCGATGAGCTTGCACCTTAGTACCATTGGATTCAAGGCTCGTCTTGAGGGAAGTTTTGGGAAGAAGATCTCTTTGGTGTCAAAGGGCCCTGCTACTCAGCCACACCGGGGAAGGTGGAAGTGATTTTATAAGGGCTTCTCCAACTAGCTGTGGGGGATAAAGGAGAGACACTGAGTTTAGTGTAATACTCGGATGGTGCCTCTGAGAAGTGGACCTAGGTCAAGGTTTGATCGAATCACAATAAATCTGGTGTGTTCTTTCCTTGATTTTCTTTATGGTGAATCTGGGTTTTGGATGTGATTGTGTTTTTAGTTTTAATATCTAATTCACCCCCCCCCCCCTCTTGGATAGCCTTGGGACTAGTTTATAAGGGCTTAACATCCCTAACAAACATTCAAGTGCCTTCAGTGCACTTTCATCTCGCATTTGAACATAAAGATGAGATTTTTCTCATACAACACTCTTTGAAAAAAAATGGCCTTCCATTCCTTCAACCCAAACACCCAATCAAAGTTATTTATCTAATTTCACCCACACACAAACTCTAGCAAATTTTCTTCTTCCCCATCAAAACATATCGCCATATATTAAAAGAGGAGTAACAATTTATGAAGCAATTCTAGCCACATTAACCTCATTCCAATAATAAAGAGGTAAGTTAGGCATTCTCACCTAAATCGGAGATGACAATCCTTTCAAGGTTGTGGTGGAAAAGTTAGGATTCCATTTGTCAAGACCCACAATATGACCATTTACAAACCAAGGACCCCCTGATAGAACTTTCTCCATTTCTTTATAAGGGAAAAAAGAGCATAAAACCCAACCTTGTCCAAGAATCATCAAATGAAATTTACCAAATAGTGACCATTGGCACCACAATTCCTCTATAATTATATGAGCTGGAATCTTATTTGCAAAAACCTTACCACAACAAAAAGTTTAAGCCATTCAAAATTGTTATTCACATTTGGTTCAAACAATTTAACTACAACTCCATCTTCCGAAAAAAAAAAATGTGTCACTAGAAAAATTAACTTTGATATATGGTCATTTACCCAAGGCTTAACAGAGCCTTGTTGGTGAAATTTTGAAAACATGTTTTGAAAATATTGGTTTTCTTTGGGAGTTAAAGTTAAATTCTAATTCTAAAATTGAATCATCCTGTTAGAAAGAATATATCACCTCGAAAGATGAAAATAAAATTTCATAACGGCGTTCAAATTTAGAATTATGAAATTCATCTTGAATATTGTGAGCGGATGCAAAAGAGAAATTCATATGACCCCGAAGGGTCAAAATGAGGTTCAACTGAATATCTAGCTACAATATTCAAGAAGTGTGATCGTTAGGTTCACATCCAAAGCCTTATCAAAGAAAGATAAATCTCTCCGAAGGGAGAAAATATCGTTCGATGATAATTCTTTAAATATGATAATAATGATCACTAGTATTTTAAGTTCTCCCAAAGAAATCCAATTGAGTTTTGAAAAATCAATTTTTAAAATCAGGTGTGTGTGGTTCTAAATCTCCTACGAGCGCAAGCCCTCGTAGTTAATTACATCGTAGGGAGATAAAATCCCTTACGAAAACTCTCGATTAAAATAGTGGAAAAATTTTATTAGATTTTCTAGGAGTGATATCAAAAAGAGATGAATTTTAGAAACTCAAAAGGGAATGGATCAAAATTGAGCAGTTATTAATGGAGTCAAAGGAGGAGAGGTAGGGGATACTTTGAGATTCCAGAAACATCCAGAAGTGTCACAACTTAATCTAAATGTTGAGCTTTAAGTTTTGGATTGAAATATTATTTAATTAGAGTTGAGCATTTTATTAGAAATTTGGGACTACATTCCCAAAATTTGGGGTCTTATAATCAAAGATCTGCTCCGGATCCTAAATCTATTTTGGACACTGGACCATAGTCGTCCGATCCTAACTGATGCAGTGCAAGGTCTGGACTTACCCCGGCCTAAATTGGGGAGCCAGCTAACCACCTAATCGATTTAAAATATATGAATCCGATCTTTTATGAAAGAGTGGTAGGGACGCTATATTTAAAGTTTTGGAGAGTTGGGGCCGACATCTAGAGATTCTCCTAATTGGCCCCTTTGACTTATGTTGGGTGCAAAATGCTAAGGACTATGAAATTAAAATTTTGACTCTTTTAATTTGTATCTAATGCAATGCATGCTGGTCGACAACTTCCAAATCAAGTATGCTTGAAATTTTAAAAATAGGCTTATAAAATAATTTTTTAGAAGACTGGACTTCCCCAGGTCCGGCACCTCGTCCTCATAGGTCAGACTATCCGGACTCTACCCGCAGGCGGGGAAGGGTCTAAGACAAAGAAAGAAGAAGTGCAAAAATATGCATGCGACCCCGGGGTCGATCCCCAGCTAATTCCCTAGATTCGTTATCTTTCTATGTTATTTAGACTCACTAAAATTTTAGACTTTTAAGGTTATGAGTAGAAAACTTTCACACCCTCACGAGTCTCACGTATCCAGGCGAAAACAAAAAGCGGCATACAATTGCTAAAAAACTAATAAAAATAAGTAATCCTAAAGGCAATCAAATCATCACATCAAATATAAATTAATTAATAAATGTCCATAGGCAGAATTGCCTTGCTTATTACAAACCAGAATATTACAGAAAGTAAAGTGGCCGGGCACCACTGACAACAACCCGGATTCTAAACCTAGTAATGACGCAAGTTATTTTGAGTGGGATACTCTCAATCTTCAAATCTTCAAATCTTCAATCTCATTCTTCTTTGGACTCCTTTTCTTCAATCTTCTTGGAATCTTCATAGTGGATTACCCAAATGGATAAGAGGGTACTCCCTCAAAGGGGGAAGGCCACTCTTTCCTCTTTGGGTAAGGAAAAGGTATGATCCAAATTTGGATTTCCAAATGGAAAAGGAGTATTCCCTAAAGGGGTATCCTTTCCTCTTTGAAATCCAAGCTTTGGATCTATGTATCCCAACTCAAGATCAACTTTCACAACACTTGACACTTACACAAATTACATTAATATCAAAATAAAAATCTAGATTCACCTGCAGGGTTATCCTAAGCAATTAATATATAAAAAGAAGTTATTCCCAAGCAGTTGTATATGAGCAGAAAAGAAAGTAAACACACTGGTCACGCTCTTTTTATGATTTGGGGGCTTTAGCAGCTGAAGTACCTGTGCAAAGAGTTTATAATATTTATGCATTTTTTTATTTGCCCCCTTTTTATATTGCCCTGCATGAGCGTGACCACCTACAGAAAACTGTGTCAACATCCAGATCGTACCTAACCTAAGGGTAATCTAGTCGCCAAACACATCAATCCATCCACAGAGTACAGAAAAGTAAGCAGACACAGCAGAGCAATTTCATCCACAACATGCAGTGAAAACTATGAAAAATCCGGCACACAGCAGTAAAGTAAACACCGGCCTAACCTAGATCTAGAGTTGGTTGTCCTAGCATATCATCTAAAGTGTGTGAGAAAGGTCGTGTAGCTGGGATAGATCCTGAAGTGGGTTATTAGTTGAAGTTGTCTAAAAGTCTGGGTTTGTTAAGGCTTAAAAGGGGATTTAGATTAAAATTTAAGTATTAATGAATTAAGAATTTTGATTAAACATATTTTAAAAATTAATTTATTGCTACCTTTGTTTCACACCGAGGCCGTGAAGTTTATTTCACCTTCCTTGGGGCTAAGCTAATAGCCTCGTAGGCCTGGGTTACCTAGTTGCAATCGGGGTTGATTAAGTTATTTAAATTGGTTAGAATTAAAAGAGTGGATTAATATAAAAAAAAGAGTTAGTTACTAATTTTTAAAGTTTGATTAATTTAAGTTTGCCATTACTTGATTCGTGGCGTTGTGCCACCAGGCTCGAGGAACCAGCCTCCTTAGGACACTTAGCCCCGCAGCCCGGAGTAGTCCAGCCGATAAACCAAATTAATGTAATTGAATTAGAGATTTTTAAAATGTTAAATAATTAAAGGTTAATTTATTTTAAGATTTTACACCCCTTAGAATCCATTCGTGGCATTGTGCCACCAGGCTCGAGGAACCAGCCTCCTTAGGACACTTAGCCCCGCAGCACGGAGTAGTCCAACTGAAAAACTTCATCTTTAGGGTGGTTGTTGTGTTTTAAAGGATTAGTTAAGTTTTTTAAGCATTAAACCAATATTTTTTGCAATTTTAGAGTGATTTTGAGCTTTATGAATTTTGAATATTTTAATCATTTAATTAGAGGGTCAAACGTTGAATTTTTGATTAAGCTCAAATTCGTGAACGTTTATATTTTATTAAAATACTAGACCTTACTACAATCAGTTAGAAGGTAAGTACGTTGAAATCGGATTTTTCTGCATTTTACTACGGAGGTTTGAAGTTTTGAACTAGATTTTAAGCATGGTTTGACCAATTTGTTGACTTTTTGATTCTAATACTTTCCTGGAACTTTGATATTTTTAATAAATACTAGACATCATTATGAGTTGAATGCAAGTGAGTTTGGGTGATTTGGATTTTTCTTGATTTAGTTATGAATTATTGAAGTTTTGGGCACTTTAATGAATTTTGGGAATTGTTTAATTAATGGCCCTTTTATGGTTTTGCTTCAAACAAATTCTCAACTTCTTGAAAACACCTCCAAAGGTCAAAAATGACCTAAGGAGGGATCCCCAAGTGTTTTGGAAATTTTGGGATTTTTTAATTATTATTAATTAATTATATTAATTAAAAGTGGGTTTTTAGTTAAAATTAAATTAATTACAGGATTGCTGTCAAATTAAGGGGCTTTTAATTTTCATGGATTAAGAGCTTGAATCTGGTCAGTTTGAGGGTTTATATGTATTTTTGGAATTTAAAATGGATTTATTACATTTTGGAAGTTTAAAGGCTTAATTAAGAATTAATTTAGGTTTAATTAAAAAATTGAGTCTTTGTTTTGATTTTTAAAGATTGTAAGTTTTGTTTTATGATTGATTAGAGTTGATTGAGACTAATTTAGATTTTTAAAGGTTTTATTTGATTTATTTGAATTTATTGAACATTAAGAAAGATATCCTTTAAAGAAAGGATCACCTAAATCTACTAGTTATTATAGGATTGATTAATGTCAAATCAATGTATATTAGATCAGAGGATGGTGACACTAATTTTCTATGTTTATGTTTAATCCTGAAAAGGGATGTATATAGTGTATCCTAAATTTGCCCTAAGTTTACTAAGACACACCTTAATTATTTTCCTTAGTGTCACTAAGTTGTAGGATTGAGGTCGATGTCTTTCTAACCCTTGGACAATAAACTATAATCATATCAAAACAACCATGAGCAAAAGAAAGACGGTGATCCTAATGCCCTATGAAGGGAATTTATAATGAATCACTCCAATCATAAGTTATGAAATAACTTATGAGTTCAAATGATCTATTATAAAAATGAGATAGACATATGAAATTGGATTAAGATTGGTTAGTGATATATGCAAATATATCCTAATTAAAGTCAATCCAATCCCATAGCATGACCATATACAGTTATTGATCCCTTAAGCTAGGTTAACATGTATTTGAGAGTAAATTTTAATGGAATTATATATGGCCATGGGTTTAAACTCATTATCAGTGAAAAGATGATTTTACACTGATCCCATAAGGTTCTAACATGCTCGAATGGACTTTAGGTTGAATGTGTTATGAATTTACAAAAATAAAGATCAAATCATGATCAAGATTTTATAAAATCCATAACTCAGTTTATATTGCATCAAATGGCATAAGAAAATTACAGTGACTCAACCTTAAGCCCTATTATGTCTCTGCCAAAATCCAGCTCAATATACTTTATATATTTTCATTTAAAAAATAAAATTAAGTTTTATGTATTATTAAAATTACTAATAAACATTTAATCAAAATAATTTTTACTTATTTTTAAAATATATTAGTTAGAAATACGAACAAAAGGAGCCCAAGTACTCCAAAAATGAATGAGAATTGAAATTCAGGTGAATTTTTGAAGTTCTAGTATTTTTCTGGATTTATTTTAAATATTTTGAGTGCTTGGTCAAGCGGCGGCGGCGACCGAGACACACGGCGCGCGCAGGGGCGTCCACGCAGACGGCGGCGGTCAAGCGGGACCTGCCACTTAACCAGCGCGATAAGGCTTCGAGCCGTTCAATCCATCGCACAGGAGATTGGACGGCTGAGATCCAAGCCGCGGTATCAAACTCGATCCAGAATGATCGGACGGTGGATCCGACCTCCGCGGTTTGGATCAATGGCCAGGATTTAACCCGTCAAGGATTTGGCTAAGCCGCGGTTAAAATGAGTTTAGACTGGGTTTAATCACGGCCGTAGATCCCGATAGATAAGATCCAATGGTCTAGGGCTCATCTTCTTCCTCCAGCCAGAACCGTGAACCCTAAACTCATTTTTCATTTCGTTCTCGCAAAATACCCAACCAAATGCTTTGAAAGTTTAGGCAGAGACGTAATACACTCTAAGGAAGAGTGGGGAATAATTTTTAAGCCATTTGATACAATATTGAATGTGTTATTTAAAAACCTAGAAAATAAACTAGGGTTTAGGATTTCTCACCGAAGGATGGATCAAATGAGTTGATTTTTTTTTACGGCTGAATTTGTAGACTGTCCACGTGTTGATCTCCTTTAGGCTTCAAGCTTGGAGGATCACTGGAAACAGAGTTGGAGGCATTTGAACGGAAGTGGCTCTCAGTCAAGCTCCGATCTCGCCGCCGGCACCTTCAAAACACCAGAAACCGATGGGAAAATGAAGGTAGGGCTTAGAGAAATCAAAACGAAACTCAAGATGCTCTGGGAGATGTCTGGAATGTAAGATCACTTCGAATCAGTGGGATTCATCCCTCTTGCCTATTCACGAGTGTGGAGCCTAAAGGGACGGTGGGGATTGATCAGGGAGAGTGCTGGGATGATGGACACCTGTTCCAGACTGTTAGGGGACAGGAGGAGCGGCTGCCTCAGGTGAAAAAGACATGGAGTCCTTTTCAAGCATAGGGGGACCACTAGGTTGATAGCTCGGGTCTAGAGCCATGCCAGCAGCTGGGGGAGGCCAGGCCAGGTTTAAGGAAGTCTCTAGAATCAAAATCAATGCTTGGACTGGCCTGAAATGGGAAGGGGAAAGAATTCAAATAAGTTTGATCGGGTGAGCCCATTTGAATTTCCATTGACTGTTTGACTGGTCAATGGGGTCAAGACCTACTGAGTTGGCATCAAAGCAGGTTGTGAGGTCCCTCCCAATGGCCGGATGAGTTTAATTTGGGCTGGGTTCAATGGGTTGAAGGTTTTGAATATGAAAATGGTCCTTTGATCCTTGAGCTGACTTGTTGACCAGTCAACCCAATCAAGGGTTTATGGAATTGCACCAAGGTAGTCCAAATGGGCTGATTAGGTGGATTGGAGGGTTATTCCAAGAGTCATGCATGTCAATTGAATCAAGAAGGCTTAATGGGCCCTTAATGGGCTTTTTAGGCCAAAACTGGTTGACTTGGTCAACCAGTTGGGTTCAGGGGCTTGAAATGGATTCAAGATATTCAGACTGTAATCCTGAGTCTATTGGATGTGGTCCCAGGGTTTGGAGGGGTCAATTTGGTCAAAATCACTATTTGAACCCTTAAGGGTCTTCTTGGGTCAACCCTGTTGACTTGGTCAACCAGGTTGGCTCAGGAGCTGGGAATGGGTTCAACAGGTTTGAAATGAAATTTGAAACTTGCTGCAAGTGATTGCATTCAATTCAGAGTTCAATTGGTTTGAAATGCTTGTTTGAGCCCCATAGGGGTATTTTGGTCATTTTGGGCTTAAGGCCACTAGGGGCTGGAATAAGTCCAGAAAGATACAGTTTATTGATCAACATATCAAGATTAATAGTCTGGAAGAGACTAAAGGCTTTGATAAGGGCTCCAAGGTCAAAAACTTTAAGGTGAGAGGTCTAGTGGCATAGGTTGTAAATATTTGAAGGTTTTACAGCATTTGGATTTTAATTCAAATTTTGGGGTTAGAGACCTCAGAATGGACTCAAAATTGGAGGGTAACCTCTAGAGACACGTCTTATCACTTTGTAAGTGATAGACCCTGAATCAGAGGCCACTTGAATGGGTTTTAAAATGTTTGAAAAATCTCTGAAAAGGGTGTTTAGGACAGGGCCTTAAGACTTTGGATTTGAGTCTGAATTTCTGGGTTTGGATTTGATTTCAAGTTTGAATGATAAATATTGAAGTATCCAAACCATTTACAATTATGTGGTGATTGTTAATGAATGGATAGGGTCAAAGCTAGATTGAAGTTTGGATCAAAGTCTAGATTGAAATTTTGATTCTCAAGTGGATTGAATCAAAATTTGGATATGTTTGAAACTTGAATTAATTTGGATTTGAGTTGAATGAAGTTTGAGATTTGAATTAATCAAGGGTGGGGATTAACTTGAAGTTGGAGTTGATCAAAGCTAGGGATTGATTTGAGGTTGAGGTTGATCAAGGGTGGGATTTTGTTTGAGTATTGATTGATCCCAGAATCTAGAGAAGTTCTAGGATTTGGATATGGAAAAATCTTAAGTTCTAGAGTAGGCCCTAAGGTCTTGGATCTAGAAGGATCCTAAGGTCTGGCTCTAGGAAGGATCCTAAAGTCTAGAGTGGATCCTAGGGTCTAGGATCGAATCTGGATTCTGGAAGGGTCTTAGTGACCTCATACAAAAATGAGGTCAACAAGCCTTTTCCAATCAATGCATTCACAACAGCTAAAATTTCCTCAGGAGTATCGATAACAAAAACTTTCTCTTGAGCATTAACACAAAAACCTGATGTGTCTTCAGTAATTTTTTGAGCATAAGAGCCTACCTCAGATTTAGTAGCTGGCTTAATTGAGCCATTTCCAAACCTATTAACAAAAATCTTCATGCCTGAAAATGATGATTCAAATTTGTTTAGCCTGGTATTAAAATCCTTTAGAGGAGTAAGATAATCAAAGCATTCAATAATCTTCTTTCCTTTACCAGGTACATGAAAAGATGATTTAACTGGTAAATCAGACAATTCATTGATGATCAACGGCCCATTGATGATCCTATGAGCCTCAATAGATTTAGATGATACTTCCAAATTAGGAAAAAGAGGGGAGGAAGGATAAGAAACAATGATAGAATTTTGGCCACTAGTTCTAGGATGATCTCCCATCATGAGCAAGAAAATTGCTAAGCATTGTCGAAGAAAAATTTAAAAATTTTCTCTCACTAGAATCCTAGAAATTCTCTCACTAGAATCCCAAAAAAATGGATACTTTACAACCCTTAAATAAGTAAGATTATGATTACATATTACTTGCAACATTCCCACATGGCTCAACTACTCCATATGAGCTCCTATCTAAACTCCACTTAGAAAATGGTATTTTAACATTAACACCATTAAAAATCCTACAAGGAAAAAAGTAACCAGTTTGACTCATGTGCTATAAAAAAATTAATAGATTATGGAAAATTGGGCATTCAAAACTTTTAGAAATTAAATGGGTTGTTATCAAATAAAAGTAGTTAGGTAATAGAATACCCTTCTAAGGTGTTTCTATTATCAAAATGTGTATGGATCAACTCAGATGTTTAAACCAACAAAAGTGAGAACATCGCTTTGATACCATTTAAAAAGTGCTATGATGCATGAAAAGGGAGGTGATTTGGTATTTTAAAATCTTTTGTTCTTACAAATAGAGTATTGTCCAAAAGCTTAAGAAAACAAAATATTCAAAGCATAAATAAAAATAATAATTTTTTCAAGCTTTAAACATTTTCTTAATACATTATGCAAGAATTTACCCAAAGATTTATCAACCACAAATTTCAAAAAGATATGTAATGTAAACCAAAATGATGAAAAATAACTGAATGAAGGTAAGGCAAACATAAATTGGTTTTTTATAGTTAATAAATCAAAAAGAGAAATAGAAAGAGAAAGTAGAGAGAGAAGGTCCAGGATTTTCAACAGTTTTTAAAAAAAATTTTGTCTTCAATCTTTCAGAGCGGTTTTTGAGCTGATTATGGATGGCCATCTGTCTTACGACGGCGATGGCCAGAATCTTATTTCTGATCCTGAAATAATGAAATGTTATTCTCCTACTAATGGTTCCTGAGCTTATGGCCCCCTTCATATCAAAGAACCATCTGAGACTAAATTGACTGTTTCAACGCCGGTAGAAGGGAAAGGAAAGCAGGTAGTGGAAGAGGTGACTTTGAATAATTCACCTAGTTTTCTGGAGAGTTCTCTTATGGAATTGTCTTCATGTGGTATGAAGTTGTTTGTGAATAGGTTTGTCAATACTAAACCTGATTCGGTGGCCATTAAAGCTATGGATTTAACTGAGAATCCAAGTAGCATTTCAAATGGTTGTAATAATGCTTCTATCCCGATTCCTCCTAAAGAAGATTTAAATGCTATTGAAGAAAGTTTTAGCAATCCTTGGTTGAGGCATCCATACATTAAGGTGGATATGAAGAATGTTGAACATTGTTTCTCAGAAGATGGATCTGTGGTTCGTCTATATGAACCTAATGTTCAAAACAACATGATGAAATTACAGTCCTCATTGGTAGTCAAAGTGTTTGGTAAATCTCTTCCTACCCAGGTAATTGCGACTGAACTGAGAAGACAATGGATGCAGTTTGGGAAATTCAATTTGACGGTGCTTGGATCTGGCTGGGTCCTATGTTCGTTCTTGAATAATGATAGCCTGGAGAAGATTTTTGCTGGAGGTCCTTGGTTTTTCAACAACCATATAATTGGAATGGAAAGATGGAATCCTTCATTCAATCCGGTCTCTTTGAAAGGACTGGTTTCTCCAATTTGGGTAAGAATGCCCAATCTCCCTTTATATTGTTGGGATGAAACAAATGTATCAAGGATTGATTCTATGGTTGGTACACCTCTCTTAATTGATGGCAATATGTTCCAATGGGGAAGAAGAGAGTTTGCTCGAATTTGTATTCAGATTGAGCTTGAAAAGAAACTCCCCTTAGGAGTTTGGGTTGATGGAAGTGATGGAAGATTTTTTCAAAAACTTGAGTAAGAAAAGATTTCTTCCTTATGCTTTCATTGTGGTAAAATTGGACATGTAGCTAAAATCTATCCTGATTTAAAGAAATACAGTGGTTCTAACTGTATAGAGAAGAAAGATGGTTTCTGTAATGATATTGAAAAATCTTCTATTTCAGCTATGGCATTGGAAGATCTTACTTATGGTCCGTGGACTCTGGTCAATAACAAGAAGAAATCAAAGAGTAATATAGGAACTCAGAGGATTTCTTCCATTTTTAAACCAGGGGCTGTTTGGAGAGCTAGATTGATCTCTCAACCTATTTCAGACAGGAGTAATAAAGATGTTGATCCTGTATCTACTCCTAATATTAATGCACTTGTTGAGAATGTGGTGGGAGTTTCATCCTCAGGAGTACCTTCAAATTCAGAAAAATTGGTGGAGACTATCAAAGCTATTGATGATTCTACTACAGTAGACATATCCTTCTCCAGGAACACTTCTTCTCAAGATAATCTTGGTATTTCCCCTTCTATGTAATCTAGTTTTATTCATCATGATGCTAATAAATTTGATATTCTTAATTCTATTATGGAAGAGGATGTTATTAATAAAGAAGATATTAGTTGTGTGGAGGTGGAAGAATGTGAGATGTTGGAAATTCCTGTTGTTAACTTGATCATTGAGAAAAATGATTCATCTCCTAAATCTGTTGTGGGAGTTATTGAATCTAGATTCTTGAACAAATCTGTTATGGGAGGGAGAAAACCGAAATTGTCCAAAGAACTTAAAAACCTCGGTCCCCTTAATAATTCATCTAGACTCAATAAATTGAATGAAAAGAAGGGAAAAATGGGGGCTCCTCCCCTTTCTTATCCAAATGACTTCTTTAGTTTTTTGGAATTGTAGGGGGCGCATAAAAAAGAAGCCTCCCTATATCTGAAGGAAGTTGTGAGGGATTGGGGCGCTCTTTTTGTTGTTTTGGTAGAGACAAAAATTCAGTCTTTGGACAAGGAAGATTTTAATAAATTCATGGGAGACAAATGGGACTTCTTTATTTTTCCCTCTTGTGGTATGTCAGGAGTGATCTTGGTGTTTTGGAAGAAGGTTTTAGCTTCCTTTTCAGTTATTACTGTTACAAACCAATGTATAGTGGGGGAACTCAATATCTTCAACAAAGGTTTGTGGATTATTTCAACTATTTATGTTGGTAGAGACCTTTACACTATAAGGAACTTATGGCTGATTTTGGAGAAATATCATAAGTTGGATCTTCCATATGTTGTTGGAGGAGACTTTAATTGTCTCCTATCTCATGAAGATAAGAAAGGGGGAAGAGATTCTCTTTTTTTTAAAAGGTTCTATGGAGATGATGAACTTTATGAACAATTCAGATCTACATGATATTGGGTTTATTGGACCAAGGTTCACTTGGTGCAACAATAAAGATGGAAATGCTCGTATACATGAACGATTTGATAGATGTCTTTTGAATACCAAGGCTCTTGAATTGCTTCCTTTTGCTACAGTCCAACACTTACCAAGAGTTGCTTCAGATCACAATCCTATTGTTTTAAAAATCTCTATGTTTGCGGTCTGCAGGATAAAATAGAGGAAATTTGAAGATGTATAGCTCTCCTACCTGGCTACTGCTACTGTTGTCAAGAAATCATGGTGTAAACCGACCATAGGTGATGCTACGGTAACTCTGAATAAAAAGTTTGATAGAGTTATGAAGGCCTTGTACTTCTGGAGCAAATCTAAACATCAATGTCTTGAAGATTTGAAGGTGAAGTTACAAAAAGAAATTGAAGTTCTTCAACTAAAAGAATCGAGCGAGCAAGCTTTCCCCAGGGTAAAATTCTGCTTCTTAGATCCAAAGTAAATGACTATAATTGTACTTTGGCTAGATTAAATACATGGTGGAGGCAAAGGGCAAAAGCAAAATGGTTAGGGGAAGGAGATTTTAACTCTAAATTTTTTCATGCCTTTGCAAATGGTCGGAGGAATAGCAATTTATTAAGCAAATAAAAGATGATTCTGGTATCCTAGTGGAAAATCAAGAGCAAATCAGATGTATTTTCTCTGATTACTTCAGCAACAAATGGAGACTTAGGGATTGCAATCTTCATGGGTGGCCTTCCAATCCGAGAACTATCAGCCAACTTGAATATGGTTTTCTGGAATCTAATTTTCGATTAGATGAATTGGAACATGTAATCATAGAGCTTGGGAACAATGTTTCTCTAAGTGTGGATGGGGTTACCTACTCATTCATTAAAGCTTATTGGAAGATTGTAGGTGAAGGCATTTGGAAAGATATTGGCTCTTTTTCACTACTGGTAAAATGTGATCCAAGTGGAAGGAGACATTGATTGTTCTTATTCCTAAAATCAACAACCCACTTTTACCTTCCAATTTCAGGCCTATTAGCCTTTGTCTTTCTATTTATAAGATCATTGCCAAAATGATTCTTAATAGGCTTACAAAAGTTATCCATTATTTAATTGATGAAAATCAAGTTGCTTTTATGAAGGGGAGGTCCTTGTTCAATCATGTTCTTCTAGCTCAAGAAATCTTTCTCAAATTTAAGAATTCTACAGCAAAAAAGGGTTTGGTTGCAATAAAACTGGATATGGAGCAAGCTTTTGATAGATTATCTTGGGATTCCATTAAGCAAATTCTGGATTATTTTTGTTTTCCAAAGAAATTCTCGAATTGGATCATAAAGTGTGTTGTTGATTCTTTATTCTCAATCCAGATTAATGGTGTTGGTTCCAGTTGGATAAAAGCTAATAGCGGTCTAAGATACGGATGTCCTCTATCCCCCTTCTTATTCATCTTATGCTCCCAATTACTTTATAATGGTTTCTTGACCAAAAGTCACATGTTGGGTGTTAAGGTGTCTCCTTCATCACCAAGAATTTCTCATCTCTTATTTACAGATGACATTCTCTTGTTCTCATAAGGGAAGTTGGAACATTTGAGAGAAATCAAATTGCTGATTTCAGATTACTGCAGCTGGACAGGCCAAGCATTCAACAAAAATAAATCTTCCATTCTATTTGGCAAAGTTGTTTCTATCAACAGAAGAATAAGGATTTCTAAACTCATTGGCTTTAATGGAGCTAAGGAAATTCAATACCTGGGTTTCAAATTTTCCTTGAAAAGAACAACTGCTTCAGATTATCTCAATCTTCTCGAGAGAGCTGCATCCAAACTTGATAATTGGGGAAATAAATTTATTTCCTTACCTGGGAGGATTTTACTGGTAAAATATGTTCTTACTTCCATTCCTCTTTTCTATGTTATAGCTTCTCTCATCCCATTAAGCATCCTGAAAAAATTTGAGATGATTTGTAGAGATTTTTTGTGGAATAAGAAAGATGGGTCACATGGTTTGCATTTTATACCATGGGATGATATGTGTAATTCTATACAAAATGGAGGTAGAGGAATTCATTTAGTGATTAGTATGGTGGGGCCATTAAGAGCTAAATTTGCATGGGATTTTATTAAAAATCCAAATTCTATGTTGAACAAAACTTTGGCTACTAAATATGGATTGGATATCTTGTCTACTGATTATAGACCGAATACATCTCCGTCTTGGAAAATTATTTGCAGCGGTGCAAAAGTTTTAAAACATTGTATAAGATGGAAAATACATTCAGGATCTGAAATTAATCCCTTAACAGATATTTGGCTATTGGATAAAAGATTGATTGACTGACCAACTTACATAGCAGTTCCTGAAACTGAAACAGATTTTTCGTTGCTTCAGAATTTTATATCCAATGGCGAATGAAAGAAAGATGTGCTAGAGAATTATTTTGGTAAATCTTTGGTTGAGATCATTTTAGATACCAAAATCTATTCTGATATTTTGAAGGATTAAATGGAATTAATCCAACAATTTTATGGATCTTCTTTAACTACTTTAGTTTTTCAAAACTTAACAGAGTAGAATTTTACTGTTTTTGACTGGAATTGGTTGAAGAAGCTTAAGCTTAATCCTAGAGTGGATTGTTTCTGGTGGAGACTTTTAAAAGAAGCTATCCCTACTATAGATTTTCTAATGAAAAACAAATTAATCAATGACAACCAATGTCCAAGAGGATGTGGTATGGTTGAAAATTCAGATCATGTTTCTACTAGATGTTGTAAAATTATGGAAGCTTTGGCTGTTCTCAAACATTGGGGTATTTCTATCCAAGGATTCAATTCTTTACTGGATTGTGTTCGTCTCTTGAAAATGAATTCTATTAATAATCCTTTTCTTTCTCATCTCTACTGCTCACTAATTTATTTCATATGGAAGAGCAGAAATCAGCTTATTCATGAAGGTGGAGAATTCAGATTGTATTATATTATTTCTAATTCCATTTGTGTTGTATCTATTTCTTCCAAAATTGCAATCTAATTGGATCTCTGGAATGCTAACCAGCTACCAAAGCTGAATTTTTTTTGGCATCCCCCTCCCCCCGGATGGATCAAAATTAATATTGATGCAGCCTTGAATCATTCTTATGGAGCTGGCCTCGATGGAATTATTAGAGATGATAAAGGTAGAATGCTTCTTTCTTTCAGTCATAAATTCTTTCATTGGGACATTGGCTTTTTAGAGCTATTGGCTTTTCGACAAATCAAGTTAATGATCAAAGATTGGATGCTTGATTACAAAGGCATTGTCATTGAAGGGGATAAATAGAACATTATCAACCATCTTTGTAAATCTGTTATAGGCTTGGATATTCCAAGCTCTGAGGTAAACCTAGAATATTTATCTTTTCTTAAGAATTTTGAGAGTCTTTTGCTCCTATTTGCTTATAGTATTGTAATAAATTAGCACATTTTTGTGCTAACTATGCCTTGAAGGGTGATTTTTTGTGGGAGAACATTAATAATGCTCCTCCTTATTTCTTTTCTCTTGTTAAGGAGGAATGTGATAGGATTACTATCATAGGGTAATTTGTAATTATCTTTCTTTTTAATGCAATAGCATTTTCTCAAAAAAAAAGTCAAAATTTTCATAAGTCCACTCCCCAAAGGTCCTTCTCTTTAGGTATTCGATTACAAAGTGCTTCTTTAGAACTCATCAAAGAGGAGATGTCATTCTCCCTTGCCAAGTGGAGAATGACCATTATAAACTCTTTTATCCCCAAAAAATATCCTCCTTCAGGATCATAATATGATAGAGATACCACTCTCTCCTTCTACTCATCACAATAACAAAGATGATGCTCCCTCCTTCTTCTCCTCGCATGGCAGAAATGTCACTCCCTCCTTTTACTCCTTATGTGATGCCCTAGCTGCCTTGGCTAGAAAATTCATTCGCCCAAAGACTTCTTCCTAAAAATCTTCTCCAAGAGCTCCATAACCACAATACAGAGGAGCCACAGTGTTGGCTGACAAGAACAACTATGTAACATCCTCCTAAACATTGATTCCATCAAGAAAGCTTTTTCTTAACCTTACGTCCTCTCTCTCCTATGCAGTTTATACAATCATACATGATGAAGACACTTCCCTCTCTCTCAACCTCTCTCAAGCAATAAAATATCTCGTACTACACAACACAACCCCTCAAGTCTTATGTAAAAGAATCAAAATGGGTTGTTTAAAAAGTCCTAATTTTTAATTTAATGCTTCTAATCAAATAGTATGATACTAGGTTCATATTTTTTATTAGTTCAATTCCTATCATAGATCATCCTGCATGATATTAAGTCATATAGTATAATCAATTATCATTATAGAAATTTCATGGATTACCAAAATATATATTTTTGCCAAAAATGTTGGCTAAAAAATTTTATAAACAATTCTACCCATGATTAGTACATATGACCTTTTTTTAATAGAATAAGCTTTAAAAATTTTACTTAATTTGTGAAAGAATTTTTCTACAACAAAATTTACTTATAAGAGCACTATTTTGTCCTAGCCCATCCTCTTCATTCATTTTTACCTTCTTCTTTGCAAAACTAAAACTCTCACTCTCTCTCTATCACTCATGGCCGTTCCAAGTGCTTTATTGATCATTTTTCTCCATTTCTTCAAGATTTAAGTGGTAAAATATGTTCTCTTTGCTCTTTTAAAAAAAAAATTAAATTGTTGGAATGTATCTTATGTTCATGTTTAATAAGAAATTTGAGAGATGAAGTTGTTCTCTTTACACTTTGCACTTCTTTCTCATTAAATAGGTTTGAGGGATATTGATTAAGATGAGTTATATTTTGGTTGTGCTAAATATGTAGATGGAATGTAGTCATATATGATATTTTGTGCTAAATTCATAAGTAATATTAAGGGATTAGAGAGGAGCCTTGGATTTAGGTTCTGATACATAAGAAGTATGAATATTGATCTAATAATAATTTCATTAAAATTTTATCTTTAACCTAGGTAGAAGAGAGATTAAGAAGTTAGCGAAGTAATTTTATTAAATGAATTTGTCATGCAAAGATAATATAAGTGTTATTTTTACATAGAAAAAATTTTACATAAAAAATAAGTAAATTATTCAATAATTCAGAAATGTAATTATAAATTTTAATTTCTTATTTAAAGTTTTGTTACATCTCATAAATAAGAGTTGTTAGTGATCTTATTTATTTTTCTATGGTTATTTTATTTTTAGGGTTATTAATTCTAGGTCCGTATGAGTATCTGAGAAGAGAGGTGTTTGATATATAACATAATTTTATTGGGACAATGAGCACTGAAAGATGAATTTATTAAAGGAGTTGAATGTTTTATTCATGTGGCATGTCAATTGACTTCATTTATGTTTTATGGAATGTTTATATGTCTATGCTCAAAGTATAAAAATTATTCATATCTTAAACCCCTTGAGATTAAGCTTTATTTAAATCATTGGAGATTTGTCCCAAGATATTAGTTTTGGACGTCATGTGGAGTGAATAAGCCACATACATACACTCATTATGATCCCTCCATAACTTCAATAATAGTAAAGGAAGATCAGATTAATATAACATGTAAAGAACTTATTTTTGATGTAGTGAGTCTTAATTTAAAAGGATGTATAGAAGAGTCATCAAACATAGAAACACAAAAATTCTATGAGTTGCTATGAGCTACTCAACAAACAATTTGGGATGGTTGCACTGCTCAACCTAAGTTATATTATTCCACTAGGATGCTTGATATTAAAATTGAATACAATATTTCTCGAGAGTGTGTAAATGATTGCATCAACCTACTTAAGAAAATAACTCCTTAAAAATTCTAATTCCCAAAAATTTGTATTGGATAAAGAAGTTAGTATAAAAGTTGGGTCACACTACTAAAAAAATTGATTATTGTATAAACAATTTTATGTTGTACAATATGGATGATGTGACAAAAGTTAGTTGTCCTACGTGCAGTTCTCCCCGATACAAACCTAAATTAGAGAAATAATAAAAATAGATTGATGGGTCGTATTCTCGGTTGTTTTATTTACCAATTATTCCTAGACTTCAACAACTTTATACAACAATGAGCTCTGCGGGTCATATTATTGCAACTTTGTTTTCATAACTATATTTTTATATTATATGTGTTTTTTATGATTCCAAATATTATTATTTGATTACTATTTCTCCTAATATATATTGGATATATTGCTTTTGTTGTTTGTATATACTAATATTTCATGCAAATCATACTCCATGCAGTTGAAGATTTCAAGTCAGATTAGATTAGGGTGTATTGTAAATGGAGTTTGTATTTTTCACTTTTATTGTGTCTAAGAAAGTGTAATTATAATTTTGTAACCGTGCATAAACACACTGGGGAGAGTTAAAACTTGTAAATTTTTAAACTAATTATATTGTATGATTTCTAATCACACGTGATAATTTGTATAGCTATTTCCTCCCTAAAGTAAATAATTAAACCATGAAAAGAAATTTTTCTAAGTCTTGTTCATACTATACGAAGTCATATTTGTACTGATGATGTCCAGAGTATGAAATAGATATGTACAAGTTTGTATTGATGGTCATCAATTTTTTTCTAAATTTATCATACTGTACGAAGTCCACTTTATACAGATGACGTCCATAGTAAGAAAAGATTGGGCCTCTTTTCATCCCAATGAATACTAAATTTTTTTGAATTGTTCGTACTGTACGATCTCATGTTCATATAATTGACATCCAGAGTATGAAAATATTGGGTCTCTTTTCATCCTGATGAATGCTAAATTTTTCTAAACTTTTCATACTATATGATCTCATGTTCATACAGATGACATCTAGAGCATGAAATTATGGGGTATCTTTTCATCCTGATGAACCTTGAAACTTTTTTTAATAGTTCATATTGTACGATATATATTCATACTATAAGATAAGAATATACAAAAATGCTTTGTACATGATCAAATGAGCAAATTTTTAACTGTTCGTACGTACGATCGTGGATGCTCAAAATTAAAATTTTTAGTTATCTGGATGGTTTTTCGTGTCTTTCATATATAAGGTTCTTTAAACTAACTTTGGAAAAATCTAGTCTTTGTAATTTCTTAGAGAGCAAGTGAAAGGGTGATTTGGGAGAGTGTTTGAGAGAGAGTTCTTGCAAGTGGGGTGTGAAGGATTCACTAGGTTACTGAAAGGTGGGAAACACTTTTGTTTGTGTATTAATACTCTTCCAAACTTCTTTCTATTTGCTCGAGTGAAGATCTTTGGAGAAGATTCGATTCTCTACGGACACTTGGAGGGTGTGAAATGATGATGGTACTCTGCTGACACTTGGAGGGTGTTAAGGATTGATAGTACTCTGCTGTTACTTAGAGGGTGTGAAAGGATGATGGTACTCTGTTGACACTTGGAGGAGGAGAAAAGACATTGGTACTCAACTGACACTTAGAGGGTATGAAATTACAATGGTACTCTATCGACACTTAGAGGGTATGAAAGGATGATCGTACTCTGCCGCATTGGGGATTGGTGGAAGAGAGGAAAATTGTAATGACTTCTCCGAATTGCTGTGGGGGAAAAAGGAGAGTCACTTTGATAATAGTGTCATACATGAAGAGGGAGTCTTCAGAGAGTGGACGTAGATCTTGTTGGACCGAACCACTATAAATACATGATGTACTTTTTATATTTTTGTATTTTATTTTCAGCATTTTTATTTTTGTGGTTAAAAAGTTTATTTAAAAGAAAATCAAATTATGTTTTTCATTCAAGAGGAAAATTTTTAAAATATCAATTCACCCTCCTCTTGGTTAACCTAAGGATAATTACATTAGGTCTAACAACCTATAAGGACTTTTCAAGGGGTATCAGAGCTTATTTCAAATTTAAAGTTTAGATTACTTTTGGAAAAAAAATTATGGCAAATTTTTGAAATTGTAACACACCTAAAGGTTATTCGATCACCAGACCCCTATTTTTTGATAGTAATCCTTTTAATTTTTGAAAAACATGAATTTCTACTTTTTATCAATTGCTTGACTATCGTATATGGATATTAGTACAGGAAGGATACACTAGGCTAACTAGACTTGTAGATGGCATTACAACTAAAACACTATTTGTTGACTGGACCATAGAAGAATGAGACTTAGCTCAGTTAAACCCTAAATTTTTTAATAGTTTTTTCTGTGCACTTAAATCTTAAGATTACATACATGATTCTACCTATAAAAATGGAAAATAAATTTGAGATAAGCTTTATATAACATATGAAGGGACTGATAAAGTGAAATAATATAGATTAAATATTTTGTTGCATTATTATAAACTATTTCGCATGAAACCAAATAAATTTATCACTGACATGTACACACGTTTCACTCAAATAGTCGCCTCCTTGCATGCTTTAGGTAGGGAATTAACGAATGCAGAGAAAGTGAATAAAATACTTCATTGTTTGCCTACCGCCTATGATGCTAAAATAATTTTATTACAAAGTATAAAGATTTAAATATTTATTCTATTGGCAATCTTCTTGGATCACTAATTGCTTACAAGCAAGGAGTGAATCAAAGATAGATTGATTTAGGGGATAAGTGCAAAGAGAAAAATATAGCTTTGAATATGGATAACTCGAAGAGTGATCACTCTCAGCCTGAGGATGAATATGACATTGCCTTGATGACAAGACAATTCAAAAGTTTTTTAAATAGGAAGCAAAGGAGATGCCAGTAATGGAATAAATATAAGTTCCACAAAAAAGTTAAAATTTCTAATGATGTTCTTGCTATGAATGCAGGAAACCTGGACATATCAAATTGGATTGCCTGAATCTTAAAGCCAATCCTAGCAAGGAGAAGGTGGAGGAGAAAATAAATGTGAGGAAGGACAAGAAGAGATTTTATGGAACTTTTTGGGTAGACTTAGCTTCGATTTCCTCAAAAATAGAAGCAAAAGAAGAAGTTACAAATTTGTGCTTAATGTCCGACAAACTTGATCAGTTAGATCAAAAAGAGGTACGTAACTTAACTTACAAAGAATTATTTATTGTTTCAGAGAAAATACATGCCGCGTATAGAAAACTTAAGAAAATCCATACTAGGTTGAATTTAGATTTCCTTGAACTATAAAAAGAGCACAAAATCCTTAAGAAAGATCACACACAAATTGATAACCACCGCATAAAACTTTTGGATAAGTTTGACGAACTGAACAAACAATATTAACTATTCAAATCATCCCATACTAAACAAAAAAAAAGATTTTAAAATATTTATAAATGAGTCAGATAATAGAAAACACTATTTAAAGGTTGACAATGTTGTGTTAGAAAGTACAAACTCATTTTTTAAAGCACAATTGAACGCACTTGAGAAAAATAGGATTCCACCTACACTTGAATAATTTTTTAATCCTGATAAAAGGGCAAAAATTTTAAAACCTAGGAAAGATAGTTTTATTCTCGTAGATTGAAAAATCCTTTTTCTGGAGTTAAATGTTTTTCTTGTGATATGATTTTGCACATATCTCACACTTGCACTATCCATAGTAAATCATATCTTGTGTGGAGACCTAATATGCATAAAATAAGTGATATCATATATGCATCTAGTTTAATTTTTCTAAGAGGAGCACCCAAACTTATTTGAGTTCCCAAGATAAATATTTAATCATCTTATAAAATGCTCTCATACAAGACCTCGTGAGAGCATTTGGTACCAGGATAGTGGATGTTCAAAGCAAATAATTGGAGACACTATATAATTCATATAGTTTGAAGTTAAGAATGGAGATAAGGTTACATTGGGAGATAATGCCACTATGAAAGTGGTAGGCACATATATGATTGAAAACTTAAATAATTTTTCATAGAGAATTTTTTACTTGTAGAAGGCTTAAAGCATAATCTGTTAAGAATTAGTCAGATGTGTGATATGGGCTATACTATTTTTTTTTTCAGTAGCTACATATTTAGCCAAAATGGAAATGATGTATTGCATGGAACTAGGGTACATAATATGTATATGCTAGATTTGAAATGTATTAAATCTCCTAATGCTTTTTGTTTGAAAATAATTTCTGATGAATCATGGTTATGGCATAGGAGAGTTTGTCACACTAGCATGAAAAATATTAGGAAAATTATCCAAAAAGAACCTGTTAGAGGTATACCAAAACTAAACTTTACCCATAAGAGCCAAGTTTGGAAGAGGATTATATTGAAAATAACTCCCAAAGAAGAGAAAAGATTGATTTGGAAGAGAATGTGCAAATAGAAAACTCTTTGCCTAGAGAATTGAAATTTTCTAAGAATCACCCTAAGGAATTGATGTTAAGTGAACCTAATGAGGGTGTTAGGACTAGGCATAGAGTTAATAAAGAGGTGAATCGTTCTACTTTTATTTCAATGGTTAAATCCACAAATATAAATCAAGCAATTTTAGATGAATTTTGAATTTTGGCCATGCAAAAAGAATTGAATCAATTTATAAGAAATGATGTTTGAAAATTAAGTAAAAGGCCAAAGGATCAAAGTTTTGTTGGAATTAAGTGGGTATTCAAAAATAAAATGAATGATTCAGGAGTAGTGATTAGAAATAAGGCTAGATTGGTAGCTAAGGGGTATAATCAAATAGAAGGGATTAATTTTAAAAAGAATTTTTCCCCTTTAGCAAGACTTGAATCATTTAGGGTTTTGTTAGCCTTTCATTATTTTAAAGAATTTAAATTATATCAGATGGATATTAAGAGTGTCTTTTTGAATGGGATGATATAAGAGGATGTTTATGTTGAGAAACATCTTGGTTTTGAAATTTTAAATTTCCTAATCATGTACTTAAATTGAAAAAGGCATTATATGGATTGAAATAGGACCTAGAGTTTGGTATGAGAGGCTAAGCACTTTCTTATTAGATAGATCATTTATAAAAGAAAATGTGGATACCACTCTCTTTTTGAAGAAAATAGGAGATGACATACTCATTAGTCAGATATATATTGATGATATCATTTTTGGATCTACAAATAAAAATCTTTATGATGATTTTTTGAAAATAATGAGTAATGAATTGGAGATGAGTTTAATAGGAGAACTGAGTTATTTTCTTAGTTTTAGCATTAAGTTAAATATGGAGGGAACTTTTCTTAGTCAATTAAAGTATATTAAGGGCATCCTCAAGAAATATGAACTGGATAATGCTAAACTAGTAACTACACTAATGAGTTTCTTAGTGCTGTTAGATAAGAACCCAAAGAGAAAATCTATTGATCAAAAGAAATTTACAGGTATAATTAGATCATTGCTTTATTTGACTACTAGCAGACCAAATATAATATTTAGTATTTATTTGTGTGTTATATTTTAATCTGATCTAAAAGAATCATATTTAATAGTAATAAAAAGGATTTTGAGATATCTTTTGAGAACTCAAAGCTTAGGGATTTGGTTCCTAAGTACAGCTCTTCTTTTGAAACAATTGGATATTTTGACTTAGATTTTACAGGTTATAGGGTTGATCAAAAAAGTACATATGGAACTTGTTAATTTATAGAGAACTTTTTAGTTTTTTGGTCCAGTAGGAAACAAAATTCAATAGTTGTATCTACTGCTGAAATACAATACATTGCCTTAGGTAGTTATGTGGCATAAGTTCTTTGGTTGAAATAATAGTTGATTAATTTAGGATTTTTAATTGGTATAATTCTAATCTCTTGTGATAATACTAGTGACATTTGAATTTCAAAGAATCCTATTCAATATTCTAGAACCAAGTATATAGACATAAGTCATCACTTCATTAGAGATCATGTAACCAAGGGAGAAATTGAATTGAATCACATTTCTATAGAAAATCAACTTACTGATATTTTTACTAAACTACTAGCCTTTGACACTTTTAGCATATTAAGAACAAGGTTAGGTGTGATTAATCTTAATACTTAAATTAAATGTACTACAAACTTGATAAGTTCTATGTTTGCGTCTATTTAGTTTATTTTTGTTTTTGATTATTTGTTTGGTTTGTTTATGTGTGTTTGTTTTTATTTCTCTTATCATTTTTGTGTGTGTTAAAATTGAAAGCATGTCACTTGATTGAAATATTTATTTTTGATAAGTTTTTCTAATTTTTATATATTATTTTCTAACTATACTTTTCATACTAAATCAACATAATTTCATCCCATATAAATTCTGTATCATATACATGATAGTTTTGGGACTTAAGCATATAAAACTTTGATTTCTCATAGGTTTCATATTGTATGATGATGTTATAGTATAATATAATTGGCACTGATTCATCTGTATGCGTAGGGATGGTTTTACTAGTTAGGTTTAGTTATTTATTACTAATAATACATACAAAATCGTCATTCTCCTGTGTCATCCAGTTATCAGTTTATATGGGGGATGAACATAACTGCCTTTAAAATGATCTTTAATATTTTGATCATCTCGAATGAACACCTATTCGTCTGTACGATCTAGTGGTCAAAAACCGTGTATGAAAGGACACCTCAGAAATGGTTTTTATAAAAAATTATTTCATTTTTTGTCATTTCTATTGGTACATATGAAAATAATTCCGTCCCGTATGATTTTAAAATTGTACGCACTAAACAAATTTTATATTGTACGATAGGTCATTTTCCTTTAAATAGAAGGGTCATTGAAGTCATTTTCATTCCATTTATAAACCCTCTAGAGCCCTTATCTTAAGAATGGCTAGCTCAAGAAAATGTCCATGCGTTTCTAAGCCTCCTCATCTAGATGTGGTAGGTATGATAACTTTTTATCCAAGGCAAATTAGGATGCCTTCTTTAGGTATTATTCTACCAAAATTACTCATTCCCTCCTTCTAATTCAGGATGAACTCGACTTTTCTGTAATGCCCCTGTTTGCTTCAACCCAGCTCTCTTTCATTTTGACACTCATTTATGTTTATCACGAAGAAACCTTCTAGTATTTCTTAGCCAATATGAAAGTTGGCGAGGACTAAACTAGGATCACTTGTTTTGTCCAGAAATAAAGAGTATAGATTACCAAAGAAGATTTAGGCAACTACCTTTTCTTGGGAACCAAACTGATTAGAGCACACACTTTGACCATTAGATCTGAATTTGACTGGTCTGAATTTAATAAAATTCTTAGAGGTGTCTCTCAAGTGTGTCATTTATAAATATTTTATACATTGAACCAAAATGTCTGGATCATCTAGCATGTCTTAAGAACCTTAATCATTCCTAAGGCTAGTGATCGCATAAACATAACTCATCTCCTGTCCACTGTCACATACCTGATTATGACTGAAAAACCCTTTGATGAGGCCCAACACATCATGGACTACATTTATAATCTTTCTGAAATTAGGCTTCCGCATCATAAGAGGAAAAAAAAAGTGGCTTTAGGAAACTTAGTTGCCTACATCCTATATAAGAAGTACATCCTGATCCATCTTGATCCACCTATTGAATTCCTAATTTACTTTACTGATGCTTCTTTTTTTTCATGTTTGTCGTATTTGTTATATGTTGTTAGGTTTTTATGTGATGATGTTATGTAGTGCTCTATGTGGTATTATTAGTGAATATATGTGAGCATCAATGAAAAATGTCATGTTATGAAGACATTTGTTTGTTTCTTACTTCTTGAAATGTTAGTATGCCTAATAAGAAAAACCTTTTTGATATTGGGTAATAAATTCTTTTGCTTTACAATTTAATTTTCTTACAAAAATCTAATCTTTCAAAAATTTAAATTAAATTTTAACAGGATTTAGATAAGGAAATCAACTTCATGTTCTTATTAGACAAATATATCTAAAATATAATTATTGTAAAATTGATGTCTTATTATTTATTATTATTTATCCAATATGTATATTTTTTTGTCATTAGTGAAATTTGATTTTTGATAACTAATTTTGGAAAGACTCAAAAAGTAAAAAAATGCACAATTTGTGTAAAAATTTGAAAGAATGTACAATGGTTCACAAAGTGAAAAGAGGCTCAAAATTTGCCCAAACAAAAAAGATGCACAAAGCGTGTCACAAGTATTTGAAAAAATGCACAATGTCGCCAATTGAAATTTTTATGTGTTCTTTCCACTATCATTTTATCTATAATCCAAATCAATCTAGTTAACAATTACATTATATATTAAATTTGAGGTTAACTAATCTTTATTTTGTCATTTTTGCATAAATCATTTTTACTTAATTTGTCTAGCATGAATCATGACTTTGATTAACCTTTCTTATCTTAGTTCTTCTTTGATTTAAAATTTTAAATTTTTCCTTTTATAGTATTATGGAATTAATTCTATATTTGTAATTGGTTTAAAACCATTTTCTAGATCAATTCTTTTGGTTTATCTTTTGAAACCTTTCATTTTAAGTTCTACTTCCCTTTTTGTTGTTGTCAAAAGGGGGAATAATAATATTGTTTGGTCAATTGATGTTTGTTATTTGATGTGTGAAATGATTTTGTTGTTTGATGTGTGAATATTTTGTGTATATGTTTTTAAATGCATGTGTGTGAATGTTCGTTTGGTGTTCGTGTTTTGTGTTTGTATTTTTGTTCGAATTATTTTTGATTTGGTGTCTTTTATGTTTTTTCTATTGGTTTAGGATTTTTTATCTTCATGGAAAATCCCTTGATTTATATTGGCCTTTCTTTAGGGAGAGCTAAGGAGAAATTTTTGCTTCAAATGTTAACTCAAACAATAATTATTTTATCATTATTAAAAAAGGGGAGATTGTTACAACTTAGTTTTCACAACTATGTTTTCATATTATATGTGTTTTTGATGATTCCAAATATTATTATTTGATTAATGTTTCTCCTAACATATATTGAATATATTTCTTTTATTATTTGTGTGTAAAAATATTTTAGGGAAATCATACTCCATACAGTTGAAGACTTCAAGTCAGATTAGATTAGGGTGTATTATAAATGGAGTCTATATTTTTTACTTATATTGAGTCTGAGATAGTGTGATTGTAATTGGGTAACCGTGTACACTCACACTAGGGAGAGTTAAAACTTTTAAATTTTTAAACTAATCATACTATATGATTTCTAATTATACGAAACAATTTATTCAGTTATTTCCTCTAGAAAGTAGTTAATCAAACCATGAAAAGAAAATTTTCTAAGTCATGTTCGTATTGTATGAAGTCATATTCATACATACGATATCCAGAGTACAAAATATATAGGTACAAGTTTGTCCCAATGACCATCAGAATTTTTCTAAATTGATCGTACCATACGAAGTCCACTTCATATAGACGACGTTCAAAGTACGAAAAGATTGGAACTCTTTTCATCCCGATGAACACTAATTTTTTTAACTGTTCATACTATATGATCTCATGTTCGTACAAATGACATACATAGTATAATAATATTTGGACTATTTTCATCCTGATGAACACTAAATTTTTTTGAAATGTTCGTATTATATGATCTCATGTTCATACATGCGATGTCCAGAGTACGAAATTATGGGGCATCTTGTCATTCCGATGAACCTTAAAAAATTTCTTAATAGTTTGTTCCGTATGATATATATATGTACTGTAAGATCAGCATGAAAAAAAATGTTTCATACATGATCGTATGAGAAAATGTTTAACTGTTCATACGTATGATCGTCGATTGTATTGTATGATAGTGGATGCTCAAAAAAAATTTATTTTTGGATGATTTTTTTTGCATTTCATATATAAGGTCCTTTAAACTAATTTTGGATGAATATAATATTTGTGAATTCTTAGAGAGCAAGTGAAAGGGTGATTTGGAAGACTGTTTGTGAGAGAGTTCTTGCAATTGGAGTGTGAAGGATTCACTAGTTTACTCAAAGGTGAGAAACTCTTTTTTTGTGTGTCAATACTCTTTCTTACTTATTTCTAGTTGCTCAAGAGAAGATCTTTGGGGAAGATCTGGTTCTCAACTGACATTTGGAGGGTGTGAAATGATGATGGTACTCTATTACACTTGGAGGGTATGAAAGGATGATGGTACTGTGCCAACACTTGGAGGGTATAAAAGGACTACAGTATTCTACCGCACCAGGGATTGGTGGAAGAGAGGAAAAATATAATGGATTCTCCTCCTTATTATGGAGATAAAAGTAGAGTCACTTTATTAATAGTGCAATACCTGAAGAGGTAGTCTTTAGGGAGTGGACATAAGTCTTGTTGGACCGAACTACTATAAATTATTGTGTACTTTTTACATTTTTACATTTTATTTTCAGCAATTTTATTTTTGTGGTTGAACAGTTTATTTTAAAGAAAATCAAATTTAGTTAAAGATTTAAAATAGTTTTCTTTCAAGAGGATAATTTTAAAATACCAATTCACCCCTCTCTTCGTTAGCCTTAGGATAATTGCGTTAAGTTTACAACCTATATGGACTTTTTACATATGAGATGACATAAGGATAAGTTATCTCATGATGGTATACATTCTCATCTAATAAATTTTGAAGCATGGAAGCAATTTGATCAAATGCATGATTCTTTTGCTTCCTAGTCACGTAACATAAGATTGGAATTATTAATAATGGTTTCACTCTATATAGTCAATCAGCTTCACCATACTGTTACTGGATTATTATATTAACATCATACAACCTTCCACCTGACATGTGTATGAATACCCCTTATATGTTCTTAACACTCATAATACCATGATCACATAAGCCAAAAAACAAAAGTTGATGTTCTTTTATAACCTTTGATTAATGACCTCAAGTTGTTATGGGAAGGTGTGATCACATATGCTATCTCAACTAAATAGATTTGTTTTCCTTAAAGAAATTTTACTATGGACAATTGTTGATTTTTTATCTAATGAGATGTTATCTGGTTGGAGCACTAAAGGAAAGTTAGCTTACCCATACTTCCTAGAGAACACAAAATTATTCATATTAAAACATGGAGATAAAACTAAGGATGTGTTCTTTAGAATAATAGTAGAGAAGTCACTATCGCCACCCAAATTAAGTGTTCTAGAGATACTTGAAGGACTTTCTAACATACCAATAATTATTGAATTTCCTACATTATTTGAGTGTAGAGTCCCTGGAGGTGAGGTTCAAAATAATTTGACAAAAAAATTTATGTTATCGATATTACAATATTGTAGTACTAATTTGATCTAACATAATATAGATATTATCCACATTGAGAAAAATAAATTTATTATTTTTAGATAATTATGAATGTTAAAGATAAAAGTAAAGATAATTAGAAGGCTAGAATAGACATTATAGAGTACCAAAAGAGCAAAAATCTCAAACTAAGAGCAAATATTGAAGAAATATTATTGAAACTAAGTGCACCTTTTTCATTCACATTAAAATAAAGTATACCAATATGTCAATGGTTCTAAACTTTGAAAATTTCTGATCGATATGAATACAACTCAAGATGATGTGTGGATGTCAGATATGGATGATTATTTGGATGATAAGCCATGGCTATGACATTGTTATGGAGGTTCTCCTTCTAATTCTACCTTATATCTTACCAGTTTACATATCAAATCCATTTACCAAGCTTAATATATTTTTCAAATATATGCTTTACTCAAGAGTGAGAAAAATATACCATTCATTCTTTGTAAGCTAGCAAAAAATATTTCCTCCTAGCTTCACTAATTTTTTGGAGCATTTCCCATTCCACCTACGGTATGAGATAATAGCTTGTGGTACTGTGTAATATCTTTGGGTGTATCCATTTTAGAGGTATGATTTGTGTTTATTTCTTAATATCCTTAATGATTTTAACCCAAACTAGTTTTCATCTTCTTGTTCTTACAAATGCTTAAACAAATTAAAAATATATGTTAAGAATAAGCACACCTTGAAGGATCGATATGTGAACCAGATTTAGCACTAGAAACTACCCAATTTTCCTCTTACTACTTTGAGCCCATGTGAGAAGTATAAGGACCAAAATTGGTCATAACATGTACTTTAATGTCAATCATCATTAGCAATTTTCATCATCTATCATTAAGAACCATGGGAAGCTTAATAGAAAATATATAGTTAGATTCCTATTTGTTATGATGATAAAAATAGAAACATTGTATGCGTTTCTTAAAACCAGAAAGTCCAACCAATCTTAGAGTTAGTATAATTCAAATTTTCAAATTTATGTTGTCTAATTTTTCTTGTGTAATCTAAATTTGAGGATTTATACATAGGTTGTTCATAAGTAATTTGCAAATAATGAATCCTATAGTTATTGAGAACATAGTGGCATGTAAATTCCCAACTTGGGTTAGAACATACAGACAACAAAAAAATTATAGTGATTATAATTATATCTCACTCAGTTAACTTATTTTTAAACTATTCTTAGGTTTTGTAATCCCTATAATATGGTCCTCCATAAAAGGCTACATGCATTTGCATGGGATCCAATGAAAAATGTAAAGACATGTCCAATTTACATAATCAATGGATTTAGATTTCATGTTTAGTCATGGAGTGGTAGAAAATTAAAAATTATAGAGTTTGTGTTAGAGGAAACACTCACAAAAGAAGTGAATGTGGTTATTATGGTATTTTGAATGAGATTCTTCAATTATAGTATCCAAGGGAAGATGATAATCATATTTTCTTATTCAACTATCAATGGTACAATCATGTTCCAAATAGAGGAATAAGGGTACATTCTATATATGGTATAGCAGAGGTAAAGCATAACCAAATATATGCTAATTTTAATCCATTTGTGATAGCAAACCAGGCAGTGAATGTTTATTTCCCTAAATATCTCTTGTGTGAGATAAACAAGATTGGGTAATTGTGATAAAGACAAAACTCATGGCATAAAAGTGCAATAATATGTTATAGAACTACATATGATGAGGAAGAAATGTTAGATTTTACGGGTCATGTAATTAATATTACATATGAGTCTATGACTATTCTTTAAACACAATTAGAGGAAGTGGATATAATAATGACCTCTTCAAGAGAGAATGAGGAACAAAATTAAGAAACATTAGCAACTAGTGAAAGCTCTTCTAGATCTGAAAAATTCATAATAAGTTTACATTACAAAGCACTTGTAACATGCCATGTTTAAATGCAAAGTTTTTCATCTATAAATTTAAGCAATTATTTCAACTGCAACTTTCTTTATTTTTACATTCCAAAGAAACTATTTCATTCCCTAACAATTATTACATTTCAAAATACATATAAATTGTAAATTTCTTTATTTTTACATTCCACGGTAAAAATTTCATTCCATGTTTAATTTTTATGTATAATGAAAGCATAATTTAATATTATTTTTTTTTCATTAGAGATGGCTTTAGGTGACGAGCCTCCTTATAGATCTATTACTTCTACGTTTAGCTGTAGGAAGAAGTTGGTCACTAGACCTATAAGGTCGAGAAAGACCTAGCAGGGTCATGGGTAGACAGTTACACTAAGCGTAGGAGTAGTACCACAAGGGACTCCCTATAATTCTCTCACTAAGAAAGGGAAGGGCTAGACATTTTTAATACCTATAGGAGTACCACCATATGGGCTCACTAATTTTCTCTAACTAACAATAACCCATGGTTTCCATCACTATATCCGACCCAATCAACACTATTTTACCCATATTACCCCCACACCATCACAAACAATTCCCTCAACATAACCTTATCCTCCTTACCATCAACCTTACTATTATCCACCTCTAGTCTAGCCACATAAAACTAGACTATCTACAATAATACAGGATAAAGCTGAGGAGCCCGGTGCCTTAGAGGATAGAAGTCAATAGATAGAGCCTGAGGGCAATACATAAGTTCATATTATTAATTAAATTTGTAATTTCATATGTTAAATACATGATAAACATGATGTAAAATTTATTATTATGTACATATTAATTCCTCTAAGTAGCCCACATACATAAGATTAGGGGCATCATGAGGAGTAGATATGATGCTCTATATTTATCTTGGAAGAAAATTTTACAAGATGTTAGAGACATATGGTTCAGGGAGTTTTAGGTAAATAAATAATTATAATATTTTTTAGAAGTTTAAATAATTTTATACTAATGTCTTTTATTCTGACTGTATTAAATAGAAATGATTTAAGTGGTTTCTAGAACATAATGCGAGGGTCAGAAGTAATTTTAAAAAAAGAGGTTTACTCGACTGAGAAATATGTTCAATGAAATTAGAAACTCTGGTGAGCACCCCATATGGCTTCGTGAGGTCATATGGGGTGACCTAACTAGAACTTAGTCCACCCCTAATTCACTAAGAAGAGATATCATAATATATAAAATAGGGCATTCAATTGCGGGGGTTTAGGAAGCTCTCTCCACACTGGTGGTTTCATGTCTCACTATGAGCATAGATGTTGACTGGTAAATAATTCCTCTTTTTACACATATATGTTTATTATTTGAACATGCTTTTAAAACAAAAGGAGGTATTTAATAGAGAGCATACATTATTAGAGTTGCTTATCTGAACACATCAAAGGCAAGTTGATCACTTATGGGTTGATCAAAAAGTAAATAAGCTCATGTGAGTTTCAAATATTTAATAGTTTTCATGAAAAATATGAAAATTTAACTGGTTCTTCATAGACTTCATCTTTTATAAGTTGATTTTATACATTTTCAAGAGACTCAATCTTCTACTAATGAGGGGTCATCTTTATGATCAACATAGTACTCTAACTGCCACACGTAGTCATAGGCTGTGGGTGGGAGGAAAAATAGGATGGTGTATGGATTAGGCTCCCAAGCATATACATATAAGATAAACCCTTCCAGCTCAGCATCATTTGATGATAGTAGCATTAAGGAGATTGTCAACCAAACGGTGTTGCTCTAACCAAGAAGATAAAGGATATGAGACAAATATAAGATAACATACTGAAATAATAATCTGAGAACCTAAAATAGTAATCTAAGATACATTCCAATCTGTGATCATACATAAAATAAAATTGAAAGAAGAATGGTTAGCAACTTGAGCCTAAGTTTGAGGAGAGTGAGCACATTTAGGATAATTAGATTATATTTTTATATTAATTGGAAAATGTTATAAGCTTTATGTTTAAGTTGCTAATGAGTTTTGGGGAACTGATTTATAATGTGTTTAAGTAAGACATCATTGTGAGATTTATGTCGATCAATTGAATGGTTTATATTTACAATGATGATAGTTGAATGTTTGTGATATTTTTTGTTCAAAATGGTTAACTTCTTTATTAATATTAGAAATGCTTTCTCTTTTTTTATAAATATTTATTATAATATATTTGTATAAATTATTGTAACATACACTGTATAAATTATTTAATTTAAATGATGATGTAATGTAATTGTTTTTAGGATGGTACAAGTTTTTGGTGGATTTTTGGGAAAATTCCACCAAAAATACCTTGACATTGGCATCGACGGGTGGACAGAATGCAAAATTAGGGTTAGAATTTTAGCTAAAATTTGTGAAAAAAAAACTAACTTCGATTCAACCCAATTCTTCCTCAGTTAACGATTGCATCTTTTAGCCTTGATCCATTGAAATCTGTTAGAAATTAATCAAAAAAATTTTAATGGAAATAACCTGATGGAAAAGATTTTCCTATGCGTGATTTATTGACAATTTTTTTTCCATCAAAAAGTTGTTGAAAATCTCTACTTCATCATAAATCACCCATTTTTTGACATAACAATTGAGAAATTGCTTATAGTACATATCGAATTAAAGATCAATGAGGATAAACCAGGGTTTGTCTGGTGAAGATCCTATTAAATTAGACTGCACTATTTAGATTATATTGTATGATTATTATGTTAGATTTGATATTGAATTTATTCCTTAATCTATGAGAAAAATTAGGCAATATTTATTCAAAGTTGTACAATATGATCAATTTAAATTTTAAAAATTCACATTTTGCCAATTTTTGGTAAATTTAGCATTGGGGTTTATCAAAATACTTTATGGTTATGTATGATTACAGATCAAATAGTACAACTAGTTATGATTCAAATTTAATTTATTTGGTTTTATTAAACAATTGAATTAATTTATGGATTAATAGATTTCATATTATGAATTGGATCATACAACATGATTAAATAGATTACTCAAGTATTCAATTAAACATATTTATATGTATATAGTTATATGTCTATTTTTACATAAAAAATAATATTGTTTAAAATACTAACTTTATATAGTCTAAAAAATTTGAGATGAAAAACTCCAAGCTATTCATATCTTTAACGTGTTCATATGAGATATGATTATGGTAGATTAATAATCATTAAAAAATAACTATTTTATTTATAATTATAATTAACCTATCATAATTATTGGTTAATCTTAAGTCTAAGGTTAATATCATTAGAATGTTATATATATATATATATATATATATATATATATATATATATATATATATATATATATATATATATATATATATATATATATATATATATATATATATATATATATATATATATATATATATATATATATATATATATATATATATATATATATATATGCCAATCTATGTCAAAAGAGAAGGCATGAGCTTTCTCATAGGTTAATAGGAGGATTACTTCCTACATGCAAATGTCATGGTTTTTCCTAAATGCTATGGAAATTGCTATGGGGAAAGGTATCACGTGGATGCTCCATGTAAAGAAATATAAAGCTTAACATATAAAGATCAAGTAATGACTTGTTACCATGAAGAGAGTCAGCAGATATCTTTTTCACCCCTATAAGCTCGACAAAGATCTAGAGATGTATATGCTCTAAATCACATCACAAATAAGATTTTTATTAGGAAAGACATCTAATTTATATTCAACAATCCAAAATAATTTGTTCAAATATTATATTCATTATTTTTACTATTCTTATTGTTGTGAATCTATTTTCATGGATTATGATTTTGATGATAGTAAACACTCTTATTCCTTTACGACTGCTTTGTCTACTAACATTTCAGGTCCACAAGATCTGACGGCAATTGGAACCAGCTCAAGATTGGGTAGACTAGGACTGGGTCACTTTGTATACTTTTCCCTTTCTTGAGTCTATTGTAAAAGGTGTGGCTCATAAAACTAAGTAACCTTGCACACACACACCTTCGGAGAATTTCTGACCGTTTCTTAGAGTTTACTATTTTTGATAACATCATCCAGGACGATATTTATATCGGCCTGGATTATCAGTTCAAAAATAGAAACCCTAATCAGGGCATCATAGTTAATGCAGCCATCATCAAGCAGATCGACCTGGATGATATTGTATCGGTCGGGCCGATAGGCTCAAATAAAAAAAAATTAGCCGCCAGATCAATTTAGGCATTAGTTATTTTTAGACATCGTCCAGGACTCCTGGACGATGCAGCATAATTATGCCTAAACTGATCAGGTGATTAAGGAAAGCAATTAAGGTTGATTGCACAATCACATCGGTCGGGCTGATCGCAGGATCAGCCAAGATGATGTCATTGATGATTAACATGGGTCAGCTTCTATTCAGGGCGATGTTCAGGATGACTTTTTTTGGTGAACTAATCATCCAGGACGAGATGACCAGAAATATCCTAATCGTCCCAAACCAACTGGGCTGAATGAGCAAAATTTAAGCTGATCGGCATGGTCGATACCCCTATTAACCTAGACAATAAATTCGATTTGTATAAAATAAAAGCTATTCATAAGCTCTTCTATTTAAGATCCATTGTTCTACCTTAGAGGATATATTTTCCTTCTCTGCCTTGCTGTTGGATCAAAAGGAGAGTCACGGTATTTAGTGAAATACCCGGAGGGTGCCTCCGGGGAGAAGACGTATGTCGAGTTGATTGAACCACTATAAATTTCTATGTCCTTTTACTACTGCTTTTCACATTTATTTGTTTGCACCTTGATTTTTATTGTGGTGATTTTGTTTTGAGTTCTATTATTGAATTTTGATTGAAATAATTTTTTAAATACCAATTCACCCCCCTCTTGATTAGCCTTGGGCTAGTTCATAAGGGCTTAACATTCATATCGAACTTTCAAGTGGTATCAGAATGGGATTCATAAAAACAAAGTTTGAAACTTTTTTTATTTCGATCCATGGCTAATTTTTGTAATTGTAATACTACAGAAGGGTATTCCATTACTCGACCACCTTTGTTTGACAATACGCCTTTTGATTTTTGGAAAACTCGCATGTCTACTTTTTTACAATCAATTAACTATCGCATGTGGATGCTTATTAAGGATGGCTATACACCTTTGACTGGTAAACTTAATGGAGTTAATGTTCCTCGTCCTTTTACTGAATGGACTCATGATGATACGAATTTAGCACAACTTAATGCAATATGTTTGAACTATTTTTTCTATGTTTTAAAATATAAAGATTACATGCATATTTCAACTTGCACTACTAGTAAAGAGATTTGGGATAAATTATGTATTACTTATGAAGGAACTAAAGAAGTCAAGCAATCTCGATTAAATATTTTATTGCATGATTATGAACTTTTTCATATGAAATCATCTGAATCAATTTTTGAAATGTATACAAGATTTACTCAAATTGAAACTTCTTTGTATGCCTTAGGAAGAGAACTCACTAACTATGAAAAGGTGAATAAAATTTTGAGATGCTTGCCTTCGTCTTTTGATGCTAAAATCACTGCAATTACTTAATCTAAAGATTTGAATACTTATTCAATTGATGACTTACTTGCCTCACTCATTGCTTATGAGTAAGGGGTGAATCAAAGAAATCTTGATGCAGGTGAGAAAAAACAAGAGAGAACTGTGGCACTGAAGGCTAATAACACAGACACTAAATCTTTCGGGTCTAAAAGTGATGATGTTGCCTTAATCACAAGGAAATTTAAAAGCTTTCTAAGGAAGAAGCAAAAGAACCAACAAAACTGAAATAAAGGTAAGGGAAACAAAAAATTTAAAAATTCTAATGATATGATTTGTTTCGAATGCAAAAAGCCAGGACATGTTAAAGCTGATTGCCCAACACTTAAGTCTCACCCAAGCAAGAAAAGGGGTGCAGAGAAACCCAAGTTCAAAAAGGACAAGAAGATATTCCAGAAGATGTTTTGGGCAGATTCTACATCAGACTTTTCTAAGACTGAACCTGAAGAGGAGATAACAAACTTGTGCTTAATGGCAGTCAATTATCTTGGTCATGGAGACCAAAAAGAGGTATATGTGTTGCAAATCTGTTGGTTCATGAATTACACTTTTGATGATTAGCAAACACTATGATTTCCTTTCTTATAACTGACATTTCAGGAGTCAAAGATTGGACGGAAAAACGGAGCCAGCTCAAGATGGGATAGATTAGGGTTGAGTCAGTCTATAATTTTATTTTTTCCCTCTTAAGTCAATTGTAATCTTTGGTGTGACTAATGCAAAGTAACCCTACACACACACACACTTGAGAGACTTAGAATTTCTGTTTTTACTCAAATCGGCCAGGACAATATTTACATCGTCCTGGATGATCAGGCTCAAAACAGAAGTTCTAATCAGGGGTTCTTAATTAAGGTAGCCGTCATTAGCCAATCATTCAGGATGATACTTGTATCAGCCTGGACGATATGCTCAAAATAGAAAGATATTACCGCCATAAAAAATTAAGGTATTCTGTATTTTTGGCAATCGGTCAGGATGATCTTGGATCGGCCTAGACGATATTCATAATTATACCTTAATTAATCAGACAAATCAAGGAAGTAATTAAGGAAGATTGATACAATCATATCATTCTGGACGATCGCAGAATAGACCAGGATGATCTATTCAAAAACCTTAGTTACTTCTAGACGATAAATATCGGCTAGTACCAATTCAGGGCGATATGCTGGGCGATCGAGATCGGACAGCTTGAATTCAGGGCGATGCTCTGGATGATTTTCCTCTGATTTGAACTGATCGGCCGGGACGATCGTGATATTGTCCTGGATGATCAAGCCAATTTTTAATCGTCCAGTTTGCATTCAGAGCGATGCTCTGGCCGATCTCATGGGATTTATACTGATAAGCCATGATGATTTCTATATCGTCCTGGACAATATTGTCGGCAACTTATAATTAATGAGCTCCTTTGAAGCTCTTCTATTTAAGAGCTCTTGTTCAATGTTTTTGAAAATCCTTGGCTGATGTCTTGACCTGAGAAAACCTAAAGGAGAGAGAGAGAGATAGAGAGAGGGAGAGAGAGAGAGGATCTTGTGAGGGGGAGCTTGTGAGGGGATTCACAAGGGTTACTCCAAGCATTATTCCACTTCTTCTTCCCTAGAGTCTCTTGTCCTTGGAAGGGTTGGGAGAGGTAAGTTCCAGCAAGTGATTGAGATTCTCTTCCTGCTTCAGGAGAAAGCAAAAGGAGGAAGGTTCTCTGCCTTGCCGGGTGTGGCAAAAAGAGGTGTTTGTAAAAGCTTCTCCGCCTAGCTGTGGGGGCTAAAAGAAAGTCACGATTGAAGTGCAATACTCGGAGGGCGCCTCCGGGGAGTGGACGTAGGTCGAGTTGACCGAACCACTATAAACCCTTGTGTTCTTATTTTTTAATGCTTTCGCATTTATTTTCTTCCGTGCTTATTTTTTTGTGGTGATTTGGTTTGTATTCATGCTTTGATTAAAGAATTTTTTAAATACTATTTCACCCCCCTATTGGTTAGCCTTGGGCCAGTTTAATAGGGCTTAACATGCCTAACGAACTTTCAATGTGAACTAACTTATAAGCAACTAGTTAAAGTTTTAAAACAAATTCATACATCATATAGGAAACTTAAGAAAATACATGCCAACTTAAAATTAGAATTTTTAAATTTACAAAAAACTTATGAAATCCTTCTTAAAGATCATTCTACAATTGATAATAATCACATGTCTTTACTTGATGAATTTGATGCATTAAACAAAAAGTATGCTAAATTATCTTATGCATATGATTCCTTAAAATCATCTCATGCTGAGTTAGAAAAGGAGTTTAAAAAGTTAGAAAATCTAAAAACTTTTAAAAATAAAAAACCATCATTGCATGCACCACATTAAAAGAAGCATCACCACATGAGTAGATTAGTGAATCCTTTTCTTGGAGTTAGATGTTTTTTATATGGCATGCTAGGACATATAGCACTCACTTGCACTATTCAACATAGTTCACATTGGGTCTAGAGACCCACGTTACATGATTCACAGCATGCATTGCATTCTACTTTCCATAAGAAAGAACCCAAACATGTTTGAGTTCCTAAGTTGATATTTGATAATTTTGTAGGCAAGCTCTCACAAAAGGCCTCGTGAGAACATGTGGTACCTAGACAGCTAATGCTATCGACATATGACTGGCGATGCCAATCAATTCATTTTGCTGGAAACTAGGACATGAGGCAAGGTTACTCTTGGAGATAACACCAACAGGAAGGTGGTAAGCTCAGGTATAATTTTGGAAATTCCAAGAACTTTTTGATTGAAAATATTTTGCTTGTAGATGGACTGAAACACAACTTGTTCAGCATAAGTCAGCTTTGCGATAAGGGCTTCATCATAAAATTTTTAGCAAATTCATGCATTATTAGCTTAAATAATAACAATGTTTTGCAAGAAAAGCAAATCAATAATATTTATATGCTTGATTTAAATAATATTGAATATGCTACTTTATTTTGCTTAAAAATAGCTCTTGATGATTCATGGTTGTGATACAGGAGATTAAGTTATGCCAGTATGAAAACTCTTAGTAAAGTGACCTAGAAAGACCTAGTTAGAGGTATCCCCAAGTATTAAGTTTTCAAAAGACTATCTTTGTGATGCCTGCTAATTAGAAAAGCAAGTCCACTCCACTTTTCACTCAATTAAAGACATTAGCACCTCAGACCTTTAGAAGTCCTTCACATGAATTTGTTTGGACCCATTAGCTCTGCTAGCTAAGGAGGGAATATTTATGGTTTTTTTATAATCAATGACTACTCGAGGTTAACTTGGATTAGATTTATGTCACATAAGAATGAGTCTTTTGATGAGTTTATATCCTTCTTCACTTGGTTTCAGAAAAAGCTAGATTGTGATATTTTGATCATCCATAGTGACCATGGGGGAGAGTTTGAAAATGAAAGATTTGGAGACTTTAGTGAGGATAAGGGGATTAGCCACAACTTCTCATCTCCTAGGACCCCTCAACAGAATAGGGTAGCTGAAAGGAAGAATTGGATCTTAGTTGAAGCCACTAGAGCCATGCTTACTGAGTATATACTTCCAAAATACTTTTGGGCTGAAGCAGTTAACATAGCTTGTTATGTATTGAATAGGGTGAATGTTAGAGCCAAACTTGATAAGACACCCTATGAGATTCTTAAGGGTAGGATACCTAATGTTTCCAAGCTCCTTATCTTTGGTTGTAAGGTTTTCATCCACAATAATGGGAAGTCTCACTTAGGAAAATTTAACCCAAAATCTGATGAAGGAGTCTTCTTAGGATATTCTAGTGTTGGTAAGTCTTTTAGGGTGTTTAATAAGAGGATATTGGTGGTGGAGGAGACTACTCATGTAGTGTTTAATAAATCTGATCCTAGGAAGCCTAGAGTTGAGGATGATGATGATATTGGAGAGATTACCACTAAAGTAAGAAATTTGGAGAAGAGGGTAGAGCACCAAAACACTGAAGGAGTAGGAGAGATTACCCAAAGAGTAGAAAATGAAGATCTGGAGGAAAGGGTTGAACCTACACACAACTTGCCTAGAGATTGGAGATACTCTTCGAGTCACCCAAACGAATTGAGCTTAGGAGACCCTTCTGAAGGTGTTAGGACCAGGCATGGACTTAGGGATGAAGTGAACCACTCTGCCTTTATCTCAATAACTGAACCCACCAACATCAATCAAGCCCTTTCTGATAAGTTTTGGACCTTAGCCATGCAAAAGGAATTGAACCAATTTATTAGGAATGATGTTTGAGAGCTTATAGAAAGACCAAAGGGACAAAGTGTAGTTGGAACCAAATGGGTCTTTAAGAATAAGATGAATGATTTTGGTGTGGTGGTTAGGAATAAGGCATGATTACTGGCTAAGGGGTACAACCAAATAGAAGGGATAGATTTTGAAAAAACATTTGGCCCTGTAGCTAGATTGGAAGACATTAGAGTGCTACTAGCCTTTGCCTGTTATAAGAGATTTAAGCTTTTCCAAATGAACGTTAAGAGTGCCTTTTTAAATGGGGAATAAAAGAGTATGTGTTTATAGAATAACCCCCAGGTTTTGAGAGTTCTCAATTTCTAAATCATATTTTCAAATTAAAAAAAGGCCTTATATAGATTAAAACAGGCACCCAGAGCTTGGTATGAGAGGCTTAGCACATTTTTACTAGAGAGGGAGTTTATTAAGGGGAGCGTAGATACCACCCTTTTTCTGAGGAAAGTAGGAGATGATTTACTCATTGTTCAGATCTATGTTGATGATATACTTTTTAGATCTTTTGATAAGAAGCTATGTGATGATTTTCTTAAATAATGAGTAGAGAGTTTGAGATGAGTATGATGGGAGAGTTATCTTACTTTTTGGAATTTAGCATAATACAATTAGATAATGAAACCTTTCTAAATCAATCTAAATACATAAAGGACATCTTAAAGAAGTATGAAATGGATAAAACCAAGCTAATTAATACTCTGATGACCTCTAGTGTTTAGTTGGATAAGGACCCAAATGGAAAGTCTATTGATCAAAAGAAGTATAGAGGAATGATTGATTCTTTACTTTACCTGACTGTTGTTGACCTGATATAATATTTAGTGTTTATCTCTGTTTAAGATTTCAAGCTGATCCTAAGGAATTCCACCTATGTAGTTAAGAAAATTCTTAGATACCTTTTAGGGACACAAAACTTAAGAATCCGGTATTGAATATTCTGATTCTAATTTTGCAGGATGTAAGGTGGATAGAAAAAGCACTTCTTAAACTTGTTAATTCATAGGATAGTCTCTAGTCTCCTGGTCTAGTAGAAAGTAAAACTCATTTGAACTTTCCACTGCTGAAGCTGAGTACATTGCTTTAAGAAGTTGTGTGGCCCAAGTCCTTTGGTTGAAACAGCAGGTATTGGATTTAGGATTACCTGTATGCACGATCTCAATTCTTTGTGACAACACAAGTATCATCTGCATTTCTAAAAATCCTATCCAACATTCAAGGACTAAGCACATTGACATAAGACATCACTTTATTAGAGATCATGCGACCAAGGGAGATATTGAGTTACACCATATGGCAAATGAGAATCAACTGGCCGATATTTTTACTAAACCACTAGCCTTCAATACTTTCAGCACTCTAAGGACCAGATTGGGTGTGATTGACATTAATGCATGAACTTGACTTCTACTATTTTCTGATATGTTATCTACTATTTATTTTTACTTCTCTTGCTTTATTTTTGTAGCTTTTTTCTTTGTTTATTTTTTGTAGCTGATTTTATTTTTAGTGCTTTATTTTTGGTATGCTTTAAGTTATTTATCTAATCATTGTTGAATTGATATTGTATTCCTTGTTTTTATTTTTAAAAATTTGTAGTCAAAGTTTTACATCTCATAATATATTAAAGGGTAAAAATACCATTGATTGTCTCATTCTCTAACCTATTTTAGTGGTGTAATTTTCTTTTCTAAATAAAAGTCTATCTCAAATTAACAACTGGATTTTGCAATTGAGATCTTTTCTACCTTGCTACAATAATCAAGCTTATATTTATAATGATAAAAGTCTTTATGTTACTTCAAGATTTCTTGTTATCCTATCATTACATTTCTCATATGTGTTTTTATTTTGATTAGTGGTATGTTCTTCCCTATATAAGAGAGTGAGTTTTTCTTCTCTAATATCTAGAAGATATACTCACAACTAAGAATATTTAAGAGTTTTTGAAAGAGAATATAGTTTACAAAAAAAAAGAGGCCAATGATGTCAAAAACAAAAGATGCGTAATGACGCCAAAATAAAAAAATATATACAAAGTGTATCAAAAAAATGTACAAAGTGCATCATTCAATGGACAAGAGGCATAAAATGAGCCCATTAAAAGAAAGATCTCCTCTCTTTTCCAAACTTTTAAATCTTAGAAGAATTCATGTATCACTTGAAATTTTTAAAGGCTTGATTTCGAATTTTATGATTATGATAAATTACTTTGATACATTATTTTATAAGATATTTTTCTGAAACCAAGTCTTGAACGGATCTCTTTTTCTTATCCAATTAGTTTTTCTGAGTTAGGTCTTTTGATTTGTAAAAAATGTTTTGCCCTGAAAGGAGTCCGAGCTACGAGTTAACATGATCATATACTTTACTACTTTTTTAGATTTTTTTTACATTGTTAATTCATTGACTTATAAATTTTTAAAACCAATCACATGGAGACTATGTCATATTCATGCCTTGATAAAAAAACAAAACAAAAATCCTTGTTTTTTTTGTTGTTGTAGTTTTTTTCTATTTTTCTGTTGCTTAGTTTTCTACCTTGTTTCTGTTCTACTTTCCTCCTCCTTTTTGTGATGTCAAAAGGGGGAGTAGTTGTTTTACTTAATCCCAATTTATTCTAGTTTGTTAAGTTATGTTGATTAGTTAAACTATTTTTTGCTTCCTTACTCATTTAAAAACTATTTTAAACTGTTTCAATTAAAATGTATGTTTGCCAACATAAAAAAGAGGGAGATTGTTGTGAATATATTTGAATGGATTATAATTTTGATGATATAAAACACTTTATTTCTCTATGACTACCTTGCCTACTAACATTTCAGTTCCACAATATTGTGGATCTATGGTTTATGATTTTGATGATAACAAACATTCTTATTTCTCTATGATTGCCTTTAGTACTGAAATTTCAGGTCCACACGATCAGACTGCAATTTAAAACCAGCTCAAGATTGGGTAGACTAGGTTTGAGTCAATTTGTACCATTTTTCTTTTCTTGAGTCTATTGTATTTGGTGTGGCTCCTGATGCTTTGTAACTTGAAAGATTTCTGACTGTTCCCTATAGTTTACTATTTTTGGTAACATCGTCCAGGATGATTTTATATCGGCCTGGACGATCAGTTCAAAAGTAGAAACCCTAATTTGGGCATCCTCAATAAAGAAACTGTCATTATGCAAAACACATCATCCTGGACGATTTAGGATTGACCAGGATGATAGTCTTAAAATAGAAAGAATCTGTCGCCAGATCTATTTAGGAATAAACTATTTTTTGACATCATCTAGGTGGATCGTCCAGGACTATAAAATATCGTCCAGGATGATCCAGGTCAATTTTTCCTAAATTTCTCTAGAATTTAAAGAAAGCAATTATGACTTGATTTCACAATCAAATCAGCCTGGACGATCGCCAGATCGTCCTGGCCGATATGCTGGACTATTGGTCATCGGATAGCTGTTTTTTAGGGCGATGTTGAGGAAGGTATTCAACAATTTGTACTGATCATCCAGGATGATATATTATCGTCCTGGACAATATGAACAAACTTCTTCTGATCATCTCAAATCATCCCGGCTGATTGGGCTTAAATTATACTGATCATACAAGACGATATGCTTATCGTCCTGGATGATAATTTTGGCAACTTGCATTAATGAGCTCGTTTTGAGAGCTTCTATTTAAGCTTTGTCAAGGCACTTTGTAAGTATCTTTGGCATCCATTGTAGCATCATTTTTTAATGGAAACTTGAAGAGAGAGCTTGAAAGGGAGTGAGGAAAGTGTGGAGTTTGAGAAAGGGAGAAGATCCTGTGAGGGGGGACTCAAGGGAGTGTGGAGGGGGTTCCACATGGTTGCTCCTGCAAGTTCACCAAAGAAGAAGATCACTTTGGTGTTAAAGGACCCGATGACTCCGCCGCACCGGGGAAGGTTGAAGTGATTTTGTAAGGGCTTCTCCGCCTAGCTGTGGGGGCTAAAGGAGAGACACTTGTTTTAGTACAATACTTGAAGGGTGCCTCCAAAGAGTGGACGTAGGTCAAAGTTTGATCGAACCACTATAAATTCAGTGTGTTCTTTCTTATTATTGCTTCCGCATTATTTTCTTCCGCACTAGATTTCTGTGATGATTTTGGTTTGAGTTTTATCTTTGGTTTTAAAGTTATCCAATTCACCTCTCTCTTTGTTAGCCTTGGGCCAGTTCATAAGGGCTTAACATCCTTAACAAACTTTCAAGTGGTATCAGAGCACTTTCTAGTGTCATCGGAGCACTTTCAAGTGGTATCAGAGCCATTATTCATAAAATAAGTTTTTAAAAGCTTTTGAATTTTTGATCCATGGCTAACTTTTATAATCGTAATATTGCGGAAGGATATTCAATCACCAGACCACCTTTATTCGAAAATATTACTTTTGATTTTTGGAAAATTTGCATGACTACTTTCTTGCAATCGATTGATTTTTTCATGTGGCATATGATTTTAACTTGTTATTCATCACTATCACGTATTGTTAATGGAGTTAAAATTGATATTCCTTTCAATCAATGGAATAGAGAAGAACAAGTAAATGCATAATTGAATGCAAAATCTTTAAATTGCTTTTTTTGTGCTTTAAATTCTGAAGATTTTTTGTTAGTATCCACGTGCACTACTGGTAAGGAAGTTTGTGATAAACTACACACCATATACGAAGACACTAGTGAAATCAAGCAATCCAAGTTGAATATGTTAATGCATAATTTTGAATTGTTTTTCTTGAACCTTTTTAAACAATCTTAGACATGTATACCAGGTTCATTCAAATTATAACATCATTGCATGCCTTAGGAAAAGAATTTTCAAATTTTAAAAAAGTTAACAAAATTCTTAGCTGTTTACTTTAAAATTTTGATGCCAAAGTTGTTGTTATTTGTGAATCAAAAGATTTGAATGATTATTCTATTGATAATTTGATTGGCTCACTCATTGCCTACGAGCAAAGTTTGGGTCAAAGACTTTTGTATGCAGGTGAAATGATTATTCTAAAAGCTGAAGATACAGAAAGAGATAGCTTAGTTGGTGACGAATGCATTGACTTATCAAGCAAATCACAAAGCTCACCAAAACATAAGCAAAAGTGGAAAAAAGGTAAAAATGATAAGGATGTTCATATTTCTTCTGACGTTATTTGCTTTCGATGTAGGAAGCCTGGACATATGAAAAATCAGTGCCCTAATTTAAAAATTCTTCCTATGAAAGAAAAGGGCAAGGTGAAGCAAGATTTAAACTGGGGAAATAATGAAAGGCAAAAATCTCATGGGCAGATTTGGTTTTTGAAGCATCGGACCAGGAGAGAGATAATGGTTAAAAGCCTTTCGTGTTTTAGTGCTGTGTTTTTTTTTATGTTTTTCATTTTTTGTGTTTTTGTTTTATTTATTCTTTGAAATTTTCATTTTCGTGAAAGTTTTTCTCTGATCAACACACACATTCACTTTTCTAAAAATGAAAAATCTACTTCCAGTTTTTCATAAAATCTTTGGTAAGTTGTGTTTGACTTCTCTAAAACAGTCAAAGGAAGGAAACTCGTGTTTTTTACTCTCAATCTCTATTTTCTAAAAGAGGTTATTCTACTTTTGATTTAAAATCTTTTTCATATTTTAAATTAGTCTTTAAAACTAAATATTTTTAATTCCCTACATTTTATTTATCGCATTGAGATCTTTTGCAAGTTGTTGAATCTAACTCATAATTTTCTTAATCAAGAATTTGCTTTATCAATAGAATGGGTTTTCTTTTGTTTTTAAGATTTCAGAAAGGTAGCATGTTAAAAAAAAAGGCCAATGATGTCAAAAATAAAAGATGCGCAAAGACGCCAAATTGAAAAATATACACAAAGTGTATCAAAAATCAAAAAATGCACAAAGAGCGTCATTCAAATTGACAAGAGGCATAAAATGAGCCCATAAAATTTAATGCTTTCCATTTTTATACTTCTTAAAAGCTTAAGAAAATCCTTGATACTTTCGATACTTAATTTTGAAAAACATGATTCCTGATTCAACAATTCGTGCATTAATATTCTATTAGATATATTTTATGAAAGGAGTTTTGAAAAATTAGTGTTTCTTTTTCTAATTTATTTCTTAATTTAGATATTGAATTAAAAAGTTTTTTAGCCTTTTTAAAGAACTTGAGTTTAGATTATCAAATTCTGAATTTCAAACCTTTTCTAGGCTATGCATTGTCAATCCAATTCTACTAAGTTTTTAATTAAAACCAAGAGGTAACTTTCTCATTTTAAGAATATTTATTTTTTCACTAGATCAGGGAACATTTTTGTCTTTTGTTTGTTTTGGTTTTTGTTTGTGCCTCCTCTCTTTTTGATAATGTCAAAGGGGGAGAATGTATTATTGAATTTTTATACTGTTATCATATTTGTATCTTTTTAAAAAAAAATTAAAAAATAACAACAAAATTTTTTTTCTCCCCTATTTTTAAAAGTATTATTCTAGTGAGGGGGAGACTAGGAAGAGTATTTACTTTTTTGAAAATTCAAATTGAAATATTTTTCCATCATCAAAAAGGGGGAGATTGTTACAAATCTATTGTTTATAATTTTGATGATAGCAAACATTCTTATTTCTCTATGATTGCCTTTTGTACTGACATTTCAGGTCCATACATCATACTGTAATTTAGAACCAGCTCAAGATTGGGTAGACTAGGTATGAGTCAGTTTGTACCAATTTTCCTTTCTTGAGTCTATTGTATTTGGTGTGGCCTCTAAAGCTTTGTAACTTGGAAGATTTCTGACTGTTCCCTAGAGTTTACTATTTTTTGTAACATCATTTGGGACAATTTTATATCGGTCTGGACGATCAGTTCAAAAGTAGAAACCCTAATTAGGGCATTCTCATTAAAGCAGCCATCATTATGCAAAACACATCGTCCTGAACGATTTTGTATCGACCAGGATGATAGTCTGAAAATAGAAAGATTCTGCCGCCATATCTATTTAGGAATAACCTATTTTTGGACATCGTTCAAGTGGATCGTCCAGGACTATAAAATATTGTCCAGGATGATCCAGGTCAATTTTTCCAAAATTTCTCTAGAATTTAAGGAAAGCAATTATGACTTGATTTTATGATCAAATTGGCCTGGACGATCGCCAGATCATCCTGGCCGATATACTGGATGATTGGTCATCGGATAGCTATTTTTCAGGGCGATGTCGAGGATGTATTCCACATTTGTACTGATCATCCAGGATAATATATTATCATCCTGGATAATATGAACAAACTTCTTCTGATCATCTCAAATCGTCCGGGCTGATTGGGCTTAAATTATACTGATCATACGAGACGATATGCCTATCATCCTGGACGATAATGTCGACAACTTGCATTAATGAGCTCTTTTTGAGAGCTTCTATTTAAGCTTTTTCAAGGCACTTTTGTAAGTGTCTTTGGCGGCCATTGTAGCTTCATTCTTTTGGGGGAAACTTGAAGAGAGAGCTTGAAAGGGAGTGAGGAAAGGGTGGAGTTTGAGAGAGGGAGAAGATCCTGTGAGGGCGGACTTAAGGGAGTGTGGAGGGGGTTCGACACGGTTGCTCTGGCAAGCTCACACCTGAATATCCTCGGATTCAAGGCTTGTCTCGAGGGAAGTTCACCAAAGAAAAAAGATCACTTTGGTGTCAAAGGACCCGGCGACTCCGCCGCACCGGGGAAGGTGGAAGTAAATTTGTAAGGGCTTCTCCACCTAGCTGTGGGGGCTAAAGGGGAGACACTTATTTTATTACAATACTTGGAGGGTGCCTCCAAGGAGTGGACGTAGGTCAAGGTTTGACCGAACCACTATAAATCCGGTGTGCTCTTTCTTATTATTGCTTCCACATTATTTTCTTCTGCAATTGATTTCTGTGGTGATTTTGGTTTGAGTTTTATCTTTGGTTTTAAAGTTATCCAATTCACCTCTTTCTTTGTTCGCCTTGGGCCAGTTTGTTAGAATAGTTGCTATTTGAATGCTTTTACATTTTTGCAACTTGTATAGTTTTGATGATTCCAAACATTATTGTTCAAATGTGTAGTTATCTTCTAACAATTTTAGAAGATTTGTATTTGCTCCTGTATGTACTAACATTTCAGGAAAATCAGACTCCAAACTATGATAACTTCAAATCAAATTCAACATGAGATACTTTATTAATTTGAAGTTTGCATTTTTTCTTTGAATTAATTTTGAAAGGGAGTGATTGTAATTGAGTGAATAAAAACATACACACACACCTAAGGAGATCATAAAATTCTATACTGATCGTACGGGACGATATCTGTTCGTACGGGACGATCAGACAGTTATCTCCTATAAGGTACATGAAACGAATAAGAACTTGCTTAAAAAAAAAAATTTCTAAGTCCTATTCGTCCAGGACGAAATTAATTATCGTACAGGATGATTGGTTCTCTGTAAAAATTTTGTCCAGACGAAAATAAATTATCGTCCGTGGCGACTGGTCCTCTGGAAAATTTTCGTCCAGACGAAATTAAATATCATCCAGGACGATCGGGTCTCTGGAAAATTTTCGTCCAGATAAAAATAAATTATCGTCCGTGGCGATTGGTCCTCTGGAAAATTTTTGTCCAGACGAAATTAAATATCGTCCAGGACGATCGGGTCTTTGGAAAATTTTCGTCCAGACGAAAATAAATTATCGTCCGTGGCGATTGGTCCTCTAGAAAATTTTCGTCCAGACGAAATTAAATATCGTCCACGACGATCGGGTCTCTGGAAAATTTTCGTCCAGACGAAAATATTCTCGTCCAAATAATTAACCGACTTAGAACAGTTTTCAGCAGTTTCTAGAACCGACCTAGTAATAACTGTTCGTACTGGATGAAACTAGTTCGTACAGGATGATCAGCTGTACGAAGACATTTCGTACACATATTCAAATAGGGTCATTTCAGATCGTTTAAGTAAAATCGTCAAGGATGATCCACGATCGTACAGGACGATCCATTGCGTACAGAATTGAAAACTTGCAGTTTTTGGGCGGTTTTTCTTGTCTTTTATATAAATAGTCCAAATTAGACTGACACCCTATCTTTTTGTCATTTGATCTTCATGTCTCTTGAGAGAATAGCTAAGGCGAGAGTGGAAGAGAGCATTTTAGGGAGGATTCCTACCACTAGAGCGAGAAGGCTTCACTTGGATTTCAAAGGTAAGAGTCTCTACTTGTGAATTTGGATTACTTCACTCTTTTCCTTCTTCCTTCTAGATTCTTGTGAGAAGATCAGTCAAGGAGATCCGGTTCTCTGCCGACACTTGGAGAGTGTGAACAGCCGAAAGGTTCTCTGCCTACACTTGGAGAGTGTGAACAGCCGTAGGGTTCTCTGCCCACACTAGGAGAGTGTAAAAGGACGACGGTTCTCTGCCAACACTGGAGATTGTGTAAAAGGACGACAGTTCTCTGCCAGCACTGGGGATTGGGTAAAAGGACGACGGTTCTCTGCCGTGCCGGGTAGTGGTGAAAAGAGTGTGTTGTAAAGGCTTCTCCGCCTTGCTATGGGTGCTAAAGGAGAGTCACTATTCGTTTTAGTGCAATACTCAGAGGGTGCCTCTGAGGAGTGGATGTAGGTCTGGTTATAGACCAAACCACTATAAATCTGGTGTCATTTACTTTATTTTTTTTACGTTTCCGCACTTTAAATTTTAGTTTTAACAACTCTGTGGTTGAAAAATATTTTTCTACAAACTTTAAAAGAAATTTTTATTTCGGTTCAACTTAATTTTCAAAGAGGGTTTAAAATTTTTAAACTACCAATTCACCCCCCTTTTGGTAGCCTTGGGACATTCACTTAGGCTTAACAACCTAATTACTAGACTCAACACAGTTCATAAGGGCTTAACTTCCCTAACAAACTTTCAAGTTGTATTAGAGCACTTTCTAGTGTCATCTGAGCACTTTCACATAAGATCAGACGGCAATTAAAACAAGCTCAAGATTGGGTAGACTAGATCTGAGTCACTTTGTACACTTTTCCCTTTCTTGAGTCTACTATAAAAGGTGTGGCTCCTAATGCTAAGTAATCTTGCACACATACACACCTTGGAAGAATTTCTGACTATTTCTTAGAGTTTACTATTTTAGGTAACATAGTCCGGGATGATATTTATATCGATCTGGACAATCGGTTCAAAAATAGAAACTCTAATTAGGGCATCATGGTTAAGGCAGTCGTCATCAAGCTGATCGGCCTAGATAATATTATATCGGCCAGGCCGATAGGCTCAAATCAGAAAGAATCTGTAGTCATATCTATTTAGGCATTAGTTATTTTTAGACATCATCCAGAATATTGGCCTGGACGATGAAGCACAATTATGCCTAAATTGATCATGTGATTAATGAAAGTAATTAAGGTTGATTGCACAATCACATCGGTCTGGCCGATCGCAGAATCAGCCGGGACGATGTCGTGGATGATTGACATCAGCCAGCTTCTATTCAGGGTGATGTTCAAGATGATTTTCCTCGTATTTGAACTAATCGTCCAGGATGATATCCTATCAGCCTGGATGATATGACCAGAAATTGCCTAATCATCCCAAACCGATAAGGCTGATTGAGCAAAATTTATGCTAATCGGCCAGGCCGATACCCCTATTGGCCTGGATGATAAAGTCGATTTGTATGAAATAAGAGCTATTCTGAAGCTCTTCTATTTAAGATCTCTTGTTCTACCTTAGATAAGATCTTTTGTTGTATTCTTGACCTCAGAATGCCCAGAGGAGAGGGAGAGGGAGGGAGAGAGAGAGAGAGAGAGGATTTTGTGAGGGGGAGCTTATGAGGCAGTTTCACAAGGGTTGCTCCAAGCATTGTTCCACTTCTTCTTCTTCCACCATAATCTCTTGTCCTTGGAGGGTTGAGAGAGGTCTTCTTCAACAATCAATCAAGGTTCTCTGCCAGCTTTAGAAGGAAGCAAAAGGAGTTGGGTTATCTACCTCGTTGGGGTCAGAGGAAATGAGTTTTTTTGTAACGGCTTCTCCACCTTGCTTTGGGAGCAAAAGGAGAGTCACGGTGTTTAGTGCAATACTAGGAGGGCACCTTCGGAGAGTGGATGTAGGTCGAGTTGACCAAACCACTATAAATTTATGTGTCCTTTTACTACTACTTTCCGCATTTATTCTTTCGTACTTTGATTTTTATTGTGGTGATTTTGGTTGAAGTTCTGTGATTATGTTTTGATCAAAATAATTTTTAAAATACCAATTCCCCCCCCCCCCCCCCCCCCCCCCCCCTCTTGGTTAGCCTTGGGTTAGTTCATAAGGGCTTAACATCCCTAACGAACTTTCACTTATGTAGTGCAAGAACAACCAGGATTATTGTAATAGTATATTTTCATACATAGAAATAAGATGTAAAATATGATAGGTTCTTAAGGAGATGATATAACTATAGGAGGTTAGCATATATCTTTTTCACCCCTACAAGCTCGATAGAGATCTAGGAATGCATATGCCCTAAATCACATTACAAATAAGAATTATATTAGGAAAGATATGTAATTTATATTCATCAATCCAAAATAATTTATTTAAATATCTTATTCACTATTTTTTTTTCAGTGATTGAATCTCCACAACCAACATTTTTATTTTAATAGGATAATTTTAAAAATAAAGTAAATAGTAGTAGTTGATTAATGTACAACAAAAATTTTTGTGGTTTTGACACGCTACTCTATCACTTTATCAATAGATTCAACATGTATACTTTTATGTATATTAAGTGAGGTTTGTTATTTTTATATATCAAAGAAAATCTAAGCATTATTTATGAGAGGTATATCTTTAACTATTTTTCTTAATTCAGAAATGCACTCTACAACCTCCATTAACTTTTTGGTGCCATTGTAGGGGAAGTCTTTCACTTTTTAAAAATGTTAACTATATTATTGAATTAATTGCATAGCTAGACCTACTTATATCTTTTATTTTTCATTGCTAAGATTATGGATTGTATATTTTTTGTTACAAACTTTATAGCCATAGAAAAAAAAAATTATCGATTGATCTTGAAATTAAAAGAATCATTTCTTAAATTTGAAAAACAAAAAAGATTTTGAAAATGACTGGACCTATGTTAGACCAAAATCATTATATACCTCTTAAGGACTATACAAACCTTTCAGTAGAAGGAATTCACCATAGCATTAATATACCTATAATCCAACTAATAATTTTGAATAAAAATGTGTCATTATTCAAATGGTTCAAAATTCTCAATTTAGGAGAACTCATGTAGAAGATCCCAATATATTTAGATAGTTTTTTTAGAAATTTGTGTAATATTTAAGTATAATGGTGTCAGAGATCTTGATATTAGACTTACATTGTTTCCCTTTTCTGTAAAAGATAAAACCGAGATATGGTTGAATTCTTTACCCCTAGGCTCTATAACTACTTGGAATGAGTTGGCTCATAAGTTTCTTGCTATTTCCTACCTTTAAAAATTGTCAAACATAGAAATGACATAACTTCTTTTACACAGTTTGAAGGAGAATTCATTCAAGATAGTTGTGAAAGATTAAAGGAAATGCTTAGAAAATACTTTCATCATGATTTACCTGATTAGTTGATTATTTAAAAATTTTATAATGGATTAGTAGGATCGCTTATAGATATAATTGATGCTGCTGTTGGAGGATCATTAATGTCTAAGTCATTTGAGGATAATTGATCTTCATAATCTTGCAATTGTTCTTCCATCTTTGTAGCTACCAATAGTGAACTCTAAGTTTCCAAAAGCATTTTGTAGCCAACTTTTTGAACGATTAATAAAAAAATTCTTCAATTTAAATTGCAAACACGTAATTAAGTTGCATGAACTATAAGATTCCAAAAGGATCTTGTCATTAAAATAACAAAATAGAAAAAATACATAATTCAGTAATTAAAATATTTATTTACTTGGAAACTAAATCAATAAAAATTGTTATATGTATTAAACCATATAAAGAGAAACCAATTAACAATCAACTATTGTATTTGTATTAGTAGGGTCCAAAATATCGAAATAAGCTTTTCAATTTATTCAATTCTCTATCAAACAAGTCACTGATATTCATTCAGTAAAAATTTTACCACTTATAATCTTTATTCAATATTTAGCTATAAGAAAATAAAAATGAAAGATGATAGATCCCACTAGCATGGGAATCATTTTAAACGTTGAAATGTATTGCTCCAAATAGTACACATGTATTGCTTTTACTTACAAGAAGCCACAAGAATATTAATAAAAAAGAATATTCAATTAAAATGATATACATTTTTAAAACTTAGATTAGAACTAAAAATAAAATAGCCTGCCCAAGAAATTTTAAACTTATAACACATTGAGTAAAATAGAATCTAAGAATCACATCATCTAAACACATCAACTTTCACAAGATAGATCTAAGCCAAAAATCAGTTTTTGTCGAATCAGTACGGTAGGTTTAGTCCAGCAATTTGTTAACCAGCAAAAGAGACACACTAAAAGCTCGTTCTATTCTTTTTTACATGAAATCTCATGTAGGAGAGACTAGATGGGAAACTTAAATGTGATAATTCATGCGAAAGAAAGGCCAGTCTTTCTTGCTCCTTCAAAGTTGCAGATCAAGTGAATATGATCACCTGCAATCCAAACCCCATGATCATCCTATTAAACTCATCATAAATGAACTAACTCTCTTTTATTCTATATAATCAAATAATCTTTCCTGCAAAAACATTAGATTCAATTTAAAACTTCTTTGATAATTCTAAAATCATTTTTCACAAGAGACACCTTTATAAAAACTATCTTCCATACACAAAACTCCATCATTTGGACATAAATTCTATAATTGATTACATAAAAAAAAGAGTTGATGGATGAGTGCATCATGTTCGTAATTATGGTAAAGAGAAGTTCATTCCATGCATAACACATTTATAATGTAAAGCATGACAATAAAAAAATAATATAAAAATTTTCAACTTTAGCAACTTTCTCCCTTCTTCGTCATCTAGGGTTTCTAGATTTTGTATTTAGGGTAGAAAGATGAGGGTATTTCAAAAGCTAGGATATGGGGTTGTATAGATGCATGATTTGAGAATTATTTATCCTTTATCCTGGTGAAAATTAAAAATAAAGAATAAAAATATTGTAGATTAGCAAGCTAATACCATACTGTAAAATTTTTGGACCAAAAGATCAAGGTTACTAAAGTGTTATTGGAAGAATTTCTCATTTCTCGGCTAGATTTCAAGAGCGAGAAAGCAAAGAAAGGAATGAACGAGATCGAATGATGGATCACACACCCAATTTCACGAGAGAGAATGAGGAGCATGATAGGATTTCACTAGAGTTGGATTTTTTGGGGAAGAATGATGGAGGGAGCTTGCATTTCCCTTGATTTCATGAGGGAGGTGGAGGTAATGGTGGTGGTTGGTAAGGGAGGTGGTGGTGGGGGTGGTGTCCAGAAATTAGTGGAAACATTAGGTAATGACGTGGTGGCCAGCAGCAGTGATGGCCGGTGGTTTACTTCAAAAATGAACTATAAATAATACAATTTTCAAAAAATAATATATTTAAAATAATTTACACCACTTTGTATTTTAACAAAATAGCCCCTCTATTTACTTCATTTTACTTTACTCCAGTTTATATTACAACCAATCATAAAAATTTTTCAAAACATCTATATTTAAAATAATTTACACCACTTCATATTTTAACTAAATAACCCCTCTGTTTACTTTACATTAAGCACCTATTTGGTTGGAGGAAAAAGAAATGGAATGTAAAAGGAATGCATTTTTTTTTTAATTTTTATTACTTGATTGGGCATAGTGTAAATTAAAGTAAAATCATAATTTATTAAAAAATCCACGATGTAGCTCATGTTATGCATAAATAAAACTTGCACAAATCGAGCAAAAAAGGAAATCACTGGCACTAAAGAGAAGCTCGTGGTAACCCCCATTATCATGAGAAACATCATTGTTCTTCCTCCATATTCATTTTAGAAGCTTTTCATCTTCTCTATTTTTTTGGATGTTATACTTTAATGCTTAGCATAAATTAGAAGGCATGACATTTGGAAAAGCTCACTTCAATTATGTTCCCTTCCTCTTTGATCTTTTGTTGAAGGAAACCATGGTGTTGCAAATATGGGCCCAAGTACTATGAATAATTACAAACATTATTGTTTCTTTACTACTGCTACTATTGCATATCTTTTTTATTTGCCCTGCTTACTAACCTTTCAGTCCACAAATTCACTTGCAATGCAAATCAGCTTAAGATCGGGTAGACTAGGGTTTAGTTTGTCTATAATTTTAATTTCAATGTACTTTTTACCTTTCTTGAGTAAAGTCATGTATCTGTTGGACCCTGAGCTAAGTAATCTTACACACACACTCAAGGGGGTGAGTTAGTGAGTAAGGACAAAAAATGAATTTTTGAACTAATCATACAGTACAATGTAAATCATACTAAATGATCAGTTATATAGAAAACTCTTTGTTAAGAAAGATTATTTAGCTAATCACCCTTCATATCATTTTAATGTTTATATTCTCTCTCCACTCCGCTATTGTGCTCTGGCGATCGAGTTTTTCTTGTTGTATCCTGGTTATGTTCCTATTGATTTTGGTGATTTTAGATGATGCTTTGGTTATGCAAGTGTATATTGCATTTTCATGAGCTAATGCTTTTTGATCTTTGGTTTTTTTTTTATTCTCCTCATGGCGGCTGGTCTGTCTTCATCTAAGCACTCGCCTTAGGGTAATTTGCCTACAGCTTCAATTATTAGCAATAAAGGCTTCTTTGGCGATGCTGGTAATGATTCTAATCCTAAATCCAACTCTTTTCGCAATGCTCTTGCAGGTGGCTTTGCTTTTACTAAATATTTGGTTAAAGGTTTTCTAGCTTTTTTTTATTTCTAAGGATGATATAGTAAAATTGGCTTCTCCCTTTCAGATTGCGTTGGTAGGGAATTTTTTGGTAAAACATCTGAATCTTGACACGATTAGGTCTTTTTTAGTAAAAAATTATCTGGTTTTTTCTCTATTGGTTTATTTGATGCTAGGATTGTTGTTATTCAACTATCGAATGACTTGGAATATAGACAGGTTTTTGCGAGACGATCTTATTACATTAATAATTGTCAAATGAGGCTTTTAAAGTGGACTCCTTACTTTGATATTAAAGCGGAATCTATTATCATTCCTATTTAGATTTCTTTACCAAATTTGAGATTGCATTTCTTTTATCTGCATGTTCTTCACGCTTTGGGACCCATATTTAGAAGACATCTTCAATCTGATCAGGCCAGTGCTTCATGATCTCGGCCATATGTTGCCCAGATTTTAGTTGAATTGGACATAACCAAAAAACACTCGCATGAAGTATGGCTTGGATCATAAAGTTAATGTTATTTGTAAAAGGTGGATTTTGAAAAAATACTAGATTTATGCTCTCATTATAAATTTCATGGACATTCTTTCAATGAATGTTTTGTGGCTCACCCAAATTTAAAAAAGGGAGCAAAGAAGGGAAAATAATGGGTAATTTTGAATGATATTGTTGACAATGAGTCTCATATCCCTTTGGAAATGGATGATCAAGACAACATGGTTACAATACCTATATAGATTCTTAACAATGAGGAGGAAACTAATAATTGAAATCATTCTTTAAAGGAAACTCCATCGGTGGCTCCTAATGATTGATTGGTTGGTCATGACATAGAAGAGGAAATTTTTGATTCTAGAAGATTGCCTTTGAAGGATTCAGTCCAAAATGGGAATGGAGATGTTGATTCTTCAATGTTAGTGGTGATGGAGATGAGATGCATAATCAATGTACTTTAAATGTAAGCAATGAAGAACAAGTGGAGACTAAAGAATGAGATAAAGAGGACCATGTACATGGAGGAAGGGGAAATCGCTCCTAACAAAGTGGTTTCTTTATTAGGAATATCTATAGGCTAGGAATGAAAGATGACTCTATGTTTTCTGCTCCTTCTAATGCCAATAATATGGATGAGGTTTATACAAAAGTGGGGAAGAAGAAATCTAAAAATATCAAACTCTTTAAAGATCATTCTTCTAGAGTTGCACGAGCTTCTCATAATTATTTTGCCAATGGTTAAACTTATGTAGAATTTATAATATTAATGTTTTGATTTTACTTAAACCTTTAATTTTGGTTTCCAAGATTATTTCCATGCATACTAAACTTGGGTTTTATTGCTCTTTAGTAACTATACCAACAAAATTTGGTATCAATTTTCATGTGTTTCTTCTTTTGTGTATGCTTCTTGTTCTAGAGTTGAAAGGAGGAGTTTATAGAACAAAATTATGGATTTGCCTTCTAATAATGTTGAAATGTGGATGGTTGGTGGTGAATTCAATACCATCACTAATGTTTTTAAGAGAATAGGGGGGAAACCACCGAATTTCCAAGCTATGGAGGATTTTAATGATACATTATTAGCTTCTAATCTTCATGATATTAGTTTTTCTAGTAATGGCTTTACTTGGAATCAAAGAACTAAGTGGCAACATTTAGATCATATTCGTTTTTAAATTTTTTGGATTTCTAAGTACCAAAAGACCCATATTTAGCATTTATCTAGAACCCTCTCTATTCACGCTACTTTACTTTTGAGCATTTCTATGGTGGACAACTCTATTTCTTCTAGTTTTAGGTTTCAAAATATGTGGCTTTTTCATGATTTATTCCTTTTTAATGTTGAAGCAAATTGGCTTACTCCATTGTTTCTCAATAATAATTATTTTTGTATGATTCGGCTTTGGCTTAAGATGAAATGATTAAAGCAAAATTTAAATTGGTGGAATAAATGTGTTTTTGAGAAATTATTTTCTAATATTATGGAAACTGAGAAACAAGTTGATTTAGCTGATAATATTTTTATGAATCTTCCTTCTATAGATAACCTTGTTTCTTTAAATAAGGTTAAGGACACCTTAGTTATTCTTCAAGAATAAGAAGATGCCTATTGGAAACAAAAAGCTGCTTGAAAGTTTTTAGCTGAGGGAAATAGAAATATTAATTTTTTTCACAATATTGTGAACCATAAAAAGTAACTATTTACATTTACAAGATTTCCACTCCTAAAGTTCAACATTTTGAGTCTCCTAAGTTAGTTTATGATTATGGTGTCAGGTATTTTAAGGAAGTGTTTAACAAAAACTTTTCTCCTGATTTTGTTCTAGATTTTTCTTTTATTTTGTCTCTTGTGTCTGAAGAGCATAACATTATGCTCACTAAAATTCTATCTAAAAATGAGATTTAGTCGGTTCTTAATGAAATGAATATTGAATTTGTGGTCGGGCCTGATGGTTACACTTCTAAATTCTTTCAAAAAAGTTGGCATACTATCAAAGAGGATTTAATTAATATTGTTGTTGATTTCTTTAAAGTTATTCCTTACCCTAAATTTTTTACCTCTACTATTATTATTTTGATACCTAAAAGTGATGTTACTAACTTTTGGTGTGACTTTTGCCTGATTAGTCTTTGCTTCTTTTTCAATAAGCTCATTGCCAAATTAATTATGTCTAGATTATCTTTAATTCTTCATAGTATCATTTCTCTTGAGCAAACTAGCTTTTTTAAAAGGCATTCCATCTTTGATAATGTTTTATTAGCTCAAGAGCTTGTGCATGATTTAAAGGCTAAAATTGTAGGTGGGAATGTCATTTTTAAGATTTATATTACAAAAACTTAGATAATTTGAATTGGGATTTTTTTTACATCATGCTTCAACCTTTTGGTTTTAATCAAGACTTTATTAGGATCATTAAGAATAGTATTGAACTTTATTTTTTCTCTGTGATTATCAAAAGTAAAAAATCATGGTTTTTTTAACTCTAGTCATGGCCTTATGCAAGGGGATCCCTTGTCTCCTGCATTATTTATTATAGCTGTTAAATTCTTTCTAGAGGTCTTAATGATCTTTTTATTTAATCACCCTAATCTTCAGTATCATACTATGGGTGGTTTTGTGGTGTCTCATTTAAGTTTTTCCAATTATTTTATTATTTTTATTAATGGCTCTAGGAGGATGCTTAAAATACTTTTTAAATTTCTTGTCCTTTTTAAAGGGCTAGTGGTTTTTATTTTATTCCTATGAAAAGTTGCTTTATCATTACTAAATTCACAATGCAACTGAGAATCTCTTCTATTCACGATAAGTATGGTTTTTTACATAAGAAATTACCCCTTAAGTACTTAGGTGCCCATCTTTATAAAGGTAGAAAGAGGTCTAATTTATTGGGGTTTAGTTGTATATCTCTAAAAAGAATCCAAATTTAAAAATAGTTGATATCATCAAAGACATATTGCCATCCAACTTTCCAATGATCTTGACTATAGCCTTATATTTACTAGGAGATCTTATTATATCCAAGCATGTTAAATGCATTTACTCAAATGGACACCAGATTTTGATGTTAGGGAAGCATTTCTGATTACACTTGTGTGGATTTTTTTCTCAAATCTTAGCCTTTATTTCTTTAATTCTCAAATTCTATTTGGTCTAGCTTCAATTTTTGGAAGGCCTTTGCATATTTACCAAGCCATTATTTCTATTACTCGGTCGTCTGTGGCTCATGTTTTGGTTTAGTTGTATATCTCTAAAAAGAATCCAAATGAAATTTGGATTAGGTCAAAATTGAATGACTACTTCCAAAAAGTGGAATTTTAAAATTTACCTATTTTTTGTTCTCATTGAAAAATGCATGATCATGGTATAAATGAATGCTATATATGAAGCATCCTCATTTTTTGTAAGGAGAAAGATGCTTCCAAATCAATGCAAGGGAATGTTGTGAACTTGGCCTCTGATGAAAATGTTATTTCTAAATAAGGAAACTTGGAGATCAACACCCCTGATCGCCAGATAATACTTAGAAAGCTATGCAATTAGCTAATGTTGCTCTTGAATTGAATGTCCATAATGATGCGTATACTAATCATATTATGGGAGTTAATTTTAATTCTAATATTATCTTATCTTCTGGTTGTGAAAATAGGGTTGAGCAAATGTTGAATGCAAACTCTAACCATAAAGCTGACTGTTCTGATTCTATCATTCCTTATCTTATTAAAAAAAGTAATCTTTACCTTTGAACGAGGAGGAGAAAGTGGTGGAAGTTAATGAGGATATTAAATTTCTTTATAAATATAGTGCTGGAGATGGTATCATATTGGAGGAGGGTGAATTTGATAAGGGGGAGGATAGACTTTCTCCTAGGGAAGGTAATAATGAGCTTGATTTGAGGCGCAAATTTAACGTGAAGGATGATGGTATGTTTATGGAGGATGAATACCCTCAACAGGTAAACTAGGTGGCCTAAAACAATGATAATAAGCTTCCATCAACTTCTCATTATAATAGTGATGCTTTTACTGATACAGAGGATTTGGACAATGTTGTTAAATGTTTTGCTAAAGATGATACTGATACTTCCTTTACCAAATTTCATAATATGAGAGGTATGAAAAAAATAAAAATATCATTCTGCAATCTCCTAGAACCACCCGTCGCTTGAATACTAGTCATTAGCATGTTTCTTATGTTTAAAATTTTTATTGTGAATGTTAGGGGTATTGGGTTCCCTTCATCTAGATTGAGAGTTAAGAATTTATGTCGCATTTATAATATTTCTATTCTTATTTTTCTTGTGCCCCTTATTAAAGTTTTCTACTACTAGATGTTTAGGTTTTAAGCAATATGTTTCTAACTCTGCCAATAAAATTTGGGTTCATTGGAAGGATCCGATTATGATTGATGTTATTGGTGACTTTACTCAAGTGTTGCATTGTAGTATTGAATTTTTAAATTCACATTGCTATGCCTCTTTTATCTATGCTGCTTCTGCTCGTAATACTAGGAAAATGTTATGGGAACAACTTAATAATTTTCATAATATGTGCAATTTACCTTGGCTAGTGGGTGGTGATTTTAATATGATTTGTAATCCTTCTAAGCATATGGGGGTTCTACTCCGAATTATCATTTTATGGAGGATTTCAATTCGATTGATATTGTTTTTTTGGTAAAAAATTCACATGGAATCGTGGTCATTTATGGCAACGTCTAGATTGAGTTTCATTTCATGACAACCGGCTTAATGCTTTTAATGCTACTTCCATAGAGCATATTAGTATAACTCTTTCTGATCATTCTCCATTGTTGATTATAGTTAAAGCTAGATAGATGAACTTTGTACCTCAATTTAGATTTCAAAATATGTGATTACTTCATGATTCATTTTTGGATATGGTTCAAGAAAATTGGTATACGCCCTTACATCCTGATAATTCTGTTTATGGTATGATAAGATTTTTGTTCAAGTTAAAAAGACTAAAATAAATTATTAATTGGTGGAATCACAATGTTTTAAAAAATATTTTCTCTAATATTTTGATGGTTGAAGACAAAGTTCTTTCTATTGAGAATATCTGTCAACTCTATCCTTATGATGCTAATTTTAATTTACTTAAAGAGGCTTAAGTTTGTTTATTTAATTTACAAGCTCAGGAGGAAGCCTTTTGGAAACAAAAAGAGGCTACGAAACATCTAGTTGAAGGTGATAATAATACTATTTGCATTTCTTCAAAAAAAAAAGAAGGTGATAATAATACCAAATGTTTTCATGCTTTGGTCAAGAGGAAAAGAGTAAAAAATTCCATTAACAAAATCAATCATGATGATGGATCTATTTCTGAATATGGGGAGGAGATTGCTAATTTAGCTATTTAGCATTTCAAAAATCACCTTAGTAAAGTTTTTACTCCAGTTAATATTGATAACCCTGATATTATTCCTAATCTTATATCTCAGGAGGAGAATGACTTACTTTCTAAACCTCCTTCTTTAGAGGAATTAAAGCATATTGTTTATGATATGAATGGTGATTCTGTGGCAAGTCTAAATGGGTTTAATACTAAGTTTTTTTCAAAAAACTTGGAATATTATTAATTCTGATCTTTATGCTACTGTTTTGGATTTTTTGATGGTCATGCTATCCCTAAATTATTTACTTCTACTTCTATTGTGCTTATCCCTAAGACCAATTTGGTTTATTCTTGGAATGATTTTAGACCTATTAGTCTTTGTTCCTTTTTTAGTAAGTTGATTTCCAAAATTTTCATGAGTATGTTAAACTATATTCTTCCTAAAATTATATCTCTTTTTCAAATGGGTTTTGTTAAGGGTTGTGCCATTGCTGACAATATTCTTTTGTCTCAAGAATTTTGTCATGACTTGGATGTCAATGTGAGAGGTAGCAATGTTATTTTGAAGCTTGATATTTCTAAGGCTTACGATAATATGGATTGGAGCTTTCTTTATAAGATTTTATGCTTATTTTTCTTTAATTCCAATTTTATCCATCTTATTAGGAATTGAATTGAAGGTTCCTATTTTTCCATTATTATTGATGGCAAGAATACTGGTTTTTTTAAATCGTCCCATGGCCTAAGACAAGGAGATAATTTATCCCCTTCCCTTTTCATTATTGATGTGGATTATTTATCTAGAGTTCATGCTAACCTCTTTCAAAATCAATCTAGCCTCTATTTTAGTGCTTTGGTGGTTTTCCCATCTCTCACTTATGTTTTGCAGATGAATTTATTTGTTTCATGAATGGTTCTTTAAATCAGATTAGTAAACTTTTAGATTTTATTTTGCATTTTGAAAATGTTAGTGGTCTTTCCTTAAACAAAAAAGAAATTGTTGTTTTATTGCCCCCAATAAAATGCCTAATAATCGTATTATTGCTATTAAAGCTTTGACGGGCTTTATCCAAGCCCAAATTTCTCTTAGGTATCTTGGGGTTCCTCTATTTAAGGTCAAAAAATCATTTCTTTTTGATGATTTGATTACTTATGTGCAAAGTAAATTATTATCCTGGGACTCAAATTTTTTTGAGCTTTAGTGGTAGGCTTACTCTTATTAGAAGTGTGCTTTGCTCTCTTCCCGTTTATACTTTTCAAACTCTGCAACCTACTAAAACTATTTGTAATATGATTAATAAGAATTTTAATAAGTTCTTTTATAAAGGTGCTAACATGAACTCTAAAATTATCTGGTCCTCTTGGGACAACTATTGTGGTGTTTTAAATGAGGGTGACTTGGGATGTAAGAGCATGTTTGATTTATCTTATTCTTTCTGTTTTTAAGTTGTGGTATACTTTATGTGCTAATAGGAGCCTTTGGACCAAATTTATGATTGTTAAATGCTGTTTTGGAAAACACCCATGTATTTGCAGTTTTAATCAAGGTGACTCTAAAGTCTGGAAGAGACTTTGCAAGTAAAATGGATGGTTGAACCACACTTAATCTGGGGTCTGGGTGGTGGGAATATTTTCTTTTGGCAAGATCGCTGGTTAGGTAAGCATTCTATTGATTCTATCACAAATTCCTCCTCTACTTCGGCGATTAAGGTTAATTTTTTCATTACATATAACTGTTGGGACCACAATAAACTTGCGAATGTTATTCCGGATGAGATTATTAATATTATTTTTAATCTTCCTTTGAACACTGAAACAGAAGATTTACTTTTATGTAATTTGTCTAAAGATGGTACATTTAAATTAGAGGAAGCTTTGCATGATTTTAAAACCAAGAAGGAAAATTCTTGTATTTTATCTATGATCTGGCATAAGAGCATTCCATCTACTATTGCTATTTTTATCTGGAGGATTGTGCATATGTTCATCCCTACTTATGATAATTTAATTCATCGAGGTTTCATTTTACCTTCCAAATACCAATGTTGCTATCTTGTGGAGAATATGCAACATGTTTTTCTTTCTAGTCTTATAGCTATCAAAATTTGGACCCATTTTAATGATTTTTTTTAATTAAATTGTTTTAATGCTAAAATGTCTATATATACCAATCTTATGTTTTGATTTGTCAAATCTAAGGGGCATATTATAAATTTTATTCATTCTCTTATTTTATGGTATTTATGGTTGGATCGGAACAATTCTCTTTAAAATGATATTGGCATGAATTGCCACAAGATTATTAATAATGTGAAAGACAAAGATATTGACAATTCATTAGGGATGTTAGGCCCTATGAACTAGTCCTGAGGCTAACCAAGAGGGGGGTGAATTGGTATTTTTAAAAAATTATTAAAAACCAAGAACAAATATCACAAACCAAACTCACCACGAAAAAACAAGTGCGAAAAATTAAAGTGCGGAAGTAGTAAAAAGAACACAATGGTTTATAGTGGTTTGGTTAACTTGACCTACGTCCACTCCCCGGAGGCGCCCTCAGAGTATTGCGCTACCAACGTCACTCTCCTTTAGCCCCCACAGCTAGGCGGAGAAGCCCTTACAAAACACCTCCTTTTTGCCACCCCTGGTAAGGGAGAGAACCCAACTCCTTTTACTTCCTCCTGAAGCAGGCAGAGAACCTCGATCGATCGCTGAAGCTTACCTCTCCCAACCCTTCCAAGCACAAGAGACTCTGGGGAAGAAGAAGTGGAATAATGCTTGGAGCAACCCTTATGAACTCCCTCACAAGATCCTCTCTCTCTCTCTCTCCCTCTCTCTCTCTCTCTCCTTTAGGTTTTCTCAGGTCAAGACAGTAGCCAAAAGATGTTCAAAAGTGTTGAACAAGAACTCTTAAATAAAAGAGCTTCAAAGGAGCTCAATAATTGTAAGTTGCCGACTTTATCGTCTAGGACGATAATAATATCATCCTGTACGATCAGTTCAAAACACAGACGATCGGCCGGAATATCGCCCTGAAGATGATCTAGATGATTAAAATTTGACTTGATCGTCCAGGCCGATCTCACGATCATCCCGGATGATTAGTTCAAATCAAAGGAAAATTGTCCAGAGCATCGCCCTGAATTCGAGCTGTCTGATCCTGATCGGCAAGGAGAAACTAAGTGTTTTTAAATATATCATCCTGGTCAACCCTGCGATCGTCCAGGACGATGTGATCATATCAATCATCCTTAATTACTTCCTTAATTGCCGGATCAATTTAGGCATAATTGTGCCATATTGTCCAGGCAGATCTCATGATCGTTCTGGCCGATTTCCAAAAATACAGAATACCTAAATTAATCATGGCGGCTATTTCTTTCTATATTGAGCATATTGTCCTGGCCGATACAAGTATCGACCAGGCCGATAAGTTAATTACGGCTGCCTTAACTAAGAAATCCTGATTAGAACTTCTATTTTGAACTCGATCGTCCAGGACGATAATAATATCGTCTGGGATGATGTGAGTAAAAATAGAAATTCTAAATCTCTCAAGTGTGTGTGTGTGTGTGTAGGATTACTTAACATCAGTCACTTCAAACATTTACAATTGACTCAAGAAAGAGAAAGAGGAAAATTACAGACTAACTCAACCCTAATCTACCAAGTCTTGAGTTGATTCTGATTTCTGTCTGATCTTTGAGTCCTGAAAAGTCAGTAGAGAAATGGCAATCGTATTGTTTGCTATCATCAAAACCATAATTCATGAAACCAAATTTACAACAATCTCCCCCTTTTTTATGATGGCAAACACTTCGACGATTATTTCAAAAACAGCAGTGTAAAATAAAAATTCAGAATAAAAGTTCAAACATATAACCCTACTAACATGCAACCCTACTACTCCCCCTTTTGACATCTCAAAAAGGAGGAGGAAAGCAAGAAACAAAATAATTTTTTTTTTAACCAAGGCATGAACAAGATGAAGTATTCCATGTGATTGATTTTAAAAATTTGTGAGCTAATGAATCAACATCAAAAAGAAATCCACAAAACAGTATAATATACGATCATGGTTACCCTTAGCTCGGACATTCTTTTAGGGTAGAATCGTCTTTGAAAATTAATGACTTAACTCAAAAATTCAATTGGGTATGAGAAAAAAAGGATTCAATCATCACTTGGTTTCAAAAAAAAATATCTTATAGAATAATGTACCAATGTAAATTTGTCACAATCGCAAAATAATCAAAATCAAGCCTTTGATACATGAAATCTTCTAAGTTTTAAAAGATTTGAAAGGAGAGGAGATCTTGTTTTTGGTCGGCTCATTTTATGCCTCTTGTCAATTGAATGGCGCTTTGCGCGTCTTTTGATTTTTGATACGTTGTATATTTATTTTTAATTTGGCGTCATTGCGCATCTTTTGTTGGCATCATTGGCTAATTTTTTTATTTTTTCAAGCTCCATTCTCTTTCAAAAGCTTTTAAAAACAACCTTAGTTGTGAGTGTATCTTCTATATATTAGAGAATATGAGCTCTCTCTCTAACATAGGGAAGAATAATCCACAAAACATAATCAATAATCAATGATAAGGATAACGAGGAATCTTGTTCTAACAAAAAAATTTTGATCATTATAAATACAAGATAGATTTGCTATAGCAAGGTTAGAAAGGATCTTAATTTCATACTCCATTTGTTAATTTGAAATAGATTTTTGATTAGAAAAGAAAACTGTGCCATTAAAATAGGTTAGAGAAAGGGACACAATCAACGGTATATTTTTACCATTTAATAGATTAAGAGATGTAAAACATTGACTACAAATTTTCAAAAGCAAGGACAAAGCATACGATGTTATTTTAGCGATGATTCTGAATTTTTTTTTAAATGAAAGTAAAATAATCCAAACAAAAACTAAAAAGTAAAGTAAAAAGAAGAAAATAAAATAAAGAGCAAAAAAAAAAGAAAAAGAAAATAAAAGAAATGAAAAAGTACAAAAGCAAAAGAAAGCAAGTAAAAGTTCAAGTTCAAGCATTTATGTCAATCACACCCAATCTGGTCCTTAAAGAGCTGAAGGTGTCGAAGGCCAGTGGTTTAGTAAAGATGTCAGCCAGTTTATTTTCAGTTGTCACATGCTGTAACTCAATGTCTCCCTTAGTCACATGATCTCTAATAAAGTAATGCTTAATGTCAATGTGCTTAGTCCTTGAATGTTGGATAAGATTCTTAGAGATGCATATGGCACTAGTGTTGTCACAAAAGATTGAGATGGTGCCTACAGGTAATCCTAAATCCAATACCTGTTGTTTCAACCAAAGGACTTGGGCCACACAACTTCCAAGAGCAATGTACTCAGCTTCAGCAGTGGAAAGTGCAATAGAGTTTTGCTTTCTACTAGACCATGAGACCAAAGATTATCCTATGAATTGACAAGTTCATGAAGTGCTTTTTCTATCCACCTTGCATCCTGTAAAATCAGAATCAGAAAATCCAATAATCTCAAAAGAAGTGCTGTGCCTCGGATACCAAATCCCTATGCTTTGGGTCCCCAAAAGGTATCTAAAAATTCTATTAACAACAATCAGGTGGAATTCCTTGGGGTCAGCTTGAAACCTAGCACAAAGGCAAACACTAAACATAATATTAGGTCGGCTAGCAGTCAGGTAAAGTAAGGATCCAATCATGCCTCTGTACTTCTTCTGATCAACAAACTTACCACTTGGGTCCTTATCCAACGGAATACTAGAAGTCATGGGAGTATTAATTAGCTTAGCTTTATCCATCTCATACTTCTTCAAAATGTCCTTAATGTATTTTGTTTGATTTAGAAAGGTTCAACCATCCAATTATTTTATGCTAAACCCCAAAAAGTAGGACAACTCTCCCAAGCAGGCAGTGCTAATGGGTCCAAACAAATCCATGTGAAGGACTTCTAAAGGTCTAGAGGTGCTAATGTCCTTAATGGGGTGAAAGGTGGAGTGGACTTGCTTTCCTAGTTGGCAGGCATCACAAATGTGGTCTTTTAAAAACTTGAGTTTGGGGACACCTCTATTGCAACTCTATTTTTCATGACTTATGTTTTGATGATTGACAAACACTATTAACTCTTTTGGACTGCCTGCTACTTCTAACTTTTCAGGAATAAAACACCAGATGAATAAACAAAGCCAGTTCAAGATTGCGTAGGTTTAGGGGTGAGTCAGTCTGTATTTTGCTTTTTTCTCTTCTTGAGTCTATTTGTAATATTCAAAGAGACTGATGCTAAGTAATCCTACACACACACACTTAAGAGACTTAGAATTTCTATTTTTACTCATATCGGCCAGGACGATATTTACATCGTCCTTGACGATCGGGCTTAAAACAGAAAATCTAAACAAAGATTCTTAATTAAGGAAGCCGTCATTAACAGATCGTCCTGGATGATACGTGTATCGGCCTGGACGATAAGCTCAAAATAGAAAGAAGTTGCCACCATAGATAATTAAGGTATTCTATATTTTTTAATAATCGGCCAGTACGATCATTGATCGGCCTGGACGATATTCACTAAGTATGCCTTAATTGATCAGGAAATCAAGGGAGTAATTAAGGATGATTGATATGATCATATCATCCTGGACAATCGCAAGATCAGTTAGGACGATCTATTCAAAAGCCTTAGTTACTTCTAGACGATAAATATCGGCCAGCTCAAATTCAGGGCGATGCTCTGGATGATTTTCCTCTGATTTGAACTTATCGGCTGGGACGATCGTGAGATCAGCCTGGACAATCAAGTCAATTTTAAATCATCCAATTTGCATTCAGGGCGATGCATTGGCCGATCTTCTGATATTTGTACTGATCGGCCAGGACGATGTCCATATCGGCCTGGACGATATTGTCGGCAACTTGCAATTAATGAGCTCCTTTGAAGCTCTTCTATTTAAGAGCTCTTGTTCAACATTTTGAACAATCTTTTGCTGCTGCCTTGACCTGAGAAGGCCTTGAGGAGAGAAAGAGAGAGAGAGAGAGAGAGAGAGAGAGAGAGAGAGAGAGAGATAGAGAGAGAGAGAGGATCTTGTGAGGGGGAGCTTGTGAGGGGATTCATAAGGGTTGCTTCAAGGATCGCTCTGCTTCTTCTTCGTCTAAAGTTTCTCGTCCGTGGAAGGGTCGGTAGAGGTAAGGAGTCAGCATCTGATTGTGGTTCTCTTCCAGCTTCAGAAGGAAGCAAAAGGATATAAGTTCTCTGCCTTGCCGGGGTGGCAAAAAGAGGTTCGTTGTAAAGGCTTCTCCGCCTAGCTGTGGGGGTTAAAGAAGAGTCACGATTATAGTGCAATACTTGGAGGGCGCCTCCGGGGAGTGGACGTAGGTCGAGTTGATCGAACCACTATAAATTTTTGTGTTCTTACTTCTTGCTTCCGCACTTTAAATTTCCGCGCTTATTTTTCTTGTGATTTTGGTTTATGAGATTTTTACTTCTTTGTGAAAAGAATTTTTAAAATACTAATTCACCCCCCCCCCCCCCCTCCTCGTTAGCTTGGGCCAGTTCTATAAGGCTTAACATCCCTGACAAACTTTCAAGTGGTATCAAAGCGGGATTCAAAAATTTTAAGTTTGAAAACTTTTTAAATTTTGATCTATGCCTAACCTTGGGAATCGTAACACTACGGAAGGTTATTCAATTACACAACCTCCCTTGTTTGACAACTTACCTTTTGATTTCTGGAAAACCCGCATGTCAACGTTTTTACAATCTACTAATTATCGTATGTAGATGCTTATCAAAGAAGGTTATTCTCCACCTTCTCGTGAAATTAATGGTGTTAAAACTGAAATTCATTTTACTGAATGGACTTTCGATGAACGAGATTTAACTCAATTGAATGCAAAATGTTTGAACTATTTTTTCTATGCTTTAAAATCTGAGGATTACATGCGTGTCTCCACTTGCAAAACTGGTAAAAAAATTTGGGATAAATTGTGTATCACCTATGAAGGCACTAATGAAGTTAAACAATCCCGTTTGAATATTCTCTTGCATGACTACGAACTTTTTTGTATGAAACCTCATGAATCAATTTCTGACATGTATACTAGGTTTACTCAGATAGTTACTTCACTGCATGCACTAAGAAGAGAACTTTTAAACTTTGAAAAAGTAAACAAGATTTTGAGATGCTTGCCTTCATCATATGATGCTAAAATCACTGCAATCACTGAATCTAAAGATTTGAACACTTATTCTATTGATAACTTACTTGGCCTTCTCATTGCTTACGAGCAAGGGGTGAATCAAAGAAATCTTGATATAGGTGAGAAGAAGAAGGAGAAAACAGTTGCACTAAAAACACAAAAATCAGATTCTAAATCTTCCGGGTCTGAAAGCGATGAAGTTGCCTTCATCACAAGGCAATTCAAAAGCTTTCTAAGGAAGAAGTAAAATCATCATTGGAGAAAAGGTAGGAATCATAAACATTCTAAAGGATCTTCTAATGTTGTTTGTTATTAATGCAGGAAGCCTGGACATGTGAAAGCTGATTGTCCTACACTTCAAGATCACTCGAGCAAAGAAAAGGAAAAAGGTGAGGAGAAACCTAAGTTTATGAAGGACAAGAAGAGAGTCCAAAAGGCGTTCTGGGCAGAATCTGGTACTGAATCCTCTGAGATTGAACCATATGAAGAGACTACAAACCTGTGCTTAATGGGGGAAGATTATCTTGAGAAAAGTGATGAGGAAGAGGTATGTAAACTAACCTATGATGAATTTTTGAGATTTGTGAGAAAATTCATGCATCATACAAAAAGCTTAAGAAGACTCATGCTAATTTAAAATTGGAACTTGTAAATTTGCAAAAAGAGTATGAAGTTATTCTTGAAGATCATTCAACAATTGATTCTAATCACATGGCACTTCTTGATAAATTTGATGATTTGAACAAAAAACATTCGGAATTAATTAATGAGCATGATGCATTAAAAGTTTCACACACATCACTTGAATCTGATTTAAAGAAATCTAAAGAGAAAGAAAGAAACTTGAGAATTGAGAATGATGTTCTAAAAAACACAAACTTGAGGATTAAAAATTAATTAGATACACTTAAGGGAAATTGGAAGACTCCCACTTTGAATCCAAAGCCAAATCCTAGGAAGAGGCATTATAACTCAAATCATTTAAGAAATCCTTTTCCTAGAGTTAGATGTTTTTCTTGTGGCGTGCTAGGACACATCTCACACACTTGCACTGTTCAACATAGTACACATTGGGTGTGGAGACCTAAGGTGCATGATTCACAGCATACCATACCTGCATTGCATTCTACTTTTTCTAAGAAGGGGCCCAAACCAGTTTGGGTTCCTAAATCTGACTGTTGTTGAGTTCTGTAGGACTGCTCTCACCAAAGACCTTATGGGAGCATAGAATAATTGGACAAATGGAGGCTCGCAGCTCAAAATTGCTTAAACTCGCTGCTTCATAATTTCTTGAAATAATTTTTCTTTAATTAGTTTTGTATTATTTTTGTCGTGTGCTTGCTTTGTATTACTTTGTTTTTGTTTTTTTTATGTTTGGTTTCCTACATGATTATTTTTTAAGCTTTTAAATTTTGGAGTTTTAGAGATTATGTTTAGCATTTCTAAATCGGTTAAAGGGAGGAATACCGTTGATGGTTTCCCTCCTTCTGACCTTGTTTAGTGGTATAATTTTCTTCTCTAAATAAAAGTCTAACTCATTTTAGCCAATGGTTTTTTTGAAACTAAGATTCTTTTTATCTTGCTACAAAAGTCTATCTTGTGCATAATATCCAAAGTTCTTATATATCTCTCAAGTTATTTGAGATCTTGCCTTTGCATTGATCATATGATTTTTAGTTCTATTTTGTGGGTAGTTCTTCCCTATGTTAGAGAGAGTTCTCCTATTCTTTAGTATCTAGAAGATATACTCACAACTAAGAACTTCTTTTAAGAGTTTGCAAAATAGAATTGAGGTTGCAAAAGATAAAAAGGAAAAGAGGCAAAGACACCAAAATTGAAATAAAAAGTATATACACAAATGTGTATCAAAAATTAAAAGATGCTCAAAGAGTTAATAAAAGATTCAAGTGGCATAAAATGAGCCTACTAAAAAGCAAGCTATCCTCTCTTTTCAAAACTTTAAAAACTTAGAAGAACTATGGGTTATGTGAGATTTTCAAAGGCTTGATTTCAAATTCCATGATTGAGAAAAATTACTTTAACATATTATTTATGAGATATTTTCTTTTGTAAACAAGTTTTGAATGGATCTTCTTTTTATCATCTTTAGTTATTCTGAGTTAGGCCTTTATTTTTCAAAAGATAATTTATACCCTAAAGGATGTCCGATCTAGGGTTAACAAAATCGGATATTCTACCTTCTTCCGATTGAAATTTAACCTATTGATCTCTTGAAACTCTAAAGTTTAAATTATTTAAGAAATACTCATATGAATTGCTTTGATAAAACAAAAAATGGCTTCTTTTCAAATTGTTTGTTTTTAGCTTTTTATCGTTGTTCTTTTTTCTTTTCTTCTACTTTTCTTTTGTTTTATTTTTTAGGACTTTGATCATCACCATCATTCATTATTTTTTCAAAATCTAGTCACATCGTCCTAGCCGATACTTTTATCATCCTAGACGATAGGGCAAATTCTCTTCAAATTCTCATCTACTGAACTTTTCTGTGCTTGTTATAATTCTTCGTCCTGGACGATTCTTTATCGTCCTGGATGATCTGATCGAACTCTGTTACAATCATGATGATAGTCCTGGCCGATAACCTATTTTGTCCTAGCTGATGCATTTTATGATCATCTTTCTGGTCGATACACTAGATCGTCTTGGACGATCCATGTGTAAGCATGTTTAAAACCTTAAAATCGGCCCCGGACGATCCATTATTTGACAATCGTCCTGGCGGATCCACTGTTTGTCCTGGACGATACACGTGGCACAGATTTAAAATGTTTTCACTTCGACCGGTATGATCAATTATTGTGCATCGTCCTGGACGATACACCTAATCGGCCAGGATGATCTACTTTTTCAACGGTCGTCCAGCTTGACTCCTCGGGACGATCGCTTGTGTCTAATCATCCTGGCAGATATCTAATCGGCCCGGATGATTGGACCGCCTTTTTGACCAATCGGCCTATACGCAATTATTGTGCCATATTGTCCTACACGATTCTGCGATCGACCTGGATGATATGGCCGTTTCTTTAAATTCTGGCTGTTCCAACCATGATTTTCACTTCACATTCCTTCTCCTCTTGTGTTTTCTTGCTAACTTTTTTCTATGGCTGGTGGGAATCGTGCTTGACAACTTCTGGGAGTTCTTCGAGGGCTAGGATTGACCTTCATTTCAGGGAGGCAGAAGATGAAGCTGCTTACCATCGATACAAAGAATGTGGGATAATTATCTCCAGAATCATCAATCCTGCCCACATTTCGTATCCGGTAATGGATCTTTTCGCTCACACCTCCCTTTGTTTTATTCTGTCTCTTGCTTTCCCTTTTAATACTATGCTTCTTCAAGAATTCTTTGCAAACCTTCACATAAATCCTACTTTCACAGCCCTGACCTCTTATGTGAATCGACGCCCCATCGAAATCACATATCAGGACTATGTTGAACTTTTAAAACTTAGAAGAACTATGGGTTATGTGAGATTTTCAAAGGCTTGATTTCAAATTCCATGATTGAGAAAAATTACTTTAATATATTATTTATGAGATATTTTCTTTTGTAAACAAGTTTTGAATGGATCTTCTTTTTATCATATTTAGTTATTCTGAGTTAGGCCTCTGTTTTTCAAAAGACAATTTATACCCTGAAGGATGTCCGATCTAGGGTTAACAAAATCGGATATTCTACCTTCTTCCGATTGAAATTTGTTAACCTATTGATCTCTTGAAACTCTAAAGTTTAAATTATTTAAGAAATACTCATATGAATTGCTTTAATAAAAAAAAATTTGGCTTCTTTTCAAATTGTTTGTTTTTAGCTTTTTATCGCTATTCTTTTTCTTTTCTTCTACTTTTCTTTTGTTTTATTTTTGAGGGCTTTGATCATCACCATCATTCATTATTTTTTCAAAATATAGTCACATCGTCCTGGCCGATACTTTTATCGTCCTGGACGATAGGACAAATTCTCTTCAAATTCTCATCTGCTGAACTTTTATGTGCTTTCTATAATTCTTCGTCCTCGACGATTCTTTATCGTCCTTGAAGATCTGATTGAACTTTGTTGCAATCATGATGATAGTCCTGGCCGATAACCTATTTTGTCCTGGCCGATGCATTTAATGGTTATCGTCCTGGCAAATACACTATATCATCCTGGACGATCCACGTGTCAGCACGTTTAAATCCTTAAAATCGGCCCCGGACGATTCATTATTGGACAATCATCCTGGTCGATCCACTGTTCGTCATGGACGATACACGTGGCACAGATTTAAAACGTTTTAACTTTGGCCGGTACGATCAATTATTGTGCATCATCCTTAACGATACACCTAATCAGCCCGGATGATCTGCTTTTTCAACGGTCATCCAACTTGACTCCTCGGAACGATCGTCTGTATCTAATCGTCGTGGCCGATATCTAATCGGCCCAGACAATCGAACCGCCTTTTTGACCAATCGGCCTGTATGCAATTATTGTGCCATATCATCCTGGATGATTCTGCGATTGGCCTGACGATATGGCTATTTCTTTAAATTCTGGCTGTTCCAGCCATGATTTTCACTTCACATCCCTTCTCTTCTTGTATTTTCTTGCTAACTTTTTTCTATGGCTGGTGGGAAATATGCTCGATAACTTCTAGGAGTTCTTCGAGGGCTAGGATTGACCCTCATTTCAGGGAGGCAGAAGATGAAGTTGCTTACCATCGATACAAAGAATGTGGGATAACTGTCTCTAGATCATCAATCCTGCTCATATTTCATATCCGGTAATAGATCTTTTCGCTCACACCTCCCTTTGTTTCATTCTGTTTCTTGCTTTCCCCTTTAATACTGAGCTTCTTCGAGAATTCTTCGCAAACCTTTGCATAAATCCTACTTTCATAACCCTGACCTCCTATATTAATCGATGCCCCGTCGAAATCATATATCATGATTGTGTTGAACTTTTACAGCTATCCACCACCGGGGATAAGCTGCACTTAATCGCTTCAGATCCTGACTTTGACTGGTCCACGACAAATCACTTCCTTCCCTAGACCAATGCACATTTTCATGTTGGAGAGACTAGCTCTTTAGTTAAAGATGCTAGGACAATCCAACATGTCCTTCGCACCTCCATAATTCCAAAAGCTGGGGACCGAATCCACATCACTCCTCTACTTTCCCTAACTACTTTCTACATTATGGCATATAGAGAATTTAATACTGCTGACTTAATTTTTTGGTACATTGATCACTTAACCACAATTCGCGATCCAGGTCATAAGAGAAAACCTAATCTAGCTTTAGGACACCTCATAACCTATGTCTTTGAAATCAAATACCAACTTCAATATCCTATTCCACCCAAACTCCTAACTCTCTTCTACTCAAACAGTTCCTTCAGTACCCTTCATAGTACTCGTCTCCACCCTGGGGATGAGGAACCTCGGGGGCTAAGGAGGAGGAGGCTCCCGCTCCCATTCCTGATCATGTTCCTCTCCATGCGCACTCACCATTTGATCAGTTGATAGAGAGGTTTGATCGATGGGAGACCCGCTTTGATGCTTACGTTGCTATAAAGGAGCAGCAACATTCTGAGGATATTGCCCGCTACGAGCAGCACCGCATAGAGGATTTAGCCCGTTTTGATAGCTACATTACTTACCAGCAGCAGTAGTATGACCAGGACATCGACTGGTTCAATGCTCCGTTTACCACGCTTGCCAGCTACTTTCAGCAACCACCTCCACCACCTCCATCTAATGATCAGGGTCCCTTGTTCTTCTAGTCTGTGTTTTCTATTTTTTGTTTTCTGTTTTCTGTAGTTTGTCTTGTAGTTTGTTTTAGTTTATGTTGTTTTGTTTACTTTTTCTTTTGTGTATCTAGGACCCACTTTTTGTGATGACAAAAGGGAGAGTGGGATGTGCTAGGAAAAGTTGATGTGCTTGTAACCTTGAAATTTTAATGAACTACTGTTTTTACTGAGCTTTTCCTACTTGTGTTTGCCATCATCAAAAAGAGGAAGATTATTGCAAATCTATTTTTCATGACTTATCTTATGATGATTGACAAACACTTTTAACTCTCTTGGACTGCCTGCTACTTCTAACTTTTCAGGAATCAAAGATCAGACGAATAAATAAAGCTAGTTCAAGATTGCGTAGGTTTAGGGGTGAGTCAGTCTGTATTTTGCTTTTTTTCTCTTCATGAGTCTATTTGTAAAGTTTAAAGAGACTGATGCTAAGTAATCCTATACACACACTTGAGAGACTTAGAATTTTTGTTTTTACTCATATCGGCCAGGACAATATTTACATCGTCCTGGACGATCGGGCTTAAAACAAAAAATCTAAACAAGAATTCTTAATTAAGGAAGTCGTCATTAACAAATCATCCTGGACAATACGTGTATCGGCCAGGACCATAAGCTCAAAATAGAAAGAAGTTGGCGCCATAGACAATTAAGGTATTATGTATTTTTTAATAATCGGCCAGGACGAATATTGATCGGCCTGGACGATATTCACAAATTATGCCTTAATTGATCAGGAAATCAAGGGAGTAATTAAGGATGATTGATACGATCATATCTTCCTTGACGATCGCAGGAATGGCCAGGACAATCTATTCAAAAACCTTAGTTACTTCTAGATAATAAATATCGGCCAGCTCAAATTCAGGGCGATGCTCTTAACGATTTTCCTCTGATTTGAACTGATCGGCCAGGACAATCGTGAGATCGTCCTGGACAATCAAGCCAATTTTAAATCATCAAGTTTGCATTTCGGGCGATGCTCTGGCTGATCTTCTGAGATTTGTATTGATCGGCCAGGACTATGTCCATATCGGCCTGAACGATATTGTCAGCAACTTGCAATTAATGAGCTCCTTTGAAGCTCTTCTATTTAAGAACTCTTATTCAACATTTTGAACAATTTTTTATTGCTACCTTGACCTGAGAAGACCTTGAGGAGAGAAAGAGAGAGAGAGGATCTTGTGAAGGGGAGCTTATGAGGGGATTCATAAGGGTTGCTTCAAGGATCGCTCTGCTTCTTCTTCGTCTAGAGTTTCTCGTCAATGGATGGGTTGGTAGAGGTAAGGAGTTAGCATCTGATTGTAGTTCTCTGCCAGCTTCAGGAGGAAGCAAAAGGAGATAGGTTCTCTGCCTTGCCGGGATGGCAAAAAGAGGTTCGTTGTAAAGGCTTCTCCGCCTAGCTGTGGGGGCTAAAGGAGAGTCACAATTGTAGTGCAATATTTGGAGGGCGCCTCCGTGGAGTGGATGTAGGTCGAGTTGACCAAACCACTATAAATTTTTATGTTCTTAATTCTTGCTTCCGCACTTTAAATTTCCGCGCTTATTTTTCTTGTGGTGTGATTTTGGTTTATGAGATTTTTACTTCTTTGTGAAAAGAATTTTTAAAATACCAATTCACCCCCCCCCCCCCCCCTCTTGGTTAGCTTGGGCTAGTTCTATAGGGCTTAACATCCCTAACGAACTTTCAACCTCTAACTAGGTCTTTTTTGGGTCACTTTCCTAAGGGTTTTCATACTTGCATGACATAATCTCCGGTGCCATAACCATGAATCATCAACAACTGTTTTTAAGCAAAATGAAGCAGTGCATTCAATGTTATTTAAATCAAGCATGTAGATGTTGTTGATCCTCTTTTCCTACAAAATAGTATTGTTACTTAAACTTATAATGCATGAATTTACAAAGAATTGCATGATGAAGCCCTTGTCACAAAGTTGATTGATGCTGAGCATGTTGTGCTTTAATCCATCTACAAGCAAAATATTTTCAATCATAAGGTTCTTGGAATTACTAATTATACCTGATCCTACCACCTTCCTAGTGGTGTTGTCTCCAAGAGTAACCTTGCCTCCAGTCTTGGACTCCAGCAAAACAAATTGATTGGCATCACCAGACATATGTCAAGAGCATCCGCTGTCCAGGTACCATATACTCTAATGAGAACTTTTGTGAGAGCCCACCTACAAAATTATCAAATGCCAGATATAGGAACCCAAATAGGTTTGGGTCCCTTCTTATGAAAAGTAGAATGCAATACATGCGTGGTATGCTGTAAATCATACACCTTTGGTCTCCACACCCAACGTGTACTATGGTGAACAGTGCAAGTGTGTGAGATGTGTCCTAACATGCCACATGAAAGCATCTAACACCTGAAAAATGATTCCTTAAATGACTTGAGTTATAATGCCTCTTCCTAGGTTTTGGCTTTTGATCAAGTGTTGGTGTCATCCTAGTTTTATTAAACGTATCCAATTCATTTTGAATCCTCAAGTTAGTACTTTTAAGGCATTATTATCAATCCTCAAATTTTTCTCCATCTCTTTAGAATTCTTAAAATTAGATTCAAGTGAGGTGTGTGTGACTTTTAGTGACTCATGCTCTTCAATTAATTCACAATGTTTTTTGTTTAACTCATCAAATTCATCAAGTAGAGTCATGTGATTTGAATCAATAGTAGAATGATCTTTGAGAATAACTTCATACTCTTTTTGTAAATTCAAAAATTCTAATTTCAAGCTAGCATGTGTTTTCTTAAATTTCCTATATGATGCATGAATTTTTTCAGAAATTTCAAGAAGTTGATCGTAGGAAAATTCACATACCTCTTCTTGATCAAAATTATCGTTTGTCATTAAGCACAAGTTTGTTATCTCATCTTCTGGTTCCGTCTCCGATGAATCTGATGCAGAATTCGCCCAAAATGCTTTTTGAAGTCTCTTTGTGTCTTTTCTAAACTTGGATTTCTCCTCACTCTTTTCCTTACTTGTGTGCGTCTTAAGTATAGGGCAATCAGCTTTCACGTGTCCGGGCTTCCTGCATTCATAATAAATTACACTACAAGAAAATGGGTCAATGGCGACCAAAAATTAGTAAGGCCTCTAAATAATAAGAAGTTTGATATTAGCCACAAAAAAAAAATTGGCCGCTAATTTTGTCGCTAAAAATTCAGAGAATCTTTTTCTCATATATATACATATGTTACTGTAGTGACTAATTATTCTTTTTAATTGTGTACATAACCATATGTTTCGCAGATATGTTAGGTGTCTAAGGGGGTAGAACCTCCTAACGGGGTTCGACCTGCCCGGTCAGGTCGCGGGGTCAAGGGGCAGCGCCCCTGCGGAGGTTTTTAGGGGCAGCGCCCCCGGAAAATTTTTTGATTGCAATAATATTTTTAAAATTTAAATTAATAAATAAAATGATTAATTTAATTTAATATTTAATAAATAAAAAGATTAATTTAATTTAATATTTATATTTTTATGATGATAAATCTAATAATTTATTGATGAAATAAATTACAATATATATTATTTAAAATTTATCAATTACTTAATTAAATAAAATTATACATTATACCAAAACTAATCTCGCGATCTCAGTCTCACGCACAGAACTTCTCTTACTCTCGCGATCTTAGTCTCTCGCACGGAACTTCTCTGTTTTTCGCTATTTTCCCTAGATGCCTCTTTAGCGACGACGACCTCAAACTGCGCCAACCGCAATCGCCAACTGCAAATCGACGGTTTCGCGGCCACGACCTCTCTCATTCTCGCGTTGATATGAGTTTCTTCAGTCACATATCTTCGGAAAATCCCGCAAACTCGCCTCCGCCGGTTCCTCCTTCTCAGGTTTTCCCTAATACCATTCTTCCAATTTTAATTTCAATATTTCTATGATCTTCTTTATACTATGCTTGCCTCTCATTTTTATGTTATCATTCAACATTATTGATTCTTATTGTTTCTTTAAGAGGTTAGGGTTGATTTTAAATGGTTGAGTTGAAAAGATCCCATGGCTATTATTGTGGATTTTCATTCTCCACTCATTATTTTGCATTCATTCTTTTTTCTTTTTTTACTGAACAATCTCACTTCGCCAAGGTTACGAACTCTGATGGCGATTTGGTTCTGCCGCTAGCAAACGCTGTCTTTATTCTCTGCAATTTGTGAAGTGATTGATCATATTTTAGGATGTTAGAAACCCCTATTAATATTAATAGTATTATTTCAAAGATGATAGTATTTGCGTTTTTTTCTGGATTGATTGCTGCTTGGTTACGTTTGTTTAGGTTTTGATTTTTCGAGGCTGTTTGGTTGGAAGTAGGATAAAGTGAATCTGGATTTATGCAATCCTGATTTTCTCTAATCTTTATAATTATTTGGCTTTAATAGCATTCATGAGATTTTTGTCTTTGTTCCTATCTTTGTCCTTATTTTCCTCTTCTACCTGAGTGTTTTTTTGGTAATACATAGTTCCTGATGCAGGACTATAATGCTTTTAAATGCATGCGATAAGAACTTGTATGATTTCTTTATAAAATAATTATGATTAAAACTAATAGCAATCAAAACGATATGAGTTATGTTGGATATCTATGCTTAGGACAAGTCACATGCCAAACACTTAGGTAGTGTTGGATGCTACGCTTAGGACAAGTCACATGCAAAGGGCAAGATAAGGCTTAATGATTTTATGATTTATTACAATTGTTATGGCATGGTTGCACTAATCACTTATCTATTACAATAAGAACGCCCAATATCAAAGTTGATTTTAATATGCTACATGAATTTTTCAATCAATTTATAAGATTGTTAAAAACAACTAATCCTATAAATGATAGTGTCTCTTATTCTAGAATTAAACAGATTGTTTGTATTTATGAGTTATGTTGGATATATGAGATTGCATCATGAGAGAATGTGTGAGCCAAATGTATGTCATCCATTAGATGCTAAAGTATTAGATTTGACTTATGTTAAGAAGGGTAGAGTTAGACTTAAAAAGACTTGGTTAGAAAATATTAGAAATAACATTTCTTTATTAGATTTGAATGAGAATTTAACTTTTAACAGTGCACAATGGAGAAGAAGGATTCGTGTAGCCAACCCCACATGGTGGGATAAAACCTTGATGTTGTTGTTGTATATTTAGAGTTTGCTTCAGAAGTACAAAATGTCATACTTAGTTTAGTTCTTGACGATTTCATGCCATATATTCAAATCACATCATCATATTCATACTAATCAGTAATTATTCTGCCTTGTAATATCTCCCGAGATATAGATATCAACCATTTATATGTTTCTCATGCATCATATTCTTGTTCCATGCAATAAATGGGAAAAATAGATGTGTGCTTACAACTACTGATATATTTATTGAAAATCTTATGGGATGAAGCTGTCATCACCTATAATATTTCTTGAAATTTAACTTTCTTATATAAAGCAATGATAATGTGGATATTTAGTGATTTTTAACAGTTTTTGCTAGTTTATTGATTGTTAAAAAATTAATATATTCTGTAGTGATAATGTTGACCACCACATACACTTATTATCTTTCTTAATTTTAGAAAAATATCTAGTAGTTTCTTCAATTCATACCACAAATGCAAAAGTAGAAAACATAGAAGTAGAAGATATCTCAAAGATTCTTGAATTGATATTTAGTGAAAGTGCTTCTTCATGAGATGAAAGTAATATCTAAGCTTACAATAGGTGAGGGGATATTAAAAATATTTTATAATCTCTTGCAAAAGATAGATGTATATGCACATATGAAAAAATATGGAAGTTTTGCTCCCGTAAGTCAATGCGTTATTTTCAAAGTGTAGAGTTACTAATATCTTTAGGACAAAGAAATACTTTGCTAGACATTTTTCTTATAAAAGTAAACTATAGTAGAACTTTGATTTTAAGATGAGCAATGGGTTTGTAAATCTAAAAAATATTGTGTGCTAGTACTCTATTTGTGTGAGAAGGTCAAAATATTTGCTGGACATATGCCAATATAGAAGGAATTTAAAACGAGATGAGAATTTTAAGATTTGGCTTATAATGTGTTATACGATTGAGAAAGAGTCCCTTGTGTTCATTAAATGAAATTGAATGAATTTCTCCAAAAATTTGCCATTCTTTTTCGTTAGAGTAAAAAGAAGCATTAGAAGTATTGTGGTTTCCAGCAAAGTAAAAAATTCAAATAAATTAATTGCAAGAGCGCATTTAAAAGTCCATTTATCTTGCCCTTCACATATAATATCCAAAATATTATTATATCATCCAAATTTTATATGCAATACATAGATTATCAGCATTCATGGAAATGAACTTTTAATTTTTTTTTTCAAACTTTATGTCTTTCCATTAACATTGAATTTTCTATTGTCTTCTCAAAAAAAAAAATCAAATGAGAAATGATTTGAAGCATATTATTTATGAATATTTACCTAAATTTAAATAATTTTGAAAAGGGTGTAAGATTAGACATGCAATAATTTTTTTTATTCATAATTTTGTCAGGTCAAAGCAATGGACAAAAGCTGGATTAATCTCAATGATAGACGTTTGCGACAATATAAGGATGGAGTTACCGAATTTATTAAATTTGCCCATGAAAAAAATCCTCAAATGGAGAAGATTCGGTGCCCATGTCGATACTGTGCGAATGTCTTCTTTCATCCTTATAGCGTCGTAGAGAATCATTTATTAATTAATGGAATGCAAACATCATACATTGAGTGGACTTGTCATGGGGAAAAATCTCAAGCTTTCAGTGATGCAGATTTAGGCATAAGAGATGTGAATAATCTTCATAATACAACTGAAGGGGTTGATGAAATTCAAGAAATTTTAGAGGATATACATAGGGGAACTTTCATAAACTCTTCTGCCAATAATTCACCAGATGAGGACTGTGATAATATTATCAACAAAGATGAAACAGCTATATTTGATAAACTACTAAAGGATGCACAACGTGATTTATACTCTGGCTCAGATTTATCTATGTTGTCTGCTCTTGTAAAGTTACTACACATTAAAGTTCTTAATCGTTGGACAAATAAATCATTCAACATGATCCTTCAATTCATAAAATCTATCTTGCCAAAGGGTGAATCACTTCCGTCTTCATATTATGAATCAAGGAAGATTTTATCAGACCTCGGATTAGGCTGTGAAAAGATTCATGCTTGTAAAAATGATTGTTCTTTATTTTGGAAAGAATATGAAGATAAAGAAGAATGTCCTGAGTGCATGGAATCAAGATGGAAAGTTAATGATGGAAAAGGAAAGAAAATTCCTCATAAAATTCTACGCTATTTTCCCATTACTTCTCGATTACAACGGCTATTTATGTCAAGAAAAACTGCTCATGAAATGAGGTGGCATAAGGAAAATCAGTTTGTGGATGAAAATTTATTAAGGCATCCAGTTGATTCTAAAGTTTGGAAGGATTTTGATATTAGCTTTCCTTGGTTTGCAGAAGATTCAAGTAATGTACGCTTTGCATTAGCTTCAGATGGATTCAATCCTTTTGGTAATATGAGCACTTCTTATAGCATGTGGCCCGTCATTCTTATACCATATAATTTACCTCCTTGGAACTGTATGTCTTCTGAGTTTATGTTTATGACACTATTAATTCCTGGTCCAGTTGCTCCTGGGAAAGAAATAGATGTATATTTAAAGCCCCTTATAGAAGAATTAAATGACTTATGGGTGAATGGTATCAAAACTTATGATTCTGTAAGTAAGAATACCTTTCAAATGCATGCTGCTCTTTTATGGACTATAAATGATTTTTCAGCTTATGGTATATTGTCGGGTCATAAAGTACATGGTTACAAAGCTTGCCCAATATGTGACAGTGAAACTTCTTCACAATATTTGCGAAACAAAATTTGTTACATGGGTCACAGACGTTTCTTGCCTAAAGAGCACAAATGGAGAAAAAATAGAAAGTTTAATGGCAAGCATGAAGTTAGAGTGAGACCTCAAGTTTTATCAGGAGATGAAATATTATCAGAAATGGAGTCATTAAAGGATTTAAAGTTTGGAAAGCATCCTAGCTGTAAAAAAAGAAAACGTAACCTTCATGAATCAACTTGGACAAAAAAAAGTATATTTTTTGAGTTGCCATATTGGGGAAATCTCACATTACGTCATAATCTTGATGTAATGCACATTGAAAAGAATATTTGTGACAACATTTTGGGGACCTTATTAAATATAGAAGGAAAGACAAAAGATACAGAGAAAGCTCGTTTGGATCTACAAGATATGGGCATAAGGCATGAGCTACAATGCAAAAACAAGGCGAGAAGTATCTTAAACCTCCAGCCTCTTACACACTTTCTCCAAAAGAGATAGAAGGGTTTCTCAACTTTGTTAGATCAGTAAAGTTTCCAGATGGTTACGCAGCAAATATATCTAGATCAGTACATATTCGAAATGGTAAGCTTATGGGATTAAAAAGCCATGATTGTCATGTGTTGTTACAACGAATACTTCCTTTAGGATTGCGTGGATATTTAAATAAGGATGTGCATAATGTTTTAAGTGATTTGTCAAGATTTTTTAGGATATTATGTGCTAAGACATTGAGATTGGATGTGTTGGAGAAATTAGAAGATATGATTGTTAATACAATTTGTCGGTTTGAAATGATATTTCCACCTGCTTTCTTTGACATAATGGTTCATTTGGCTGTTCATTTGCCGCGTGAGGCTAGGCTTGCTGGACCTGTTCAGTATAGATGGATGTATCCAATTGAAAGGTTACTTCTTGTGCTAGTAAAATTTACTTTATATATATTTTATTCATTATATACATAAATTTTTATTAAAATTTGTTTATATGCTAGATATCTAAGTGTTCATAAAGGGAATGTTAGGAACAAAGCTCGCCCTGAAGGATCAATTGCAGAAGCTTATGTTGTTAATGAGGCATTAACATTTTGTTCTAGATATCTCCGTGGCATGAAGAGTAAAAATAATCAAGATGAAGAATACAATGATGATGTTCATTTGCATGAAAATCAACTTCCAATTTTCTCTAGAAGAATTCTTCCTTTTGGTCAACCACATTTCACTACATTATCTTGGAGTGAGTATAATTTAGTTCGATGGTATGTTCTTAACAATTGTGAAGAGTTAAAGCCATATCTTAGGTATGTAATTAACTAAAATACTGATGATATAAAACTTATTTACAAATTAATATTACTCTGCATTTAAATCTTATAAAAATTATATATCAGTGAACATGAGAATGAGTTAAGAAAAGAAGATTCATTTATTTAAGATGTGGCAACAAAGCAAAAAGATCAGTTTCCATTATGGTTTGAACAAAAAGTGAGATACTTAATTCTTAATTTTGTTTGATATTTATTTTTCTAAATTTATTTCTAATGTTAACAATTTCACAAAACTTGATTTTTTCCTTGCTGTTAGATGAAGAGCTTGAATATTCATAAATCACTTGAAGGTAACGAAGATCTTTATTCTTTAGCAGTGGGTCCAGATATTCGTGTTAATGTATATTCAGGGTGCATTGTTAATGGAGTTAAGTTTCTAGTCAACCAACATGACATTTGAAGGGTAACTCAAAATAGTGGTGTATCAGTTCAGGGTTCTCATAAAGATGAAAGTATTGATTTCTACGGGGTTTTGACTGATGTTGTTGATTTGAGCTATATTGATGGAAATCATGTAGTATTGTTTAAGTGCAAATGGTTTGATCTTGAGCATAAAAAGCCCATTGTAATTGATGATGATTTCACATCTATAAATATAAGTAAAACTTGGTATGATAATGATCCTTATGTTTTAGCAGGTCAAGTTACTCAAGTATTTTATGTTCAAGATACAAAGTTAAGAGGTGATTGGCATGTTGTACAGAAAGTGCAGCATAGGCATTTATTTGATCCCAGTCTCATGAATTACTTGAATGAATATCAACTTAACACTGATCAGCCAACTAAAAATATAACATATCAAGAAGATGAGCAAAATGATATAAACTTCCAGGATGATTTTGGTGAGATTGGTGCCTTACATAGAGAAGATGTAGAGCCACAAATTTTGGAATCTATACAAAATGTGCATGTGCAACCAACTCAGATTGCTGATTTTATATGTGATGAAGATGAAGAAGAGGAATATGATGCAACATTAGCTGAATATTTTAGTGAAGATGATGTTGATGTACATATCAACATTGATAGTGATAAAGACTAGGTTGTTCTTTATAACTTATTTGTTTCATATATTATAATAACTTGATATATTTGCTTTTCAATAATATTTTTTGTTGTTGTTTCATTTTGCAGTTTATTAAGTTATGGCTCCAAGAAAACGGATAAGCTCTCGAATAATTGCAAATTACTCACATTTGTTTGCACCATCAACTAGTAATAATGTGCAGTCTTCATTAAAAAATGATGCTTCACATGTCGTATCTACTGATAATAATGGTAAGTTGGTATTTTTTTAGCTTATTAGGTTAAATTTTGTTTTAATGTTTTTTCTCTTTCAGGCTTAAATGATATCCTTTAATAAATATCATTTCTTTTGTACATTACTAGCTCTTACTATTAACTATTTGCATGTATCAATTGAAGGAGGTTTGCCTATGGGAGAAGCATCTCCAATAGCTGATAGGCCAAGTTTACCTCATCCGTCAGCACCAGAGACTGAGACAACTATCATTGGTATTATTACTTATGGCTTCTTCAAATTTAATAGTTATGATAAATATAAATGACTTTCTTATTTACTTTTTTTTTTCAGCTTCAAGTTCTAATAAAAAAAGGGGTCCAAATAGAGGTTTAGCATTAGAAGAGCATTACAGAACAAAAGGTAAGGTATCAATAATCATTCCAGAGGGCTTGAATAGGCCAGTTGGAGAGCATCACTCAAAGTTGTCTAGAGAAGCGGGTATTATAATTAGAAACTTTGCACCCATACAAGTCGAAAGATGGGAACAAGTGAGTGATGCTGATAAAGAATTACTTTTAAAAAAATTGTTGGTAAGAACTTTAATGATTATTTAAGTTATTTGTGATAGAAAATTCAATTCTGTTTATGAATACCATTTATCTTTATGTTTGATCTTTTCTTACTTTCGGCATATAAGCAAAAAAATTGATGGTAATAACTATTGTGCTTTTCTTCTACTTTTACATAGCACTCTATTTTTTTTGGATTGATTGTGTTATGGAATTTATTAAAATTTGATGAAAATTGAGTTTCATCAACTGGATTGACTTCAACTAATTGTTTGATTTTTTTATTTATGAATTTCTAATCATTGACGTTCACCATTCAAACAGATCATCATAATTTAACTTTTTTGCTTAAATCCAGATTACTCATTCAAACAATAATAATGAATTAGACTAGATATTTGAGTCGTTAAGAATTTTGCATTCAAAACAATCAGAGAGCTTTGAAGTACATGATGAATTGCTATCAGCATCATATTCAGATCAAATTAGATCATCCCCTTGCTTTGCTTCAATCAAAGAAATATGTTGGAACTTCATTTTTCATGCCATATCAACTGGTATGACTCGGGATTCCTCTACACATTATAGTAAGAGATCATTTTGTTTTGATGGAAAATTTACATAATACTTCTTATACCTATCTTACTAGGAAGACCTGCATTTTAATGCTTGTAAAGAATGTGTTTTTTTTTTATAGCTGGTGGTTTGATCCAAAATCACCACGTTTTATAACAGCATAAGTTTCAACCATTTAGGACTATGAGAAATCATATAGTTCCTTTTTTTAAGGCTTTAATAACAAAAATATTGGTTATGACGTCCTATAAGCCAAGTTAACGTTTCAATTTGCAGAAGAACTGAACAATCAAACTAATAGGCCCAATGTTTGGAGAAGATTGCTTCTCCAGGTTCTGGTTCGAGCCACTAATTTTGTGATTTATAACTTACTATTCCTAAGAAAGGTGATACCAAAAAAAAAAAAAAAGCACATTAAAAATAAGTGAATATACCTTGATGGTGAATGCTAGTTTCGTGTGGATGATAGTTTGATTTTTGTCAGTCATGAAGTGATAAAACACATAAAATTTATGAATAAATATCATCTATTAATAATACATAACTATATGATTTCTTAACTTGTAGCAGATAGGCAATTAAGTTCTTGTCCTTAAGTCTAGCTAGCTTTCATGTCTTTCGAAGTCTTAGTAGTACGATCATCAAAATATATCTATCCTATTAAACTCTTACCTAGCATCTTTTAGTAGCACTTACTAATTTAAGATTAGCAGACTTAGGCTATCTAGATTAGTAGTTGGATAGCATTCAAAGTACAACTCATTTGATTGAACCTATTTCTGCTCAACAATGCAATTTCATGTTATTATGCATCGTAGTTACATTGAAGAATGAATCACAATTTAACGTTGCTTTAAAAAATTTTTGTAGGTAAAGATTAATTTGTCCATTGAAGAATCACATGTAAAGGATTGTGTGATGCACACGATGAGCAAGAGATTTTCTGATTTTCGCTCAAAGGCTTATGTACATTATAAAAAACATGGAGGTGGAATGTTAGCAAGACAAAAGCCTTACAAAGAACTTATTGAGAGACCAGCTGATTAGATTTGGCTATGTAATTTTTTTGACTCAGAAGCATTTAAGGTATGCCTTTAATTAAAAAAAAAAACTATAGGTTTGCTAATTTACTTATATTGTTATAGTGATTGATGAAACTTCTTATTATGTAATGATTTTGTGAGGAAAAAAATTGAGTATTAAAAAAAATATAACAAAAATGAGATGGACATGTATATAAAAGACATCAATATTAAAATGTTTAAATTTCAAGCATATGAAGATCAAATTTTCTCGCTATTTTTTTTTTTTTTGTTATATTATGTTTAATCAATTTTTTTTTATACAGAAAAAATTAGAATCAAACTGTCGAAATCGTTCAATGTTGAAGGTCATTCACCGAATGGGCACGAAGTCCCTCGTAGCTCATTTATATGACCAGGTATCTATAATTTTTTAGTTGTTTAAATTTTGAAAACTATTAATTAATGAGATATATTTTTGTTATGGTATAGAAATTAAGCAGGATTGAGTTATACAAGGAGGAATTTACAGACAAAGAAAATAAATGGGTTTCTGAAGATTGTCAGGCAAAATATGTTAGTATAAATTTAATTTTTTAGAATAGATTTATTAGTAATATTTCATCTTTTTTGTGTTGATTTTTCTTAAAACATACAGGAAAAGATGATGGAAATTCGTGAGAAAATCATTGAAGATGGAGGAATAGTTGATGAGACAATCATTTGTGCTGAAGTTTTAGGTGAAACATCGTCATATATTTGTGGCCTTGGTTATGGGCCAAAGCCTATAAAGAAAACTAAAATTGTCAAATCAAATGCATGGTCCGTGAGAGAGACCGAGCTTGAAACAAGTTTAAAAGTTATACAAGAGAAATATGAGGATCAAAGTAAGATCATTAAATCTCAACAAAAAACTATAGATTGGTTAAAAATGATGGCAGAAAAAAAGGGCATGCAACCCCCTAATGATGATGGTAAGTATTTAGAATATGAACATTAAGGTTTACATAATAAAATTGAAAATTTTGTTTAACAAATATTATAAATTTCTTTTTGTAGGTCAAGACTTCTCAAATGAAGAAAATGATGATTAGAGATCTGATTTATTTCTATTTTTTGAAATTATAATATTAATAAGTCTCTTTCAATTTAGCTCTTGAACTATCTTATTTTATTGCATCAATTTTCTTCTTTTAACACATGGTTGTTTTCTGTATTTGTAATATATTCCCGTAGTAGCAATTTGAACGTTGTTAGTAACATAAATTTGACATGGAAACTTCTTGTTTTAATTTAATCTAAGGTTAAAAACTTCTCATTCTTGTTGAAATCCAAGTTTTTTGAATTTAAACTTGTTCTACGAGTCTTTGACTTGTGGGATTAAGAGAAATTATTTATTTTTGAATTTTTGGGTTATAAATATGACTGTTGTGATATGTAAAATTCATTAATTCTTTTACAACAATATATGTTTTCTCTTTGATCTTATGTGTTTGAAGATGCAGATTCTTTGATTGCTTCCAAGTTTTGATGCCAACTTTGTAAGTATAATTCTTCTATTCCTAGTATGAGTTGTGGATTTCTTATTTGGTGATCTCCATCTTTGTTCCATCATCTAAACTAATTTGTGATTGTTTAGTTTGTGTGATAGAGATTTTATCATATTCATTACAACATTAATTTTTATATTCATATTGTGAATTTAGATCATTGCAGAATTTTATATTGGTTCTTAAATTTATTGTGGAATTATAGATTTGGTGACTTTTTTATTTTCTTATTTGGAATGGATGAAATGTATTTTCCGTGAGCGCCATTTATATTTTCCAGCTGGGCACTTCCACAGAGCCGGTGGGCACAACACACATGGACGAAGCATGGGTACCAGCACACAAAAACGTAAGCCAAACATGGATTCTATGAGTGATTGATGTAGGGAATGTTTCTTCCCAGTACCACCAAAATAATCTATCTTCCAGAGGGAATGTCTTGCATCAAAAATTTGTCTATAAAAACTACCATTCAGAAGATCCAGAGAGAAACCATCGAAATCGAAAGCTATAACGTAACTGAGAAACAAAATATATATGAATTCTTGAATTCCTGAAGTGCTGCTCTTCCAAAGCTGCTATATTTTATTACACTATAATATATAACTGAGGACATCTCCACTAATCTTTTCTCTTTGTATGGTATCCCATTGCATTGAAGTATAAGCTTTGGAAGATGTCCGAACATATATATTTTGATTATCTATGTTCCTTCTTTTACCTTCTTGTTTTTACCACAATGGCAGTGTTTCAGTTGATGGCCAAATTAGAACGATGGCCTTGCTAAAGGTAAACCCTAATTTCTTCAGATTTTTTTAAGGCACGAATGCTTTACGATATTTGGTGATTTTCTTGGAAGGAATGAAGGTGATCGATTTGGATCACTGGTAGCTTTTCGCAGCTGAATCGACCTCCATGATTTTTTCCATGTAGCAATTGGATTTTATTTTAGAATCACTTCTATCCTCAATCCCCCTGCTAATCGAAAAGTGTTGATCAAACATAGGAGGCAAGAAGAGATTAATCTTTTCAAACAGCAACTCCCTTCGTTATTAGAGTTAGTCTGTTTGTTGAAATAACTGATATTATGGTTTGCCAAAGTTGGGTAGGCTGGTTCTATTACATTCCTTGACAGATACTTTTCTATTATTCTTGTGTGGATTAAACGTATTTGATGTGTTTTGCCACCATGCCATACATCTTGTTTCTTCTAGATTCAGACCTATTAGAAATATCCCAGTTTAACTAACGAGCGTAAAAATCCACTTGGGATTTTCTTTAATTTGTACAGGTGGTGGAGTCTGCATGATGAGTACTTCCTGGAAACAGGAGCAGCACCCATCTTTCATCGACTTCATTTCATCATTCCTCCATTCAAATTCATATCGGCTTAACTTTCTTCAGATAGCCCCTGTATTTACATATCTTGTCTTTCTTTTGATTTGATCTCAACTTCACCACTCAAAATAATGGATGCCATGTAGGATTTTATATTCAACAACGGAGGAACATCTGTTGCTTTCATATTCATTACAAATTGGGATTGTGATGATTCCTCTTCTGTCTTTAGCAGGTTGATCATAGCTACCTTTGTTTAGGTTCATTCAAAGTGTTCCATTAACAGTATTCTAACAATGCAGGGTTACGACTCTGAAAAGACAGTTTAGGCATTTTTATGTTGTTGTTTCTGTACCGACCAAGGAGCAAAATGATTCTTTTAATGGCTCATACTTCAAGTGGGTATCTCAACCTTATACTTCATTAAGCGTATTTGCAGCAGTTTAGGTCTCCTATGAAAACGTGAAAAACTTTTATATAATTGGTCTTGCTTTGATTTTTTTTTTCGTCCCATCCTTGCTTCTCCAGGTTATCGAACACCATAAACATGGGAAGAATGAAAAATCTGTCAACAATTGATAGGTGTCGTTTCTCCTGCGGTCCAATTTTGGAGCATCCCAAGAGCTGTGAGATACCAGTATCACCTAGAAATAAAATCCAGTCTCCTGGTGTAAGCTACCCGGAGACCATGTTTAATCCGAAGACAGTAAGTTGTGTGCCTAGTTCGCGCGAGTCTCCAATTTCAGTATCTCTTGTACATCCAATTTCCCCCTACTCGTGCATGCAGGATCACCATCAGGATGGCAAGAAGAATTGAAAAGGCAACCTCATCCATTGCATTTGCCTCAATAATAGCATGTTACAGAAATCTTGAATTGCTTGATTTGACTGGACAAGCTGTTATTGTGACAACTTTCATACCCGATGACCTTCGCAATGTTCAGCTATAGAAGTTATAGCTGATTATTTTGTGAACATTAACATTTTAGGAATGAGATTTCAGAGATTATATTTTGTATTTTTAATTGATGAATCTATTTTTAAAAGTATATGAATGAATGCAATTTTCATTTTCTTCTGGCTAATCCTTATTTACTATATTGAAGAATGAATATTTTTTTTATTCAGAAATTGTTATTTTTGTTACCTCAATGTAATAAAATTAGTGTTTTTTTCTTTAATATGTATTTTATATGTCTAATTAATGAGAAGTAATTAGATGTGATAATATCAAGGATTGATTGATTAATCTTAAATCTTTTAGCAAAGGTATAATAATTGAATAATAAATAAATTTTACTAAATATGACCAAAATTGATATGCATTAATAATCACAATTCATGAAATCAAATGGGCTTGTGATTTACTTGGTTGATCTTTTTTTGCGATCAACTTTTATTTTGGTCGCTATTAACAAATGTGATAAATAAAATTAATAATTTAAATATTAAATATCATCCAAATAATTAATCATTAGCGTCAAAAAAATTGGTCGTTAAAATGTATCATTTCAGCGACCAATACTAATTAGTGGTCGCTAATTTAGCAACCAAAAAAAATTTTTGGTCGCTAAAAGCCTCAGCGACGAGGCTACAGCGACAAATCAACGACCTAAAAATTTATTGTCGCTATTTGCTTTAGCGTCAAAATTAACATTTTTAGCGACCAATTTTGTTGGTCGCTAATTACCAATTTTCTTGTAGTGAAACCACATCAGACGATCCTTTAGGATATTTATTATCCTTACCTTTTCTCCAACTTTGATGATGCTTATGTTTTTTTCATAGAAAGTTTTTTGAATTGCCTTATAATTAAGGCAAAGTCATCGCTTTCAGATCCGGAAGAGTCAGAGTCCGATTTATGCGCCTTCAGTGCCACTATTTTCTCTTTCTTTTTCTCACCTGTATCAAGATTACTTTGATTCACCAATTGCTAGTAAGTAATGAGTGAGCCAAGTAAGTTATCAATCAAATATGTGTTTAAATCCTTAGATTCAGTTATAGCAGTGATTTTAGTATCAAAAGAGGAAGGCAAGCATCTTAAGATTTTGTTCATTTTTTCATAGTTTGAAAGTTCTCTTCCTAAGGCATGCAAAAAAGTTACAATTTGAGTTAACAATGTATACATATCAGAAATTGTTTCAGAAGGTTTCATACAAAAAAGTTTATAGTCATGCAAGAGAATATTCAAACAAGATTGTTTTACTTCATTGGTTCCTTCATAAGCAATGCACAACCTATCCCAAATCTCTTTTCTAGTAGAGCAAGTAGAAACACGCATGTAATCCTCAGACTTTAAAGCACAGAAAAAATAGTTCAAACACTTCGCATTTAATTGAGCTAAATCTCTTTCATCGGAAGTACATTCAGTAAAAGCAATTTCAATTTTAATTCCGTTAATTTTATGAGAAGGTGGAGATTATCCTTCTTTGATAAGCATCCACATGCGATAATCAGTTGATTGCAGAAAATTAGACATGCGAGTTTTTCAAAAATTAAAAGGAAGGTTGTCAAACAAAGGAGGTCATGTAATAGAATATCCTTCAGTTGTATTACGATTCCCAAAGTTAGCCATGGATCAAAATTCAAAAAGTTTTCAAACTCAGTTTTTATGAATCCCGCTCTGATACCACTTGAAAGTTTGTTAGGGATGTTAGTCCCTATGAACTAGTCCTGAGGCTAACCAAGAGGGGGGTGAATTAGTATTTTTAAAAAATTCTTAAAAACCACGAACAAATATCACAAACCAAAGTCACCAAGGAAAAATAAGTGTGGAAGCAGTAAAAAGAACACAAGGGTTTATAGTGGTTCAGTCAACTTGACCTACGTCCACTCCCTGGAGGCACCCTCCGAGTATTACACTACTAACGTGACTCTCCTTTTGCCCCCACAGCTAGGTGGAGAAGCCCTTACAAAACACCTCCTTTTTGCCACCCTCGACAAGGAAGAGAACCCAACTCCTTTTGCTTCCTCCTGAAGCAGGCATAGAACCTCAATCGATCTCTAAAGCTTACCTCTCTCAACCCTTCCAAGGACAAGAGACTCTAGGGAAGAAGAAGTGAAATAATGCTTGGATCAACCCTTGTGAACTCCCTCACAAGTTTCCCCTCACAAGATCCTCTCTCTCTCGCCCTCTCTCTCTCTCTCCTTTAGGTTTTCTCAGGTCAAGACAGCAGCCAAAAGATGTTTAAAAACGTTGAATAAGAGCTCTTAAATAGAAGAGCTTCAAAGAAGCTCAATAATTGCAAGTTACCGACTTTATCGTCCATGACGATAATAATATCATCCTGTACGATCAGTTCGAAACACAGACGATCGGCCGGAACATCGCCCTGAAGATGATCTAGATGATTGAAAATTGGCTTGATCGTCTAGGCTGATCTCATGATCGTCCCGGACGATTTGTTCAAATCAGAGGAAAATCATCCATAGCATCGCCTTGAATTCGAGCTGTCTGATCCTGATCGGCCAGGAGAAACTAAAGGTTTTTGAATATATCGTCCTGGTCGATCCTGCGATTGTCCAGGAAGATGTGATCGTATCAATCATCCTTAATTATTTCCTTAATTGCTGGATCAATTTAGGCATAATTATTTCATATCGTCCAAGCTGATCTCACGATCGTCCTGGCCGATTTCCAAAAATATAGAATCCCTAAATTGATCATGGCGGCTATTTCTTTATGTATTGAGCATATCGTCCTAGTCGATACAAGTATCGTACAGGCCGATAAGTTAATTACGGATGCCTTAACTAAAAAATCCTGATTAGAACTTCTGTTTTGAACTCGATCGTCCAAGATGATAATAATATCGTCCGGGATGATGTGAGTAAAAATAGAAATTCTAAATCTCTCAAGTGTGTGTGTGTGTGTAGGGTTAGTTAACATCAGTCACTTCAAACATTTACAATTGACTCAAGAAAGGAAAAGAGGAAAATTACAAACTGACTCAACTCTAATCTACCCAGTCTTGAGCTGATTCCGATTTCCATTCGATCTTTGAGTCTTGAAAAGTCAGTAGAGAAAAGATAGTCGTATTGTTTGCTATCATTAAAACCATAATTCATGAAACCAAATCTGCAATTGTTATGAAACTCTTTGATGCTAATCTGCTTTCTAGTAAGAATTTTAAAAATTACTTTTTTTTTTTTGTCGCTGATGAATTAGGTATTAAATTGGATGGTTTTTTGCACCCTCCGGCTGGTTCTAGAGTTATTTACTGGATTATACCCCCCTTTAACACTTATAAGCTGAATGTGAAGGGTATCTTTAAACATCATTCATCAGGTTGTGGTGGGACTATCAGGGACAGTTGTGGTAACATTGTCATGGATTTTTCGAGCCCCTTATAATTGTATGATGAGAATTATGTTGAGCCATTGGCTATTCTTTATGGAATTAAATTATGTATTTTCTTTGGATATTGTTAATATTAGTATTGAAGTTGACTCTACTTACTCTATTCAATGTTTAATTTTCTTAGAGGATATCACATGCAATCCTAATCTTTTTTACCTGATGAGGGATATTAAACAGTTCATGGTTTTTACTAATGCATATTTTTCTCATGTTTTCAGGGAGGGAAATTCTTTTGCCTATTGGCTGGCTAATTGGGGGTGCAACTTGAATCAGTTCTCTAATTTTATTGATATTAATCTTCATGCCCTTGTCAAAGGGCTCATTAATTTGGATAAAATTGGCATCCCTTATGTTAGAGTTTGTTATGTTTGGTGTTTTAGTTTTTGGTTTCTACTTTGTTTTTATTTCGTTGTTGGCCTACTAGTCGATCTTACTGGACTATTCTGACAGGATTATTGTGTTTGGTTTTGCTGGACCTCTCTCTGGCTGTTTGTTTGTTTGGTTTTGTGTCCAGGTTTTCTATAGTCTAGATAGGATGTTGTGTTTCAGCTGGGTGTTTTTTTGCTTTGGATTCTCTTGTTTGCTCCTTGGAGACCTTATTAATGTTTTGGCTAATTGTTTGGGCGCCTTTAATTTGGAACACTTATGGAGGTGTTTTGGCTTTGTGGTCTGATAGGAGTCGTTGTTGTGCTATCTACTGTATGATGGGTGATGTGCTGATTTTTAATTCTGGTTTTTTGCTTTTGGCCTTAGTTATTACTTTTTTTATATGTTAATATTTATTTATTAGTGTTGTTTGGCAGGTGTATTGGAGGTGTTGGGTGGTTATTAGCTTTTGCTGGCAGTGGTTTATTGAGCTTATGTAGGAGATTTATTGGTGTTTTCATTGGCCTAGGCGGCTGTTTTAGGGTTTGGCTGGGTGTGTTTCTCTGTGGGTCACTTTGTGGCCTGGATGTTTCGGGTTTTCCTATTCATTTTTGTTTTAGTGGTTGGTGGCTTGATTACCAGTGATGACTTGTTGCATGTTTACTCTCATCAGTACATTAGTGAATTCAATTGTTGGATGTCTGGTCCCACTAGCTATAACACGTAGTTAGATTATGGATGGTGTTCTCCCTACCCTAGTTTATATGATGAGTTGTTATTTTTTATATATTGATTCTTATCTAGATTTGCAGGTTGTTTTGAGTGCATGTACACTAGCTGATGGTTTTTTGGAGAAGGAGCTCGAGCTGTATACTGCTTGCTTTATCTTTATTTGGGTGCTCTCTCTTGAGCACCATATAATGTACCTAGGTATTTTTGTACTTTTGCCTAGTAGGGACCTCGAGCTCTTAGTTTTTTTTTTTACTTTATTTTTATAACTCTTCGGAACAATAGTGAGCTTGAGGGTCCTTTAAGGACTTTGTAACTTTTGATTATATTAACGCGTAGGCCCCTCTATGGGTTTCCCTAAAAAAATAATTTAGCTTGATCTAAATGTAAATCGATATAAATAATTATAATGAATTAAATTATGATATGAAGAAGATATATTTTGAAAATAAATATTAATACTCACAATATCTTCATTTGAAGCAACATTAATATGTCTATTTTTAATATGTCAAATGCATGCATACACCTTTTTGCTTTTGGAATTATTGTAGGCTTCTTCCAAAGGTGTCTAAAAGTGATCTAATAACTAATATATACCCATAATTAGGTCTTGAGAAATTTCAATGTAAATTTGACATAAGAGCTTATATTACTCCTGAGAATATGCAAAAAATCAGATAGACATATTTTTGGGAAGCTTAATGGTTGTAGAAGACCAGTTAAATGACATGCTCCTTACCCCTACTTATATAACAATTCTGTTGGCATTCTTGACCTAATGTGGCCACTCAATACAATTTGTCCTATAGGACTTCTCAAGTTGCCTTTACCAAAAATGACCACTCACTACACTTTGTCCTATAGGATTCTCACACTTCTTAAGCAACCTTGATCCGATGTGACCACACACTACACTTTGTCCTATATGATTCTCACACTTCTCAAAGTAACATTGACTGGATGTGACCACACATTGCACTTATACGAGTATATGAGTTTTTGGAGTGTGAGTTTTTCTAGTGGAGATGGCATAAAAAAAGTATACGAGTTCGTGGAGTGTGAGTTTTTCAAGTGGAGATGGCATAAACAAACAACCCCTAAATCCCTCTCAACATGCGACTGTTATATTCCCAGTTGGGTCAAGAATGGCAAATCTCCTTCAGAAGATACCCTATCACCATCTCTCTTTCTAGGGTTTGCAAATGGTCGGTAAGATATCCGATTGTGTCGCCAATGACGCAATCAGTCTCGTTCGGCGGCTGACCAGGCACCTCAATCGCAAAGTTTCAAAATGGTCGTAGATGAAAATACTCAATTTCAAGAATTTATCGCTCACCATAAACAAATCAAGAATAAAAATACCCACATTGCACTGCGAAATGCATTGATTGATCATTTGTGGGATCAATATATTAATTCTAATGTGTTAGTTCCCTGTGTTTTTTTATCATTTTTATTTATTTGTTCTAATGTAATTTTCATTTAATAAATGTTTGTTTATTTAGGACATATTTATATTTCAAATTAATATTCCTTTTTTGATATTAGAAAATGGAGTCCATTGGCGAGGTGCATTTTTTAAGTATATGACATCTTAGAGTGCGAGTTTTTCTAGTGGAGATGGCCTAAAAAAATATCCCCTAAAACCCTTTTGACACGTGACTGTTATTTTCTCAACTGGGTCGAGAACGACGAATCTCCTTCAGTGGATACCCTATCACCATCTCTCTTTTTAGGGTTTATAGATGGCCAGCAATATGTCTAATCGTGTTGCCAACGATGCCATCATCCTCGTTCGATGGCTCACTAGGCACCTCAATCATAAAGTTTCTAAATGGTCATGGATGAAATTACTCGATTTCAATAATTTATCATTCACCATAAATAAATTAGGGATAAAGATGCCCATATTGCACTGCGAAATGCATTGATTGATCATTTGTGAGATAAGTATACAAATTCTAATGTTTAATTGCATGTGCATTTTTTTGTTCTTATTTATGTGTTTTAATATAATTTTCATTTTATTTGATAGATGTTTATTTATTTAGGATATATTTATATTTTAAATTAATATTCTTTTTTAAATATTAAAAAATTGAGTCCATTCGAGAGGTCCATTTTTTTAACTATACGATATTTGGAGCGAGAGTTTTTCCAGTAGAGATGGCCTAAGCAAACGAACTTTTACTACGTCTTTGACCGGACGTAGATCAAACAATACCTAAAAGTTGTAAGCAAACAGCCCCGAAATCCCTCTCGACACGCGACTGTTATTTTCCCGACTGGGTCGAGAACGGCGAATCTCCTTGAGAAGATACCCTATCACAATCTCTCTTTCTAGGGTTTGCAGACGGCCGGCAAGATGTCCGATCGTGTCGCCGACGACGCCATCAGCCTCGTTCGGCGGCTCACCAGGAACCTCAATCGCAAAGTTTCTGACATCGTCCTCCTTCTCCTTAATCACAAGGTAATCCTGCAAGAGATATTCCCTATCCGACCACGTTGATCTTGTAAACCTTCTAGGACTTGCTTTTTACACCTCCTCGATTCACAGAGTGCCGGCTCGTTCGGAGCTGTCGCGGGACTTGCCATCGCCGTTGTCTTCACATGGAAGTTCTTGAGATCGCCTCCGGACCGGGGGAGGCGGCGCACCCCAAAACGCAATGTTTTGCCATCTGCAAATGGCGGCCCGTCCAGTGGAGTCGCGGCAGAGGATCCTCCTACTGTGCCCAATTTGAGAGATTCGGATGGGGTCCAGGAGAACGGCTCTCCTTATGAGGTAGCGTCACGGTTGCTAAAATTAATTTTTTTTGTTTCGGCTACAGTTACTGCACTTCTGCCACCGTATATACTGGGTTATTTTATTTCCACCCTTTCAGCTTAGTCTTGGACAAATTGTGAGGAAGAGGCTTGGCGGTTGCCGGAAGGTACGTGGAGTGATTATTTTCTTCAACCAAATAAATTTGAATTTATACGTCCAGAAATTATTCTGTTATCTTTGGGGAAAAAAATTGTCAAATATTTTGACCAAATTTTGATCAGGATGAATTTCATACCGGTTAAATTTATTTTTAGATTAGCAAAACCCAAGTTTTTATTAATAAATGATTTGACTTATTTTAAAGAAAATCTGATGGATATAAAAGTCATACTTATCACAATTTGATTAGGATATATCCTGGCCCAAAATTTCTTTTTATTTTTGTTGGTATTTAAGAGGGCTTTGATTCTGTGAACCGTTGAGTTTACATGTGGCCTATTCCATAGGCTAAGCAAGAAGCTTGTAGGCTTAAAGCCTTAAATTGATGTGAGTTGGTTTACCAAAAAGATGAGTTCACATAATTATACGAACTAGGCATGAGCTAGGGAAAATCGTAGTTCATTTGTAAAGGGAGAGAAGAAAGAAGAGGTGATAAGAGTTGGAGGATTTTTATTGTGAATCATCAATACTTGCCCTTCCTAGACATTATAGGTGCCTTTTGTAGAAAATGATCGGTAATACATATTAAACATATGTTAGACAAATGAATCAAGTTATTTTGTGTACTTATTGCACATTAACATAATGAACACGTGTAAAGTTTAAATGGATGTGCTTAAAATCTAATATGGAAAGTAATCCAACAATTGAGATTATCCTATCCTCTATTTGGGCTGCAGAAACATTTTGTTGAAGAGTTGGAAAAAGGTGGCTATTGTGGTGGTTGTGGTAGAATTGGTATGTGCACTTCTCTAAGTGAACCCAAATGTGTTCTAGTTTGGAAGTTGTGAAGGTGGCCAATAACCATCATGAGTGACCAATGGGTTGTCAGTGAATGAACAGCTAGTGGAAGATATGGGGGCATTGGTGCTAGATGTCAACATATATCATGATTGGATCAATAACTTGAACAAGGATCCTATAACGGTATGGCTATGACAGTGTGAAGTTAGTCTATATGAATGAAGATGCAAACAATAATACAGGAAATGGAGGAGCATCCTTTATGACTATCTCAATAGAAAGTGAAAATATTGGACATTATGCCGTAGTATGTGAGCATTTAAATCTTGGTCATATGGTGGAATTAGTGGAAAGATAGTTAAAAGATTGAGTGGGAAACAACATAAGATATTGAGAAATGATCTATATCTCTATCTTTAATGGTTTGGGAGAAGAAATCGTAGCAAAAGGCTTCATAGACTCGAGTGCATCATTTATTCTCTAGCATAGTCTTATGTTTAAGCTCTAGATTAAGTTCAACTATAGGTTGATCATCACAATCCGGATCATTATATCTATATCAACATACTCATATAAGCATACACATCCTCAATTGATTCTATTGAATTCTTCCATGGATCCAAATAATCTATTTATTCTAATTAATTTTTTAACCTTATTGTTTAGCAAGATTTGTTTCTTTGGAATTTCAATCCTTTTCTTTATACAAGTACTTGTTGCCTTCCATTATGTTGAGGTTGATTTACATAAGATGAAAATGTACAAGTAGGAATAGAAAGTTGTCGATATGGGCACTAATATGGTGGAGATCAATATTGATCATTTTCAGTACATGATCTTGAGATTGTGGGTAATTTGTGGATCTTGTATATTGATCAAGGAGATCATTTAGTTTGTATCATGATCTTGATTATTATATAAAGGCCATGGTGGTCTATCATTGTCATAAGGGGTTTCAAGGATTGCTCATATTATTTATGATAATATGATGAACTTGATCATTCAACACAACCCTTATTATGATATGATATAGGATTATGATGTGGATGCTGACATTTTTTTGTTAACACAAGGCCTTTTGACTCTTTTGTTTCGTGATTCTTCAAATATGGTTGTGTTAGTCCATTATGGAGAGATTAGAAGTCCTGTTTGGTTGTTCCATTGGTTATGACCTAGTGAATTCATTCACAGGAGAGTTTGAATACCATCAAAGTGACATAAGAATCTATTCTTTGACCTAGAAATAATGAAGATCAAGCATGTTTATATAGTGGAGGCTTGGATTTCCATCACTTAATTGCATTGATAAGTCTTCTTCATCACAAGACAAATGTTTGCTGATCAAGATGTATAAAATCAAACTTCAATAAAGTTCCATTCAACTTTGGTCAACCCTTTGCTCATTATGAATTGACATATGCTCAAATAATGATGTCACACACTTACCAGACTAAGCATGGCTAATGCCAAAATATTTGGTGACCCTACTCTTTTTTCCATTATGTCATGATTGATCACCACTTGCAATAAAACTAGATATTATAATTTAGGGGTAACTTAAAATCTTTCTTTTGATGCGTAAGATGAACAATCTTGATTAGACTAGGACATTTTTAAATGTTATTCTCTATATAAGCAAGTGCTATGTAAAAATGAAAGCAGTTAGTAAAGAGAAATAAAAATGTCTAATTCAAGTAATTTGAAAATAGCTTGGTAATTTTTTTCTTCCTTTTGAAATTCTTTGATGAGAGCTTCATTTATATTTGTAATTCTGATATGTCTTGGTATCCAAAACAACAAAATACTTCACGAGATTCAACAAAAAAATAAATTATAATTGGTAGAAAATCAAATACGAACCACGCAAGATACAATGATCCTCTTTTGAGTGGAGAATATTCTCTCCCAAATTCTAGACGCCCCTAGAATCCCTCACACAAGAGAACTACAACACTTAAAATAAAATTCTGCATAAGAAAAACTCTCATAAACCCTAACTTAGACTGAAATAAGCTCTCCACCTATTCCCTCGTAAATCAACCACTTTCCTAATGCATTTCCCTCTCCTATTTGATTTCCAATTAGAAAAATCCTTTTCTAATTGATCCTTTCTTAACATAGTGTATTAACTCCTTGATGGCCCCCCCCCCACCACAAGAGCCGAATCCTCCTTCCCTTGCTTCCACCATCTCCTCCTGGGCCAAAACCACCTGGACAGGCCGGTCTAGGTCTTCCCGGGTATGAGCCTTGAGGTTTGCTAAAGCGGAGGACCATGTTGTAGCGAAAGCCGTATCAATACACCCCCCCCCCCCCCCCCCCCCCACAAAGTAATGCAGGGAACTACAGTTAAATAATATGGTAAGACTCCCATGTGGCCTTGTACTCTGGTAGATCCTTCCACCTGATCAACACTTCTTTGCTTCCTATTGCTCCCTCTCACACTCCTTATCCCTCAGATGGTTCCGACAACACCTCCATGTCATCTGTCAAGGTCGGGGGCAGTGTAGAAGATGGAATATACTCTCCTATCACCCGTCGCAACTGGGACATATGAAACACCGGGTGGATGGCTAATGACGGTAGTATCTATAGGCGATAAGCCATGGCCTCGATGCGCACCACTATTTTTTAAGGACCAAAATATTGGGGTGATAATTTATCATTCCGTCTCTGTGCCAAGGTTTTCTGTCTGTAGGGGTGAAGCTTCAAGTAAATCCTGCCCCCTACTTCGAATTGAATGTCCCTCCTTTATGCATTTGCTTTCCTTTTCTTAATTTGTTGAGCTTTTAGCAAATCCTTTTCAGTTCTACCAATATTTTATCTCAGTGTTCCAAGTACTGATCTATTGAAGCCACCGGTGTGTTGCCCTGTCCATAATATATGAAGTGCAACGGGTCTCTTCCATATAACAATTTGAATGGTGTTGTCTGAGTTGCTGAATGATAGGAAGTGTAATACCAATATTCTTCCCATGCCAACCATTTTGCTCACAATTTGAGTGTGCTCGATATGAAGCACCATAGATAAGTCTACACACTACGATTAACTACTTATGTCTATTTGTCAGTCTGATGATGTTAAGCATTGCTTTTTTTTCAAAATGATTCCCTACATCTTGAACAAATCTTTTCAGAGCTGGCTTAGAAAGATCTTGTCTCGATCCAACAAAATCGTTTCTGGGATCCCATGTAGTCTGATCACCTCCCTCATGAAAGTCGTCGCTATTGATATTGCAATATACGGGTGGTGATGGGGAATAAAATATGCATACTTACTCAGTCAATCCACTACCACCAGAATCATAGTGCATCTTCCTGACTTGGTATATATTTTGGACCCCCACATGTCCCCCAATGGTCGTCCCATGGAACTCCTGAAGTAAGCAAGGAATGTAAGAAGAGGTATTCGGGAGTACAAAACTCCTATTACGCAACAACTTCTATCTCACCACTGAATACCCCTAATGGCTATCTGATGTAGACAAACAAGAGAAAAATTGACACAATGAGTAGAACTTAAAACAAACTTTATTAAATAAACGCAAACGACCCAAAACTTGACAAACACAACAAAGATGCTAGGAGATTTTAAAGAAATAAAGAAATTTAAAAAGATGCTATCCTCAGACAACCGTCAGAGCGGGTTCCTCACATGCATCGAATTTGTAGGTTAAATAAGTAAAGTGCATAGAACTAGCAAACCGATGGTCCACCACTGCAAGATTGTCCAATTTCTTCAATAGATGCTTCAAGTCAACTCTGATACGACACCCTAAAGTTGCTTTACTTTGAGAAGAAGGATACAGATGGAGTGGCACTTACGGAGAGACGAAGAGATTAGAAGCCCGAGAAGAAAGGGTGGAAAGAGCCCGCAGGATTTTCGGAGGGGATGAGAAAAGAAGGTTGGAAAGAGCCCGCAGGATTTTCGAATAAACCCGCAGGTTAACAGCAAATATGCTCACAAAATATCAACTTCCTTTCTTCATAACATCTTCTCATATTTATAGGCAAGAGAGAGGAATGCCAAGAGCCACATGTTTTTAATTTCCATTAGAACCAAAGTATAATAAGCATAGAAATCTCCCCCCAAAGCTCACGGATAAACACCCAAACTAGGAACCAAGGAGATTGCCACGGGAGACGAGGGAACCGCACGGACCGAGAGCCACAGCCACGGGAAACGAGGGACGGTCATGGAATAAGGAGCCAGCCGTGAGATCCCAAGAGGTAAAGCACAAAAATCATTAACTTCCCAATGAATTCAAAGCATAGAATTCAGCCCCCAATTAATACAAGCCATGGAATCCCAAGAGACAAGAAGAAAAGGGGAAGGGGAAGGGACAAGGCCACTCCAAAAGTAAACTTCATAATGAGGTACCTTTTTGGATATTAATGAGCTACTAAACTTCAGCTCAAGCAACTTAGAGAACCAGCTCAATAACGAATGCTCCAAAACAGCCAACCGAGAACCACCAGCAGCTACGGACCAATCAAGCCAGCAAACCAAAGGTCTACCAAGCCATATGCACTACCTACCATGTTCATTGGATGCTTTCCCATCATTGGATAGCTAAAAAAAGAAATGAAAACAAAATATACTATTGTTCAAAATAAAATAAAAAGTACAGAATTTCTTGATAGCATCACTATCCTTGTCTCCTGTCAACTCCTCCCTGATTTTCCTCAATGCGACATCAAGTTCACTTTCTCTCTTTAGTGCTTCCATGCACTTGGACAACCCATCTGCTTCTCTGTTTTCCACTCTAGGTCATTACTGTTTCTTGAAGTCATAGCCCAGTAATTTAGAAGCCACCTTTGATGCTCTTCAGTGACCATTCTTTGCTCCAGCAAATACTTCAAACTCTTTTGGTCAGTTCTGACAATGAAATGTCTCCCCGATAAATACGATCGTCATTTTTGAATAGGCATCACTATTGCCATAAGTTCTCTCTCATAAAACGACTTGAGCCTTGATCTGGCCGTCAACACTCGAGTGAAATAAGCCATCGATATTTGGTTTTGCATGAGTATCTCTCCTAGCCCAAACCCCGAGGGGATCTATCTCAACTACAAAAGGCTAGCTAAAATCTGGAAGAGCTAAGACTGACACACTAGTCAATCTTCTTCAGCTCCTCAAAGGCCTGGGTGGTTGACTCTCTTCACTTGAAGTGTCATTCTTAAGTTGTTTTGTCAATGGCCTTGCTATCGACCCATAGCCTTTCAAAAATTTACGATAGTAGCCCATGAGTCCCAAGAATCCCCTCAACTCCTTCAAATTCCTCGGTATTGGCCATCTGAACATGGACTTAATCTTACTTTGGTCTGCTTTCACTCTCTAGAGATATCACATGCCCTAAGTATTCCACTCTTGCCTGGGCAAACGAACACTTCTTCTGATTGGCAAACAAAGAGTGTTCCCTTAAGGTGATCAACACCCCTATTAGGAGCTCCAAATGCTCCCCCTCCGATCTATTGTATGCCAATATATCGCCAAAAAATACCATCGCAAATCTGCACAGGTATGGTTGGAATACCCTATTCATCAAGGACTGGAAATCGAATGACGCGTTATTGAGGTCGAAAGGTATCACCAGGAACTCATAGTGTCCCTCATGCATTTGAAAAGCTATCTTATTTGGTGTCGCCTGGTCGCATTCTGATTTGATGGTATCCAGATTTAAGTCAATTTTTGATAATATCACATATTCATGTACCTCATCTAACAACTTATTAATGACGGGTATGAGAAACTTGTCTGGTACTATTTCCTAATTTAGGGCACGATAGTCTACACAGAACCTCTAGCTTCCGTCCTTTTTTCCCCAACAATACAGGACTAGAGAAAGGGCTTACACTGGGTTTAATAATTTTATCTTCAAGCATCTTCCAAATCAACTTCTCAATCTTATCCTTTTGAACTGAGGGTAATAGTACGACCGAACAATGATGGGGGATACTCCTCTTAGAACAATAGAATGCTCGTGCTCTCTTGAGGGTTGCAATCCTTAGGGAGGATGGAATACCTCTTTGAACTATTTAAGAAGGGGTTGGACAATTTCTGGAATGTCCCCTCTATCCTCTATCTCACCTCCCTCCAGACTTTGAAGAAACACTAAGAATCCCCCTCCTCCTTGTCGGGCACGAACCATGGCTTTCAGAGAAACCATTACATATCCCTATTCTCTTCTCTATATTTCCTGTGCCCATCATCACTCCAAGCCATCCTTTGGCGTCTCCCTTTTAATTGGTATAGTTTGCTGCCTAAGTACCAGGAAAGTGGTTGTCGTGTGGTAAGAGCCTCCTCCACTGTCCCCTTTACGACTCTTCTGTAGTGACTTCTTGTTCTCAATAATTTATGCCAACTCCATTGCATCTCCCAGATCATGGGCTCTTGTCACTCGTACTGTTGCCCTCAACTCTGTTTTGAGGACATTCATGAATTTTCTTTCCAACATTGCCTCTGATAACCTCCCTACTCGTCCAGACAGAAGCTCAAATCCATCACAGTGCCATCCTGTGTCAAGGCAAAAAATTGCTCATAGTAATCCCTATCCTGCTCTGCTTGAAAGTGCTCCAACAAGTATTCCTTGAACTTATCCCAAGAATGGATTGGTTACCTCACCTCTTGCCATTGGTACCATGTCAGTGCCTTCCCTTCCAGACATAGAGCGGTGGCCATGTATCTCATCTTTTGTCAACCTGTTCACTGTAAAATATCTCTCCACCTTATATATCCAGCCATGTGCGTTATCCCCTTCAAATAGAGACTTTTAGCTTTCTAATCTTCTGATCCCCTTCACCCCAATGCACCCTTCCGCCTCCCATACCTCCCATGGCATGACCATTGTGGTCCCTCCACGGCTCCCTTTCTTCCCTTCCCCATTTGTATCCCCTCCTTCCTCCAAATTAAGCCTGCTTGCTCTCTTCTTCCCATTCCCTCCTCCCTACATACTCCCTACCCATCCCCTTTCTCGGAATAGGCTCCAAGTGGAGTATTTCCTCTCCTAAAATTTCCACCTCCCCTTCTTCTCTCGTCATGTCATCTTTCCAATTTCTTCTCGCCCCCGACGAAACAATTTTAGTATGAAGCTCCAACATCCTCTTCATCATATCCTCCATGTTTCTAAACCTTCCTTTTATTGCTGAAATACATTCATTCATTGATTCCACATCCGCCCGTAGTTTCCTTACTTCCCCGTCCAACTTTTCTTCCAATGCCTTAACTTTTTTTCCGCCATTGGTACCTAGATCAAGGTTCTCTCGGAAAAAAACAACAACTTTGATGAGGCTTTGGCCTCCTAATAGCAAAATTTAGCATACGACAAGGAAAATCGCAGCAGAAATTAGCAACAAAACCTAGATTTCGGTCCAAGAAAGGGCTCTTATGCTAATTTGATACGTCTTGGTATCCAAAACAGCAATATACTCCTTGAGATTCAACACAAAAATAGATTTTAATTGATTGAAAACCAAATACAAACCACGCAAGATATAATGGTCATCTTTCGAGAGGAGAACCTTTTCTCCCAAACCCTATACACTACTAGGATTCCTCACACAAGAGAAATATAACACTGAAAACAAAATTCTATATTAGAAAAACTCTCCTAAACCCTAACTTTGACTTAAATAAGCGCTCCTATTCCCTCCTAAATTAGCCACTTCCTAATGTATTTCTCTCTCCTGTTTGAATTTCAATTAGGAAATGGAAAAATCCTTTCCTAATTGATCGTCCTTTAACATAATGTAATAACTTTTTGCTGGGCCCCACCATAAGAGTTGAATCTCTCTCCCTCCGCCATCTCCTCCTGGGCCGAAACCACCTGGACCAGCCGGTCCAAGTTTTCCAGGTACATGCCTTGTGGCTGGCTGAAGTGGAGGCCCCTGCTGTAGCGGAAGCCATATCAAATTCTTGAAGTTTCTTTGGTAAGGATGTTATCCCATTTGATTACTTTATTATCTCTGACTCTATTATTGTTACTCTCTACTAAGCTAGATAATTAGGCCTTGGTCGACCATTAAACCATAATTGTATTTTCATTAACCTCCAAATAATCCTTCATAATTATCTCATCTTTCAATTCCTATAAAGCCTTACCACCATTCTTTTTTATTTAGCATTAGAACTATAATAGTTAGTAAAGGGGAATAATTTTGGGGTTTTGTAGGTTTGGATGGTGGCATGGGTTTAGAGGATTGTGCAGAGTATTTAGGTTGTAAGCATAGTGACGTGGTCAACCAAGCTATAAAAGGGATAATTTTAACATCGAAGTCTTTATAAAGTTGAATAAAACTTTTACCGGAGAACTTCATGGGAAGAAGAAAGCTACTAATCTATCTTCAAATTACTTGTAAACCAACAAACAATTTTATTTCTTTGCAATGATTCTTTTATGGTTACATAACTTGCCTTTATAGAGGATGTCGTGAAATAATCCTAGACTAATCACTTGTGGCTAGCCTATCACATAATGGAAAATTTTAAATCACTCTTTAGTACAATATTTAGTTTATTGATGGCCAAACATGACATAATTGAAAAGTGAGTGTTTGTAAAAATATGCATATGATGTATTTCAAATGCTTTAGATCTAAACCTCACTTTTTTTGGCAAGAGAGCGACACCTAATTTAAGCACATATTGATCCATAGTGATGAAAGAACCGACCTTGTTTTAATGAAGTTTGATTAGTCTTGGTCATCATATACTCTTGTGGTAGAAGAGGCCAACCATGAAAATAACGGGTGAAAATCTAACAATCCATTTCATCCACATGTTTGATTTTCATCATATTCATGCTTGAAATTAGATTCCTTTGTTGCATCATCTTTTTCATACCTGCATGGAGTTGGTCATAATTTGCTTGAATTTTTATTAATGAAACAAGTTTTTGTCGAAGGAGGCTTGAAGTGTATTAAATGAACATAGTCTCACAATGGGGTAGCTTGAATATATTTTTTATTGTTTACCACTATGGAAGGATTTATAATAGTAAGAAGACGTTGATTAACATTTGCATATTTAGGAAGTGCACATGATGTTTTTGGTATTGAAGAAACTATATTATTAGAAATAGCTGTTGGGTTGTGGATAGGTTTATGGATGGAGAACTATTTATAGACAAGTGGACTTTGCCTATGGTTTTTGAATGGGCATTGGAATAGGTTTAAATGTGAACTTTTGTGGAATTGGTGTAGAAGATTTCTCATGCGACTAAATAATTTTAGAGTTGTCAGTTGGAGGTTTCTATGCATTAAGACTACTTCAGGATTTTAATAAAGTGGAGGTGCCAATATATCAGCAAGGTGTTGAACACTAATAACCAGTTTCTTTGATTAGATATTTGACATCTTTCAACTTGTTGTGTAATGTGTCAAAGGTATGATTAAGTTTATTATTTTATTTAAAGTCTTTGTTAAGGTTTGCAAGATTATCCATTGACACATGTTGGTGTGCTAAGATGATCCACACAAAAGAAATAATAACAAATATGAAATATTTATAGGTCTTATGTACTGCTAATCAATCAATGTTGATAAACATACTCAAATAAATTCTTACCAACTTCACCTTTGAAAGGAGTTCACCACAACTTGAATTTTGATATTTTATGGTAAATTATTGATGGTTGCTTTTCTTGGAGATTCAAATTCTTCCATAGGATGCTAGGTATCTGCTTTAGCTTTGATACTAAATGTAGGAGAATAATGGAGAGTGGGGTGGTATGTGTTTATAATGTTGTGTGAAGTATTTCCGGGTTTGGGAATAGTGATGCGGTTAGCCAAGCTGAGCAAACCAATCATGGCTGAGAACGACAATAAAGAGTGGGGGAGGGATCATACAAATAATCAAAAAGAGGTAATTATGATATTTTGAAGTGAACACCGAAGAAACTTCATGAAATTATAAAGATTATTTATGCTTTCACTAAAGAATTTGAAAGGGAAGAAAAAAGTCGCCAAACTATCTTCAAATTATATGAACCAAGCAAACAATTTAATTTCTCGTAAATGATTACTTTCATGGTTACATAATTCTTGCTTATATAGAAAATAACATGCAATAAGTCTGCTAATTAAGGATGACTGGCTTATGCATTAATGGAATGTTTTAAATCATTCAATTATGCTATTTAGCTTGTTTGAAATCAGCTAATCAATAAACTTTTTTGTATGTGGAAATTATTTTGAGGGACATCACGAATCAATTCCAATTATACATAGGATTTTAACTGCGGCATGATGCTTATGTAAAATCATCTTCTCCATGGAAAAGATGCGTCTATTGCCCATCATGATTTTGATTTTATGTATGCTTTGCACAGGTGACTTGCCAGCTGCTTGGTGTCATTCTGGAAGAAAAAAATCCTGAAGAGCTTCAGGTTGAAATCAAAACTTCAGGCTTTCTTAGATTCTAGATGCATAGATATCTTCAAGTTCAAAACCTTTACTTGCAGAAACATGCTACAGTGAGGCCTTCTGTGGTTGAAGTTCTTCAAGAAATTACCAAATGTTGTGATTTTTATCTAATGGAGAGAGTTCTTGATGATGAGTCTGAGGTGAGCTCAGGGAAGTGTTAATTAGGTGTTGGCACTGTCAATATGATTATGCTGCCTGATTAGATCTTCTTACCTAAAATTTCATTTAGAAGAAATTATTCACTCGCAGTCACTTTGCTTCCCATATATCGGATAAAATTTGTTGTGTTAGTTTTACTATCATTATCATCATCTGCATAACTATTTTAGATAAATTTCATGATTTCTCAGAATTCTTATTTCATTTTAGTGTTTTGGATATAGTTTACTTGAGTCTTTTGAAACGATTTCTTGCTACATTATCTTTGATTTTCCATTTCTTTTCAACAACTTCCACGTTAATTTATCTTACCTGTGATGCAGGACGGTTTAGAGTCTCCTGATGCAACAAGACTCATGCTGCATATAGATCAGATAAGGGAATTTAGGATTCAAATATCACGAATTACTAAATGTGGGAGCATACTTTCTCTAAATGCAAAAGTAAATTCGAGAATTAGAATCCAAATGATATTGTAATGATAGGGTAAATTTAAAGAACTTAGCAACAAATCTGAACCACATAAAATCAAGTAGCAATTGTAATTTAATCACCACAAATAAATTCTCAATTGTATCAAATTTAAATAAAATCAATTGTACTAATAAGCCAATAATAAAGTATTTAGAAGAAATTTAATTCATGATCTCATCCTATTATAAGGAGATGACTTCTCCAAATATTTTTTATTATAGTGCACTCAGATGAAGCACATATCCAACTTGCACACAAGATTGAAGTTTGAGAGGGAAATTTTTATTCCAGCATTTTTTTGGCATGCACAAAACATCTAAATATAGATTTCTCATCCCTAGGTTAATAGATATCAATGTTTAAAATTGCGTATTCGGGTATTGAGGCGTTTTTCATTCGTGAGGCGAGGCGTAAGCCTCAAGGCGTTTTGAGGCGTAAGCCTCAAAATGAAAAGATTGCGTAAACATAAAATGATAATTTTTTTATATACTAATGAGTGAATAATATAAAACATAAAAAAAGCATAAGATATGAAGTGAAATCAAAATATCCCTTTAATAAGACAACATGAAATATAATTCAACTCAAAATTCTATCTTTCCCAAATCCCATTATTATTTTCATTAACAAATAATTCAAATTTCCAAAAATAAATAGCAATGACATATCACATAAGAACTCATAAGTCATCAGCACTGTCATCACTAAGGGGTTCTTCATTTGAATCATTATTATGATGAACTGCTCTCTCCCCTTCCTCCTCTCCTATAGAGTCCAATGTTGGGCATTTACTTCAAGATTTATGTAAGTTTTAATATATATAGCGTGAGGCGTAAGCCTCATGCCAGTGAGGCGAGGTGGGCCTCAACCAAGTTGAGGCGCAAGCCTCATAAAAAAAACTCGAGGCGTAAGCATCGAGGCGTTTTTTACTGGAATTGCGCAAAGGCGGGCCTCAAGGCGAGCCTTATATTGCGCAATTTTAAACCATGATAGATATAGTTAGTATAAGATCAACCAAAATAATGAAATTAAAAAAACCTTAAAGTTTATACTTTTTCCCTTAGAAGAGACAAATTACAGGTTCACAATGGCAATTTGTGAACTACAAACCAGCCATACATGGCATTAACAGGAATTTTGTAACCCATAAATATATTTAGCGAAAAAGTGTTATAGACCTAGAAACAATCTAAAAAACTATATTTTTAGAAAGAAGTGAAGTCAGATCGCGATTATAGTCTTATTTGAAAAAAGTCAATTTTAATGAATTGAGCTTTGATATCACCGTAATGACACCCCAATAGGAAAGTTAAATAGTACTTTAATTGAACTTGAAGGTAACCATTGATCATGCCAACTTGATATCATACCAACTCCTATAAATGAACCTAAAATTAAAAAAATAAATAATCCTTTTCTCAAGGCCTTCATTATTGGGCATGTCTCTAAACTACTTGAAATTACATAATAAATCAATTAATGAAAATATGTAAATTTTACTTCTATCATTATTTGATGTGATGCTTCCAGCATGAATAATCACAAATTTCTTTAAATATGGCCATCATAAGAAAAATTGGTTTTGAATTTAGCCTTTGACATTTATCAAGCAAATTCTGTTAGATTTTATGTCCTAAAAATTAGTCACGAGTCTTCAATAAATTAGGCCTGTCTTTATTTGTGAACAGGATATTTTGTTGAATTCATCAACAATAGTGAATGCAAAATTCCTTCGAGAATAAGCTATATTGAATTATATGGCAGAGAATTAGATGTCATTTCTTATAAAAGCAGTGGAAAAAGAGAAGACCTCTAGGAATTGACTGTAGGGTCATGAAATATGACGCATTGAAACCTAGATTAATATCACATTTTTTTGAAACATTCAATTTGTTGGCATTTGTTTCAAAGCATTACAAAATTTTAAATGATACTGCCTTCACATTTAATTTCTTAAATATTTTCAATGAAAGTATTTCTAATTTAAATGCACCATGACTTGATCACTAAGTTTAAGCTCTAGATACCTCCTATTCACATCAGCCACTTATATTTGTCATAGTTAGCAACTATTTTGTTGAGAATATCTCTACGCAATTCAAACAAATCATGAAAATTATGCACATGATATAAGAAAAATAATAAATGTTGAAATTTAAATGCGCATTCTAATAGATATTAATAGTAAGTTATTACGAAATCCTAGAAATTGAAATACAAATAAAATTGTAAGTAGGCAAATTACGTAATTATGATGTGCATGTGGATGAAAAATCTATTGAAGGATAATTAATCTATATAGTTTAAATTTAAATTGTGATGACTTTTACACCTTTAAAATTAACTCTCTGTCAAGGCGCGCCTCTGCGCAATTTGACCCAAAACCGCCTCGAGGCTTACGCAATTCCTCTCCTGGCAGAGGCGTACGCCTCACTTGGACTGAGGTGCGCCTCAGAGGCGCAATTGCGCAATTCTGGTTGAGGCGTACGCCTCAAATATATGCTTAGTACCGCTCAGTATATGTTCGGTACCGCTCAGTATATGCTCGGTATAGCTAGGTATTTGCTCGGTACCGCTCAGTATATGCTCGGTACCGTTCAGTATTTGCTCGGTACTGTTAGGTACATGCTCGGTACTGCTCAGTACCTCTAGGTACATGCTCGGTACTGCTAAGGAACATGTTCGGTACCACTCGGTATCTTCCCATAAAAACAACTTATGAACTTCAAAAACAAATAGAATTTCAAAATTACTCTTACAATAAAATTTTGTTCCGGGGGCAGCGCCCCCGGAAACCCCCGCAGAGGCGCTGCCCCTGGAAACCCCCGCAGGGGCACTGCCCCTTGACCCCGCGACCTGACCGGGCAAGTCGAACCCCGCCAGGGGGCAGCGCCCCCTTGGATCCCTGGCAGTTCGGCATATTGTTCTATTCATCATCTTTATTAATAGTTGTTAGTGTTAGTCTACTTGTTCATGAGTGCATGCTTTGATTGGAAGACATTGTACTCTATAGGAGAGGAGGAAGGGGTGAGAAGATTTCCTTGAAGACCCATTTAGTGATGGGACATGATTGAGTTATATATATTCTTTCTTAATTGTACTTTGGGAGTTTTGATAGACTAATATTTTGTGGTTTTGTACTTTGAGACATGATTTTATTGCATTTATTTTCTTACTTTCCCCTAATTTTAATTGTCATTTAGATGTTTTTATTGTATGATAGAATATTACTATTTTTTACTTGTTAAAACCCTTAAATTCTCATTTACGCAATTCTTCGTCGGTGAGGCTTACGCCTCACACCGCCTCTAGGCTTACGCCTCGCCTCACGGACGAAAAACGCCTCGAGGCTTATTTACGCAATTTTAAACCTTGAATTAACTAGATGGATTGTGTTTCAAATTTCTTATTTTTTAGGATATTTGGAACCAACAAATTCTCTGAAATATTGATGCCACATAGCTTTTGTCATGGGTTCATTCAATGAATTCGTTTGACACTAACCAAAGAAAAAATCAATAGCAATCTGATTATTAATCATAGGAAAAATGGCAAAAGATAATTCGTCAAGAACTATTTTTTTATTGCTCATTTAATTTATCAACTACAATATATGCATTTGGTTCATCTTTACATTCAGAAATAGACTTAATACTTCTATGTAGTTTTGATTCAAATATGATCGTGCCCAATTTTAATTTCATATTCAAATTTTGACTTTTGACCAAGTGTAGATTAAAGTTCATGAACATGGTCTAATATAGATACCTGATGCATATTCAAAGCCATTAAATTTAAATTATTCGTATTATAATCATAAATCATTTTTGCATTCAAAAATATCTTTTAGGAATTTTCATGAATTATCATTTTATCAATTCGATCAGCTTCTATCATACATGATCTTTATGTTGATGTACAAGTAACACAGCCTTAATAGTTGATGACATTATTTTATCATTAATGACATGAATCACATAAATGATAGACGTGTTGATTAAGACTCCTCAATATCCAAAGTTGTGTAAAGCTTATTTAAGGTATTTGGTGTAGCTTTATTTACCCTAATCGTTTACATAGAACCTTTAGGGAAACAAATAATACAATAACAACAACATCAAGCCTTTATCCACTACGTGGGGTTGACTATATGAATTCTTTTTTTCCATTATATCCTGTTAATAGTAAAATTCTCATTTAAATCTAATAAAGAAAGGTTATTTCTAACATTTTCTAATTAAGTCCTTTTAAGTCCGCCTCTATCTTTTTAACATAAGACAAATCTAATACATCTACTTTCCTAACCGGGTGATCGGAAGGCCACCGTTTTATGTGACAAAACCATCTAAGGTGGCTCTCTATAATCTTATCTTGCACTGGAGCTACTCCAACCTTTTCACGTATATACTGGTTTCATATCCTATCTCTATGAGTAAAGCCACTCATCCATCCGAGCATCCTCATCTATGCAACACTTAAATTAATATTATGCTTCTCTTTTAATGACTAACATTCTACACCATAAAACATTGTAGTTCTTACCACCATCTTATAGAATTTTCTCTTAAGTTTGAGTGGGACTTTTTTATCACACAACAAGCTTGATGCATTCCTCCTCAACAATCCAACCTGAAATCTACTAATAATATCCTCATCTTGTCCACCATTACTCTAAACAATAGACCAAAAATATCTAATACGTGTATCCTTATTAATGACTTGATTGCCCAAAGTCATAATCCCCCCATCAAATCTATTACTACTAAAATTATACTCCATATATTTGGTTTTAGATGTACTCAAACAAGAACCTTTAGACTCTAAGGTTGAGGCTATGGCTTATCGCCCATAAAAAATTGCAAGGACTCGGATCTTCTTTTCTTAAAACATAATTATATACACAAATATTACAACTTAAAGGCATTTTTCATTGAGAAATGCTAGACTTGACATATCGACACAAGTACAACCTTATAGCTTACAAAATTTTTTTAGAAGAAAGATAGAGATGGGGCGGAAACCGTGGATATAGGAGGTAGAAGACTGAGACAAAGTTTTAGAGGGGTACGGGAAGGAGGCTAGCTCGCAAGCTAGTGAAAACCAACATGTTTACATTCCAAAAATCATCAAAAACTCATACTCTTACTGCAGGAAAACAACCACTATATATAGGGAATAAAAGAAAAATAAATTAAATGCAAGGTAATTAATGCACCATTCAAACATCCACTAGAATTTCCTCAAAAATCTCAGCAAATAGGAACTGAAAGGCAGCAGCAAACAGGGGAAAACAAAAACAGAAATAGCTGCCAAAAGGGGGAAACCGAAACATTACATGGCAGCCAAGGGAGGGGGGGGGGGGGGGGACTGAAGCATCAGCAGGGGGAAAATGAAGCATCATTCGAAGCTAAAGGGGGAGGGGGGAACTCGAAACTTTGCCTACATCAACAACTTCCGTAATAGACCTAACCGACATGAATCCAAATTTGATTTTGAGAAACATTAGTTTCATGTCATAACCTATGCTCCATAACTCTCTCCTATAGTTTTAAAGTATGATACATTAACTTAATTCCTCTATAATTCGCACAATCTTGTGCATCACTTTTATTCTTATAAATAAGAATCAACACGTTCCTCCACTCATCTGACATATTTTTAGTCTTCAAAATAATATGAAAAAGTTTAGTAAGCCAAAAAATTTCTTTATCTCCTAAGCATTTCCACACCTCTATTGGAATATCATCAGGTCTAACAGCTCTTCCACACATCATTTTTTTTAAAGCCTCACTAACTTCGATGTTATTAATATGCCGATAAAAACAAAAATATCTATTTTCATTTAGGGTGCTAAGGTAACTAAACTCAATCGTATTTTCATAATCTCCGTTGAAATGTTTAGCAAAATATCTCATTTAGCTATGTTAAATTTTTTCTTTTAATAAAAACATTTTTGAATCTTTGTTTGACTAACTTATACTTATTTTTTTCCCTTCTTAGTATCTAATCTATTATAGAAATCATTAAAAGATAAATTTTTTGTATCGCATATTGCTATTTTAGACTCCTTACGGGCCTTTTTATTTCTTTCTCAATTTTTAAGAGTTTTACATCTAAGATATTTTTTTTTTATAATAAAACTTCTTATTTTTAATCTTTTTTTTGCTTATTTTAATTTCATCAACAACTATTTTTACTATTACGTGTTTTTTTTTAATACTCAAAGCACATCCTTTGCAACAACCTTAATAACATTAGTTATTTTTTTCCACCTAACATTAGCTTCCTCATGCACAAACAAAATCTTAAAATTTATAATTTACTCAAAAAATATTTAATGGTATCTAAAATGGTCTTACCCCCTCATTAGTTTCTCTAAACCCATAGCCACCATAAATGTTTTTAAAATCATTTTCCTCTCTACCAACATGTCTATTTAAATCTACTCCAATAAAAACTCTTTATTAAAGGGTTATTTATTGTATTAATTCTTTAAAGTCATTTCAAAATTTTAATTTTGCACATATATTTAAATTTACTTGAGCATAAGCACTTATAATATTAATAATCATAGCATCAACAATAATCTTTTAAGCTATAATTCTATTTATAATTTTATTAATATTTATGATATTATCCTTTCAACTTTTATCTATAATCATACTTACACTATTTATAGTACGACTCCTATCAGAATACCATAGTTTAAATCTTAAACTATTAATCTGTTTAGTGTTCTCTCTAACCCATTTAATTTTCTGAATGCATATAATATTTATTTTCTTATGAATCATACTATATATTTATCCATTAATTTGCCTGTAAGAGAATCTGCATTCCAAGTTCCTATCATAATTCTAGTTTCACGGACTATCTTCTTTGTCCACATTCATCAATAATATGGAACTCTTACCTATTTAACATTGCACCTGGGAGCCGGTGTTGCGGCCCTTGCTTTCTTATTGTTGTATCCAAGCCATACAACATGTCGCTTTAAGAAAATACCCTAGCATTAACACAATGTATTAAAAAATTCATGTTATAATTATTTGACAAATTTTACACATGATATCTATGTCAATGGCGCAAAATGGTGCGCACCTTGGCTCATGATGGAGAGTCTTTACTTTTGATGCATTTTTTGTATTAATCATTTTATTTCAGTTTTCCGTTTTTGCCCTTATGGGTAGTTGGTCGCTATTGTAGCCCAAGGGACATTCTAGTCTTTTGTTTTATTTGTCATTTTGAGGCCTATATATATGGCCATCTTCTTATGTAATGGGATGATGAATGAATAGACAAATTTCAGTTTCTTTCTTCTTGCTCTTATTGCTTGTGTGCTTCAAAGAGGAGAGATCACTCTAGAAGAGGGCCAACGCAATACCCGACAGTCGCCTGAAGGTTTGGGCTCTCGAATCTACCTTTCTTTTGTTTCATTCGTATTCATTTTGTTTTCCCTCCATCTTCCTCATACCGCCGGCCACCTCTTACTCCTTCCCCAAACCCGGAAACCCCACATCCCACCACCGGCCCTCTTCAAGCCCAAGCCACCCGCCGGCCACCAAACCCCATAGCCGCCGGTCCCTTGGACCTTCTAGCCGCTGGCCCCTCCCAAACCTCCATGAGTTTTGAATTTCAAAATTCAAATTCCCCTTAATTACTTTCTTAAAATATCTTTCTATTAATATGAAAACTTCTTGATTTGAATTCAAACTTATTTGAATTTCAAATTTATCCCATATTAATGAATCCTATTTTTGGAAACCCATTCAATCCCTAAAACCTGAAATTAATTCAGATTTAATCATATAATTAGATTGATTGCATGGGGACCACATACATCGAACTTGGACACCTTTCTCTGCCCTCTCTCATGGCCGGCCCCCCTCCAATCTCTTTCCTATCTAATTAAAGCTCCCAATCAAGCCTCCAATCATCCCATTAATGCTCGCTTAATCAGCCGGCCCCTCCTCCCCCAAATCAGCCACCCCTTTATTCTCCTTAATTATTTGGGGTTTGAAATTCGAACTTCCTCCTAATTCCTAATTCACCAAATCTGAAATACATTTCAGATTTTTCCTCCTTGGCTTCCTAACTACAGAGCCCAAATCTGGCCCGAAGCCGTGCTCCCCTTCCCTTCTCTATCCGGTCATCCCATTTCCCTCCCTCCACTTGTTAGCCCTTCCAAATCTTTCCCGTGATTGCTGAAAATAGAGTTCCTTCTGGATTGATCCTGCTGTCCAGAAGTTCGAGACGTCTTCATCATTGATTCTAGCCCAATGCCTTCGCAAAATTGCTGCTCCATGAAGGCCAGATTGCTGTCCACGGATTTCTGCGGGCATATCTACACATTATCTCTCAACCAAAAGGTTTCAGTTGCTGTCTAGAATTCCATAGCTATTCCAGGTTGCTGTCCAGACTATGGAGGCTAAGGGGATTGCTGATTTGAAGCCCCATATTTGCGTATTACTTAATATTGGTGAACTCTTTCCCTAGTCGCTTATTTTCTTAGTTATCCTACTCCGTGGCTTAATGGATTCTTATGGAGCTTGTTAATTGATCTCTGCTAAAACTTAGTAATCTTAAAGAGTTGAATGAGTGGAATTTCTCATAGTGACTTGTCTCATTGTTAATCTAGGGATATCTTGTTGAAAACCATCCATGCATGCAACGTAGATTAAGTTGGCTATTTTACGATCTTAACTCCTATGCATGTGGTTTAGCCTAAGCTTGTCTTACCGCTCTTTATGTTTTCTTTTGTCGTTTAAAACCAATATAAAGATATGATTATAGTGGATTCTAAAATTAAACGTGCAAAGTCATTAAGTAACTCATCTTTGCATATATTGTTTTACATCATTCTTGGTATCAGAGCATGGTAGGCATGCATGTCATGTACTAGAAAAACATCCTAGGGTCTAGCCTTGCGTTAACCTTAAATTTTGCATGTATATCATCGCATATATAATTTTTAGTCACTATTTTCATTGCTGTCCCTGCATTTCCTGCATGAATTTGAGTTTAAGTCACTCTAGCTAGTGTCTTAGTGCTGCCATTAAACCCATAATGATTCTAAGTGCTTAGGACAACTACACCTTTAATATTAGCTGCTGCTTCACTGTTCCAGCAACTTTTATACATCATTTAGTGAGTTTAAAGTCGTGTCTAGGTGCTGTCCTTGCCCTAGTGGTATCCCTATAACATTTATACGACCTAGACCATTGCTTAGTTTGCTGTCCTGATTTTTCCTGCTGCTATTGGTGCCTTTTTAGTGAGCAATTCAGTGTGTTTAGGTGCTGACCACACTCTAGAAACTTTTCTAAATACTTTGACAACTTTATGTCCTGCTGTACGTTGCTGTCCATATAATTCCTGCACACATCTAGTGAACTATAGGCTAGTTTCTCTAGTGTTTAGGTGCTGTCCTCAACGTAACGACATTCCTAAGTACCTAGATTACTTAACTCACTAGTGTAGCTTGCTGTCCAAACAAATTTTGAACCCTTTAGTGAGTTTAAGAAAGCCTAGCTTAGTGTCTCAATGACGTCCCTTACACCCAATCATCTTTGAATGTCATTTGACGCTTCCCAATAGACCCGATAGGACTTTAAAAAAAGTTAGATGACCTAGTTAGTCTTGTCGTCTCTCAAACTAAAACCACGAAGGAGAAACATGTTGGCTCTTCCCACTCTAAGTACGTGCCCCATTCAGTTAATCATGCTAGTCGGACGATGCCCCTCTCTGCTTATCAACCTAGACCTGAGCCTAAGTCTCAATGGCCTCACTTAGAATCACAATACAATCTACCCACCTTTGAGTAGTTGCTTCATTGTCTTGATTGACATTAGTTTCTCCTTCTGCTTCAACTTCAGAAACATCAACATTCTTAGGAGTAACCCATTCATCATCAAATTGTAAATCATCAACAAGTAAAAGATCAATTTCATTATCAATACTTCATTGCTTTTGTAATTTGAGATGTCTATCTTTCAGTTTTTTATTAAACATAACATAAAGTAGTTTGTTCATTCGATCTGTCGCCAATCGATTTCTTCTCTTAGTATGAATTTGATTGAAGATGCTCCAATTATGCTCGCATGCAGAAGCCGAACATGTTAGGCTAAGAATTTTAACTGCAAAAACTTTCAATTCAGGAATATCATCTCCAAACTGTCTCCACCAACGTTGTACATGAAAATGAATAGTATTTTATGAATATTAATTGAAGTAGAAGACTTGAACATAAATATTATTAAAATTAAAATTCTAAATATACAAATTATAAACATACTAGGAGATCGTATTTTGTAGCATGCTCGTACTGCTCTAAATCCAAACATTCTATTCTTTAAATGAAATTCCTTAAGTTGATCATTCACTTTGAGGTAGTTTTCTTTAGAAATGAGTCTGTCCATACATGCATACAAACTAGTTTTCACTTGTTTATCAACATGAAAGTCTTTATCATAATGAAATTGAGGATTTAAATAGTATGCAGTAGTATGTAAGTGTTGGTGTAATTGACGATCCCACTTTTCATCTATAATATCTCATATTTTTTTGTAGGCACTTTCTTGACCTCCCAAATTTTTTGTAATGTCTTCTTTAGTCCTATTCATTGCTTCATAAATAAATTCCATAGCCGGGGCCCTCTCACTATCAACCTTTCTAAGCACCTTAACTAATGGTGTTGTTGTCTTCAATGCATAATTTGTATTGCGCCAAAATGAATCATCTTTCATAACAATTTTTTTTACCTGTTTTTCTTCTTGTTTTTTGTCCATGAATTTTTATCCCATTTTTCAGAAGCAAACATAGCTTCCAAATGTTTCCTTAACTCCTTGAATCTCTGCAATGTTAAATATGCAATAGCAAATTTCGTAACAGCGGGTCTAATAATTTCCATGTCAGTGAATTTTCTTATCAAATTGAGTACTCAAGAATGATTATATATGAACTTACTAACGCATTTGGCCTTCAATAGGGCTGATTTATGCTGAGGCAACTGTCCTAACCTCTCAAGCATTAAATCAATACAATGTGCAGCACAACGAGGGTGCGTCGTATGAACTTACTAACGAATTTGGCCTTCGGCTTCATTTCCTTCTTTCGAAATCGTTATTGCATTCTGTTTCGTTTCTTGCGTCGCCTTCTTCCGACTTCGTATCTTGCACTCACGGCTTCGTCTCCTTTCCTCACGGCTTTGTCTTTTTCTCTCACGACTTCGCCTCCAGTTCGCCTTTCAATTCTCACAGGAAGCCCTAATCCTATACGCGAATACGCGAACACGAATTGGCTGCGTTGTATTTATATATATATCGAAGAAAATATTTTGAGGCGGTGCCTCGTACTGCCTCGAGGCGTTACGCTCTGATGCGCACGCCCCGTGCGAAAAAATCGTAGGCTTCGCTGGATGTTTTGAGGCGTAAGCCCCCGATATGCATGACTTCCGCCTCGACTTGAGGCGCAATCAATGCGGACCCCTCGTCCGCTTTTCTAATGGTTGCTATTTAATGGTATTTAATATTAATAAATATATATTTTAATTATTTTACATTGAGCGCCATGTTTAAAATGACTTGTGCAGTGCCATGCGCTATGCACCATGATTGCACAGGAAACTTTGTGCTGTGGTGCGCCATTCGCCATTGGCAAGTATGCTAACACAACCCTCAACTTTTTAAAACCTAGGACTTGGGAACTTGCAACGACATTGTAATGTTTAGCTAAAAATTTTGTATACCTTAAATAATGCTTAAGGACCATATTTATGTAATTTATAATTCTTAAATTGATATTGCAGTTGATTATTATACTCACCAAATTCTGAGTATTACTCGTAGGTCTATGTTTCATATCAAGTCCACATGATGACGACTTAGTAGCAACACCTCACTAAAATGATTGAGCATGACTGCTAGTTTTAGTTTGACACATTCAAATCTTTGATGATGATGACAACAACATCATCAAATTTTTATCCCACTATTTGAGATCGACTACATGAATCTTTTTTTCTCCATTGTGTCTTGGTAAGAGTCAAATTCTCATTTAAATCTAAAAAAAAGTCATTTCTAATATTTTCTAATCAGTTCTATTTAGGTCTACCTCTACCTTTTTTAATATAAGCCAAATCTAACACATTCTTCTAATCGGGTCATATGAAGGCTGATGTTTTATGTGATCAAACAATCTTAGGAGATTCTCTCTAATCTTATCTGTCACTGGAGCTACTCCAACTTTTTCACATATTTGCTCGTTTTATATTCTATCTCTAAGAATAAAGCTACTCATCCACCTGAGCATCCTTATCTCTGCAACACTTAACTTAATTGTATGCTTCTTTTTTAATGGCCAACATTCTGCGCCAAAAGTATTGCTGTGACTTATAAGCTATGTTGCACCGATACGGATACGGCGACACGGATACGATACGATACGGATACGGGACACGTCAATTCTTAAAAATACAGGATACGGGTACGGCGCGGACACGGCATTATAATTTATAAATCATACATAAAAATTAAGAAAGCAATCAAAACATAATATTTGATATTACAAAAAAATGGCAACAACATCATTTGTAGCATTGTAACTTATAATATCAAAATATAAGTAAGTATTAAATGTCTAGTACAACAACAAAAGCATAAACATAAATTATCTAGCACATGAAGTTTCAACTATTCAATAGAAGGAATGATATAATTATCTTCTTCATTGGTTTATCTTTGAACTTCCATATCATCTTCAATAAATATCATAGCTTCTAATTCAGGCTCATCAAGTGAAAGATTAATAATTTTTAATATTTTCATATCATCAAGAGACTCAAATCCATCTCGGAAATGAGAAAATCTTGCTCGCAACCGCGGAAGTAAATATGACACGTCTTTTTTTCGGATTTCTTTTTTGTTTTTAAACGGACACGCGTATCGGATACACGTGTCCTTTTTAAATTAAATAGTATTTTAATTGGATACGGCTTTGGCGTATCCGACACGTATCGGTGGAGTATCGGAGGCGTATCCGTGTATCGGTGTATCGGATACAGCACGCCTTCATAAATAGGTGTATCGGTGCAACATAGCTTATAAGTAATCCCACAATGTATGCATTTAAATTATTTCCTTCTATTAGGCCCTTTACACTCATTGAAGTGATTCCAACCTATATCTACCTTCTCTCGCACGCTATGAGGTGTAGGTTGACTGTTTGATGGATCCATTCTAAAGCATCGAAATAAATGCCATAATACACATACCATAATTTCAAATATTCAATTGATGCAAACAAATTACAAATAAATTCAAGAATATAATTATTGTCATGGAGATTGAAAAATAAATTTTTTAGAATTGTAAATTTTGCAAGAACAATGATTTGGAAATGCTCCTCTTTTAGTGTTCTTATCTCTCATCATTTAAATTTTAAACAAAGGTTCATTACAGAGGCAACCACCAATTCTATATTACTACGCTCAAATTCAAGAGAAGAAATTGTAGACTTAGGGGCTGCGTTTGCATTGTGATTAACTAGGGCAAATATTATTAAGGTTTTAAGTATAAAAAGGTAAAAGGAGCAAGGTATAATATAGTAGAGCCAATTTTTATACATTTTCATAATTTTGAAATGCTCCAGCCTCATTTATGAAGAATAAAAATGTCTATCAGTGCGTCAATGACAATTGGGTTGACAAGGATCTAGTTGAGGATTTGATTAAACAAGGTATGTAAGCAAAGTAACTAGTAAATATCATTTAATTAGTAATCTATAACTAGTAAACTAAATAGTAAACATTCACCTTCACCTTCTCTCCTATAAAAACTTAAACCCTAAATTAACAAATTTGAGAATAAACAGTAAATACTAAATAAAAATGCAATAAATAGAAATAATGGAAACTCAAAAGCTCGTGAAAGTAATATATGAAATTTTTATTTCCTTGTGGAAGAAATAAAAAAATCTTGTATTTTCGATTGTTATCCATGATGAAGAATAGGAATAGATGCCGAGGAGATCAACTTTGTAGACTTTAGATTGAGGTTAGAGGTTAGAGATGATGAATAGCACCGACAACTCCATCTCACTCAATTGATCATGCTCGGGAATGTGAATGGGGTCAGGATGGGTAAGGGAAGAAGAAGAATAATGAAATAGGAATTAGTAAATATGTTTTTGATTTAATACTATGGTTGTTTAATTTAGACCGTTTGATTTGAAATCAATGGTTCAAGATTGATTTTTTTTAAAGCTTAGTTTTTTAAAATCATTTCCAATCTGCTATTTCAACGATCAAATCGCTTGTTTGATGTAGTCACGCATAGTTTTCGTGCAAATTCAATTTTTGTAGATAATGGAACTAGCCGGCCGACCGGTTCTCGGTTCAACCAGTTGAATCGGTCCTGCTTTAAAAATCTTGTGGTATGTATTACACTTGAAGGAATCACATGTCTAATCGGTATCATGGGATTGAAATATGGAAGAGAAATTTTTATTTAACCAAGGTTGTTAGCACATGCCCCAAAATATCTATTTATGGAGTCCTCATCTCTGAGTAGATATAGGGTGAGTTTGGAACGGCTGCAGCTGTCGGTAAAGTAGGTTGGAAAATTATTGTACAGAAATCTGCTTTCAAAAATTGTTGTACAGAAAGCAGTACATTTTGTTTGGGAAGTATAACTGTCAAATTGCTTTGCTGCAGCTGTATAGGAATAAATTACCTTTATACCTTTATATATTGAGATGAAAATAATGCTCACGACGGCAGAGAAAAAACCTTGCGACAATTTATATTGAAGAAAAAACATCCACGTCACAATGATTCCTTGATTCCATCATCATGATATCCAAGTTTTAAGATCATTCGCATAATTTCCATGTGGGAAACCTATGTCTTAAGATCATTCGCATCACCGTAATATCATAGCCTTGCAATGGAAATGAACCAATCTCTTAAGATTAACTTACATGTATTTCTTAACTATATTATTTATTAACTAACCTCCCTAAAAATTCTGAAAACCCAAATTGTGATCCAAATAACCTATCAAATAAGAAGTAATTTCGGCAGCACAAGGATCTTTATGATTCACACAAACAACGTCCGTATTGGTATCATAAGTACTTCAAAGTAGAAGAACTTATCGATTCAATGTTAAATGCTTACCTATATTCTGCAAAGGGCTCCGAAGTTGTTGCTTCACCCACACTCGTTTGGATCCAGTGACTCTTGCTCGCCATGATAAACGGTGACCGAAGGAAGCCTTCTGGTCTCTTCCAAAAACCGCAAGCTCCAACACCTCTTCTTCTCCGACCTTCCAAGCCCGAACCTTCTCCTCCCCTTTTCGCCTCTTCCACAGCAATAGCCTTCCGACCCCAACGATCAAAGTCTCCCTCCGATCTTTACCTACATCCCGTTGATCTTCCTCTTCCAGTGTTGAAGCCCCATTGCCAAAGTCCAGCCATCTGTTCCGCCTCCAAGTCCACGATTCCCTCAAGCCGAAACTTCCTCTTCCTCTTTCCGAACCCAACGCGTATTCATCTTCGATCTCCTCTGAAGCCCAACTCCGACTCTACCTTCCGATCCACCCTCCCATCTTCCGACGCCTCCTGCTCTTCCCATCCGCAAACCTAGCCGCAACTCCACCAGACCGACCCCTTTCTCATCCTGTTTGCTCTTCCCATCCTATTTGGAAGCGGAGATTTACGTCATTTTTCTGCTGCTTTCAGCGGACCGCGGAATATGAGGAAAGGTCGCGAGAACCAGTCATGTGCCGCGAAATTTTTTCTGACGTCGTTCTGCCGCAATCCCCCAAACGACAGTTTAATAACTTTTTATAGAGCAAAGCAACGGTGCCGCCGTCCCAAACTCATCCATAGTTAACACAAAGCCAATCTAATATTATTCTAGATAACCATCAAATTCACTCATACTCCTTATACAAAATCAAGAAAGAAAGCTAAAATAATCTCTCATATATATATATATATATATATATATATTCCTGAATAGAAACTAAGTTGCATCTGTGTAAAACTCATGAATTATAATGACACAAGATAATGTGAAAGCAAAAATTCCACAATAGCCGTGACAAACCCTGGTGTAGCCCCTACATCAAATATTGAACCAACTACCAGGATTGGTTGGACTAGTTGTCAACATATTGATATTGATGATTCAAATAATAGTAGTGGTGTGCAAATACTGATGCAATTGGAGCTCCTATTTTTCATTTATAATTTCTTAAATTTCTCACAGACATGGCCATGTCTTCTTTAGTTTTGTACTATCAACTCCTATTTCTCGTCTTTTGTATTATAAATGAAACCAATAGTTTACTTTTTCTTTGTATCAAATGAACTAAATAAAGGCTTAGAAGTTATCATAGCATGAGTGACTCTTAATCAAAAACTCTCTCATGAAACAATTTTCCTGACTTCTTTACAATCAAGATAACCGGTTAAATATCTTTAAAACTATGGGAGCGAGTTATGGAGCATAGGTTGCGGCGTGATACTAATGTTTCTCAAAATCAATTTGGATTCATGCCGGGTAGGTCGACTATGGAAGCCATACATTTATTAAGAGGTTTGATGGAGAAATATAGAGAAAATAAGGAGGATCTACATATGATATTTATTGATTTAGAAAAAGCATATAATAAAGTTCCAAGAGAAGTGCTATGGAGAGTTCTTGAAAAGAAAGGAGTCAATAATGCTTATATTCAAATCATTAAAGATATGTATGTAGGAGCTATTACTTGTGTTCAAACACAAGGTGGATTGACCAAGTATTTCCCTATTTCGGTGGGTTACATCAAGGATCAGCCTTATGCCCATATCTTTTTGCTTTAGTCATGGATGTTCTCACTAGACATTTGCAAGAGGCTGTACCTTGGTGTATGCTTTTTGCTGATGATATTTTCTTGTTGATAAGACTAGAGAGGGAGTTGAAGGTAAACTTGAATTATGGAGGTCAACCTTAGAGTCTAAAGGTTTTTGCTTGAGTAGATCTAAAATGGAATATATGGAGTGTAATTTTAGTAGTAATAGACCTAGTGAGGGGATTGTGACTTTGGGCGATCAAGTCATTAATAAGAGTACACGTTTTAGATATCTTGGATCTATTGTTCAGAGTGATGGTGAAATAGATGGGGATATTATCAGCAGAATTCAAGTTGGATGGTTGAAGTGGAGGAATGCATCGGGCTTGTTATGTGATAGAAATGTACCCCTCAAACTTAAGGGAAAATTCTATAAGATGGTAGTGAGGCCTGCAATGCTTTATGGTGCTGAATGTTGGCCTTTAAAAGAGAAGCATAATACTAAGTTAAGTGTGGCAGAGATGAGGATGCTCAGGTGGATGAGTGGCTTTACCCTTAGAGATAGGATACGAAATGAGCATATACGTGAAAAGGTTGGAGTAGCTCCAATAGAAGATAAGATTAGAGAAAGTCGCCTTAGATGGTTTGGTCACATAAAACGGCGGCCTTACGATGACCCGGTTAGGAGAGTAGAGGTATTAGATTTGACTTATGTTAAGAAAGGTAGGGGTAGACCTAAAAAGACTTGGTTAGAAAATATTAGGAATGACCTTTCTTTATTAGATTTAAACGAGAATTTGACTTTTAATAGGACACAATGGAGAAAAAGGATTCATGTAGCCGACTCCACGTAGTGGGATAAAGGCTTGATGTTGTTGTTGTTGTAGATAATGGTTTTTGTTTTAGAAAATGTTCTCATCAAGGCCAAAACCCAACTATGATTGCGAATGAATTTTCTAATTTTTGTATCTTTAGTTAAGGCATTATCATTTTGAAGAAATTCTCCAAGTTTTAAAAAGATTAAATCAATGCAATGTGTGACACACACATGGAGTCCAATAAATATGTTTTCGCTTCTCCATCAATTTATTTCACACTTTCTTATAATCGTTATCATTTTTAGTAACCACTTAAAATACTAAATGCTCTATAATCTCCTCTATAACTTCATTAATGTCTGTAAATATAATTTGCATAATTCACCTAATCTAATGCTTCAATAGGCTTCAAAAAATAATGTGATAGGGATTATTTATTAGGTGTTAAATAAGATAGGATTGCAACTCCATGTTGTGATGAAGTTCTTAAACACCTCAATAACCTTTTTAGTGTTATTCAATTTCTCCTTCAATATCAAATCTTAAGTTCCTACATGTATGGACATCTAAGGTCTCAACCATAAATACTTATAGAATTAATCATGTTGACTTAGGATGTGGAAGTTGCTACATACAATGGAATTACATTGATAGGGACATCAGAGCTTGGAGGGTTTATCACCGTAGAGGCCGGAGATCTACGGCCTTAATTGAGCCTTTATATTTTTAGTTTTCATATGTTGTAGAAGATTTATGTGATTTATTTTATTTCAGTTTTACCCTCACTTGAAGGAGCTTTTGTGTTGTTTGGCCAAGGACCTTGTTGTCTTTTGTCCTTTCATGTTTTTGGTGCCTATATATATGGCCCATTGTTCTCTTTTATGGATGATGAATATTTCATATAAATTTATGGTTATATGCTTCCTCTTCTCTTGGTGAGTTGAGTTTGTGTGTGAAGTCTTTTGGAGAAAGACAAAGAAATACCCAACAGCGTCTGAGCTGTTGGTTGGTATCATCTTCCCTCTCTATTTCGTTCTTCTCCTCCCCTAGCCGCCCAAACAACCTCCCATAGCAGTAGCAACTTGCTGCCCTCAACTAGTTGTCACCTCCCTTCCCTTCCTCTCTAACCGCCTCCATCATCCCTCCAACACCCTTGTCCCTTGCGCTTCCCAATTTCACATTTAATTCACATTAATTGAGCATTTATCTCAATTGATTATGACCTTTGGAGATCCACATCCACTTTAATTTTCTCCCTTTCCCAAGCTAACTTTTCCCTTTTCCGACCCAACTATTCTTCCCAACCAAGCCACATCAGCCCTCTCCCTTTCTTAAGCTAACTTTTCATTTTCCCATGCAAACTACTTCCTTTCCAAACAAGCCACATCAGCCCTCTCTCTTTCCCAAACTAACTTTTCCCTTTCCCAAGCTAACTACTTCCACATCAGCCCTCTCTCTTTCCAAAGGAACCAATCCCACCTCTTCACCTCTCAAGTTTATTTCTCCACTTCCAAATCCTCATATAGCTGAAACTTTCTTTTCCCCTTACTATTCTACCTTTCCAAGGAAACATAGCTTCTTCTAATGCAACAATAATATTGATTAAATAAAGAGCAAGTGTTTCGAGGGTAAGTCAATGAGGAACTTGCCTGCATTTCATCAACGACTCCGTTCTTCCCATTCATGAGCTAAGTATCAAACCCTCTCTTGTTCTTCATCTAACTAAATATTAGTTTTCTCATTTCATCTATAGTAACATCATCTTATATGTGTTAATTAATCTGTCATGCCCTACTTAAATTTGAGCGATCAGAAATTCTAGTGATTAGTCCTTTAATTAAATGTTGGACTTGTGCCAACCCATATTTGCTAGTCTAAATTGATTCACCTATTCTTGTATGTTCAGCTTCTACTTGTTAGTTTTTTGTTATCACATGATCTAATAGTTCCAATTTTTTTAATGTTCTTATGTTTTATAACGTTTATTTTGTTGTCTTTGGCTATCTTAGCACGAATCTCTAATTGCATGGCTTATTTCTCTTAGTCCTGCATCATTTAGTATCAGAGCATGGTTGCCTAGTTGCATGTGCTAGAATTCAACCCAAAGTTTTACATAGCAGCCCCTAGGTTTGATTAATTGATAACATTTCATTTACATCACTTGTTTGCCCATTTTACACAACAATTTCTGCATGCCATGTCACTTAGCTACAAGAAGTAGACTCATAATGCCAAGCTTAGTTTAAGAAATTGTATTCATAATGTCAAGCTTAGTTTAAGAATTTGTATGGTTAAGTGCTGCCCCTTAAACTACAGCAATCCTACCTCTTCAAAACTGATTTGAGGAGGGTGTTTCCCATTATTTGCTTGCTGTCCTCTAAAACCTGCATCATATAGCAAGCCTTTGGTGTGTTTTCCCATTAGTCTAAGTGTTGTCCTTTATGTCCTAGTAGACCTAAGTGTCTCCTTGTGTATCCCCATGGACCTGGAACAAATTCAACGGACCTAAGGCGCTTTAGTTGGTCCAATTGGCGCCCTAACTCAGGTTGTTTGGGAAAACCAAGCCGATGCGACCAAATTCCATTGCCTCACAATGGAAAGGCTTGGCAATCTTGATAGAACAAGAAGTATGCCTTCACTCTACACCCCATCTAAAATTCCTTCAATTGTTGGTGATGACTTGAACCTCAATGATTGATACCCCCATGCCCCCCTCCTCCACAACAACCTAGGTATGACCAAACCTCCCCTCTTGATCATAATTCTGTTTTCGGCCAGGGAGTGCCCCAAGCACATGGTGGACACCTCCTTGCCCCTATTGATCGGCCATACCGTGAGCATCCTTGTGGTCATGATCCCGTGCATGATCCTGTTGCTCCTTTATTGAAAAACATTAGGGTTGATGCTCCCATATTTGATGGAAACTTGAATCCCCAGATCTTTCTGGATTGGATCAAGGGTATGGATAGTTTTTCAAGTAGTATAACATTTATGAGGAGCGGAAAGTTAGATTTACTGAAATGAAGTTTATTGGGAGTGCTAGTCAATATTGGACTAATATAGAAATCTTAAGGAATCTTGAAGTGAATATTCTGTCACTGATTGGAGAACTATGAAGCGGGAACTGAGGAAGAAATATCTCCCACCATCGTACTTCTCGAAACTGTTAGATAGGTGGAACAAGTTAACCCAGGGTATCAAATCTATAAAAGACTATATCGTAGCATTTGATGACTTTATGATACTCCGCAGTGGAGAGACCACCACTACTTCTGCACAGATTCTATCCATGTTTCGTGCAGGGTTGCATGAAGATCTTCGCAACAAATTATTTGCTAGGAATATCACCACCTTAGAGAGTGCCTATAGCATAGTCTTGGATCTGGAAGAATCTAGACCACTCCACACTGTTTGTCACAATAAGTATAGACCCCCATTTAGGCCTCCTTGTGGATCAACCCCACATGTTTCTTCTCCTAGGTCAACTCCTAGCCATCCCAGCCGACCCCCTTCTAACACACCCCAAACTTGGCCTGATCTGAAGGGAAAGTCTCCCATGGTGGAGTCACATAAATCCCACCCCGGTTCTAAGTGCTTCAAGTGCCATGGGTATGGCCACATCGCCGTCCAATGCTCTAGCCCTTATAATGTCTCCATTATTGAAGAAGTATATGAGGAAGACCTTGAGCCTGAGGCTGACCTCACTCATCTTGTAGATCCTGATAGTGAGCTCTTTGAGGAGGATGAGGATGATAATGCGGTCATCCATTGCATACAAATATTTGATCCATCTCCCTTCTGTGTGGTGAGATGTGCTTTGTCCCACCCTAAACATGTTGATGATTGGCGTAGGACTTCTATTTTCCGTACTTACACCAAGTTGAAGGACAAAAATTATAAGGTTATCATTGACAGCGGCAGCTACATCAATGTCATTTCCTCCAACATGGTTACACGCCTAGTTCTATATGTTGTTCCTCACCCCAACCCTTATAAGGTGGCGTGGGTCAACTCCACTGCCTTGGGGGTGTAGGAGCGAAGCTTCATACCCATCTCCTTTTTAGATTATAAGGAGAATGTTTGGTGTAACATCCTTACTATGGATGTGGGACAAATTATCTTATGCCGCCCCTGTGTCTATGATAATGATGTCCTAATTTATGGCCGTTCTAATATCCGCGTATTTGAACATGTGGGCAAGAAAATCAAGCTTATACCAAACCACCACAAGCCAAAGGATGAGCCCAAGCCTATGCCCGTAAAGCCAAGAAAAGGACTAAACCTTGTATCTGCCATGGTTTTAGACTCATGTGTGTCACAAGGTGCACCTCTGTATGCCTTAGTGGGACATGAGATTACGGAGGAATCTATTAGTTATATCCCTAAGGAGGTTCAACCCCTACTACAGGACTTTTCTAACATCTTCCCCGAGGATCTACTTGATCATGAGATTTAGTCCTAGGTGCATCCCTTTCGAACTTGCCCCACTATCGTATGAGCCCTACTGAGCATGCTGAGCTCAAAAGGCAGGTTGATGAACTCCTACATTGAGGTTTCATCAAAGAGAGTTTAAGCCTTTGTGTAGTGCCTGCCCTTCTTACTCCTAAGAAGGATGGTACTTGACGAATTTGCATTGATAGCCATGTTATTAACAAAATCAAAATATCGCTTCCCTATCCCCAAACTTGACGACATGCTGGATATGATGTCAGGAGCCACCATTTTCTCCAAGATTGATTTGAGAGTGGTTATCATCAGATTAGGATCTGCCTAGGGGATGAATGGAAGACGACCTTCAAAATAAAGGATGTTTTGTTTGAATGGCTGGTCATGTCGTTTGGGTTGAGCAATGCCCCAAGCATCTTCATGAGAGTCATGACCCAGGTGCTTAGACTATTCTTGGGTAAGTTTGTCGTTGTATATTTTGATAACATGCTTATTTACAGTCGTTCTATTGATCAACACTTGGACCATCTTTGGCAAGTGTGTAGTGTCTTGAGGAAGGAGCAGCTTTATGCAATCCCAAGAAGTGTGTCTTCTTCACAGACCACAGACCACAGACCAGGTCATATTCTTGGGCTTTATAGTCCCATCCCGTGGGGTCTTTGTAGATTTTGAAAAGGTAAAAGCCATAGTCGATTGGCTCGTCCCCAAGAGCATTCGAGAAGCTCGTAGCTTCCATGGTTTGGCTACATTCTATAAGAGGTTTTTTAAGAACTTCAGTAGCACAATCACCCCTATCATTGATTGCCTTAAAAGAGAGGAATTCCATTGGTCTACAGTTGCCACCAAGGTCTTTGATGAGGTTAAGAGAAAATGGTGGAGGCACCTGTTATGAGGTTACCTAACTTTTCTAAAGTCTTTGAGGTGTCATGTGATGCCTCTAGAGTTGGGTATTGGTGGGGTCCTTTCCCATGAAGGTAATGCTGTGGCTTATTTCAGTGAGAAGCTGAATGATATTCGTCAACGGTACTCCATGTATGACAAAAAATTTTATGCTGTGATTTAGTCCTTGAGATATTGACAATATACTTACTCCCATAAGAGTTTGTCATCTTTTCTGATCATGAAGTTCTACGTTTTATAAACTCCCAAAAGAAGTTGAACAAACGTCATGGAAGATGGGTTGAGTTCCTCCGGGAATATACATACACGCTTAAGCACAAGGCGGGAGTGAAGAACTGAGCTACTGATGCCCTTAGTCGTCGTATGATGACTCTTGTTGAATTGAGGGCTGCGGTTATTTGATTTGAGCAGCTGAGAGACGATTATGTTGATTTCTATGATTTTGGAGAGATCTACTCCATCCTCACCTCTATTGATGAACGTATCGTGGATGATTATATTGTCAAGGATGTATATCTATTTCTGGTCCAGGAGCTCTGCATCCCTTCATCATCACTGAGAGAGTTTTTTTTTGTATGGGAGCTTCATGCTGGCAATCTAGTTGGTCATTTTGGCCGGGATAAGACCATTTCGTGTCATATCGATTTTTTTGGCCTAACTTACAACAGGATGTTGCTAGGTTTGTCAATAGATGCCACTTATGTCAACTGGCCAAACAAAAATAAGCAAAACACTTGGTTATACATGCCTCTACCTGTCCCTTCTTGTCCTTGGCAGGATGTTAGTATGGATTTTGTTCTCGGCCTGCCAAAGACCGTCTGCAAGAATGATGCCATCTGTGTGGTAGTGGTTAGATTTTTCAAAATCACTCATTTCTTGCCTTGTTTTAAGACTTTTGATGCCTCTATTGTGGCAAAACTATATTTTAATGAGGTTGTCAGATTACATGGTTTATCCAAAACTATCATGTATGATAGGGATGTGAAGTTCACGGGCTATTTTTTGAAAACCTTGTGGATGAAAATTTGCACAAAACTTCAGTTCTCTACTGCTTTTCACCCATAAACTGATGGTCAGACTGAGGTAGTTAATAAGAATTAGGACATCTTCTCAGAACCTTAGTTGGTGAACATGTGAAAGATTGGGATTCTAAGTTGTCTATAGCTGAGCTTGCCTATAATAATTCTGTGAATTGTACTACAGGTCTGAGTTCAACATGAGATAGTCTATGGTTTCAAACTTAGGAAGCCTATAGATTTGATTCCCATGAGTCCTAGGTTTAGAGTTAGTGAGTCTGTATCATCATTTGCATTCCATTTGCATAATTTGCATAAAGAGATTTTAATTAAGATAAATCAAAGCAATGCAATGTACAAACTTCAGGCTAACATTAAGAAGCGATTCAGAACTTTTGAAGTAAGTGATTATGTGATGGTTCAGATTCGTCTGGAATGGTTCCTGAAAGGGGTTATTTGGAGAGTGTTGGACCTTTTAGAGTGGTGAACAAAATTAATGGCAATGCTTATGTGGAAGATTTTTCTTCAGTTTGACATAAGTCTGTCCTTTAATATCTCTGTTTAAAATTGCGCAATAAGAGGCGCGCCTCTGCGCAATTCTGTCCAAAACCGCCTCGAGGCGCACGCAATTTGGACACTGATTGAGGCGTACGCCTCACCCTGTGTGAGGCGCGCCTCAATTGCTCAATTGCACAATTATGGGTGAGGCGTACGCATTAGAGCGTATCGCCTCGAGGCAGTATGAGGCACCGCCTCGAAATTTTTTCTTAGGTATATATGTAAATACGACGCAGCTTATTCGTGTTCGTGTATTCGCGTATAGGATTAGAGCTTCCTGTTAGAATTGAAAGACGAACTAGAGACGAAGCCTTGAGGGAAAGAGACGAAGCTGTGAGGGAAGGAGACGAAGCCGTGAGTGTAGGAGACGAAGTTGGAAGGAGATGACGCGGGGAAAGAAACAAAGCCGAAGTTGTGAGTGCAGGAAACGTTCAGGCATCGGTTAGGTCGGAAGAGCAGGTACGCGGTTGACTTTGACGTGCAGTAATGAAAGCTTGCATAACTCCTGATTCGGCTTTCTTTCATTCGTCCGCTCAGTACATGCTCGGTACCGAACTAGTACCACTCGGTACTGAGCGGTATATGCTCGATAGTGAGCGGTACATGCTCGGTACTGAGCTGTACATGCTCGGTACCGAACCAGTACCGCTCGGTACTAAGCGGTACATGCTCGGTACGCTCGGTATTGAGCATATACAACAAACAAAATTTCAAAATTACTCTTATAATATAATTTTGTTCCGGGGGTGTTTCCCCCGGAAACCCCCGCAGGGGCGCTGCCTCTTTGGACCTCTGGCAAACTGGTATATTTTTGTATTCATGTTTTTTCATTAGGGAATAGGGATCATGGTTAGAGGCAAGGAAAAGGCGTCTGCGTCATTTGTGAGGGACCCTTCTTGGAAATATAGTGTACAAGTTGATATAGGCCACAGAGAGAAGAGCTATGTTTATTTGAAATGCAATTTTTGCGAAAAAGTGGTGAAGGGAGGTGTTACCCACATGAAGGAACACTTATCATGCTCGCATAAAAACGTAGCACCGTGTGCAAATGTGTTGGAAAAGGTGAAGGAGGAAATTATTGCTTATATGAAGAAAAGTACCATGGCAAAACACTTGCAACAGGAGCAGTTTGATGATAAGGGTCGAACATGGCGCTTATTTTGGGAGCGAGAGTGGAAAGAGCTCTTTCTCCACTATACATAACAGAGGTACACGGGGTCCTATGGATCAGTATATGACTTATCCAGAAGAGGATAGAGGACAAACACAAATGATGCATGCGGCTGGTACTTGAGAGGGCGACGCCAGGTTTGCATGGATATTGGGAGGTTTTTTTGAAAATGCCATACCTTTTAATGTTGCTACGTTGCCTGCCTACTTCAATATGTTAGGTTTGTAGGGTTGTATGGGAGAGGGTTGAAGGTACCTTCTATGTATGAGTTGCGAACATGGATTTTAAAGGAGGAGCTGTTGAACACAGAGCGTAGCATTAATGAGATTAAAAGGACATGGATTGAGACTGGTGTAACCATTTTGTCAGATGGATGGTCTGACATGAAGAGCAGGAGGTTGATTAACATTCTTGTGAACAATCCCTACGGCACGGTGTTTTTACGATCGGTTGAAGCTTCAAATGAGGTGAGAAATGCTACATTCATTTTCAATTTACTTGATGGGGTTATTGAAGAGATTGGGGAGCAATTGGTTGTCCAGGTAGTGACTGATAATGCCAGTGCATATAAAGCAGCTAGTCAAATGTTGATGGAGAAGAGGACACACTTATATTGGACACCCTGCGCAGCACATTGTATTGATCTCATTTTGGAGGATCTTGGTGACTTACCTCAACACAAGAGTGCTCTTTCTAGGATGAAGAAGATTACAAAGTTCATCTACAATCACTCTTGGGTCTTAAGCTTGATGAGAAAGTTTTCAAAGAAAGAAATCATTCGCCCTACAACCACTAGGTATATTCTTAATTTTGTACATTGCAAATCATTCCTACTATATGTTCTTAGTTCTTACATTTGTGCACTGTGAATCTATAGGTTTGCCACATCCTATTTGACACTGCAGAGCTTGATGGAGGTGAGGCAACCTTTGGAAGTAATGTTTACATCAACTAAATGGCTTAACTCTGCTTGGGGGAAGAAAAGTGAGGGGAAGGAGATAAGAAAATTCTGAATGATAAATTTTGGGCTACTGTGACCTATGCTATTTTGAGCACGAGATCCTTAGTGCAAATAATACGCTTAGTGGATGCAGAGAAGAAACCAGCTATGGGTTTTATTTATAATGCTATGGATGAGGCCAAGGAGTTGATTGCACACAACTTAGGAGGAGAGGAGGCAAGTTATAGGGAGATTTGGAATATCATTGATGCTCGGTGGGAGGTGCAGTTACACCGTCATCTACATGCAGCGGCATATTATCTCAATCCTCAATTCCAAATATTCAGAGAAGAAATCTTCAAATCCGGAGGTGAAGCTTGGTTTATATCATTGTATGGAAAGACTAATACCGGAGCAGACAGATAGGGAGTTTGCAGATTTACAACTTGTTCTATTCCGAAATAAAGAGGGTTTTTTTGGTTTGAATGTAGCAAAAACAATCATTTCCAAACGGTCTCCAGGTATAGTTATTTTGGTAAATGCAAGACACTTTATTCAGTTCTAATTATATTTTTTCTTGAAAACAGTTGAATGGTGGATCCAATTTGGTGATTCCACCCGAGTTATAGAGTTTTGCTGTAAGAGTGTTGGGCCTCACTTGTTCTTCTTCTGGGTGTGAGCGAAACTGGAGTACATATAGTCAAGTGCAAACAAAGAGAAGAAATCGGCTATCTACACTCAGAATGAACTTCCTCGTATATATAATGCACAACAAGAGGTTGAGGAATAAGGGGCTGAAGGATGATGAGGACCCATTGGTGTGTGATGATGTGTCTTCTGATAATGAGTGGTTCATAGATGATGAGACAGATTTGCCATTATCAGACTTACAGCTAGAATATTTAAATGTGGATGTCTTGAGGGGCGAAGCAGATCAAGTGGGCACATCTATTAGTACCACACCACACACATCCACTAGCTCTGCAGCACAACAATCAAGTAAATGTATTCCACAACATCTTATTTGCTATCGCAGTATATTTATATCAAGTGAGCAATTAACATGCAAATGATCTTTTCTCTTATTGAACAGGGAAGAGAAAAGTGAGTCATATTGAAGATGATGATGACATGACATTCATAGATACAATTGGAGAAGAAGATTCCCTTGAAGACCCATTTAGTGATGGGATATGATTGCATTTTATATGTTTTTTATACTTTTGGAGTTTTGTTAAACTAATATTTTGTGATTTTGTACTTTGGGACATGATTTTATTGCATCTACTTTCTTACTTTTCACTATTTTTATATATCATTTAGATGTTTTTATTGTAAGATACAATATTGTTATTATTTTTCTGCTAAGACCCTTAATTTTTCATTTACGCAATTCTGTGTCCGTGAGGCTTACACCTCAGACCGCCTCGAGGCTTACATCTCGCCTCACGGACGAAAACCGCCTCGAGGCTTAATTATGCAATTTTAAACCTTGTTTAATATAGAGGATGTAGTAGCCTATAAGGGACCTGATTTTAACCCACCTAATCCATTTACTGAGCCTTGTTTGAACCCACCCAGTGAGCACCCTAGCCTACCTCAACTACCCAAATTACCCAATACACCCCAAGCAGATAAAATTGATATCATTTTGAGCGATAAAATTATTTCTACTAAGGATGGAGGAAGAAGAAGATATTTGATTAGGTGGAAGGATAAGCCGAAGATCGAAGATATATGGTTTGAGTGTGAGGGGTTGTAGAGGATCGACCTGGATTTGTTGGAGCGATACGAGAGTTCACTTACAGCTTACTCGACAGGGTCGAGTTTTCTCCCACCCCGGGAGAATGATGGGGACATCTGAGCTTGGAGGTTTTATCACCGTAAGACCGGAGATCTACGTACTTGATTGAGTCTTTATATTTTTTTAGTTTTATGTGTTCTAGGAGATTTATGTGATGTTATTTATTTTATTTCAGTTTTACCTTCTTGTCTTTTGTCATTTCATATTTTTGGTACCTATGTATATGGCACATTGTTCTCTTGTATGGTTGATGAATATTTGATATAAATATATGTTCTATGCTTCCTCTTCTCTTGGTGAGTTGAGTTTGTGTGTTAAGTCCTTTGGAGAAAGGCAAAGAAATACCCAACAATGTGTGAGCCCTTGGTTGGTATCATCTTCCCTCTCTATCTCTTTCTTCTCCTTCCCTAGTCGCCCAAAAAACCTCCCATAGCAGCAGCAACTCGCTGCCCTCAACTAGCCGCCACCTCCCTTCCCTTCCTATCTAACCGCCTCCACCATTGCTTCAACACCGTTGCCCCTTGGGCTTCCCAATTCCACATATAATTCACATTAATTGAGCATTTATCTCAATTAATTGTGACTTTTGGAGATCCAAATCCACTTTAATTTTCTTTCCCAGCTAACTTTTCCCTTTCCTAAGCCAACTACTTCCCTTTCCAAGCAAGCCACATCAGCCCTCTCCCTTTCCCATGCTAACTTTTCCCTTTCCCAGCCAACTGCTTTCCTTCCCAAACAAGCCACACCAGCCCTCTCTCTTTCTCGAGCTAACTTTTCCCTTTCTCAAGCCAACTACTTCCCTTCCCAAGGAAATCACATCAGCCCTCTCAATTTCCAAAGCAATCAATCCCATCTCTTCACCTCCCTAGTTGATTTCACCACTTCCAAATCCTCATATAGCTGGAACTTTTTTTTTTCCCTCACTATTCTACCTTTCCAAAGAAAGGTAGCTTCTTCTAATGCAACAAGGATTTTGATTCAATAAAGAGCAAGTGTTTCGAGGGCAAGTCAACGAGGAACTTACTGACATTTCATCTAGGACTGCATTCTCCCCATTCATGAGCTAAGTATCAAACCCTTATTCTTCATCTAACTAAATATTGATTTTCTCATTTCATCTATAGTAGCATCATCTCAGATGTGTTGATTAATCCGCCAAGCCTTAAATTTGAGCGATCAGAAACTCTAGTGACTAGTCCCTTAATTAAATGTTGGACTTGTGCCAAACTATGTTAGCTAGTTTGAATTGATTCACTTATTCTTGTATGTTTAGCCTTTACTTGTTAGTTTATTGCTATCACATGATCTAATAGTTCACATTTTCTTAATGTTTTTAATGTTTTATGAAGATTATTTCGCTATCTTTGATGCTATCTTAGCACAAATCTCTAATTGCATGACTTATTTTGCTTAGTCCTACATCATACATTCTTAAAGAAGAGTCTTTCAATGTCAATACAAACACGCTTGCAAGCCTCTTTTACAGTTTATTGAGAGATATGATGGGTAATCCTTGTATTATCATTCTTGTTATACGCCATATTCATCATATATTGATTTATAGGTCCCTTTGCACCTGTATTGGATATTTTGGTATACGTCCCTTTGCACCAGTATTAGACATTTATGTTAGAAAAGAAGAGGAATCTTTTCCACTAAGCTAGCTATCATAATAAGGGCCACTACCAACTTGTCATCAAATTGTCATTGTGTGAAATACTTTGACATGGTCATTTTATTCATATAAGCACTAATCTCCTCTTTTACCTTCCCAGATACTTTGGCACATGGTGCAATATTCTTATTCTTATGAGAACTAGAAATATATATTTTCATTCTTATTATATAGCTTTTATCCACTTTATCATAATAGTTGCACTTCAAATAAATCTAAGTTTTTTTACTCCCTCCAATATGCAATTAAACAATGGACTTCCATGTCAAATTTTTGTTTCCCATTGAGCTTTCTTTAGAACCTCGAACCTTTTTAGAATAACTCGAAATTGAACTTCATTCAAGATTGAGAAAACATCATTAAAAAAAGAGAATGGGAAATGCAAATGATGAGAAAAAAGTTCAAAAAATATGGAAAAAAAGGAGATGGGTTGCTAGAAAGCAGAGAGATAGTGGAGTAGCGGAAGAAAAGTATGATGAATTAGTGGTAGTGGCTTAGCAAGAGTGACAACAAAGGTTGTAAATTATGGCTGTGGAGATGAGTGTCGTGGGCTTGCAGTTGAGGATGTGTGTGATTCTCGAATTGGTTTGGTTTTGATTTAGATATAGAGAAATAAAAATAAGATTTAATTTCATATATTAGATTTGTAAATTAGCAGTTTTAAATTTCCTATTCTTTTATATTAGATGTTTATGCCTCTTCAAAATTAAGCTAAAATGTGCCTCCTTAATATTTGGGGCTTGTGCCTCTTGAAAATTGTCCTTAGCATGCCTTAGCTCCACTGAAGGTTTGTGCGCCATGCGGCCAACATGAGGTTTATGCCTCATATTTATTTTTAATATAAATTGCAGTAAGGTGCACCTCTAATTGCATAATTTTAATTATTGTTAACTCTACATAATACTCTTAGCATAGAGTTACATAGAATGCTAATTATTTTTCCTTTTTGCCTAACAAATTTTAAAATATCTTTATAAAAAATATCTCCTTCAATTAGTTGGCATAGTCTTGATTTTTAGGATATCATTAATGATGCTAAACCCTGTTTACAATTATTTATTTTAATCTTCATTCATACTTGTCGTTTGATGCTTATTTTGGTTGTATTTCTTATACATTAAGAATTGCACAGAAGGAAAGGTAGGGTGAAGGAAACATAGATGCAGGATGCATCAAATCGTGTTTTAAGTTCTTCAAAATTTTGGAAGTCTTTCTTAGCAATATATTACTGCTTTAATGATTAATAAAAGTAAATTCTTCATCTGTTGAAATTTCCCACTTTTGAATATTTATTTATTGCTACTTTTTCTATTATACATTTTTTTTTCTATCTTTCATGGTAAAAGAACAATACTATTTGCTATTGATCTTTAAATTCTTCTATAGTTCAATCAAGCGTAAACTATTTTCAGGAAAGAGTTCTTTCAGCTATGGAAAATGCTGGATTGTTTGGTTCAGGTGGCTTGAATAGGGATAAGGTATGCTAGAGCTAAAATTATTTATTAGTGTTATGAAATTATCCATCATTGGGACATTTCTCATGCAGTAGATTAAACAAAGAGGTATAAGCACTTTATCTTTATTTTAGAATGATTTTTTTTACATAGCTGCGATGTATCTTTCTTACGGTGTGGACTGTCTTTTGGATGTTGCTTTGCTGGATCTGCTTAATCTAGTGCATTGTAATTATGAGTAAGATAGAAATTTGTATATTCTCTATTATAGCTTTTCCAATACTTAAGAGTTTATGTTGATTTGTTAGTGTCTTGAATTAGTCCTGGGAATGCCAGGGGTTGCATTGATGATATCAACTTGAGATTTTTTAAATTGTCAAATACGTTATGAATTGTGGGCTCCGAAAATTCGGCCCCGGCCTCCGCTCGCTTTTCTTTATTCGGCGAGGGAGTTTTAACGAGCTAAGTTCCGGGGTAAATTTTGGAAGGCAGATGGGTTTGTAGATAAGACACTACCCAGAGATTTCGCCCTCATTTTGTGAGGACTTTATGATCTGAGTTCTGGTTTCCTATAGGCGCAAGCCCCTATAGTTAATTACCCCTCCCACTAACGAGAGAGAACTTTCGATTAAGGCTAGTCGTCAATCAGATACGTAGAGAATACGTGTTATCTGGCATATAGTAGCAGCAATGGTTTGGATATTGGTAGAAATTGGATTTGAAAATTGGATTTGGATTTGGAATTTGGTTCAGAAGATTTGATATTTAAAATAGAAATTGCACCATCTAGTACTTAAAGCGGATGGTGGGGGAATGGATGATGGACCCGATCAAGATCCCATGGTTCCGTCGTCCCGGGTCATCGTGGTCCCTGGTCTACTTAGTCAGAGGAGGTAGTCGACCCAACCTGACAGAAGGATCCTTGTCGGCAGCCATGGGTTGCTTCGTCCAAGGGAACCTTGTAGACCGGGGTTGGATGTTTGTCTAAGGGGACAAATTTGAATCCACCTTAGCTAACAGAGGGCTTTGTGCCCTATCGATCATATCCTATTGATTCATATCTCAAGGATTTGATGCCAATAAGGAGCGTATTGGCTCTGGCCATAACCGGTATATCGTGGTGCCATTTGGCGGCGAAACCACGCGGTTCAGAGGGCCCCGGGTCGTCGTAACCGTTTATCCTGCGGTGGCCATTTAGCGGCAGACCGCCGGTTAGAGGACACGTACCACGTCCTTACTGGCAGGAGATTGTTTGAGAATGGATCCTAGTGATACTTTCGACTAGGCATCTTGCTCTATGTGAGCTAGAGTTCATTTGAATTTGTCCGCCTCGGCAAACTGTTGCGGAGGGCGGATGGATTTTGCTTTAAGCGTTAATGGTTGGATTTCAATTTAAATATTTTTGGGATTTTTGAGAATTTTTATGGGGTTTTTGGGTTTTGATAGGCATTTGGAATATTTGGGATTTTGGGTGGAGCTTTGGATTTTGATAGGCATTTGGATATTTGGGAGACATTTGAAAATGTTTGTGAACCCCTCCGGTTGAGATCTGCATTCAACACGGCCATCATCGGGGTGTTGTGGGGGTCATTTCTTTTTATGGATTGAACCTTGTCAACTCTGTCGGGCTGTCGACAGAGGATCGGATTTTGTAGGCTTTATGCTCTTGAGAGTGAATTCTTTTGATTTTAGGCTTTGAAAGGCCTAATATGAATTTATTAAAACAAATATTCTGGTCGCCACGGCCATATATTTGCTTAATGGTTCGAACCCTGTCGACTCCTATTGATCCGTATAGAAGGATCGGGTTCGAATTTGAATTCATTTGTCAACCCGCGCAGCATCCCTAGACGTCACGTGTGTACCAATAACACGCTCGCCGGGGCCCATGCGGGTTTCGTGATTGCTTTTACCCTCTTTTAGTGTACCTACGTGTATACAAACTACGGTGCACGTGCAGGGTATTTTAGAACGCCTTCTGTCCGCTTCCAAGAACGTCGCGGATCCGGTGGCGTTGTGTGGCAGCTTCTAAATGGAGTTGTTCGCTGCTTTATACATGTAGACTGTCGTGCACTATTTGTTGATTTTTGTAGGCGGGTCATAGTGCACTAACTAATCTCCTGCCTCAACTCGTAGTTTCTTGCATTTGTTGTGGTCTTAGTCATTACAACACATTGTTTCATGTATTTGAAAATCTTAACCTTATTTCACACATGCATATTGTAAGTGGGGTCCAACATTTCACAGTTTAGCTCACAGTTCTTGTTCCTTATCATTCTTGTTCTGATTTCAAGCTTCTTATGCTTATTAACGTTCAATCAAATAATACAGAGCTTTAATCATCATCTACATTCCAATCAATGTGGCGGTCTATTGATATCTCACTTGTTACATGTCCCTTTCAAACATGTCATTGCCTCCACCATAAGTTTCTTGCATATGTTTGTAGGATTTTGATTAGTGTTATTACAAGTCTTTGATCCTCAGTTACAAGAAGAATAGTTGTGTTACAAGTTTCTTCACCATGCTCATAGCTTGATTGGTTGAAGATGACAATTTGCTTTAATCTCATGAATGGATGTTCATTTGAATGTTTTGGATCATTGATTGGCACCTTGACCATTCAAAATTTGTTATCGTTATTCATGGCTTATAACATGTAGAATGATCCTCATAAGTTCTTCATTTGCTTATGGGAAAATCTTACTCATTTGAAGTCTTGGCACAAGTCTTTTGTTGCCACATTAAAAAAAAAAATGACTTGGATCATGCATGATGAGATTGCTCAAATAAGCTTTATGCCAAAGCTTGTAGTGACTGTGTGTATGAGCCTTTGCTTGAAAATAAGTTGAACCACAAGCTCATTTAGCATTATTTGATTGTATTTTTCATTTGATTCTTGCTTGAACATTGACCAAGCTTGGATGCTCTCCTTCACAAGTCCCTTGTCATATGTTGAGATTTGTTCCAAAATTCTCCATAAGTTCATCTGGCACTTGCTTACAAATTGAAATGATTCTTTCTTAATCTTTATTAAAAACTTAGTAATATGATTCAAATTCAAGTCTCATGTTTATTTGAGTTTGAGCCCAAATATGATTTGATGTGTCCAAATCCAGCTTAAGTACAATCCTTTGTAATTGTTCAATTTAAATTTGAGTTATTCAAGTTCACTTAAGTCAATTTGGTTCAATCAAGTTCATTGTTCAACTCATTCGAGTTCAAATAGTCCCCTGCTGTCTTGTAGAGTTCAAGTATAGTTCGATGTGCAAGTTCAAATGGTTCAAATCTTGTCCAAGTCCCCTGTGGTCCAACTCAAGTCTTGGCTTGAGTTCAAATGTTCAAGTCATGTCGGCTTAATGTTCAAGCCATGTCCGCTTAATGTTCAAATCAAGTCCAACTTGAGTTCGAGCTCTTTTGCATTTGTTCAAGTCCTCAGTTTCAGTAGAAATTTCGGCAGCCTCCCGGCGTCTCCCCTGTTTAGGGGAAAAACCAAGAGGCAACCTTCCCCTCGACGCTACGTGAGCGCTTCAGGTAGGTGTCAAAATGACACCGCGGTCGCATATATTTTTTTTTATCCCCGCCCGCTACGTGAGCGTTTAAGGGTGTTTTAGGTTTGTTTTTATAAGAAGAAACACGTTAGAAATAAAGCACAGATTTCCCCCCTCTGCACCACGTGGGCGTTCGGGGGTACTTATATAAGAAAAGTAAAATAAAAACACTTTTTTTTTTATCCCCTTCGCCGCAAGCGTCGCGCCGGTTTCCCGCCCTACAACGCTACTTGAGCGCCTCGGGGGTTTGCCGGCTCGTTGCTAGCATTGAAGAGGGATCCTTAAATCGTCGCAAGCATCGCACCGGTTTCCCACCCTCAACGCTACATGAGCGCCTTGGGGGTTTGCCGGCCCGTTGCAAGCATCGATAAAAGGACCCTTTTTTTTTTTTTTTTTTTTTTTTTTTTTTGAAAGCTTCTTTTTTTTTTTTTTTGAAATAATTTCCCACTTCTCTTTTTTTTTTGTTGCTTTTCTCTTCTTTTTTTTTTTTGAAACTCTTTTTTTTTTTTTTTGGAAATAATCTCTCTTTTTTTTTATTCCCCTTTTTTTTAAACTTCTCTCATCATCATTCAATTTTTTCTTGAATTGGTATGAATACACACATGTATGCGTGTATACAGATATACACGTTCACTTATATTCATTCATATACATGCATACAGCTATACTTTCAACCACAACACAAATGTCACAATGGAGAAATGCAAAATGGTATTAACACAAACAACAATATTAAACCACATGATACTAGCAATCAAAACTAATAACAGAAAAAAAAAGAATAAATAAAACTGTAAAGCAAAGAAAAGCTTGCTTGCTATCAGTTTGATCGAGTTTCAATTTCCTAGAAGGCTAGTAATGAGCTGGTTTGTAAAGGATCTTCTATGTTGAGTTGGTGGAGAAATCTAAACTTTAGTATTAGTGGCTGTTTGGTACAGATTTTAGCGGGCTGAACTAATAGATTGATACGGGTGTTTTGAGTGTGCTGCAATAGAAAAATGGGTGGTCTTTTAGTTTGATGAGGCCTGTATTGCTGAAGTGGATTTAAACTTTGGAAGTGGGTTCTGTTAGAGGAGGTGGACTGAATTTGCTTGATGAATGACCTATTTGTAGCAGGTTTTAGAGGGCTCATGTAGGTCTAGGTTCAATACAGAAGCTCTCCGATATTGGAGTTCAATGAAAGATTGGCCCAGTTAAAAAAAAGATAGAAAGATTTGAGGACAACAAGAAAAAAAAATAAAATAAAAAACAATACAGCCACGTGTACACCTCCATTATTTAGTGGGCCTTTCATAAATCAGATGATTTATGCTTCTCCATGCAACACAAATATTTTGTGGAATAGGAAAAAAAAACTTCCAGGTGCAGTATAAATATCCAGTAAAAAAAAAAACTTGATATCACTAGGCAAGATATGCCAAACTGCTTTTTCCAAAAGTACTGAATCAAGACTTTTGTCAGTTCATTTGTCAGCATTTGTCTCCAATTGATTCCATAAGGACAAAGGCAATAGAGTGCAAACCGCACTCAAAGTTAGGGACTCTTTCTTTGTAGTACTCTCTGTCCACGCAAAAAACCAACGGTTAATAGTGCCCCTTGGTATTATCAGTAGATGACAATGATTAGTATCCAAAATAACAATAAGATCAAGATAAATTTGAATTTGATTAGAAGGATTTTCTGTGCTGGCTACTTTGAGTTGGTGTTTAAGAAAAGATGTTGATTTTGAAGGCTTGTTCTAAGCTGAGCAGCTAATTAAATAATAAAAGTTAAAGTTCACGTGAAAGGCGTGAAAGGCATGCTGCTATTTCCACCTAGAGAACTCCGACCTGCAAATTTCATATAAAGGGGGCTGATTTGTCTGGCCAGCCACACTTACGACTGATTGGAGAAGGCAGTCCTTGGCTCTGCACAGCTTTGGATGTGCGTATGAGGATAGAGCTACTTGGGAGAGCAGGTTTCGTCGTTGGATCTCGTTGGCAAGAGTGGTCAGGTGTGGAGTCCACCTGCTTGAATACGGCAAGAGTGAAGGCAGCAAGTAGAAGAAACGTTTGTGAGTTTTTGTTGGAGGCGGAGCGGACAGCGGAAGAGTTGAGGTTGTGGGAGATGACGATTTGTTGAAGGCCTCCCTCCTTTTGTTGAAGTGGAGGATCTTCTGCCTTAAAGAGACGAAGCCAAAAGCAATCTCCACTTTGCTTGCATTTGCTTTGATTTAACCACGCAAGGTGGAGGTGAAGGCAAGCTGTCATTAAGGATTGACATAACAAAGTATTTGTCTGGACGAGGTATTGCATTTAATGTGTTTGACTTTCCATTTTTTTGATTAGTTCCTGCTTTTGCTGAAATTTCTTTTTTAAAACTAAGGGCTATATTGGTGCTTGGTCATTTGAGCGTTAATTTAATATGACAATACAAAATTAATTGAGTCAGAAGATTGCCTCGATTTACGTGCTAATTTTCTTGATATTCGTGCACATCGCATCATTTAGCGTGCCAATTTTGCCGAATATCAAGATTAGGCAAATTAATAGTGGATTTGGGGTTTTTTCGATGTGCTGGTCGCAACAACGCAGTCCGTTTTGCGATCGGATGTCGTTTGAGCAACGTCGAGGCTAATTTTTGCACTGGACCGCCTCGATTAGCGTGCACAACCTCAATTTAATAAATTGGTAGTGCATTTAGGATATTTTCGATATTTCGAACACAACGATGTAGTCCGTTTCACGATCGGACATCGTTTGAGCAACATCGAGGTTAATTTTTGCACTCGACCGCCTCGATTAGCGTGCACAACCTCAATTTAATAAATTGGTAGTGCATTTAGGATATTTTTGATGTTCTGAACACAACGATGTAGTCTGTTTCACAATCGGACATCGTTTGAGCAACATCGAAGCTAATTCTTGCACTGGACTGCCTCGATTTGCGTGCACAACCTCAATTAAACAAATTGATAGTGCATTTAGGATATTTTCGATATTCCGAACACAACGATGTAGTCCGTTTCACGATCGGACATCGTTTTGAGCAACATCAAGGCTAATTTTTGCACTCGACCGCCTCGATTAGCGTGCACAACCTCAATTAAACAAATTGATAGTGCATTTAGGGTGATTTCGGTGTTCCGAACGCAACGACGCAGCCTGTTCGTCAATTTGGCATCATTTGGGTAGAGTTGGGTAAACTTTTCTTGAAATTTGTGCTTTACCTCTAAATGCGTGTGCGACCTCACATGCTTTAATTTGAATAAGTTGGATGTCACCCTTAGGTATTTAGGATATTCTGAATGCAGTGACGAAGTTCGCTTCTCGATCGGACTTTGTTTCGCCAACGCCAATTTTCTCGATATGCGTGTTTTGTCTCGAAATTTGTGCCACCAATTTGGATGATCCAAATTGAACATAGAAGCTGTAGTTTTTGAGTATTCATAATATTCTGATCGTAATGGAGAAATCGATTTGTTGATCCGACATCGTTTGATCAACTTCGCACTTTAATTTCGGGCGCCGGTCATCCCTTTTGACTGATCTCATTCGATTCGATTGAGACGGGCCTTGACCTAGCAAAATTTGATACCCTGATCGCAATGATGCTGTCCGTTTGGCAATCAGAGGTCGTTTGACCCTTCAAGTGACGTGTGGTTTGAGGTATAGGGGTCAACAAATGCCCCCCAACAAATGTGGTACGCGCCTAGAGCGAACCACGTTTGTTGTATGTTGATCGACCCTGTGGATCTCCAAATGTTTATTCTGGATGTCACGCCGAGGGGGTCTTATTTAGCGGATCTCCAAAAGCTTATTTGGATGTCACACTGTAGGTTTTTTTTTTATTTTGTGGATCTCCAAAACCTCTTTGGATGTCACACTAAATGTCTCTCTTCTCTTTTTTTTTTTAAACTAATATCCATTGGTATGCAAGGATATTGATGCTCAAAAGTTAAGCGTTAAATTTAAACATCTTATAGCTCGAATGGTTTTGGTTTGTCGAGTTAGTTGACGGTCCTTCGTAGTCCCCTTCATTTTTTTATAGTATTTATTATTATTATAACTGCTTTTTGATGCACTCTCATTTTCTCCTCGTGCAGAAGATGTTCCGTTGGCAGAGACCTGATGATCTTCCACCAGGTGAGCCTAGTGAGGCTGCCATCTGGGATGCGATTGACAGGCGGGATCCCCATAGTAGAGTTGATATTCGGGATAGGCTAGAGCAGCATCAGGATATGCTGCGGGGGCGAGATGTTTTCCACAGTTTCTTTACCCGCTCTCCTCTGCTTCCAGAGTGTTCTGAGGATTTAGTTGAGTTTGAGAACCCCGACAGGTGGGTTACCAGTCTCAGACTGCAGTATGGGGAGTACCACCCACTTGAGAGTTTAGTCGCCCAGATTGGTTGGGGTACTTGTGACGTCCTCGCACCTGCTGGAGACACACTTGAGCCAGTGGGACAGTCGAGTTTACTCAGCCACCGTCAGCTACAGTCGGAGCCTTTGGAGTGGCCACGAGACTCCACAGTTGGACGCGTTCAGAGCCCAACCAGCGGCTATGTTTGTTGGGCCCGATACATTCTTCAAGCTCACCGAGGCATACTTCAGAAGGCAGGGATTTACGAGGCTGTCTATGCCTCTTTGTTCGATTACGGGCGCTTACCCACCTCTTGGGCCCGAGGTTTGATTGAGTTTTGGGATGCTAGCCGTGGCACTTGTTGGATTGGAGCAGAAGAACTTACACTCACACTTTCAGATCTACAGACGATTTCCGGGCTACCAGTCTTCGGACACCCTTTTGAGGAGTGTGTCCCTCCGGACGATCAGTTGTTTTTCCGGGTTCCCTCAACAGATGGAGATAGAAGGGGCAGACTTATATTGCCAGATGTTTACCCAGTACTTCTTGAGCACTACCGTCGTGTTTACAGGGCTTCAGGGTTGTCGGCACGTGCTCGGGTCGGCATGCCTGTGGATGTCTGGATCCGCAGTTTCCTTCAGCACAGCCACTTGACTGTAGTAGGAGCGTCACTTCACGATCCATTCAGCCTCGGCCTGCAGCGCGGCACTCCATTGTCTGAGGAGACTGCCGAGCCTTCCTCTGCTACCAGTCACCCTTCTCCAGCACTACCGGGGGTCAGTGAGGACTTGATGTTAGCAGGGTTTTTGGCCACCTGGCTTTGTACCTTTGTACTCCCGCTTAGAACAGGGTTCGTTCGTTACAGTGCTCTCTTAGCCGCTAGTCAGTTATCTCAGGGGCAGCGTCTTTCTTTGGCACCAGCGGTACTTGCCAGGATTTACAGATCCCTACGCACCGCTTCTGAGGCTACTTCACTTGAGCTGAGGGACTTGACACTACCGTGGCAATATTTGTACGGATGGATTCACTTGCATGTTCAGGGCGCCTTTTCTGTTCTGGAGTTTCCTGCTTACTTTTCAGAGAGAGGGTACCCCACTGTTCTCCCGTTGTCTCAGGCGTCCTCTACCCTGGAGTCGGAGAGGATCCGACTTTTCTTCTTTGCTCCGCACCTGGTTGCTGACAGATTTTCCTTAGTCTACCAGCCAGACTCAGTCAGTTTGCCACCCCACTTGCGAGGGACAGTTGTTGTAGACGGGGTAGATCACAGGGGTAGACGCACTTTACTACAGAGAAGACGGAACTTAGCCGTGGCTGAGTACTTTCTCAGCATGCGCCCTGGTTGGTTGTGTCACCGTTCAGGCAGTACAGTGACTTTAGAGGGATATCAGCCCAATAGGGTGGCCAGACAGTTTGGGTTCTTCCAGGCCACAGCTTACGAGGGACGCCCAGTTGTCCCTGGAGTTGTAGATACACATCGCATGGATACTGTTCCGTTGGAGACCCGCCTCTACGTTGCGGCGTTGACCTGGTTACATTTGTTGAGGCTTGGAACAAACTCTAGTTTTCTTCTTGCCCCACCGTTCAGTCCTACTGGGGTTAGTTACACACGACTGTCCTGGGTCCGGATGTCTTTCGGAGCTGCCCTGGAGCACGGAGCTAGGAGATACGAGTATCGGGTACGGAGGCTCGGGCTTCCAAGAGGACGACGATCTCGTCAGGGCTTTTCAGACGCTACTTTTGACAGAGGTATCTTTTTACCCGCCTTTTTTTCTTTGTCATTTATTAATTTGATTGAGTATTGATCACTTAATTTGATCTTGATATAGGGACAGATACTGAGGCCCGTACTACTACTGGGGTCGTAGTCCCTTCTCCTCATAGAGCTTCAGATGTGACACCTGAGCCACCTCGTGCAGAGACTGTGAGACCTTTGCGTAGACGTGCCGGCTCTCCTCGTGCTTCATCTTCTCGGATGTCTGTAGATGTTCACACTCTACTTGGAGGCTCTGGCGAGAGCTCACAGAGACCGAGGAGATCAGACTTTACCGGCTACAGTACGCTAGACCCTCTGGACGACTTCTCTTTTCCAGTGTACCCTTACGGGTCTTTCTGTCCTGGCGAGTCTTCAGGGACCGGTGCAGGCTTCTTTCCTGAGTTTTCCGAGGCACTGTCGTACACACCAGCGGCCTTAGACTTGGTACCTGCGGAGTTTTCTTTCTTTCCTGAGTGCCCCCAGACTGACGCTGCGGGCCCTTCTTCTGTTCCTGCTGGCTACTCTGCTGACTCTGCGAGCCCCTCAACAGGTACGGGTTTGTCTTAACTTAATTCCTTTTGCCACATTATAATATTATCCATTACTATATTGATTACTTGTAATTCTTTATGTAGTGCCTGAGGGGGCTGACTATACCTCAGAGATTCCTTGTTATGTCCCTCTACCTCCGGATTCAAGGAGTGTTGTTAGGTGCAACAACACCATAGGGCTTTTGAGAGATCTGATTTACAGTATTGATCCAAAATCTCAGGAGTCTTGGATCGAGTTTGTTCCTTCTGCTGACCGACTCCTCGGGTTACTTGCCAGTTTTGGGGTGAGCCATACCGAGTTACTTTTCTGGGAGTCGATGTGCCGTGAGGCGGAGTCTTACATCTGGAGATTGAGGTCCCTTTCTGTCTTGCGGACCAGAGCTACACTTCCAGAGCTGGAGGGGAGAGTTGCTATACGACGGAGGCTGGCTGATGACATTCACGATAGATTTGACAGTAGTGCTGTGGCCTTGAGGAGGCATCGTCAAAGCTCTTTCAGTATGACCCAGGAGTTTGACAGACTGACGACTCGCTTGCAAAACATTTGGAGAGATGCTAAACAAGTGATGTCACAGAGGCTTCACTTAAGGGAGGGGCGCAACCGGCGCGACCGCCTCACTAGGAGGGAGGAGCAGCGCCACCAGGCTTTGCACCAGGAGATGGTGGCAGCTGACTCTTCACTGACACGGGCTGTGGAGGAGCTTCAGACTGCTCAGTTAGAGTTCCAGACTTTGGCTGAGGTTACTGAAAAGATAGAGAGTTTACAGGCTCGCATCTCCTGACTTGTGCTTGTCTTTTGTTTTCCTGAGAATTATACCTTGGGGTGTCTGTACTCCTTTAGTTTCGAGTCTCAGTGTACTTGTACTTCATGATGATTATAATATATATGGAGGACTTTTCCTTTTCAATTTTTTTGTACTCTGAGTTGAGTTTTAGGCTTGCGTTGTTGATATCACTGGGGGTTTTAAATATTTATTTGGGGATCTCGGCACGTGGTGCGATGTCGACCCAAATAAATATTTAAAATGCCCCCAGCCTTTGAGAATAATTGTGAGCAATATTGCTTCAGCCATTAGTTGAAATCAGAAGCCGTTAGATTTAGCTCAAATTCTAAAAAATTTGGCACATTATGTCCTATGCTTTGTGCGATGTATTCGATAAAAGATTTGTAGGTTTTTTGGATTTAGTTGATAGTACCAAATGTAGGTAGTGTCTTAATCCTTAACCACTCGATGAGACTTTTAATCTAAGTCACTTAATTCCATCAGATTAGAAGAACAATAATTTAATAGCTCTTTGTCCACTAGTTACTGAAACGGGGTCTCTCTACTGCAGCCTTTCTTATAGCGTATTGAGTAGACAGAACTGCCAGCGATCCGGCCATATTTGGGCATGTTGGATCCGGCCTTTTACACCCATTCAGGCTTCAGACTCGAGCTATGAAAAATGTGCTCCCTGATACTGAATCTTCTGAAGTTGGTAGATTTGAAGTCACCCTTTGTGGTTGAAGACTTGGAATCTACGGACATTTGGTAGGTGTTCGAGACTACTCTTATCCACTGGAATTTCGATTCTCCGGTCAATTAGGAGAGTCTTGTAGACTACAACTCCTAGAACTCGTTGAGACAAATCAGCATTCGCTCTTCCTACAGTTCTTACTGATAGGTTGACGAAATGGGGGTTCCGCTACTACGACCTTTCTTGTGGCGTGTTGAGTAGACAAAACTGCCAGCGATCCGGCCATATTTGTGCGTATCGGATCCGACCTTTACACCCGTTCGAACCTAAAGCTTCGGGCTGTTGGAAGTCTTCAAGCTTTTCTGGCTCAATTTGTTGGAGCGTATATTCACAAAAACCTCCTTTTTTTTTTTTGAAATTTTAGTACACTGAAGGAGAGATTTCCCAAAATTCAGGGAAAATAACCCACATATACACTGATAATAAAAGTTATCACATCCTGAATTAAAGGGATGTTCGTAGTCAATGATTCTAAATATTTATTCGGGGATCTCGGCACTCAGCGCGATGTCGATCCGAATTAATACATAAAAGTATTCCCCATATTTTATTGCAAAGTTGATATTCTAGAGTTTTAAATATTTATTCGGGGATCTCGGCACGCAGCGCGATGTCGACCCGAATAAATATTAAAAATGCCCCTGTTTTTTTTTGTTTGTTTTTTTTTTTTTTTTTTTTTTTTTTTGCAAAATTAACATTTTAGAGTTTTAAATATTTATTCGGGGATCTCGGCACGCAGCGCGATGTCGACCCGAATAAATATTTAAAATGCCCCCAGTTTTTTTTTCTCGAAATGCATTCTTGTGTCACAAGAGAATCTCGAAATATATATGTTATACATATGCTAGTGGGCATTTGTCAGATACACAACAGAATTTTAAATACATGTTGATTACTATGCATGATACTTCTTCAAGTATCGGCCGTTAATCGGGGGCATAGGCCTTTGACCCTCCAGGTCAATCAATTGATAAGCTCCTCCTAGGTACACCTTCTCAATGACGAACGGGCCTTCCCAATTGGACACAAATTTTCCACCAATTTTTCGATGTGGGATGATTGGTCTTCTTAACACCAAAACCAATTCCCCTTCTTGAAATGCTCGATGACGTACCATCCGGTCAAATGACTTCGCCATCCTTGCCCGATAGATTTCCAAGTTCTGTTGAGCACGTAGTCTGACTTCATCGAGCGCATCGAGTTCTTCCGTTCTCAATCGGGCATTTTGCTCCTGAGTCAGATCATACTGGATAGCTACACGGAGTGACGGTAGCTCAATTTCCAATGGCAATACGGCTTCCACCCCAAATACTAGTGAGTAGGGAGTGGCTTTAGTCGGCGTCTTGTAAGTAGTACGATACGCCCATAGTGCCTCCACCATCTTTGCGTGCCACTCTCTTTTATTTTTGGTGAGGATTTTCTTTAACAGTTTCACTAACGTCTTGTTAAAGGCCTCTGCCAAGCCATTGGCCCTTGGATTGTATATTGATGAGTATCGCCAATCGATCTTGTGGCGCTCGACGAACTTGTATATTTTAGTGCTTTTGAATGCTGTGCCGTTGTCTGAAATCACACGGCGCGGTACACCAAATCTATAGACGATATTATGGGTGAAAAAGTTAATCACATGCTCGGACGTGACTTCTTTGAATGGAGCTGCTTCTGCCCACTTAGAAAAGTAATCCGTCACTGCCAAAATGAAACGGTGTCCCGCTGATGATGGTGGATCTATCGGCCCAATTATGTCTGTTCCCCAGCATTCGAATGGCCAGGAAGCTATTGTTGGGTGCAGCGGATTTGGCGGCTGATGAATAACATCACCGTGAATCTGACATTCATGGCACCTCTTAGCATGATCAATACAGTTTGCCACCATTGTTGGCCAATAATAACCCATCCTCTTGATTTTAGCGGCCATTTTAGGCCCTGATTGATGTGCACCACAAAGTCCTTCATGAACTTCTGCTACTACTTTATCGGCTTCCTTGGTCCCTAGGCACCTTAGCCACATCTGGTCAAAAGCCCGTCGATACAACGTGTCGTTAACAAATGCATATCGCAGTGCCCTTTTCCGAATTTGTGCGGCCATAGATTTTTCTGTCGGGAGCTTGTTTCCTTTGAAGTATTCAATGAATGGCTGCCTCCAATCATTTTCGACTTCAACATCTAAACAATGCCACCATGATTCTGAAGCTTGACTAGCTTTACGTCTCTTGGCCACATGATATTCTTCCGGATAATTTTCCATAACAATCTGATGGAGGGGTTGAGGCTCAACTGGAACTATATCCTGCTTGCCTGGATTTGATATCTCTTCTGTCATTGGGAATTGTAATAGAGTAGGCTCCAAGATTCGACGATTATAAACCCCGATGAATATAGGCTTCTCTTCATTAGTATTTGCCATCTCCTTGGCCAATTTAGCCAAACAATCTGCTTTCCCATTCTGTCCTCTAGGAACTCGAGCTATCTCAACATTTGGCAACTGTTTCAGGAGCTCAAGAGTTCGCCTATGGTAATGAGCCAATTCAAGCTTGCAAACCTTATAAACCCCCAAAACTTGATTTATTACAAGTTGAGAGTCGCCAAAAATTCGAAGATTTTGAATTCTGACATCAATTGCGATCTCTAGTCCCACAATTAAAGCTTCATACTCAGCTTCATTGTTGGTTCGGGGTTCAGTTAGACTGAATGAAAATCTCATTATGCCTCCTTCTGGTGTGATGAAAATTAGGCCGACGCCAGCTTGGGCTCTAGCAAGATTTGGAGGTCGGGCAGCTTTAATTGATGATGCTCCGTCAAAATACATCTCCCAAAATGGTACTTTCTCATTTTCCTCAACTTGCATGATTTGTTCATCTGGCAGATCATCATTAAGTGGAGAGTCTGCCGGGATAGGGTGTGCAGCGAGAAAATCTGCCAAGGCTTGTCCTTTCACAGCCTTTTGTGGTAGGTACGTGATATCAAACTGTAATAATAATACTGCCCACCTAGCCAGGCGACCTGTCAACGCTGGTCTTGTCATCAAGAACTTCAGCGGATCGATCTTTGATATCAGCGTGATTTTGTGAGATAACATGTAGTGGCGGAGTTTCTGAACTGCAAAAATTAGCGCCAGACAATGCTTTTCAATAGGAGAGTAACGGCTTTCCGCTCCGATCAACCTCCGACTGATGTAGTAGAGCGCGTTTTCTTTTCCCTCTTCATTGTGCTGGGCCAATAGTGCTCCGAGGGACTCTTCTAGTGCAGCCGTATACAATATAAGAGGCTTCCCCGGGATTGGCGCCGCAAGAATGGGCGGATTCAACAAGTATCTTTTGATGCTGTCAAATGCTTCCTGACACTCTGAATCCCATTTGAAACGAACATCTTTCTTCATCAATTTTGAAAATGGCTGGCACCTACCCGATAGGTTCGAAATGAACCGCCGAATGAAAGCCAGTTGCCCTTGTAGTGAGCGAAGCTGTCGAAGGTTCCTTGGTGGTGGCATCTCCGTAATTGCTTTAATTTTGTTGGGGTCGATCTCTATACCTCGATGACGAACAACATACCCCAAGAATTTGCCGGAGGAGACCCCAAAAGCACATTTGAGAGGATTCATCTTCAGATCAAACTTTCTGATTCTCTCAAATACAATTCTGAGATCTTTTAAGTGATCTTTTCGGCCAAGACTTTTAACAACAAGGTCATCTACATAGCACTCGACCTTTTGATGTATCAAATCATCAAATATGTGAGTCATCGCCCGTTGGTAGGTGGCCCCAGCATTTTTCAGGCCAAAGGGCATGACTGTGTAGCAGAAAATACCGATGGGTGTTCTAAATGCCGTATGCTTCTCTTCCTCTGGTGCCATCTTGATCTGGTTGTAACCCGACGATCCATCCATAAATGAGAACATATCAAAATTTGATGTACTGTCCACCAAAAGTTCAGACACAGGAAGCGGAAAGTCATCTTTTGGGCACGCCTTATTGAGGTCCCGAAAATCGATACAGATGCGAATCTGTCCATTCTTCTTCTTTACCGGTACGATATTGGCAATCCAGTCGGCATATTTTTCTTCTCGAATGAAGCCCGCCTCTATGAGTTTCTTGGTTTCAGCAATCACCTGTTCTTCTATCTCCAATCTCATTCTCCTTGGAGCTTGCTTGACAGGCACCGCCTCATTCTTGATGGCCAACCTGTGAACTGCCACATCAGGGGATAAGCCTGGCATCTCAGCATATGTCCAGGCAAAGCAATCCCTGAATTCACAAAGCAGCTCTTTCATTTCTTCCACTTGGTCTTCTGGTAATAAGGAGCTAATGAAGGTCGGACGAGGGTCCTCCTCAGTCCCCAAATTTATCTCCCTTAACTCATCCATAGTGGCTGCTTGTCCACCATCTTCAAGTTCTTCAGGTGCAGGCTCAGCTTCTACTGGTTGATCATCATAATTGTTAACTTCATAAATCTCTTCATCACCATCATCACCAGATTCAATTTCCCTGCATGTAATGGCACGACACGTCTCCCCTTGGGAATGTCTTTGCATAACAAATCCGAGACCTCTTCTAGCAAGAATATCCTTTCTTTGCAATGTATGGGGATTTTTTCGATACCAGAGTTTCAAGCAAAGATGAAGTTGTTGCACAGGGGTGCAAACTCCAACTTGTTTTTGCAACATCCTTCGTATATTTCTGGTAATAAATTTCGGCATTCTTGTAGGCACTAACTCCCTATATTCAGTGGGCCTATAGAACCAATCTCGATTCTCTTCATCTCCGCGCTCACCAGATTTATAAAATAGGGTTCCCGATCCACCCTTATTTCTTCGAGGAGGCACATAAAATATTACAAGTTCCTCAACATTGTGTACCTCTCGAGGAGCGATTTCCTTGAAATGCTGTGAGGGAACACGCGTGACCACGCATTCATTATCTGAGATTGACAAATTATCTATCCTCTTTGAAAGCACATGTTGCACATTATTCATGTAGATAGACTTGTAGTCATAGTCATCATCTGAATATCTTACCTTCTTTCTCCCCTTAACTGTTGATTGGCATATTTCCTGAGGTTTAGCAGGGATGGCATCATCTTCATCTGTGTCACTCCCTAGATGAGGCACATATTTTCTTGACTTAGGAGTGATTACTGCTTTGGGAAAAGTCGGCGTTGCCTTCTTTCTCCCCACCTGCTTCTTCTCATCTTCTTGTTTGGGCCGCCTTGCAGCCTTCGGGTTTGATGCCTTAGTCTCGAGAGAACTTGATGGCTTTGATTCCTTGGGGATGAAGTATCTAGCATCTTCATAAATTTTCACCTCATGAACTGCAAAGGGCTGAATATCACCAGAGATTCTGAACTCCTCTCCATCTCTGATATATTTCATACACTGATGTAGTGTTGATGGGACAATACCATAATCGTGCAACCACGGGCGACCCAGAAGCGCCTTAAATGAGGTGTCCGCATCAATCACATGAAATTTGGCCTCGGTATGGAGTTCCCCAAATACTAAAGGGAGCATGAATGATCCAAGGGTCTTCTGCCCCTTTTCATTGAAACCGTGCACCATCAATTTGTCTTGCCCAAGGTGCTGTACATCGAGACAAAGTGATCTCAGAGCTTTCAAGCTCATAAGGTTAATGGAAGATCCGGGATCTATCAAAATTCGACTGATTATCATCCCATCACTTTCTGCAGTGACATATAAAGGCCGATTATGGTCTGCCGTTCCGAGCATCATATCATCCTCGGCAAAAGTAATGATTGGCTCATTCCGAGCTTGCAAGACTTCAGTCAAGTTACGCTCAGCAAAATAAGCCTCATATCTTTCGGGGTCCCTAAGAGCCTGAATTAGGGTCTCCCGAAGATCTTTGGACATCATTAGAGCGTCGTATATGCTAAGCTGTGCTGGGATTTTTCTCAAATGGGATAGGATATTGTAATCTACCCCTTTAGCTGGGGTTTCCTTTTTCTTGGAATCTTTGAGAATGATATCTTCATTAACGACAATCTCCTTCCCTTTGTCTTTATCAGGGATCCCTTTATTTGGTGGAGACGGTAGTGTTTTACCACTTCTCAATTGCACTTGGGCAATTTCTTCCTGTTCAGACTCATTTAACGGTACATTATCTTCAGAATCAATCATTGCCTCATTTGGAGATTCGTCTGTTGATTCAGAGCTGCTGCCCAAATTCACCTGTTCCATCTGCGAAGTGATATCAGGCTCTGATTCATCATCTTCTGGAAAATACAAATCCTCTTGTACAGTGTAATCCATTGGTGATATCATCATACAGGACTCAAAGGGTGCTTCCTTCTCCTTTTTGGCCCGAGTTACTAGTGTTGTTGATATAACTCGACAAGTTTCCATGGGAAGTGTATCTTCATCAGCTTCTTTTTCTTCTTCAATTTTGAGTTCTGTCATAAAATCAGCAAGCTTAATGGGGCGTCTGACAGTCTGATAGTATTCATCTAGACTATCGATAACCCTTTGGGTTGCTGTCTTTTTCTCCCTAGGCTTCTTCAGCTTGGTCTTCTTCTTCGAGGATTTCACCTTCCCAGACTTCGAAGTGCCAGCTTGGTTAAGGAGTTGCTTAGAATTGGATGCTCGAATTGCAGGTAGTGCTTTGAGATTTATCTCTGGCTCTGTAGGAGACTTCCACTTCACACCCGAAACACCCTCAAGCTGCTTCAGCATCTTCACTGTTTTCTTGGAGACTACAGTCTCCCACCGTTCTTCTTGAATCAGCTTCTTTTCCTTTCTTTTTTCTTCAACCGGGGGTATGGAGGAAGTCGTAACTACCCGGGTTGATTCTTTTCTGGGATTAACCAACACATTATCTGACAATGTGAGCTCTCCCTTCCGGTATTTTCTTTCAACCCAATCCTTGAAGATATAACAATCTTCAATGGGATGGCCCAGCACTCGGTGATACGGGCAGTAGTTCGGGTCACTAGTTTCTTTCGACTCCTCTGGCCTCTTGCACTCTGGCAATTCTAGGCCTGCTTTTAATGCTTGTCGAAATAACTTTGCGACACTCTCTCTTTTGAATGGATATTCTTTATTCATTTTATCTTTGAGAGATGGGAACGTTCTATCACCGGTTCCCATTGCTTGCCTCGGGCGTTCTCCTCCGCTTTGAAAAGTTCTTGGCCTATCATTTCCCCCGAGTATCAGCTTTGGTTGGGGGTTAGGGTTGTAGACTTGTTTTGGCTTTTCTTCATACTGCATTGGTTGCTTGCCTTTATCTACAATATAAATCGCCTGTTTCCCCCTGTTCGGCCTGAGAGAGGATGCAGAATAAGTTTCACTCCTTCTGGTCTCCATGATTTTAGGCTTTTTGGGCTTGTCAGAGTTAACATCTGATTTTGACAAGTTTAGCTTTTCAAATTTTGCCACTCTATCCAGCAGGTCTTGAAATGTGGTGATTGTAGCCATGCATAGAAAAGGCTGCATCTTATCATCGATATTTCCCATTAATAATTGCACGGCATGTTCTTCTTCCAGTTGCTGCTCACATTTCATGCTTAGATTACGCCAGCGGGTTATGTATTTCGATACTGACTCATCTTTCTTCCGTTTATCTAAAGCGAGATCGGCGATTGTGATCTTCTCGGTCGCACTAGCGAATCTCTTCACAAACATGGCCTCTAATTCTGCAAAAGTCTTTACAGAGTCATTTGGCAACTCGGCATACCATTCAAATGCAGTTGCTGTCAAACTGTTAACGAATTGTCGGAAGAGTAGAGCATCATTTCCCCCCGTATTCCCGCAGGTGGCCTTGAACTGTGCCAAGTGTTGTCGGGGGTTGTTAGTGCCGTTGAAAGTGTGAAACTTTGGAACCGAATACCCCTTCGGATACGGCACTTGGTCATATTCAGCGGGATACGGACGACCCTTGCCAACCAATTTTTCTGCTTGATCAATGGCTATGATAGCCTTGATCCTCTCTGTAATTATCCCTTCAAGCTGTGCAGCCGTTACAGGCTCTGAGGTGCTGGCAATATTTTGAGGTGTAGGCTGACGAGTTATATTCTGAGCCTCATGAACGTGCTCAGGAGTGCCTCGTACTCCCGAGACTTGAGGCATTTGATGATTCGGAGGATCAACTGGAGGATTAGGCATGGCGCCACCGGCAGCAGCAGTTCTTTGCATCATCTGCATCATTGCTGCCATTTGGGCCATCATCTCGGTCATTTTCTCATTTAGCTGAGAGATTTCTTTGTCTTTGGTTCTCATTTGACGCCTTATATGTCTTTGCATGTCTGCGAGTGTGACATTCTCATCAGCCAAGGGATTATCCTCTGCTTCTTCTCTTTCTTCTTCTGAAGAGCGACCACCTCTTTCGATGGTGGACCCAACTTCACGACGACGTCGATATACTTGCCTAACCGGTGGTTGTTGATCGTCGTCATCTTCACCATCATCATAGTATGCCTCCTCATTGGCGTTGGTGTGCCTCACCATATAGACAACTTCAATATTTATGGCGTCGTTTATTTCTTCTTCCATGTATTCTTCTATATTTTCTTCTACATGTTCTTCTTCTTCAATATTTTCTTCTCTTTCTATGTCTTCTTCCCCTCTCTCCCCATGTACCTGGATCTCCGAGCGGCGACGCCAATGGATCTCCGGTTCTTGGTCCAGTAATGAAACTTCTTCGATCAGCGGGCTGCGATCAAAGTTGGTTTCTTCTTTTGGATGGGCTGGCAATCGACGGGATCCCCTGGAGGATTCTCCAAGGTGTCGACCGTCTTGTTGGGTGTCATCGTGGGTCTTCTTTGGAATCCATCTCTGACGATCTTGGTTAGTGGGGGCGGATCTCCGGGAAGCTGTACCAGATGTCACGCCCAGATTTATTTCTCTTCTTTCTTCCTCTCTGCGAGGCTTTGGCATCCAGATTTCCTTTCCCTTCCACCGGGACCTTTCGGCGGCAGATCCCTGAATCTGAGGTTCAGGTGTCATGCCCCGATGTTCACCATGTGGAGCTTGTCGTCGATATCTTCTTTGTTCAGCTATCACAGCAGATGATAACCTTTCCCTTTGAGGGGTTCTTCTGGCCTCACTAACTAGTGGCCTCTGGAATTGCTTCTTCATAAGTTCCCTCTCCTTGACTGTTTTCAGCACTCGATGTACTCGAGCAGATAGACGTTCAGGTCCTCTAGTCTTCTGTGGGGTCGGTGTTTGTGGTCGATGTTCCCAGAATGACTTCTTGAGTTCACCAGAAGGGCTATTTCTTTTCACCCACTTGAGGTTGGTAAACCTATTCTCAGTGGGGACATTGGCCTCAAGTTCTTGGGCTGGCAGGTTTGATGGATGCACAGGCACAGATTGCTGCTGAGCTCGGAGCTCAGCATTTAGTTTTCTCCTCTGCCTCCTTGTTAGTTTCCCTCCAGATAAGGAAGCTTCAGCATTATTCTTCCCGGGTATAGATAACCCGGTTGACAGAGTTGTGGTGTTTGCAGCCACCACAGAAATCCTTCCTCCAGCCACAACTCTCTTGGTGGCCGAGGCTTCTGACTGTGACAGTCGTTCAAACACAGAAATCCTCCTATGAGAATTTGTAGCAAAAGGTCGTTGTGTTGGCAGATTCGCATGACCAGTAGGAGCTTCAGCAGCATTAAGTCTTCTAGCAGACCTCTCAGCATTCGGGCCATTCGCAAGAATGGCAGCACTCCTTACAGCGATTGCCGGGAAGTCAACGCTACCAAATTGGATGGTAGCTCCGGCGCTTCCAGTGTTGATCAGAGCATTTGCCAATTGAATGTTGGCTCCACCGCCAAGTTGAACAGTGAAAGGAGTGTTCTGTAGATCCATCTGCATAAATGAAAGGCAAGGGTTAGTAATCAGAATCTGATACATCACCCCACACTTTCAAAATGCAGAGACTTGCACAGAACAAAAGATAAAAGTAGATAACTATTAGAAAGCAATAAAAAGTAACATAAATTAAAAGCACTGCTGACTAAGCTATCTCGATGAATGTATGAATGATCATATAGAAAATGATTTTAAAATTTTGATTCGCTAAATGAGCATTTTAAAAGATTCAAAATTTTGAACACCAATTGATATGACTGCTACTATAGCGTTGATATGACTAGCCAAAGATGGAAAGAGAAACCATTCCCCAGCGGAGTCGCCAGAAATCTGTGGGCTCCGAAAATTCGGCCCCGGCCTCCGCTCGCTTTTCTTTATTCGGCGAGGGAGTTTTAACGAGCTAAGTTCCGGGGTAAATTTTGGAAGGCAGATGGGTTTGTAGATAAGACACTACCCAGAGATTTCGCCCTCATTTTGTGAGGACTTTATGATCTGAGTTCTGGTTTCCTATAGGCGCAAGCCCCTATAGTTAATTACCCCTCCCACTAACGAGAGAGAACTTTCGATTAAGGCTAGTCGTCAATCAGATACGTAGAGAATACGTGTTATCTGGCATATAGTAGCAGCAATGGTTTGGATATTGGTAGAAATTGGATTTGAAAATTGGATTTGGATTTGGAATTTGGTTCAGAAGATTTGATATTTAAAATAGAAATTGCACCATCTAGTACTTAAAGCGGATGGTGGGGGAATGGATGATGGACCCGATCAAGATCCCATGGTTCCGTCGTCCCGGGTCATCGTGGTCCCTGGTCTACTTAGTCAGAGGAGGTAGTCGACCCAACCTGACAGAAGGATCCTTGTCGGCAGCCATGGGTTGCTTCGTCCAAGGGAACCTTGTAGACCGGGGTTGGATGTTTGTCTAAGGGGACAAATTTGAATCCACCTTAGCTAACAGAGGGCTTTGTGCCCTATCGATCATATCCTATTGATTCATATCTCAAGGATTTGATGCCAATAAGGAGCGTATTGGCTCTGGCCATAACCGGTATATCGTGGTGCCATTTGGCGGCGAAACCACGCGGTTCAGAGGGCCCCGGGTCGTCGTAACCGTTTATCCTGCGGTGGCCATTTAGCGGCAGACCGCCGGTTAGAGGACACGTACCACGTCCTTACTGGCAGGAGATTGTTTGAGAATGGATCCTAGTGATACTTTCGACTAGGCATCTTGCTCTATGTGAGCTAGAGTTCATTTGAATTTGTCCGCCTCGGCAAACTGTTGCGGAGGGCGGATGGATTTTGCTTTAAGCGTTAATGGTTGGATTTCAATTTAAATATTTTTGGGATTTTTGAGAATTTTTATGGGGTTTTTGGGTTTTGATAGGCATTTGGAATATTTGGGATTTTGGGTGGAGCTTTGGATTTTGATAGGCATTTGGATATTTGGGAGACATTTGAAAATGTTTGTGAACCCCTCCGGTTGAGATCTGCATTCAACACGGCCATCATCGGGGTGTTGTGGGGGTCATTTCTTTTTATGGATTGAACCTTGTCAACTCTGTCGGGCTGTCGACAGAGGATCGGATTTTGTAGGCTTTATGCTCTTGAGAGTGAATTCTTTTGATTTTAGGCTTTGAAAGGCCTAATATGAATTTATTAAAACAAATATTCTGGTCGCCACGGCCATATATTTGCTTAATGGTTCGAACCCTGTCGACTCCTATTGATCCGTATAGAAGGATCGGGTTCGAATTTGAATTCATTTGTCAACCCGCGCAGCATCCCTAGACGTCACGTGTGTACCAATAACACGCTCGCCGGGGCCCATGCGGGTTTCGTGATTGCTTTTACCCTCTTTTAGTGTACCTACGTGTATACAAACTACGGTGCACGTGCAGGGTATTTTAGAACGCCTTCTGTCCGCTTCCAAGAACGTCGCGGATCCGGTGGCGTTGTGTGGCAGCTTCTAAATGGAGTTGTTCGCTGCTTTATACATGTAGACTGTCGTGCACTATTTGTTGATTTTTGTAGGCGGGTCATAGTGCACTAACTAATCTCCTGCCTCAACTCGTAGTTTCTTGCATTTGTTGTGGTCTTAGTCATTACAACACATTGTTTCATGTATTTGAAAATCTTAACCTTATTTCACACATGCATATTGTAAGTGGGGTCCAACATTTCACAGTTTAGCTCACAGTTCTTGTTCCTTATCATTCTTGTTCTGATTTCAAGCTTCTTATGCTTATTAACGTTCAATCAAATAATACAGAGCTTTAATCATCATCTACATTCCAATCAATGTGGCGGTCTATTGATATCTCACTTGTTACATGTCCCTTTCAAACATGTCATTGCCTCCACCATAAGTTTCTTGCATATGTTTGTAGGATTTTGATTAGTGTTATTACAAGTCTTTGATCCTCAGTTACAAGAAGAATAGTTGTGTTACAAGTTTCTTCACCATGCTCATAGCTTGATTGGTTGAAGATGACAATTTGCTTTAATCTCATGAATGGATGTTCATTTGAATGTTTTGGATCATTGATTGGCACCTTGACCATTCAAAATTTGTTATCGTTATTCATGGCTTATAACATGTAGAATGATCCTCATAAGTTCTTCATTTGCTTATGGGAAAATCTTACTCATTTGAAGTCTTGGCACAAGTCTTTTGTTGCCACATTAAAAAAAAAAATGACTTGGATCATGCATGATGAGATTGCTCAAATAAGCTTTATGCCAAAGCTTGTAGTGACTGTGTGTATGAGCCTTTGCTTGAAAATAAGTTGAACCACAAGCTCATTTAGCATTATTTGATTGTATTTTTCATTTGATTCTTGCTTGAACATTGACCAAGCTTGGATGCTCTCCTTCACAAGTCCCTTGTCATATGTTGAGATTTGTTCCAAAATTCTCCATAAGTTCATCTGGCACTTGCTTACAAATTGAAATGATTCTTTCTTAATCTTTATTAAAAACTTAGTAATATGATTCAAATTCAAGTCTCATGTTTATTTGAGTTTGAGCCCAAATATGATTTGATGTGTCCAAATCCAGCTTAAGTACAATCCTTTGTAATTGTTCAATTTAAATTTGAGTTATTCAAGTTCACTTAAGTCAATTTGGTTCAATCAAGTTCATTGTTCAACTCATTCGAGTTCAAATAGTCCCCTGCTGTCTTGTAGAGTTCAAGTATAGTTCGATGTGCAAGTTCAAATGGTTCAAATCTTGTCCAAGTCCCCTGTGGTCCAACTCAAGTCTTGGCTTGAGTTCAAATGTTCAAGTCATGTCGGCTTAATGTTCAAGCCATGTCCGCTTAATGTTCAAATCAAGTCCAACTTGAGTTCGAGCTCTTTTGCATTTGTTCAAGTCCTCAGTTTCAGTAGAAATTTCGGCAGCCTCCCGGCGTCTCCCCTGTTTAGGGGAAAAACCAAGAGGCAACCTTCCCCTCGACGCTACGTGAGCGCTTCAGGTAGGTGTCAAAATGACACCGCGGTCGCATATATTTTTTTTTATCCCCGCCCGCTACGTGAGCGTTTAAGGGTGTTTTAGGTTTGTTTTTATAAGAAGAAACACGTTAGAAATAAAGCACAGATTTCCCCCCTCTGCACCACGTGGGCGTTCGGGGGTACTTATATAAGAAAAGTAAAATAAAAACACTTTTTTTTTATCCCCTTCGCCGCAAGCGTCGCGCCGGTTTCCCGCCCTACAACGCTACTTGAGCTCCTCGGGGGTTTGCCGGCTCGTTGCTAGCATTGAAGAGGGATCCTTAAATCGTCGCAAGCATCGCACCGGTTTCCCACCCTCAACGCTACATGAGCGCCTTGGGGGTTTGCCGGCCCGTTGCAAGCATCGATAAAAGGACCCTTTTTTTTTTTTTTTTTTTTTTTTTTTTTGAAAGCTTCTTTTTTTTTTTTTTTTGAAATAATTTCCCACTTCTCTTTTTTTTTTGTTGCTTTTCTCTTCTTTTTTTTTTTTGAAACTCTTTTTTTTTTTTTTTTTTTTGGAAATAATCTCTCTTTTTTTTTATTCCCCTTTTTTTTAAACTTCTCTCATCATCATTCAATTTTTTCTTGAATTGGTATGAATACACACATGTATGCGTGTATACAGATATACACGTTCACTTATATTCATTCATATACATGCATACAGCTATACTTTCAACCACAACACAAATGTCACAATGGAGAAATGCAAAATGGTATTAACACAAACAACAATATTAAACCACATGATACTAGCAATCAAAACTAATAACAGAAAAAAAAAGAATAAATAAAACTGTAAAGCAAAGAAAAGCTTGCTTGCTATCAGTTTGATCGAGTTTCAATTTCCTAGAAGGCTAGTAATGAGCTGGTTTGTAAAGGATCTTCTATGTTGAGTTGGTGGAGAAATCTAAACTTTAGTATTAGTGGCTGTTTGGTACAGATTTTAGCGGGCTGAACTAATAGATTGATACGGGTGTTTTGAGTGTGCTGCAATAGAAAAATGGGTGGTCTTTTAGTTTGATGAGGCCTGTATTGCTGAAGTGGATTTAAACTTTGGAAGTGGGTTCTGTTAGAGGAGGTGGACTGAATTTGCTTGATGAATGACCTATTTGTAGCAGGTTTTAGAGGGCTCATGTAGGTCTAGGTTCAATACAGAAGCTCTCCGATATTGGAGTTCAATGAAAGATTGGCCCAGTTAAAAAAAAGATAGAAAGATTTGAGGACAACAAGAAAAAAAAATAAAATAAAAAACAATACAGCCACGTGTACACCTCCATTATTTAGTGGGCCTTTCATAAATCAGATGATTTATGCTTCTCCATGCAACACAAATATTTTGTGGAATAGGAAAAAAAAACTTCCAGGTGCAGTATAAATATCCAGTAAAAAAAAAAACTTGATATCACTAGGCAAGATATGCCAAACTGCTTTTTCCAAAAGTACTGAATCAAGACTTTTGTCAGTTCATTTGTCAGCATTTGTCTCCAATTGATTCCATAAGGACAAAGGCAATAGAGTGCAAACCGCACTCAAAGTTAGGGACTCTTTCTTTGTAGTACTCTCTGTCCACGCAAAAAACCAACGGTTAATAGTGCCCCTTGGTATTATCAGTAGATGACAATGATTAGTATCCAAAATAACAATAAGATCAAGATAAATTTGAATTTGATTAGAAGGATTTTCTGTGCTGGCTACTTTGAGTTGGTGTTTAAGAAAAGATGTTGATTTTGAAGGCTTGTTCTAAGCTGAGCAGCTAATTAAATAATAAAAGTTAAAGTTCACGTGAAAGGCGTGAAAGGCATGCTGCTATTTCCACCTAGAGAACTCCGACCTGCAAATTTCATATAAAGGGGGCTGATTTGTCTGGCCAGCCACACTTACGACTGATTGGAGAAGGCAGTCCTTGGCTCTGCACAGCTTTGGATGTGCGTATGAGGATAGAGCTACTTGGGAGAGCAGGTTTCGTCGTTGGATCTCGTTGGCAAGAGTGGTCAGGTGTGGAGTCCACCTGCTTGAATACGGCAAGAGTGAAGGCAGTAAGTAGAAGAAACGTTTGTGAGTTTTTGTTGGAGGCGGAGCGGACAGCGGAAGAGTTGAGGTTGTGGGAGATGACGATTTGTTGAAGGCCTCCCTCCTTTTGTTGAAGTGGAGGATCTTCTGCCTTAAAGAGACGAAGCCAAAAGCAATCTCCACTTTGCTTGCATTTGCTTTGATTTAACCACGCAAGGTGGAGGTGAAGGCAAGCTGTCATTAAGGATTGACATAACAAAGTATTTGTCTGGACGAGGTATTGCATTTAATGTGTTTGACTTTCCATTTTTTTGATTAGTTCCTGCTTTTGCTGAAATTTCTTTTTTAAAACTAAGGGCTATATTGGTGCTTGGTCATTTGAGCGTTAATTTAATATGACAATACAAAATTAATTGAGTCAGAAGATTGCCTCGATTTACGTGCTAATTTTCTTGATATTCGTGCACATCGCATCATTTAGCGTGCCAATTTTGCCGAATATCAAGATTAGGCAAATTAATAGTGGATTTGGGGTTTTTTCGATGTGCTGGTCGCAACAACGCAGTCCGTTTTGCGATCGGATGTCGTTTGAGCAACGTCGAGGCTAATTTTTGCACTGGACCGCCTCGATTAGCGTGCACAACCTCAATTTAATAAATTGGTAGTGCATTTAGGATATTTTCGATATTTCGAACACAACGATGTAGTCCGTTTCACGATCGGACATCGTTTGAGCAACATCGAGGTTAATTTTTGCACTCGACCGCCTCGATTAGTGTGCACAACCTCAATTTAATAAATTGGTAGTGCATTTAGGATATTTTTGATGTTCTGAACACAACGATGTAGTCTGTTTCACAATCGGACATCGTTTGAGCAACATCGAAGCTAATTCTTGCACTGGACTGCCTCGATTTGCGTGCACAACCTCAATTAAACAAATTGATAGTGCATTTAGGATATTTTCGATATTCCGAACACAACGATGTAGTCCGTTTCACGATCGGACATCGTTTTGAGCAACATCAAGGCTAATTTTTGCACTCGACCGCCTCGATTAGCGTGCACAACCTCAATTAAACAAATTGATAGTGCATTTAGGGTGATTTCGGTGTTCCGAACGCAACGACGCAGCCTGTTCGTCAATTTGGCATCATTTGGGTAGAGTTGGGTAAACTTTTCTTGAAATTTGTGCTTTACCTCTAAATGCGTGTGCGACCTCACATGCTTTAATTTGAATAAGTTGGATGTCACCCTTAGGTATTTAGGATATTCTGAATGCAGTGACGAAGTTCGCTTCTCGATCGGACTTTGTTTCGCCAACGCCAATTTTCTCGATATGCGTGTTTTGTCTCGAAATTTGTGCCACCAATTTGGATGATCCAAATTGAACATAGAAGCTGTAGTTTTTGAGTATTCATAATATTCTGATCGTAATGGAGAAATCGATTTGTTGATCCGACATCGTTTGATCAACTTCGCACTTTAATTTCGGGCGCCGGTCATCCCTTTTGACTGATCTCATTCGATTCGATTGAGACGGGCCTTGACCTAGCAAAATTTGATACCCTGATCGCAATGATGCTGTCCGTTTGGCAATCAGAGGTCGTTTGACCCTTCAAGTGACGTGTGGTTTGAGGTATAGGGGTCAACATGAATTTTGATCAAGCACTTGCTTGTTTGGAGGTTGAATTTAGTTCCTTGAGAATATGAAGAGCATATGATCTCTTCATGTATTTTGCTAGAACTTAGAATGGAATACTAATATATATATATATTTAATGGAAATTAATTTTTGTACAATAATGACAAAATTTTTACAGTATTTTGGTCATATATTATCTGTCAACAGGACTTTGTGAATAAATAGATTTGACTGGCTATGTGATATGAATGTTAATCCTGATGAATTGTTATTCACTCTATAGCCATTTCATTAATTTAGTTTTGTTCCTTGCTTATGCAACTCGAGAAAGGATATGAACTTTAGAAGTATGGCTGCTATGCTGGTGAATATTGGTTACATTTCTCGGTGTGATGGGCCATACAATGGTCTTTCAAAGAGTTTGACATTGAGAGAAGATGTTAGGTGGTTAGCTTGGATAAGAGAAAAGAAAGCTGCAGGTATTTTGTGGTGTTTTTCTTGCATGTAAAATGAGGGGGTGGGCTCTGTGAATCTTCATTTTTTATGCATTCTTCTTAAGTGCTACATGGAATATTAAAATATAATTTGCTCAAAATTTTTTGCTGGACTTCTATACATGTAATTTTTTTGTCTGACTCTTTTTTTTTTCTTAAACCTTCCAATTTAATTTGATTTATCTATCTTATTATTGCTTCTTATACCCTTCATTTCATATGCCTGAATCATTTAATGATATCCCCATTGTTTTATATAGGGGTTGTTTGGTTACCTGCAAAGTAAACTCAATGTAAAGTAAATGCAGTGTAAAGTAAATATAGTGCATTTCAAATACTTTGAGGCTGTTTGGTTGTCTGTAAAATAAACGCAGGAGAACTGTTTCCCTTATTTGGTTAGATATATCCAGAGTAAAGTAAAAGCAGTGCATTTCTAATATTTTTTTTGTTATTATAACTAGTGTATTTATAAAAACAGTTATAAATTTTTTTGGAATTATAAGATATAATATTATGCTGTGTATTAATTTAGCAGTGCGCTGCAATAGACGTAATTATATTTGTAATTGAGAGAAATTTTAATTTTAATTTTGTGAAAATATAAATTTTTAATTTTAGGGATTAGAATTTTTTCAAAAAAAAAAAAAAAAGAAGAACCATATTTTTTACATCCTTTTTTCAAGGAGGTGATGTCACGAGTTTCAGTGAACCGGTCTAACACCATCCTACAAAGTAAATAGTTATAAGATGGCTCCTAGAATCACCCATAAATTTGTACCCTACACTCTTCTTAGATGAAATGGATGGAGTGTAAGATCGAGGATGACTCTCCATATTTATCTCTTAGAATTTTAATCAATAAATATTACTCATATATTTAATAATTTATGCTTGGTTTTTTTTTAATCAAATTTAACTAGTATTTATCTTCATGAAAGCCAATGTCTTAAAAGATCCTCTATAAAAGGACCATTAACAGATAGACCTTTAATCAAGCACCCGGCATCGAGCCTGTTTCCATCAATATATACATAGACCGTCCTCATAAGATCCACATCTACGGGTTCTGGCGGATTGATTGCTCCAGAGAAAGAAGTATTCCACACTTCATTATACGAGTCATTGAGCTTCAAGCTAACTACATCAGGAAATGAATCCATTGTTTCCAGGGAAAAGCTCTTCCCTTTGCAGGTCTTCATAACTGCAGTCGTTTCTAAAGTTTTATACTTATGAGTAGCATTCGTGCCTTCTTCCCCTCTCGAAGCAGTTGCATGCAGAACCAGCGGGAAATCAGCAGCCGGGACCTGCACTATAGAACTTTTGTATTCAAGAACCTTCTCCATTTTCACTTAGTCTCTAGCATCACCAAGATTCAGTATCAAAGGGTGATATAGATTTTCCAACTTTGCTCTGCAATCCATGCCTCACAGCAACAAATCAATCAAAATTTATAAGATTTATGCTTAATAGTGAGCGATCCAGTAAGTGCTCCTATACAAAACTCATGAACTAGATTGCCCTAGCTCAGATATAAGATTGTCTTGAAAGTGTTGAACACTACAAATAAGCAATTTCACAACGAAATCCGACAGTGCTATAAGTGCCGAGCCATACCTGTACACGGCGCGCCGGATCGCGAATCTCCGCTGAGAATTTCCCCCACGGCCTTCGCCGGACGTCGCGGTATCTCGGAACTTCGTCTGGCGACTGGAAAATCTCCGGCGAATTCTTTTTCTTTTTCTTCTTTCCAATCGTCTTTGAAAGCGGCCGCTCTTTAAATCTGATTTCTTCTATGTACCGTTATATGAGCCGGCGAATGAAGCAGGATTCGTCGTCGGAAGAGTCCGTGGCGTCGGGATCGTCACAGAATATACGGAGCATGTGAGGGAAAGCGGCAGAGGACCCCGCCGGAAAGCGAATAAGCCTCTCGTGCAATGAAGCCGAACAGCACGAACAGCACGACGACGTCCGATGAATTTATAACCCGCTCAATTTGAGCGGGTTTCTAATTCGCGTAAAATAGACTCTTTAACACACTCCTAATACTTGGGATGATTTTCTTTTGTTCGGCTCAAAATTAACTAAACAACCAAATTTAATAAATACATGTAATTATTTTACTTTACACTCCTAATTCACACAACCAAACAGCCCCATAATAAATCCATTATGCTTGCCCACCTCACCTAGGTATCATTTGGTATACTAATAATATTTACTTATAAGATCAATTTCATATTTACTAAAATTGCATATTGCATTTATGGTCTTTTATCTTCTAAACATTTTCCATATTATTCAAATTTTTTGGCATTTTTAATAGAGATTTTAATGATTAATACTGCGCTGTCCACTTATTCAGCATATATTATTCTAAACATTCTCCCGTATCTTTATTGTATGATTTCTACTATTTAGCCCCTTTCTAATATCCCAATTCTAAACATGTTCTTTGATTGGAAGTACTGATGCCAAAATCCACTTATTCAGCATCCATTTATTCTTAAAGATTTCATGGAAAAGTTTTTTCAACCAAATTACTTTATTGTTTTTCTTGCATTGCAAATCCTTAGAATTATCTGTTTTAGACCTAAGATTTTATATTTATACGTCTTCATCTATAATATTTTTCATGATTCAATGCATTGTACATTTTTTGAAAAGATTTTATATTAAAATTTCATTTAATGATTTCTTAAAATAATATTTATTTATATATGGAAGATTGAGTGAGTTTGATCACAAACTCACACATACTACTATATGCAAGGCCTATAATCCATGACCTTGTGGATGAAGCTAAAGCATCTAACCACTAGGCAAAATTGGGGCTACATAGTTTTATGTTCTCTTGATGCCATATATAGTTTTATCTTTTCTTGATGCCTTATTTAATTTATGGAAAACAATCATATTATCTTTTACATATAAACTTTATTAAAGTTTCTAGATTTCTTATTTGTTATTTTGGCTATTTAATATTTTCTATATTTTTCTTTCTTATTATTGCCTAACCTTTTTGACTCATTTAAATGATCTACAATCATTTAATGTCCATAGGATATATTGTTCACAACATTTATTTGCTTCATGAATACATAACCAACCAAATATGTGAGTTTATCTCGAGGAATGTCTTCCCGTAAGGGTACTTTGCTACAAGTCAATAAGCAAATTTGAAGGCTCGGGAAAATAGTTGAATGACTCAGCGGAGTCTTTATTGAAAGATTGTAGAGTTTTACAACTAAATTTAAAGTTCTTTTATCTTGAGCGCACGCGCGTGCAGGGGGGGGGGGTTGTTATCGTAATGTGAGTGAGGGGTGTTTTGATTAAGACATGATTAATAAGATATATACTTCTTATTCGAAATTTGTGCCTCATTAATCAGAAGGTTGATGATTGCGAAATCTCATCTCTAAGATTTGTGTTGGGTGTTTTCTATTTAGGGGATAATGGACTGATGGATGAATTCCTTAGGTTTTGAGATTACTGTTATTGGAGATTTGAATTGACTATTGGATTCATTTTGATGGCTTTGAGATTGGTATTTGAGATGCTTTGAATTTGAGTTGAACCATAGGTCTATCTGATTATAATGATTTAAATTTGAGTTTAATCATTAGATATATCAGATTATGATGATCTGAATTCGATTTGAATCATTAGATCTATCAGATTATAATGATTCTCCCTAGGCTTGATTGAAGGGCTATCACAAATCTTGAGTGAAACAAACATTACTGTTAAAATTCAAGAGGATCTTCTTTAGAGCTCATCTTGAGCTCTTCTTGTAAGAAAGAGAGAGGAGAGAGGAGAGGAATGAGAGACATAATTTAGGAGAAAAATACCTAAAGCTTTATTAATTTTACCCAAATAATACATCTCATAAGCAGGAGTGTGATAACAAAGAAGGAACAACCTAACTAAAACTAGACCAACATCTCACAATCTCCACCTTAGTCCAAATTTACAATCAAAGAGCCATAAGTTCATCTCTAATCTAACCAGATCTTTAAAGCAAGTGCAGGAAGAAACAATAAATCAGGAGAACTAGGGGATGTAGCTCCAAAATCGAGAGCAAAACAAGTATCAACAAACCTCCTAATGTACAAGGAGAAAATACACCTGCACTTCTAGCTTTCAGCTAAGGAACAAGTTCTTACGATACCAATCTGTTTCCAATCGACAATCATAACCTATTGTCTTTCTCAAAGACGAAGAACAAACAAGAGGAGAATAAGAAGGATTCACCTTCTTCACACACAAAAATCTCAAGATTTCACCTCCCCACATCTTCTCTCTTCCACAAGAAGCCCAAAACAACTGTTAACAAAGATCTAGCCCTTTCTTGCTCTCACTCCCAATTCAAACACGTGAATGAAAAAGATTATGACATAAAACTTGCTTCCAATCTACAATAACTTTTGATTGTATTGCTCGAAGAAGAAGAACAAGATAGAGGAGAACAAGAATGGTTCATCTTCTTCACACACAGAAATCCCAAGATTTCACCACCTCTCTCTTCCTCCTCACTCAAGAAGCCAAGACAACACAAGCCCTAAACCTTCCCCTTCAGATGGCACCCACTCTCACAAGACCCGAAAAAATAGAAATCCCTCAAATCCCAATTTCTGCTTCTTATTTCCTTTCTTGATCCATTTCTCCTACACACCAATCCCGATCGATCCTTCTTGCTGATTTAACCGCAATCTTAATCGAAAGCTCCACCTCAAAGATCATCACCGACCTTTAATCAAGAACAGTATTCCTGCTTCCAGCCGATCCCGATCTCCGATCTTGATACTCGATCGGTGCCTGTCTTGCAACCAAGCTCCCTTAATTCTAAAGACAGTCATCCGTGAACACCATTCTCTTGAACCGAGACTCCTCTATCTGCAGACATGCCTTCGCCAAGTTGTGCCTTCAAAGCTTCTGTGCGAACGGAAATGGTCTAGCAAAGGCCTACCATCTGCTTCTTTTGAGCAAGACCTAACTCCTCCACCCTTCAGCCTATGTCCAATCTCCTCATGCGAGCAAGATTCGTTTGGCCAAGCTAGGTTCAACATCTAGCCTCCACTCGCGTCCACGTGCGAGTCCACCCTTCGCAGGTTAAGCCCACGCGAGGTTTTTCCCAACTCCTTTATCCTTTTGTAGTTTCTACTTTTTCTATATCATCATCAATATATAAATCGATTTCTGCACGTGCTTGACGGCTGCGGCCTGGCCAGCCGCTCCGGTATGTCGGCTCGATCAGCCCTGTAATGCTGAACAAAACTTTCAACCTTCCTTGCATATCCTTTGCTGCAAAAGGCAAGGACAATTGTTGTGATGCAAGACAAATTATCCCCTTCATATGGTATCTTCTTCTCCATGAGAACTTCCTCACATTTGGCCAAGACAACCCATCCACGTGCAAAACTTGCATGCTTGTCGCATCTCTTCCTGTTGCTGCATATTCTCCTCGCCTTTAGACATCGCCTTAGGAATTTCTTTAATTTTTTTTTTTGTAAAGAAGTGTATTCCGGATATGTTGTACTGCCAGCGAATGAGTGTTGCTTCAAGTTTCATTTTCAACAAATTAAAATCATTCTTACATCAAATTTTTCAAATCAAACTTTGTAGAAGACATTTTGCAAATAATCTATTAATCAAATAGCTCTGATACCAAATTGTTAAAATTCAGGAGGATCTTCTTGAGAGTTCATCTTGAAAACACTTCTTGTAAGAGAGAGAGAGAGAAAGGAGAGAGGAGAGGAAAGAGAGACAGAATTTAGGATGAAAATACCTAAAGCTTTATTAATTTTTCCCAAATAATACATCTCATAATCATTCTATTTATAGGAATTTACAGGAGTGTGATAGCAAACAGGAATTACCTAGCTAAAACTTGATCATCATCTCACAACATCTCACAGCTACAAATTTAATGGCGCAGTGCCTTGTCCTGCGTCCGTTTCAAGAAGATTATGGAAGCATAAATCATTTGTTTTTTGGTAAACAAGCTAGATTAATCTGGATCCAATACTTTCTTAGGGGCATATCAAGATTATTTTATAATATATCAATAGTTGTAGTTTTAGTTATTATTCACCTCTTTTTTTTTTCACTATAAGTTTAGTATTTTTTTGAAATATGTTTTAAAGCAAATTTGTTATTTTTTAAGTAGCCATATATATATATATATATAGCCATTGGGTTCTAGAGAATTTTGAAATAAAATCAGACTATTGACCCTAATCAACAATATCTGAAATAGGAAAAAATTAAATATAATTTGTTTAAATCATACTTTGACCATGCACCTGGCATAAAAAAATGATAAAACAATTGAATTGTCTTTTTTATTTTACGCGCTTATGAGTTTTATTTTAAGTACTTATACAACATACTCAGCGTAGTAGAATAACGGCTTAATGTTGTTGTTGTTTGTTTTTGCTTGTACAACATGGAAGGCGGATAGTTCAATACTATACTCTTCGTGCTTTATGCATCACTGAACTGCTAATGATATTTAATATTCTACTATCTCGGCTAGATTATGATTCAAAATTGTTATTTGCATTTAGGATTCTTTATGGATGAAAACTAGACAGTAATAAAAATGTCGTGTTTATGTATTTTGTAAGCATTTTTAAATTTTCTGATGTCTGTGAAGTTTGGGTGCGTATGCGCTTATACTTTGTAAGCTGGGTAAGAAGATTTGTAATATTTGGATTTTTCAAAGACTTTGTTGCTTATCGAGGGGCTTAAGCTCAAGTTGTAGCTTGTTTTAAGAACCTAGGTCTTGGATTCAGGATCTTTTGATTGTTACATGAACGAGGGATTTTATTAGTTGGTTTTACAACAATATTAAAGAAAATTGATTAACTTTTAGAATATAGGGCCCTCATTATTATCATAAGTCGGAGGAATCTTGTGGGAAGGTTTTAAAAGAACTGTGGCATATAAATTACGGAGGCAAACATTATGGGATTCTTTTTAATTGTCATTTCTTGGGTTTTTCTAGGCTATTGGCCAAGGAATTTACTTTGTATGATTCTTCCCAACTGCCATGCTGCTTACAAAGTCACTATTTAATACCTTGAGTAATCATTTTATAAGGTGATAGCAACATTGATAATTAAGGGGATTTACGTACATAACACTTTAAAACCATCATATTTATATATTTAATATCTAAATGATACTATTCACATACTATATCACACCATTAACCCCATCTCTCATGCACATGAATAGGAAATTGCAACGAGATCTCTCATTGAAGTGCATGCATTGGATAATGCCATGTTTTGATAGGAAATCGTGATGGCATCTCACTTGGAGAAGGGCCATGGTCAGGGTCAGTGGCTTTTTTTAGTCTCGAAACCCTTGGCGACAACCAAAAAAGAAAAAAAAAAAAAGGAAGTGATGAGATATTGTGAGGAGACCATTGGCAGGGCCGGTGACAACAACCCTTGTCAACAAATAGGGGTTTGAGGAGGTTATGATGGGGAAGGGCATCATTAACGGAAAGTTTACACTGAGGTGAGGAAAGTGATATTTTTTATGTTATTTAAAAAATGGAATGGGGTGCGAGTAAATAGTAAGATTTTGGTCTTAAATATGTAAATAGAATAGTTTGTGTGCAATATATATAAATCCCTCCAGAATAATTCATTAATTGCTTTAAATCATAGCATTGCTTATTCAGTTTCCCTTTGCATGCAGTCCTGAATTGTTTTTGCTTATCTCTGCTGCACTACCTTTACGACCATTGTCCTGTAATTTGCATTGCAAATTTTTTCCTACGATTGAAACTTGTCATTTCAGTAGCTATGGATACAATGCTATAAAGAATGTTTCTTAAAATGTGCTGCAGGTACTCTTTTGCGGCACTGAGAATGGGAGAATTTCATTTGTTAGACAAATAGAATCGGACTGGCATATCGATTCAAATCTTGATATAATCTCCCAACTCACTGTTAGTAATATTTAACCGGTAATGCTTTAATGCATTGTTTTTTTTTTTCTTTTCTTAATAACATGGTTGTTTTTCTTTCAGAGATTCATTAGATGTCAACTTTATATCTCTTCGGATGATCTTGGACAAATAGCACCCAATGTCATCACTTCCACCAGTTTGGAGCAGTATCTATCACAGATTTCATGAGAAACAAGAAGGTAATGGTAATTAGTTTGCATGCATTATCTCTTTCATCCAAATTTTCTAGTAAGTTACTACTCTGTCAAATCCAGACCAGGCCTGCAAAGCAGATGCATTCAAGGAATTTTGTATACCCGTGCTGTGCCGTGTTCAGCTTTGTGATTCCTTTAGAGCAAAGCTTGTTTGAGATTGACGTAAACATTGTAAATAAGGAAAAATTGTCCCAAGTTTTCAGCTTTTGTCCAGTGATGTCCAACTTTCAGGAGAAATGGTATTGACTCTTTATTCATCTATTAGTGACCTGGAAAATCCTGTTTGTGCTTGCAGTAATACTCAGGTTTCGTTCACCATTTTGGCATTGGACTAGAGTTTTAATCTAAATTATAAAACCCAGTTGTGTATTGGTTTCTTTTCAAGTTGAAGAAGTTTAATCCTACTGTGCAGACGTTCAATTTCTCAGTTTTAACTGTTTAAATTCTATCGAACCAAACATACATTAAATTTTCGAAAAAGTTAAAAGTTTTCTGATAAAACTAATACCGTTATGGATTTCACTGTATTATAGTATTATTAAAAGCTTCATGATAAAAGTCAAATTAGATAGAGCTCTATTCTGCTTTTATATACTCTGCTGTCAGCAAAATAAATCATGGATACGTATTCTGTTTACCCGTCTATTTTTTTTTTTTTTGATAATTTGATCTTACTGCTAAGAGCAAGGGCATGCTGCTTCTTGTATAGAAAATTTGGTAATGTATTTGTGCAGTATTTTTCCTTTTACTATAGTGCTTGACTTCATTATATTTTTAATTAGATAAGTGATGATCATACCTCGTTAGGTTCAACTCTTGACAGTGTAGAGAGTTTCAGTTTATCCTGGTTGCACAACATTCTAATTTTGATGCTGGATTTAAATGTATATGTGAGTGATATTCGACTTTACAAACAGACAAGTTCAAAAGGTTAGGACCCAAAAACCTATAGTGAACGAGGAAAAAAAAAAAATTCAGAGGAAGTGTTGTATTAGCTTAATAGTCTTGTATGAAAGTGCACAAAGATTAAAAATGTGTCATTTCATCTTTTTTATGTATAGGGATTTCAGAGCTATATAAAATGTTTCATAAAAAATTATAATAATAAATGAATCCCAATATTGATTGTTGTGGACACATGTCATCCCTCTAATAGGTGTTAGGAATGGCTGCTACTTATTGATCTTGCTCTATTTCAAGGTGAGTTCTCTTATGACAAGTGTTTATGAGCGAATTGAATGAGGTGAGTCATTTGATGGGACAAAAAGGCTCTCTTCGATAAGTCTCTGCTAAACAGCTTTAGAGATGTGGTTTCCACTAATCACGTTGTCATTGAATTCCTAGCTAAAGGGAGAGAAATAATGGTGAGGGGTGACTTGATCTAGATATGTACTGGCTACTTGCTACTTGCAAGCAGTGGGGAAGGTAGCGATTCCACTCGAGGAATTGTTGTTGCTTGACGTAGAGTGAGGTCTCGGCTTGGAGACTATAGAGACCAGGGAGGAAGTGTTATGTTCGAAGGTGTGTCCAACAAAACTTTGAGCATAAGTGCATCCTTCAGCAAGGGTCATTGAGGTGAGTGATATGGACCCTTACCCTTCTTAGAGGATGACTTTGATGTCTTCGCTTGGATGGCGGCAAACATGGTAGAGGTGGTTGAATTGAAGAAGTTGCTTGCGACAGGCTTAATGTGAGATAGGATATTAGGCCCATCAAGCATATATATATATATATATATATATATATATCTGCTATATTCTTTGAGCTCATAAGGGAGGAAGTGCAGAAGTTAGTAGAGCCTGACTTCATCAAAGAGGTTTAGCACCCAGATTGGATCCTCCAATTTGGACACGGTATATACATCAATTGAAAAGTGGAGGATGTGTGTGGAGTTCACTATTATGAATTCGACATCACCAAAGAATGGATATCCATTGTCAATGATAGATGTTGTAATCGACTTGACAGTGGGCTACTTGATCATGAGTTTTCTAGACACCTTCTCGGGATACCATCTAATCAAAATACATTGAGACAATCATGATAAAATAACTTATATTACTGCAAAAAGTCTATATTGTTATAAGGTGATGCCCTTAGGCTTAGGGCGACTTACGAAAGAATGATTTATAAGGTCTTTGTTGACAACCTCCTTGTGAAGAATAAATTGCCCAACCAGCACATTAAGGATTTGAAAGAGACATTCACCACCCTCAAATGATATAATATGCGACTTAACTTATTGAACTCTACTTTTGGTGTAGGTTCAGTGAAGTTTTGGGGCTTTTTTCTCACATCTGAAGGTATCAAAGTAAATCCATACAAGGTGAAGGCGATCCTACAGATGAAGTTTCCCTAGTTAAGTGCAACAACTCATTTGGCGAGTTGGGCTCAATCAATCAAGATTCACCCAAGGAGCATGGGTGATCGCCTCATATTTTGGGTGGGCTCCCAATAATCTAGGATATAAAACTTGCCTTCCCTTGATACCCGACTCCATAATGACACAGTGTGATTGATTAGGATGGGGATCAACCGAGTTCTCATCCAAGCTCACACTAAAAAGAAAATTCGACTACTTATTGAAGGAAAGCTCAGGCCTGTAGGCGAGTCAAAGCCCCTGCTTAAGTGAACTCCATTCCTTCTTACGTTCCTAGTAGCCTAGGCAAGTCACATTTAAATTTCTATTAACTTGTTTTTGTGAGCAAGCTCAATAGAAAAGAAAAAAGAAGAAGAAGAAGAAGAAGAATAAAAGAGAGAAAAAGAAATGGAAGAAAGCATAAAATTTTTTATCATTAAGACAAAATGCCAGCATACATTAAAACTCCAAAAATAGCTAACTTGCGAATATGTATCAAAGGTAATAAAAAATTAAAATTCTAGTTGTCAACTTTCTATAGCAAATTGTCAAGCCACTATAGGTGACTCCTTTTGCATTAAGATTCATAATGAGTAGTGCATGAGTCCCTTAGTGAGTCTTAGTGGACACACACTAAAGGTGATGATGAGTATTTAAATTAACAATTATATAAGTTGACTATACTATTTACGAAATGATTTGTAATAAGTAGCATGTGAGCCCCCTATATACAACGAGTCTAGGTGGTTGACCTTACCTATGAAGGTTAAAAGCCTAGCATAAGGTGCGGCCCACCTAAGGCGACTTCGCATAAAACTTACTAGTGACAAGTTTCCTCAATAAAGAGTTTTAGCCAACTCGCTTACTCATTGAGAAGCTACTAATCATGCAATTGGTCTATCAAGTCCAAATTGTTCTATTTTATTCCTGCTAATGAACTCAACTAGGTAATCTTTTACTCAGTTTGTTTGCTTCTTTTTTTTTTTTTTTGAGAAGATGCATAAATTGCATTTTAGAAGAAATATTTAACCTAATACAAACTAGGTAAAATAAGCTAATGATACCTTTTCCAACATGAAAAAGTATCTTATTAAAAGATAAATTTGTTATTTTAAACTTATTATAACTGTAATGAAATCCACTATCTCCTATTTTGAAACTGTTGAGATGCAGGGGATACCAAGATATAAGACAACCCGAAGGTTGATTAGTATCGCATCCAGTTAGAGAATAAGAAATAGTAAAGATCTCATAAACAATCAGGCAAAGTTTAAAAAAACAAATTAAACTAAGGAAAAGTAAATAAAATCTAATAATAAAAACAATACAATTCAATACTAAATTCCAAAAGTTTGGTAAAATTTTGCCAAACTTTATTACCAAGTGCTCCATCTTCAGAAATCTCTTTCTTTTGTTGCTATCCATGGAAGATTCTGTCTTCATATTAATGGGATACAAAGGAAGAAGAACCTTTCGAACAGTTCTTCTCTTTATGTCCAGATATTTTCCTTCTTGGTAAATCTTTCACCGGACCCAATGCTTGAAGTTCTTTGAATAAAACATGTTTTGAACCAGATGAAACATTCTTCTTAAAAAAGTTTTTATCTTTCATAAGAATAGTTTTATTAAAATTCAAGCTAATATCAAATGGAGGAGAGTAAGAATCAATGATATTAGTGTAATTACCATTTACACTAACTCCAGCCGCCAAAGTAGTTGATTTTTCAAATTCTGTTTTTTGATCTACCAAAAAAACAGAATTATTAGTTTCGGCCTTAGTGGGAGTCAAACCTGAATTTTGATCTTCCTTCTTTGTAGCAGCCTTAGAATGAGTCACCTCTCTTTCAACCTTCTCCATAACCGCCTCCTCCATTTGTGGTTTTTGAATGCTAAGATCTTCAGCTATCTTAGGCATTTCCGTTGGACTAACATTACTTAGTCCAATTGAATTTGTTGTAGAAAAAATCGGATTTAATTCCTCAACATCCTTAACTACCTCCATGATAAGTGGGATTTCAAAATTTGAATTTTGAAATTTTCAAATGGAGTAGTTTTCAATACCGTTTTCAGCCATAGTATCCTGATTTTCAGCATCATCTTCAGCTCTTTCTTCATCTCTTTCCTCCACAAATCCCGGAATTTTGAATTCATAATTTGAATTCAATTTGCTGTAGGGCTTTTGGATTCCGTCTTCTACCATCTTTTCAGCAATTTGAATTTCAGAAACATTAGAGTCAGTTTTCCCGTCTTTTACAGCTTTTACCATGGCAATAACTCCATCAGCTTTTGGTTTATCCATGGTTGAATCCTTATTAAAAACTGGAATAGATCTTTTCTTATTTTTAAACTTCACGTGCATCTAAGATCCCAAAGCATTATCATTTTGAACAGAATTTTTAATGGTCTCTTTGACAATAGGATTTTGATTTTGTGTTGAATTGGGACACACATAATCAATATGCCCGATTTTCCCACATTTAAAGCAAAAAGAAGATAGATTTTCATACTCAAATTTTTGGAAAAATCTACCATGAGACCCTTCCACCCAAATTCCAGCAGGGAGTTTAGAGTTCAAATTAACTCTAATGCAAGCTCTAGCAAATTCTCTCCTCCCCCACCTAAACATATTACCATCCAATAAAAAAGGAGTTCCAATTCTACAAACAATTCTAGTGATATTGGATTCATCCCAACAAAGTAAAGGCAAATGTGGAAGGCAAACCCAAATTGGAGAGGAAATTCCATTCAAAGAATAAGGAGAGAAGGTTGGAGACCAAATGTCTAATCCAACCACAAAACCCCCTATAAGCCATGGTCCCCCATTAAGGACCCCCTCCATGGCTTCATGAGTATGAAATGAACAAAGGAGCTAATCAAGACCAAGCAATGTAATATGAAAATTTCCAAATTTAGACCATTGCTTTCTTAATTCAATCGAACACTTAGAAAAAGGATAATTTTTCCTAAGAATTTTGACAACCAAGGAATTTTTCAAGATTTGAACATTAGAAAATTCCTTTTCTTTGTCCAAAATGACAACATTTTCATCTCCCAATTTATCAAGATTATCACTTAATTTTATTTTAATGTGAGGTTTTTTAATCCACACATTAGGGATATCCAATTTTAGAGAAGTAATTGGAATAACCATATCCTTCTTCAAAATTTCAGCAAAACTCCCTTTTGAAGAAGATGCTTCCTTATCATTTGTTCCAACAAAGGAAGCCTCCAAAGGTTTAGGCATATCAAAGATCGAAATAATTTCCTTCCCTTTGCCTAAAATCGGCAAAGGTTTTTCCTTAGACTTTAATCCTCCCTCTTTAATGACAAGAGGGGATTCCAAAATCGGAAAAGAAGAGATTCGATTGAAGGAGAATCTACCTTTTGAATCCAACATGAATGGACTCGCGGTAGATAGCGAATTTTTGGTGTTCCGGTCATCCATGGATGACCGGCCACCATCTTCCATCTCCAACAATGCCACACGAATTCTTCAAGATCTTCTTCCAAATCCTTCCTCAATTTGTGGAGCTTCTCTCTCTACTTCTCCGTGCCTCTTACATTCCTCAGTTTGTTTGCTAATGTTGTCGAGTTCGAGAATTATAGGAAATCACGTCGAGTTCCAACATATTTGCCTCATGCTGAGCCCAAGTATAGTTATTATCTAATTGTAAATTTAGATTCTTAATTATTATGCCTAGTCGAGACATGTGGAAATTTTCGACGAGCCCTAGGTTTGCTTGCTCTAAACGACAAGTTCAATTACAAAACCTCTCAAATACTGAGTCGAAGTTTAACAAGTTATTTTTTATTCAATTTGAATCTTACAAAAAATTCTCATTTACATGCTTTCGTACTTAACTATAAGCTGATAATTAGAAAAGTACATCTTCTTACATGGGTGAGTGCCCTTGCATGCCACTTTCTCTATGATTATATATATGTGAGTGCCCTAGTAAGGTACAATTACTGTGGTAACTGCATTCACATACTTTTTACAAGTGATTTCTACATAGATGAGTTTATCCTTTCAGCAGCTCCTTATCCATCTCTCCCTGAAGAGACTCCATTGTATGGATGAGTTTATCCTTTCAGCAGCTCCTTCCCATATCCATTGCCAAGTTCTTCTCAGAACATTCTTCCTCCAAGTAATCTAGACCTTTGAGTAGGCCTTTTCCATACTACAAACCTTCGTCAAGCTTGAATATGGTGACAAGTTAGGATAAATGTACCTTGCCAAATTCGCCCCATCTCATTCATTGTTGTGATGTTGATGGGAAGACTCATTAGGTGGTCCTCTACATCCTGACAGAAGATGTATCCCTAATTGAAAATTGTTGTGAGACACGGTGAACCCCCTCCTCCTCCTCATAGTCTTTCGAGTCCCCTTGAGGTTCGTATACTATCGACATTTCCTCGTTGCCGCTATTAACTACTTGTTGTGTATCCTTGGCAAGCGCCTTACCCTTGCTAGGCACCACTATGGCGAGAGGCAAGAGGTTAGACTCCAGCTCAATCCTTTGCTTATTCGTCTCCTCATTAATCACCATGCCCCTAACTTTAGGGCGTGATGCTGGCTCTTTTGGCTTCACGGGTGGTGGTCACTACTCCTTATTCGCTAACCCTTTCTTTGGGACCACCTTGGGGCAAGTGGCCTTCTCCCTCTCAAATTGTACCTTCTTCGGAGGTGGGCCCTGCTCCTTCCTAATGGGTTCGACGGGCTCCTCAGTGAGCGCCTCCTTCATCTTCTCAACCCCTTTTCCTACATGAAAATGTTTATTTAGCCAAGATGGTGGAGGGTGATTAATGGCTGCCCACTAATTGATTTTAGTGTTTCCTCAATAAATGATGTCAAACTTTTGAATGTGATTGACCAGCGGTCACTGGCTAAGACGTCGAGCTATGAACAAAAATGAAAATTTCCTTCTAATCCCTGACCTTATTTGCCAGTATGGTTTCTTTTTTCTCGTCGGACGAGAGTTGCATGCAGTCATCTTTAAGTGCCTGAATGATGAAGGCATTCCTGAATAAGTTTAACGACTAAGATATTTTCAACTCACACAAGAATGAGGCGAATAACATGGATGTTGTAGAGCTCGACATCACCTGTGCAGGGACAACTCTGTATAAGTTGAAGATTTCTACCAACTCTTTGCACATAGCAGCTTTAGGTGGAAATGATCGATGGGTCCGCATAACTTAGCGTCATATAACATATTTAGGCGGTTGGCCTCACTTGGAGTTCACACTAAAGTCACTGTGTGCTAAGCATTAGCCAAACTAAGTGAGGTTAACATGGTCAGCAATCAAGTGCAACTTCAGGAAGTCGGCGTCATGGGTGAACACTAGAACATATATACTTGGAGCAGCAATGAAAGAAATAAATGCACTAGCATGAATGAAAATAAATGTTAAGGAGAAAAGATTATAACATGAGGGACCTACTCTGGATATTTATAGACCTTGCACTATGCACATATATCGAGACCTCTCATATCCACATTAAATATGCTATATTTCATTCTATCTCCATCATTTTAGAGAGATTTGACATCTCTTTCTTACTTGCTCATTAAGTAGCCGACAATAGTTGTGTAGCACACACTTGCCCATCACTTGCTGAAATTCTATCTTTGTGTTAATCCTGGTGAATAATCATTCTCACAAACATTAACTAACTCGGTACACAACCATGACTCCTCACTCACTGCAAAGAACTTCAAAATAAAAAAATTATACTACCTGCCACTCAATAAGTATGCATGCTACTACTTGCTACATTGATCGAACTCAAGTACTCACAAGGCACTCTCGCTAGCCTTGCCACTTATGCTGTACTCGCCACATTACAAAGAAATGAAAATAACATAACAAACTTGCACCAAACATAAAATTCTTTTATTGATACCTTTTTTTACATGGAGCTCGCATGAATACTGACAAGCTCTTTGTTTAGCTTTGCTAAGGATGTAGAACTTCGTGTTATAGCTTGCACACTTTTGATGTCACGAATGATGGTTTAATTTTATCATTGTGTAAGGCTTGTCTAATGCAAGTGCATGTATTTGTCAAGTAATATATTAATGAGAAGAGTGTCGATCATACGATGAACAACCTAAAAGTTATTAAGTTCACTTTAGTACTAAATTGCCAAATTTATCAGCATACTGATTTAAATAGTGGTGCAGGTGAAATATAAAAAGCTTCAAATTTAGAAAGAAAATTTACTATTTTTAGAACATTTTCTCTTATGATTTTTAAAAGAATATGATTGTTGTAGAGAGGTTAACATCCTTTTGTTGCTATGGATTCGAGCACAAGTACTCATCATCTCTATCGAGCTCATTGGAGCATTAGTTAGGATCCTTCCTAAGTACTATTTTTTTATCTCATTATGTCCTTATAATCCTAACCACCATATGTCTATGTTATGGCCGAAATATAATTTAAAATTTATAATTATTCTACTATTCCTTCGTCGAGGCTCTAGATCACTGTAGGATTTTAATTTATGTAAGGCCTAATACATAAATTAAATGAAGCATGGATAAAATAAAAACAACATGGATACTTCAAAGATTAAACCTACTCTAAGCAATACATGCCTTTCAAATAAGCATAGTTTCATAAAAAAATATTAGTTAAAATGGTAGCGATGCAACACAACAAATATTTTATTGCACTGAAGAAACAATAAGTTATTTAAACACAATGTTTAGAAATGATCATTAATTATAATGCAAACCCTTTTGCGCTTCTGTACTTTAATCCACACAAGTACAACAATTCATGTAAAAACATACAAGCTACTCCCTTTCAAGAGCAGCCCATACACTCACACAAAACAACTCCGCAATGTACCAACTCTTTTACAAGAAGTTTAAGACTACTATTTATATTTTTATGAATAATTAAACTAACACCCGAAGCTAGCTTGGTGGTGTTGCAGTGCTATTGGACTGGCACATTGGTTCACCAATTGTTGCTTTGATTTACAGGTTCAACCATCTTCTTCCACAGCGTTGGGCAATTCTGTGTTGCGGTGCTCTTTTTATGGCACTACGGTGCTGGCTGGATTGCTCATTGGGGGCACTACGACTCTGAAATGAGTTTTGACATTACATCATTGGTTCAATTTTCATAATTTTTTAATTATTTTTCTACATAAAATATAAGGATTACAATCGCAAAATATTGTAATAAATGTAATTTGGAATTAACAATTTTTATCTTTTCAATTTTTACTTGTCCTTAAGTAATTTATATTGCACTAGGATAAAAAAATATATTTTTCATTGACTATAAGTTTTGAAAAAAATAAAACAAAGTTAATATTCAAAGTATTTATATAATATATTAGTTGTACATTAATTTTTTTTTTATAACATTATGATCCTTCATTTAAAATTAATATTCTTTTTAACTTAAACTCCTGTGGGTGAATAATTTTGACTAGGTTATTTATGATAATTGAATTTTTAGGAATTGATAAAATTATATACATTTAGTTAATCCTTAAATTTATTTATAAGATTTAAGTATTATGACTTTAATAATTCCCTTAGAAATACAGAGATAGGATTACACACTGCAGTTATTAATTTTTTTTATTCAAATTTAACTCTATTAATAATTTTTTTCTTTTTATTTTATTTGGCTAGTTACTTTATAATAATTTTTAATGCATGTCTATTGCCTCAACTTCTTGTTTTGAAGTAGGCTAAACATTGCAGATACTAATTTTTTATATTCAATACTCTGGTCTTATTCAATATTTATTATTTTTTTTACTCTTTTTATTTGCTAAAATAATTTATTTTGACATTAAATACCTGTCTATTGTCTCCACTCAATATAGTGACCTAAAGTTTGTTAAATGTTTCATAATTTTCTAGTTACTTTCCTTTAGGTGATTTAGGACTAATGTAATGATTTAATTTGCATTAATCCTAAATTTCATTATTCCTTTGTAAGTAGTTAAGTGCTTAAGCAATTTTTATGAATTAAATTTATCTAGAATTACTAATTTTAAATAAAAATTTGTTGCAATTTTATAACTATTTTATCAAGGAAATTTTACAACTTTTGTACTATTAAAAGAAAAATTTTGTATTTTTTCAAAATTTATATCTTAAGCAAAAAATGCAATAATAAGACAAATAATTTCCTAAAATTTGGAGAAAATTGATTTCATTTATCTTGTCCGAATTATAATTTGTTTATAAGAATTAAATAAAATGTAGGAAATTACTTCAACAAAATAAACTAAAAATTACAAAAAATTAAAATAAGCAAGAAAATACAAAAACAAAAAAAAATAAATTACTAAAAACACTAAGAAAATAAAAACAACAAGAACAATAGTAGGGTTTTCCTTACTCATCATTGTATTCTTCTTGTGATGCTGTTGTTAGTGCCATACTACCCCTGGGTACATCTCAAAGGCGAGTGGGTTGGGGAAAAGGTTTTGCTAATCATAGGAGTCTATTTTCCAGCTGAACATGCCTATCATGTTTGCATTATAGTCAGTCTTTTCTTGAAATTGCCTTTGTTATAGGTGCATCATGTGGCCGTAGCGGGCATATATGCCTTTTTCTAAACTTGTTAGTTGTTACCCAAAGTGATCAAAAGAAACCCTAATATGATCAACTCTATCCCGGAGGTTTGCCACCTGATTTCCTAGCATCCTAGGATCTCTACCCCACTGTTGTATGGGTTGGTTCAGCTAGCCAGATCCCTCACCTCACTCTAACAATGTGATTTTGAAGGACATGATCTTAGACATTGTTAGGGCAGAAGCTAGCATAACCTGGTCATCCCTTAGGTTTTCTATTACCTCGATTAACTCATAAAGATCACATATAATATTAGGATGTCGTAGCCCTACAGAAGTTGACCTCTTAAGCATATAATGAATAGATTGAAAAATAATTTTACTAAAATCCGCAGTCATATTTTTTTAATATAATAATATAAAACGACCTAGTAATTAATTACCTCACTAATGTTTTTGCTTGACATTAGCTTCAAAGAAATGAAGTAATGTCAAGCCTTGGATGCTCAGGTGAGGGTTGAAGTAAAAAAAATATAATTATTTCTCTTTTCATGTTAGGAATTTAAGTATCTCCAAGTTAAAAATCTAATTATGTATTTATAATATATGGTAGTGGTATTTTACAAATGGGTCAGGTTTTCCAACCCGGATCTGACCCGTGTGGGTTATCGTGTTGACTCGACCCATCATGTGACCCATTCTTAAAATGCAAATATGGAGGCTATAGTGGCGAGGCCAATGCGACACTATGAATAAGGCGGACGGGAGGATGCACAGTTGGTTCGGCATGACCGGGTGCAAGGTGTGAGAGGCCTGAACACAGAAGGGTGTGCGGTAGGACCAAAATTCGGCGTGATTGTGGGTGTGAAGGCTAGGCTGGCCAGCGCGGCTATGCGTGGTGTGACTCGGGCGAGGCCCACGAAGGACCGACTGGTTCGGCTTGATCGCAAGTTAGTGGGTGTGAGGGCTAGCATGCCATTGAGGGTAGTGTGCCACGAGGAGCCGAGGACTTGCTACCACATACGGGGATGAAGACACCCTATGCGGCTATGCGAACTGACGAGCCATATGGAAAATGGGTCAAAATTTTTGGTTGGCGAGTCAATCCGAACTTGAATCATTTATAAAAAAGAGTTGAAATCTCAAACCCAAACCCAACCCGTATGGGAAATAGGTAGACCCGAACCTAAATTTTTGTTGGGTTGGGTTCGGGTCGTGTTTCAGGTCAAGTTAGATTTTGACACCCCTAGGCTCCTTCATGCATGTTATCATAGATACTTCCCGCCCCGCATCAAATTATTATACCTCTCTTCAAGGGAAACACTAACAAACCTATGGGCATTATAGGATGTGGAGCCATACATCTTCCCACCAATAGATATTCTAGGGGTCTAATAAAGAAAAGCTAAAATGGGAATCCTAAGGCACAAATGCAAGGAAACTAAAACTCACAAGAAGGAAAGGAATACATATGAAAATGAAATTCAACCCATATCCCTATTTATAAATTGCTCAACGCTACAATGTTGGCTTGAGTAACACTACTATGCATCAGTCAAATTGGTTAACACAGGTACTAGTGCTGCAATGCTCAGGAATGTTAGCATTGCGACACTCTCCTTAGGAGTTGAAATCATAAGATTTTTTTATTGTGAGATAGCTACGGTGATTGACTATGGCAACACTTTTACACTTAAAGCGACCACTGTTGCGATGCTTCATCTACCCTATTAATGATTTGATCAAGTGTTGTAACATTGTATGGCCCATACACTGATACTCAATTTAGCAACATGACTAGAGAGCTTAATATCGTGGTGCTACATGGACAGTGCTGCAATGCTTTAGATGGCAATTTAGCAGTGCAATGCTAGATTTTTCTAGCATTATGATGTAATTGATCTAATTAATTTTAATAATAATAGACAACATGTGGAACATAGGGGTAGCATTGGGATAAATTTTTAAAAGTAAATTCCTATATTGATAATTAGCTTACAAACACAAAAGGATGCATCTAAGCTCTAATTAAACCATATGATTTTTTAAACTCAAGAAAATTACGAATCACACCACTCCTAATATCAAACAAAGGGATCAATTGGGTTGCCTATCAAACAATGCTAAGTTTATAGTTTTTAGTCAAAGTAAGCTAAAATCCTATTCAAGATGAGTACTCTATTGAACTTTTATGGAGATCAACATCTTCACCTAGATAGGGTTTCAATCTCCAACTATTGAATTTGAAAATTTAGGTAGTTTTATGGCCTTGAATATCAACAGCTCCATAAGTGTACACTTTTACTATAGTGAATGGCCTTGAATACCTGGACTTCAATTTTTATGAAAATAATTTCAATTTTAAATTGTATAAAATAGAAGTTGTCCATGCTCAAAAATCTTCCCAATAAACTTATGATCATGCCATTTTTTAATTTGTTCCTTCTACAACTTCACATTCTCATAAGCCTCGTATCTAAATTATTCTAACTCATTCAACTTAATAATCTTTTCTCCTTAGCATCATTAAGATTATAATTCAATTTTTTTGCATCCCATAATGCTTCATGTTCTTATTCCAAAGATGAATGATAGACTTTTCCAATGATTAATATATAGGGAGATATTCTAAGAGGTGTCTTAAATTTAGTCTTGTAAATTCAGTACATTATCAACTTTAAAGTACAATCCTTCATATTTGGATTCATAATATTTTCGAAGAATTTTTTAATCTCCTTATTAATTATTTAAGCCTGATCACTATTGTGATGATGATAAGTAGTTGCAACTTTATTTTAATACCATATTTTAAAATTAAATCCTCCATTCTCGTTTTACAAAAATGACTTCTCCATACTAATAATCACTCTAGGTATCCCATATATATATATATATATATATATATATATATATATATATATATATATATATATATATATATATATATATATATATAGAAATTTAATAACCACTCAAGTATCCATTTTGGGGGTTGTTACGGCCTCGATCCATTTTGAGACATGATCGAATGCTTTCAAAATATATTGATTTTCATAAAATTGCACAAAAGATTCCATAAAATCTAATCTTCGAATATAAAAAAATCTCTACTTCTAACATAATGTTAAGATGTTAAGAGTTATTTCATTTCTTCCTATAATGTTGCATATCCTTTGACACTGATCACAATTTTTAGCATATTCATTAGCATCCTTAGATATGATAGGCTGATAACATTCGATTGAAGGATCTCAGAAGCATTTCTAAAATCCATAAAATAACCTCCATAATTTGGTCATAACAATACCTAATAACGGATTCAATCTTATTTTCAGGGACATGTCACCTAATAAATAAGAATCAAAAGTTGTATAAAAAATAGAGAAATTGTTCATAAATAGCTCAATGCCTTGCTCAATTAAATAAAAAAGATTGACATTATTGTGGGGGCGGTGGAGTAACCTAAAAAATTAGGAAAATAATTTAGGGCTCTATCAATTCCTAAACAATGCTTAGAATTTCTTTATAAAAAAATTATAAAAATTATACTTAATATATGCAAGTATATATATCTAATCAAGTAATATAGTGATAGAGTAGAATATCAATCCCATGAGGAACAAAGTTAACTTGTAAATATTAGTACTGTCTATTTCAACTACAATAATTATTATACTCAATTAAATGAAATTTTGGTGGAGATTCAATTACTTAAATTAAAATAAAAAATAATTAAATAAAATACTATTTAGATAAACTGTTTTATATTGATAAAATGTAAATACAATATGTTTCCTAATAATTCTCTTTTAAATTGATATTCTTCATAGCATATACATAACTGATCGCTCAGTCAAGCCTAAAGAGATAAAGAACATTTTAAACTCTTCCAATCATAATACAACTCTAAACTCTCATAGTCTATCACCCTATAAAAAAATTAGAAGAGTAAGTAAAGTATGTACTGTTAAAATCCCTTCATGATAATTCATCTCTATAAATTTGATATATGACAAGCATTATGCATATGCTTGCATCATACCAATCAAACATACATGATTATGCCTACTTTATTATTCCTAGGCTACACATTACACCTGATATTAACTACACATATGATCACTATTTGTATTAAATTAAAACTTGAGATATTGAAAATATCATTAAATTATTAACTATGAGAATTCATTAATAATACATATTTTATTTACACAATCAATCCAAAACAAGAGAATTTAGCCATACATAAAGAATAAGTGAAACATATTCATTTTCATTAATTGAACAAAAGAAAGAATTGAAAGTTCGTTAGGGATGTTAAACCCTTATGAACTAGTCGCGAGACTAACCAAGAGGGTTGGGGGGGGGGGGGGAGGGTGAATTGGATATTTAAAACTTCTTTAACTAAAAGAAATATCTTTTTATATATTACAGCAGAAATAAAATAAATTAATAATAAAAAAATTAATAAGGGATTTCACCCAAGTAGTTAATCATAATAAAAATAAAGTGTAGAAGATAATCAGAAAGAACACACTAGATTTATAGTGGTTCGGTCCAACTTGACCTACGTCCACTCCTCGGAGGTACCCTCCGAGTATTGCACTAAATTTTTAGCGACTCTCCTTTAGCCCCCACAGCTAGGCAGTGAGCCCTTATAAAATCACTTTCACCTTCCTCGATGCGGTAGAGTAGCCAGGTCTTTTGACATCAAAGAGATCTTCTTCTTCCCAAAACTTCCCTCAAGACTAACCTTGAAATCGATGGTACTAAGGTGCAAGCTGTCCGAAGCAACTATGTGAAAATCCTTCCACACTCCCTTGAAACCCCCTCCAAGGATCTTCTCCTTCTCTCAAACCTCACCCTTTTCTCTCTCCCTTTCAAGTTATCTCTTCTAGTTTTCTCCAGAAGAATGTGAAATTACTAGATGCGCCAAGAGGGGGCTGAAATGCAAAAATTGTTACAATAAAAAAAATCTTAAGTAAGAGTTCTAATTTTTTTATGTTTTTAAATTTTAAACAGAAAAATTAAAATAATGCGGAAGTGAGTACTTGCACACAATTTGCAATAATGAATCTCACAATAATTTTCACCAAGTAATTATAATGAAAATAAAATGCAAGTAAAAATAAAAGCGATAAAGAAAAAATCACTCCAAAGATTTCATAGTGGTTCCGTCACTTGACCTACGTCCACTCCATGGAGTCCTCCACTCCGAGAAATTCACTACTAAACAATAGTTCTCCTTTTGCCCCCTTAGTAAAGCAGAGAAGCCCTTATAAACCTCACTTTCACCAACCCGACGTGGCGGAGTGCCAAGTGCTTTGTCACCCTCCTGGCGATGGCAGCGTATCTTCTCCTTTTTCTCCCTACTGGAGAATGTAGAGTACCTTAGAGGAAATAAATATAAAAGAGTCTCCCCCTCAGAGAGCCTCCCACAAGATCTTCTCGGGCCACAGGAGGAGCAAAGGGCAGCAAGCGCGGAGCAATCGTGTTATCTCCCTCACACTCCTCCCTCACCAAGTCACCTTCTCCTTCCTCTCACAAACCCTAAAATCTTCTCAAGAGCTCTTACCTAAGGAATTCCTCTCTAATCACGTTCCTCTCTCACAGTTTCTCACAGTTACTTACAACAAAATAGAAGTTTTTTTATACTTAAAACGGGCTCCAAAAACCCTAAAATTCTCCAATTAATTGTTACTATCATATAGTATGATCCAATATCATATAGTACGATTAGTACAAAAACGAGCTTCATCCTGGTATGAAGGTTTACGAATAGGCCAAAAATTCTAAATACATTCGTACAGTATGATATAAACTCGTACAATATGATTTATAAAACTCTTCTGTTCGTACAGGACGATTGCCAGGATGATTGAAACTCGTCTCTATACATCGTAGGGTATGACCTACTTCATACAATATGATTAGTAAAAATCAAGGGATCATCCAGTATGAAGTTCGGGACGATCAAAAATAATCTTGGTTGATCGTATAGTATTAACAGTATCGTATAATACGATAACCAATCAGAACTTAATCCTTAATTTTTCCATTAATCATGGAGTTAATTTAAGTAAGTTCAAAATAAATTGTATAGTACGAATAGGTTCATACAGTATGAACGGCTAATAAACTTAAATTAATCTGGCAGCTAGAGTTTTGAATTAGTAATATATCGTACAGTATGATATAAATTGTATAGTACGACTTATTCATAGAAAGTTATTTCAGCCAGATCAGATTATACAGTATGATATAAACTTGTATAATACGATCAACAGAGAAAAAAAATCTACATTTTTAAAACCCTCTCCCCTTGTATTTGTGCGCATGGTTGCTCAGTCTTATATGCAATTTATGGCCAGACTCAAGGAAAGAAAAAATAAAAATAAATGAAAAATTATAATCTTATAAACTCACACTCCTACTCTACCCAGCTTGAATCTTTTTGTTGTATTGAGTAACTTGTGATCTTCCTGAAATATTATTACTCACAGACAAGAGTAGAAATCAAAGGTATTCAATGAATAGTAATTCATATGACATTATTTGTCATCATTAAAATCTTAGACTAGGGGCCATGAATTGCAATAGAATGAATCTTTAATGGCTGTGAAAGACACTTACCAAGTGCCTTAACAAAGCCTAAATAGAGGGCTTTGAAAAAACCCTAAAAATTAATCTTGATGGTAAAAATTGTTTAGGATGATTGCAGGATCATCTAGTACGATGTGCTTAAAAATAGGGCTTTAGGAAACCCTAAAAACTCAATTCTTGCACCAAATATCATCCATGACGATCGTAGGATCGTCTAAAACGATGTATAGAATCTGACCTAATAGTTCAGGATGATCACCTGACAATCACCTAGACGATATGATCAAATTTGTCTTGATCATCCAAGACGATATTATTTATTATCCTGGATGATTAGAAGAAAAATTTTGGTATTTCATCTTGGACGATTTAGGAAAATCAAGTATGTCGGCAAATATCATCCGGTACGATATACAGATCATCCAGGATGATCTGATTGAAAACTTTAACTATAATTAATCCCCTAATCACATGATTAATTTAGGCATGATTTATATTGATTGTCCAGGATAATCTAGATCATCCACGATGATTAGAATAAAAATTAAATCTTAAAACCTTGCCTAAATTATCATTGGTGGCTATTTTTCAAGATCATATAAGATCGTCCAGGATGATTCAAAATTGTCGAATATGATTAGTTCAAAACTTAAACTTCTTATTTTGACCAGATCTCGCTCCCTTGAGTCTGTGTGTGTATGGTCACCAAGCAAGCATACTCCCTTACATAACTTGACTCAAGAAGTTAAAATTACATTAATGAATATTACAGAACCTTTATAACATAACCTTATTCAACTCAATCTTAAGCTCTGGTTCTTTTTTTGATGTTGCATGGTATTCTTGAAATATTAATATACACACAAATAAATATAGAATAAAAAATACAATGATATATAAAGATGTTTGTTATCATCAAAAATATAAAACTCATGAGCTTGATTTACAAAAATCTCCCCCTTTTTTATGATGTCAAACATTACTAGTGAAGTTGTAAATTAAAAGTATTTTCACTTAAACTCCCCCCTAACTAAGATAAAAAATTTAAAATTAGGGGAAAAACAAATTTTCTTTCTTTTTTTTAAATTTTATTACTTTTTAAAAATAAAATAAATAAAATAAAATAAATAACTAGTTAAAGATAAACTTAAGCAGATACATAAAAAAAACAGTACGTTCTCCCCCTTTGACATTATAAAAAAGAAGAGGAGCACATAAAACCAAAACAGTAAAGACCAACTAATACAACATCAAACGATCCCTGATTGGGTGAAGACAATTTTTTTAAATAATCAAATATTCTAGAAATGAGAAAGTTATCTCTTGGTTTTATTCAAAACTTAGTAAGGAATGTATTGACAATGCATAACCTAAAAAAGTTAGAAATTCATAAATTGTTAATTTAAGCTCAAATTCTTCTAAAGACTCAAAAACTTTTTAAGCTAATATCTAAATCAAGGAATAAATTAGAAAAAGAAATATTAATCTTTTCAAAACTCCTTTCATGAAATTTATCTAATAGAAGATTAATGCAAAAATTGGTGAATTAATAATCATGATTTTTAAACTCAAGTATGGAAAATATAAATAAATAAAAGAGATTTCTTAAGATTTAAGAAATACCTGAAAGGTAAGCTTACTTTTTGTGGGCTCATTTTATGCCTCTTATTAGTTGTTTGTCACACTTTGAGCATCTTTTGATTTTTGATATACTTTGTGTATCTTTCTAAATTTGGTATCATTATGCATCTTTTAATTTTTGATGCACTTTGTATATATTTCTAAATTTGACTTCATTGGACTTTTTACTTTTAAAAAAAATATGCTTCTTTTCTATAATTTTAAAGAAATTAAAGCAAACCCATTCTTTTTAAAAAAATGAATTACTTAATTAATAAAATTATGAGGTGGATTTAACAACTTGTAAAATATTTCTATGCAATACACAAAATGTAGGGAGATGAAAAAGTTCATTTTTAAAATCTAATTTATAATATGATGAAGATTTTGAATCAAAAGTAAAAGAGACAAAATCACGAGTTTCCTTCCTTCAACTTTTTTTAGAAAAGTCAACCATAACTTACATAAGAATTTAAGAAAAATAGGAGGTAAAATTTTCATTTTTTTTAAAAATAAATTTTTTTAAAGGATTTGATTTTCTAAAATGTGACGAATGGAGAATGCAAGTGTTAATTCCTATATTTAAGAATAAAGGTGATGCACAAGATTGTACGAATTATAGAGGTATTAAGTTAATGTGTCATACTTTAAAACTATGGGAGCGAGTTATGGAGCATTGATTATGGCGTGATACTAATGTTTCTAAAAATAAATTTGGATTCATGCCGGGTAGATTGACTATGGAAGCCATACATTTATTAAGAGATTTCATGGAGAAATATAGAGAAAATAAGGAGGATATACATATGATATTTATTGATTTAAAAAAAGCATATGTTAAAGTTCCAAAAGAAGTGCTATGGAGAGTTCTTGAAAAGAAAGGAGTCAATAATGCTTATATTCAAATCATTAAAGATATGTATGCAGGAGCTATTACTTGTGTTCAAACACAAAGTGGTTTGACCAAGTATTTCCCTATTTCAGTTGGGTTACATCAAGGATCAGCCTTAAGCCCATATCTTTTTGCTTTAGTCATGGATGTTCTCACTAGATATTTGCAATAGGATGTACCTTGGTGTATGCTTTTTGCTGATGATATTCTTCTTGTTTATAAGACTAGAGAGGGAGTTGAAGGTAAACTTGAATTATGGAGGTCAACCTTAGAGTCCAAAGGTTTTTGCTTGAGTAGATCTAAAATGGAATATATGGAGTGTAATTTTAGTAGTAATAGACCTAGTGAAGGGATTGTGACTTTGGGTGATCAAGTTATTAATAAGAGTACACATTTTAGATATCTTGGATCTATTGTTCAGAGTCATGGTGAAATAGATGGGGATATTATCAGCAGAATTCAAGTTGGATGGTTGAAGTGGAGGAATGTATCGGGCTTATTATGTGATAGAAATGTACCCCTCAAACTTAAGGGAAAATGCTATAAGATGGTAGTGAGGCCTGCAATGCTTTATGGTGCCGAATGTTGGTCATTAAAAGAGAAGCTTAATACTAAGTTAAGTGTGGCAGAGATGAGGATGCTCAGGTGGATGAGTGGCCTTACCCTTAGAGATAGGATACGAAATTAGCATATACATGAAAAGGTTGGAATAGCTCTAGTAGAAGATAAGATTAGAGAGAGTCGCCTTAGATGGTTTGGTCACATAAAAATGCGGCCTTCCGATGACCCGGTTAGGAGAGTAGAGGTATTATATTTGACTTGTGTTAAGAAAGGTATGTTAAGATAGTTTCTATTTACATGCTTTACATTTTTGCGACTTGTATAGTTTTTATGATTCCAAACATTATTGTTCAAATGTGTAGTTATCTCCTAACAATTTTAGAAGATTTGTATTTGTTCTTGTGTGTACTAACATTTAAGAAAAATCTAACTCCAGACTACGAAGACTTCAAATCTAAATTCAGCATGAGTTACTTTGTGAATTTGAAGCTTGTATTTTTCTTTTAAATAAACTTTAAAGGGAGTGATTGTAATTGAATGAATAAAAACATGCACACACACATAAGGATATCATATAAAATTTATACTGATCGTACGGGACGATATCAGTTCGTACGGGACGATCAGACAGTTATCTCCTATTAAGATCACATGGAACGAATAGGAACTGGGCAGAAAAATTTTCTAAGTCCTATTCATCCAGGACGAAATTAAATATCGTCCAGGACAATCGGCTCTCTGTAAAATTTTCGTCCAGATGAAATTAAATATCGGCCAGAACGATCTGCTCTCTGTAAAAATTTCGTCCAGACGAAATTAAATATCGTCCAGGACGATATGATCTTTGTAAAAATTTTGTCTAGACGAATCAATTTTCGTCCAGACGATACAACTGACTTAGAACGGTTGTTCTGCAGTTTTTTGAACCGACCTTGTAATAACCGTTCGTATCGGACGAACTTTGTTCGTACGGGACGATCCGCTTGTACGAAAACATTTCGTACACATATACAAACAGGTTCGTTTCAAGGCTTTTAAGTAATATCGTCCAGGATAATCCACGATCGTATGGGACGATCAACTGCGTACATAATTGAAAACTTACAGATTTTGGTTGGTTTTTCTTGTCTTTTGTATATATAGTCCAAATTAGATTGCCACTCAATATTTTTTGTCATCTGATCTTCGTGCCTCTTGAGAGAATAGCCAAGGAGAGAGTGTAAGAGTGCATTCAAAGGAGGATTCCTACCACTGGAGCTTGAAGGCTTCACTTGGAGTTTAAAGGTAAGAATCTCTACTTATGAATTGAGATTACTTCACTCTTTTCTTTCTTCCTTCTAGATTTCTTGTGAGAAGATCTGTCAAGGAGATCCGGTTCGCTGCCGACACTTGGAGTGTGAACAGCCGAAGGGTTCTCTGCCCACATTAGGAGAGTGTGAAAGGTCGAAAGGGTTCTCTGCCCACACTAGGAGAGTGTGAAAGGATGGACAGTTCTCTGCCAACACTAGGGATTGTGTAAAAGGACGAGAGTTCTCTGTCGCACCGGGTAGTGGTGAAAAGAGTGTTTTGTAAAGGCTTCTCCACCTTGTTGTGGGTGCAAAAGGAGAGTCACTATTGGTATTAGTGCAATACTCAGAGGGTGCCTCTGAGGAGTGGATGTAGGTCTGGTTTAGACCGAACCACTATAAATCTGGTGTCATTTACTTTACTGTTTTTACTTTTTTGCATTTTATTTTTGGTTTAAAAAAAAACCTCTGTGGTTGAAAAATGTTTTCTATAGAAAACTTAATAAAAATTTTTATTTCGGTTCAACACACTTTCAAGAGGGTTTAAATTTTTTAAAATACCAATTCACCCCCCTCTTGGAAGCCTTGGGACATTAACTTAGGTCTAACAACCTATTTACTAGACTCAACAAGTGGTATCAGAGCTTTGTTTCAAAATCATAAGTTTAAACTACTTTTTGATTAACGTAGATGGCTACATTCGGAAACCGAAACACACCTAAAGGTTACTGAAAGTGGAAGAGTCAGATAGTGAACACTCAGAACCTGATGATGAAAACGATATTGCATTGATGACTAGACAATTCAGAAGCTTTTTAAAGAGGAAGCAGTGTTGCAAATCTATTTTTTATGTCTTATTTTTTGATGATTGACAAACACGGTTTCTCTTGGACAGCTTGTTGCTTCTAACTTTTCAGGAATCGAAGATCGGACAATCAAAAAGGAGCCAAGTTCAGGAATGCGTAGGTTTAGGGTTGAGTCAGTCTGTACTTTTGTTTTTTATCTTTTGAGTCCACTTGTAATAGTCAAAGAGACTGATGCTATGTAACCCTTCACACACACACTTGAGAGACTTAGAATTTCTATTTTTTCTCATATCGGCCAGGACGATTTCTTGGATCGGCCTGGACGATCAGCTTACAACAGAAAGTCTAAATAAGGATTCTTAATTAAGGCAGCCGACATTAACAGATCGTCCTGGACGATACGTGTATCGGCCAGGACGATAAGCTCAAAATAGAAAGAAGTAGCCGCCATAGTCAAGTATGGTATACTGTATCTTTAAATTATCGGCCAGGACAATCCTCGTACCGGCCTGGACGATATTCACAAATTATGCCATAATTATTCAGGGAATCAAGGGAGTAATTAAGGATGATTGATACGATCATATCGTCCTGGACGATATCAATATCGGCCAGGACGATCTTGTCAAAAAACTTAAGTTACTTCAGGATGATCAATATCGGTCAGCCCGTATCCAGGGCTATTGTCAGGACGATTTTCCTCCGATTTGAACTGATCGGCCAGGACGATCGTGATATCGGCCTGGACGATCAAGCCAATTTTCAATCATCCTGTTTCCCATCCAGGGCTATGCTCTGGCCGATCATCATTGATTTGTACTGATCGGCCAGGCCGATGTCCATATCGGCCTGGACGATATTGTCGGCAACTTGCAATTAATGAGCTCTTTTGAAGCTCTTCTATTTAAGAGTTCTTGTTCAACGTTTTTAAAAACCTTTGGCTGCTGCCTTGACCTGAGAAGACCTTGAGGAGAGAAAGAGAGAGAGAGGAGAGAGAGAGGATCTTGTGAGGGGGAGCTTGTGAGGGGTTTCACAAGGGTTGCTTCAAGGATCTCTCTACGTCGTCTTCATCTAGAGTTTCTCGTCCGTTGAAGGGTCGGTAGAGGTAAGGAGTTTTTCTTTTGGTTCTGGTTCTCTGCCAGCTTCAGGAGGAAGCAAAAGGAGATAGGTTCTCGGCCTTGTCGGGGTGGCAAAAAGGAGGTTCTTGTGAGGGTTTCTCCGCCTAGCCGTGGGGGCTAAAGGAGAGTCACTTTTTTTGTAGTGCAATACTTGGAGGGTGCCTCCAAGGAGTGGACGTAGGTCGAGTCGACCGAACCACTATAAATTTCTGTGTTCCTTTTCTTGCTTCCGCACTTTTAAATTCCGCAATTTTGTGTGGTGTGATTTGATTTATGTAATCTTATTTCTTTATTTAAAAAGAAGTTTTTAAAATACCAATTCACCCCCCCCCCTCTTGGTTAGTTTGAGACTAAGTTCATAGGGCTTAACATCCCCATCGAACTTTCAAGTGGTATCAGAGCCTGATTCGAAAATTAAAGTTTGAAAACTTTTTGAATTTGATCCATGTCTAACTTTGGGAATCGAAACACTACAGAAGGGTATTCTATTACCCGACCTCCTCTGTTCGATAACCTACCTTTTGATTTTTGGAAAACTCGCATGTCAACTTTTTTACAATCTACTGATTATCGCATGTGGATGCTTATTCAAGAAGGTTATTCTCCACCTTCTCGTGAAATTAACGGTTTTAAAACTGAAGTTGCTTTTACCGAATGGACTTTTGATGAACAAGATTTAGCTCAATTAAATGCGAAATGTTTGAATTGTTTTTTCTGTGCTTTAAAATCTGAGGATTACATGCGTGTTTCAACTTGCAAAACTGGTAAAGAAATTTGGGATAAATTGTGCATTACTTATGAAGGCACTAATGAAGTTAAACAATCCTGTTTAAACATTCTCTTGCATGACTACGAACTTTTTCGTATGAAACCTCATGAATCGATTTCTGACATGTACACTAGGTTTACTCAGATTGCTACTTCATTGCATGCACTAGGAAAAGAACTTTCGAACTATGAAAAAGTTAACAAGATTTTGAGATGCTTGCCTTCATCTTATGATGCAAAAATTACTGCAATCACTGAATTTAAAGATTTGAACACCTATTCTATTGATAACTTGCTTGGCTCACTCATTGCTTACGAGCAAGGGGTGAATCAAAGAAATCTTGATGCAGGTGAGAAGAAAAAGGAGAAAACAATTGCATTGAAGGCACACAAATTGGATTCTGAATCTTCCGGATCTGAAAGCGATGGAGTTGCCTTCATCACAAGGCAATTCAAAAGCTTTCTAAGGAAGAAACAAAAGCATCATCAAAGTTGGAGAAAAGGTAAGGATCATAAACATATTAAAGGATCTTCTGATGTTGTTTGTTTTGAATGCAGAAAGCCTGGACATGTGAGAACTGATTGCCCTAAGCTTAGAGATCAATCAAGCAAAGAAAAAAATGATGAGAAAGCAAAGTCTAAGAAGGACAAGAAGGAAAAACAAAGGAGCTTTTGGGCAGAATCTGGTACTGATTCTTCTGAGACTGAACCAGAGGAAGAAACTACAAACTTGTGTTTCATGGGAAAAGATCAAAGTGATCAAGAAGAGGTATGTGAACTTTCATACGATCAACTTCTTGAAGTTTCAGAAAAAATCCATGCATCATATAGGAAATTAAAGAAAACTCATGCTAGCTTGAAATTAGAATTCTTAAATTTACAAAAAGAGCATGAAATTTTGATTAAAGACGATCAAACAATTGATTCAAATCACATGACTTTACTTGATGAATTTGATGAGTTAAATAAAAATCATGGTAAGTTAGTTGAAGAGCATGATGCATTGAAAATATCACACACATCTCTTGAATCTGATTTTAAGAAGTCAAAAGAAATAGAAAAAAATTTGAGGATTGAAAATGAAGTTTTAAAAAACACAAACTTGAAGGTTCAAAATGATTTAGAAGCATGTAAGAAATCTAGGATGACTTCTACTTTTAATCAATTGCCAAAACCTACAGAGAGGCATTATAACTCAAATCACTTAAGAAATCCCTTTCCTGGAGTTAGATGTTTTTCTTGTGGCATGCTAGGACATATCTCACACACTTGCACAATTCACCATAGTTCACATTGGGTGTGGAGACCTAAGGTGCATGATCCACAGCATACCACACATGCATTGCATTCTTCTCTTCATAAGAAGGAACCCAAATCTGCTTGGGTTCCTAAAACTAACATTTGATAATTTTGCAGGAAGTCTCTCACAAAAGACCTCGTGAGAGTATGTGGTACCTGGACAGTGGATGCTCTCGACATATGACTGGTGATGCTAGCCAGTTTGTTGTACTAGAATCCAGGACTGGAGGCAAGGTTACTCTTGGAGACAACAACACCAGGAAGGTGGTAGGAGCAGGTATAATCGGTAATTCCAAGAACCTTATGATTGAAAATGTTTTGCTTGTAGATGGATTGAAGCACAACTTGCTCAGCATCAGTCAATTCTGTGACAAAGGCTTCATCGTACAATTCTTCACGAATTCATGCATTGTAAGTTTAAGTAACAACACTATTTTGCAGGGAAAGAGGGTAAACAACGTCTATATGCTTGATTTAAATAGCATTGAATGTGCTGCTTCTTTTTGCTTAAAAACTGTCATTGATGATTCTTGGTTGTGGCACAGGAGGCTTTGTTATGCAAGTATGAAAACGCTTAGGAAAGTGACCCAAAAGGACCTAGTTAGAGGTGTCCCCAAACTTAAGTTTACAAAAGACCACCTTTGTGATGCCTGTCAACTAGGAAAGCAAATCCACTCCTCTTTTCACCCCATAAAGGACATTAGCACCTCTAGACCTTTAGAAGTCCTTCACATGGATTTGTTTGGACCCATTAACATAGCTAGTTTGGGAGGGAAAGTCTATGATTTTGTGATTGTTGATGACTACTCGAGGTTCACTTGGACTAGATTTCTTTCTCATAAAAATGAGTCTTTTGAGGAGTTTAAAACTTTTTCTACTTGGATTCAGAAGAAGCTAGGGTGTGAGATTTTGACCATCCATAGTGATCATGGGGGAGAGTTTGAAAATGAAAGATTTGGAGATTTTTGTGAGGAAAAGGGGATTAGCCACAATTTTTCAGCCCCTAGGACTCCTCAGCAGAATGGAGTAGCTAAAAGGAAGAACCGGACCTTGATGGAAGCCGCTAGAGCCATGCTTGCTGAGTATTCACTTCCAAAATACTTTTGGGCTGAAGCGGTTAACACAGCTTGTTATGTGTTGAATAGGGTGAATGTTAGAGTCAAATTAGAAAAGACACCCTATGAGATCCTTAAGGGTAGGACACCCAATCTTTCCCACCTTCATGTCTTTGGTTGTAAGGTTTTCATTCACAATAATGGAAAGTCTCACTTGGGAAAATTTGATCCTAAATCTGATGAAGGAGTATTCTTGGGATATTCTAGTGTTGGGAAATCTTTTAGAGTGTTTAACAAGAGAACCTTGATGGTGGAAGAGACAACCCATGTAGTTTTTGATGAGTCTGATCATAAGAAACATGGAGTAGAAGATGATGATGTTGGAGAGATTACAAGTGGAGTAGAGAATTTGGGGAAGGGGAGTGAGCACCTAAGTAATGGAGGAGTAGAAGGAGTCACCCAAGGAATAGAAATTTTTGATGAAAGGGGAGAAACTTCACACACTTTGCCTAGAGATTGGAGATACTCTACTAGTCACCCCAAGGATTTGATCTTAGGAGACCTTTCTAGTGGAGTTAAGACTAGACATGCACTTAGGAAGGAGGTGAACCACTCTGCCTTCATCTCTATGACTGAACCCACCACCATTAACCAAGCCCTCTCTGATGAGTTTTGGATGTTAGCAATGCAAGAAGAGTTGAATCAATTTATTAGGAATGATGTTTGGGAACTTGTGAAAAGACCTAAGGGACAAAGTGTAGTTGGGACAAAGTGGGTATTTAAGAACAAAGTGAATGATTCAGGAGTGGTGGTAAGGAATAAAGCAAGATTGGTGGCTAAGGGGTACAATCAAATAGAAGGGATAGACTTTGAAGAGACCTTTGCCCCTGTAGCTAGATTGGAAGCCATTAGAGTGCTATTAGCCTTTGCCTGTTATAAAGGATTTAAGCTTTTTCAAATGGATGTCAAGAGTGCCTTTTTAAATGGGGAGATAAAAGAAGATGTGTTTGTAGAACAACCTCCAGGTTTTGAGAGTTCTCAATTTCCATGTGTTTAAATTAAAAAAGGCTTTGTATGGTTTAAAGCAGGCACCTAGAGCTTGGTATGAGAGGCTTAGCACATTCTTACTAGAGAGGGAGTTTGTCAAGGGGAGCGTAGACACCACCCTTTTTCTTAAAAAAGTTGGGGATGATTTACTCATTGTTCAGATTTATGTTGATGATATACTCTTTGGATCTTCTAATAAAAATTTGTGTGATGATTTTTCTAGAACAATGAGTAGAGAGTTTGAGATGAGTTTAATGGGAGAATTGTCTTACTTTTTGGGGTTTAGCATAAAACAATTGGAAGATGGAACCTTTCTAAATCAAATAAAATACATAAATGACATTTTGAAGAAATATGAGATGGACAAAGCCAAGCCAATTAACACCCCCATGACTTCTAGTGCTCCGTTGGATAAAGACCCAAGTGGTAAGTCTGTTGACCATAAGAAGTATAGAGGCATGATTGGATCTTTACTTTACTTGACTGCAAGCCGACCTGACATTATGTTTAGTGTTTGCCTTTGTGCTAGGTTTCAAGCTGACCCTAAGGAATCCCACATGACTGCTATTAAAAGGATTTTTAGATACCTTTTGGGGACACAAGGATTAGGGATTTAGTACCCTAGACATAGCACCTCTTTTGAGATTATTGGTTTTTCTGACTCTGATTTTGCAGGATGCAAGGTGGATAGAAAGAGCACCTCTGAAACTTGTCAATTCATTGGACAATCCTTGGTCTCTTGGTCTAGTAGAAAGCAAAATTCTATTGCACTTTCCACTGCTGAAGCTGAATACATTGCTCTTGGAAGTTATGTGGCCCAAGTTCTTTGGTTGAAACAACAGGTATTGGATCTAGGATTACATGTAAGCACCATCTCAATTTTTTGTGACAACACTAGTGCCATATGCATCTCTAAAAATCCTATCCAACATTCAAGAACTAAACACATTGACATTAGGCATCACTTTATTAGAGATCATGTGACTAAGGGAGACATTGAGTTACACCATGTGACAACCGAAAACCAACTGGCAGACATCTTTACTAAACCACTGGCCTTCGACACTTTCAGTTCTTTAAGGAACAGATTGGGTGTTATTGACATAAATGCATGAAACTTTTTTAGCTAAATTATCTTTTACTTTTTTTTTTTTTGCTTTCTTTTTACCTTTTCGTGTGCTTTATTTTTAGATCATCACTGATATGATATTATATTTCTTGTTCTTGTCTTTAACAATTTGTAGTTAATATGTTTTCATCTACTTAATCACTTAGATAGTATGAATATTTTGTGATTGTGTCTCTTTCCCTAACTTAGTATTAGTGACATAGTTTTCTTTTCTAATCAAAAGTTTATCTCAAAATAAAAGATTGTTTATGAAACTAAGATCCTTTCTAAAGCTTGCTTAAGCAAATCTATCTTGTATTTATAATGATTAAAAGTTTTTTTGTCACATCATGATCCCTCGTTACTCTTGTCTTCAATGATTAATCCTGCTTGTGGTAATTCTTCCCTATGTTAGAGAGAGAGCTCCTATTCTCTAATATCTGAGAAGATATATTCACAACTAAGTTTTTTTAAAAGAGTCTAAAAGGGAATCTAGCTTGCAAAAATAAAAAAAAATTTGGCCAATGATGCCAACAAAAGAAGCGCAAAGACGCCAAAAATTAAAAAATCTATAAAAAAAAGATGCGCAAAGCGCCACAACATTGACAAGAGGCATAAAATGAGCCCACTCAAAAGCAAGCTACTCTCTCTTTTTATATCTTTTAGAACTTAGAAGTTTTGATTCTCAAAGGCTTGATCTCGATTATCGTTCGATTGTGACAAATCTACCTCATTGTTTTATGGAGATATTTTCCTTATGACAAGTGGTGGGTAGATTCTTTTTCTCATATCCAATTAATTATTTGAGTTAGGTCATTGATTTCAAAAGACGATTCTACCCTAAGAAAACGTTTTTTGGCTAAGGGTAAACCATGAAACAGATATTCTCCTATTCTATGGATTAAATGAGATTGGTAACTCGTTAACTCACATGTTTTTAAATCAATCACATGGAATACTATATCATTGATGTGCCTTGATTAAAAAAAAAAAAAAATCTCTTTTGCTGTGCTTTCTTGTACTCTCCTTTTTGATATGTCAAAAGGGGGAGAAGTTTATGAGATTATTTTTTCATCAATCCTGAATTGTTGCTATTAAATCTTTTTGTAGTGTTTTGCCATCATCAAAAAGGGGGAGATTGTTGCAAATCTATTTTTTATGTCTTATATTTTGATGATTGACAAACACGGTTTCTCTTGGACAGCTTGTTGCTTCTAACTTTTCAGGAATCGAAGATCGGACAATCAAAAAGGAGCCAAGTTTAGGAATGCGTAGGTTTAGGGTTGAGTCAGTCTGTACTTTTGTTTTTTACCTTTTGAGTCCACTTGTAATAGTCAAAGAGACTGATGCTATGTAACCCTTCACACACACACTTGAGAGACTTAGAATTTCTATTTTTTCTCATATCGGCCAGGACGATTTCTTGGATCGGCCTGGACGATCAGCTTACAACAGAAAGTCTAAATAAGGATTCTTAATTAAGGCAGCCAACATTAACAGATTGTCCTGGACGATACGTGTATCGGCCAGGACGATAAGCTCAAAACATAAAGAAGTTGCCGCCATAGTCAAGTATGGTATACTGTATCTTTAAATTATCGGCCAGGACGATCCTCGTATCGGCCTGGACGATATTCACAAATTATGCCATAATTGTTCAAGGAATCAAAGGAGTAATTAAGGATGATTTATACGATCATATCGTCCTGGACGATATCAATATCGGCCAGGACGATCTTGTCAAAAACCTTAAGTTACTTCAGGACGATCAATATCGGCCAGCCCATATCCAGGGCTATTGTTAGGACGATTTTCCTCTGATTTGAACTGATCGGCCAAGACGATCGTGATATCGGCCTGGACGATCAAGCCAATTTTCAATCATCCTGTTTCCCATCCAGGGCTATGCTCTGGCCGATCATCATTGATTTGTACTGATCGGCCAGGCCGATGTCCATATTGGCCTGGACGATATTGTCGGCAACTTGCAATTAATGAGCTCTTTTGAAGCTCTTCTATTTAAGAGCTCTTGTTCAATATTTTTAAAAACCTTTGGCTGCTGCCTTGACCTGAGAAGACCTTGAGGAGAGAAAGAGAGAGAGAGGAGAGAGAGATCTTGTGAGGTGGAGCTTGTGAGGGGTTTCACAAGGGTTGCTTCAAGGATCTCTCTGCGTCGTCTTCATCTAGAGTTTCTCGTCCGTGGAAGGGTCGGTAGAGGTAAGGAGTTTTACTTTTGGTTCTGGTTCTCTGCCAGCTTTAGGAGGAAGCAAAAGGAGATAGGTTCTCTGCCTTGCCGAGGTGGCAAAAAGGAGGTTCTTGTGAGGGTTTCTCCGCCTAGCCGTGGGGGCTAAAGGAGAGTCACTTTTTTTGTAGTGCAATACTTGGAGGGTGCCTCCAAGGAGTGGACATAGGTTGAGTCAACCGAACCACTATAAATTTCTGTGTTCCTTTTCTTGCTTCCGCACTTTTAAATTCCGCAATTTTGTGTGGTGTGATTTGGTTTATGTAATCTTATTTCTTTATTTAAAAAGAAGTTTTTAAAATACCAATTCACCCCCCCTCTTGGTTAGTTTGGGACTAAGTTCATAGGGCTTAACATCCCCATCGAACTTTCAAGCAGAATAGACGCCAGCAATGAAAAAGAGGTAAGTATAACTGAAATGATAAGGTTTTTAATGAAGTAATTTGTTATGAATGCAGGAAACCAGGTCATATCAAGACTGATTGCCCAAAACTCAAAGCCACTCCTAGCAAGGAGAAGGTTGAGGAGAAACCAATTGTAAAGAAGGGCAAAAAGAAGTTTCAAAGAGTTTTCTGGGCGGACTCAGCTTCAGACTCATCTGAGACTGAAAAAGAAGAAGAAGTCACCAACCTTTGCTTGATGGCAGATAATGTTGATCAATCAGATCAAGAAGAGGTATGTGACTTAACCTATGATGAATTATTTGAAGTTTCTGAACACATGCATGATGCATATAGGAAAATGAAAAAGATGCATACTAGTATAAGTTTTGAATTAGAAGAGCTTAAGAAGGAACATGAAATCCTTATGAAAGATCATGCATTAATAGATAACAACCACATGAAACTTCTTGACAATTATGATGACTTGAATAAGAATTTTGAGAATTTAAAATCATCCTATGCTGATCTTGAAAAAGAATTTAAAAATTTTAAGGATGAATCTGAGAGCAAAACATATCGAATCATTTATACAAATCGAATCTTAGAAGATATGAATTCATTTTATAAACTGACAATAAGAGCTCTTGAGGATAATAGGAAACCCCCAAAACTTGAAGATTTTACAAATCCTTAATATTATCTTAAATACATGAAATCCCTTAGAAGACATTCAAATGGAAGAAAACTTGTTGCAAATCTGTTTTTCATGGCTTATGTTTTGATGATTGACAAACACTGTTTCTCTTAGACTGCTTGTAGCTTCTAACTTTTCAGGAATCAAAGATCGGACGATCAAGAAGAAGCTAGTTCAGGATTGCGTAGGTTTAGGATTGAGTCAGTCTGTACTTTTATTTTTCACCTTTTGAGTCTACTTGTAATGATCAAAGAGACTGATGCTATGTAACCCTTCACACACACACTTGAGAGACTTAGAATTTCTATTTTTACTCATATCGGCCCGGATGATTTTTGGATCGGCCTGGACGATCAGCTTAAAATAGAAAGACTAATTAAGGATTCTTAATTAAGGCAGCCAACATTAACAGATCGTCCTGGATGAAACGTGTATCAGCCAGGACGATAAGCTCAAAACAGAAAGACGTTGCTGTCATTGTCAATTAAGGTATACTGTATTTTTTAATTATTGGCCAGGACGATCCTTGGATCGGCCTGGACGATATTCACAAATTATGCCATAATTGTTCAAGAAATCAAGGGAGTAATTAAGGATGATTGATACGATCATATCGTCAGGGACGATCTCAGGTTCGGCTCGGACGATCCAGTCAAAAACCTTAAACTACTTCAGGACGATCAATATTGGCCAGCTCGTATCTAGGGCTATTGTTAGGACGATTTTCCTCTGATTTGAACTGATCCGCCAGGACGATCAAGCCAATTTTCAATCGTCCATCTTTGCATCCAGGGCTATGCTCTGGCCGATCTTCATTGATTTGTAATGATCGGCCAGGACGATGTCCATATTGACCTGGACGATATAGTCGACAACTTGCAATTAATGAGCTCCTTTGAAGCTCTTCTACTTAAGAGCTCTTGTTCAACGTTTTTCAAGACCTTTGGCTACTGCCTTGACCTGAGAAGACATTGAGGAGAGAAAGAGAGAGAGGAGAGAGAGAGGATCTTGTGAGGGGGAGCTTGTGAGAGGATTCACAAGGGTTGCTTCAAGGATCGCTCTGCTTTGTCTTCGTCTAGAGTTTCTCATCCGTGGAAGGGTCGGTAGAGGTAAGGAGTTTGCTTTTGGTTTTGGTTCTCTGCCCGCTTCAGGAGGAAGCAAAAGGAGGAAGGTTCTCTGCCTTGTCGGGGTGGCAAAAAGGAGGTTCTTGTGAGGGATTCTCCGCCTAGCTGTGGGGGCTAAAGGAGAGTCACGTTTTGTAGTGCAATACTTGGAGGGTGCCTCCAATGAGTGGACGTAGGTCGAGTCGACCGAACCACTATAAATTTTTGTTTTCTTTTTCTTGCTTCCGCACTTTTAAATTCCGTATTTATTTCTATGGTGTGATTTGGTTTATGCAATTTTTTTTCTTTGTGAAAATAGTTTTTAAAATACCAATTCACCCCCCCTCTTGGTTAGCTTGGGACTAAGTTCATAGGGCTTAACATCCCTAATGAACTTTCAAGTGGTATCAGAGCGAGATTCAAAAATTAAAGTTTGAAAACTTTTTGAATTTGATCCATGGCTAACATTGGGAGTCGTAACACTACGGAAGGGTATTCTATTACCCGACCTCCTCTGTTCGATAACCTACCTTTTGATTTTTGGAAAACTCGCATGTCAACGTTTTTATAATCAACTGATTATCGCATGTGGATGCTTATTCAAGAAGGTTATTCTCCACCTTCTCGTGAAATTAATGGTGTTAAAACTGAAGTTGCTTTTACTGAATGGACTTTTGATGAACGAGATTTAGCTCAATTAAATGCAAAATGTTTGAACTGTTTTTTCTGTGCTTTGAAATTTGAAGATTACAGGCATATTTCAACTTGCAAAACTGGTAAAGAAATTTGGGATAAATTGTGCATCACTTATGAAGGTACTAATGAAGTTAAACAATCCCGTTTGAACTTTCTCTTGCATGATTACGAACTTTTTCGTATGAAACCTCATGAATCGATTTCTGACATGTACACTAGGTTTACTCAGATAGTTACTTCATTGCATGCACTAGGAAAGGAACTTTTGAACTATGAAAAAGTTAACAAGATTTTGAGATGCTTGCCTTCGTGTTATGATGTAAAAATCACTGCAATCACTGAATCTAAAGATTTGAACACCTATTCTATTGATAATTTACTTAGCTCGCTCATTGCTTACGAGCAAGGGGTGAATCAAAGAAATGTTGATGCAGGTGAAAAGAAAAAGGAGAAAACAATTGCATTGAAGGCTCACAAATCGGATTCTGAATCTTCCGGGTCTGAAAGCGATGAAATTGCCTTCATCACAAGGCAATTCAAAAGCTTTCTAAGGAAGAAACAAAAGCATCATTAAAGTTGGAGAAAATGTAAGGATCACAAACATGTTAAAGGATCTTCTGATGTTGTTTGTTTTGAATGTAGGAAGCCTGGACATGTGAGAGCCGATTGTCTTACACTTCAAGATCATTCAAGCAAAGAAAAGGAAAAAGGTGAGGAGAAAGCTAAGTCTAGGAAAGACAAGAAGAAAATCTAAAGAGGTTTTTGGGCAGAATCTGGTACTGATTCCTCTGAAATTGAACCAGAGGAAGAGACTACAAACTTGTGTTTCATGGGAGAAAATCAAAGTGATGAGGAAGAGGTATGTAAACCAACCTATGATGAATTGTTTGAAATTTGTGAAAAAATCCATGCATCATATAAAAAACTTAAGAAAACTCATGCTAGTCTAAAATTAGAACATTCAAATCTACAAAAAGAGCATGAAGTTTTTCTCAAAGATCATGCAACGATTGATTCAAATCACTTGGCTCTTCTTGATGAATTTGATGAGTTGAAAAAAAGCATTTGGAATTAGTTGATGAACATAATGTATTAAAAGCTTCACACACCTCACTTAAGGTTGATCTTAAGAAATCTAAAGAGATTGAGAAAAATTTGAAGATTGAGAACGATGCATTAAAAGGAACTAACTTGAGGATTCAAAATGATTTTGATACATATAAGAAAAATCGGATGACTTCCACTTTTGATTTTAAGAAAGAACCTAGGAAGAGGCATCATAACTCAAATCATTTAAGAAACCATTTTCCTGGAGTTAGATGTTTCTCATGTGGCATGCTAGGACATATCTCACACACTTGCACCGTTCACCGTAGTACACATTGGGTGTGGAGACCTAAGATGCATGATTCACAGCATACCACATCTGCATTACACTCTACTTTTCCTAAGAAGGGGCGCAAACCTATTTGGGTTCCTAAATCTGACTGTTGTTGAGTTTTGCAGGAGTGCTCTCACCAAAGACCTCGTGGGAGCATAGGATAACTGGACATAAGGAGGCTCGCAGCTCAAAATTGCTTAAACTCGCTGCTTTATCACTTGCTTGAAATCTTTAGTTTTTGTGTGTCTTTTATTTTATTTTTGTGCTAGTTTTTGTGCTCACTTTGTGTTGTTTTTTTTTTGTTTGTTTGTTTGCTTTATTTTTTCTATTCTATGTGTTTTGTTTTTCACTTTATTCTTTAAATTTGGCCTTCCATATGATGAATTTTTTTCAAGTTTTTAGATTTTTGAAAGTTTTTGGAGATAGTGTTTAGCTTTTCTAAATCGGTTAAAGAAGAAATCTCGTTGATGATTTCCCTTCTTCTGACTTTGTTTAGTGGTATGATTTTCTTCTCTAAAACAAACGTCTAAACTTAGTTTAACCAATGGATTTTCATCTAAGATCTTTTTCTTATCTTGCTACATTAAATTATCTTATGCATAATAGCCAAAGTTCTTAGATATCATTCAAGCTTTTGAAATCTTGCCATTGCATTTATCACGTGATTTTGATTTTGTGTTGTGGATTGTTCTTCCCTATGTTAGAGAGAGAGCTCCTATTCTCTAATATTTGGAGGATATACTCACAACTAAGTCTTTTTCTTTAAGGGTATATTAAAGAGTTTTTAGCTTGCAAGAGTTAAAAATAAAAGAGGCCAATGAAGCCAAATTGAAAATAAAGCTATATACATAAAAGTGTATCAAAAATCAAAAGATGCTCAAAGAGCCAATCAAAGTGATAAGAGGCATAAAATGAGCCCACTAAATGCAAGCTATCATCTCTTTGGTAAAACTCTTAAAACTTAGAAAACTCATTGATTATGTAATACTTTCAAAGACTTGATTTCAATTTCCATGATTGAGAAAAATTACCTTGGTTGATTATTTATAAGATATTTTAGTTGTAAATAAGTTTTGAATGGATCTTTTTATCCTATTTAGTTATTCTGATTTAGATTTCTGTTTTCCAAAAGAATTTTGTACCCTGAAGGATGTCCGATATAGGGTTAACAGAATCAGATATTCTACCTTCTTCTGATTAGGATTTGTTAAACTTCTTGATCTCTTGGAACTTTAAATGTTTAACTTTTTGAAAAGAATTCTCATATGATGCATCCATAAAAAAAAAAAAATAAAATCCAAAAATATTCGTTGTTTGGTATTCATTGTGTTGTCTTATTTTTTTTGTGTTTTGACTGCTTTTCTTTTTTTTTTATGTTTGAGGGTCTTGATCATCACCATTCATTCCTTGATTTAAATTTCTAGTCACATCGTCCTGGCCGATACTTGTATCGTCCTGGACGATATGACAAATTCTCTTCAAAATTCATCTGCTGAACTTTTCTGTGCTTAATATTACTCATCGTCCCGGACGATCCTATATCATCCTAGACGATTTGATCAAACTCATGGTGATAGTCCTGGCCAACAATATACTTGTCTGGCTGATGCATTTATGTGTATCGTCCTGGCCGATACACTGGATCGTCCTGGACGATCCACGTGTCAGCATGTTTTGATCTTTAAATTCGGCCCCGGACGATCCATTATTGGACAATCGGCCGGGCCGATCCACTGTTCGTCTTGGACGATACACGTGGCAAGCTTTTTAAACGTTTTAACTTCAGTCGGTACGATCAATTATTGTGCATCATCCTGGATGATACACCTAATCGGCTTGGACGATCTGCTTTTTCAACGGTCATCCGGACTGACTCCTCAGGCCGATCGCCTGTATCTAATCGGCCTGGACGATATCTGATCGGCCCGGACGATCGGACCACCTTTTTGACCAATCGGCCTGTACGTAATTATTGAACCATATCGGCCTGGACGATTATGCGATCGGCCAGGACGATATGGCCGTTTCTTTAAATTCAGGCCGTTCCAGCCATGTTTTTTCACTCTTCATCCTTTCTTCTCTTGTGATTTTGCTTAGTTCTCTCTATGGCTGGTGGGAAACGCATCCGACAAACTTCTGGGAGTTCCTCGAGGGCAAGGATTGACCCTCGTTTTTGGGAAGCATAAGATGAAGTCTCCTATCATCGTTACAGAGAGTGTGGAATTATTGTCTCCAGAATCATCAATCCTGTCCACATCTCTTACCCGGTAATGGATCTTTTTGCTCACACCTCCCTTTGCTTCATTCTGTCTCTTGCTTTCCCTTTCAATTCAGAGTTTCTTTGAGAATTTTTCGTAAACCTTCGCATCAACTCTACCTTCACAGCCCTGACCTCCTATGTGAATCGACGCCCTGTCAAAATCACATATCAGGATTGTGTTGATCTTTTACAGCTATCCACCACCGGGGATAAGCTGCACATAGTCGCCTCTGACCCTGATCTTGACTGGTCCACGACAAATCATTTTCTTCGCCAGACCAATGTATCTTACCATGTTGGAGAGACTAGCTCTTTAGTCAAAGATGCTAGGACAATCCAACATGTCCTTCGCACCTCTGTAATTCCAAAAGCCGGGGACCGAGTCCACATCACCCCTCTACTTTCCATCACTACTTTCTACATCATGGCTCATAGAGAATTCAACACTGCGAACCTAATTTTTCGATACATTGATCACCTAACCATAATTCGCAATCCAGGTCACAAGAGGAAACCAAATATAGCATTAGGACACATCATAGCCTATGTTCTTGAAACTAAATACCAACTTCAGTATCCTATTCCACCAAACCTCCCAACTCCCTTCTACTCAAACAATTCCTTCAGCACCCTTCATAGTACTCGTCTCCACCCTGAGGAACCTCAGGGGGCTAGAGAGGAGGAGGCTCCCGCTCCCGCTCCCTTTCCTGACCCTGTTCCTCTCCACCAGCACTCACCAGTTGATCAGTTGATTGGGAGATTTGATCGATGGGAGACCCGTTTTGAAGCCTATGTTACTGCATAGGAGCAGCAACACTCTGAGGACATTGCTCGTTATGAGTATCACCGAGCTGAAGATCTAGCCCGATTTGACAATTTCCTTACTCACCAGCAGCAGCAACATGACCAGGACATCGCCTGGTTCAATGCTCAATTTACCACGCTTTCCAGTTACTTTCAGCAGCCACCTCCACCATGTCCATCTGATGATCAGGATCCCCCGTTCTTTTAGTCTGTGCTTTGTGTTGTTTGTTTCTTATCTTTTTGTAGTTTACTTTTTAGTCTTTTGTGATGTTTTTCTGTTGTTTCTGGACCCTTTTTTTGTGATGAAAAAAGGGGTAGTAGGATAGGGTATGGTAGGAAAAAGCTGTTGTAACTTTGATTTTCTAATGAATCTGTTTTTTGTTTAATTTTTCCTACTTGTGTTTGCCATCATCAAAAAGGGGGAGATTATTACAAATCTATTTTTTATGGCTTATGTTTTGATGATTGACAAACACTATTTCTCTTGGACTGCTTGTAGCTTCTAACTTTTCAGGAATCGAAGATCGGACGATCAAGAAGAAGCCAGTTTAGGATTGCGTAGGCTTAGGGTTGAGTCAGTCTGTACTTTTGTTTTTCACCTTTTGAGTCTACTTGTAATGATCAAAGAGAATGATGCTATGTAACCCTTCACACACACACTTGAGAGATTTATAATTTTTGTTTTTACTCATATCAGCCCGGACGATTTTTGGATCGGCCTGGACGATCAGCTTAAAACAGAAAGACTAATTAAAGATTGTTAATTAAGGCAGCCGACATTAACAGATCGTCCTGGACGATACGTGTATCGGCCAGGACGATAAGCTCAAAACAGAAAGAAGTTGCCTCCATAGTCAATTAAGGTATACTGTATTTTTTAATTATCGGCCAGGACGATCCTTGGATCGGCCTGGACGATATTCACAAATTATGCCATATTTGTTCAAGAAATCAAGGGAGTAATTAAGGATGATTGATACGATCATATCGTCCGGGACGATCTCAGGATCGGCCTGGACGATCCAGTCAAAAACCTTAAGTTACTTCAGGACGATCAATATCGGCCAGCTCGTATCCAGGGCTATTGTCAGGACAATTTTCCTTTGATTTGAACTGATCAGCTAGGACGATCGCGAGATCGGCCTGGACGATCAAGCCAATTTTCAATCATCCAGCTTTGCATCCAGGGCTATGCTATGGCCGATCTTCATTGATTTGTACTGATCGGCTAGGATGATGTCCATATCGGCCTGGACGATATAGTCAGCAACTTGCAATTAATGAGCTCCTTTGAAGCTCTTCTATTTAAGAGTTCTTGTTCAACGTTTTTCAAGACCTTTGATTGCTGCCTTGACCTGAGAAGACCTTGAGGAGAGAAAGAGAGAGAGGAGAGAGAGAGGATCTTGTGAGGGGGAGCTTGTGAGGAGATTCACAAGGGTTGCTTTAAGGATCGCTCTGCTTCGTCTTCGTCTAGAGTTTCTCGTCCATGGAAGGGTCGATAGAGGTAAGAAGTTTGCTTTTGGTTTTGGTTCTCTGCCAGCTTCAGGAGGAAGGAAAAGGAGGAAGGTTCTCTGCCTTGCCGGGGTGGCAAAAAGGAGGTTCTTGTGAGGGCTTCTCCGCCTAGCTGTGGGGGCTAAAGGAGAGTCACGTTTTGTAGTGCAATACTTGGAGGATGCCTCCAAGGAGTGGACGTAGGTCGAGTCGACCGAACCACTATGAATTTCTGTGTTCTTTTTCTTGCTTCTACTCTTTTAAATTCCGCATTTATTTCTGTGGTGTGATTTGGTTTATGCAATTTTCTTTCTTTGTGAAAATAGTTTTTAAAATACCAATTCACGCCCCCTCTTGGTTAGCTTGGGACTAAGTTCATAGGGCTTAACATCCCTAACAAACTTTCAAAACTTACGATTAGTTTTCCTAATGTTAAATGCAATAATTGTAGATTTTTGGGACATATATCTCACACCTGCACTTTGAAGATGAAAACTAATTTGGTGTGGAGATCTAAGATGCATAAACCTAAACATATCATACATGCATCTGATTATAAATTGCTAAAAGGTGAACCCAAACTTGTTTGAGTTCCAGGTCTAACATTTGATTTTTTTGCAGGATTGCTCTCACACAAGACCTCGTGAGAGCATATGGTACCTGGACAGCGGATGTTCAAAGCATATGACTTGAGATACTGCTCAATTCATAACGCTGGAAGCCATGAGTGGAGGCAAGGTTACACTTGGAGATAATACTATTAAGAAAGTGATTGGATCAGGTATGATTTGAAATTTGAAAAACTTTTTTATAGACAATGTGTTATTAGTTGAAGGCTTAAAACATAATTTGTTAAGCATAAGTCAGCTATGTGATAAGGGCTATAATATAAAATTTTTACCTACTAGCTGCATAATAAGCCTAAATGGGAAAAATGTTTTAAATGGAAAAAGGGTAAACAATGTTTACATGCTAGATTTAAATTGTATTCAATCTCCTACTGCTTTTTGTTTGAAAACTATTTCTGATGAATCATGGCTTTGGCATAGGAGACTTTGTCATTCTAGTATGAAAAACCTTAGGAGAATTACCCAAAAGAACTTAGTGAGAGGTATACCAAAACTAGACTTTACTAAGGACCACCTTTATGATACATGTCAATTAGGAAAATAAGTGAAGTCCTCTTTTAAGTCTAATAAGGATCTTAGAACTAGTAAACCATTGGAAATTCTTCACATGGATCTTTTTGGACCTGTAGGAACTGTAAGTCTAGGAGGGAAGGTATACGGATTTGTTATAGTGGATGATTTCTCAAGATTCATTTGGGTTAGATTTCTTTTTCATAAGAGTGAATTGTTTGAGGAATTTAGAAATTTTTTGACTTGGATTCAAAGGAAATTAGGGAGTGAAATAATTTCTTATACAAAGTGATCATGGAGGAGAATTTGAAAATAAAAGATTTGAAAATTTCTGTAAAGAAAAAGGGATTGATCACAATTTTTCTGCACCTAGAACCTCTCAACAAAATGGGGTAGTTGAGAGGAAAAATAGAATATTAATAGAAGCCGCCCGAGCAATGTCGGCAGAATACTCACTTCCTAGATATTTTTGGGCAGAGGCGGTTAGCACTGCATGCTATGTTCTGAATAGGGTGAATGTGAGATCAAATTTGAATAAAACACCCTATGAGTTGCTAAAAGGTAGAACACCTAATTTGACTCATTTGCATGTTTTTTGTTGCAAGGTGTTCATTCATAATAATGGAAAATCTACCTTTGAAAAATTTGCCCCTGTAGCTAGACTTGAAGCAATTAGGGTTTTACTTGCCTTTGCCTGTTTTAAAGGTTTTAAATTATTTCAAATGGATATCAAGAGTGCCTTTTTAAATGTGGTAATTGAGGAAGATGTTTTTGTAGAACAACCTCCAGGTTTTGAAAATTTGAAATACCCAAATCATGTTTTCAAGTTAAAAAAGATATTATATGGATTGAAACAAGCACCTAGGGCTTGGTATGAGAGGTTGAGCACCTTCTTACTTGAAAGATCTTTTGAAAAAGGAAGTGTGGATACAACTCTCTTTTTAAAGAAATTTGGAAATGATATACTCATTGTTCAAATTTATGTGGATGATATCATTTTTGGATCTTCAAATAAAAATCTTTGTGATGATTTTTCTAAAACAATGAGTAGTGAATTTGAAATGAGTCTAATGGGAGATTTAAATTACTTTCTAGGCTTTAGCATTAAGCAACTTGAGGAAGGAATATTTCTTAGTCAAATTAAATATGATAAGGACATCCTCAAAAAATATGAAATGGACAATGCTAAACCTGTTAGTACACCAATGAGTTCCTCAGTTCAGCTGGATAAGGACCTTAAGGGAAAATCTGTTGATCAAAAGAAATTTAGAGGGATAATTGAATCTTCACTTTACTTGACTGCTAGCCAACCAGATATTATGTTTAGTGTTTGCTTATGTGCTAGATTTCAATCAGATCCAAAAAGAATCACATTTGACAGTAGTGAAAAGAATTTTAAGATACTTACTAGGAACTCAGAACTTAGGAATTTGGTATCCTAAGTTTAGCTCTTCATTTGAAATTATTGATTACTCAGATTCTAACTTTGCAGGCTGTAGAGTGGATAGAAAAAGTACTTCTAGAATATGTCAATTCATTGGAAATTCATTAGTTTCATGGTCTAGTAGAAAACAAAATTCAGTGGCCCTATCTACTACAGAAGCAAAATACATTACATTAGGAAGTTGTGTGGCACAAGTACTTTGGTTAAAACAATAGTTGATTGATTTAGGATTAACTATAGGCACTATTCCAATTTATTGTGACAATACTAGTGCTATTTGAATTTCCAAAAATCCTATTCAACATTCTAGAACAAAACACATTGACATAAGACATCATTTCATAAGGGATCATGTATCCAAGGGAGAAATTGAACTTACTCATGTTTCAACTGAAAATCAACTTGCAGACATTTTTACAAAACCTTTAGCCTTTAATACTTTCAGTACATTAAGAACAAGGCTTGGTGTGATTGATTTAAATGCTTAAATAAAAATGTTTTTGCAACATTGGTATTTATGTTTTAGTAGTTTTGGTTTTTATGATTTTTTTTGTGATTTTATTTTTGTGTGTTTTGAGTGATTTTATTTTTAGAGTCTGTGCTTTTCTCATTGTGTAGTGTGATTTGTGTTTTGTTTTAATAAATATTCAAGAATCAAAAAATATGGAAATCGTCCAAGACGAAATTTTTTGTACGGGACGATGTGTATAAAATTCAATTTGCATAATATGAAACGTCTTGAGAACAGTTTTTAATGTAGTTCTCTGTACGATCTGATGATCGTCCAGGACAAAATTTTTTTTTTCTCAAACGTCGGGACGATTGAATGCAGCAGTTGAGTGTATAAGGCAATTTTAATTGTGAAGTTCGTCCATACGAAATTTTTTTTCGTCTGTACGATCGGTCTAGTCAAAAAGTCTGTACGAAAGGATGCATCGTAAATTGAGTTGATTACGAAAAGCTGTTACATTTTGGACGAATTTGATCGTCTGTACGAAATTTTTTTCGTCCAGACGAATGATAATTTTCGTCTAGGACGAACTGTTTTCGTCTAGGACGAACGTATCATTTTCTTTAAAAAGGAAGGCTTTCTAACTCAACAATCACATCTCCAAACTTCACTTTCAATCCCTTTCAACTTCAAATCGACAATGGCCTCCTCAAGCAAGAGACAAAAGGTGTTAGCGAAGAAACCCCACAAGAATTCCTCTGAAAACTTCCTTTCAAAAGCAAATGAGGAATCCTTTCCTCATTTTGCCGATGCTAAAATCACACCTTCTCGCATTCTGATTCAAAGCGAGATTAACTTCAAGGTAATGCACCTTTTTGCTTCTACTCAGTTTGGATTCATTCTTTCTCTTGTCCACCTCTACAACAAACAAACCTTTCTCTATTTCCTAGCCAATATGACTTTCAATTCCGACCACTCCTCTATAAGTTCTTTTATTTTTAAACAAAAAGTTGAAATCACTAAGCATGACTTAGGTGCCTTTCTTAACTTAAGAACTGAAGGTCGTATAGCCCACACCCTTATGAACGATAACACCTTCAAGTGGTATGAAATCAATAGGGTGATTAGAGGAAATAGCTTTACTTATCATATTGCTAGAGTTTCTAGAATGACAAAAAATGCTTGAATAATTCAGCACATTCTTAGATCTTCTATTATTCTAAAAGCTGGTGATAAGATTAATATTACCCCACTCCTTTCTATTGTGACTTTTTTGATTATGAGTGGTAAGCCTATCGATGAAGCCCAACTTATCTTAGACCATCTTTACAGACTTTCAGAAATTGGGCATGCTGAACAGAAAAGAAAAGGAATATTTCATTAGGACACTTAGTTACCTATGTTTTGGAAAAGAAATAAAATTTAGTGCATCCTGATGATGAATATGAAGAGCCGGTCTACTACAATGATGCTTCTTTCAGAGCAATTTTCAAAGAGGAAAAAGGGAAAACACCTGCCAGTGCTTCAGAAGAAGAAGAAGAAGAAGAAGAAGAAGGAGAGCAAACATCTGCACCTCAATCAAATTATCAGAATTTGATTGAGAAATTTGATAGACTTGAGACACATTTTGATCAAATATTTGATCAAATTGATGCTCAACTTCTGCAGCAGCAACAAGACATTGGTAGTATCAGAAATGAAGTTCATGAAATCAATACCAATGTTATATTGATGACTTCTTACTAAAACCTATTTGGTGGCATTCCTCCTCCTCCAGAAGAAGAATAGAGATATGAGTGATGATTTTTTTTATGTTTGTTATATTTGTGTTTTTATTAGTGTTTATTCTAGTGTTTGTTTTAGTTGTGTTTGTTTGTGTTAAATTTTTTTAAAAAGTTATGTGTATTTTATTTATTTATTTTATTGATATTATGAAATGATCTTGTAATCTTTTTCATCAATATCAATATTTGTTGTAGTCGATTTAAATTTGGTTTGTTTTTGAAATGTGATTAGTTTTTATGAATTTCATTAGTCTTTTTTTAATCTTAATTGTGATTAAATTAAATTGTAATTTAAGATTAATTTCATTAGAAAATCTAGTCTTTCTAAATTTAAAATTTGTTTATAACTTGTTATAATTAGAATTTTTTTTAATTTCATGTCTATTCATTTAGACTACATAAAAATTAATATTATTATTGCAATTTAGATGTGTTCTTATTTTGTATTTCTTTGCTCAAGTGATATTTATGCACTTAGAAAAATTTGAAATTTTAGATTATTGATCTTGGAAAGAATTGGTTTCAATTACTCTTGAAAAATTATACAAAGAGTACAAAAATCAAAAGGAATACGCAAAGGTTCGCAATGTGAAAAAGAGGCACAAAATAAGACCAATGTAAAAATATGCACAATAATGTGCCAAAAATTTTGAAAAAGAAGCGCAAAGCGCCACATGTGGTAATTCTCTTCTTTCCAGATTCTTTCAATCTCTTAATTCAAATTGATCTTATGTTCATTTATATTTCTATTGAACTTTGAAATATAGAATTTTTATTCATCTCTCTTGTAATGATTTTCTTTATCAAAAATGTCTAAATTGAATCATGTCTTTGATAAATTCTTCTTACTTACAATGTTATATCACTTCTTAAATTCTATGAATTTATATGATTTACCTATGTTATTAGTTTTAGATTGCATACCTTATGTCAATCACTCTTTAGATTAAATTTTCAAATGAATTTCATATAATTACTTACATTTCTTGTCTATTTCTTCTTCACTTTTTGTTGTTGTCAAAAAGGGGAGAAATTATTATATTTGTATGCTTGTATAATGCTTATATTTAGATTTTATGTCTTTTGACTTGTGGTCTTGTCTTGGTCTTTTTTTTTTGTTAAAATTTTTTTTGAAAAATAAAAAATTATGTTCTTTGGTTCAAAATACCTCCTTATTTTCATGTATTTATCAATTCAGGGGGAGCTTAGGAGAATTTTTTTAATTTGAGATCATACAAACAAAAATTATTTTGCCATCATAAAAAAGGGGGAGATTGTTAAGATAGTTGCTATTTGCATGCTTTACATTTTTGCGACTTGTATAGTTTTGATGATTCCAAACATTATTGTTCAAATGTGTAGTTATCTCCTAACAATTTTAGAAGATTTGTATTTTCTCTTGTGTGTACTAACATTTCAGGAAAATCTAACTCCAGACTACGAAGACTTCAAATCTAAATTCAGCTTGAGATACTTTGTGAATTTGAAGCTTGTATTTTTCTTTTAAATAAACTTGAAAGGGAGTGATTGTAATTGAGTGAATAAAAATATGCACACACACATAAGGAGATCATATAAAATTTATACTGATCGTACGGGATGATATCAATTCGTACGGGATGATTAGACAGTTATCTCCTATTAAGATGACATAGAATGAATAGGAACTGGGCAGAAAAATTTTCTAAGTCCTATTCGTCCAGGATGAAATTAAATATCGTCCAAGACGATCGGCTCTCTGTAAAATTTTCATCAAGATGAAATTAAATATCGGCCAGAACGATCTGCTCTCTGTAAAAATTTCGTCCAGATGAAATTAAATATCGTCCAGGACGATCTGATCTCTGTAAAAATTTCATCCAGACGAATCAATTTTCATCCAGATGATACAACTGACTTAGAATGGTTGTTCTGCAGTTTTTGGAACCGACCTTGTAATAACCGGTCATACCGGATGAACTTTGTTCATACGAGACGATCCGCTTGTACGAAAACATTTCGTACACATATACAAACATATTTGTTTTTAAGGCTTTTAAGTAATATCGTCCAGGATGATCCACGATCGTACGGGACGATCAAATGCATACAGAATTGAAAACTTGCATATTTTGGGCGGTTTTTCTTATCTTTTATATATATAGTCCAAATTAGACTACCACTCAATCTTTTTGTCATTTGATCTTCGTGCCTCTTGAGAGAATAGCCAAGGAGAGCGTGTAAGAGTGCATTCAAAGGATGATTCCTACCACTGGAGTGTGAAGGCTTCACTTGGAGTTTAAAGGTAAGAATCTCTACTTATGAATTGAGATTACTTCACTCTTTTCTTTCTTCCTTCTAGATTTCTTGTGAGAAGATCTGTCAAGGAGATCCAGTTCGCTGCCGACACTTGGAGAGTGTGAACAGTCGAAGGGTTCTCTGCCCACACTAGGAGAGTGTGAAAGGACGGAAGGGTTCTCTGCCCACACTAGGAGAGTGTGAAAGGACGGACGGTTCTCTGCCAACACTAGGGATTGTGTAAAAGGATGACGGTTCTCTGCCGCACAGGGTAGTGGTGAAAAGAGTGTTTTGTAAAGGCTTCTCCACCTTGCTGTGGGTGTAAAAGGAGAGTCACTATTGGTATTAGTGCAATACTCAGAGGGTGCCTCTAGGGAGTGGATGTAGGTCTGGTTTAGACCGAACCACTATAAATCTGGTGTCATTTACTTTACTGTTTTTACTTTTCTACATTTTATTTTTGGTTTTAAAAAAAAAACTGTGGTTGAAAAACGTTTTCTATAAAAAACTTAATAAAAATTTTCATTTCGGTTCAACACACTTTCAAGAGGGTTTAAAATTTTCAAAATACCAATTCACCCCACCTCTTGGTAGCCTTGGGACATTAACTTAGGTCTAACAACTTATTTACTAGACTCAACAAGATAGGGGTAGACCTAAAAAGACTTGGTTAGAAAATATTCGGAATGACCTTTCTTTATTAGATTTAAAAGAGAATTTGACTTTTAATAAGACACAATGGAGAAAAAGGATTCATGTAGTCGACCCACGCAGTGGGATAAAGGCTTGATGTTTATGTTGATGTATTTGATTTTCTAAAATGTATACAAAATAAAAAAAAAGGTGATGTATATGTGTTGATTAGAGAAAACTTCACAAAAAAGCTAATTTAAAATTTTAATACAACAACAAAAATAAAGAAAAACTAAACGCAAAGAAAGCATAGAAAATAAATAAAAAATACAATGATTAAAAAATATGTATATCTGATGATTTAAAAACTTTATCTATCTAGGAGATTTTTTGTTTTTTATTATCTATGATTTTTATAATTTGCTTAACTTTACCCTTTTCCTTTGTAGGAAGAGTTTTCAAATTAGGTTAATAATTTTTCATATGTCCAGGTTTCCTACATCCAAGAAAAATAACATCAGTGAAAATCTTAATATCCTTATCATTTTTTACCTATATTCCGCTTTAGTTGATGTTTTTTCTTGTGCTTTAGTGGGCTTTCCAATTTGCTTGTTAAATCATCACATTCGTCACCTACTAAGCTACTTTTCTTTATATCTTCAACTTTTAGTACTATCATTTCACCTACATCCAAAAGCCTTTGTCTCAAACTTTGCTCGTAGGTAATAAGTGAGCCAATCAAATTATCAATAAAATATTCATTCAATTTTTTTTGATTCATAGATAATAACAAATTTGGTATCAAACTTATGAAGTAAATAATATAAAATTTTATTGACTTTTTCAAAATTTGAAAATTCTTTACCTAAAGCATCTAATGATGTCACAATTTGAATAAACCTAGTATACATATCTAAGATCATCTCATATGGTTTCATGCAAAATAATTTATGACCATGCATTGAAAATAATTTATAACCCAGCAACGAGTCAGACACCCAACTGAGCTATTCATCCATCCAAGCATTCCAAGTTTTCAATCACTTACTTCTCCAACTTTGACCTCTTCAAAGAAGTTGTTTTGTTGATCTAAGGAACAAAATAATGCCAATTACAAGTGAGGAGGTTCATTATATCAAGGTAAAATAGAAAACCTATGACTTGATCAAATTTTTAAATAACTTAAACTTTTTACATAAATTGGTTAAACTTCATACAATGGATTCATAAATACATAAAAGCTTAAATCTAAAAGTTCATGACATACTATTCATTTATTATTGATTTTAAGCCCTTCTTCATCTTTCTATTTTTACTTGGCTGGAGGAAGAAGATGAAATCATAGCCAAACAATTTATTTTATCCAAACAAATGACTATGATTTGGTTTGACCAAAATCCTGTCCGACCCCTCCCTTTGCCGTGATTTGGTGAGTTTCTTGGATCGTCCGATTAGCTCAATCAAGATCGAATGACTTAGAGGAGCGATGACTCATTGAAGTGAGTCCCAACAAGCTGCCACTGCCATTTGGGACCTCCAACCACGTTCTGTTATGTAAAAAAGGCTGCAAATGTCATTAAAAGATGAGTTAAAATGGAAGATTAAATGCATATTATTGTCAGAACTTTAAAAATTCATAATAAATTAATTTCATCCCTGATTTTCTCATATAATACCTCAATGGAATTGTAACAATGAGATTTTTAAATTAAAATAAAAATTAAAGCTCAAGGACCCATGGTTCGAGAGTAATTTGCATTCAAGCATTAATCATTTTTTAATTAATACTCATTAACCATGAGTTTAATCAAATTAAAATTTTAATAAGATGAATTAGAGGGTATTTGATACATCTAATAAATTTCCCCAACTTATTTTATGTCATTATGGTTCATAATAGTTGATTTGTGAGCATCATGGTCATAATTTTATTAAGATTTTTAAAATTTTATAATAATTTCATCTCTTGTTCATTCTTTGCTTAACACTGCCATTGCCATGTCCCAAGTCTTGGATGAGAAAAGTGGAGGGTTTTGTTAGGTAGTCGACAGCCAGTGTAAAACTTATTAAATAATAATATATTAATCCTTTAAAAAAGTGTATTAATGCTAGGGCATCCCCTGGAAGTGATGCACTGTATGGCATGAATATAGTGACAAGTATGTAAGGGCCGCTACACCGGCGCCCGAGTGCAGTGTTAAATAGGTAAGGGTTCCCACATCAAGGATGAATGTGGGAAAAAAAGCTAGTCCATGATACTAAAAAATATGAGATTAAAATTAGGATAGGAACTTCAAATATAGGTTCCCTTATGGGAAAATTAATGGAATTAATAGATATTATGATTTATAGGAAGATAAATATTTTGTGCATTTAGAAAACTAAATGGGTTAGAGAGAAGGCTAAGGAAATTGATAGTATAGGATTTAAACTTTGTTATTCAAATAAGAGACATACTAGAAATAGTGTAGGTGTTATTATAAATAAGAGTTTGAAGGATAATGTTTTAAAAATTAATAGGATTGGATATAGAATTATAACTTTAAAGATTGTTGCTGATGCTAAGATTGTTAATATTATAAGTGCTTATGCTCCTCAAATAGGTTTGGATATGAGTTCTAAATTAAATTTTTTGAATGACTTAGAAGAATTAATATAAAATATATCGCTTGAAGAAAGAGTTTTTATTAGAGGAGATTTAAATGGACATGTTGGTAGAGTGGTAGATGATTTTCAAAACAGTCTTGGTGGCCATGGGTTTGGAACGACAAATGAAGGTGGCAAGACCATATTAGATTTTTGTTTAGCTTTTGATTTTTTAATTGCTAATACCTTATTTAAGAAAGGAATGAGCATCTCATCACTTATAAAAATAGATATAGTACAACTCAAATTAACTATTTTATTATAAAAAATTAGATTGTTTAGATTATAAAGATTATAAAGTTATTTGGAGTGAAAATTTATGTACCCAACATCGATTATTAGTTTTAGACTTTAAGATAAAGGGGAAGAAAATAAAAAATAAAATAAAATGATATTCTAGGATTAGATAGGGGCTTTTAAATAATATTAACAAAAATATTTTTGAGAGTAAGATTTTGTCTATGCATGAGGATGCTAATGTTATGCGGGAAAAAGTGACTAGTGATATTAAGAATATTGCAAAAGATATGCTTGGAGTATCAAAGGGAAAAGCTCCTAATAGTAATAATAGTTGGTGGTGGAATCTAAATGTACAAGAAAAGATTAAAAATAAGAAGATTTGTTATAAAAATTTTGATAATTAGGAAAGATATAAAGAGGCTCGTAAGGAATCTAAGAAAGCAATATGCGATGCAAAGACCTTAGGTTTTAGTGATTTATATAATAGATTAGATACTATGGAGGGATAAAGATATATATATATATATATATATATATAAAACAAGGTGATAGGAGTAGTAAGGATTTAGTTCAAGTTAAGTGTATTAAGGATGAAGATAAAAAATTACTTTTCTTAGAAGATGATATTCAACAAAGGTGGATGAGATATTTTGCTAAACTTTTTAATGAAGATTGTGAAAATAAGATTGACTGTAGTGACCTTAGCACCTTTAATGAAAATAAAGGTTTTTGTTTTTATTGCTGTATTAGTAAAATTGAAGTTAGAGTGACTTTAAAGAAAATGAAGGGTGAAAAAGCTGTTGGACCTGATGATATTCTAATAGAGGTGTGAAAATGCTTAGGAGATGAAGAAATTTCTTAGCTTACTAAACTTTTTAGTACTATTTTAAAGACTAAATAGATGCGAGTGTTAATTCCTATTTTTAAGAATAAAGGTGATTCATAAGATTGTGCAAATTATAAAGGAATTAAGTTAATGTGTCATACTTTAAAACTATGGGAGAGAGTTATGAAGCATAGCTTGCAGCGTGATACTAATGTTTCTCAAAATCAAATTGGATTCATGTCGGGTAAGTCGACTATGGAAGCCATACATTTATTAAGAGGTTTGATGGAGAAATATAGAGAAAATAAGGAGGATCTACATGTAATATTTATTGATTTAGAAAAAGCATATGATAAAGCTCCAAGAGAAGTGCTATGGAGAGTTCTTGATAAGAAATGAGTTAATAATGCTTATATTCAAATCATTAAAGATATGTAAATGTAGGAGCTATTACTTGTGTACAAACACTAGGTGGTTTGACCAAGTATTTCCCTATTTCAGTTGGGTTACATCAAGGATCAACCTTAAGCCCATATTTTTTGCTTTAGTCATAGATGTTTTCACTAGACATTTGCAAGAGGATGTACCTTGGTGTATGCCTTTTGCTGATGATATTCTTCTTGTTGATAAGACTAGAGATGGAGTCGAAGGTAAACTTGAATTATGGAGGTCAACCTTAGAGTCTAAAGATTTTCACTTGAGTAGATCTAAAATTGAAAATATGTAGTGTAATTTTAGTAGTAATAGACCTAATGAAGAGATTTTGACTTTAGGTGATCAAGTCATTAAGAAATGTACATGCTTTGGATATCTTGGATCTCTTGTTTAGAATGATGGTAAAATAGATGGGAATATTATTAGTAGAATTCAAGTTGGATCGTTGAAGTGGAGGAATGCCTCGGGCTTGTTGTGTGATAGAAAAGTACCCCTCAAAATTAAGGAAAAATTCTATAAGATGGTGATGAGGCCTGCAATGCTTTATGGTGCTGAATGTTGGCCATTAAAAGAGAAGCATAATACTAAGTTAAGTGTGGCAGACATGAGGATGCTCAGGTGGATGAGTGGCTTTACCCTTAGAGATAGAATACCAAATGAGCATATACGTGAAAAGGTTGGAGTAGCTCCAGTAGAAGATAAGATTAGAGAGAGCTGCCTTAGATGGATTGGTCACATAAAATTGCGGCCTTCCGATGACCCAGTTAGGAGAATAGAGTTATTTGATTTGACTTATGTTAAGAAAAGTAAAGGCAGATCTGAAAAAACTTGGTTAGAAAATATATGGAATGACCTTTCTTCATTAGATTTAAATGAGAGTTTTAATATTAATTGGACACAATAGAGGAAAAGGATTCATGTAGCTGACCCCACTTAGTGGGATAAAGGCTTTTTGTTGTTGTTTTTGTTCATTCTTTGCTTAATATGTTTCTTTAGAACCATTTTGAGCTCTATTTTAAGTTATTTTTTTTTAAAAAGGTGTTGATCACTGATTGAAATATAACGAGGGTTTATTTCTTTAATGATTTGCATTAATTGTTTCTTAACCAATGGACAAATTGGTGTAAACTTTGGAGGATGAAAATTAAAGTATATTTATTATCTATTCTAATTTTATCAAGGTTTGGGGAACCTCTTATAGTCAATTATTAAATTTCCAAATTATTGGGTCATGATTTGACCTATTAATTTTGAAAATTGATTCATTTAATTCATATAGTGTTAAGACACCATGTTTTATGTGATTTGCTTGTATGTATATATGTATGTAAATATATCTATATATATATATATATATATATATATATATATATATATATATATATATATATATATATATATATATATATATATATATATATATATATATATATATATATATATATATATATACCTTAATTGCTAAATCTATTCAATATTAGTGTATACCTAAGCATAATAATTAGTTGTGTATAGTAAACTTAGGCAATTTATAGGATCTGCATACACACTCCATAGGAGTGAAACTTCAAACATAGCCAACATAGAGTCATTATACAACATAGAGTTAAATATACATTGATTTGTCATTAATTGATCTTATAATAATAATAATCATAATTAAGTGATGAAAAATTTAATAATTAATAATAAATCAAATAAAAATTACAAAAATATAAAATCAACTTCAAATAAAATGTACAATCATTAAAAATTAAAATGAAAACTTAAATTTTGATTAAATTTTGTTAATACTTAATTACCTTTAATTAAAAATTAAAGAGTTTCATTTAAAATAAAAAAAAAAAATAAAACATATTAAAAAAATTCAACTAAAAATAAAATAAAACCCAAGATTTATAATTTTAGTTTGAATAAAATATTCAAATTCAACATTAAATAGTTATTTCTTATTATAATGAATTAAATTAAATAAATATAATAAATATTATAAAATTTAAAAAAAATTAAAGAAAATTAGGATATGAATAATTTAAATTTAAATATTTTTTTTAAATAAATGTTTAATTATAATTTATTAAAATTTATTTAATAATTAATTAAAAATTTTAATTTTTATTAAATTATTAAAAATCCAAATAATTGAATAAAAATAAAAAAATTGAACAAAAAATGTAAAACAAAAAAAAATTAATTTGATTAAAAATTTTTTAATTAGATAAATTTGATAAGTAATCTTAATTAAATATTAAGTCTTTCATGTTTGACTCTTAATTCTATTTGGAGGGAATTTTAATATTAAATTTTAAATACTTTAACACATTTAAATCTCCAAATCCCTTAATGTAAGCGCTTGATTTCTTTTGGAAGGGCACTTACATATTTGATTAAGGGATTTAATTAATCTATAATAAAAATTTATTGGTTTAAAAACCATGCTAGCCTCCACTCATGGAAGGCATGGGTGTATAAATACTTTTAACACTTAATAAAATAAATTACTGACCCTATACATCATGCTTGACTCCATTTAGAGGGCATATGTAATGGATTGATGGGTCACTCTCTTTACCATTTAATAAATCATAAATAAAATTCTTAATGCTTATATGTGGTAATCTATCCTATATAGGGGATGATTGCATTTCACTTTGCAAGCCTTCTTAGATTTATACATTAATAGCCCTTGCACTTTGGGGTTATTAGTTTATATTTTATTTAAAATTAAATAATTAATTATAACCCTTAAAATCTAACTAATAAAATCCAAACATACACAAGATAAACTTCAACTAAATTTCCCATTTGGCCTTTAATAAACAAACGTTAAAATTCATGAAACTTAAACATAAAATTCTTATAGGACATACCAAAGACACACAATCTCTCTCACACACTTAGATGGTTTGCTAGGATAACTAACTTTAGTCTAGGTTAGGTCGGTGGTGTAAATTGATTGCTGGATCCTTTGCTAATAGAGCATTCTTTATCTATTTATTTATATTTCTGCACTCTAGAATTTCAAACATTTTATTTTCCATTTGAGCACTTAGGAACTTTAAGGATTTCCTTAAAAGCATTAGGATATTACACAACTGCTCACTTTATATTATATATGCCAATATCGTTTCTTTCCTATTCTTTATTTTCCTGTAAAAGTCAGAATGTAATGTATATGTATCATATTCTACATAAAAAAGTAAATTTATATATAGATCAAGTTATATGATGTCCAAAGTTATAAAAGAATAAAAAATACATTCTTATATATACAAGTGGGGCTCCAAAAGATGGTATTCTTGCCTTTGGGGCATAATCTTTTTTGGAATTCCATAGAAGACTTGAAGCTCAAAATTATTAAGCAAGTATATCTGATTCTATATATATAGTAAGCTTAGAACCCATGTTAGTTATGATGGAGCTTGGCCACTTTTCTTTCCTACAGTCAGAGTTTATTGTAAATATTCAAATCAGTAAAAAAATAAAACTCATTATTATTTTTTTATAGTCTCTTTCATTATGTGTATTACATTCATGCATTACATCATATGGGTGATAGATTGCATTAGTAGGCAAACATTTCTTAGGTTTTCCTCGGTGTATGTGTTTGAGACTTTATAATAACACATATGCTAATTAGAGGATAATACAATATTGGGTACTATATACACAAACACCTTTACCATGACATGCATGTATACATGCATTTTACATTCTATAACATACACTAGTCTAGCACACAAGCTTAGGGTAAGGTATTGGTGTCTTCTTGTGTCTGGGGGATGCTATGCTAGGGTTGTTATGCTGATGAAATTTCTACAAATTTTTGGTGGTTAAAAAATTAGTTAAGTTGATTAAAAAAGGTAAAAAATTGGAGTTCTTTGTGTTTCTTCTCAATAGTGTCACTTGAACTTAAAGTGAAGATTCATCTTGAGTAACTAATTTAGAGTATAATTTATATTTTGAGCTCTTTGGATAGAGCTACCTTTACCATGCATTTCACCTACAATGATTGCTTGTGGATTAGGTTATTAGCTGCCTGGTCATTCAAAGCAAGCATAAGCCTTGTTGTATTTGCACTCCTATCCAAAAAAATATAAATATATACATATGTTAAACATAAATATATTTTCTATACAATTTAGTAATATTTTGGAAGAGATTATTAGTATTTAAAAAACATCTAAGGCAGCTTGCTTATATACATGATTGTATTATAAGTTTAGAGTGTCATCTCCACTTTAATTGAAAGTTTTCTCTCCGGAGATATAATTAACTATAGAGGCTTGCCTCTATAGGAACCCAAGATCCCAGTATAAAATAAACCCTCTTCCAGTTCCCTAAGATAGAAAAAAAATATATAGATGTCAATCAAGTTTATCCTAGGATAATTTTGTATTTGAAAAGATAGATGAATGTGGATTTTATCCTTAAGAATAATTATTACATTGCCTACGTTGAGTTTAGATATGTTAATAAAATCATTTCTTTTCTTAAATCAATAATGAAACGTTGGTTTATTTCTTGGGATAATTAAGACTAATTATGTAGATTTGTATAAGAAATATTAAATCAAATAGAGTGGTTGAATTTAACATTTAATTTTTCCACTAGATTTTTCTGTAGACTTCGTTGGGGAATAAGTTTACTTTCCATCTTTAGTGGGGATTAGATTCTATACTTATAATATAATTAGTTATATAAGCAAGTTGCTTTTTTTCATGCATTGTATTTAAGGATCTAATTTCAATCAATAATCTCCTTGATAAGCAAAGTCGACTTCAATATCTAATCAATCTATCTTCCAAATGTAAACTCCACAGTCATTTCCTTTCTACAAATTGGGTCATTAACTAGGTTTGTTTCATCTTCCTATCATTGATTATCTAGAACGTATTATAGGGTTCAACTAGATCCAACATTCAATTTGAGTTCAATAAGTTCATCAATTGATTTGGATTTCCTATTAAATCTCAAAAAAAATGTCTGAAAAATTCATCTTCAACAAGAACATCACTCCTGCCCAGCTGTCGAGGGCTCGCATATTAAATTTGGAGTCCCTATGTTCAAAAATTCTTAGATGGAGTCATCTTTTAGAGTGAAGGATATGACTAAATCTCAACGCCACAAGTTGAATCACCGCATAAGGTGAAGAGCTAAGAAAGCTGAGTTGCTGGAAGAGAACAACCTGATTGTCACTACAATTGAAGCAACAAAGAAAATAAACTCTAAAGTACCTGAGGTGTACATTAATTCTCCTCAGCTCTCCCTAGTTAGCAGGCATCAGAATACATCCACTATCAGCTACTATTGGAGAGGAAACTACGGTATGGATAAAAAATTCTCCTCCTACTCCATTTTGTGAAGATCCTATCCTATATTTTATATTTGAAAGAAGAGAAAGTTTAAGTCCTTGTTAAATGGATTGATCCCTTTTTTTTTTTTTTTAACAAAAGCAAATTAATGCATTAAGAAACAAAAGCAAACTAATTACAAGTAATAAAAGGATCACATTCCTCCTTGATAAGTTTCCATAACAAGGCCGGAATGCTTTCCAAATAAAACCTATCAAAATAAAAGCTATTGTTCAAAGCCAAGGTAGCACAACAATTAGCTACCTTATTACAATTCCTAGAAACATAATGGAAAATTACCTTATTGAAGTCATTCAACCAGCATGGATCCTTATATGGCCACCTATCCATGATCCAATTATTCTTCTTCTTCAAAGAGTCTTGAATGAATTTTATAATATTTACATTATCACTTTCAACAATGATTCCTTTGCATTCTAGCATCCAGTCACAAAGAAATTCTTTAACTGCAAGCACAACATCTAGCTCAAGTTGAGCTATATCCCAATGGATTTTCTTCTTCCCAAAAGCACTGATAAATATGCCCTTGAAGTCCCTAAAAATGCCACCAATCCCAGCTAGATTGGATGTAAGTAAAGAAGCATCCACATTTATTTTAATCCAATCTTTTGGAGGAGGGCACCAAGAATCATGGAACTCCCTAAGGAGATTAGTACCCCAACTTACAAGAAAAGGATTAGAGTTAGAAGTAGCCAAATAAAGAGCATTTGACGCTACTACAGAGCACGACAAAGCAGGTTTTTGATGTTTGACTTCATTCCTATTTCTCCAGGACAAATATACAACTGTGCAATATAATCTCACAATACCGGAATTCTGCATAGAGATTGTCTCCAAGCTCAGTAAAAAGTTGTCCAAAGAGTGGAAAATTGGTATGTGAAAACCCCATTCACGTATTTTCATAATCACCTCAACCATATATTTACAATGAACCATAATATGCTCATAAGATTCAATGGAATTACAGCCCCTAGCACAGTTTACAAAATAAGATAAGTTTCGGTTCTTCAAAAACAGATTAGTTGGAATAGCTCTCTTGCCAAGCCTCTACCAGAATAATTCAACTTTTTTGTTCAGTTTTAACTTCATTATCCAATTAGAGAATCCATTTTCCTCTTCATTCAGGCTGTAGGAAGTAATGGATTCAAAAGCAAGAGCTGAAACTATCTTCCCAGAACACCAATTTATCAATTCAATGCTATCCTCACTCTCCTGATCAAAACTGATTTGAATGATCAGAGAAATCAATTCCTGATGAAATGCCCTTTGTATCTTTGCATAATTCCATTCCCCATTGCTTAAAAGGAGTTCATTGATATTAGCATTTTCAAGGTACTCACAATCCACAAAGGTAGGCCACCAGTTTATACATTTATCAAATAACCAAGTATCATATAAAACACTGATACTATTACCTTTGCCAATTTTCCATCTAACCACATTCCTCAAAATCTTTCCCCCATCCAATAGTATGCGCCAAGCACTTGAGCAAGTGTTTTTGTGAAATTCATGCATAATATCAGCCCCATATTTATGTTTCATTATTCTATGCAACAGAGAATTCGGCTTCTGAAGAAAATTCCATGCTAAATTGGATCTAAGAGCTCCAATTCTAAGCAAAGGAGAGTGCAAACCCAAGCCACCAAATCTCCTTGGTTTACAAATATCTTCCCATGCAACATAATGCATTCCTTTAGAGCCATCTTTTTTATTCCACAAAAAATTTCTACATAACTTTTCAAGTTCAAGAAGCACTCTTTTGGGAACTAAAGAATTTGTAATCAAATAATTAGGCATGGAAAGTAAGGAGCTATCAATAAGGATGAGTTTACCTCGCAAAGAAAGAGACTTTTTACTCCAAGCATTAAGTCTATCCATGACATTGCTAATAAGCTCTTGAAAATCTGCTATCTTTGGTCTTCTAAGAGACATCTTCACTCCTAGATACATCATCTCCTTTACCATCTTAATGCCCAGCACTTTAGTAATCCTCCTCCTCAAAATTTTTCTCACCATTTTGCCGAACATAACTTGAGATTTGCTGAAATTCACTCTTTGACCAGTCCATTTGCAAAAATCCTCCACTATAATCTTCATTGATTTAGCCAAAGTAGAAGAAGCATGGAGAAGATTAATACATCATCTACGTACAAAAGATGTGTAATCTTTGGTCCTCCAGCCGAAATTTGAATACCAAGAGAATGGCCTCTTTGATTAATTGCATTAGTCAATAGTTGTGAACACAAAATAAAAAGGTAAGGTGAGAGTGGACACCCTTGGCGAAACCCACTATAAGCATTAATCCAATTGGAAATATTACCATTAATGAGAATAGAGAACCTCACTTCAGTAACACATTCCAAGAACAATTTAGAAAAGTGAGATGGAAAACCATACCAGTTGAGAACTTGATGAAGAGTAGCCCACCCCATACTATCATACGCTTGCTCCATGTCTAGTTTAATAGCCATTGCACCCTTTTTGTTTTTGGAAACCTTGAACTTATGAAACATTTCTTGAGCCAAAAGACAATGTTCAGAAATAGATCTTCCAGGGATAAATGCCATCTGTTCTTCTGATACCAATCTGGAAATAATTTTCTTCAATCTATTTACAAGCATAGAGGCAATAATCTTGTAATTCAATTGGCAAAGACTAATAGGTATGAAATTGACCGGAACCAGAGGATTCTTGATTTTAGAAATCAAGATAATAAGAGTGTCCTTCCAATCTTTACACATGATACTGGTTTTAAAAAAGTTATTGACAGCTTTCCATAATGTTTCCCAAACAATACTCCAGAAGCTTTTGTAGAAAGAAGAAGTAACCCCATCTATGCCAGGAGATTTGTTATTACCTTGCTGGAAGACCGAGCATTTCAACTCATTCACTGAGAACTCCTCATTAAGCAAACTGTTGTCCTCAGGAAAAATCTGCTGTTGTTGTAAAACCGAAGGCCATCCCTTTAAACAGCAATCCTTGAGCTGCCATTTCTTCTCAAAAAAAGTCACAAAAACCTTCTGAATTTGATCCTCATCTACTACCAAATTGTTGGACTCATCTTTGATTTGATTAATTCTATTCCCATTTCTACGAGCCGTTGCAAAATTATGGAAAAGTTTAGAATTCATATCTCCTTCTTCATGCCATTTAGCTTTTGCTCTTTGGTTCCACCAAGTAGATAATATTCTTAAAGTAACATTAAACTCATGTACCTTATTACGGAGCAATTTGAGATCAGCTTCAGTCTAACTCTCCCCCAAAGCCTCCTTCCTTTGAAGATCAATAATCTCATTTTTCAAATTTTCCTTTAGAGTATTCAAGTATTTGCATTTGTTTCTACTCCAAAAAAATAATGCTTTTAGAGTTCGGCTGGTCTTCTTCTGAAGCACTTCATTCTCATTCCCCACATCCTTTTTCTTCCATGAATGGCTGACAATACCCTTACATGCCGGATAAGATCTCCAAGTATCTTCAAAACTGATAATTTTAGACTTGAGATGAGCTTCAGCATCCAATTTAAGAACTATTGGACTATGATCTGAAGCTATTCTTGCTAGGTGTTTGATAACAGCTAGAGGGATCTTTTGAATGGAAGATGAGTTTAAAAGACATCTGTCCAATCTCTCCTAAATACGTGAAGTCCCATCCTTGTTGTTACACCAAGTAAACCTTGGCCCAATATAGCCAATGTCATGAAAATCCAAATTCACCATAAATCCTTTCATCTCTTTAGGACCTTTAGAGAAAAGAAATCTCTTGCCTCCTCTCTTATCTTCCTTGCTTAAAATGCAATTAAAATCCCCCCTTATGATAGAGGGAATATAGTCCTCCATACAATCTTCAAGTTGCTTCCATAAGTTGCTTCTCTCCACACAACATCTACTACCATACACGATAGCAACTATCCAACTTCCCATATTAAGAATCATAAGGTCACCAATGATAACCTGAGAAGAAGATTCCTTAACCATAAAAGACACCAAAGTCACCTTCCAAAGCACCAAAATCCCACCAGAAGTACCAATAGCCGGATGATGCCAATATTCCCAATCCTTGCCAATAAAACAATCAATCTCCCTTCTATCCAAACTAGAAATCTTGGTCTCCATAAGACCAATGAAAAAAACATTATGATCTCTAACAACTTCCTTCAAATATAGAGAGGCTTCCTTCTTTCTAGCCCCCCTACAATTCCAAAACAAAATTGAATTCATTTAAACAAGAACGGGGGTTTCTCCCCAATAATGGAACTCACCCTTCCATCTCTTTTCTTCTTCTTAGAATCAGGTTCCACCGGCCCAAGAGACTTCAATTCTTTGGCTAACTTCATCTTGGTAGCTCCACTTTGAGAAACCACTTCCAAATGAACAAGTGCATTTTTGTCTCCTTCCAAACCATCTTTCTTTGAATTTACATCTTCTACATACTTGTTATTATTTTCATCTTCACTGCAATCAGCTAAAATAGAAAATCTGTTAATAGATTGGACTTCAGCTGGTTTAATCCCCTCACATTCAGTAGCCGTTGATTCAGCAACAAGTTCATTAACTGAATTCACAACATTCTCCTCAGTCACCAACTTTTCTTTGTTAACTTTTTGAGTCCTCAGCCAATTGATGTTTGCTTTATTTTCCATACTTTTGCTTCTCCCCCATGACTTTGTTGTATAATAAGTTGCTGTTCAACCTCCTCTTGTTTTTGAATTGCACATGTAACCATGGACCAAATTCTGAATTATTAATGACTTTCTTCCTGTCTAACACTTCAAATTTGTCAGCCTTATTAGCATCATCTGGCTTCCCATTCTTTTGATCCAGAATTCCAATCGATACATTTTCTGGACAAGATTTTTCTTCATGACCCACTTTGCCACAATGATAGCAAAGAAGATCAATCTTCTCGTATTCCACACGTTGAAAAAATCTGCCAGCCAAGCCTTCAACCCACACACCATTTAATATCTTCTTTTCCAATTCAATTCTAACACAAATACGGGAAAATTCACGTTTCCCCCACCGAAATGTATTACCATCAAAATACATAGGTGTTCCGATACAAGAAGCAATCCTTGCCAAATTGTCTTCATCCCAGCAGTATAGTGGTAAGTTTGGGAGTCTGATCCACACAGGAGCTGATATTCCCTTGAAAGAATTAGGATCAAATTTAGGACACCATTTATCCATACCAACAATGAATCCAGTAACATACCAAGGTCCTCCATTCAAAATTTCTTCAACCGCATCGTTCGTCTTGAACGAACAGAGTATCCAGTTCATGCCCATGGAGGTCATATGAAATTCCCCATATTTGCTCCACTGCTTTCTCAATTCGATACTACAAATTGAGAAAGGAATGTGACTTCCCAAAACTTTAATAACAATTGAGTTCTTCAAAATTTCAACATTCTTCACCACCTTATCAAAGTTCATCTTCACTGCCATTCCATCATCAGTAAATTCTACTTGATCCTTGTTGAAAGATATATTGATATGCTTTGGCTTCGACCAAGCCTCAGCAATCTCATTCTTGTTACCCTGGATAACTGAATCACTCAGATTTTCCTTCATGATCAAGGGAACCTCAGCATTCTTCAAATGACCTGCATCCATCATCACATTGTTATCCACATTCCGATCTTCCATCAGCGAAACATTCTTCTCAACATTATGATCCTTCTTCAAATCAAGAACTCCAGCGAAATTGTTAACTCGTAAGGTAAAATCCTCCAGAACAGTAGGTTCAAGAACAGAGAACTCTTTATTTCTATCTTCCTCAAAATTCTTTGAAACAACACAATCATTCAACAAGACATTCTTTCCCTTACCTTCCATTGCTATCGAATGACATTGAGGCTTCATTCCTTCCCTGATTACTATCCCATTAGACGCTTTTCCAGTAGCTCTTAAAGAGCCAGATGAACGTTGGTCGTTCATGAATCAACGGCGAATAGACGCCGGCGAAACACCGGCGTCGCCTCCTTCAACCGCGGAATTCCAGCGGTAACTAAAATTCAAAAAACACACCTGAACGCTTTCTCTCTCTAGAAAATCCTTAGAGCGTCTCTCTCTAGAAATCAAGAAAAAATTGGGTTGGCCGTCAAAACCTTTGTCAAACAATTGAAATGGATTGATCCCTGACTATTCCATTATTTACACAAAGTTGATCCCTGACTATTCCATTATTTACACAAAGTTAAAAATGTAATCTCTAAGAGGTGTTAAAGACATTATTTCTATTGAAGTGCATCCACACTCAAGTGGAAGGAAACGAGAATCTCCTCTTATAAAGAGAAGAGTTTAGTTTCAAGAATAAGGTCCAACTTGACCAGCTACTGCTACAGATCTTTATAAGGAGCCAAAGAAATTCTCATATCATGATCAATATTTAGCATTAGTTCACGATCATAGTCAAGAAACTCCTATCAAATCTATAGGATATGGTGCATTAGCACGCTAAGGGTATAATCCTGTATCTTCCCCATCTTCACATAAGTTTAGGAATCTTTCAGCAAGAACTTCATATTATCCTTTAGGTTAGCATTCATCAGGGGTTGATTAGTACCATTCATGAGGTAGCAAATCATCTTCTTATTTTGATAAGAGTAGACTAAAATTCACAAATCAATTAGCCTTAGTATTAAACAGGAAGAGGGTTTGACGACCTAAGATGGTTCCCACTCTAACCATGTTAATGACGCATAGAAATCACGCGATGGATGAAATATTATGGAAGGGAAAATTTGACATAGAATCATCACCTTCCAGGGAATACACCCTTGTATATCCAAAATATATAGAAGGTAAATCAATTGAAGAGATGGTGGATAATCTAAAAGAAAGTACCAGCTAGATCAGTGAGCAAGAAGTTGTAAAGGATAAAGAAATGAATGAAGAGATGTCTAGTAGTTTCAATGTGGATGACACTCATATTTGCAAAGAGAGATAACTTGAGTTTAGACTTTTGTTAAGAAGTATTTAATTGATCTTTCTTAATGATAATTTATTCTCTATCCTAAATTATAAAAGAAGAAAATTGAGGTTGACTCCAATAAATATTCGAAGGTAGAAGAGCTTGTAAATAATCAAAGCTATAAAGAAAACTATATTTCCTCCCTCCCACCTCTTAGATGTGGGTAGACTTCTATATTAAATGTAAATCTATATTAAAAGTAGAATTGTCCTAGAAATAAAATTTTTGTCAAACTTCCTGTAATTTTACATCTTATAGCCTTCATTAGCATGATCATAAATCTATTCAATGATTTTTTTAATCAAATTGTCATTTCTATCAAAGAATTAGGTTTGTTTATTGATCTTTCTTCCTTATATAAGAGAGTGAGTTTTCTTCTCTCAAGCTTAGAAGATAATCTAACAACTGAGAATCATTTTAGGGATTTAAATGGAAGCCTCTTTATTAAAAAAAAGATACGCAAAGTGTGCTACTAAATAAAAGATGCGTAATGTGTGTTTCAAATATTAACCCAAGTCATGTGCTTTTAATGATAACAAACATTAGTGGAATTCTTACTATGTTATCTCTTATTAATTGCTATTATTGCATATCTTCTTTTATTGAGCACTAATATTTCAGGTCCATCATATTTTTTGAAAAATTAATCATATCAAGACTGGGTGGAATAGGTTTAAAGTGTTTGGAAGAGTCTATAAATTTATTTTTTACTTTTTTCTACATTTCTTAAGTTAAATTATGTATTTAGTGGATACTACTCTTGGTGACCATGCACATACACACTCAAGGGAGTGAGATAGTGAGAAAATTTGGAGTGTAATTTTCTAAACTAATCATACTGTATAATTCATATCATACTCTACAATCAGCTAATCAAAAAATCAATAAAACTATTAATTATGATAATTAAAGTAATCTGAATTAATCATATTTGTACGATACATATCGTATAAGATGATCAGTTAAAATTAAGATCCTAACCGCTAATTATAATTTATGTAATATTTTAAAATTAAAATTTTGTACTAATCACAATATATTATATAATGAAATATAGCTTAAATTAATCCTGTAAATAGGAAAATGGATCTGGTTAAATTGTCTGATCAGATTGTTCTGGATGATTTTTGCCAATCATATTGTACAACTTAATTCCTGCATGGGATAATAATTTATAGTCATCAATTGTACATAAAAAATAATCAACTTATTTTAACTAATCATTCTGGATAACCATTCATATCGTACTAGATGATCAGGGTAATACATTAAATTGATCTTATAATGCTTTATAATTTATATAATACTAATAGAGTGATTTAAAATAATTATACCAAACAATGAAGGATCATACTGCACAATTAGTATCAACAAAATTGAATTTTAAAGCTTTTTATGAGGCCTTATATTTAATCTCTCTCAATACACTTATCTCAAGTCTTTGGCTACCGAGTGTTCTTGAGAGGGTGCTTGGAGAAGAAGATTTAGGAGAGATTTGAGGAGAAGATGAAAGTTCGATGGGGATGTTAAGCCCTATGAACTTAGTCCCAAACTAACCAAGAAGGGGGGGGGGGGGTGAATTGGTATTTTAAAAACTTCGTTTTTAAACAAAGAAATAAAGTCGCATAAACCAAATCACACCACGAAAATAATGCGGAATTTTAAACGTGCGGAAGCAAAAAGGAAACACAGAGATTTATAGTGGTTCGGTCGACTCGACCTACGTCCACTCCTTGGAGGCACCCTCCAAGTATTGCACTACACAAAAAGTGACTCTCCTTTAGCCCCCACGGCTAGGTGGAGAAACCCTCACAAGAATCTCCTTTTTGCCACCCCGGCAAGGCAGAGAACCTATCTCCTTTTGCTTCCTCCTGAAGCTGGCAGAGAACCAGAACCAAAAGCACAACTCCTTACCTCTACCGACCCTTCCACGGACGAGAAACTCTAGACGAAGACGACGCAGAGAGATCCTTGAAGCAACCCTTGTGAAACCCCTCACAAGCTCCCCCTCACAAGATCCTCTCTCTCTCTCTTCTCTCTCTCTTTCTCTCCTCAAGGTCTTCTCAGGTCAAGGCAGCAGCCAAAGGTCTTGAAAAACGTTGAACAAGAGCTCTTTAAATAGAAGAGCTTCAAAAGAGCTCATTAATTGCAAGTTGCCGACTTTATCGTCCAGGCCGATCTGGACATCGGCCTGGCCGATCAGTACAAATCAATGAAGATCGGCCAGAGCATAGCCCTGGATGCCAGATTGGACGATTGAAAATTAGCTTGATCGTCCAGGCCGATCTCACGATCGTCCTGGCCGATCAGTTCAAATCAGACGAAAATCGTCCTGACAATAGCCCTGAATATGGGCTGGCCGATATTGATCGTCCTGAAGTAACTTAAGGTTTTGACTAGATCGGCCTGGCCGATCCTGCGATCGTCCAGGACGATATGATCGTATCAATCATCCTTAATTACTTCCTTAATTTCCTGAACAATTATGGTATAATTTGTTAATATCGTCTAGGCCGATTCGAGGATCGTCCTGGCCGATAATTTAAAGATATGCTATACCATACTTGTCTATGGCGGCTATTTTTTCTGTTTTGAGCTGATCGTCCTGGCCGATACACGTATCGTCCAGGCCGATCGGTTAACGTTGGCTGCCTTAATCAAGAATCCTTAATTAGACTTTCTGTTTTAAGCTGATCGTCCAGGCCGATCAAAGATATCGGCCTGGCCGATATGAGTAAAAACAGAATTTCTAATTCTCTCAAGTGTGTGTGTGAAGGGTTACAAAGTATCAGTCTTTTTGACTATTACAAGAGGACTCAAAAGGTAAAAAACAAAAGTACAGACTGACTCAACCCTAAACCTACGCATTCCTGAACTTGGCTCCTTTTTGATTGTCCGATCGTCGATTCCTGAAAAGTTAGAAGCAACAAGCTATCCAAGAAAAGCAGTGTTTGTCAATCATCAAAACATAAGACATGAAAAATAGATTTGCAACAATCTCCCCCTTTTTGATGATGACAAAACACAAGTAGGAAAATTAAAGATTCATTAGAAAAAACAAAGGTTACAACATCATCTTTTTCTTACCACACATCCTATCCTACTCCCCCTTTTTGTCATCACAAAAAGAGAGTCCAAAAAATAGTAAAAAAGAACAACAAACATCACGAGAGACTACTACAAAAAGACAAGAAACAATAAAGCACAAACTAAAAGAACGAGGGATCCTGATCATCAGATGGAGGAGGTGGAGGTGGCTGCTGAAAGTAACTGGCAAGGGTAGTAAACTGAGCATTGAACCAGGCGATGTCCTGGTCATGCTGCTGCTGCTGGTGAGTGAGAAAACTGTCAAAACGAGCTAAGTCTTCGGCGCGATGATGCTCGTAGCGGGCGATGTCCTCAGAGTGTTGCTGCTCTTGGGCAGCAACATATGCATCAAACCTGGTCTCCCAACGATCAAATCTTGCAATCAACTGATCTACTGGTGAATGTTGGTGGAGAGGGATAGGGTCAGGAAAGGGAGCTGGAGCGGGAGCCTCCTCCTCTCTAGCCTCCCGTGGTTCATCCGGGTGGAGACGAGTACTGTGAAGGTTGCTGAAAGAATTGTTTGAGTAGAAGGGAGTTGGGAGGTTTGGTGGATTGGGATATTGAAGTTGATATTTAGTTTCAAGGACATAGGCAATGATGTGTCCTAAGGCTAGATTTGGCTTTCTTCTGTGGCCTGGGTCGCGAATTGTTGTGAGGTGATCAATGTAACGAAAAAATAGATCTGCAGTGTTAAATTCCCTATGTGCCATGATGTAAAAGGTAGTGAGGGAAAGAAGAGGGGTAATGTGGACACGGTCGCCGGCTTTTGGAATGACAGAGGTGCGAAGGACATGTTGGATTGTCCTAGCATCTCTGACTAGAGAGCTAGTCTCTCCAACATGGTAACGGGCATTGGTCTGGCGAAGAAAGTGGTTTGCCATGGACCAATCAAAATCAGGGTCAGGGGCAATAAGGTGCAGCTTATCTCCGGTGGTGGATAGCTGTAAAAGTTCAACACAGTCCTGATATGTGATTTCGACAGGGCGTCGATTCACATAGGAGGACAGGGCTGTGAAGGTAGAGTTTATGCGGAGGTTTGCAAAGAATTCTAACAGGAACTCAGAATTGAAAGGAAAAATAAGAGATAGGATGAAGCAAAGGGAAGTGTGGGCAAAGAGATCCATTACCGGGTAGGAAATGTGGGTCGGATTGATAATTCTTGAAACAGTAATTCCACATTCCTTATAGCGATGATAAGCGGCTTCATCTTCTGCTTCACGGAACCGAGGGTCAACCCTTGCCCTCGAGAAACTTCCAGAGGTCTGCCGGACGCGCTTCCCACCAGCCATATGAGAGAACTTTAAGCAGAAAATCAAAGGAGAAAGGATGAGTTGTGAGAAAACATGGCTGGATCGGCCTATATTTAAAGAATCGTCCATATCGTCCTGGCCGATCGCGGAATCGTCCAGGCCGATATGTGTCAATAATTACGTACAGGCCGATTGGTCAAAAAGGCGGTCCAATCGTCCGGGCCGATCAGATATCGGCCAGGCCGATTAGACACAGGCTATCGGCCCGAGGAGTCAGTCCGGACAACCGTTGAAAAAGCAGATCGTCTGGGCCGATTAGGTGTATCGTCCAGGACGATGCACAATAATTGATCGTACCGGCCGAAGTTAAAACGTTTTAAATGCGTGCCACGTGTATCGTCCAGGACGAACAGTGGATCGGCCCGGCCGATGGTCCAATAATGGATCGTCCGGGGCCGAATTTAAAGTTCAAAACGTACTGACACGTGGATCGTCCGGGACGGTCCAGTGTATCGGCCAGGACGATGCACATAGAATGCATCGGCCAGACAAATATACTATCGGCCAGGACTATCACCAAGAGTTTGATCAAATCGTCCAGGACGATAATTTATCGTCCAGGACGATGAATTTCAGTAAGCACAGAAAAAGGTTAGCAGATGGATTTTGGAAAGAATTTGTCCTATCGGCCAGGACGATATAAATATCGGCCAGGCCGATGTGACTTGAAATTTGAAATTAAGAAAGGAATGGTGATGATCAAGACCCTCAAAAATAAAAACAAAAGAAAAGACAGTCAAAGACACACAAAAAAAATAAAAAATAAAACAAACACCGAATATTTTTGGATTTTAATTTTTCTATATTTTTTTTTGTTTTATGAAGGCATCATATGAGAATACTTTTCATGAATTTAAATTTTTGAAGTTTCTAGGAGATCAAGAGGTTTAACAAAATCCAATTAGAGGAAGGTAGAAAAACTGATTCCATTAACCCTAGATCAGACATTCTTCAGGGTACAAAAAATCTTTTAAAAACAACAGAGTCCTAACTTGGAATAACACAAGAGGTTTTAAGAGATCAATCAAGACTTGTTAACAACTAAAGTATCTTATAAATAATAAATCAAAATAGTTTTTCTCAATCATGGAATTTGAAATCAAATCTTTGAACGTATCACATAATTAATGAGTTTTCTAAGTTTTAAGAGTTTTACCAAAGAGATGATAGCTTGCATTTAGTGGGCTAATTTTATGCCTTTTTTCACTTTTATTTGCTCTTTGAGCATCTTTTGATTTTGATACACTTTTGTGTATATTTTTCTTTTCAATTTGGCTTCATTGGCCTCTTTCCTTTTTAACTCTTGCAAGCTAATAACTCTTTAATATACCCTTAAAGAAAATACTTAGTTGTGAGTATATCTTCCAAATATTAGAGAATAGGGGCTCTCTCTCTAACATAGGGAAGAACAATCCACAACACAAAATCAAAATTACGTGATGACTGCAATGGTAAGATATCAAAAGCTTGAATGATATCAAAGAATTTTGACTATTATGCATAAGATGATTTAATGTAGCAAGATTAGAAAGATATCTTAAAAACCCATTGGTTAAACTGAGTTTAGACTTTTGTTTTATAAAAGAAAAATCATGCCACTTAAACAAAGTCAGAATAAGGAAAAACATCAACAGTTTACTTCCTTTAACCAATTTTAAAAAGCTAAACCCTATCTCCAAGAAACTCTAGTATTTAAAAGCTTGAGAAGTTTTATCATATGGAAGCCCAAAAGATAAAGTCCAAAGAGAACAAAGCAAAAGCAAAAAAATAAGCAAACTAAGGACAACAAAAACAAAAAAAAATGAACACAAAAACTAAAAAATAAAAGTCACAAAAAAAAATATCAAGCCAGTGATAAAAACAACGGATTTTAGCAGTTGAGCAGCAAGCCTCCTTATGTTCAGTTAACTTATGCTCCCACGAGGTCTTTGGTGAGAGCACTCCTGCAAGACTCAACAACAGTCAGTTTTAGGAACCCAAACAGATTTGGGCTCCTTCTTAGGAAATGTAGAGTGCAATGCAGATGTGGTATGTATTGAATCATGCATCTTAGGTCTCCACACCCAATGTGTACTACGGTGAACTGTGCAAGTGTGTGAGATGTGTCCTAACATGCCACAAGTAAAACATTGAACTCCAGGAAAAGGTTTTCTTAAATGGTTTGAGTAAAAATGCCTCTTCCTAGGTTCTGGCCTTTGATTAAAAGTTGGTGTCATCCTAGCTCTCTTACATGTTTCCAAATCATTTTGAATTCTCAAGTTAGTTCTTTTCAATGCATCATTCTCAATCCTCAAATTTTTCTCAATCTCTTTAGATTTCTTAAGATCATCATTAAGTGCGGTGTGTGAAGCTTTTAATGCATTTCTTTTATCAACTAATTCCAAATGCTTCTTGTTTAATTCATCAAATTCATCAAGTAGAGCCATGTGATTTGAATCAATCGTTGCATGATCTTTGAGAAAAACTTCATGCTCTTTTTGTAGATTTGAATGTTCTAATTTTAGGCTAGCATGAGTTTTCTTTAATTTCCTATATGATGCATGGATTTTTTCACAAATTTCAAATAATTCATCATAGGTTGGTCTACATACCTCTTCCTCATCACTTTGGCTTTCTCCCATGAAACACAAGTTTGTAGTTTCTTCCTCTGGTTCAGTCTCAGAGGAATCAGTACCTGATTCTGCCCAGAAGCCTCTTTGGATTTTCTTTTTCTCTTTCCTAGACTTAGCTTTCTCCTCACCTTTTTCCTTTTCTTTGCTTGAATGATCTTGAAGTGTAGGACAATCGGCTCTTACATGTCCCGGTTTCCTGCATTCAAAACAAACAACATCAGAAGATCCTTTAATATGTTTATGATCCTTACCTTTTCTCCAACTTTGATGATGCTTTTGTTTCTTCCTTAGAAAGCTTTTGAATTGCCTTGTGATGAAGGCAACTCCATCGCTTTCAGACCCGGAAGATTCAGAATCCGATTTGTGTGCCTTCAATGCAATTGTTTTCTCCTTTTTCTTCTCACCTGTATCAAGATTTCTTTGATTCACCCCTTGCTCGTAAGCAATGAGTGAGCCAAGCAAGTTATCAATAGAATAGGTGTTTAAATCTTTAGATTCAGTAATTGCAGTAATTTTTGCATCATAGGATGAAGGCAAGCATCTCAAAATCTTGTTAACTTTTTCATAGTTCGAGAGTTCTTTTCCTAGTGCATGCAATGAGGTAGCAATCTGAGTAAACCTAGTGTACATGTCAGAAATCGATTCATGAGGTTTCATACGAAAAAGTTCGTAGTCATGCAAGAGAATGTTTAAACGGGATTGTTTAACTTCATTAGTGCCTTCATAAGTAATGCACAATTTATCCCAAATTTCTTTACCAGTTTTGCAAGTTGAAACACGCATGTAATCCTCAGATTTTAAAGCACAGAAAAAGCAGTTCAAACATTTCGCATTCAATTGAGCTAAATCTCGTTCATCAAAAGTCCATTCGGTAAAAGCAACTTCAGTTTTAAAACCGTTAATTTCACGAGAAGGTGGAGAATAACCTTCTTGAATAAGCATCCACATGCGATAATCAGTAGATTGTAAAAAAGTTGACATGCGAGTTTTCCAGAAATCAAAAGGTAGGTTATCGAACAGAGGAGGTCGGGTAATAGAATACCCTTCCGTAGTGTTGCGATTCCCAAAGTTAGACATGGATCAAATTCAAAAAGTTTTTAAACTTTAATTTTCGAATCAAGCTCTGATACCACTTGAAAGTTCGATGGGGATGTTAAGCCCTATGAACTTAGTCCCAAACTAACCAAGAGGGGGGGGGGGGTGAATTGGTATTTTAAAAACTTCGTTTTTAAACAAAGAAATAAAGTCGCATAAACCAAATCACACCACGAAAATAATGCGGAATTTTAAACGTGCGGAAGCAAAAAGGAAACACAGAGATTTATAGTGGTTCGGTCGACTCGACCTACGTCCACTCCTTGGAGGCACCCTCCAAGTATTGCACTACACAAAAAGTGACTCTCCTTTAGCCCCCACGGCTAGGTGGAGAAACCCTCACAAGAATCTCCTTTTTGCCACCCCGGCAAGGTAGAGAACCTATCTCCTTTTGCTTCCTCCTGAAGCTGGCAGAGAACCAGAACCAAAAGCACAACTCCTTACCTCTACCGACCCTTCCACGGACGAGAAACTCTAGACGAAGACGACGCAGAGAGATCCTTGAAGCAACCCTTGTGAAACCCCTCACAAGCTCCCCCTCACAAGATCCTCTCTCTCTCTTCTCTCTCTCTTTCTCTCCTCAAGGTCTTCTCAGGTCAAGGCAGCAGCCAAAGGTCTTGAAAAACGTTGAACAAGAGCTCTTTAAATAGAAGAGCTTCAAAAGAGCTCATTAATTGCAAGTTGCCGACTTTATCGTCCAGGCCGATCTGGACATCGGCCTGGCCGATCAGTACAAATCAATGAAGATCGGCCAGAGCATAGCCCTGGATGCCAGATTGGACGATTGAAAATTAGCTTGATCGTCCAGGCCGATCTCACGATCGTCCTGGCCGATAAGTTCAAATCAGACGAAAATCGTCCTGACAATAGCCCTGAATATGGGCTGGCCGATATTGATCGTCCTGAAGTAACTTAAGGTTTTGACTAGATCGGCCTGGCCGATCCTGCGATCGTCCAGGACGATATGATCGTATCAATCATCCTTAATTACTTCCTTAATTTCCTGAACAATTATGGTATAATTTGTTAATATCGTCCAGGCCGATTCGAGGATCGTCCTGGCCGATAATTTAAAGATATGCTATACCATACTTGTTTATGGCGGCTATTTTTTCTATTTTGAGCTGATCGTCCTGGCCGATACACGTATCGTCCAGGCCGATCGGTTAACGTTGGCTGCCTTAATCAAGAATCCTTAATTAGACTTTCTGTTTTAAGCTGATCGTCCAGGCCGATCAAAGATATCGGCCTGGCCGATATGAGTAAAAACAGAATTTCTAATTCTCTCAAGTGTGTGTGTGAAGGGTTACAAAGTATCAGTCTTTTTGACTATTACAAGAGGACTCAAAAGGTAAAAAACAAAAGTACAGACTGACTCAACCCTAAACCTACGCATTCCTGAACTTGGCTCCTTTTTGATTGTCCGATCGTCGATTCCTGAAAAGTTAGAAGCAACAAGCTATCCAAGAAAAGCAGTGTTTGTCAATCATCAAAACATAAGACATGAAAAATAGATTTGCAACAGAAGAAAGGGAGAGCTTGTGCGTGAGAGAGAAGTAGTGTGAGGGGTTCACATGGTGGTTCTAAGCAAGTGTCTTAACTTATTCCTCCAAGTGTCTATCTAGGTTTCTTTGGTGGCTATGGGAAGAAGTTATCCAGCTTAAGGACGTGGTACTCTGCCATCACCAAGAGGGTGAGAAAGGAGCACCAAGAGGGTGAGAAAGGAGTTTATGGTTCTCTGCCATCACCACGAGGGTGAGAAAAGAGTTTATGGTTGTATTCCTTCTCCAAGAGGGAGAAAAAGATTAAAGGTCTGTTATCATCACCAAGAGGGTAACAGCTTTCGGTTCTCCACCATACCAAATTGGTGGAAGTGAGTTACATAAGAGCTTCTCCGCATTTTTGTGGCAAAAAAAGAGACAATATAGTGATAGTATAATACTCAGAGTGGAGGACTCCGGGGAGTGGACGTGGGTCATTATTATACCAAACCACTACAAATCTTTGGTGTGATTGTTTATATTTTTTACTATTGCATTTTATTTTTTCTGCACTTTATTTATGTGATAACTGCTTGAGAAAATTGGTGATCAATACTTCCTTCTATTAATTAGAATATAATCATTGTTAGTTTAATATTTGATATTTTTTTCTTTCGCGTTAAGTAAAAGTAATTATTCTTAATAACTAAAATATCCAAAAGTATCAATTTTGTTTTCTAAAGTAAGCAATTTTTTTTAAATTCACCAACTCACCCCCGTCTTGGTGTGCCTAAAGACAAGTTCAATTAGGCTTTGAAAGTTTGTTAGGGATGTTAAGCCCTTAAGAACTAGCCCGAGACTAACCAAGAGGGGGGGGGGGGGGGGGGGTGAATTGGTATTTTAAAAAAATTTCTTAGGTAAAGCATAACAATCATAAACCAAAATCACCATAGAAATCAGAGTGCGAAAAATAAATAAATGCAAAAAAAAAATAAAGAAAGATCACATTGGATTTATAGTGGTTCGGTCCATCCTTGACCTATGTTCACTCCTCGGAGGCACCCTCTGAGTATTGCACTAAGTAAGTGTCTCTCCTTTAGCTCCCACAGCTAGGAGGAGAAGCCTTTACAACAGACTACTTTTCACCAACCCCGGTGCAGTAGAGAACCGACTCCTTTTGCTTCCTCCTGAAGCAGGCAGAGAATCCAGACCTTTTGTTGAAGTAGACCTCCCAAGAACCTCCCAAGGATCAAGGATGAAGAACGGAGACGACGACTTGGAACCTTGCTTAGAGTAACCTTTATGAACCCTCTCACAAATTCCCCCTCATAAGTTCCTCTCTCTCTATCTCTCCCCCTCTCCCAAGGCTCTCTCAGGTCAAGACAGCATCACTCAAGGTCTTAAGCATGAGAAAATTTGGATCCTTTAAATATAATTTTAAGAATTGACATTATCATCCTCTATCATCCTAGCCGATCAGTACAAATTAAGCTTAATCAGCCGTGATGTTTTGGGACGATTAGAAGTAAATTGGATACATCGTCCAGGCTGATACAATATCATCCTAGACGATTAGTTCAAATCCGAGGAAAATTATCTTGAATATCACACTAAATAGATTCTGCCGATTTCAATTGTCCAGTCCATCATTCTGGCTAATCCTGCGATCGGCCCGACCGATGTGATTGTATCAATCAACTTTAATTACTTTCCATAATTACCAGATTAATATAGGCATAATTGTGCTGCATTATCCAGGTCGATGACGTGATTATCCTAGACAATTCCCTAAAATAAAGAATACCTAAATTGATCATGGCGGTTGATTCTTTCTTAATTGAGTCTATCGTCCTAGCCGATATAGGGATTGTCCAGGACGATCTGCTTAATGACGCCTACCTTAATGAGATGCCTTAATTTGGGTTTCTTTTTTTTAGTCTGATCGTCCTAGCTGATATGGTCATCATCCAGAATGATGTTATCAAAATAGAAAATAATAGAAAAACCCTCAAGTGTGTGTGTGCAAGGTTACTTAGCATCAGAAATCACTTTTATAATTGACTCAAGAAAAGAAAAATTACAGACTTGACTCAACCTAATCTACCCAATCTTGAGCTGGCTTGAGTTGCATTCGATCATATGGACTTGAAAAGTTAGTAGGAAAGGCAGTCGTAGAATAACCTGAATGTTTGCTATCATCAAAAGTCTAGTCCATATTCTCAGATTCACAAGAATCTCTCCCTTTTTGATGATGACAAACACAAGAAGAAAAGTTCAAGTAGTTATGATAGTTTAATGAAAATAGTGTGACGAAAAAAAGTTCACTAAGTTCTAGAATCAAATTACAAGATACATCCGACCACTGCCCCTTTTGACATCACAAAAAGGAGGGAAAAAAAACAAAACACAAATAAAAACATAATAGAAACTAAAATAAAATATAAGAAAAACAAACTACAGAAAATAGAAACTAAAACTAGAAAAATGAGGGACCCTGATCATCAGATGGAGGTGGTGGTGGTGGTGGCTGCTGGAAGAAACTAGAAATTATAGCAAACTGTGCCCCAAACCAAGCCATGTCCTGGTCGTACTATTACTGCTGGTGTGCAACATACGCATTGAACTGTGCCTCCCACTGATCAAATCTCTCCACCAACAGATCCAGCTGAGAGTGCTGACGGAGAGGAATAGGTTCAAGAACAGGAGCGGGAGTAGGAGCCTCCTCCTCCTTGACCCCTTGATCTTCCCCATCCTTTGGGTGGAGATGAATACTGTGAAGGGAATTGAATGAATTGTTTGAGTAGAAGGGTAGCAGCTAGTTGGGAGGAGCAACTTATTGAAGGTTTTATTTGGATTCTAGAACATATGCAATGATGTGTTCTAGAGCAAGATTGAGCTTTCTTCTATGACCTGGATCTCGAATGGTAGTCAAATGCTCGATGTAGTGAAAGATCAGGTCTGTGGCATTGAATTCTCTATGGGCTAGAATGTAAAAGGTAGTAAGTGAAAGAAGTGGAGTGATGTGGACTCGGTCCCTGGCTTCTGGAATAACAAAGTGCGAAGGACATGCCGGATTATCCAAGTATCTTTGAGTAAAGAGCTAGTCTCTCAAATATGAAAGTGTGCATTGGTGTGGCAAAGAAAGTGATTTGCAGTGGACCAGTCAAAGTCAGGATCAGAGATAAGAGTATGTAGCTTGTCCCCAATGGTGGACAGCTGCAACAGTTCAGCACAATCCTGATATGTGATATCGACAAGACGTCAATTCATATAAGAGGTGAGAGCAGTGTAGGAAGAATTTATGTGGAGGTTTGCATAAAATTCAAAAAGAAGTTCAGAACTAAAGGGGATTGCGATGGTGAGAATAAAGCAAATAGAAGTGTGAGTGAAAAGATCCAGTACCAAATAGGAGAGGTAGGCTGGATTGATTATTCGGGAGAGAGTAATGGTGCACTCTTTGTAACGGTGGTAGGCAGCCTGATCGTCTGCTTCTTGAAAATGAGGGTCTAGCGTGCCCCTCGAGGAGCTGCCAGATGTCTGACGAGCATGCTTTTCGCCAGCCATTAGCAAGCAAAAAGGATGTAAATAAGAGAGGAGAAGAAGATTGAAGTGAGAAATATTGGCTGGAAGGCTCTGAATTTAAAGGATCAGCCGAATCACCCAGGCCGATTATAGGATCATCCAGAACGATCCGGTGTAATTATTGTGAACATGCTAATTGGTCAAAAAGGCGGTCTGATAATCCAGGATGATCAGATATCGTCCGGGATGATTAGACACAGGCGATCGTCCCGAAGAGTCAGGCCGGATGACCATTGAAAAAGTAGATCGTCTGGGCTGATTAGGTGGATCATCCACGATGATGCTCAATAATGAATCGTACCATCCGAATTTAAAATGTTTTAAATCATGCACCACGTGTATCATCTAGGACGAACAGTGGATCGCCTAGGGCGATTGTCCAAAATTAGATCTTCCCGCATGATTTTAAAGATTTTAAACATACTGACACGTGTATCATCCAGGATGAACTGGTGTATCGAACGAGACGATTATAATAAATGCATCATTTAGGATAAAAATTGTATCGGCCAGGACGATCAAGATGTTTGTAGCGAGGACGATCATATCGTCCAGGATGATAAAGGATCATCCAAGATGATGAGAGAAGAAAAGTCAGAATATTCAACTGATTGAGTTTTTGAAGCAAGAAAGGCTGATCATCCAGGACGATATAATATCGGCCAGGATGATATGACAAAAAATTTCAAATTAAAGGAAGGATGGAGATGATCAGAGAAGGCCCAAAAATAATAAAATCAATAAAAAATAACTATGATAAAATAAAAACCATAAAAGAAACAAAGTTTTTTTTAATCAAGGCATGAACATGATATAGTCTCCATGTGATTGATTCTTTAAAAATTTGTAAGTTAATGAGTTAACAACTTCAAAAATCTAAAAAACAGTAAAATATCCGATCATGTTAACCCTAAGCTAAGACTTCTTTTAGGGCAAAATTTTCTTTTGAAATCAAAAGGCCTAACTCAGAAAAAACATTTGGATAAGAAAAAGAGATCCGATTAAGACTTGGTTTCAGAAAAATATCTTATAAAATAATATATCAAAATAGTTTGCTAAATCGCAAAATTCAAAATGAAGTCCTTGAAAATCTCAAGTGATATATAAAATGTTCTAAGTTTTAATAGTTGGAAGAAAGGAAGATAGCTTACTTTTTGATGGGCTCATTTTATGCCTCTTGTCCATTGAATGACGCACTTTGCTCATCTTTTGATTTTTGTCACACTTTGCGTATAATTTTTTTATTTAATTTGGCGTCATTACGCATCTTTTGTTTTTGGCATCGTTGGCAATTTTTTTTCAAGCTAAATTCTTTTCAAAAAATTCTCAAATATTCTTAGTTGTGAGTATATCTTCTAGATATTATAGAAGAAAAACTCACTCTCTAATATAAGGAAAAATAAACCATAAAACATAATAAAAAATCATATGAGAGATGCATTGACAAGATAACGAGAAATATTGAAGTAACAAGAAAACTTTGATTATTATAAATATAAGCTAGATTACTGTAGCAAGGTAGAAAAGATCTCAATTGCAAAATCCATTAGTTAGTGTTATTTAGACTTTTGTTTATAAAAGAAAATTTCACCACCAAAACATGTTAGAGGAAGAAACACAATCAACAGTGATTTTACCCTTTAGCAGATTAAAAAGATGTAAAACATTGACTACAAATTTTCAAAAAAATAAAAACAAGGCATAAGATATCAATTCAGCGATGATTTGAAAGAAAAAAACAAACTAAAGCCTAAAAAATAAAGTAAAAATAAAGAGAAACATCTATAAAAATAATAGACTATAAAGAAACTAAAAAATAAAGCAAGGTAATCAGCAGATAACAAATCAGAAAATTAGTAAAAATCAAGTTCATGCATTAATGTCAATCACACTGAATCTGGTCCTTAAAGTGCCAAAAGTATCGAAGGCCAGTGCTTTATTAAATATGTCAGCCAGTTGATTCTCAGTTTCTACATGGTGTAACTCAATATCACCCTTAGTCACATAATCTCTAATAAAATGATGCCTAATGTCAATGTGCTTAGTCCTTGAATGTTAGATAGGATTCTTAGAAATGCAGATGGCACTAATGTTGTCACAAAAAATTGAGATGGTGCCTACAGGTAATCCTAAATCCAGTACTTGCTGTTTTAGCCAAAGGACCTGGGCCACAAAACTTCCTAAGGCAATGTACTCAGCTTTAGCAGTGGAAACAGAAACAGAGTTTTGCTTTCTACTAGACCAGGAGACTAAAGATTGTCCTATGAACTGGTAAGTTTCAGAAGTGCTTTTTCGATCCACCTTACATCCTGCAAAATTAGAATCAGTAAATCCAATAATCTCAAAAGAAGTGTTGTGCCTAAAGTACCAGATTCCTAAGTTTTGGGTCCCTAAAAAGTATCTAAGAATTCTCTTAATTGCAGTCAGGTGGGATTCTTTAGGGCTAGTTTGAAATCTAGCACAAAGACAAATGCTAAACATTATATGAGGTCGGCTAGCAAGCAGGTAAAGTAAAGATACAATCATCCCTTTGTACTTCTTCTGATCAACTGATTTTCCATTTGGGTCATTTTCTAATTGAATTCTTGAGGTCATGGGAGTATTAATTGGCTTGGCTTTGTCTATTTTATATTTCTTCAAGATGTCCTTTATGTACTTTGTTTGGCTCATAAAAGTTCCATCATTTAATTGTCTAATGCTAAACTCTGAAAAGTAGGATAATTCTCCCATCATACTCATCTCAAACTCCTTACTCATTATTTTAGAAAAATTACCGCATAGCCTTTTATCAGAAGATCCAAAAATTATATCATTGACATAGATCTGAACAATGAGTAAATTATCTCCTACTTTCCACAGGAAAAGGGTGGTGTCTACACTCCACTTAACAAACTCCCTTTCTAGTAAGAATGTGCTATGCCTCTCATACCAAGCTCTAGGTGCCTGCTTTAATCCATATAAGGCCCTTTTTAATTTGAAAACATGATTTAGTATTTGAGAACTCTCAAAACTTGGGGGTTGTTCTACAAACACATTCTCTTTTATTTCCCTATTTAAAGAGGCACTTATAATAGGCAAAGGCTAATAACATTCTAATGACTTCCAATCTAGCTACAGGGGAAAAAAGTCTCCACAAAATATATCCCTTCTTTTTTATTATACCCCTTAGCCACTAATCATGCCTTATTCCTAATCATAACTCTAGAATCATTCACCTTATTCTTAAAGACCCACTCGGTTCCAACTACACTTTGTCCCTTAGGTCTTTCTACAAGCTCCCAAACATCATTCCTAACAAATTTGTTCAACTCCTCCTACATGGCTAAGATCCAAAACTCATCAGAAAGGGCTTAGTTTATACTGGTGGGTTCAGTCAATAAGATAAAGGTAGAGTGGTTCACTTCCTTTCTAAGTCCATGTCTAGTCCTAACTCTATCAGAAGGGTCTCTTAAGATCGAATCTTTAAGGTGACTTGAAGAGTATCTCCAATCACTAGGCAATGTGTGTGATGGTTCAACCCTTTCCTCCAGATCTACATTTTCTACACCTTTGGTAACCTCTCCTACTCCTTCAGTGTTCTTGTGCTCTACCCTCTTCTCTAAGTTTTCTACTCTAGTAGTAATCTCTCCAGCATCATCATCATCCTTAACTCTAGGCTTTCTAGGATCAGACTCATCAAACACTACATGTGTAGTCTCTTCCACCACCAAAGTCCTCTTATTAAACACCCTAAAAGACTTCCCAACACTAGAATATCCTAAGAACACTTCTTCATCAGATTTTGGGTCAAATTTTCTTAAGTGAGACTTGTTGCGGATCTATGGTTTATAATTTTGATGATAGCAAACATTCCTTATTTCTTTACGATTGCCTTATGTGCTAACGTTTCAGGTTCCCACGATCGGACTGCAATTTGGAATCAGCTCAAGATTGGGTAGACTAGGTCTGAGTCAGTTTGTAATCTTTTTCCTTTCTTGAGTCTGTTGTATTTGGTGTGGGACCAGTTGGATTGTAATTTAGAAGATCTCCTATTGTTCCCTATAAGTTTTCTATTTTTGGTAATATCGGCCAGGACGATATTTATATCGTCCTGGACGATCTGTCCAAAATCAGAAACCCTATTTAGGGCATCCTCATTAAGGCAGCCGTCAACAGATCGGCCTGGACGATACCTGTATCGGCCAGGACGATAATCTCAATTCAGAAAGAATCAGCCGCCATAATCAGTTTAGGAATTCTTTGTTTTAAGAAATCGGCCCGGACGATATTATTATAGTCCAGGACGATCTAACTCAATCATACCTAAATTGATCTGGTATCTTTGGAAAGTTTTAATGGTTGATTGATACGATCACATCGTCCGGAACGATAGAATGATCGGCCAGGACGATGTCCTGGACGATCTTCATCGGACAGCTTGTATTCAGGGCTATGATCAGGACGATTGAAATCGGTTTTAAACTAATCGACCAGGACGATCGTGAGATCGGCCGGGACGATGTAACCAATTTTCTTCTGATCGTCTCAAGTCGTCCCGGGCTAATGAGCTTAATTTGAACTGATCGGCCAGGACGATATGCCTATCGTCCTGGACGATAATGTCGGAAACTTGCATTAATGAGCTCGTTTTGAGAGCTTCTATTTAAGCTTTGGCATGACACTTTGTAAGTGTCTTTGGCAGCCATTGTAGCTTCGTTTTTGTGGGGGAAACTTGAAGAGTGAGCTTGAAAGGGAGAGAGGAAAGGGTGGAGTTTGAGAGAGGGAGAAGATCCTGTGAGGGGGGACTCAAGGGAGTGTGGAGGGGGTTCCACACGGTTGCTCCGGCGAACTCGCACCTTAGTACCATCGGATTCAAGGCTTGTCTCGAGGTAAGTTCACCAAAGAAGAAGTCTCTTTGGTGTCAAAGGACCCGGCATCTCCGCCGCACCGGGAGAGGTGGAAGTGATTTTGTAAGGGCTTCTCCGCCTAGCTGTGGGGGCTAAAGGAGAGTCACTTTGTGTTAGTGCAATACTTGGAGGGTGCCTCCAAGGAGTGGACGTAGGTCAAGGTTTGACCGAACCACTATAAATCCGGTGTGTTCTTTTCTTATTATCGCTTCCGCATTTATTTTTCTTCCGCACTTTTTGTGGTGATATTGGTTTTAGTTTTATCTTTGGTTTTAAAGTTTTCAAATCACCTCTCTCTTAATTAGCTTTGGGAATAAGTTCATAAGGGCTTAACATCCCCATCGAACTTTCAAGTGGTATCAGAGCGGTTTTCATAAAATAAGTTTTTAAAAGCTTTTGAATTTCGATCCATGGCTAATATTTCTAATCGTATTTTTGCGGAAGGATATTCAATCACTAGACCACCATTGTTTGAAAATATTACATTTGATTTTTGGAAAATTCGCATGTCTACTTTTTTGCAATCGATTGATTTTCGTATGTGGCATATGATTTTAACTGGTTATTCATCACCATCACGTATTGTTAATGGAATTAAAAATGATATTCCTTTTAATCAATGGAATAGGGATGAACGAATGGATGCTCAATTAAATGCAAAGTCTTTAAACTGTTTTTTCTGTGCTTTAAGTTCTGATGATTTTATGTTAATCTCCACGTGCACTACCGGCAAGGAAGTTTGGGATAAATTGCACACCATATACGAAGGCACTAGTGAAATCAAGCAATCCAAGTTGAATATTTTAATACATGATTTTGAAATGTTTTCTATGAAACCTTTTGAAACGATTTTAGACATGTATACAAGGTTCATTCAAATTACTACATCATTGCATGCCTTAGGAAAAGATTTTTCAAATTTTGAAAAAGTTAACAAAATTCTTCGATGTCTACTGGATAAATTTGATTCTAAAGTTGTTGCTATTTGTGAGTCTAAAGATTTGAATGATTATTCTATTGATAATTTGATTGGCTCACTCATTGCCTACGAGCAAGGGTTGAGTCAAAGACTTTTGGATGCAGGTGAGACGATCGTTCTAAAAGCCGAAGATACGGAAAAAGGAAGCTTAGTTGGTGACGATAGCAATGAATTGTCAAGCAAATCACAAAGATCACCAATGCATAAGCAAAAGTGGAAGAAAGGTAAAAGTGGTAAGGATGTCCATATTTCCTCTGACGTTATTTGTTTTAGATGCAGGAAACCTGGACATATGAAAAATGAGTGCCCTAACTTAAGAATTCTCCCTGCAAAAGAAAAGGGTAAGACGAAGTTAAATTTAAACTGGGGAAATAATGAAAGGCAAAAAATCTCATGGGCAGATCTGGTCTCTGAAGCATCGGACCAGGAGAGAGATAATGGTTAAGTGCCTTTCGTATTTTTTTTGTGTTGTGTTTTTGTGTTTCTTTTTGTTGTGTTTTTGTTTTTTCTTTTTTATTATTTTTTGCGTTTTTTGTTTTGTTTATTCTTTGAAATTTTTTTTTTCTCGTAAAAAATTTTCTGTGATCTACACACATTCACTTTTCTAGAAATGAAAAATTTACTTCCTAATTTTTCTTGAAATCTTTAGTAAGTTGTGATTGACTGCTCTAAAAACAATCAAAGGAAGGAAACTCATGTTTTTGACTTTCAATCTCTGTTTCCTAAAAGAGGTTTTTTCTACTTTTGATTTAAAATCTTTTTCATCTTTTAAATTGGTTTTTGAAACTAAATTTTTTATCTCCCTATATTTTATTTATCGCATAGGAATCTTTTGCAAGTTGTTGAATCTAATTCAAATTTTCTTAATCAAGAAATTCGCTTTATCAATAGTATGGGTTTACTTTTGGTATTTAAGATTTCAGAAAGGTAGCATAATCAAAAAAATTGGCCAATGATGCCAAAAATAAAAGAAGCGCAAAGCGCCAAAATTGAAAAATATAGAATACACAAAGTGTATCAAAAGATGCGCAGTGCGCCAACCAATTGTCAAGAGGCATAAAATGAGCCCACTAAATTTTAATGCTTACCATTCTTATACTTCTTAAAGCTTAAGAAAACCCTTGATTTTTTGATGCTTGAGTTTGAAAATCTTGACTCATGATTCAACAAATCGTGCATTATTCTTCTATTAGATATATTTTATGAAAGGAGCTTTGAAAAATTACTGTTTCTTTCTCTAATTTATTCCTTGATTTAGATATTGAATTAAAAAGTTTTTGAGCCTTTTTAAAGAACTTGAGTTTGGATTATCAATTCTTGATTTTCTAACCTTTACTGGGCTATGTGTTGTCAATCCAATTCTACTAAGTTTTTTGATTAAAACCCAGAGATAACTTTCTCATTTTAAGAATATTTGTTTTTCACTAGATCAGGAAATGTTTTTGGTCATTTTATTTTTTGTTTGTGCCTCCTCTCCTTTTGATAATGTCAAAGGGGGAGAACGTATTGTTGAATTTTTTTTTGACGTATTGTTGAATTTTTGTAATGTTATCGTATTTGTATCTTGTTTTCAAAAATTAAAAACAACAAAAATATTTTCATCTCCCCTATTTTTTAAAAGTGTTATTCTAGTGAGGGGGAGATTAGGAGAAAATTGCTCTCTTTGAAAATTCAATTTGAAATTTTTTGCCATCATCAAAAAGGGGGAGATTATTGCGGATCTATGGTTTATAATTTTGATGATAGCAAACATTCCTTATTTCTTTACGATTGCCTTATGTGCTAACGTTTCAGGTTCCCACGATCGGACTGCAATTTGGAATCAGCTCAAGATTGGGTAGACTAGGTCTGAGTCAGTTTGTAATCTTTTTCCTTTCTTGAGTCTGTTGTATTTGGTGTGGGACCAGTTGGATTGTAATTTAGAAGATCTCCTATTGTTCCCTATAAGTTTTCTATTTTTGGTAATATCGGCCAGGACGATATTTATATCGTCCTGGACGATCTGTCCAAAATCAGAAACCCTATTTAGGGCATCCTCATTAAGGCAGCCGTCAACAGATCGGCCTGGACGATACCTGTATCGGCCAGGACGATAATCTCAATTCAGAAAGAATCAGCCGCCATAATCAGTTTAGGAATTCTTTGTTTTAAGAAATCGGCACGGACGATATTATTATCGTCCAGGACGATCTAACTCAATCATACCTAAATTGATCTGGTATCTTTGGAAAGCATTAATGGTTGATTGATACGATCACATCGTCCGGAACGATAGAATGATCGGCCAGGACGATGTCCTGGACGATCTTCATCGGACAGCTTGTATTCAGGGCTATGATCAGGACGATTGAAATCGGTTTTAAACTAATCGGCCAGGACGATCGTGAGATCAGCCGGGACGATGTAACCAATTTTCTTCTGATCGTCTCAAGTCGTCCCGGGCTAATGAGCTTAATTTGAACTGATCGGCCAGGACGATATGCCTATCGTCCTGGACGATAATGTCGGCAACTTGCATTAATGAGCTCGTTTTGAGAGCTTCTATTTAAGCTTTGGCATGACACTTTGTAAGTGTCTTTGGCAGCCATTGTAGCTTCGTTTTTGTGGGGGAAACTTGAAGAGAGAGCTTGAAAGGGAGAGAGGAAAGGGTGGAGTTTGAGAGAGGGAGAAGATCCTGTGAGGGGGGACTCAAGGGAGTGTGGAGGGGGTTCCACACGGTTGCTCCGGCGAACTCGCACCTTAGTACCATCGGATTCAAGGCTTGTCTCGAGGTAAGTTCACCAAAGAAGAAGTCTCTTTGGTGTCAAAGGACCCGGCATCTCCGCCGCACCGGGAGAGGTGGAAGTGATTTTGTAAGGGCTTCTCCGCCTAGCTGTGGGGGCTAAAGGAGAGTCACTTTGTGTTAGTGCAATACTTGGAGGGTGCCTCCAAGGAGTGGACGTAGGTCAAGGTTTGACCGAACCACTATAAATCCGGTGTGTTCTTTTCTTATTATCGCTTCCGCATTTATTTTTCTTCCGCACTTTTTGTGGTGATATTGGTTTTAGTTTTATCTTTGGTTTTAAAGTTTTCAAATCACCTCTCTCTTAATTAGCTTTGGGAATAAGTTCATAAGGGCTTAACATCCCCATCGAACTTTCAAGACTTTCCATTATTTTGAATGAAAACAACCTTACAACCAAAGACATGAAGGTGGGAAAGATTAGGTGTCCTACCCTTAAGGATCTCATAGGGTGTCTTATCTAATTTGGATCTAACATTCACCCTATTTAACACATAATAAGCTGTGTTAATTGCTTCAGCCCAAAAGTATTTTGGAAGTGAATACTCAACAAGCATGGCTCTAGCAGCTTTCACTATGGTTCGATTCTTCCTTTCAGCTACCCCGTGTTGCGGATCTATGGCTTATGATTTTGATGATAGAAAACATTCTTTTTCTCTACGACTGCCTTATCTACTGACATTTCAGGTTCACATGATCGGACTGTAATTTGGAACCAGCTCAAGATTGTATAGACTAGGTCTGAGTCAGTTTGTACCTTTTTCCTTTCTTGAGACTATTATATTTGGTGTGGCTTCTGATGCTTTGTAACTTGGAAGATTTCTTACTGTTTCCTAGAGTTTACTATTTTTGGTAACATTGTTCGGGATGATTTTATTTCATTCTGGATGATCTGTTTAAAAGCAAAAACCCTAATTAGGGCATCCTCATTAAAGCAACCGTCATTATGCAAAACACATCATCCTGGACGATTTTGTATCGGTCAGGATGATAGGCTCAAAATAGAAAGAATCTGCCGCTAGATTTATTTAGAAATAAGCTATTTTTGGTCATCGTCCAGGTGGATCGTTCAGGATAATAAAATATCGTCCAGGACGATCTTGGTCAATTTTTTCAAAATTTCTGTGGAATTTAAGGAAAGCAATTATGACTTGATTTCATGATCAAATAGGCCTTGACGAACGCCACATCATCCTGGACGGTATGCTGGACAATTGGTCATCGAATAGCTATTTTTAAGGGCGATGTCAAGGATGATATTCCATAATTTGTACTGATCGTCCAATATAATATATTATCATCCTGGACGATATGATAAATTTCTTATGATCATCTCAAATCATCCCGGCTGATTGGGCTTAAATTATACTGATCGTACAGGACGATAATGTCAGCAACTTGCATTAATGAGCTCATTTTGAGAGCTTATATTAAAGCTTTGTCAAGGCACTTTTGTAAGCATCTTTGACAGCCATTGTAGCTTCGTTCTTTTGGGGGAAACTTGAAGAGAAAGCTTGAAAGGGAGTGAGGAAAGGGTGGAGTTTGAGAGAGGGAGAAGATCCTATGAGGGGGGACTCAAGGGAGTGTGGAGGGGGTTCCACACGGTTGATCCGGCAAGCTCGCACCTGAATACCATTGGATTCAAGACTTATCTCGAGGGAAGTTCACCAAATAAGAAGATCTCTTTGGTGTCAAAGGACCCGGCGACTCTGCCGCACTGGGGAAGGTGGAAGTGATTTTGTAAGGGCTTCTCTGCCTAGCTGTGGGGGATAAAGGATAGACACTTGTTTTAGTGCAATACTTAGAGGGTGCCTCCAAGGAGTGGACGTAGGTCAAGATTTGATCGAACCACTATAAATCTTGTGTGTTCTTTCTTATTATTTGCTTTCGCATTTAATTTCCGCATTTGGTTTTCTTTGTGGTGATTTTTGTTTTAGTTTTATCTTTGGTTTTAAAGTTATCCAATTCACCTCTCTCTTTGTTAGCCTTGGGCCAGTTCATAAGGGCTTAACATCCCTAACAAACTTTCTAGTGCCTTCTGAGCACTTTCACCCCATTTTGCTGAGGGGTCCTAAGAGTTGAGAAGTTGTGGCTAATCCCCTAATCCTCACAAAAATCTCCAAATCTCTCATTTTCAAACTCTCCCCCAAGGTCACTATGGATGGTCAATATCTCACAGCCTAGCTTTTTTTGTATCCAAGTTAAGAAGGCTCTAAACTCATCAAATGACTCATTTTTGTGTGAAAGAAATCTAATCCAAGTAAACCTCGAGTAGTCATCAACAATCATAAAACCATAGACTTTCCCTCCCATGCTGACTGTGCTAACAGGTCCAAATAAATCCATGTGAAGGACTTCTAATTGTCCAGAGGTGCTAATGTCCTTAATGGAGTGAAAAGTGGAGTGGATTTGCTTTCCTAATTGGCAGGCATCATAAAGGTGATCTTTTGAAAGCTTAATCTTGGGGACACCTCTAACTAGGTCTTTTTGGGTCACTTTCCTAAAGGTTTTCATACTGGCATGACATAATCTCCTGTACCACAACCATGAATAATCAATAACAGTTTTTAAGCAAAGCAGAACATTCAATGTTATTTAAATCAAGCATGTAAACATTATTGATCCACTTTCCTTGTAAAATAATGTTATTATTTAATCTCATAATGCATGAATTTGCCAAAAAATTTATGACGAAGGCCTTGTCGCAAAGCTGACTAATGCTGAGCAAGTTGTGTTTCAATCCATCTACAAGCAAAATATTTTCAATCAAAAGGTTCTTGGAATTACCAATTATACCTGAGCCTACCACCTTCCTAGTGGTGTTGTCTCCAAGAGTCACCTTGCCTCCTGTCCTGGTCTCCAACAATATGAATTAACTGGCATCGCCAGTCATATGTCGAGAGCATCCGCTGTCCAGGTACCACATACTCTCACGAGGCATATTGTGAGAGCTTGCATACAAAATTATCAAATGTCAGATTTAGGAACTCAAACATGATTGGGTTCCTTCTTATGAAAAGTAGAATGCAATGCATGTTGTGGATCATGTAACTTGGGTCTCCATACCCAATGTGAGCATTCCATATGAAACACATCAAACTTCAGGAAAAGGATGCACTAATATACTCCTATGGTGATGCATTTTATGAAATGAAGATTTTTTATTTTCAAAGATTTTTAAATTTTCTAATTTTTTATATTCTTTTTCTAACTCAGAATGGGATAATTTTAAAGAATTATGAGAATCAGTTAACTCAACATGCTTTTTGTTAAACGCATCAAACTCATCAAGTAAAGCAATGTGATTTGAATCAATTATTGAATGATCTTGGAGAAAAATTTCAAGCTCTTTTTGTAAATTAAAAAAAATTCCAATTTCAGGCTAGCATGAGTTTTCTTAAGTTTCCTATATGCTGCATGTATTTTTTTAGAAACTTCAAGGAGTTGCTCATAGGTTAGTTCACATACCTCTTCTTGTTCACTTTAACCATGATTATTGTCTTCCATCAAGCACAAGTTTGTTGCTCCTCCTTAGGTTCAGTTTCAGAGGAATCTGATGCAGAATCTGCCCAGAACGCCTTTGGAATCGCTTCTTCCTCTTGCCCTTTTTGAAGTTGGGTTTCTCCTCATCCTTCTACTTACTTGGGTGTGTCTTAAGTGTAGGACAATCAGCATTAATGTGCCCAGGCTTCCTGCATTTAAATCAAATTGTATTATTAAAATTCTTAAAATTTTTGCTACCCTTACCTTTATTTCCCTTTTGATGATTCTTGTGCTTTTTCTTAGAAAGCACTTAAATTGCCTTGTGATTAAAGCAACATCGTCGCTTTCAGACCCGGAAGAGTCAGTGTCTGAATCGTTCGCCTTAAGTGCCACCATTTTCTCCTTCTTCCTTTCACTTGCATCAAGATTTCTTTGGTTCACCCCTTACTCGTAAGCAATGAGTGAACCAAGTAAGTTATCGATTGAATATGTATTTAAATCTTTAGATTTAGATATTGCAGTAATTTTTCATCAAAAGAGGAAGGAAAACATCTTAAAATTTTGTTTACTTTTTCATAGTTAAAAAGTTCTCTTACTAATGCATGCAATGAAGTAACAATCTGAGTAAACCTTGTATATATTTCAAAAATTGATTCAGAAGGTTTCATACAAAAAAGTTCATAATCAAGCAAGAGAATAATCAAATGGGATTGCTTGACTTCATTAGTACCTTCATAGGTGATACACAATTTATCCCAATTTTCTTTACCAGTAGTGCAAGTGGAAACACACATGTAATCTTCTGATTTCAAAGCAGAAAAAAATAGTTCAAATATTTTGCATTTAATTGTGCTAGGTCCCTATCATCTTGATTCTATTCAGTAAAAGGAAGTGGAATAGTAACGCCATTCAATTTTTTAGTTAGAGGTGTATAACCATCCTTAACAAGCATCCACATGCGATAATCAATTGATTGTAAAAATGTAGACATGCGAGTTTTCTAAAAATCAAAAGAAATATTATTAAACAAAGGGGGACGGGTAATATAATACCCTTTCGCAGTATTATGATTTCCATTATTAGCTATGGATCAAAATTCGAAAAGTTTTCAAACTTAGTTTTTATGAATCCCGATCTGATACCACTTCAAAGTTCGTTAGGGATGTTAAGCCCTTAAGAACTAGCCTGAGCTAACCAAGAGGGGGGTGAATTGGTATTTTAAAAAATTTTCTTAAGTAAAGCACAACAATCATAAACTAAAATCACCATAGAAATCAGAGGGCAAAAAATAAATAAATGCAGAAGAAAAATAAAGAAAGATCACACCGAATTTATAGTGGTTCAGTCAATCCTTGACCAATGTCCACTCCTCGGAGGCACCCTCCGAGTATTGTACTAACTAAGTGTCTCTCCTTTAGCTCCCATAGCTAGGCTGAGAAGCCTTTACAATAGACTCCTTCTCACCAACCCTGGTGCGGCAGAGAACCGACTCCTTTTGCTTCCTCCTGAAGAGGTTAGAGAACCCAGACCTTTTACTGAAGTAGACCTCCCAAGAACGTTACAAGGATGAAGGACGAAGAACGGAGACAACGACTTGGAACCTTTCTTGGAGCAACCTTTAAGAACCCTCTCACAAACTCCCCCTCATAAGTTCCTCTCTCTCTCTCTCTCTCTCTCTCTCTCTCTCTCTCTCTCTCGCTCTCCCAAGGCTCTCTCAGGTCAAGATAGAAGCACTCAAGGTCTTAAGCTTGAGAAAATTTGGATCCTTTAAATAGAATTTTAAGAACCAACATTATCATCCAAGATGATATTTCTATCATCCTGGCCGATCAGTACAAATTAAGTTTAATCAGTCGAGATGATTTGGGATGATCAGAAGAAAATTGGTTACATCGTCCAGGGCGATACAATATCATCCTAGACGATTAGTTCATATCTGAGGAAAATTGTCCTAAATATCGCCCTGAATAGATTCTGGCCGATGTCAATCGTCCAGTCCATCATCCTGACCGATCCTGCGATCGGCCAGGCCGATGTGATTGTATCAATCAACCTTAATTTCTTTCCAAAAGTACAAGATTAATTTAGGCATAATTACGCTGCATCGTCTAGGCCGATGATGTGATCGTCTTGGATGATTCTATAAAATAAAGAATTCCTAAATTGATCATGGAGGCTGATTCTTTCTTAACATAACCTATCGTCCTAGCCGATACAAGGATCGTCTAGGATGATCTGCTTAATGATAGCTTCCTTAATGAGATGCCTTAATTATGGTTTCTATTTTTAGTCTGATCATCCTAGCCGATATGGTCATCATTCCGGCCGATGTTCTCAAAATAGAAAACAACAAAAAAACCCTTAAGTGTGTGTGTGCAAGGTTACTTAGCATCAGGACCAACTTTTATAATTGACTCAAGAAAAGAAAAATTACATACTTGACTTAACCTAAATCTACCCAATCTTGAGCTGGCTTGAGTTGCATTCGATCATGTGGACCTGAAAATTTAGTAGGCAAGACAGTCGTAGAAAAACATGAATGTTTTCTATCATCAAAAGTCTAACCCATAATCACAGATTCGCAACAGGCTTAACATCCTTATTGAAGTTTCATTATGCGCCAAAATGAAAAGATGCATTTAAATGTGCCAAATGAAAAATGCACAATATGCACCAAAAAAAAGAAAAAATAATAATATAAAAGTTGCTCAAAGTATGCCAAATAATAAAAGATTCTCAAAATGTGCCAAAAATAAAATAACAAATGACTTCATTTTCAAAATCTTAAATCTCCAAAAATTCATTTACTCTATATATTTTCTTGATACTTGTTTTTGAGAATCGTAATACCATATTCATCTTTATGCATTGATATTTTATTAGATATTAACTAATCAAGCAATAAAATTGAAAGATTAAATTTCTTTTCCTTATTTTAATCTTTTGATATAGATTTTAATATAAAAATATGAGGGAGACCCTAGTTTTACTTCTAGGGAGCTTAGTTTAAGTCAACAAAATCTAAATCCATGGACCTTTTTGGTTTGGTTGGAGTCACCAAATTTTTCTAGGAGGCATATTTTAGGAAGATTGTATTTTGATAGAAGTATAAGGCCAACAAGTTCTATCTCCTATAGACTTTGAATATATAATCAAAAAATCTCCAGCTAAGGTAAGCATTATTTTAGTAGTAGACGATGAATTGGTGGATTGGAGAAAATCCTTCAATGAATACTTATGAGAAAATAAGCTCCCTTATGATAAATCAATGACATATCAAATTAAAAGATGATCATTATCTTATGCTCTGATTAATGACACCATATATAAAAGATCATTCAACTAGATGTGGTTGCAATGTTTAAGTAAATCAGAAGCACAGAAGATCATAAAAGAAGTAATTATTGAATTTTGTAGTGCCACTAATTTGGGCCCAAGATTAAAATGAAAATAAAATGAATTGGATATTACTAGACATCAATGATAAATGGCTGCATGAATGTTGCACGTCATTGTCATCAATGTTAGGTGCATGGTGTGGTTCTACACCAACCACCAAATATCTTGCATGCAACCATCATCTCATATCCTTTGGAAAGTTGGGGTACATATATCATCGGCCTGATTGGTCCTCCCTCTTCAAGAGGTCATATATTTATACTAGTATCCATATATTACATCTAAAAGTGGGCAGAAGCAATCCTCTGAGAGAATTCAAAATACATCACATTCTAAAGTTCTTAGAAGAGAATTTCATGTACCAGTTTGTGTTCCTCATTAGAGTATCTCAAATATTGATCCTTCATTTAGAAGCACTAAAATAAACAGTTTTGCTATACATCACAACATCGATTGGAGTTACTCTACCATCTACTAGCCTCAAGAAAATGGATTGATAGATGCATTCAATAAAAATTTGGTTTATATATTAAAGAATACCTTAGATGATAATAAGCGTCAATGGTATGAGAAGTTGGTTGAAGCTTTATGGGCATACCAAACCACATTAGAACTCCAACTCAGTCTATGCCATATACTTTAGTCTTATGTGCAGAAGTTGTTATTCCTTTGAAAGTATAACTATCTTCACTTAGAGTCAAAGTAAATTACAAGATTACCTCAGATCACAATACTAAACTCTAGTTGAAAGAGCTTGAAGGTTTGACAGAGAAGCATCTACAAGCTCAATAAAACCTAGAGTTATACAAAGCTAAAATGATTTAGGCTCATGATAAATTGGTTTGTCTTAGAACTTTCCAAGTAGGTGACTCGGTGCTTATTCTACAAAGACCTATCTTAGCTCATCAAAGAATAGGTGATAAATTTGAGCTGACGTGGGAAGATCCATTCATGGTGGAGAAAGTCTATATAGAGGATCTTATCAGCTGAAAGATTATTAATGAGTTCATCCAGTGCTTCCTATTAGTGGATGATATCTCAAGAAGTTTTACAATGGTTGATGTACTATAGGAATTTTAAAATAAAATAAATTTACAAATTTAAATTATCATTGTTATTAAAATTGTATATGTGAACTGGGTCAAAATTGTAGAACCAAGAAACTTATCCCCTTTCTTTTTTCATAAACTAAGTGAGCGTAAGGTAGTGAGTGAGGTTACAAAATGGATTTAGATATTTAATAATTACAACCTCATTTTTTGTCTAACGTTATAGGGATACATTTCATAACATTGTAATGCTTCTTCAAATGTTATGGATGCTCTCAGATAGAGGGAACATCATTGCAACTCTTCCTCATAAGTTCCAGAGTGCTCCTAAGGATATTTCCACTATACAAAGAGGGAAGCTCTGTAGTGTCGACATGCATCGTATTGTTATGCTCCCACAAGTGCCACTTTTCCTAACCTCCCTTAATAGAGAGAGCAATGTCACTTTGACCAATGTCATAATGTGCTCACAGAGAAAACTTAACATCTTACATTTTCCACTACTCTACTTCAACCCTATGAATTTTTTGAACTAAATTAAACCTTAAATAACTTAAAATATCACAAAAAATTATACTACTTAGAAACTCTTACCAAAATAATTTAGGATAACATATTTCTAAAATAGTAGTTATTATAATGGTTCCTCCCTTTTCAACTTAGTGATCTTGTTTTGACCTACCTCTTTCCAGCATTCACCACAGACTCACTAGAAACATTAGGTTTTGTTGCTACTAAAGTTCTAGCCTCTTGAACTCCCTATAATGGTGGAACCCCTATATTCAACAAAGAATGCTCATTAGTAGGGGTGTAAGTGAGCTGAGTTGGATCATGAGCCGGTTCGAGCTAAAATTGATAACAAGGTCACGAGCCAAACTTATCAAGCCTTGAGCTCAAGCTCGAGCTAAAACTTGAGCTCATTAAATAAACAAGCTCAAGTTTGAGCTTAATGAGGCTCAAATTATGAGCTCGAGAGTTGACTCTTCATAAAATATATTATTTTTTAAAATAGTTTAAGTAGTTTTTATCTTAATAAAAGGTATAGTACAATATGGAAAATAGTAAAAAAAAAAAAAGTTGGCCAACTGTATTTGTTATCCTATGCTGTTAATAATAGCAGACTTTTCTTAATAGCGGCTAACTTTTTTTGGAAATGTAAACAAAATTATTAATTATCTTGTGCTATTACCAAGAAAGAAACAAATAGAAAAATATAATTTCTCTTTTCTCACACCACTTTCTTCTTTGGCAAACGTGAGCCATGTGACCTTATCTAGCACAAGTGATGTAGTTTCCTATAGTGAAGCCATTCATGACCTCACTAGCTACTCATGAGCCCTCTTTTTTTCATAATTAGTTGAGCTCAAGTTAAACTTTTGAGATCAACTTTAGTTCTAGCTCATGATTTAGACGATGAGTTGAGCTCAAGTTAGGCATAACTCAAGCTTGACTCGACTCATTTATAACCCTACTCGTGAGCATACCTACACAATATACTAAGTAGAACAACTAAGAGATGATCACGTTGAATAGTTCTCCTAGTGTACTAGAGGGATACCCATTATTTCAAAGTCTTAATCTCCCACTTTCTTGATAGGGGCCTTAGGAGCTAACAAGATGAAATGAATATTACAAATCCCTCATATAGAATACCTTTTTTCTTGATAATGCAATTCTTAAATTTATGTATAAGTTTATTTTTAACTTACTTGTCTCAGGTCGAGGATCTTGAGAGTTCACACCTACATCAATAGAGTCAACCATCCCTACACTCTCCACTGGCGAGTGCTTGGAAGCAACTCTCCTCTTCAACCATAAACCTAATTGGACATCATCATAAGAAGGTTTGTAGCACCACCAGTAGTGGTAGGATCGAGAGTGTGAGTCACCTTGGCTGACATAGAGGATGTACTAAACATCACCCCAATATTGAACAAACTTTTCTTTTTGTGAGAGGAGGCGACGAGTTATTGGGTCACCTCTGCCTGGTGGACATTTTTGTGCACTTCTTTGACCGATAAAACCCTAGTCATCATGAACTCAACTCGCTCTTCATGAAAGATAACTTTCTTTTAGGCCTTTAAATGGGAACAAATAATGATGGAGGGATTCCTTTTCTCATAAATTACAAGAATTGAAATCTCTCATGTCATGTAAATGAAAGCGTAATTGATTTCTCAATGTAGACCCACAATTTATAGTGAATAGTGCAGAGGATGGAATTGCATCATCATCACCATAAATGCAGGTCAACACAGTCATCGAGGCTATAATTAAAATAAGGTAGTAAATTTTGCATTTCCTTTCCTACATGTTTTGTAGTCGCATTCAATATTTCATTCACTTATCATTTTCATCACACTCCTAATCAAATGGTCAAGCGACTCAAAGAACTAAATGTAACTCACACATATATCTTCACATGTATTTAATAGGTAACTTGTAGGTTATTAAGAGGAATTCACCCTAAAAAATGGTCCATAGATAGAACTCGACTAATAAGACGTGTTACGCACATGGAATTCATAAGGGACTTACCTAGATTAATCATTAGGCCTTCATTATTTGGACATGCTAAGGAGCTTGTCATCTACAGGGTTAATCAAGGATTTCTCACCATATAAGAAAGTTATTATACACTTGGATTACCACTTTAGTCACTCACTCCTTAGAGCTACCATCTTTTCCAAACACAACTACATGAAAGTGTCTACTCATGGGACCCTTAGTCTACCTTATCGTTACCATCAAATTGATTCTTCATCCTTGACATCTAAATCACTTCTCTCTCTTTAGGTGACCAGAGACCACACAAATGAGTCAGCGATAAAGTTAGCAAGCATGGTAGCCAATGGTCCCTTTTCATAGTACTTGTTGATAAAACTTGCATGAACACACTCAACACTACTAAGCTTGCATATAAATAATTCACTCTATTAAACTCATTTGTACACATTCAACATTATTGAGCTCACCTGAAAACAAATCATCAAAGTTTGCAGCACATGCGCTTTCTCACCAATATGGGGAAGGCATGTTTATGGTAGTGTGTAGAGTTGCATGGGTATTCTATTAGCATTGTATTTTTTTTTTACTTTTTTATATGTATTGCATTTCCTATCCCTCATAACCTTGTAAATATAGGGTGCTAAGGAACAATGTGAAATATAATTTTTTAGATCATGTTTGAGTGATAGTGGATATTTTGATAATTCAACGTCTATAGATTTTTTTGCATTTTATAGCATTTTTTTCTATGCTCTCTATTTTTCATTCTAACAGGTTCTGGCTCACTAAGTTAGCTTGCTAGTAAAGTCTTGTGCCATCTAAGGATAACTTTGGGTCCAATAGTTTCGTGCAATCTAGTCTTTGCTATAGTTTTGAAAAGATCAAACATTTCAACCATTGAAATGAAGATGAATAGATGCACATTTCTTTTTGTTGATCGGTATGTATATGATTTGGATACTATTCAATTATCATGATGACTGGAGGATAAAGTTTTTAAATCTCACAAATCCTCTTCAATTGATTGATGTTTTTATTTTTATTTTTTTGTCATAGTTATAGTGATTTTGAAAAAAAAAAAAAAAAGAGAATTAATTCAAGTTATGCAAAGTGCATTGGTTGATTGAGATTGTAGAACATATCCTCCAACTATGATGATAATTGAAGTGTTGTGGAATATGTATCATGTAATATTTCTAATTCATTCAATTTGAATGATCTTTTATATTTTCATTTTTTTTGTCATATTACACATGAAGTCATAAATAGTGCAATTACATATATTTATACATTATATATTTACTGTATGTATAATTTTCTACAAAAAATTTGATAACCTTTATTTAAAATGAGAGATGGGAAACCTCTATTCCCTTGAAGTGAATTGCTCTTGATGAAGAAATTTTTGAGCTAGAAAGTTTCTGCTCAATTATATAGACCACCTATGTATAAGTAGGAGCATCAGTCAATATCATATGATGGGTTTCATAGAATTTGAATATAGTTAAGGGAAGTCAAATTGTTATGGTCAATTGTGTGACAATCTTTAGCATGTTGGCTAAGTTGCATAAGTTGAGAAAATTTCATTTTTTGCCTAATGATTTGTTGTTAGTAGTGTTACATTAGATGAATCATGATGGTTAACTTGTGACTTCAATTCAATACCAATGAGCAGTTAAATAATGTCTTATTTTAAACTAGTGCAACTCTACTTTCTTAGGTTAGTAAGCCTTAGGTGAATGTATCAGCCCCCTGGTTCTCTTAACTTTTTGGAGGAACTAGAAAAAAAGTAATAATGAAAGCCCTGTGAACTCAATTTGCCCTATTTTCTCATGATTCACATCACAAAGGCATTTGATCAAGTCATGACATAGGATTTTCATTAAAGTTTTGCCCAAAGTCTTTTTTCCACTCTCATGCTCTCTGGCGATTCCTTGGTGATCTAGGGTTTCCTCTTACGATATCTATTTTTGCTCCTTCTGGCATGATTTTGCTGCTTATTTTTCTTTGATTTGCTTCCTTCATGTGTTCTCTATATATTTTTTGAAATGTTTTTATTTTTGTTTTGATTTTTATGGCTTTGGGCAATTATGATGCCGCCATCATCAATCCCCTCACCTTCTTCATTTGCTGATGGAAAGTCTTGCTCTTCAAAAGATATTTTAGCTGGTTTATCTTCTTCTGCTTCTAAACTTGATTTCATTCAAACCTCCTTTAAAGGTTGCCCTGCTATGATGTTTGATGAATTTGTGGTTTCTAGGTTGGCCACACCTTTTGCGTTAACTTTGGTTAGAATGTATCTCTTGTGCTAACCAAATAAGGATGTCATACATAATTTATTTTTAAAATTTGAAGCTTTCTGGCTTGTTTCACAGTAGTTTTTTAGATCAAAGACACATTATGATTCAACCCTCTAATGATCTTGATTATAGTCAAATTTTCTCTAGGATATCTTATTATATTCAAGCTTGCCAGATGTGGTTACTCAAATGGACACCAAATTTTGATGTTTGTGAGGAGTCCCCTATATCTCATGTGTGGATTTCCATCTCAAATCTGAGACTTCATTTCTTCAATTCACAAATTTTGTTTGGTCTTTCTTCGATTTTTGGTAGGCCTCTACAGACAGACTCGACTACTGCTTCAATCTCCTGTCCATTGGTGGCTCGTGTTTTAGTTGAGTTGGATATTTTTGAGAAAAATCTTAATGAGATTTGGCTTGGGTCAGAATTAATGGCGATTTCCAAAAAAGTTGATTTTAAAAATTTTCCTATTTTCCGTTCTCAATATAAAATGCATGGTCATGGCTTAAATGAATGTTACAGGTTACACCCTCATCCTCGCATGGAGAAAAAAATCTTACAAACAATCGTGAGGAAATACTATTTTAGTTTCCTTAGCATCTCATGATAATGAGATCCCTTCTCAAGGATTGGTTAAGGATGGAAAAATAGCAGGATAATACCATTGCCCCAATACATAATTCCATCATTATTAGTGCACCTCCCTCTACCATTATCGAGGATCCTATTATTTTTTAGGGAGTCATTAATAACTCAAATTCTTTTTTAGCTGGTGTTTTTGAAGTGTGGATGAGCAAATGTTGGCTATTACTGCTAATCAAAATATTATTTCATCATGTCCTCTCAGCCCTTGTCTTATTAATAAAAAGTTGCATGATATGAAATTTATGATGATCAATAATAATTATGCTAATACTTTGTGCTCTCAACTTATTGTGAATGATCAGGATGACATGCATCTCGTTATAGAGGAAGGAGAATTAGATAATGCTGCTATAGGCATGGGTAGTAAGGAAATTATTGAAGAAGGTTATACCTTCTAGGATGGAGATATGGCTCATGAGGTAAGATAGGAGGGTTTGCACAATGATAGTAAGAATTCTACAAACTCTCATCATAATAGTAATGCCTTTATTGATATGGAGGATATGAATATTGTGGCTAAATGTTTCACCAAAGATGATAATGGTATTATTTATACCAAGTTTCAAAATAGGAAGAGTAGGGAAAATAAGAACATCCTTTTTAAAGCACTAAGGACCACCTATTCACAAACTACTCACTAGCCTCTTTCTTATGTTTAAATCTATTATTTGGAATGTTAGAGGCATTGGATGCCCCTCCTCTAGGTTGAGGGTTAAGAATTTATGCTATATTCATAATGTTTCTATTCTTATTTTACTTTAACCTCTCATTACTTCTACTAAATTACTCGGTATTGCTAGTTCGTTGGGTTTTAAGCATTCTATTGCAAATTCTTCCAAAACGATATCGGTGTTTTGGAAGGATCCTATTCAGATAGATGTTATTAGATATTTTACTCAAGTTCTGCATTATAATATTGAATTTTTAAATTTGAACCATTGTGCTTCCTTTGTGTATGCTTTCTCTTCTCGTAGTACTAGAAAAGTCTTATGGGAGTAACTTACTAAATTCCATAGTATTTGTAACTTGCCCTGGCTTATTGATGTTGATTTTAACACTATTTCTAATCCATCTTAGCATATCAGGAGATCTACTCCTAGTTATCTTTATATGGAGGACTTTAATAATATGATTCTGGATTGTAACTTAGTGGACATTGGTGCTCTAGTAATAAATTTACTTGGAACTGTGGTCATTTATGGAAATGATTGGACCGTGTGTTGTTTAACGATGGTTGGATTAGCTCGTTTGATTCTATTTTTGTTGAACACCTTAGCAGCACTCTTTCTGATCACTCACCTATTTTAATTAGCCTCAAGACAAGGCATATAGGCCCTTCACTTCACTTTAGGTTTCAAAATATGTGGTTACTTCATGATTCTTTTCTGGACCTGGTTTTGGAAAATTGGCATGCCCTTTTGCATCCTGATAATTCTATCTTTGGCATGAATAGATTATTGTTTAAATTGAAAAGACTTAAGCAAAAAATTAATTGGTGGATTAGAAATATTTTAAAAGCATTTTCACTAATATCTTGAATGTTAAAGATAAAGTCAACATGATTGAGCTTAACTGACAATTTTTTCTTTCTGATTATAATTTCAATTTTCTTATGGATGCTAACTATTGCCTTTTAAATTACAAGCTCAAGAGGAATCCTTTTGGAAATAAAAAGGTACTGCAAAATACCTTGTTGAAGGTGATAATAACACTAAATATTTTCATGCATTGGTCAAGAGGAATCATTCCAAAAACTCCTTTAATAAAATCACTCATGATGATGGCTCTGTTACTGAGGATGTTGAGGAAATTGCTAATTTGGTGGTTTAGCATTCCTCATAACCGCCTCATTAAGGACTTTACTTCTGACCCTATTGATAACACTTGTGTTATCCCTATTCTCATCTCTTAAGATGATAATGTTTTTCTCTCTAAAACACCTACTTTAGAGGAAATCAAAGAGATTATTCATAATATGAATGTTGATTATGTGGCTGGGTTGGATGGCTTTACCACAAACTTTTTCCAGAAAGCTTGGTATGTTTTTAGTAATAATATTTTTTCTACTATTCTAGATATTTTTCTGGTCACACTATTTCTAAATTCTCTACTTCCACTTCTATTGTTCTCATTCATAAAAGCAATTTTATTAGTAATTGGAATGATTTTAGACCTATTAGTCTCTGTACCTTCTTTAGTAAGTTGATTTCTAAAATTCTTATGAATTGGTTAACTTCTGTCCTTCTTAAAATTAGTTATCCTTATCAAATGGATTTTGTCAAGGGTTGGACTATTTCTGGTAATATCCTTTTGACCCAAGAATTTTATTGTTATCTGGATGTTAGGGTGAGAGGTGGCAACATCATTTTGAAACTTGATATATCTAAGACTTATGACAACATTAATTTGAACATTCTTTATAATATTTTGTATTAGTTTGGTTTTAAGTCTATTTTTATTAGTCTCATCAGGAATTGCACGCATTGATGGATCATATTTTTCTATTATTATGAATGGCAAAAGCTCTAGTTTTTTTAAATCCTCTTATGGCTTAAGACATGGTAATCCTATCTCTCCTATCCTTTTTATCATTGATGCTAAGTATCTTTCTAGAGGTCTTGCCAACCTCTTTAAACGAGCCAATTTTCTTCCTTGCCCTCAAGATCTATGTTAGTTTATAGGATCGAAGTGAAGATGCCCCTAGCCTTTATTTTAGAACTTTGGGTAGTTTTCCAATTTCTTATTTTTGTTTTGCTTATGATTTCATTATTTTTACTATTGCTTGTTTAAATAGAATTAACACACTTTGGGCTTCTTTCATAAGTTTGAAAATATTAGTGGGCTTTCTCTGAATAAGTATAAGAGTTATTTTATTGCCTACAACAAAGTACCTAATGACCATCTTTTGGCTATCAAAGGCCTTACTGGTTTTGTGAAGGTCACTTACCTACTAAGTACCATAGGGTTCCTCTTTTTTAAAGGTAGGAAGACAAATTTTCTTTTTGATGACTTGATTACTTCTCTACATAATAAGCTTTTGTCATGGGATTCTAATTTTTTGAGTTTTGGGTGTAGATTAACTCTCATTAGAAGTGTTCTTTGCTCTCTTTGTGTCTATACCTTCCAAACTCTTCAACCTTCTTGTGTGGTGTACAACAGAATAGATAAACTTTTCAATAATTTTTTTTTGGAAAGGGACTAATAGAACTTCTAAAATTCTCTAGTCCTCTTGGGAAAAATGTTGTGGTGTCTTGGATGAGGGTTCCTTGGGTTATAAGAGTATGTATGATTTGGCATATGCTTTTTCTTTCAAGTAGTGTTACGCCTTTCATGCTAAAGTGATTCTTTAGGCTAAGTTTATATTTGCTAAGTATTGTTTGGGTAACCACCCCACTATATGCTTTTATAACAAGGGTGATTCTAAAGTGTGGAAGAGACTTTGCAATGTTAAATAGGTTTTTGAGCCCCATATTAGTTGTGTTATTGGTGGTGTGAACATCTTCTTTTGGTAAGATCATTGGCTGGGAACTCATTCTATTGATTCCATCATTAATACCACTACCAATACGGTTGTTAAGGTGAACTATTTCATTATTAAGAAATGTGAGGATTATGATAAACTTGCTAATGTTATTCCTGATTTTATTATTCAATAAATTACTAAACTTCCTGTTAACGTTGATTTTGATGATTAATTATTATATATTTTGTCTAAAGATGGGGGTTTCAAATTAAAGGATGCTCAGCATGCCTTCAGAGCTAAGAATGATGTCACTATTTTTTTTTTTTTTTTTTTTTATGATATGGCATAAAAGTATTCCTTCCACTATTGTTATTTTCATTTGGAGAATTTTTCATAAGTTCATCCCTACTAATGATAACTTAATTAAAAGAGGCTTTATCTTACCATCTAAGTGCCAATGCTGCTTTCATGGGAGAACATTTATCATTTCTTTCTTTCAGGCCCTTTAGCTATTAAAACTTGGACATTTTTGGATGATATTTTCAAAATAAATTGCTTTAATGCTAAGTGTTCTATTATTTCTTTGCTTAACTCTTGGTTTATTAAGTATAAAGGTCACATAAAAAATGTTATTTCCTCTCTCATTTTGTGGTATTTATGACTGGATAGAAATAATTCCCTTTTTAATGGAATTGGTATGAACCATCATTCGATTATTAAGAGTGTGAAAGATAAGGTTTTGAGCCTTTTTTCTATTAATATGCTCTTTGTCAAGAATTTTAAGAATTATTTCTCATGTTGGAGGGTGATCATCCTTCTACTAAACCTATGATTGTTTACTATATCAAACCTCCTAATAATTCCTATAAACTGAATGTGGATGGTGCTGTCAAACCTAGTTTGTTTATTAGGGATGGTTATGGGAATATCATTGTGGCTTTGAGGGCCCTTACATAATTTTTATATGAATTTTGGTGATCTTACATTCTTCTTGGGATTAGATTATGCATATCTCTTGGAGTTTCTAATATTTGTATTGAAGTTGATGCTACTTATAATATTCATTATTTAAATAATGTTGATGATACTATGTGCAACAGGTTGCACTCTTTTTTATCTTGTTAGGAACATTAAGTAGCTACTGATTTTTATTAATTACTCCCTCTCTCATGTGTACAGGGAGGGGAATGCTTGTGCTGATTGGCTTGCCAATTTGGGGTGTAATTTGGACTATCTTAGTGATTTTTTTGCCTCTAACTTACCTGTCCCTTTAAAAGGGCTGTTAAGGTTAGACAAAATTGGTCTTCCTTATGTTAGATTTTAGTATTCATTTTTTTGCTGTAGCTTGAGACTCCTTTTTATTTTGGTTTGAGGGTTGCCTTCTCGTGTTGGATGGTCTCCCCTTTTAGCTGGCTCACTTAGTTTTTCTAGTTCATTTTTGGTGCTAGCATTTCTCCCCTATGATGTTCGTCTAATCCCATGCTACTGGGTTTCAATATTGCTATATGTGGGCTGGTTTCTTGTATACTGATGTTAGGTTTTGTTGGAGTTTTGCTGGAGATTGTTCCTTAGATCCACCATGTTGTAGCTTTTTTAGTTTCATTTGGTTTAGTTTCTGTGGTTGTGCTCTTCATTTCTTGTGGGGTTTTGCTCATCGTGTATGTTGCTTTTTCCTAGGCAAGGTTCCTTTATGCTTAGCTAGGGCTTGGATTAGACTAGACTGGCACTTGGATTGTGATTTTGCTGGCATTTTTGTCTCTAATTATTTTTTGTTAGGTTGGCCAATTTTCCTGTTACCTTATTTGGTTATGGACTAACTGTTGGTTTGTTTGGTTTGTTTGGAACTGGTTTTTAAAGGATGAATATGGGGTTTTATTTTGCTGCTTTTCTTTGGAAGCTATGGCTTGTTGCGAATCTATTTTCAAGGAGTATAATTTTGATGATAACAAACACTTCTGTTTCTCTAAGACTACCCTACCTACTAACATTTCAGGTCCATAAGATCAAACGAAAATTTGAACCAGCTTAAGATTGAGTGGATTAGGTCTGAGTCAGTTTATAAACTTTTCCCTTTCTTGAGTATATTATAAACAATATGGTTCCTGATGCTAAGTAACCTTGCACACACACACTTGGAGAAAATTTCTGACTATTTTTAGAGTTCTTTATTTTTGGTCACATTATCCAGGATGATCCATAAATTGGCCTGGCCAATTAGTTAAAAATAGAAACTCTAATTAGAACATCCTGGTTAAGGCAGCTGTCATTATGCTCATCATCCTGGACGATATTTGTATCGACATGGATGATAGGCTCAAATAAAAAAGAATCAGTAGCTAGATCTATTTAGGCGTTGTTCATTTTTGGACATTGTCCAGGACATCATCCTGGACGATGCAACATAATTATGCCTAAATTAATTTGGTAATTAAGAAAAATAATTAAGGTTTGATTGCTCGATCATATCATCCTGGATGATCGCAGGATCGGCTAGGACAATTAATTCACAAACCTTAGTTGTCTTCAGATGACCAAACATCATCCAGTTGCTATTTAGGATGATGCTCTGGACGATTTTCATAGATTTGAACTAATCATTTAGGACGATCGTGAGATCGGCCTGGACGATCAAACTATTTTTCCATCATCCAGACATCCATTCAGTGTGATTGTCTGAATAATATTTAACGACTTGTACTAATCGTACATGATGATATACTATCATCTTGGAAGATATGAAAAAAAAACCTTCTGATCATCCCAAATCATCCTGGTTGATTGAGCATAATTTGTACTGATCGTACAATATAATATTTATATCGTCCTGGATGAAGATATAATTTGTACAATCAGTTTCTTATAATTAAGAGCTATTTCGAAGCTCTTCTGTATAAGACCTCTTGTTCTATCTAAGAGAACATCTTTTATTATTGTCTTGACCTAAGAGAGCCTAGAGGAGAGGGAGAGAAAGAGAGGATCTTATGAGGGGAAGTTTGTGAGGGGTTTCACAAAGGTTGCTCCAAGCAAGGATCTAAGTCATCTTCTTTGATCATCATCCATTATTCTTGGAGGTTAGAGAGAGGTCCACTTTAGTAATCGATCAAGGTTTTTTGTCTGCTTCTGGAGGAAGCAAAAGGAGTTGGGTTCTCTACCTCACTGGTGTCGGTGGAAAGGAGGCTTTGTAAAGGCTTCTCCACCTTGCTGTGGGAACAAAAGGAGAGTCACTGAGTTTAGTGTAATACTTGGAGGGTGTTTTCGGGGAGTGGACGTAGGTCGAGTTGACTGAACCACCATATATTTCTGTGTTCTTTACTACTGCTTTTTCCACATTTAAATTTCCGCACGCTAAATTTCTTTGTTGTGAATTTTGGTTTGAGCTTTTGTTTTTAATTGAAATATTTTTTTTTAAATACCAATTGCCCCCCCCCCCCCCCTGGTTAGCTTGGGCTAGTTCATAAGGGCTTAATATCCCTGATAAACTTTCAAGTGGTATCAACGCGAGATTCATAAAATTGAGTTTTTGAAAACTTTTGAATTTTGATCCATGGCTAACTCTGGTAATCATAATACTGCAAAAGAGTATTCTATTGCCTGACTACCTTTGTTTGATAATATTTATTTTAATTTTTGGAAAACTTGCATGTCTATTTTTTTACAATTGATTGGCTATTGCATGTGGATTCTTGTTATGGATGATTATACACATTCTTCTCGTGAAATTAATGGCATTAAAACTAAACTTCCTTTTACTGAATGGACTTTTGATGAAAAAGATTTAGCATAACTTAATGCAAAATATTTGAAATTTGAAGATTATATGTGCATTTCAACTTGTATAATTGGTAAGGAAATTTGGAATGGATTGTGTATTACTTATGAAACAACCAATGAGGTTAAATAATCTAGATTGAATATGTTATTGCATGACTACTAAAATTTTTGTATGGAACCTTCTGAATTAATTTTTCACATGTATACTAGGTTTACTCAAATTGTCACCTCATTGCATGCTTTAGGAAGAGAGCTAACTAATTACAAAAGAGTAAATAAATTTTTGAGATACATGCCTTCTTCTTTTGATGCTAAGATCACTACAATTACTAAATCTAAAGATTTAAATACTTATTCTATTTATAATTTACTTGGATCACTCATTGCTTATGAGCAAGGGGTGAATAAAAGAAATCTTGATGTAGGTGAGAAAAAGAAGGAGAAAACCGTGACATTGAAGGCCAATAATATAGACACTAATTCTTTCGGGTCTGAAAGCGATGATGTTGCCTTAATCATGAGGTACTTTAAAAGCTTTCTATGGAAGAAGCAAAAGAACCATCACAAGTGGAATAAAGGTAAGGGTAGCAAAAACTATAAGAATTTTAATAATATGATCTGCTTTGAATACAGGAATCCATGATACATCAAAGATGAATGTCCTACACTTAAAGCTCACTCAAGCAAGGAGAAGGGTGAGGAGAAACCCAACTTCAAAAAGGATAAGAAGAGATTCCAAAAGGTATTCTGGGTGGATTTAGCAACAGAATCGTCTGAGATAGAAGCTGAAGAGGAGATTATAAACTTGTGCTTGATCACAGACGATCATCTTGGTTAGTTTGACCAAGAAGAGGTATGTGAACTAACCTACGAATAATTACTTAAAGTTTCTGAACAAATTCATGCATCATATAAGAAACTTAAGAAATCATATGATAGTTTGAAATTGGAATTTTTAAATTTGCAAAAAGAGCATGAAATTTTATTTAAAGATCATTCCACAATTGATAGAAATCACATGTCATTACTTGATGAGTTTGATGCATTAAATAAAAGGCATACTGAATTATCTAATGCATATGATTCCTTGAAGTCATCTAATGATGAGTTAGAAAAAGAGTTTTAAGAAATTAGAAAATCTCAAAGCTTTTAAAAATAAGAAACCAACATTACATGTATCACATAACTTTAAAAGGAAGCATTACTACTCAAATATATTAGTAAATCATTTTCCTGGTGTTAGGTATTTTTCATATGGCATGTTAGGACACATTTCACACACTTGCACTATTCACTGTAGTACACATTAGGTGTGGAGACTCAAATTGCATGATTCACAGCATAACATATATGCATTGCATTCTTCTTTCCATAACAAGGGACCCAAACATGTTTGGATTCCAAAATCTAAGATCTGATGATTTTGTAGGCTTACTCTCAAAAAAGACCTCCTGATAGCATGTGGTACCTAGACAGTAGACGCTTACGACACATGACTGCAGATGCTAATCAATTAATTTCACTGGAGGCCAAGGCTGGAGACAAGGTTACTCTTGGAGACAACACCATCATGAAAGTAGTGGGCGTAGGTATAATTGGAAACTCCAAGAACCTTTTGATTGAAAATGTTTTGCTCGTAGATGGACTAAATCATAACTTGCTCAGCATCAGTTAGCTTTGCGATAAAGGATTCAACATAAAATTCTTGACAAATACTTGCATTATAAGCTTAAATAATAATACTGTTTTGTAGGGAAAGCAGATCAATAATAATTACATGCTTAACTTAAATAATATTAAACGTGCTATTTTATTTTGCTTAAAAAACTACTGCTAATGATTCATGGTTGTGGCACATGAGGTTATGTCATGCTAATATGAAAACCCTTAGGAGAGTGATCCAAAAAGACCCCTCAAACTTAAATTCTCTAAAGACCACTTTTGTGATGCCTGCCAACTAAGGAAGTAAGTTCAATCCTCTTTTCACTCCATTAAGGAAATTAGCACCTCTAGACATTTAGAAGTCCTTCACATGGATTTATTTGGACCCATTAGCACTGCCAGCTTAGGGGGAAAAGTCAATAGATTTATGATTGTCAATGACTACTCGAGGTTTACTTGGATTAGATTTCTATCACATAAGAATGAGTCTTTTGATGAGTTTATATCCTTCTTCACTTGGATTCAGAAAAAGCTAGATTGTGAGATTTTGACCATATATAATGACCATGGGGAAGAGTTTGAAAATGAGAGATTTGGAGACTTCTATGAGGATAATGGGATTAGTCATAACTTCTTAGCTCCTAGGACCCCTCAGTAGAATGAGGTAGCTGAAAGAAATAACCAGGCCTTAGTTAAAGCGGCTAGAGCCATGCTTATTGAGTATTCATTTCCAAAATACTTTTGGGATAAAGTGGTAAACACATCTTGTTATGTGTTGAATAGGGTGAATGTTAGAGCCAAACTTGATAAGACACCCTACGAGATCCTTAAGGGTAGGACACCTAACCTTTCCCACCTCCTCGTCTTTGGTTGTAAGGTTTTTATTCTTAATAATGGGAAGTCACACTTAGGAAAATTTGACCTAAATATGATTAAAGAGTGTTCTTAGGATATTCAAGTGTAGGGAAATCCTTTAGGGTGTTTAATAAGAAAACTTTGGTGGTGGAGGAGACTACTCATGTAGTGTTTGATGAATCTCATCCTAACAAGTCTAGAGTTGAGGATGAAGATGAAGTTTGATAGATTACCACAAGAGTTGAAAATTTGGAGAAGTGGGTAGAACCCCAAAACACTAAGGAGTAGGTGAGATTACCCAAGTAGAAAATGCAAATTTTGAGAAAAGGGTTGAACCTACACATTCCTTGCCTAGAGATTGGAGATATTCTTTAATTCATCCTAAAGAACTGATCATAAGAGACCCTTATGAAGGTGTTAGGACTAGGCATGGACTTTGGAAGGAGTGAACCAATTTGCCTTTATCTCAATGATTGAACCCACCAACATCAATCAAGCCCTTTCTGATGAGTTTTGGATCTTAGACATGCAAGAGGAATTAAACCAATTTGTTAGAAATGATGTTTGGGAGTTTGTAGAAAGACTAAAGGGACAAAGTCTAGTTGGAACTAAATGGGTCTTTTGTTGCCAATCTGAGATTATGGATTAGACTTTTGATGATAGCAAACATTCATGTTTTTTCTACGACTGCCTTGCCTACTAACTTTTTAGGTCCACATAATCAAATGCAACTCAAGCCAGCTTAAGATTGGGTAGATTTAGGTTGTGTCAAGTCTATAATTTTTCTTTTCTTGAGTCCATTATAAAAGTGATTCCTGATGCTATACACACACACACACTTGAGGGTCTTTTTGTTGTTTTTTGTTTTGAGAACATCAGCCTTGACGATGACCATATTGGCCAGGATGATCAGAGTAAAAATAGAAATTCTACTTAAGTTATCTCATAAGGCAGTCGTCATTAAGCAGATCGTCCTGGGTGATCCCTGTATCGGCCAGAACGATAGGCTCAGTTAAGAAAGTATCAGCCTCCATGATCAATTTAGGTATTCTTTATTTTAGGGAATCATCCAGGACGATCGCATCATCTATCTAGACGATGTAGCATAATTATGGCTAAATTAATCTGGTAATTATGGAAAGCAATTAAGGCTATTTGATACAATCACATCGGCCAGGCTGATTGTAGGATCGGCCAAGATGATGGATTGGATGATTGACATCGGCCAAAATCTATTCAGGGCGACGTTCAGGATGATTTACCTCGGATTTGAACTAATTGTCTAGGACGATGTAATCAATTTTCTTCTGATTGTCCCAAATTGTCCCGGCTGATTGAGCTTAATTTATACTTATTGTATAGGACGATAGAAATATCATCCTAGATGATAATGTCAGTTCTTAAAATTCTATTTAAATGACCCAAATTTTCTCATACTTAAGACCTTGAGTGCTGCTATCTTGACCTGAGAGAGCCTTGGGAGAGGGAGGGAGGGAGAGAGAGAGAGAGAGAGGAACTTGTGAGGGGGAGTTTGTGAGAGGGTTCACAAAGGTTGCTCCAAGAAAGGTTCCATGTCGTCATCTCCGTTCTTCGTCCTTCATCCTTGGGAGGTTCTTGGGAGGTCTACTTCAGCAAAACATTTGGGTTCTCTGCCCGCTTTAGGAGGAAGCAAAACGAGTCGGTTATCTACCGCACTGGGGTTGGTGAAAAGGAGTCTGTTGTAAAGGCTTCTCCGCCTAGCTGTGGGAGCTAAAGGAGAGACACTTAGTTAGTGCAATACTTGGAGGGTGCCTCCGAGGAGTGGACATAGGTCAAGAATTGACTAAACCACTATAAATCTGGTGTGATCTTTCTTTGTTTTACTTCCACATTTAATTTCCACATCCGCTACTCTTGTGGTGAATTGTTTTGGTTTTAATTTTGTGCTTTACCTAAGAAAATTTTTAAAAATACCAATTCAACCTCCCTCTTGGTTAGCCTCAGGATAGTTTTTAAGGGCTTAACATCCCTAATGAACTTTCAAGTGGTGCCAGAGCGGGATTCATAAAAACTAAGTTTGAAAACTTTTTGAATTTTGATCCTTGGCTAAATAACAAAAATCATAATACTACGAAAGGGTATTCTATTACCCTACCACCTTTGTTTGATTATATTCCTTTTGATTTTTTGAAAACTCGCATGTCTATATTTTTACAATCAATTGATTATCGCATGTGGATGCTTGTTAAGGATGGTTATACACCTCCAATTGGAAAATTGAATGGCATTACTTTCCACTTCATTTTACTAAATAGACTCTAGATTACTAAATGGACTCTAGATGATAGGGATTTATCATAATTAAATGCAAAATGTTTGAACTAATTTTTCTGTGTTTTGAAATCAAAAGATTACAAGTGTGTTTCTACTTACACTACTGGTTAAGAAATTTGGGATAAATTGTGTATCACCTATGAAGGTACTAATGAAGTCAAGCAATCTTGTTTGAATATTCTCTTGCATGATTATAAACTTTTTTGTATGAAATCATCTGAATCGATTTCTGAAATTTATACAAGATTTGCTCATATTGTTACTTCATTGCATGCATTAGGAAGAGAACTTTCTAACTATAAAACAGTAAACAAAATTTTAAGATATTTACCTCCCTCTTTTGATGCAAAAATTATTACAATATCTGAATCTAAAGATTTAAATACATATTTTATCGATAACTTACTTGGTTCACTCATTACTTACAAGCAAGGGGTGAACAAAAGAAATCTTGATGCAGGTGAAAGGAAGAAGGAGAAAATGGTGGCACTTAAGGCAAACGATTCAGACACTGACTCTTCCGGGTCTGAAAGCGATGATGTTACTTTAATCATAAAGAAATTTAAGAGCTTTCTAAGGAAGAAGCACAAGAATCATCAAAAGTGAAATAAAGGTAAAGGTAGGAAAAATTTTAAGAATTCTAATGATACAATTTTCTTTGAATGCAGGAAGCCTGTGCATGTTAAAACTAATTATCCTATGCTTAATGCACACCCAAGTAAGGGGAAGGGTGAGGAGAAACCAAACCTCAAAAAGGAAAAGAGCAAGAAGCGATTCCAAAAGGCATTCTGGGTGGATTCTAATCAGATTCCTCTAAAACTGAACCTGAGGAGGAGACAACAAACCTGTGCTTAATGGCAGACAATAATCTTGGTCAAAGTGACCAAGAAGAGGTATGTGAACCAACTTATGATCAATTATTAGAAATTTGTGAGCACATGCATGCATCATATAAAAAACTCAAAAAATCTCATGTTAGTTTGAAATTAGAATTTTTAAATTTGCAAAAAGAGCATGAAAGCCTTTTAAAAGAAAATTCTCAAATTTATAGCAACCACATGGCTTTACTTGATGAGTTTGATGCATTAAACAAAAAGCACAATGAATTTTCTGATGCAAATGATTCTTTAAAATCATCCCATGCTGGGTTAGAAAAAGAATTAACAACTCAAAGTTTTTGAAAATAAACCATTACATGCTTTTAAAAGGAAGCATCACCATAGGAGTAGATTAGTGCATCCTTTTACTGGAGTTAGATGTTTTTCATGTGGTATGATAGGAGACATAGCACACACTTGCACCATTTACCATAGCTCACATTGGGTATGGAGACCCAAGTTACATGATCCACAACATACATTGCATTCTACTTTCCATAAGAAGGAACCCAAACATGTTTGGGTTCCTAAATCTGACATTTGATAATTTTGTAGGCAAGCTCTCACAAAAGGCTTCGTGAGAGCATGTGGTACCTGGACACCGGATGCTCTCGACATATGACTGGCGATGCCAATCAATTCATATTGCTGGAGACTAGGACAGGAGGCAAGGTGACTCTTATAGACAACACCACCAGGAAGGTGGTAGGCTCAGGTATAATTGGTAATCCCAAGAACCTTTTGATTGAAAATATTTTGCTTGTAGATGAACTAAAACAGAACTTACTCAGCATCAGTCAGCTTTGCGATAAGGGATTCATCATAAAATTTTTAGCAAATTCATGCATTATGAGCTTAAATAATAACATTGTTTTGTAGGGAAAGCGGATCAACAACGTTTACATGCTTGATTTAAATAACATTGAATGTGCTGCTTCATTTTGCTTAAAAACTGCTATTGATGATTCATGGTTGTGGCACAGGAGATTATATCATGCCAGTATGAAAATCCTTAGAAAAGTGATTCAAAAAGACCTAATTAGAGGTGTCCCCAAGCTTAAGTTTTTAAAAGACAATTAGGAAAGCAAAAACACTCCACTTTTCACTCCATTAAGGACATTAGCACCTCTAGACTTTTAGAAGTCCTTCACATGGATTTGTTTGGACCCGTTAGCACTGCCATCTTGGGAGGGGAAGTCTATGTTTTTGTGATTGTCAATGACTACTCTAGATTTACTTGGATTAGATTTCTGTCACACAAAAATGAGTCCTTTAATGAGTTTAGAGCATTCTTCACTTGGATTCAGAAAAAGCTATGTTGTGAGATCTTGGCCATCCATAGTGATCATGGAGGAGAGTTTAAAAAAGAGATATTTGGAGATTTTTGTGAGGACAAGGGGATTAGCCACAACTTCCCAGCTCCTAGGACCCCTCAGCAGAACGGGATAGCTAAAGGAAAAATCAGACCTTAGTAGAAGCAGCTAGATCCATGCTTATTGAGTATTCACTTCCAAAATACTTTTGGGCTGAAGCGGTTAACACAGCTTATTATGTGTTGAATAGGGTGAATGTTAGAGCCAAATTAGATAAAACATCCTATGAGATTCTGAAGGGTAGGACACCCAATCTTTCCCACCTTCATGTCTTTGGTTTTAAGGTTTTCATTCATAATAATGGAAAGTCTCGCTTAAGAAAATTTTACCCAAAATCTGATGGAGTGTTCTTAGGATATTCTAGTGTTGGGAAATCCTTTATGGTGTTTAATTAGAGGACTTTGATGGTGGAAGAAACTACTCATATAGTTTTTGATGAGTTTAATCCTAGAAAGCCTAGAGTTGAGGATGATGATGATGGAGAGATTACAACTGGAGAAGAAAATTTAGAGAAGAATGCAGAGCACCACATTGACCCAAAGAGTAGAAGATGTAGATCTCGAGGAAAGAGTTGAACCTTCACACACCTTGCCTAGAGATTGGAGATACTCTTCGAGTCACCCTAAAGATCTGATCTTAGGAGACCCTTCTGATGGAGTTAGGACTAGACATGAAATTAGAAAGGAAGTGAACCACTCTGCCTTTATCTCAATAACTGAACCCACCAACACAAACCAAGCCCTTTTTGATGAGTTTTGGATCTTAGCCATGTAGGAGGAGTTGAACTAATTTGTTAGGAATGATATTTGGGAGCTTATAGAAAGACCTAAGGGACAAAGTGTAGTTAGAACTAAGTGGGTCTTTAAGAATAAGGTGAATGATTCTGGAATGGTGGTTAGGAATAAGGCAAGATTAGTGGTTAAGGGGTATAACCAAATAAAAGGGATAGATTTTGAGGAGACTTTTGCCCCTGTAGCTAGATTGGAAGCCATTAGAGAGCTATTAGCCTTTGCATGTTATAAGGGATTTAGGCTTTTCCAAATGGACGTTAAGAGTGCCTTCTTAAATGGGGAAATAAAAGAGGATGTGTTTGTAGAACAACCCCCGGGTTTTGAGAGTTCCCAATTTCCAAATTATGTTTTCAAATTAAAAAAGCCCTTATATGGATTAAAGCAGGCACCCAGAGCTTGGTATGAAAGGCTTAGCACATTCTTACCAGAAAGGGAGTTTGTTAAGGGGAGTGTAGACACCACCATTTTCCTGAGGAAAGTAGGAGATGATTTACTCATTGTTCAGATCTATATCGATGATATAATTTTTGGATCTTCTGATAAAAGGCTATGTGATGATTTTTCTAAAACAATGAGTAAGGAGTTTGAGATGAGTATGATGGGAGAATTGTCATACTTTTTGGTATTTAGTATTAAACAATTAGATGATGGAACTTTTTTGAGCAAAAAAAAGTACATAAAGGACATCTTGAAGAAATATGAAATGGATAAAGCCAGGCCAATTAATACTCCCATGACCTCAGGAATTCATTTAGACAAGGACCTAAATGGAAAATTAGTTAATCAGAAGAAGTACAGAGGGATGATTGGATCTTTACTTTACCTGATTACTAGCCGACCTGATATAATGTTTAGCGTTTGTCTTTGTGCTAGATTTTAAGATGACCCTAAGGAATCCCACCTGACTGTAGTTAAGAGAATTCTCAGATACCTTTTAGGGTACCCAAAACCTAGGAATCTGGTACCCTAGGCACAACACTTCTTTTGAGATTATTAGATTTTTTTATTCTGATTTTGCAGGATGTAAGGTGGATAGGAAATGAACTTTTGAAACTTGCCAATTCATAGGACAGTCTTTAGTCTCCTAGTCAAGTAGAAAGTAAAACTCTGTTGCTCTTTCCACTGCTAAAGCTGAGTACATTGCTTTAGGAAGTTGTTTGGCCTAAGTCCTTTGGCTAAAACAACAAGTACTAGATTTAGGATTACCTGTAGGCACCATTTCAATTCTTTATGACAACACTAGTGTCATCTACATTTCTAAGAATCCTATTCAACATTCAAGTACTAAGCACATTGACATTAGGCATCATTTTATTAGAGATCATGTGACTAAGGGAGACATTGAGTTACACCATGTGGCAACTGAAAATCAACTGGCTGACATATTTACTAAACCACTGGCCTTCAATACTTTCAGCACTTTAAGGACCAGATTGGGTGAGATTGACATTAATGCATGAACTTGATTTCTACTGATTTTCTGATTTGTTATCTGCTAATTACCTTGCTTTATTTTTATTTTTTTGTCTTTTTGTTGTTTATTATTTTTGTAGATGTTCCTCCTTTTTTTAACATTATTTTTTAGGCCTTAATTTATTTTCTCTTTCAAATCATCGCTGAATTGATATCTTATGCCTTGTTTTTGTTTATTTTTTTTGAAAATTTGTAGTCAATGTTTTACATCTCTTTAATCTGCTAAAGGGTAAAATCACAGTTGATTGTGTCTCTTTTTCTAACCTATTTTGCTGGTGAAATTTTCTTTTATAAGAAAAAGTCTAAATCAAACTAACAAATGGATTTTGTAATTGAGATCTTTCTACCTTGCTATAGTAATCTAGCTTTTATTTATAATAATCAAAGTATTTTGTTACTTCAATATTTCTCGTTATCTTGTCAATGCATCTCTCATATGATTTTTTATTCTATTTTGTGATTTATTCTTCCCTATATTAGAGAGTGAGTTTTCTTCTTCTCTAATATCTAAAAGATGTACTCACAACTAAGAATATTTAAGTTTTTGGAAAAGAATTTAGCTTGAAAAAAAAATGGCCAATGATGCCAAAAGCAAAAGACGTGCAATGATGCCAAATTGGAAAAAAATTTATACACAAAATGTATCAAAAATCAAAAGATGCGCAAAGTGCGCCATTCAATAGACAAGAGGCATAAAATGAGCCCATCAAAAAGTAAGCTATCTTCCTTTCTTCCAACTCTTAAAACTTAGAAGATTTCATATATCAGTTGAGATTTTCAAGGACTTGATTTCAAATTTTGCGATTTAACAAACCACTTTGATATATTATTTTATAAGATATTTTTCTAAAACCAAGTCTTGATCATATCTCTTTTACTTATCCAAATGTTTTTTTCTGAGTTAGGACTTTTGGTTTCAAAAGAAGATTTTAACCTAAAAGAAGTCCGAGCTTAGGGTTAACATGATTGAATATTTTATCGTTTATTGGATTTTTGAAGTTGTTGACTCATTAACTTTCAATTTTTTAAAAATCAATCTCATGGAGACTATATCATGTTCATGCCTTGATTAGAAAACTTTATTTTTTATGGCTTTTTATTTTATCGTGGTTAGTTTTTGTTGATTTTATTGTTTTTGGGCCTTCTTTGATCATCTCCATCCTTCCTTTGATTTGAAATTTTTTTGTCACATTATCCTGACCGATATTTTTATCGTCCTAGATGATCACCTTTGTTTCTTTAAAAACTCCATCTGTTGAATATTCTGACTTTTCTGCTCTCATCGTCCTGGACGATCCTTTATCATCCTAGACTATAAGATCAACCTCTGCTACAATTATCTTGATCGCCCTGGACGATACCCTTTTAATCTTGGATGATGCATTTATTGGTTATCGTCCCATCCGATACACCTGTTTTTCTTGGACGATTCACGTGTCAGCATGTTTAAAATCTATAATTTTGCCCGGGATGATCCATTTTTGGACAATCGTCCTAGACGATCCACTATTTGTCTTATACGATACACGTGGCGCATGATTTAAAACATTTTAAATTTGGTCGATACGAATCATTATTGAGTATCATCCTAGACAATCCACATAATTGGCTTGGACGATATGCTTTTTCAACGGTCGTCCTATCTGACTTCTCGGGACGATCGCATGTGTCTAATCGTCCCGGATGATATCTGATCGTCCTGGGCGATCGAACCGCATTTTTGACCAATCGGCCTGTTCATAATAATTGCACCATATCATCATGGACGATCCTGTGATCGGCTTGGATGATCCGACCTATCTTTTAAATTCAGAGCCTTCCAACCAATGTTTCTCACTTCAATCTTCTTCTCCTCTCTTGTTTACTTCCTATTTGCTTGCTAATGGCTGGCATAAAGCATGCTCGTTAGAGGACTGGCAGCTCCTTGAGGGGCATGCTGGACCCTCATTTCCGGGAGGCAGACGATCAAGTTTCCTACCACTATTACAAAGAGTGCAGCATTACTCTCTCTTGAATAATCAATCCAGCCTACCTCTCCTATCCGGTACTGGATCTTTTCATTCACACCCCTCTTTGCTTTATTCTCACCCTCGTAGTCCCCTTTAGCTATGAACTTCTTTTTGAATTTTATGTAAACCTCCGCATAAATACTTCCTATACCGCTCTCACCTTTTATGTGAATCAATGACCTGTCGAGTTCACATATCAGGATTGAGCTGAACTATTGCAGCTGTCCACCATTGGAGATAAGCTGCATACCCTTATCTCAGATCCTAACTTTAACTAGTCCACTACAAATTACTTTCTTCGCCACACCAATACACACTTTCATGTTGGAGACTAGCTCTTTACTCAAAGATGCTAAGACAATCCAGCACATCCTTTGTACTTCTGCTATTCCAAAAGCCGGGGACCGAGTCTACATCACTCCACTTCTTTCACTTACTACCTTTTACATTCTGGCACATAAAGAGTTCAATGGCACAGTCCTGGTCTTTTGCTAGATTGAGCATTTGACTACAATTCGCGATCCATATCATAGAAGAAAGTCCGATCTTTCTCTAGGACACATCATTACATATGTTCTAGAATCTAAATACAACCGTCAATATCCTACTCCTCGCAACCATCCGCCACCCTTCTACACAAACAATTCCTTCAATGTCCTTCATAGTACTCGTCTCCATCCAGGGGATGGGGAAGCTCAGGGGGCCGAGGAGGAGGAGGCTCCCGCTCTTGTTCCTGAACTTGTTCCTCTCCGGCAGCACTCTGAGCTGGATCAGTTGGTGGAAATATTTAATCAGTGGGAAGCTCGGTTTGATGCCTATGTTGCATACCACCAGCAGCAGCATGACTAGAACGTGGCCTGGTTTGGGCCACAATTTGCTACGTTTTCTAGTTTCTTCCAGCAGCCACCACCACCACCTCTGTTTGATGATCAGGGTCTCTAATTTTACTAGTTTTAGGTTCTGTTTTATGTAGTTTACTTCTTCTCTTATGGTTGTTTTTAGTTTTTGTTCTATTTTTTTGTTTCCTCCTCTTTTTTGTGATGTCAGAAGGGGGAGTAGTCTGATGTATCTTGTAATTTGATTTTGGAACTTAGTGAACATTTTTTCGTTACACTATTTTTATTAAACTATCATAACTGCTTGAACTTTTCTGATTGTGTTTGCCATCATCAAAAAAGGGGATATTATTGCAAATCCGAGGATTATGGATTAGACTTTTGATGATAGCAAATATTCATGTTTTTCTACGACTGCCTTGCCTACTAACTTTTCAGGTCCACATGATTGAATACAACCCAAGCCAATTAAAGATTGGGTAGATTTAGGTTGACTCAAGTCTGTAATTTTTTTTCTTGAGTCAATTGTAAAAGCGGTTCCTGATGCTAAGTAACCTTGCACACACACACACTTGAGGGTTTTTCTATTATTTTTTATTTTGAGAACATCAGCCTGGATGATGACCATATCGGCCAAGATGATCATACTAAAAATAGAAACCCTAATTAAGGCATCTCATTAACGCAACCGTCATTAAGCAGATTGTCCTGAATGATCCCTGTATTGGTCAGGACGATAGGCTCAGTTAAGAAAGAATCAACCGCCATGATCAATTTAGGTATTCTTTATTTTAGGGAATCGTCCAAGATGATCGCTTCATCAGCCTAGATGATGTAGTACAATTATGCCTAAATTAATCTTGTAATTATGGAAAGTAATTAAGGCTGATTGATATGATCACATCGATCGAGTCGATTGCAAGATAAGCCAATATGATGGACTGGACGATTGACATCAGCCATAATCTATTCAGGGTGATGTTTAGGATAATTTACCTCAAATATGAACTAATCATCCAGAACAATATGGTATCGAGCTGGATGATGTAACCAATTTTATTCTAATCATCCCAAATTGTCCCAGTTGATTGAGCTTAATTTGTAATGATCATACAAGATAATAGAAATATCATCCTGGATGATAATGTCGGTTCTTAAAATTTTATTTAAAGGACCCAAATTTTCTCATACTTAAGACCTTGAGTGCGGCTATCTTGACCTGAGAGAGCCTTTGGAGAGGGGGAGAGAGAGAGAGGAACTTGTGAGGGGGCGTTTGTGAGAGGGTTCATAAAGGTTAATCCAAGCAAGGTTCCAACTCTTTATCTCCGTTCTTCATCCTTAATCCTTGGGAGGTTCTTGGGAGGTTTACTTCAGCAAAAGGTCTGGGTTCTCTGCCCGCTTCAGGAGGAAGCAAAAGGAGTCGGTTCTCTGCCGCACCGGGGTTGGTGAAAATGAGTCTGTTATAAAAGATTCTCTGCCTAGCTGTGGGAGCTAAAGGAGAGACACTTAGTTAGTGCAATACTCAGAGGGTGCTTCTAAGGAGTGGACGTAGGTCAAGGATTAACCGAACCACTATAAATCTGGTGCAATCTTTCTTTGTTTTACTTTCGCATTTAATTTCAGCATCAGCTACTCTTGTGGTGAATTATTTTGGTTTTAATTTTGTGCTTTACCTAAGAAATTTTTTAAAAATACCAATTCACCCCCTCTCTTGGTTAGCCTCGCGCTAGTTCTTAAGGGCTTAACATCCCTAATGAACTTTCATCTTTAAGAATAAAATGAATGATTTTGGTGTAGTGGTTAGGAATAAGGAAATATTGGTGGCTAAGGGGTACAACCAAATAGAAGGGATTGATTTTGAGGAGACCTTTGACCCTATAGACAGATTGGAAGCCATTAGAGTGATACTAGCCTTTGTCTGTTATAAAGGATTTAATCTTTTCCAAATAGATATTAAGAGTGCCTTTTTAAATGGGGTATTAAAAGAGGATGTGTTTGTAGAGCAACCCCCACATTTTCAGATTTTCTAATTTCCAAATCATGTTTTCAAATTAAAAAAGGTCTTATATGGATTAAAACAGGCACCTGAGCTTAGTATGAGAGGCTTAGAACATTCTTACTAGAGAAGGAATTTGTTAAGGGGAGCATTGATACCACCCATTTTCTGAGGAAAATAGAAGATGAATTAGTCATTGTTCAAATCTATATTGATGATATACTTTTTTGATCTTTTGATAAAAAGCTATGTGATGATTTTTCTAAAATAATTAGTATGGAATTTGAGATGAGTATGATGGGAGAGTTATCCTACTTTTTGGGTTTTAGCACAAGACAACTAGATGATTGAACCTTTCTAAATCAATTAAAATACATAAAGGACATCTTAAAGAAATATGAAATTGATAAAGTTAAGCCAATTAATACTCCCATGATCTCCAGAGTTCAGTTGGATAAGAACCCAAATGGAAAATAAGTTAATCAAAAGAAGTACAGAGGGATGAGTGAATCTTTACTTTATCTGACTACTATTTGACCTAATATAATATTTAGTATTTGTCTCTATGCTAGATTTAAAGCTGATCTTAAAAAATCTCACCTGATTACAGTTAAGAGAATTCTTAGATACCTATTAGGATCCAAAAACTTAGGAATTTGGTTTCCTAGGCACAACACTTCTTTTTAGATTATTGGATATTCTGATTCTGATTTTATAGGATGTAAGGTGGATAGAAAGAGCGCTTCTTGGACTTGCTAGTTCATAGGACAATCTTTAGTCTCCTGGTCCAGTAGGAAGCAAAACTCTATTGTACTTTCCACTACTGAAGCAGAGTACATTGCTTTCGAAAGTTTTGTTTCCAAAGTCTTTTAGTTGATGCAACAAGCTTTGGATTTAGGACTACCTATAGGTACAATTTTAATCCTTTGTGACAACACTAGTGCCATCTGCATTTCTAAGAATCTTATCCAACATTCAAGGACCAAGCACATAGTCATAAGGCATCACTTTATTAGAGATCATGTGACCAAAGGAGACATTGAGTTACACCATCTGGCAACTGATAATCAACTGGCTAACATCTTTACTAAACCATTGGCCTTCGACACTTTAAGCACTCTAAGAACAAGATTAGGTGTGAATGACATAAATAAATAAACTTGATTTCTGATCCTTTATTTGTTATTTGTTGTTTTCTTTTTGTAGTTTTTTCCTTACTTATTTTTTATAATTTTCATCTATTTCATTTTTATTGATTTGATTTTCTTCATTGTTTTATTTTTTCTTTTAATAACTATTGAATTGATATCTTATCCCGTGTTTTTATTTTTTGAAAATTTGTTGTCAATGATTGACATCTCTAAATCAGTTAAAGTGGGAAAATATCGTTGATTGTTTCCTTCTCTCTAACTTCTTTTAATAGTGTAATTTTCTTTTCTAAAATAAAAATCTATCTCACATTAACAGCTAGACTTTGAAATTGAGATATTTTCAATCTGTTACAGTAATCTATCTTATATATATAATGTTCAAAGTCTTTATTTTACCTTCAAATTTTTGTAATCTTGTCGTTGAATTTATCATATAATTTTTTATTCTATTTTGTGATTCAATATTCCTTATATTAGAGAGTGAGTTTTTCTTTTTTAATATCTAGAAGATATAATCACAATTGTGAATTTTTAAGAATTTTTGAAAAAGGGATCGAGCTTGCAAAAAAATAAATGAAAAATAAAGGCCAATTATGCCAAAATCAAAAGAAACGCAATGACACCTAATACACACACACACACACACACACACAAAGTGTATCAAAAATTAAAAGATACGCAAAGAGCGCCAATAAAATTGATAAGAGGCATAAAATGAGCCCACCAAAAGCAAGCTTCTTTTCTTTCAAAATTTTTAAATCTTAGAAGAATTCATGTGTCACTTGATATTTTTCAAAGGTTTGATTTCAGAATTCATGATTGTAACTAATTACTTTGATGTATTATTCTATAAAATATTTTTCTAAAAACAAGTCGTGAATAAATCTCTTTTTCTTATCCAATTGGTTTTTCTGATTTAGATCCTTATTTTCAAAAGACGGTTTCCCTTGGGAGAAGTTCGAGTTAGGGCTAACAGGATCATTTGTTCTACTTTTTTTTTTTTGTATTTTGATGATGTTAATTCATTGATTCTTACAAATTTTTTAATTCAATCAAATGGAGAATTTATCCTTTTCAAGCTTTGAATAAAAAAAAAAAAAACTTTGTTTTTCTCTTATTCTTGTCTTTTTGTATTTTATTCCTTTTTAAGTTGATTTTTAGGTGTTTGGACCTTCTCTGATCATCTCCATTTATTCTTTATTTTGAAACTTTTTTGTCATATTGTCCTGGATGATATTCATATCATCTTGGATGATCTGTTCAATTCACTCTAGATATTTTATCTAATTGCTATTTTGACTCCTCTACTTCTGATCATCCTGGATGATTCATTATCGTTCTGGATAATCTGATCGTCTTCTATTTCAATTACTTGTGATCATCCTGGAAAATCCTCCTAATCCAAGATGATCTTCATAATCTCTATTCAATTATTGGCGATCATCCCAAATGATACACCTGTTTATCCTAGACGATCCATGTGGCAATGCTTTAAACATTTTTAAATTTGGCCAGTACGATCCATTATTGTGCATTATCCTGGATGATCCACCTAAGGCCAGGATGATCTTCTTTTTCAAAGGTCATCTGGCTTAACTCCTCAAGATGATCGCCTATGTCTTATCATCCCGGACGATATCTAATCATCCTGGACGACTTTGCCTCCTTTTTGACCAATCATCTTGGACGTAATTATTGTACCCAATCAGCCTGGACGATTCTTTGATCATTCTGGATAATTCTTAGTTCATGCTAGGCAATTGAATCATTTCTTTATAAATCAAGCCATTCAATCAGTTTTTCTCACATAATTCCTCTTTAACTCTATTTTTCTCTTACTTCCCTTCTATTTTCCTAAGTATGGCTGGTGGAAAGAGGTCTCTCCATCCTTCTAGGAGTTCTTCAAGGGTGAATCTGGACCCTCATTTCATTAAGGTGATGATAAAGTCGCCTATCAAAGGTACAAAATAGTCGGGATTACTATATCCCGGACTATCAACCCGCATATTCTTTCCTATCCTAACCTAGATTTGTTTGCGCGCACTTCCTTGACCATCCTTCTTACTCTCTCTATCCATTTTAATTCAGAATTACTTTTTGAATTTTCACTAGCCATCGCATAAATTCCTCTTTCACTGCTCTTTAGTCATATGTGAATAGATGTCTCGTCAAAATCACATATTAGGACTATCAAGAGCTTTTGCAACTTTCCACCACAGGGTATAAACTCCACACCCTGTGTTCTAATCCTGACTACGACTGGGCTTCGCCCAACCACTTTCTTAGAAATACTAATGCTCATTTTCATGTTGGAGAGTCTAGCACCTTACGCAAAGATGTTAGGACAATACAGTATGTCTTTAGCACCTCAATTCTTCCAAAAGCTGGTGATCGCATTTATATCACTCCTCTTCTTTTGATCACCACATTTTACATTTTGGCTCATTGTGAATCTAATGCCATTGATTTGATTTTTTGTTATATTAAGCATCTGACTAGTATTCAGGATCCAGGACATAGGAGGAAGCCTAATCTTGCCCTAGGACATATCATTGCCTATATCTTTGAATCAATATATAACCTCCAATATCCTGCCCTACCAAATTTTCAGTCTGCCTTCTACTCAAATTACTCATTCCATGTTCTTCATAGTACTCGTCTCCACCTGGGGCACGAGGAAGCTGAGGGAACTAAGGAGGAGGCAGCTCCTGCACCTGTTCCTACACCTGCTCTGCTGCGCCAGCACTCTCAACTGGATCAACTTATGGAGTGATTCGACCAGTGGGAGACTTGCTTCGAGACCTACATCGCTGTACAGGAGCAACAACATACAGAGGATGTTGCTCGCTTTAATGCTTATGTGGCTCACCAGCAGCACCAACATGACCAGTATATGGCCTGGCTTGGGGAGCAGTTTGCTACTTTATCTAGTTACTTTTAGCCACATCCACCACCACTGCCTCCTCCTTTAGATAATCAGGGACCGTCTTTCTTTTAGTTTTCTTATTTTTGTGTGACTTTGTTTTACATTTGTTTAGTAGTTTGTGTTATTTTTATTTTTTTCTCCTTTTTGTGATGTCAAAAGGGGGGGTAGCTGTACTAGTTTGTACTATCTTATTCTGTTCTAGTTTGTTATATTTTTATGTTGGATAGTTAAACTATTTAAACTATGTTTGTTTCTTTTCTTATTTACGTTAAAACTATTTTGAACTACATCAATTATTTTTTTTGTATTTTTCATCATCAAAAATGGGGTGATTATTAAGAATCTATTTTCAGGGAGTATAATTTTGATGATAACAAACACTTATGTTTCTTTATGACTATCTTGCCTACTAATATTTTAGGTCCATAAGATCAAACTGCAATTTAAACTAGCTCAAGATTGGGTAGGCTAGATCTGAGTCAGTTTATAAACTTTTCCCTTTATTGAGTCTATTATAAATGATGTTGCTCCTGATGCTAAGTAACCTTGCACACACACACTTGGGAAAAATTTCTGACTATTTTCATAGTTTTCTATTTTTGTTCACATCATTTAGGTTGATTCACAAATCAGCCTGGAAGATCAGTTAAAAATAGAAACTCTAATTAGGATAATCTAGTTAAGGCAGCCATCATTAAACTTATCATCCTGGATGATATTTGTATTAGTCAGAATGATAGTATCAAATCAGAAAGAATCACCCACCAGATCTATTTAGGTATTATTTATTTTTTGATGTCCTGGATGATACAACATAATTATGCCTAAATTAATTTAGTAAATATGGAAAGCAATTAAGGTTTGATTGCTCAATTATATCATCCTAGATGATTACAGAATTGGCCAGGATGATCAGTTCACAAACCTTAGTTATCTATGGATGACCAAACATCAGCCAACTTCTATTTAGGGTGATGCTCTGGATGATTTTCACGGATTTGAACTAATCATCCAGGATGATTATGAGATCGGCCTGGATGATCAAGCTAATTTTCTATCATCCTATATGACTAAATGATATTTAATGATTTGTACTAAATGATATATATTATGATAAATATTATCCTATATGACTAAATGATATTTAATGATTTGTACTAATCATACAGGATGATATAATATCATCTTGGACGATATGAATAAAAATCTTCTGGTCATCCCAAATCATCATGGCTGATTGAGCTTAATTTGCACTAATCATATAGGATAATATTTATATCGTTCTGGATGATAAAGTCAGTTTGTTGCAATTAAGAGCTATTCCAAAGCTCTTCTATATAGACCTCTTGTTCTACCTAAGAGATTATCTTTTACTACTATCTTGACCTGAGAGAGCCTAGAGGAGAGGGAGAGAAAGGGAGAGAGAGGATCTTATGAGGGAGAGTTTGTGAGGGGTTTCATAAAGGTTACTCCAAGCAAGGATCCAAGTCATCTTCTCTGATCCTCATCCCTTATTCTTGGAGGTTTAAGAGAGGTCAACTTCAGTAATCGATCAGGTTCTTTTCCTGCTTCAACAAGAAGCAAAAGGAGTTAGGTTCTCTACCTCACCGGTGTCACTGGAAATGATGTTTTGTAAAGGCTTCTCCGCCTGGATGTGGGAGCAAAAGGAGAGTCACTGAGTTTAGTGCAATACTCAGAGGGCGCCTCCGGGGAGTGGACGTAGGTTGAGTTGACCGAATCGCTATAAATTTCTTTGTTCATTACTACTGCTTTTTCCACATTTAAATTTATGCACGTTAAATTTCTTTGTGGTGAATTTTGGTTTGTGCATTTGTTTTTTATTGAATTTTTTTTTTTAAATACTAATTCAACCCCCCCCCCCCCCCCCCCCCCCCCCCCCCTTGGTTAGCTTGGGCTAGTTCATAAGGGCTTAACATCCCTAACAAACTTTCATGGCTATTTATCTTAAGTTGGATGTGAACTGGTTATCTATCTTTGTGGAAAATTTCTTGGATAATAACCCTGCATTTTGTGGTTTTATTTATGAAAATTCCATCTTGATTATCAACTTTTTTTAAGGATCTCTTTAGTGCAAGTGTTCATAGTGGTGGCACTTTGGAAGGGAAGGTGGAGCTAGTTGGTGTTTTTTGGTTTGTTCCCCTTTTTTGAGTGCTCTTTCTTATTGTTGAAACTCGTTCACTATGAATTAGGTTGTTAAACCTAAGCTTATGTCCCAAGGCTATCCAAGAGGGGGGGGGGGGGGGGTGAATTGGTATTTTAAAAATTTATTGCTCTTTTGAATATTTTGAACCGAAAGTAAACTTTAATGAATTTTTTAGAAATAGTTTTTCAACCATAATTTTTAGAATATAAAAAGCAGAAAATAAAAAGCATTAAAGAATAAAAGACACAAGATTTATAGTGATTCAGTCAAAACCAGACCTACATCCACTCCTCGGAGGCACCCTCCGAGTATTGCACTAATACCAATAGTGTCTCTCCTTTTACACCCACAGCATGGCGGAGAAGATTTTACAACAAACTATTTCCACCACTACCCGGTGCAGCAGAGAACCGTCATCCTTTTACACTATCCTCAGTGTTCGCAGAGAACCGTTCATCCTTTCACACTCTCCTAGTGTGGGCAGAGAACCCTTCGTCCTTTCACACTATCCTAGTGTGGGCAGAGAACCCTTTGACTGTTCACACTCTCTAAGTGTCGACAGAGAACCGGATCTTCTTAACAGATCTCCTCACAAGAAATCTAGAAGGAAGAAAGAAAAGAGTGAAGTAATCATAATTCAAAAGCAAAGGCTCTTACCTTTAAAACTCTAAGTGAAGCCTTCACGCTCCAGTAGCAAGAATCCTTCTTCAAAACACTTTCTCACACTCTCTCCTTGACTCTTCTTTCAATAGGCACAAAGATCTGGGCAATAAAGATCTAGTGGCAGTCTAAATTGGACAATATATAGAATAGACAAGAAAAATAGTCCAAAAACTGCAAATTTTCATGTCAACATGGAATGGATCATCTCGTACGATCGTGGATCATCCTGGACGATTTTACTTAAAGTGTTGGAAACGATCCTAATGAATATTGGTATGAACTATGTTTGTACACGATCATCATCTCTTAGAAACTTGGTTTGCCCGGATGAACAGCTATTTCATAGGTCGGTTCCCAAATAACTATTGGATGTAACCAACTTACTTAAGTCGGTTCCCATCATCCTGGGACGAACAGGATTTTGTCTTGATAAAATTTTTACAGAGAGTAACTCGTTCAGGCACAATTATAAATGTCGTCTAGACAAAAATTTTACAGAGCCCAACTCGTCTGGGACGATTATAATTTCGTCTGGACGAAGTGTTTACAGAGCCCAACTCATCCAGGGACAATTATAATTTCGTCTGGATGACAATTTTACAGAGCCTAACTCATCCTGGGACGAAAATAATTTCATCCTGGGACGAAAATAATTTTGTCCTGGATGATCAGGACTTAGAAAAAATTTTCTCCAAAAACTGTTCGTTCCATTGCTCTTACAAGGAGATAACTAACCTAATCGTCCCGTACGAATTGCATTCGTCTCGTACGATCAGTACAAAGTTTTTAAGATCTCCTCAAGTGTATGTGTGTTTATTCACTCAATTACAATCACTCCCTCTCAAACTTAATTCATACAAAAATTACAAGTTTCAAAATACAAGATATCTCATGCTGAATTTGATTTGAAGTCTTTAGTAGTTTGGAGTTCAATTTTCCTGAAATGTTAGTACACACAAGAGCAAAAACAAATCTTCCAAAAAGTTTTAGGAGATAACTACACATAAAACAATAATATTTGGAATCATCAAAACTATACAAGTTGCAAGAATGTAAAACATGCAAATAGCAACTCTTTTAACAATCTCCCCCTTTTTGATGATGGAAAAACAATTATTATTTGTAGGATTTCAAATTCTAAGAATCTCCTAAACTCCCCCTGAATTGATAAACCCATTAAAATAAAGAGTCATTGAATTACAATTTCATATAAAACAAAATAAAAACACACGGACAAAAAAAAAAATTATATAAAATAAAACAACATCAAACAACACAAAACACAACAATATCACACAAAACAAAAAACACATGGATGGATGAACTAATGAAACAAACAATTTCTCCCCCTTTTTGACAACAGCAAAAAGTGAAGAAGAAATATACTTGAAATGTAAGTAGAAATATGAAAATCATTTTACAATTTAACCTTGAAAGTGATTGAAATAATGTATGCAAATAAAATTAAAATATTAGTCAAATCATAAAAATTCATCGAACTTAAGAAGAGATATAACATAGAAACTAAAAAGAATTTATCAAAACATGAGTCTATTTAGACATTAGGATAAAGAAAATCATTGTAAGAAGGATGAATAGAAAAATTATATATTTCAAATTTCAATATGTAATATAAATGAACATAAGAATAATTTGAATTTAGAGATTAAAAGAATCTGAAAAGAAATAACTACCACATGTGACGCTTTGCGCATCTTTTTCAAATTTGTGGCACATTTTGTGCATCTTTTTTCATGTTGGGCTTATTTTGTGCCTCTTTTTTAAAATGTGAACCTTTGCGCATTTCTTTTGATTTTTGTACATTTGTACATTTTTCAAGAGTAATCGTATTCTTTCCAAAATCAATAATCTAAAATTTTAAATTTATCTAAGTGCATAAATATTAACTGATAAGTGAAATACAAAATAAGAAAAATATCACAATTGCAATAATAATATTAACAATAAAGTAGTCTAAATAAGATACATGAAATTGATAATCTTAATAATTTCAAGTTATAATCAAAACTTAAATTTAGAATAATTAGATTTTCTAATGAATTTAATTTTAATCTTACAATTCAGGATATAGCACTTTTAAGATTAAAAATTTGATGATTGTCATAAATACTAACATACATTTAAAAAATCATTAAAGTCAAAATATAATAACATATATTGATATCAATAGAAAGATAATACAATCTTAGATCAATACATCAATACAACAACAAAACATCTAAATAAAAGAAAAATACATCAAACTTCCTAAAAAAAAACAACTAAAACAAAAAGAAATACATAAAAACACATAACATCAAATGCATTTATCACTCAGACGGTCCCTGATCTGGAGGAGGAGGAGCAGCAGCACCACCAAAGATGTTAAAGTATGTACTCATCAAAAGTACATTGGTACTGATGTCATTCATTTGCTCCCTCATAAAACCTATGTCATGTTGATTTTGTGCAGCCTGCTGCTGTAGATGAGTCTCAATTTGATCAAAACGTTGATCAAAATGAGTCTCTAGTCTATCAAATCTTTGAACCAAATCCTGATAATTTGGTTCATTAGCGGGAGCATGTGCACCTTCTGGCTCTTCCTCTGTATCACTTATGACATGTGGTTTACCTGATTCCTCCTTGAAGATCGTTCTAAATGATCCGTCATTGTAGTAGAGCAGTTCTTCATATTCTTAATCAGGATGAAACAAATTGTATTTCTTCTCCATAACATAGTTAACTAAGTGTCCTAAGGCAATATTCCTCTTTCATTTCTGTTCTACATGGCCAATTTCAGAAAGCCCATAATGATAGTCAAGAATAAGTTGGGCTTCATCTATAAGTTTATTGCTCATGATTAAGAAGGTCACCATGGAAAGAAGGGGGGTTATACTGACTCTATCACCAGCTTTTAGAATGATTGAGGTTCTAAGAACATGCTGAATGAGTCATGCATTTCTAACAAGACCTAATACTCTAGCCACATACTCATCTAAATCATTTCATCTAATAACCCTATTGATTTCATACCATTTATATTGATCATTGGTGATTAAGGTATGGGCTCTAGCTCCCTCAGTTCTTAAGTTTAAAAATGCTCCTTAGTCATGCTTTGTGATTTCAACTTTTTGTTTGAAAACAAAGGAAAGAATTATAGAGTGGTCAGAATTGAAGGACATGTTGGCAAGAAAGTACTGAAATGTTTCTTTATTGTAGCGGTGGATGAGGGTAAGGATAAAATGAAATTGTATCGAAGCAAATAAATGCATCACCTGATAGGTAATTTCATCTTGGTTTAGAATTCTGGAGGGGGTGATTTTGGCTGAAGCAAACCTAGAAAAAGAATCCTCATTTGCTTTGAAAGAAAGTTCTCAGATGAATTCCTATGAGGTTTCTTCGCTAGAACCTTTTGGCACTTGCTAAAACTTGCCATTTGTAAAAGATCTAGAATACGAAAGGGATTGAAAGTGATGTTAAAGTGTGACTTATTGATATAAATAGCTTGCCTATTTATTGAAAATGATATGTTCGTACCAGATGAAAAAATTTTCGTCCCGTACGACATTTTTGTTCGTCCCGTACGAAAATATTTCATATAGACGATTCAATACGACCAGAATGAAATGACTTTTCATAATCAATGCGACTTTTGAAGCATCCTTTTGTACAGCCTTTTGACCAGTCTAATCGTATAGATGAACACGTGTTCATCCTGGGACGATCAGAACTTATATCGTTTTAATGGCAGTTGAAACCGTCCCCTACATCAAACCGACATGTGTTCATCCAGACGAACCAAAGATTCGTACGTATGAAGTTCGTATTAAAAACAACCTTATCCATTCAACCGTTTCATTCATTCATCCCGCCGATTGAAAAACAAATCATCTCGTATGATCATAATGATCGTCTAGACGAAGTGACCATTAAACATTGAATACTGCATACAAACGGTTTAAAATATGACCCTTTGACACATTACACAAATCATCCCGTACGAAAATTTTTTGTCCCGGACGATTGTCACTTAAAATTTTTTTTTTTATTTTGTACACAAATAAAACTAAAATTCAAAAAACACATCAAAAAATACCATGTACAACAATAAAACATAGACTTAAAAAAATCACACAAAAACAAGATTAAAAACTCATAACGAACACAAAAATATTAACTAGAAAATAAACATCAACATTGCAGAAAATATTTTTATTTAAGCATTTAAATCAATCACACCAAGCCTTATTCTTAATGCACTGAAAGTATTAAAGGTTAATGGTTTTGTAAAAATATCTGCAAGTTGATTTTCAGTTGTAACATGAATGAGTTCAATTTCTCCCTTGGATACATGATCCCTTATGAAAAGATGCCTTATGTCTATGTGTTTGGTTCTTGAATGTTGAATAGGATTTCTAGAAATGCAAATATCACGTGTTATCACAATAAATTGAAATAGTGCATATAGTCAATCCTAAATCAATCAACTGTTGTTTCAACAAAAGTACTTATGTCACACAACTTCCTAATATAATGTATTCAGCTTCAACAATAGATATGGCTATAAAATTTTATTTTTTATAGGACCAAGAGACTAAAGAATTTCCAATGAATTGACATATTCTAGAAGTGCTTTTTCTATCCACCCTATAGCCTGCAAAGTCAGAATCTGAATAACCAATTATTTCAAATGAAGAACTAAACTTAGGATACCAAATTCCTAAGTTCTGAGTTCCTAACAGATATCTTAAAATCCTTTTCACTGCTATCAAATATGATTCTTTTGGATCTGATTGAAATCTAGCACACAAGCAAACACTAAACATGATATCGGGTCAGCTAGTAGTCAAGTAAAGTAAAGATCTAATTATCCCTCTAAATTTCTTTTGATCAACAGATTTTCCCTTAGAGTCCTTATCCAACTGAACTGAGGAACTCATTGGTGTACTAACAGGTTTAGCATTGTCCATTTCATACTTTTTAAGGATGTCTTTAACATACTTTGATTGACTAAGAAATGTACCTTCTTCGATTGCTTAATGCTAAATCCTAGAAAGTAACTCAAATCTCCCATTAGACTCATCTCAAATTCACTACTCATTGTTTTAGAAAAATCATCACAAAGATTTTTATTTGAAGATCCAAAAATGATATCATCCACATAAATTTGAACAATGAGTATATCCTTTCCACATCTCTTCAAAAAGAGAGTTGTATCAACACTTCCTTTTTCAAATGATCTTTCAAGTAGGAAGGTGCTCAACCTCTCATACCAAGCCCTAGGTGCATGTTTTAATCTATATAATGCCTTTTTCAACTTGAACACATGATTTGGGTATTTAGAATTTTCAAAACCTGGAGGTTGTTCTATAAAAATATCCTCTTCAATTATCTCATTTAAAAAGGCACTTTTGACATCCATTTGAAACAATTTAAATACTCTAAAATAGGTAAAGGCTAGCAAAATCCTAATTGCTTCAAGTCTAGCTACAGGGGCAAAAGTTTCCTTAAAATCAATTCCTTCAATCTGATTATACCCCTTAGCTACTAACCTAGCCTTATTTCTAATGACTACTCCTGAGTCATTCATTTTGTTTTTGAATACCCACTTATTCCAACTACATTTTGATCCTTTGGCCTTGTAGTTAATTCCCAAACTTTATTTATTACAAATTGATTCAACTCTTCTTGCATGGACAAAATCCAAAACTCATCAAAAAGTGCTTGATCAATATTAGTGGTTCTATAGTTGAAATAAAGGCTGAATGATTGACTTCTTTATTTAATCCACGCCTAGTCCTTACACCCTCACTTGTTTCACCTATAATCAATTCCCTTGGGTGGTTTTTTAGAAAATCTCAAATCTCTAGGCAAAGGGTTTTCTATTTCCAAATTTTCTTCCAAATTCATCTTATCAATCTTTTGGGAGTTAATCTCAATTTCATCTTCTTCAACATTTGGCTCTTTCATATTTCCAGATTCATCAAATACAACATGTGTGATCTCCTCAATTACCAAAGTTCTTTTATTGAATACCCTATAATATTTTCCAACATTTGAGCATCCAACAAAAATTCTTTCATCTGATTTTGGATCAAATTTTCCATTGTTATGAATGAACACCTTGCAACCAAAAACATGCAAATGAGATAAATTAGGTGTTCTTCATTTTACCAACTCATAGAGTGTTTTATTTAATTTTGATCTCACATTCACCCTGTTCAGAATATAACATGCAGTGCTAACCGCCTCAGCCCAAAAATATTTTGGAAGTGCGTATTCTACCAACATTACTCGGGCGGCTTCTATTAATGTTTTATTTTTCCTTTCGACTACCCCATCTGCTAAGGGGTTCTAGGTGCAGAAAAGTTGTGATCAATTTCTTTTTTCCTTACAAAATTCATCAAATTTCTCATTCTCAAATTCTATTCCATGATCACTTTGTATAGAAATAATTTCAAATCCTAGTTTTCTTTGAATCCAAATCAAAAAATTTTTAAATTCCTCAAATGATTCACTCTTATGAAATATAAATCTAACACATGTGAATCTTGAGTAATCATCCACAATCACAAATCCGTATACCTTCCCTCGTATACTCATAATTCCAACTAGTCCAAAAAGATCCATATGCAAAATCTTCAATGGTTTACTAGTTCTAAGATCCTTATTGGACTTAAAAGAAGACTTCACCTGCTTCCCTAATTGACATGCATCACAAAGATGATCTTTAGTAAAGTCTAGTTTAGGTATACCTCTCACTAAGTTCTTTTGGGTAATCCTCCTAAGGTTTTTCATGCTAGAATGATAAAGTCTCCTATGCCAAAGCCATGACTCATCAGATATAATTTTCAAACAAAAAGCAGTAGGAGCTTGAATGCAATTCAAATCTTGCATATAAACATTGTTTACCCTTTTTCCATTCAAAACATCTTTTCTATTTAGGCTTAATATGCAGCTAGTAAGAAAATAATTTACACAATAACCTTTATAACAAATTTGACTTATACTTAACAAATTATGCTTTAAGCCTTCAACCAATAATACATTGTCTATAAAAAAGTTCTTAAGATTTCCAATCATACCTGATCCAACCACCTTCTTTGTGGTATTATCTCCAAGTGTAATCTTACCTCCACTCCTGGCTTCCAATATTATGAATTGAGCAGTATCTCCAGTCATATGCTTTGAACATCTGCTGTCTATGTACCATATGCTCTCACGAGGTCTTGTGTGAGAGCGACCCTGTAAAATTATCAAACGTTAGACCTGGGAACCCAAACAAGTTTGGGTTCACCTTTTAGCAATTTATAATCAGATGTATGTATGATATGTCTAGGTTTATGCATCTTAGGTCTCCACACCAAATTAATTTTCATCTTCAAAGTACAGGTGCGAGCTATATGTCTAAACAATCCATAATTATTATATTTTACTTTTGGAATGGGTTTCCTAAGTCTTCTAATATTCATCTGTCTATTCAGAGATTGCATAAATTTAGGATATATAATAGGAATAGTAAAATCTTCAAGTTTAGGAGGTATCCTATTATCCTCGAGAGCTTTTATTGTTAATTTGTAAAATGAATTCAAATCTTCTAAAATTCGATTTAAATAATTAATTTTATATAATTTGCTCTCCGATTCATCCTTAAAGTTCTTAAAATCTTTCACGAGTTCTACATAGGATGATTTTAAATTCTTATAATTTTTATTCAAGTCATCAAACTCGTCAAGTAAATTCATGTGGTTGTTGTCAATTAAGGCATGATCATTCCTAAGGATTTCATGTTCCTTTTCAAGTTCTTCAAATTTCAAACTTAGACTAGCATGCATTTTCTTCATTTTCTCATATGGATCATGCATGTGTTCAGAAACTTCAAATAATTCATCATAAGTTAAGTCACATACCTCTTCTTGATCTGACTGATCAAGACTATCTGCCATTAAGCAAAGATTAGTGACTTCTTCTTCCTTTTCAGTCTCTGATGAATCTGAAGCTGAGTCCGCCTAGAAAGCTCTCTGAAACTTTTTCTTACCCTTCTTTATAATTGGTTTCTCCTCTACCTTCTCCTTGCTAGGAGTGGTTTTGTGTTTTGGGCAATCAGTCTTGATATGACCAGGTTTCCTACACTCATAGCAAATCACATCATTTGAAACCTTGTCATTTCTATTAAATTTACCTCTACTCCATTGCTGACGTCTCTTCTACTTCCTCTTTAGAAAGCTTCTGAACTATCTAGTCATCAATGAGATGTCGTCTTCATCCTTAGGTTGTGAGTGTTCACTCTCAGACTCTTCCACTTTTTGTGCTATGTTCTTCTCCCTTCGTGGTTCACTTGCATCAATCTTTCTTTGGATAACTTCTTGCTCGTAAGTAATTAGCGAACCAAGAATATTGTCAATATAGTAAATGTTTAAATCTTTAGACTCTGTAATTATAGTAATTTTAGCATCATATGCAGTAGGCAAATAATGAAGAATGTTATTAACCATTTCAGCATTCGTTAGTTTCCTACCCAATGCATGCAAAGATTTGACTATTTTGTGAATCTTGTGTACATATCAGAAATGAATTCATCAAATTTCATGTGAAATAATTCATAATCATGTAATAAGATATTAAGTCTAGATTGCTTAACCTCATTAGTCCTCTCATATGTTATACAAAGTCTATCCCATATGTCCTTTCCACTTTTGCAAGTGAAAACCAGCATGTAGTCTTCTAATTTTAAAGCACAAAAGAAATTATTCAAGCATTTAGCGTTTAGTTGTGCTAAGTCACATTCTTCTACTGTCCAGTCTGCAAAAGGTGTTTTAACTCTAACTCTGTCAACTAATCTAGTTGGTTTTGTATATCATTCATGGACTAAGATCCACATACGATAATCAAGTGACTATAAAAAAGTAGACATGTGAGTTTTCCAAAAATCAAAAGGTATATTGTCAAACAGTGGAGGTCTAGTTATAGAGTAACCCTCAGGTGTGTTTTGATTTCTAAATGTAGCCATCTACGTTAATCAAAAAGTAGTCTAAACTTATGATTTTGAAACAAAGCTCTGATACCACTTGTTGAAACTCATTCACTATGAATTAGGTTGTTAAACCTAAACTTATGTCCCAAGGTTATCCAAAAGGGGGGGTGAATTGATATTTTAAAAATTTATCCCTCTTTTGAATATTTTGAACCGAAAGTAAACTTTAATGAATTTTTAGAAATAGTTTTTCAACCACAATTTTTAGAATAGAAAAAGCAGAAAATAAAAAGCAGTAAAGAATAAAAGACACAAGATTTATAATGGTTCGGTCAAAACCAGACCTATATCAACTTCCCGGAGGCACCCTCCGAGTATTGCACTAATACAAATAGTGTCTCTCCTTTTGCACCCACAGCAAGTCGGAGGAGCCTTTATAACAAACACTTTCCACCACTACCCGATGCGGCAGAGAACCGTCATCCTTTCACACTCTCCTCAGTTTTGGTAGAGAACCGTTCGTCCTTTCACACTCTCCTAGTGTGGGCAGAGAATCCTTCGTCCTTTCACACTCTCCTAGTATGGGTAGAGAACCCTTTGTCATTTCACACTCTCCTAGTGTGGGTAGAGAACCCTTCGATTGTTCACACTCTCCAAGTGTCGGCAGAGAACCGGATCTTCTTGATAGATCTCCTCACAAAAAATCTAAAAGGAAGAAAGAAAGGAGTGAAGTAATCATAATTCAAAAGCGAAGACTCTTACCTTTAAAACTCCAAGTGAAGCCTTCACGCTCCAGTAGCAAGAATCCTTCTTCAAAACACTCTCTCACACTCTCTCCTTGACTCTTCTTTCAGTAGGCATGAAGATCAATGGGCAAAAAAGATCTGGTGGCAGTCTAAATTAGACTATATATAGAAGAGACAAGAAAAACAATCCAAAAACTGTAAATTTTCAAGTCAACATGAAATGCATCGTCCCGTACGATCGTGGATCATCGTGGATGATTTTACTTAAAGTGTTGAAAATGATCCTAATGAATATTGGTACGAACTATGTTCATACACGATCATCATCCCATAGGAACTAGGTTCGTCCAGACGAATAGTTATTTCATAGGTCGGTTCCCAAATAACTACAGGATGTAACTAATTTACTTAAGTCTGTTCCCATCGTCCTGGGATGATCAGGATTTTGTCTTGATAAAATTTTTACATAGAGTAACTCGTCCAGGCATGGTTATAAATGTCATCTAGATAAAAATTTTACGGAGCCCAACTCGTCCGGGGACGATTATAATTTCTTCTGGATGAAAATTTAATAGAGCCCAACTCATCCGGGGATGATTATAATTTTGTCTGGACGATAATTTTACAGAGCCTAGCTCATCCTGGGACAAAAATAATTTCGTCCTGAACGATCAAGACTTAGAAAAAATTTTCTCCAAAAACTGTTCGTTCCATTGCTCTTACAAGGATATAACTGATCTGATCGTCTCGTACAAATTGTATTCGTTCCTTACGATCAGTACAAAATTTTTAAGATCTCCTCAAGTGTATGTGTGTTTATTCACTCAATTATAATCACTCCCTCTCATACTTAATTCATACAAAAATTATAAGCTTCAAAATACAAGATATCTCATGCTGAATTTAATTTGAAGTCTTCAGTAGTTAGGAGTTCGATTTTTCTGAAATGTTAGTACACACAAGAGCAAAAACAAATCTTCCAAAAAGTGTTAGGAGATAACTACACATAAAATAATAATATTTGGAATCATCAAACTATACAAGTTGCAAGAATGTAAAACATGCAAATAGCAATACTCTTAACACTTATGCATAGTAAATTGTACCTAGAATATATTATAATTTTGCATAGTAGGGAACTCAAGCTCTTATTATTTTTTTTGTTTTTTTTTTATTTCTCTTATGAGCATTACTGAGCTTGAGGTCCCTTTAAGGAGTGTGTAATACTTTTCTTAATTAATGTGTAGGCCCCTCTAAGGGTTTCCCCTAAAAAATGCCATTTGATCAAGTTCATAAAATTTTAAGTATATCATGATTATGGTATTTGTCTTGTTTACATTAGCATTGATATCATTAGAATTTATATATAATTCCATGCCCTTCTTGACCTGTCTGATCTAATGGTTACTATCTTTGGTTTCTGAAGTAGTAGAGGTAGCAAAGGGCTAAGGCTTAAGACATTGGTCAATCATTTAAAGATGGTCAGGGTCATTAAATCAGAGAGTAAATAGTTTTATAGTGCAAACTTAAGCGTTTTTTTCATGCAAAAGTTGTTGCATCAATTTAAGAGTTTGCAACAAACAAGCAATGAATTGAGCTCACAGTGAAAATTCTTTTAGATCTAGCCATATAATTATTAAAGGAGACTATTTATTTATTATGTGAAGGAAATTTCTAATTCATCTATGGTATTGACTATTAAACCTTTTGAGATATCATTTCTACCTCAGCCCTTTTTGAGAAATAACAAGAATTTGATACCCCAGTTGCTCTTAGAGATATAGCCAAATGATACTTTCATAAGTTTTTACTTCTATACAAATTATTTAGTTGATTTTTAAGTAGATCATGTGCATTCATCATTAAAAAATAATTTTGTAAGCCTTAATATGACTTATTGTGCTTTATTTTTATCATAAATCCAACCTCAAGATTTAGAAGGAAACTCGAGTGGAGAGTTTAGTAAAGTTATTACACAAGAGGAGATCATCACCAAGGTTAATGAGGAAATCGATTCTCATAGTAATGAGAAAATTTTAAATGTACTTATCTTGAATAAAGATAGTATTGTTTGATCATTTGGCAGAGAAGGAGGGCTCCATGAATTAGTCCTTCAATTGAGTGGTATAAGATCAAATAGGCATCAAAGATTGGAATAAGGTTTACTTCACATTTTAAAGAGGAGCTCTTCATCCCTCTTAGTTTAAATGAAGCTTTCACCTGAAGATATAGTTAAGACAACTTTTAGCACCAAATTCGGGAAATATGAGTTACTGGTGATGATGCCATTTGGTGTGATGATCACACCATCAATATTTATGGATATGATGTATATAATATTAGGGGAATACATAGATCAATTCATTAGTGTATTCATTAATGATATCTTAGCATGTTCAAAATTTGAGGAGGAGCATACTCATCATTTGATTCTAACATTGGAGGCCTTAAGGAAATATAAGTTGTGTGCCAAATTATCTAAATGTAAATTCTTGTTGAGTCTATGGCTTTTTTGGGACATATGATAAACAAGGAAGGGATTGCTATAGAACCATGAAAGGTATGAACTATTATGCATTGGCAAAGGATGATATCTATGATGGAGGTTCATAGTAATCTAGGCTTGGCAGGTTACTATAGGAGGATTGTTAGAGGTTTTTCACATATTATAATCCTAGAAACAAGGTTGATTCAAAAGGATGTGTTGTTTAATTAGACATTAGAATGTGAAGAAATTTTCTTGAAGTTGAAGGAGTATCTAGTGTCAGCTCTTGTGTTCACCATTCCTTCAAAAATAAAAGGATTCCAATTATAAAGTGATGCATCATTGAAGGGCTTAAGATGTGTATTGTACCAGAATAGAAAAGTAATTGCATGTGCTTCCAGATAGTTGAAGCCACATGTGAAGAATAATTCAACTCATGGTTTGAAATTGGAAGCTATTGAATTTGCTTTGAAGATTTGGTGGCATTATCTATATGATGTTCAATGTGAGATCTATATCAACCATCGTAGTGTAAATTATATCTTCATCCATAAGGAGTTGAGTTTCAGACATAGAAGGTAATTAGAGCTGATTAAGGATTATGATTTAGATATCATTTATCAATCTGGTAAATCAAATATAGTTGTTGATGCTTGAATGGTGGGAGTGGCAGCCGGTTTGATCACATCTAAGTAATAATTGATTTAGGAGATAGAAAGATTGGAATTAAAAGTGGAATACTTATCTAAAGTGCCTTTGGAAATCATTTCTTAGATTATATTTTACCCTCACTATAAGATAGAATTAAAGAAGAACAAAAAATATATAAAGAGTATTTTAGATTTGCAAATCAAATTCAATCTGATAAGAGATCTTAACTATAAGTGAACAATTAGGGTGTGATCTTATGCGATTATAAGTTTTAGGTCCCAAACAATGATTATATGAGAATAGAGATTTTACATGAAGCCTACTATTTTGATTAAACCATTCATCCAGGGAGTACTAAGAGATATCTTGATCTAAAGGTGATGTTTTGCTAGCCTTGGCTGAATCATGAAATAATAGAGTTTTTCTCCAAGTGTGAAGCATGCTAGATGGTGAGGCTAAGCATCATAGGCCCAATAAATTACTACAGCCTTTGCCTATTCTTGTGTGGAATCGGGAAGAGATTACTATCTTTTTTTCTATGAGTATTATTAGGTCTAGGTAAGGCCATGATATTATATGGGTGATTATATAGTGATTGATAAAGTCTACTCATTTTCTGCCCATGGGATAAAATCATTCAGTTGATAAATTGACCCAGCTATATTTGAAGGAGATTATTAGATTACATGAGATTTCTAAGGCTATCAATTTTTATCATGATAGAAGATTTACTTAGAAGTTGTGGAAAGGTAGCCAACAAGGTATGGGAACAAAAATGAATTTTAGTAAGGCTTTTCATCCCAAAATAGAGGGACATTCAAATAGAGTTATCTAGGTATTAGAAAATCTGTAGAGACTATGTGTTTTGGATTTCAGTGAAAGCTGGAAAGATTTTATACCTTTAATTGAATTCTCTTACAACAACAACTTCCAATCAATAATTGGTATGGCTCTATATAAAGCCCTATATGAAAGATGGTGTAGAACCCCATTAACTTGGACTATGATTGGATAAAGAAAATTTGTAGGTTCTGAGCTCATAGATGGTGCCACAGAGAAGATTAAACTGATAAAAAAAATATGAAGCATCTCTAGGTAGACATAAAAATATTTTGACCCAAAACATATATTTGTAAAATTTTAGGTTGGTGATTTTTGCATTCTTAATAGTCATTATGATGAATAGAGTAAGAGGATTTGGAAAAGGCAATAAGTTGCAAGTCGTGGATATATAGGACTATTTGAAGTGAATGAAAATAATGAAAAGTCTACTTATAAGTTATCTTGGCTACATCATTTGTTAAATATTCACAAAAGCTTTCATGTGTAAATATTAATAAAATATGTGTCAAATGTAGATTAAAGGATTCCTAAGGTTGAAGTTGAAATTCAACTAACTATGACTTACAAAGAAGAACTTGAATGTGAAATAATTAAGGAATAAGTAGATCCATATGTTAAATGTCAGTGGAAACATAAGCTAGAGGGATAAGTAACTTGGGAGAAAGAAGCATAGATGATATAACTGTATCTAGATTTTTTTTTTTAATTGCACTCTGAAGTATAAATACGAATGATGAATTTTTTGTAAGAAAGGGAGGATCTAACATCCTCTATTTTAAAACTCATTTAATTAATATAAATTAAAGAATGCATATATTATCTTAAAATACGTAGTAATTTTAAGCTTTATTGTGGCTAATCATTCTAATTAAGCCAAGAACTGAATAGGAAATAGAAAAATATAAGATGTCAAAAATTTCATGGGAGTGCCACAGTGATGGGATGGTCAGTGCTATGACATTAAGCTTTGTATTTATATGAATTTTGGGAAGTATTTCTATGTTGGGTGGTGTTGCAACAGTTCTCAACTCGTAGTTTTTGATATTTTGGGATTATCTAGAATATTTTATCGAGGGTGGGGGCGTTGGGATATTAGGCATCATAGTGCCAAACCAAAAGGGTGTGTTTATAATAATACGTACATAAAATCAGTTTCAAACCCTCACACAATAGTCAGCTTGTTGGAGAAGGAATGGAGAGGAAGAGAAAGAGAGAAAAGAAAGGGGGAAAGTTTAGAGGAAAAAGCTTGGGTTTCGTAAGTCAAGCTAGAAAGGGATTTTATAGAGAAGGCAAACTTTTGAACTCTTATCTCTGATTTCAATTCAAACAAGTTTATAAAAAATATGATCAAAGAAATTTTACTTGGGTTTTATAATTTTTTCATCATGTAACTTTAAATATGTTATTAAATACTTTATTCTTGATATTTAAACTATAAGAAATTGAATTTTCACCAGTTGATTTCATATATATTAATTTCTATTTGTATAAAATAAATGAGGTATTTTTGGCTTTCAATATACTTTTTTAAAAGTCTTAAAATGTTATTTTGAATAATTCTAAGGACTTTCAATTGAATTGGAAAATGTTCCATGAGTACGTTTTTATACATACTATGTGGTTTATATTGACAAAATTTTGGTATTTCATGCACCATCATACTTAAATGTTAAAGTTATACCAGTCCATTATTGCATTGAAAGTGCATAATGTATTGGCATGACATTGGATATGTTTTGATTTATAAATATGAAAAGTGCACTATGTGAAATGATACAAGGGCCCTATATGTTCTATTGAGGCCTCATTTACCTTGTGTGGACATGGGAGGGATTCTGGCCCCACTTATTAAAAGTTGTTGTGTGAGGCTATTCTATTTTATTCTATTCTTCTCCATTCTGGCCCCACTTAGTATATGCTAGTGATGGAAGTTGAAGAGAGTTATAAGTGAAAGTGGAGTTATATGTAGATATCAGGATATGTGCATTATATTTATAAATTACACATTATGATAAGTTGATAAGTCAAGTACAAATGACATTGCCTTGTTCCAATAATTTTTTAATCTTTATATGAATTTTGTTGAAATGAGAAATTCTAGTGCAAGTAAACTCTGATGACAAGTGATTTATGACATCTTTGATATTTCTAGAAATCTATTCTATAAAATATAAGTAGTTGTTTTAAATCCAAGTATATATTAGTAATTGTTTCTACAAGTATATAACATTGTTCTATCATTAATTAAACTTTAAATATTTTAAATGGATATTGATATCTATGATGGTTTATGGATAGAAGTCTATTGAGCTGGTGTAGTTCATTCTATGATGTTTCTTTAAATTTCTCGAAAAGGAAAAGGCCCAACTATAACACCTACAAATTGAGTATTCAATTAAACCTACTATAACCAAACCAGATCTAAGATAATCTATTAATTTTTTTTTTTGAACTATTTTTCGTATGCTTGGTAATATTTTAAATGTTTCTGAAAGTCTACACATATTTTGGAGCGGGTCGTGAGGGTCTATTTACATGTTTGTGAAATATGAATTTTTTCCCTTAGGGCACTATAATGCTGGGGGTAGAGGCGCCCAAATGGAAATGCTCTTTACTTTTTGTAAATTACTTATATGCTTAGGTGTGTAGTATGGGCGACCGCACCATGGGTTCCTCAAGGGGGCGTTGTGGCTCGCATCGCTGGGTACCTCAACACTAGTGCAAATTTTATTATTAAAAATATCAAAATTCACCTTTCGAACCCATTCATTTTTTCTTTAATGGTCAGTTAGAGAGAGAGGGGGAGATTTCTAAAGAGAGAAAATTTATTTTAGGAGACTTCATTCTAATTTTTATTGACGACCTAGTTCTAAAATTTGTTCGATTAAAGGTAGGTTACATTTTACCCATCTTTGTTTAAAAATTGACAATTATGAAATTTTTTTTATTTAATTTATATTTTTATAATTGAAAAATAAGGACAACATTACACCGACAAAACTTTCATTGCAAAGCTTTCTCTATGTTATAGATAAATTATTTTAGGCATTTAGATATTTTTTGGAGTTTTCATAGCGGGAGTTTTGAGAATTATGTAATTTTTTTTTATCAAAAAATAATTAGGACTCTTATCTATTATTATGGTACAATTAAAGTCTCAAAATATTATTTTGCATATTCTTTGACAATTTTAGTATATTTTGAAATAGTGAACTTCTACCTAGTTATATGTTCTGTAGCCTACCATTATAACATTTTGTTAAAGTATAAAATGAGCTTATTTATACTTTATTTACTATAATGCAATGAGTTATGCAATTAATTGATTAAAATATGTGATTCTAAGGAGATTTGGTATGACTGAAAGAATTTATGTTTTAGTACCTATGGACATATTTTGGTGTTATATGCATATTCTATTTTGATGATGACATTGGGAGGCATAAGGGTTAGAATTCTTTGAGTTCTGTTTAATGCTAATTTTTTATCTATGATTATTTATTTTTCTTTTCCATTACTATTATTTAAAGTTCTTGTAATTATGATTATTATTTGCTATGAATAGTAATTTATTTTATTACTTTTAATATTTTGTTAAACACTTAATAAATGAATTATTTAAAAATTTAGATTGGTATATATGGTTTATTGAGTTGTGTTAGCTTAGATATTTCACCTTTTCTTTCTAGATTTTGGAAAAGACAAAGAGTAGTTTGAATAATAGTTTTAAGATAGTATTTAATTATGTATTTGTATTTCCTCTTTTAATGTTCTGTATAGTTATGGCTAGTCATTTTATGGTTTGCTCTATACTCTAGTTTGTAGCCATGCACTGTAATGTAATCTTTGTATATTAATTTTAATGATAATATGAAAAGATAATTTATGGATTAGTAACTCTATGAATTTGTTATTATGTTTTAAAATTTATATTTGTAAGAAAATTCTGAAAAATTTTAAAATTAGATCTTGGGGTCTGCTTATTGTAAACCAACATGATAGGACATGTCAAGTTTGTGGTCTTGTTAGTTTGAGTTGTGACACCAACAGAGAAAGGAAGAGGAAGAGACATTATCTTTGGATCATGATAGTTATTGTATTCTATTATAATCCAATTTTGATTCTTTTGATTAATGGAACATATGCAAGCTAGATTATTATATATGTGCTTCTGGAATGAAATCAAGTGGATATTATTATTATTATTATTATTATTATTATTATTATTATTATTATTATTATTATTATTATTATTGTTGTTGTTGTTCCTCTGGTTTATCTTATTATTAAACTTGAGTTAGATTATAGGATTAGGTATTTAATCCTTCTATTAGATCCTAGGGCATCAAAGGGTTATTTCTAAGTAACGATTTGGAGGGATTGGATTATAACTAGAGTTATATGAAATGATATACATTAATGTGGAATTGGGAGTTGGTATTATAAATAGTCTTAATTATGGTATGATAAATATGTTTATAATTGAAATTCTCCTTTTTGATATAAATTAAAGTGTTATTATATCATGAACCCCCAAGAGAAAGAGGTAGCTAGTAGATAGAGATCCAATCAAATTTCTACAGTTCAGACTACTGTGGGTACTATGGCTTTAGATTCTATGATACCGTTTGTTGGCTTTATGGTCCAGCTTATGAGTGAGGCTCATGGCTGGATGAGAGGAGTTAAAAGAGACAAAGAAGAAAAGAATTTATAGCTATTTTTGAGTTTGAAGTCAATTCATTTCCTAGGCGTAGTAGAGCCTCAAGTAGTGGAAGATTAATTGATGAGGATATATAAGTCATTTGATAGTATGTAGTGCCCTAAAGGTAGGAAGGTCCTATTGGCTATGTTTTTGTTAGATGAAAAACTAGGGCCCTAGTGGATGGGATAATTGACGGTAATATTTTTTGGGAAAACCCAATGTAAAAGTCAATTCAAAGGAGTTTATAGAGACCTTCAATATTTAGCTTATGTTTCCCTCTAACATGTTGCAAATGTAGGAGCTTCCTTTATGTATACAAGGTAGTTTTTCAAATGTAGTCATTTTGATCATAAGTTGACATGTTGTCCATGAAGAGCGCTGGAAGGCAAACCTAAACCTGGAGGATGCTAGAGCTAGAGGAAACAATCAGCTCCTTCTAAAATAATCAATGAAACTTCATCGACCCACATTATAGGACGATGTGGGGCACTCGATAAGGTCAAGAAGAAGAGTTTAGAGGGAGTCCATAAAAGTGGCCAGTGCAGCCCATAGTGTATAGGCAAACTTAGCAGGAAGTGAAGGAGGTACTAAATGTGGTGATAGGTATGACATTTATTTATGCAAAAACAAAAAAACAAAAAAATAAAAAATAAAAAGAGGTATGTCATTTATTTATGCAAAATCCTACTGTATTTAATTTAATTATGCAGGAAGCCATTCTTTTTTATTTGAGCATATGTTGAACAAATTAAGTTTAGTTTTAAAATTGTTAGCTTTTAGTTTATCTTTTCTATTGCCTGTTGGAGAATTATTGGTTGCTATTTAACTCTATAGATGTGAGATTTATATTACAAATAAGAAGTTTGAATTAGAATTTATTGTTCTATCCCTAGAAGAATTTGATGTGATAGTTGGTATGGATTGGTTCAGTAAATATCATGCTCATATTGATTACAAGAGAAGTAGGTGAGTTTATGTGTGGAAGGACAAGTACTATATTTTTAAAGAGCCAGATGTATCTTATCATCTTTTATTATTGTATTGCAAGTTGATAAGGTTTGGAGACAGGAAAATTTTATTTTCTTGGCTTATGTGAGAGACTAAAATAAGTCAATTAATGGTATTGAAGACTTTCTATTTGTGAAAAAAATTTGTAATAATTTTCTTGAAGAGTTATCCAGATTTCCCCAAGAAAGGGATATAGAATTATGTATTGAGGTGGTGCCAGGAAAGACTTTAATAGAAAAGACTCCTTATAAAATTACTCCAAGAGAATTATAGGAACTCAAGGTCCAACTATAGGATTTATTTAATAGAACATTTATGAGGATGAGCAGATCCCATTAGGGAGCCCTTTTTGTATTTGTAAACAAAAAAGATGGATTGTTGCATATGTGTATTGGTTATCGATAATTCAATAATGTTACTGCAATGAACAAGTATCCACTATCTAGGATAGATAATTTATTTGATCATCATAAAGAGAGAAGTTATTTTTTTTAATATTAATCTATAATCTAGTTATCATCAATCAAGACTAAAGGTTGAAGATGTAGCAAAGATAGCTTTTAGCACAAGATATGGGTAATACAAGTTCTCAGTGATGCCATTTGGTGTGACGAATGCATTATCAATCTTCAAGGATCTAATACATAGAATATTTATGGAATATTTTGATTAATTAATTATTATATTCATTGATGATATCTTAGCATATTCAAAATCTGAGAAGGTGTATGCTCATTTTTTTAGACTAACACCAGAGACATTAAGATAGTAGAAGTTTCATGTCAAATTCTCTAAATATGAATTATGGTTTTTTTGGGACATATGGTAATCAAGGAAGGGATTATTGCAGAACCACAAAATGTACAAACTGGAATGGATTGGCCAATGATGACATATGTAATAGAGGTTCATTGTGTTATGGGAATGATAAGTTATTATAGAAAGTTTGTCAGAGGCTTTTTGAATATTTTGATCCCACTGAGAAAGTTAACTTAAAAGGCCATGTCATTTGATGTGACATTAGTAATGTATAGAAATTTTCATGAAGTTAAAGGAGTATCTAGTGTTAGTGATTATGTTAGCCATTCTGTAAGTGATATAAGAATTATAGGTGTATAGTGATGCCTCATTGAAAGGCTTGGAATGTGTTTCATAAAAGAACAAAAAGGTGATTTCGAATGCTTCCTAACAACTAAAGCTGCATGAGTAGAACTATTTAGCTTGTGATTTGGAAGTGGAGGCTAGTATTTATTTTGAAGATTTAAAGGCATTATTTGTATTGTGTTCGATGTGAGATCTCTACCGACCACCAAAGTCTAAAGTATATCTATACCCAGAATGAGTTGAATTTGAGTCAAATAAGGTGGTTAGATATGATCAAGGATTATGATTTAAATATCATTTATCAATCTCATAAAACATATATGGTTTCCAATGCTCTGAGTAAGAAGTCAGTGGAAGTGGTAGTCATTTTGATCACATATGAGCAAGCAGTAATTTAGAAATATGAAGTATACTAGATGGTGAAGGCTGAGCATCAAAGGCCCAAGGAATAATTTAGCCATTGCCTATTCTTAAGTTAAAGTGGAAAAAGGTCGATATGGATTTTGCTATAGATTTTTCCATGTCTAGGTAAGGGCATAATGTCATATGGGTGATTATAGATAGAACAATGAAGTATGCTCATTTTCTACCCTTGAGATAAATTGATTTAGTTGATGAATTGGCATAGTTATATGTTGACGATATTGTTAGGTTGTACGGGATTGCTAAGGTCATCATTTTAGATTATAATAGAAGATTTACTTTTAAGATGTGTAAGGGTATCCAAAAAGGTCTACGAAAATAAAATAAAATTTAGTTTAACTTTTTATGCCCAGATAGATGGACGGGTAGAAAGAGTTATCCAGGTATTACAAGATCTTTTAAGGCTATGTGTTTTGGATTTTGATGGGAACTGGAAAGATCATGTACCTTTAATTAAATTTTCTTACAACAATAGCTTCTAGAAAAATATTGTTATGGCTTCTTCGAAAGTCTTGTATGAGAAGGTGCAAAACTTTATTGGCTTAGAATGAAATAGGAGAAATAGAACTGATAGGTTCTAATTTGGTAGACAATCCCACATTGAAGATTAGCTTGAATAAGAAAAGTTTAGAAGAAACTCATGATAGGCATAAGAAATATTTTGTCCCAAAGTATAGGTCTAGAGAAGGGAGTAAGCATATTTGAAAAAGATAATTAAATAAGTCCTAAATATATAGGACTATTTGAAGTGAATGTCAGTATTAGAAAGCATGCTTATAAATTATTTTTGCCAAATCATATGTCATATATTGACTATATCTTTTATGTGTCAATATTAAGAAAGTGGGCACCTGCTGTAGATTAGATTATTTTTTACAATGAAGTTAAAATTCAACCCGCTTTGACTTATAAAGAAGAAAATAATTGCATCCTGACTTATTATGTGAAACAGTCAAGCAATTCCATATGGTAAAGCTTAGTGGAAGTACATATTGGTGGGAGAAGCAACCTAGGAGAAAAAAGCAATGATGAGATAATTGTATCTATATTTATTATGACTACACTGTGAAGTGGAAATATAAAGAGTGATACTTTCTATAAAGAGGGTAGGACGTAACATCCATTGTTTCAAAGCTCAAGTAATTAGTATAAATTAAAATAAATGTTTTTATATCTTGACTTAAATAGCAATTGTGAGCTTTACTATGGCTAATTCATTATAATTAAGCCAATAAATTGAATAGGACAGGGAGAAATATAAGATGTAAAAAATTTCATAGGAGTGCCGAAATGCTAGGATGCTCAATGCTATAATATTAAGATCTCTATTTGGGAGATGGATTTTGGGAAGCACTATCATGTTGGGTGGCACTGTCATGGCGCTCAACTCTCTTTTTATGAGATTCTAGGATGATCTAGAATTATTTTATCGAGCATTGTAGTTGGGATGGTGGGCACCATGGAATCATTCCAAAATGAGTGTTTTTAAAGTAATAAATATCTAAAATCATTTTCAAACCATTACCCCATTGCTGCCTTACTATAGATGGAAAGGAGAGGAGAAGGAGAGAAAGAAAGGGGAGAGTTTGGAGGCCAAAGCTCAGGTTTCATTCATCATACTAGTTAGGTATTTTGTAGAGCTTGAGGTAGACTTCTCAACTCATATTTATGATTTCAATTTCAGCAAGTCTAAAGAAAGATATGATTAAAAATATTTTTTTTTTTTATTTTACAATATTTTTACTGTGTAGCTTTTAATATGTTGTTGTTGATTGTTTTTTCTAGACATTTTAACTATAATAATTGATTTGTTTATTTGCTAGTTTCCTCTGTATTGATTTCTATATGTATAAAAGAAATGAGGTATTTTTGGTTTTCATTATAGTTATTTAAATATCATTAAATGATTTTTTTGACAATCCTCTTGAATTTTAATTGAAATGGAAAAGACTATGTTGGTATGTTTTTGTACATACTATATGGTTTATATTGGTAAATCCTAGTCATTTATATACCATCATACTCACATGTTTAAGTTATACTAGTGCACTATTGCATTCAAAGTGTACAATGCATCACATTGTATTGAAGAAATTCTAATGTTTAAATGTGAAAAAGTGCACTTTAAAAAAATATAAGGCCCCTATATATTCTATTTCGGTTTTATCTGCTGTATATGGATCCAGGTGGGATTTTGTCCCCTTTTGCTGAAAGTTGTGTGGTAGTTTATTATGTTCTATGTTGTTCTATATTATCCCCTCTTGCTATATGTAGGTGTGGAAGGTTAAATGGAGTTATTAGTGAAAGTGAAGTTATAAGAAGGCTTCAGGACATGTGCATTATATTCATGCTTTATATATTCTGACAGGTTAATAAGTCCATTAAAAATGATATTCTAATCTGGTTCCAATAGTTTTTTAATCACTATATGAATTTTGAAGAAATGAGAAAGTCAAGTGCAAGTAAACTCTAATGACATGTGATCTATGATATCACTAATATTTCTAGGAGTGAGAAAGCACCTTAGGTTGTTCTAGTTGTGAACAAGTGATAGAGGTTGTGAACCATTTATTTGGCGAGTGCCAAGCTGCTAGCTTTGTGAGAAGTCCCCATATTACACTACAAAGGATGAGCTCCTTAGTAGGTTTGAACAAGTTGCACCTTTCTATCACTTTAGGATAGTTCCCTATGACATAGAGGCACATGGTTCCTATTGGATTATTAGACAAATTCTTTAGGTGGGACCCTTGAGGGGGAACCCTTTTTCCATGACTCAATAACTACATGCTAAAAACCTATAAAGGTATGAGCGATTATACACTTAGTTCCCTAATTTATTTTGCCTTTTGATAGCCAAGTTACAAAAAGAATTAGTGAATGAAAGTGATTAATATTAAATAAGGATACTAAATAACAAGTGAGAAAGTAAATTCAAATTTCCTATAGCCACAAGGACCATGTTGTCTTTCATTAATAATGGTGATGTAACATCACTTCTTGTATAGCTCATAAAAATATAGGGTATATGTTGAGAAGGCTTGACTCCTTTACTTTTGTAATTTGAGATATTACAAGGGTAGAGATATGAATCCTTCAAAGATAGTTACCTGTCATCAAGGCTATAAAGAAATATTTGGGAAGAGATAAATTGAGGAGTCACTGTATAAGGGTTTTTGTAGTTGCCCTTCGACTAGTTTAGGGACCTACAAGCTTAATGATGCACCTCCTATTAAAAAGAGTAGAGTTAAACTTAAGGTGATGACCAAGGTTGTTGATGTGCCAACCTCAATTGCTATTGATACTGAGCTTGCCACTTCTAGTTGGGGTGTCGACCCTCTAGTGAGGATTGGCCTGATTCTTGACAAGAAAGACAAGCCACTAGATGTACAGATGCAGAAGCGAGTGCCTCTAGGAGGTCTTGTGAAGCAATTTTGAAGGCCTCTTTTACTAAGGTTGGGGGGATTTCTCGGGTGCCCCTTCTTGCAATATTTAAGTAAGTAGATAAGTTCAAATATTTATAAATATTGTTATCTTGACATAAAGTGCACGCTATAAGGGAGTCTATAGTTTGTGTTTCCTCGAGTGAGTTGTTGGGTCATTTTTTGAGCAAGTAAGAAACATAAGAATTAGATCAGTAAATAGTAGTTTAATACACAAAGGAAATCATCCTACATTAATAACTTTAAAAGTTTTCTTAAGCCTTTTAGATAGAGAATTTTGTATTGATGACATTTTTCCATTAATTGCAGGGCATCACCTATGTTAGTTCTTTAAGGTGCTAGGCCTTCAAGTGAAACAGAGCTCATAAAGTTTAGGGAGCATTGATGAGCAAGCTGAGAATCTGGATGAGGAGGGGCATAAGCGTGTCTATAAGACATATAATGAGAAGCTCATAAGTTCACAACCCTTTGGATGTTTTATTCAGAAGTTGCCAATGTCTAAGGCCTTTCATGGAGAAAAGTAAGATTGTGCCACTTTTTATTTCTTTTTTCGATATTCTTATATTACGTATGTGCTCCTCACTCAAAATGTAAAAATTCAAATTCATTAATAAAATTTTCAATTTGTGTGAGCTCTTTTAGTCTCTCTTATGTATATATGTTTTGATATGTTGAGTACTGCATTATGCTGCAGGGTAAGACTTCTTGTATAATTGTATGTACTCTTATGTAAACACTTTCGTGAGTACATTATATATGATCATAGAATGATGAGCAAAGAAATTAGAGAATTTTTTAAATTTTGGAGTTTTCCTTATTATGGTGAGCAATTATATAGTGAGTTTTTTTTTTCTTTTTGGGGAAAGTAATATTTTAGGCGAGTGTGTGTGAGAAATTCATTGGCAACTACTTGCTGTAGAGATTGACTAAGAGCCTTCAAAACCCTTTAGAAATAATGGAAAGAGGAAATGAAATTCATGCATTTATTGTGGAAAATGAATAGTACCTCAATATCCATGTATTATATTTTTTACTAAATATACCCCAATGGTCGAGCCCATCCCATGTAAATGCATTCTTTAACCTTTTCATCTTATCTTCTCTCATTTTTCTCCCATAAGTGTTCTTGTGAGTGTATTACAATCCTTATGGATACCTAACAAAAATGTACAACAACATTCATGAATGTCATCGAGCTCCCTGAGCAGCGTGCTTTGAACAATTATGTTGATCTTGCTTAATTAATGTATTATTTTGTGCTCGAAAACTTGAGCATATGGGCAAAGAGTGAGAGTGAATAGCAAAAATGCCTTTAATTACACTGTGTTGTGTGTGACTTCTAACCACTTCTCTCTGGGGTGAAAGTTCTAGTTGTTTTTTAAACTTGAAGAGGTCTCCAATTTCTACATACTCATCTTAGCACATGTATTACCAAACTCTTTAGAAAAATGTTTTCAATTACACCATACTTACTTGATGAAAGTTTACATTGCCACTCACCTTATTCTGGCACATCTTCACAATAAAGGCGTCTAAGGATAGGCAGGTGTTGACCGGTACAAAAAAAAAAAGAGAGGCCAAATCATTTTACCTGTCCGACCGCACGTCGTCGCCATCTTGTACACGTTCGAATGTAGCATCCCGCACGTCGTCGCCTTTTCCCCCACGATCTCTCTTGGCGTTAAGAGTTGGTTTTTAATTAATTATAATTTGTTTTAATTGTAATAATTTTAATTAATTATATTATTATCATTAATTATTGATTATTTTTAATTAAATAATTATAATTAATTTTAAATTAATTTTAATTAAAGTTAATTTTAATTAATTAATATTTTTGTTAATTATAATTAATTGATATTAATTAATTATAATTAATTAAAAATTAATTATGATTAATTATATTAATTAATTATAATTATTATAGTTAATAATTTACTTGATTATAATTAATAAAAAGTAAATTTAATTAATTAAATATAATTATAATTAATTAATTATAATTAATTATTATAAACTATTAATTAAGAGAGGAACCTCTTGCTTCAGTTCACGAGCCGACACTGTCGATAGTCATCGCCGACAATCCCCGCCGGTCTCCAAGGTATAAATTTCTAACTTAAACCCCGCCCTCGATGCGCTTGACGTGCCGGTGGACCCCCTATACGCGCTCTTGTAGCACAGTGGGAGGGAATCCGGTGCGAGAGGTGTGATGAGGCGGGTAAGCCCTATACACGCTCTTGTAGCGTGGTGGGGATGGTCCTCTACCTCTACACCGACACTGACGACACTTCTACGAGAGGTATGATGTTCCAAATCCCATTCTCGATGTTTGCGGCGGACCAGAGAACCACCTATACGCGCTCTTGTAGCACGGTAGGAGGGAGCTCGGTGCGACGCATACGACCAGGTGGGTAAGCCCTATACACGCTCTTGTAGCGTGGGAAGAGCTAGTGGCATTCTCGTACGGGTACTGCTGAAGGCCCCATACACGCTCTTGTAGCGTGGTGGGATGAAAAATACTACGGCCGTGGTGTCTAAGGACACCTACCATACATGCTCGAGTAGAGTGGTGGGAAGGCCCAACTCCCTTACATTTCCCCCAAACAAGGGATATGCCGGGGTGCTGCCGAAATTTTCACTGAAGTACACAAAGCTTGAACAATATAATGACATCATTTGAGTAGCAATACGAAGGACAATAGAGGACCTGTACTTGAACAAAAAAATATACATAAATTGAACTAAACAAGCAGAGTAATTGTACGCAGAACAGAGGACATGTGGACCTAAACCTGAACAAAATCTAAATGATTTCTAAAGGTCAAACTCAAATGAAATAAAATCAAACTGAAATTCAAATCAATATGAAAATGAACTTAAACTGTACAAGAACCACAGTGGAGCTTGTACTACATAAGAGACATGAACAAGCACTTGAACTTGTACTTGGAACTCGAACTGTGCAGCATCAGGGGACCCGAACATAGAACTCTTGCTTGAACTCAATTTAAAAATGACATCAAATTGAACCAAAGTCTTGTACTCTGAACTTAAGCTAGATCTAAGTTTGACATGAACAATAAGGAGCTTGAACTTTCAAGGATAACAGGGGAGACTCAAGCATGAGTTGAACTTAGAATTCAGGCCCGATTGAATACATAAGACTGGGAGTTTGGATGAACGAACCAATCAAAGTCTAAGTGCACAGTCGTCCAAGCTAACAACAAGTTGTAAGTGAGAGATGAAATTCCAGTGTAGAAGAAAGATGAATGCAACAAACTCCTACAACAGTCCCTACGAGGTTAAAAGCAACGTGCTTACAATGACAACAAATGGTTGCATAATGCATATGTGTCCTACATGTACTGTTGGAATCTCCTACGATAATCCCTATAAATGCCTATAAATTTAGAAGGCAACATTGTCAACTGATGATAAAAAATTCATCCTCTACAAACAAATGCAAATACATCAAAACTACCACCTGAGATTGGTGCTAGGTGGGCATGATGTGGGAACAATGGGTCTTCAATGAACATCTCTAGGAGGTCGCAGCAAATAGAACGGATTCCTACAAACAAATACGAGCCGCTTGTGGATAATAACAGTGAATATATCGTAAGCACATCAAATCACTATGGACACAAGTATGGATATCACCTACGACAGTGGTGATCAAAGTGTTGTCAGTACACTGGGTATAAAGGCAACCCGATGTAAGAAAAAGGACACCCCCTGGCATAAGGGAGGAAATATTTGAACAAATTAGAACAACACTTCCTGGTGTTCCAAAGTCTCTTCTTAGTGCTATACCGGAGAAGAAAATAGTTCTGGTGCCCACAAACATCGGGAATGACAAATCCATTACACTGATCATCTTAAAAAGTGTTCTCTACAAAGCAACAAACTTCAAAATCCAGGAAGTCCATCCCCGGTGAATGAGAAAGGGGGAGTCAACATCAAGACGCATGCCACCGGATCCGCAACACTCGTATTAGCGGACAGAAGGCGTGCATAAGCTGTCAAATGAAATGTTGTGCATTCAAATGACAGATACATGCACAACTACAAATATTTCAAAATATCCCTACACGTACATCGTAGTTTGTATACACATAGGTACACAAGGGGTAAATACAATCTCAACCCACATAGGCCCCGACGAACGTGTTATTGGTACACATGTGACATCTAGGGATGTTGCGCGGGTCAATAAGTGAATTCAAGCTCGAACCTGATACTTCTATATGGGTCAATAAAAGTCGACAGGGTTCGAACCAACAAACAAGTATACAGTCGCGATGGCTAGTATATTTGTTTTATTGCATTCATATTAGGCCTTCAATGCCTATAATTAAGAGAATTCATTAAACAAAAGGAATGAAGCCTACGAAACCCGATCCTCCTTAGTAGATAAATAAGAGTAGACAAGGTTCGAGATATCGGATAAATATGCAGTCACGAAGTTAAATGGAATATTTATTTTGTATATTCTTATTTGGCCTTCAAAGCTTTCAACAGAGAAAATTCATGAACAAAAGGCACAAACCTATGAGGAACCAAATCCTCGATCAACAGCCAGGTCGAGTTGACAGGGTTCAATCAACTAAAGTGGAAATGAACCCAAACACTACAATGATGGCCGTGTTGAACGCTAATCTTAACAGAAGGGGTTCACAAATAATTTTAAATGACCTCCAAGCTCCACCCAAAAATCCAAAATTCCACAAATCCTAAAATCCAGATATTTAAATTCAAAATCAAACCATCAATCACTCAATGTAAAATTCATCCACCCTCCACAACAGTTTGCCTCGGTGGACAAATAAAAATTTACTTCAACTCACAAAGAGCTAAATGCCTAGTCAAAAATATCACTAGGATCCATTCTCAAAATAATCTCCTGCCAGTAAGGACGTGGTACGTGTTCTCTAACCGGAAATTTTGCCGCCAAATGGCACCGCAGGATAATCGGTTATGACGACCCGGGGCCCTCTGAACCGAGTGGTTTTGCCGCCAAATAGCACCACAAATATCGGATATGGCCAGAGCCAATACATTTTTTATTGGCATTAAATCCTTGAGATATGAATAAATATGATATGATTGATAGGTCACAAAGCTCTCTGCAAGCTAAAGTAGATTCAAATTTGTCCCCTTAGACAAACATTCAATCCAGGTCTACAAGGTCCCCTTGGATGAAGCAATCCATGGCTGCCGACAAGGATCCTTTTGTTAGGTTGGGTCGACTACCTCCTCTGACTAAGTAGACCAGGGATCACGATGGCCCGGGATGACAGAATCATGGGATCTTGATCGGGCCCGTCATCCATTCCCCCACCATCCGCTTTAAGTGCAAGATGGTGCAATTTTTATTTTAAATATCAAATCTTCCAACCCAAATAAAAAAACCCAACTATTTAATTCCCCAAATCCAAACTTTTCAAATTCCTATGCCCATTTCTGCTACTATATGCTTGGTACTATGTATATATGGATACAACGTATCTGATTGATGACTAGCCTTAATCGAAAGTTCTCTCTCATGATCGGGAGGGGTAATTAACTATAGGGGCTTGCGCCTATAGGAAACCAGAACTCAGATCATAAAGTCCTCATAAAATGAGGGTGAAATCTCTAGGTAGTGCCTTATCTACAAACCCATCTGCCTTCCAAAATTTACCCCGAAACTTAGTTCGTTAAAACTCCCTCGCCGAATAAAAAAAAAAGCAGGTGGGGAGGCCGGGGCTGAATTTTCGGAGCCCACAGATTTCTGGCGACTCCGCTGGGGAATGGTTTCTCTTTCTATCTCTGGCTTGTCACTAAAAGGCTATAGTATGAAGCAAATCAAATTTTAAATTTCCTGAAAATGAATCTTTCAAATAAGATCAGTGGAAATTCAATCAGCTGGGTTTTTAATTCTATGCTAATTTTCCTGCTTCTGTTATTTGTTCTACATTATTTATGTTTTATGAAAGTGTGGGGTGATGTATAAATTCTGATCACTAACCCCTGCCTTTCATTTGTGTAGAATGGAAATGCAGGACACTCAAATGACCGTTCAACTGGGACGAGGAGCCAGGATTCAACTGGCAAATATTGTTATAGAGACTTGAAATACTGGAGCCACCATCCACTTTGGTGGGCTCGAATTCTCAGCAGCTAGTGCAAGGGCTGCATCCGTCCCTGTGTACGGCATAAACTCTGAAGAACCTTCTGGATAATCCTATTCTGCAAGGACTGCTGCTAGAGGTGCTACTCAAGGAAGAGTTTCTGTCTTTGAAAGGTTGTCCCAGTCTGAGGCCCTTACTGCAAAGAGGGATGTTACTGGAAGAAAAATTTATGTGGTGACTGCAAACACCACTATCCTGCCCAGAGAGACTGTTGCATCTGGAGGAAGACTCAACAAAAGGCAGAGGAGGAAGAGAAATGCAGAACTACGAGCTCAGTAATTACCTGTACCAGTCCATCCCTCTAATCTGCTAGCACAAGAACCAGAGATCAATATTCCTACCCAGAACAAGTTCATTAACTTGAAGTGGGTAAAGAGAAATAGCTCCTCTAGTGAGCTCAAAAAATCTTTCTGGGAGAGTCGACCTGAAGCTCCAACCCCTCAGAAGATAAGAGAGCCCAAACGTTTGTCTGCCTGGGTACACCATGTTTTGAAGATAGTTAAGGAAAAGGGGCTAATGAAAAAGAAGTTCCAAAGGCCATTGATTGTTGAGGCCCAAAGAACCCCTCCAAGGGAGAGGTTATCATCTAATGTGATGACTGAAACAAGAGGTTATTGATGAAAAGCTCTGCAGGAAGCATATCAAGGCGTGACACTTAGACCCCGTGTCCAAAAATTTGCCCTAAAAGGGCCCAACGGAAAGGCAAACAAGTTTGGAGGCCGAAACCTCGAAACAAAAAAGTCTTTGAAAAAAGAGATAAATCAGGTGTGACATCCGGAACAGTCTACTGGAGATCCGCCCCTGCTAACCAAACTCATCAGAGATGTGTCCGAAAGAAGGCCCATAACGACGATAATTATAATGACAGTTGACATCCCGGAGAGTCTTCCAGGAGATCCCGTCATTCTCCTACTTCAACCAAAGAGGAGCTTCATTTCGATCGCAGTCCACGGATTGAAGAAGTAATCATTCCAGGCCAAGAACTTGAAATTTAGTGGCGACACCGTTCAAAAATTCAGGTACAAGAAAATGAAGAAGAATATGATGATGATAATACTATGGAAATTGAGGTGGTTCATATGGTCAGCCACGCCGATGTTGAAGAGAAAGATGATGATGGTGGTGATGATGACCAGCAATCACAGCCGCGCATATGTGTTTATCGACGTCGCCATAGGGCTAGATCCATTGCCACCCGAAGTGCTCTCTTTTCAGAAGAAGGAGATGAGGAAGAAGAATAGGTCGGAGAAAATCCCTTCGCTGGTAAAGACATCACACTCACTGAAATGAGAAATAAAATAAGGCGACAGATGCGAAGAAAAGACAGAGAAATCTCTCAGTTAAATGATAAAATGACTGAGATGATGACTCAAATGACGACCATGATGGAAATGATGCAGAAGACCACTTCTGTGGGCCCTGCACTATCTCAACCCGTCAACCAAGCTATAAATCCTCAAAATCTTCAAGCTCCACATGCCTGAGGAGTGAAAGGTGTACTTGAAGGTGGCGATAAGAATGATGATCCTACCCGCCAATGTACTCCATAAAATGTGGCGAGTGCCTCTGAACCTGTAACTGCTTCGCAATTGGAAGGCTTAAACAGTGAAAAGATTAAGGCCATTATAGCAGCTGAATAGGCAGAGAAGCTGGTAGGAAAGGGTAGCCCGTACCTGGTAGAGTACGATCAGGTGCCATATCCAAAGGGATATTCTGTACCAAAGTTCAACATCTTTGATGGCAATAAAAATCTCAGACAGCACCTCGCGCAATTCAAAGCTACCTGTAGGAACACAGGGGACAATGATGCTCTGCTATTCAGGCAATTCGTAAGCAGCTTGAGTGGAACTGCTTTTGAATGGTATGCCGAACTGCCAAATGATTCTCTAAGGACCTTCGCAGAATTAGAGGCATTATTTGTGAAAAGGTTTGACAGTGCAACAGAGATGACTACTATCGCTGATCTTGCTCTAGATAAAAGGAGAAAAGATGAATCAGTGATGAAATATATAACACGCTGGCGTAATCTTAGTATGAAGTGCGAGCAGCAGCTGGAAGAAGAACATGCAGTTCAACTGTTGATGGGGAACATTGATGATAAAATGCAATCCTTCTTATGAATGGCTTCTATTACTACATTCCAAGATCTATTGGATACGGTGGCTAAGTTTGAAAAGTTGAACTTATCAAAATTTGAAAGCCTCCCTAACAAACCCAAAAAGGCTAAGGCAACTGACACCAAAACGAACGAGGCTTATTCCGCATTCCCTACTAGACCTGATAAAGGTAAACGGGTAGTGTATAGTATGGATAAAGGAAAGCAGCCAATGCAATATGAAGAAAAATGAAAACAGGCTTACAATCCAAATCCTCAACCAAAATTAGTTCTTGGAGGAAATGACAAACCTCGAGCCTTTCCCGGTGGAGGAGAGCGCCAGAGGCAAACTACAGGAGCTGGTGATAGAACATTCCCTTCCCTCAATGAGAAAATGAATAAAGAATACTCATTCAAGAGGGAGAGTGTTGCTAAACTATTTCGGCAAGCACTCAAGAACGGTCTGGAGTTGCCAGAATGCAAAAGACCTGAAGAGTCCAAACATAGTGGCGACCCAAACTACTGCCCATATCATCGGGTAGTTAGCCATCCTATTGAAGATTGTTATGTCTTCAAAGATTCGTTGGAAAAAAAGTACAATAGGGGAGAATTAACATTATCGGATAATGTGTTGGTTCGTCCTAGAAAGGAATCCACCCGAGTAGTCACGTCCTCTTCCGTGCTCCCGCCTAAAGAAACAATAATAAGAGAACATGTTCAAGATGAGCAATGGGAGACTGTGGTCTCCAAGAAGACAACCATGATGTTAAAACAGCTGGAAGGAGTTCCGGGTGTCAAGTGGAAGCCTCCTACTAAACCAGTATTGAATTTAAAGTGGTTGCCTGCATCACAGACATCCACCTCTAAACAACAATCTGGCCAAGCTAGCTCATCAAAGTCTGAAAAGCTAAAGTCAAAGTCTTCCGAGAAGAAATCCAAGCTGAGGAAGCCTATGGTAAAGAAGACTGCAACCCAAAAGGCTATTGATAGTCTAGAATATTACCAGACTACCAGGAGGCCTATTAAGCTCGGTGATTTTATGAAAGAGCTTAAAATTGATGAAAATGAATAAGAGGCTAAGGATGAATCTCTTCTGACAGAGACATGCCAAGTCGTCTTTACAACATCAAAGATGTCAGATAGGGAGAAATATGCTGAAGAAGCGGCCCCTGAATTCTGTCTAATGGTGTCGTCAATGGAATTCAGTTCAAATGATCTATGTTTTCTAGAAGATGAAGATTCAGACCCAATCGTAGCATCGCAAATGAAATAGATGAAACTGGGAGACGATTTTGAGTATACAGATGTATCCCCAGACACGACAATGGCTGACTCTGAGGAGAATGCTTTCATCAAATAAATTTGAATCAGATGAGGTGGCCCAAGTGCGATTGAGAAGTGGCAAGGTACTACCATCTCCATCAAAGAAAAATGTTCCTGACAAAGATAAGAAAAAATAGATAATTACCAATGAAGATATTATCCCTGAAGACTCCAAGAAGAAAGAGACTTCAGCCAAGGGGATAGATTACAATATCTTATCCCACTTGAGGAAGATCCCAGTGCAACTCAGTATATATTATGCCTTACTAATATCTAAAGACCTTCGGAAGACTTTGATCCAAGCTCTTAAGGATCCTGAAAGATATGAGGCGTATTTTGTTGAACGTAACTTGACTGAAGTTTTGTAAGCTCGAAATGAACCATTAATCACTTTTGCTGAGGATGATTTGATGCTTGGAATAGCAGATCACAACCGCCCTCTTTATGTTACGGCAGAGAGTGACGATATGATGATCAGTCAAATTTTGATCGATCTTGGATCTTCTGTAAATCTTATGAACCTTAAGGCACTGAGATCCCTCTGCCTCGATGTGGAACATCTTGGGAAAGACAAGTTGATGGTGCATGGTTTCAATGAGAAAGGGCAGAAAACCCTTGGTTCGTTTATGCTTCCTCTCGTATTTGGGGAGCTTCACATAGAAGCTAAATTCCATGTAATTGATTCGGACACTTCGTTCAAGGCGTTATTAGGTCACCCCTGGCTGCATGAATATGACGTTGTCCCTTCAACATTACACCAGTGCATGAAGTATCTCAAGGAAGGAGAAGAATTCAGGATCTCTGGTGATATTCATGTTAGGAAAGTTGCTATTTGCATATTTTACATTATTGCAACTTGTATAGTTTTGATGATTCCAAATATTATTATTTTATGTGTTGTTATCTCCTAACATTGTTTGGAAGATTTGTTTTTGCTCTTGTGTGTACTAATATTTCAGGAAAATTGAACCCCAGACTACGAAGACTTCAAATCAGATTCAGCATGAGATACTTTGTGAATTTGAAGCTTGTACTTTTTATTTGAATTAAATTTGAGAGGGAGTGATTGTAATTGAGTGAATAAATATACACACACTTAAAGGAGATCTTAAAAAAGTTTTTGTACTGATCGTACGGGACGAACATTGTTCGTACGGGACGATCAGATCAGTTATCTCCTTGTAAGAGCAGTAGAACGGACAGGAACTGAACTGGAAAATTTTTTCTAAGGACTGATCGTCCAGACGAAATCATTTTTCATCCCAGGATGAGTTTCTCACTGTAAAAATTTCGTCCAGACGAAGTCCAGTTCGTCCAGGACGATGGGAACCGACTATGGCAATTTCTGGCAATGTTCTGCAGTTTTCGGAACCAACTTTTGATATAACTGTTCGTACCGGACGAAATTTTTCATCCCGGGATAAACCAATTTCGTCCAGGACGAAATTGGTTCGTACAGATGAACAAATGGTTCGTACGGGACGATCCGGTGCGCAGAAAAACATGTTTTTAGCAGTTTTTTAGCGGTTTTTCATGTCCTTTCTATATAAGGAGTCCTAGAAACTATTACAAATGCCTTGGGAGTTGTTTTCTCTTGAGAGGGATCATTGAGTGTGAGAGTTTGGGAGAGATTGTAAGAGTGAAGAGTGAGAGATCAAGTGAGGGGTTTGTAAGGGATTCACAAGGTTACTTGAAGAAGAAGATCTCTTTGTTTCTTTCCATCTCCTTTGAAGGCTCTCAAGTGAAGTTCAACAACATCAGCCCGGTTCTCTGCCGACACTTGAAGAAGTGTAAAAGGACAACAAACTGTATCTTTGACAGCCATTGTGTCTTCGTTCTTTGGGAGAAAACTAGAAGAGAGAACTTGAAAGGGAGAGAGGAAATGGTGGAGTTTGAGAGGGAGAAGATCCTTGGAGGGGTTTTCAAGGGAGTGTGAAGGGGATATTCACACGGTTGCTCCCGCGAACTTGCACCTTAGTACCATCGGATTCAAGGGTCATCTTGAGGGAAGTTTTGGCGAGAAGAAGATCTCTTTGGTGTCAAAGAACCCAGCTACTCCGCCGCACCGGGGAAGGTGAAAGTGATTTTGTACAGGCTTCTCCGCCTTACTGTGGGGGAAAAAGAAGAGTCACTTTGTGGTATTAGTGCAATACTCGGAGGGTGCCTCCGGGGAGTGGACGTAGGTCAAGGTTTTACCGAACCACTATAAATCTGGTGTGTTCTTTCTTATTTTTCTTTCGCATTTAATTTCATTGCAAGTTGTTTACTGTGGTTGAAAAGTTTATTTTTTAAACTTTAAATTTAACTTGCATTAATAATTAAAAAGGTTTTCTAAAAATCCAAGAGTAGAAGTATAATTTTTAAATTACCAATTCACCCCCCCCCCCTCTTGGTTAGCCTTGGGACATTTAGTTAGGCTTAACATCCTAATTACTAGACCCAACAAGTGGTATCAGAGCTTTGTTTCAAAATCATAAGTTTAGACTACTTTTTGAAAAATGAGTATGGCTAATTTTAGAAACCGTAAAACGTTAGAAGGATATTCGATTGTTAGACCACCTTTATTTGAAAATATTTCTTTTGATTTTTGGAAAATTCGAATGTCTACTTTCTTGCAATCAATAGATTATCGAATGTGGCATATGATTCAAAATGGTTATTCTGTACCATCACGTATTATAGATGGAATCAAAACTGATATCCCTTTTTCTGAATGGAGTAGAGTAGAACAAATTTATGCTGAATTAAATGCTAAATGTATGAATTGTTTGTTCTGTGCTTTAAATTTGGAAGATTATATGAGAATCTCTACATGTACTAATGGCAAGGAAATTTGGGACAGTTTATGCATTACATATAAAGGTACTAGTGAAGTCAAGCAATCTAAGTTGAATTTTTTGATGCATGACTATGAACTCTTTAGCATGAAACCTTATGAGACGATCTTAGACATGTATACTAGGTTTATTCAAATTATAACATCATTGCATGCTTTAGGTAAAGAATTTTCAAACTTTGAAATAGTCAATAAAATTCTACGTTGTTTACTTGACAAGTTTGATGACAAAGTTGTTGCTATTTGCGAATAAAAAAATTTGAATGAATATTCTATTGATAATTTGATTGGATCACTCATTGCCTACGAGCAATATTTGGGTCAAAGACTTTTGGATGCAGGTGAAACAATAATGCTAAAAGCGGAAGACATGGAGAAAAGTTGCTTAGTTGGTGAGGAAAGTGATGACTTAACAAGCAAATTGAAAAGTCCACTAAAGCACAAGCATAAGCATCAACAAAAGTGGAATAAAGGTAAAAATGGTAAGAATGTTCAAATTTCTTCAAGTATTATTTGCTTTGGATGTAGGAAATCTGGACATCTGAAAAGTCAGTGCCCTAATTTGAGAATTCTTCCTGCTAAAGAAAAGGGCAAAGCTAAGCAAATTATAAAATGGGAAAATAATGAAAAGCAAAAAATCTCCTGGGCAGATCTAGCTTCTGAATCATCAGACCAGGAGCAAAATGATATTTAAACCCTTTGTTTATCTATTTTTGTGTGTATGTTTTTTATTTGTTGTGTTTTTATTTTTGTTTGTTTTATGTGTTTTTCTATTTTTTAATTTTTTTGTGTTTTGTATGATTTTGAGATATTTTCATATCGGATTCCATGTTTCTTATTGTGAGACATTTGGAATGTGATATGAAAATTTTTATAGTTTGTGTACTTGTATTTTGTTTAGTATTTTTCTATTCTTTTATTGCTTTAGATTTTTTTATATTTAAGTGCTTTTGTTCTATGTTTGAAATGTTCGTTAGCCTATATGAAAAAACCCTTAAATTTTTTATCTTACAAGTGCTATACTTTGAACTGCAACATAAAATTGAATTCATTAGAAAATCTAATTTTCTAAATTTAAGTTGTGTTTATAACTTGATATTATTAAGATTGTCAATTTCATGTCTCTTATTTAGACTACATTAATTTTAATATTATTATTGCAATTGTGACGTTTTCTTATTTTGTATTTCACTTATCAATTAATATTTATGCACTTAGAAAGATTTGAAATTTTAGATTATTGATTTTGGAAAGAATACAATTACTCTTGAAAATTGTATAAATATACAAAAAATCAAAAGAAATGTGCAAAGATTTGCAATGTGAAAAACAGGCATAAAATAAGCCCAACAAGTGAAAAGATGCACAAAAATGTGCCACAAAATTGAAAAAGATGCGCAAAGCGCCACATGTGGTAGTTATTTATTTCCTTAATTTTTTAATCTCTTAATTCAAAATTGATCTTATGTACATTTATATTACATATTGAAATATGAAATATAAAATTTTTATATCATCATTTTTACAATGATTTTCTCTATCTTAAATGTCTAAATATACTCATGTGTTGATTAATTCTTTTTAGTTTCTATGTTATATCTCTTCTTAAATTCTATGAATTTTATGATTTAGCTAATGTTTTAATTTTATTTGCATACCTTATGTCAATCACTTTAAAGATTAAATTTTTTAAATTATTTTCATATGTCTGCTTACATTTCTAGTCTTTTTCTTCTTCACTTTTTGATGTTGTCAAAAAGGGGGAGAAATTGTTTGTTATGTCTTGTGTATTCGTATCGTTGTGTGTTTATTTTGTTTAGTGTATGTGTGTTTGTTTTGTTTATTTTGTATTTCTAAAAATTTTGAAAACAAACATAATTTTAATGCCTCCTTATTTTCATATGTTCATTAATTCAGGGGGAGTTTAGGAGATTCTTAGAATTTCAAATTATACAAACAATAATTATTTTGCCATCATCAAAAAGGGGGAGATTGTTAGGAAAGTTGCTATTTGTATATTTTACATTATTGCAACTTGTATAGTTTTGATGATTCCAAATATTATTGTTTTATGTGTTGTTATCTCCTAACATTGTTTGGAAGATTTGTTTTTGCTCTTGTGTGTACTAATATTTCAGGAAAATCGAACCCCAGACTACGAAGACTTCAAATCAGATTCAGCATGAGATACTTTGTGAATTTGAAGCTTGTACTTTTTATTTGAATTAAATTTGAGAGGGAGTGATTGTAATTGAGTGAATAAATATACACACACTTAAAGGAGATCTTGAAAAAGTTTTTGTACTGATCGTACGGGACGAACATTGTTCGTACGGGACGATTAGATCAGTTATCTCCTTGTAAGAGCAATAGAACGGACAGGAACTGAACTGGAAAATTTTTTCTAAGGACTGATCGTCCAGACGAAGTCCAGTTCGTCCAGGACGATGGGAACCGACTATGGCAGTTTCTAGCAATGTTCTGCAGTTTTCGGAACCAACTTTTGATAGAACTGTTAATACCAGATGAAATTTTTTGTCCCGGGATGAACCAATTTCGTCCAGGATGAAATTGATTCGTACAAATGAACAAATGGTTCGTACGGGACGATCCGGTGCGCAGAAAAACATGTTTTTAGCAGTTTTTTGAGCGGTTTTTCATGTCCTTTCTATATAAGGAGTTTTAGAAACTATTACAAGTGCCTTTGGAGTTGTTTTCTCTTGAGAAGGATCATTGAGTGTGAGAGTTTGGGAGAGATTGTAAGAGTGAAGAGTGAGAGATCAAGTGAGGGGTTTGTGTGGGATTCACAAGGTTACTTGAAGAAGAAGATCTCTTTGTTTCTTTCCATCTCCTTTGAAGGCTCTCAAGTGAAGTTCAACAACATCGGCCCGGTTCTCTGCTGACACTTGAAGAAGTGTAAAAGGACAAGAAACTATATCTTTGACAGCCATTGTGTCTTCGTTCTTTGGGAGAAAACTAGAAGAGAGAACTTGAAAGGGAGAGAGGAAAGGGTGGAGTTTGAGAGGGAGAATATCCTTGGAGGGGTTTTCAAGGGAGTGTTAAGGGGATATCCACACGGTTGCTCCGGCGAACTTGCACCTTAGTACCATCGGATTCAAGGGTCGTCTTGAGGGAAGTTTTGGCGAGAAGAAGATCTCTTTGGTGTCAAAGAACCCGGCTACTCCGCCGCACCGGGGAAGGTGAAAGTGATTTTGTACAGGCTTCTCCGCCTTGCTGTGGGGGCAAAAGGAGAGTCACTTTGTGGTATTAGTGCAATACTCGGAGGGTGCCTCCGGGGAGTGGACGTAGGTCAAGGTTTGACCGAACCACTATAAATCTGGTGAGTTCTTTCTTATTTTTCTTTCGCATTTAATTTCATTGCAAGTTGTTTACTGTGGTTGAAAAGTTTTTTATTTAAACTTTAAATTTAACTTGCATTAATAATTAAAAAGGTTTTCTAAAAATCCAAGAGTAGAAGTATAATTTTTAAATTACCAATTCACCCCCCCCCCCCCTCTAGGTTAGCCTTGGGACATTTAGTTAGGCTTAACATCCTAATTACTAGACCCAACAATTCAACCCTTTTCAATACATGAAGTAACAGTTTATGAAGATGCTAGGTATTTTATACCAAAGAAGCAAAAGCTTTCGAGTTCTCTTGAGACTAGGGCATCAAATTCAAAGGCTGCAAAGCAACCTGAATGGGAAGGTGAGAAGAAGCGTGTAGGAAGAAAGAAGGCAACTCCGACTCTTCCCAAGGCACCGACCATTCCCAAAGAAAAGAAATATGTACCTAACCTAGGGAGTGATACAGATGAAGATGATAGCATCCCTACGAAATCTCAAAAAGCATGTCAGTTCATAGACGAAGGGAGTAGGGAGGTTGAATTTTCAAATGATGATTATGACTACAACTCAATCTACATGAACTCAGTGCAAAGTGTGTTCTCCAGAAGAATACACAGTCTGTTAATTTCAGACAGCGTACTCGTAGTCACATGTGTTCCCTTGCAACATTTCAAAGAACGCATTTCACGCGAGGTTCATAAAGTTGAAGAACTCGCCACCCTCTATCTGCCTCCCCGTAAAAATGAGACTGTGCCAAAGAATGTGCTATATTCCATGGGAGTTTATGAAGAGGAGAATCATGACTGGGATTGCATGCTCCTCGACACCGAGGAATTATTTTCTATGAGGCTACCTAGGTTCAATACCAAAAATATTCAAAGAATGCTACGAAAGCAAATCAATATTCCTACTACCAAATGACAACTTCATACAAGCTTATGCCTCTAGTATGGAAGGAATCCGCGTCTGCTACGACAGAAAGATATAGATGTATATAAGGTCATTGGATTCATCAAATGAAAATTTCTCTGGAAAGAGATTTGTCGGACAATCACATGTATGGAAATTGAATCCAATGATGGTGGAGCTGATGAGATTTATGAAGCCAACGCTTATGATGATCAACCCGTAGAGGAAAGACCTGCACCAGAAGAACTGGAAGATGGTGGACAAGCAGCTACTATGGACGAGCTAAAAGAAATCAACTTGGGAACAGAGGAAGACCCTCGCCCAACCTTCATTAGCTCTCTTCTACCAGAAGGTCAAGTAGAAGAAGTGAAGAAGCTCCTCTGTAAATTCAGGGACTGATTTGCCTGGACATATGTTGAGATGTCTGGCTTATCCCATGATGTGCCAGTTCACAGATTAGCCATCAATCCTGATGTAGTACCTATCAAACAAGCTCCAAGGATAATGAGATTGGAGATTGAAGAGCAGGTGATTGCAAAAACAAAGAAGCTCGTAGAAGCCGGCTTCATTCGTGAAGAAAAATACGCCGACTGGATTGCCAATATCATCCCTATAAAGAAGAAGAATGGCCAAATTTGTATCTGCATCGACTTCAGGGACCTCAATAAGGCATGCCCGAAAGATGACTTTTCACTCCCAGTATCAGAACTTCTAGTTGACAATACATCCAACTATGATATGTTTGTTGACCTCATTTTTGTATGAGGTCACTAAGACCCTTCTAGATTCCAAATCAATCCAGATCTATTCTAGACCCTAGGATTCTTCCAGACTCCAAACCCTAGGACTCTTCTAGACATCAGATCTTAGAATCTGTTCTAGACTCTAGGATTTTCCTAGATCCAGACTTTAGGATTCACTCCAGAGCTTAGGATTTCTCCAGACCTTAGATCCTAAGATCTCTCTAGGTTCCAAATCCTAGAACCATTATAGATTCTAAATCCTAGGATCCTTCTAGATTCTAGATCTTAGAATCCCTATAGATTCTAGGACCAATATAACCCTCTGATCAATTCAAGTCTTAAACCAATCCAAGCTTCAATCAATTCAAACATTAAAACAATCCTGAACTAAATCCATTCCAGGTCTCAACTCAATTTGAGCCTCTAATCAATTCCAGACCATCAATCCTGATATGGTGATCAATAAACTACATTTTTCTGGACTCATTTCAACCCTTAGTGACCATAAGCCCAAGAATGACCAGAATACCCCTATGGGAGGGCTCAAATAGGGATTTCATACCAAACGACCTCCAAATTGAAAACAAACTCCTCCAGCAAGTTTTAAATATCAAACCAAACTTGTTCGACCCATTTCCAGAACCTGGGTCAATCTGGTTGACGAAGTCAAACCCTCGAAATCATTCTATTCAATGCCTTGAACATTTCTAAACCTATTTTGAGTTCAACCCAACTTGGGTTGACCAAGTCAACCCTCAATTCTAGGTCAAAGATTAATGGAAATTGCTCCCATTCAAAATGCCACATCATCAATTTTGACCTGATTGACTGGTCAAACCAAGTCAATAAAGCCTTAAATCCCTCTTTGAAATGGTCAAACCCTCCCTTTTGATTTCAAACTCCTCTCCTTTAGACTTGGGAGCTCTCCCATTGACTGCTCCTACTCCCCCATGCCACCTTAGCCTCCCTTGACTCGTTGACCGGTCAAAACAAGTCAACCTCAAGCCTAAGCCTTTCAAAAGAGCATTATCACATGCTAAGCCCCTTTTCCTCTATTAGGGCTGCCTTAGGCCGACCCATTTATGGTCTAAAGCTCACTTGGAGCTCTCCTAACCAGGCTCAAGGCCTAGTTTAGTCGAAAGCGGTAGTGGTCCCCCCCCCACTTGTCCCAAGTCCACCCAATGGAGGCAAGGCTTGTCCAGCCTTTGAGGCAGCCTTCTAGCTGTTCCAAGGACATGTGGCATCATCTGGAGAGCTGATGAATCGATCCCAGCCATCCAATCCAGCCTAGGCCGTTTGAATAGGGGAAAAGGTGACTTTTGAGGCTATTGGATCAAGTAAATTTCTCTCACTAACCCCAGCCTCCCAGAGCGAGTTCTTGGTTCGTTATAGCTCCTCAGGGCCTCCTCTACCTTTCCACTACAAAATCTAAGTGGTTGCACGTCACCGGTGGCGAGTTCTCCGGCGAGTCCACCACTTAGTCCGTCCCAGGCTTGTAGCGGTCGATCCAGGCATGTTTGAGCTCGGTTTTGTGCTAGGGATCTTCACTTGGATAGTCTACAAGCTCATCCATCCAGAGATTTTGAAGATCCAACGGTATAATCCCTCAAAACCCTTAGATCTAGCTCACACTAGATGGATTTAATTAGCTTTGCATATAAAGTGTTTTAGACCCAACGAATGATCCCCCGTTATTTATGTTAATGTCCTCGTATTAGGTTTAAAATTTCAAAGGATTTGGTTCACCCGATCGAAAGATCGAGCCCAAAAATGCTTCCTAGGGCGTCTTTCGTATTAGGGTTCGCATGTACGTTTTCTGGACCGTTGGTCACTTGATCAACGGCCCAGATTGAGCCATCCCATCGTTTGACTCAGCCGTGTATTTGATCCTTCGTTCGATCATTCGTCCGATGAGATCTAGGCCGTCTGTTCCAAACCACGGGATGGTCTCCCCACCGTCTAATCTCATTCTGTTGAGATCGAACGCGGGATTCAATCTCGTTCGTTGGATCGAACCAGCGGCAGATCCAACGGCGCCCACTAACCGCTGACGTGGTTAAGTGAAATCGCGTGAAGCGGCTTGCGACCGACGCGTGGCTGACTGCCACCGTCTGTGCTGGATGAACCAAATTGCCCCGCATGTCCCCGCCGTCACGCGGTTTTGATCCCGCGAATTCGAGCGCGCCATCTATCCTGTCGCGCCGCCATTTGATTAAAAAATCATTTTAAATTCTTTTTTTATTATCAAACTTTCAAAAAATGATATTAAATAAAATATAAAGCTAAAAAATAAGTATAATATATCAAACTGTTCAGAATTTTGTCTAGTTTATTATAAAAATAAAATAAATTGTTTTGATTATAATGTTATTAGTAATTTAAGAAATATAGAAAACCATATTTTATTTTTAATTAAATATAAATAGGATAATTTTATCTGAAATTTGGCATGAATATTTTTAAGTATATGACTGATTTCCAGAATTTTTTTATGTATTTATTGGAGCTATATTTTGATAGTTATTAAGTGTGCAAAATAAATATATTTATGAATATATATACATATATATATATATTTACTTTAAAATATATATATTTACATTGTTACATATTTAAAAATATATATATACTTTAAAATTATAGGCATTTAAACCCCTAAGAGTTTGAGAGGTCCCCTTTGGAATTTTAAACATGAGTTGAGTACATGAATGGAAATAATGGGGATAATTAGTGGATAATCATTTCTTGAGTATTCACTAATCTTATCTTTAGTTAACTATGCTAGTTAATCCTTGCATGTCTAGGAAACACACACCACATAGTCTAAGGCTCTCCTAGATTTAGGTGTTGAATGTGTCTATGTGTTCATGCATGCCTTATGTATTGAGTATGAGGGTTAGTTCAAACATTGATTCGAGCCCATTAAATTAGTGACACAATTTAGGACAATAATTAAGGACTCATGTGTAGAAAACTTAGAAAAATTCCAATAATTAGGATTCACTTCCCCTTGAGTTGGAACTTTGAACATTTGAAACTTAGTGACATGTACAACCCTTAGAAAAATTTCCACTGGTTTTGGAAATCATTAAGGCCCTTAATCAAATTTCCCAATTTTAAACCTTTAATTAATCCCTAAGACTTCAAAAAATGTAATAAATCCTTTTTAACTTCAAAAAATACATGTAACCCCTCTAACTGACCAGAATTAAGTCCTTAACTAAAAAAAATTAAAAGCCCTATAATTTGACATTAATTCTATAATTAATTTAATTTTAACTAAAAACCCATATTTAATTAATATAATTAATTAATAATAATTAAAAATCTCAAGAAATTTCCCAAACACTTGGGAATCCCTCCTTAAGTCATTCCTGACCTTTGGAGGTGTTTTCAAGAAATTGAGAGCTTATTTGAAGCAAAACCATAAAAAGGGCCATTAATTAAGCAATTTCCAAAATTCATTAAAATGCTCAAAACTTCAATAATTCATAACTAAATCAAATAAAATCCAAATTTACCAAACTAACTTGCATGCAACTCAATATAATGCCTAATATTTATTAAAAATATTAAAATTCCATAAAACTATCAAAATAAAAAAAGTCAACATTTTGGTCAACTTTAGGTCAAAACTGGGTCAAAAATTCTAAAAATTATAACTTTTAATAGAAAACTCCAAATTAAATGTGCCACCTGTCTAACAACTAGGTCTAGTATTTGTTAAAAATATGAAAACCTTAAGATTAATCCTGATTTTAAAAATTAAATTTTGACCCCTTAGTTAACATATCCGGATAACCCTCTAAAATCTATTGACTCCCACAAACTCCAGAATTTTCTTAATAGGATAATAAAATTCTCAACCAACATATTAAAATCATTAACCAACTCCATTTAATATCAATTCACTCCTTTAATTCTAACTAATTTAAATAACTTAACCAACCTTGATTGCTACTAGTAACCCAAGCCTACGAGGCTATTAGCTTAGCCCCAAGGAAGGTGAAATAAACTTCACGGCCTCGGTGTGAAAAAAAGGTAGTAATCAATTAACTCTTAAAATATATTTAATTATAAATCTTAATCTATCAATACTTAAATTTTAATCTAAATCCCCTTCAAATCCTTAACAAATTCAGAACTTTTCTAGACAACTTTAACTAATCACCCACTTTAACACCTACCCCAGCCACACGACCTTTTACAAACATTTTAGATGATGTGCTAGGACAACCAACTCTAGACCTAGGTTAGGCCGGTGTTTACTTTACTGCTGTGTGCCGGGTGTTTCGTAGTTTTCACTGCATGCTGTGAATGAAATTGCTTTGCTGTGTCTGTTTACTTTTTACTGCACTCTGTGGATGGTTGATGTGTTTGGCGACTAGACTACCCCTAGGTTAGGTACAATCTGGATGTCCACACAATTTTCTGCAGGTGGCCACGCTCATGCAGGGCAATAAAAAGGGGGCTAAATTCAAAAAAAAAATAACTGTTATAAATGTTTCCACAGGTACTTCAGCTGCTAGAGCCCTCAAATAAAAAAAGCGTGGCCAATGTGTTTACCTTTTTCTGCACATATATAAATGCTTGGGAATAACTGCTCCTTATTTATTAACTATTTAGGATAACCTTGCAGGTGAGTCTAGATTTTATTTTTAAGAAATGTGTAATTTATGTAATTATTAAGTGTTGTGAAAGTTAGCTTTGAGTTGGGATATATATGTCCAAAGCTTGGACTCCAAAGAGAAAAGGATACCCCTAAGGGGAGTAGACCCTTTTCTATTTGGAGATCCAAATTTGGGCCACACTCCTCCCTACCCAAAGAGGAAAGAGTGGCCTTGCCCTTAAAGGAAGTGCCCTCTTATCCATTTGGGTAGTCCAGTACGAAGAATCAAAGGATCTTGAAGAAAAAGGAGCCCAAAGAAGAACAAGACTGAAGATTTGAAGATTGAGAATATCGCACTCAAAACTACTTGCGTCATTACTAGGTTTAGAATCCGGGTTATTGTCAGTGGTGCCCGGCCACTTTACTTTCTGCAAAATTCTGGTTTGTAATAAGCAAGGCAACTTTGCCTATGGATATTTATTGATTAATTAATTTATATTTGATGTGTTGAATTGATTGCCTTTAGGATTGCTTGTTTTTCTTAGTTTTTTGGCGATTATGTGCCGCTTTTGTTTTCGCCTGGATACGTGAGCCTCGTAAGGGTGTGAAAGTTTTATACTCATAACTTTAAAAGTCTAAAATTTTAGTGAGTCTAAACAACATAGAAAGATAACGAATCTAGGGAATTAGCCGGGGATCAACCCCGGGGTCGCATGCATATTTCTGCATTATTCTTTCCTTGCTTTAGACCCTTCCCCGCCTGCGGGTAGAGTTTGGATAGTTTGACCTATGAGGATGAGGTGCCAGACCTAGGGAAGTCCAGTCTTCTAAAAAATTATTTTCTAAGCCTGTTTTTAAAATTTAAGCATATTTGATTTGAGATTGTTAACTAGCATGCATTGCATTAGAAACGAATTAAAAGAGTTAAAATTTTAATTTCATCAGTTTTAGCATTTTAGCACCCAACATAAGTCAAAGGGGCCAATTAAGAAAATTTAGATGTCGGCCCCAACTCTCCAAACCTTTAAATAAAATGTCCCTACCACTCTTTCATAAAAGATCGGACTCATTTCTTTTAAATCGATTAGGTGGTTAGCTGGCTCCCCAATCCAGGCCGGGGTAAGTCCAGATCTTGCACTGCATTAGTTAGGATCGGACGACTGTGGTCTAGTGTCCAAAATAGATTTAGGATCCTGGGCAGATCTTTGATTATAAGACCCCAAATTTCGTGAATATAATCCCAAATTTCTAATAAAATGCTCAACTCTAATTAAATATCATTTCAATCCAAAACATGAAGCCTAACACTTAGATTAAGTTGGGACACTTCCGGATGGTTCTGGAATCCTAAAGTGTCCCCTACCTCTCCTCCTTTAACTCCGTTAATAACTGCTCAATTTTGATCTATTTCCTGTTGAATTTCCAAAATTCACTTCTCTTTTAGATATCACTCCTAGAAATTCTAACGAAATTCTGCCACCATTTTAATCGAAAGTTTTCGTAGGAGATCCTATCTACCTACGAAATAATTAACTACGAGGGCTTGCCCTCGTAGGAGATTTGGAACCACACATATCTGATTTCAAAATTAATCTTTTTAAAATCTTCTTAGATTTCTTTGGGAAAAGTTAAAGAACAATTGTCGCTATCATATTAGAAGAATTATCATTGAGAGGTGTTATCTCCCTTTGGGGAGATACATCCTCATTTGATAAGGCTTTAGATACAAATTCGATAATCATACCCCTTGAATATCATAACTAGATATTTAGTTAAACTTTACCTTATCCCCTCGGGGCCGTATTAAGTTCTCTTTAGAATCTAGCCATGATATTGAAGATGAATTACATAATTCTAAGTCTGAACGCCGTTATGGAATTTTATTCTCGTCCTTCGGGGCGATATACTTTTTTAAACGAATTGATTCGACTTCTAGAATTAGAGTTAAATCTAAACTTTTGAAAGTCCCAAAGAAAACTAATATTTTTCAAAACCTGTTTTCAAAATTCCACCAACAAAAAAATGGCACGCCCGGTGGAAACAAATTTCTCTTCCCATCTTTAATAGTGGAAGAATTTTGTTTCATCGGTAGTTTTAACTATCATTTCTTCCGTTGGTCCCTCTACCCATTTCTTCCTTGGGTGAGTGTAGCCAACATCTAAGATAAAATAAATATTAAAAGAGAGGTTGTACCTCCAAAATTGGTTGTATGTAAATTTTCGTTCTGATTTTGACCTTCTGCCCCGGCCCTGCCTATTAGGTGACAGTGTCAAATCAGATCCTTGGGTATCCTTTTCAATCTTATGGATTTATGGTCAATAAATTTCCCATTCAACATGTAAATCCTTAAAATTGAAAAGAATTCAAAAAAAAAAAAACTTTTGATTACGGACACCTAAAACTACTTTAGTTTTAACCCTCTCACTTCCCCTTTGACCTCCAGGGGAGGGGAGGGTTAGACTATTCCTTTTACCTGGGTTCTCTCATAATTCCATAAGCCATCGGGCAAGGGGAACTCTGTCCGTTGTGTTTTGGAGTCTGTGAGAAAACCCACCTTAAACCCTCCAAAATTCAAAATTTCTTCAAACTCTAAGTTGTCATATGTTGCCCCATACGACCTTCTTGTGGGCTAACATATGTCAATTTTTTTTTTTTTGAAGATCTTTTGGCATGTACTTAGTCTCTTTATCCTACTAACATATGTTAAGCAACATCTTTCGCTGCTCGACATATGTTGGAGGGTTGAGATTTTCTTACAAGCCTTAATTTTTTAAAAAAAGTTATTTCTTTCGTCTCCCTTTTAAAGAAAATCTAATTTCAATCCTCTCTTTAACTTTCAGAAAATCCCAAATGGCTGGCCAATTGATTTTCTCTTTCGACTGAGAGTTGTCCTCAACTTTTAACGACCAAGGAAGCACTATCATTTTTGGAATGGGATTCAGTACTCTTGAGCTCTCCATGGATGGACACCAGATTGTTAGTTTGGATGCCAGTAAGGAAGTTCTCCCAGTGTTTAGTTGATTGTGGGATCTGCACCTACCTTGCCAGTAGTTAGTGATGACCAGAAATAGTCTGAACCAGTTATTGAGCCTCTCACTGAAGTCAAATCTGTTTTAAAGGAAGGGTCTAGTTCTGGGCTTAGCTTCGCCACTAAGAATCAGAAGAAAAACTATTTGAGGAGACTTAGAAAAAAAATCTCCAAGGCTAAGAGAGTCGTACCCTTTAAGACCTTAGCTCAAGTAGAGCTTGAGGCTGCTGAGGAGCTACATATTCCTGTTTCCTCTCCCCTCCTAAAGGGGAGTCGCTTTTACCCCCTAGCTTTAGCTTAGGAGGAGGAGAGGGCAGCTAGGATAGCCCGTTCCCCACCATGCCCGGTCGACTACTCGACTAAGAAGACTCAGAAAGAAAAACATCTCCAGAGGACAAGGACTTTAAGAAACATAATTCATACCTGTGCTGCACAGTCTGGACAAACTAAGGAGGAGTATGTAAAACAATTAAAGGCAGTGATCTCACATCACTTCCAAAAAGAGGTGTTGAGGGAAGAAGTGTCTGAGGCAAAGAATTTGACCCCACAATTCGTTAGGAAGAATAAGAAGTATGTTAGACAGCCCGCTACTTCGGTACTGGTTGATGGATATCATTGGGTGCCACGCCCTCCGTCCTCTCAAACGGAGGGTATTGTGTTGACTGGGTCCGAGAGAGGCCACCATCCTACTGGTAGACCCTCGGTACCCCCACATAAACTTGTGCGATTGGCCTCAGTGATTGTTAAGCCAAAGGGGGTTGAGATTCAAAAGTCTATGGACATTAAAGGAAAAAGACCCAAATCTCCTGAAAAGAAATATGTGCCAAAGAGAACTAAGTTGGAGAGTCTGCCACCACCTCCTAGAACTTCTAAGTTCATTTTGCAGCTCCAACGAGTTTCAACCAACCCTACTCCGATTTTAGTTGACTTGATGGATGTCCAGACTAGTACCCCGGTTGTTATAGTTGACAGTCCTACCACAGCCATCTAGCTCAAGATCTAATAGTCTCCATCCCTGTTGCCCTAGTTGATGATCCCCAAGGTCCGAGTGTCATTCCTAGGCTCCCTAGTCAGGTGTCTGAGGACCTTACCTTGCTAGATGTAGGAGCTATCACTTTACAAGATCCTGCTTCTCCCCCTGAGGTATATGTCCCTCTCCCCGTAGAGGATGCCACTTTTCTGACTACCAGTTCTGGGATAGTCGAAGAGGAGAGAATTGACCTGGATCTAGAAATGGAAGATGAACCAGTTCCAGAGTCTCAACCAGATCCTAACCCAAAACTTATAGAAATCATTGCCCTCCTGGATTCTAAAGAACTATTTGATATGGCAGAGTACAAAGGATACTTACCCCTTGATCCTAAGTTAATTGGGGATAGGCCGGTCGAGGAGGTAGTTCAACAAATAAGAAACATTTTGTTGAATAAAGAAGGAATGGCCTCTTTTGACCCTAATATGGATGATCTCCTTGGAGATGAAGATGATTATGTTGGTAGCATTCATATGGTTGAGACTAGATGATCTAATAAAGAAGCTGAGCCTAGCAAATGTCGGCTTGCTAAAGATGATGATCCACAGGTTGCCGGGTCCGATTCAGATGAGTCCGTAAGGGCTTGGGGTGAGGAGCATATTAAAAATTTGGAGAATCAGTTGACAACTATGATGTCACAAGTCAAAGAAATGCAAGAAAGATTTGATAAGTAGAGCAGGATTCACTTAAGATTCAACAAACGACTCGAGAGATTGTGGAAAGGGTTAAAAAGACAGAGTCTAGTCCCAAGCCCCCCGAGTCAACACCAGTGATTTATACTTGCCTGCCAGAGGCATCTCCAGCAGCACATACAGTTTCCCCTGTTCCTTCAACTCTGCCTAAGAAGGATATTAAGCAACTGATTGAGGACCAGGTAAGGGAGGCCTTAGCCTTTTCTCAAGGAACCGCATCTATTCCGAAGGGTAGACCCTACCCCGAAGAATATGATTCAGGTCCTTACCCAACAGGCTTTGTACCACCAACTTTTAAAATTTTCACTGGAATAGAAAACCTGAGACAACATCTAGCCCACTTCAGAGCAAGTTGTTGCAATGCGGGAGGGTCAGATGCTCTACTATTTCACCAATTTGTAAGTATTCTATCCGGCATTACTTTTGAATGGTATGCTGATCTGCCCAATGGTTCAGTAAAAACCTTTAGCGATCTAGAAAACTTTTTCCTTAAAAGATTTTCTAGAGAGCAACAACGAACTATTGTGGGCGATCTTGTTGTTGAAAAACAAAAGCTGGGAGAGTCTCTGGTTGAGTACATCTTGAGGTGGCGAAACCTCTCGATGAAGTGTGAACCCCAATTTTAAGAGCAACATGCGGTGGAAATCCTCCTTAAGAATATCCACGGCCCTGTTTCTTTCCTCCTGAAGGGTTTCACCATTAAAATTTTTGAAAAACTTCTTAATAAGGCTAGTAATTTACAGGAAAAGGCTCATAAGATGTCATTCCTACTAGAGCAGTCTGAAGACAAGAAGGGTCCCAGATTGGTTAAGACGTTTGAAAAAAAAGTCATTAGTGTCGACAGTCGACAAAGGAAAAAGGCTAATGGCTAGTCAGCACAGTGTTCCTCTACCACCGCCGCCACAACCAGCTCAGAGACAGCCCTTTCAGGTCACTCCTCGGTACACCAGAGACCCTAACTTTGTCCCTTTTAAAGAGAGATTGGCAAGACCATATCCCTTTAAGAGGGAATCAGTTAAGAGGATTTTCAATAGTCTGTTAAAGAAACCAGATTTTCAGCTGCCAGAGGCCAGAAGGCCTGAAGATGAAAGTAAGAAAGATGATCCCAAGTATTGTCCATACCACCGGATGCTTAGTCACCCTCTTGAGGACTGTGTTGTGTTCAAAGAATGGCTTGAGAGGAACTACACCCAAGGTAACATCATAATACCTAAAGAATACTTGGTCGATCCGGAAAAGGCTTCAGTTAAATCTATCTCTGGTAATTTCCTTAATTCTTCTCTTCCTATTGAAGATGGTTGGGACATTGCTTTGTCCCGGGCATTTAAAAAGTCGATTAACAAGTCTTTTCGTCTTTCTCAACAGCTGACTACGATAGCCCAGGCCCTGGTGTGGAAGGTTGACCTGGACGCTTTGCAGAAGGATGTTGAGCCACTTCCCTCTCCAGTAGTCGTACGAACTACTGAGAAAAATGTAAAAGAAAAGAAAGATGATTTTGTAGAGAGGAAGTGTGTGGATGAGAGATGTATTAAAATGGTGGATGGTGGTGTTAAAACCCTTTCCCCTCTTTTGTTATCTGACTTTTACTTTGCCCCATCAAAGGCGAAGGGTCAAAAGATGAATAAAAAACATCCTTCTTCTTCTGTCTTGATGATTGGCGATGAATCTCAAATGCAAATTAATAACTCTCCTGTTTTAAATAAAACTCCTAATGAAATAAATCTTGATGTTAATCAAACCGACCTTCCTGAATCGACTACTCAAGAAGATGTCGATTGTGAAGCCTTATCAGAAAGTGATTTATGTTGACCTCATTTTTTGAGGTTGATTTCCCTAGAATCAATATCTAGCTCCTAGGTTTCCATAACCTAGCATAGACGTCATCCAATAGGATTTCCCTTAGGTGGACGCCCACTGACGTAGCATCGACTCGAGCCTGTCACTCAATTCGAATCAAAATCAATTCAATCAAATTCAACTCCAAATGAACTCAAATCAAGTTCGATTTATGATTCGTCGACGTCGATCAACTCAATCTAATTTATTTTCGATCAATTTGATATATCATAGGGCTTAAATCAATTCATCAATCAAACACTAAATTCTTGCTAATAAATTCTAATTTAATTTTTCGATCAAATTAGAATCAACCCCTAATCCCTCGTTAAAGATTGGATCAATCTTAGCCACTGATTTTTGAATTAAGAAATGATTTTGAATTTGATCAGCCGACTCAAACCCAACCACCACGAAGATCCCTTCTCCTCTATTCGCACACACAAAATTGCTCTCCACACTCTTCCCTGCCATTCTCATAAAATAAAAACCCAATCCCAAACACCCTCTCCCACGACACCTCTATTATTCATGCATAGAACCGAACAACACCCCCATATCCTCTACATCCCGCACTCTCTCATACACACAGAAACAACCCCTCAAGCACGATCATTCCTCTATCTCTCCCTTGCGGTTCGTATAACTCAGCCCCATACCCTCATTCGCACGATCAGCCCCTCTCATTTTCGGAAAACCCCAGGCAGAACCGCTCCCTCTCCCTTCTGATTCGCGAACCGCCCAGCCCCCTCATGCTCTCTGATTTTGCGAACTGCTCCGACTCCCTCTAGAGTTCGCACGAGAAGCCTCCAGCCCATCGCCTCCTTTTGTCGCAAGAAAGCCGCACGCCTCCAGGCCACCGCTCGTCTCTCTGGTTCGCATAACTCCAAGGAAGCCAAGCCCATTGGCTCTGCCATTCGGCCGTCGCTCTCTCTTTGGACCGTGCAAGAAATCTCCAGCCCGCCTCCTCTCCTATTCCAGCCTACACGAAGCCTAGATCGCACAACTCCTCTCCATATTCTATTTCATATGATCCATTCAGGTTTAAGTCCTTTTTCCTCTTCAACCTACTCTCTAGCTGATTTACCTAACCGACATAAATAATTTTACCGATTTTTGGTAATTTCTTATACATCTTTTTTTTTCTTTCTCTTCCTTTTGATAAATCTTGATGATGAAAATTAATTTTGGAAAGTTTATTGGTATCACTTTCTCCTTCTAAGACTTTCTCTCCATTTTACTATCTTGACTGGATATGGATTTCTCGGTAAAATTAATCATAAGCCATAGTGATTTGTTTTTTTTTTATTCTTATAATATGAGTTTGATAAATTCTGATTAGAGCTTTTTAGAAAAGAGTTAAAGCTATATTTTATTATTAAGGAAGATGAATTGTTTAACAGTTTCATTTTAAATCAAATTGTCATATAAAAATAAAGAAATGTGGTGTGTAAGTAATTGAAAAGTGAAGTGTAGAGTTTGTGAAAATTAAGATGTTTAATTTGATAAGGAAAAGTAATTTGTATTTGCATATAAAAGTAAAACTTGTGTGAATTTTTGAAAAGTGAAAAATTTCTAAAGATGATTGTGTGACTATTGGGAGGTAAAGGTATATTGTCTTGAAAGATGATTTGTGAACTTATGTGTACTTTGAAATGGTAGAAATTGTGTATGTGAAAAGTAAGGTGTGTGTGTATCTTTTGGAAGATGAAAAACATGTGTGTTTGTATGACAATTATTAAGTTGGGAAGAATAAAATGCTTGATTTTGTGAAAAATATGTGTTGGAAAAGTGAAAATGTAGAAAAGTAAAGTGCATGAGTGATTAAATAATAAAATGTAGAGTATAATTTTGGGATGGCAGAAGTGTGCAAGTGTAAGAGTTAAGGTATTTATTTTGTGAAAATTGTGTAAATTTGGAAGAATGGAAATGAATGTTAAGAAAATTACAAAAGTGTGCTTTCAAGAAGGAAAGGTTTCAAAAAGCAAGTCAGCCAAACTAGTGTTCAAGCCCGAAAAAAGGTATGTCTTTTATTTTCAATAAATTTCAATTATTTTATTATTATTTATTAAAAGTGCTTCTAATCCCTCTTTTCCTTTTTTTCTTCTCTTTCTTGGCATGAACTACGAGGAACGGTACCAGTCGAGGGAACAAAAGGACAATGAGCTAATGACGTCAGTCGCCTCTATCCAACAGGGTAGAGGTGCTACGGGCGGAACCACCGGGTCGTAGCCCCCGGTGACTATGAGTATTTCTAAACTTAGAAAACCTTTAGGGACCCCTTGATGTGGTGTGCGTGAATCATTCCTTTAGGTCCTTGTAGTAACTTCAATTTTATTAGGTTTACTTTTATTTGCTTTTACATCCTTAAACCCCTTTTACACACGCTCAAAGTCCTAAGGGTTAGTAATAACAAAAATTTTTATCCTATATAACAGTAGTGACACTTAAGGACAAAAATTAAGGACTGAGTCTTAGAAAATCTAGACTTAGGATGCATGTACACTTTAGGATAGAAACTTATAACATAGAAAATTTAGTGACATCTCACTTTAGAATTAGTAAATATCTTTAAATCAGAATTCAATCAATTAGAAAACTTTATCCAATAATTGACTTAGGACATTTTAAAACCCCACAGCCTACTGCACACACTTAGATTTGTTTGTTAGGACAACCGACTCTAGTTTTAGGTTAGGCCGGTGTTTATTTTCTTATTGCTGTGTGACGGGCTTTTTCTCGATTTTCACTGCATGCTGGTTGTAAAAAAAATATTGGTGTGTTTTCTTACTTACTCTTACTGCACTCTGTGATATTGGTTTGATTGACGATTAGATTACCCATAGGCTAGGAGCGATCTGGATTGTTAATATGATTTCCTGCAGGTGGCCACACTCGTGCAGGGCAGAAAAAGGGGGCTAATTAATTAATAATAAATAAATGCTACAGGTGCTTCAGCTGCTTAGCCCCCAAATGAAGAAGAGTGTGGCCAAGTGTGGCTTAATAATTTAAATTCAATTGTATATATATATATAACTGTGTGGGATGATTTTTATTATAAATTGCTTAGGATAACCCTGCAGGCCATCAAACATGTGATCGCTGTAGCATTGAGAATCTGGCGTACAAGGAAGAGCCAGAGTTGATTTTGGCGTACGACGTCCGAAAGTTAAGAAATAAACAGATTCCGATGGTTAAAGTCCAGTGGAAGCACCGGACTGCACGGGAAGCGACTTGGGAGAAGGAGTCTGATATGAGACAGTCGTACACATACTTGTTTTGACTGATGTTTGGATTGGATAATGTCGATGACAACATTTTTCTTAGTTGGGGATATTGTAATATTATGATCTGCTCCAGGATCGTCCAGGACGATATGGGATCGTCCTGGGATGATCAGTTGAGAAACCGCTCCAGAATTTGCCCAGATTTGCTCCAGGTGATTTCCTGTAGGTATCGTCCAGGCCGATCGAGGACATCGGCCAGGCCGATTGCACTGTTCATAAGCATCGGCCGGATCATCGCCCTGGAGTATCGGCCAGGGATATTGTTTTGGTCTGATCGTCCAGGACGATCGAGACGATCGGCCAGGCCGATCTGTGTATGATTTAAGGAAAATCAGTCATTTTGAAGAGAGAGAAAATCAAAAAAAATAAATATCTGATTTTGAGGAGAGAGAAAGAGAAAAAGGAGAAAATTGGAAAAGTTGATTTTGGGAAGACGCGGAGCCGTTTTCGTTCGAAGAGACTGTTGAGGAAATTGCTGTGCACGAGGTAAGGCACATTCCACCTTTCTCAATTTTCAGAACCGTCGTGTTTGACGGTATTATCTGTTCGGAATTGATTTTTGTTCGTGATTTTCGTCCGTATCTTTTGATTGGTTCAATTTTTATCGCGTAAGTTTCTGTATATTGTTGACGTGCCGAGTGTGCACATTTTGGTTATTTTCTGAAGATTTTTGTCCGGGTATTTTTGATTCGACTGTGTTTTTAGTCGACTGGATTTTTCTGTGAACTTGGAAATTTTCTGTGCAATAGAATAAATGTTCTGAAATGTTGATATCTATGTTCTGTGCGAATTTGGTAAATTGTTATTTTTCAGGAAAATTGTGTAAATTCTGTATACTGCCGTTGTGCTGCCCGATTTTTGGGTAATTTCTGATTTGTCCGAAATTCTTCTGATTTAATATACTATCTGTATCTGTATATGCTAAAACTTAGATGAGCTCAAGTTGGAGAAATATCTGTTCTGTTCCGGATCCGAGGAAAATCTGTTTAGGTGCTATAAGCACTATTTATGTATTCTGGTGCCGTGAGCACATTTAGCTATTAATTACTCAGCTATTATTCTGGTGCTGTGAGCACAAGGGAGACATAAGGGTCAGAATCCGTAGTGATTCTGTTTAGTTTAGTTTAGCTATTAATTAAATATCTGATATCTGATATCTGATCTGATATGATTCTAATACGATTTTGTTCTGTTCTGATATGATCTGTACGATTCTGATTCTGTTGATATGATATGTCTGATCTGTTCTATTTCTGATTTGATACGACTTCTATTTCCGTACAGTTTTGTTTGATTTGATATCCGTCCGTTTCTGTTCTGATTTCTGTACGGATTTGTCTGATTGTGTTGGTTTTGTGTTTCTGAGGATTTTGATTGGAGGTTTGTTGCTTTGCTGAGCTGTTGAGCTCACCATTACTTTCTGGTGGTTTTCAGGTTCTGGGAAAGGGAAGGAAGTCCATGATTAGTTCAGAGTCTGATCAGTATAGGTATTGTTTTGTACCTTTTGATTTTTGTACAGTCATGGCTTTTCTGTTCTGTCTTCCTTTCTGTCTAAAAGCCATGTACTGTATTTGTAGATAATTGTTTTGAGGAAAAGAAATGATAGATGTTTTGTTCCACTGCATTTGATGTTTTTAGTAGCTCTGTGTTTATTTGTGTTGTTTAAAATAAGTTGGAAGATTCAGTTCCGAACCAAATTCCAAAGCTAGATCCTGGTTAGTGCTGCTCCGTCGCGGCCTGGTGCGAACGGGATCCGTCTCATCTCGGGTCGGGTCGTGACAAGCTTTTTTGGTATCAGAGCATTAGTTTTGGAATTTGAGAATTGTGTGAAACAGAGCTATAGGAAGTGATCAGTAAGTCTGTATGGGGGGTAGTTTTGGTTTGTTCGGCTTTTTATTATGTTGTTTTTGTGATAGTTTTCCGGATTTTCTGGATTTTTCTGTATGGATCAGCCAGACCCCGACATGAAAGATGGGCAGAGTGCCGATCAGGCAGCACCAGTGGGGAGTACAGCCCCAGTGGTCGGTGCTGATACGCTTTCTCAGTTTGCTTCACTTGTTGCTCAGATGATGAGCGAGACTCAGAGCAGAGCTTCGACTGTTCGATCTGATGATCTTGATAGACATTTGTAGTTGTTTCTGAGGTTGAAACCTCCGAGATTCGAGGGCGCTGTTGAGCCCAGAGCTGCTGAGGAGTGGCTGAGGAGATTGGAGAAGACTTTTGACGGGATGCAGTGTCCGTCAGACAAGAAGGTACCGTTGGCAGTTTTTCTATTGGACGGAGAGGCTGAGCACTGGTGGGAAGGCCAGCAGGCAGCCAGATTTTAGGGCAGACTGAACTCTTTGATCACTTGGGAAGAGTTCACTGAGGTATTCCAAGATTGGTTTGTTCCTCCTTCTGCACGACAGCAGATGCAGGAGAATTTTCTGAGGCTTGTTCAGGGGAGCAAGCGGTGATGCAGTACGAGGCTAAGTTTACTGCATTAGCCAGGTACGCTCCGCAGCTAGTTAGCACTTCTGCTGAGAGGTGTTACATATTTCTGAGGGGATTACGAGATACTTTGAGGCAGCCCCTGATACCGTTTCGGATCACCGACTTCTCTGAGCTTGTGGAGCGAGCTCGTCTGATAGAGAACGACCTGATGGCTACTCAGCAGCGGTGGACTGCGAGTAGGAAGAGATTTGGAAGTGAGACTTCTGGCAGTGGTTCCTCTGGGAAGAGGAGATTTGTTTCTGGTTCTGGATCTGGAGATTCCAAGAGGAGCGGAGGGTCGTGGTGGGAAAAAAGTTGTGTCACCACGCAGATTTTGATTTTCTCCTATTTTGTAATTGAATACTGCATTGAGAATAAAGTACAGTCTCGAAAGGCCGACACAATATTCTATAATGGATTCAATATCAAAATAGGGTTTTGAAAATTGATATTTCTATAATCAAACATAGTTCAAAGAATAATATATCATCTCAAAAGATGAAAATGAAATTCTATAGAATATGTTTAAAGATAGAAATACGGTTTTTTTTTATAAAAAAGTTTATTCATTCTTTTATTTAGATATGGCAAGAAGAGTATTATATCATCTTAAAAGATGAACATAACATTCTTTAAGATATCCAAAAGCGAGAATGAGTTTTATAAAATTCATTATTTCTAAAGTTGAATATAACAAGTATAATATTATATTATCTGAAAAGATAATAATAATATTTTACAAGTCTATTCAAAATTAGAAATAAGGTTTTAAAAATATCTACGTTCCCAAAGATTCTTCCCTTGTTTTATACGAATAAAACAAGGTTTATTTTAGTCTGGGGTTCTCAAATCCCTATAGGAGCAAGCTCCTATAGTTAATTACATCTTAGGAGGAATGCTCCTAAGAAAACTCTCGATTAAAGCAGTGATTTCATACCCTTTGACTACAAAGTAAAAGACAAGGAACAGAAGTAGGAATTTTCCAAGGTGAAAGCTCAATGTTGAACATTTATTAGCGAGTCAAATGATGAAAAGTAGGAGGTGTCGGATTCTGAGAAGCTCAGAGACAACCTCAATCTATCCTATGTTGGGCTTTACATTTTAGGAGAAAATTTTATGTTTAAGTTGACATTTTATTAGAAATTTGGGATTATATTCCCGGAGGGCGAGGACTTAAGATCTAAAAAGTATCTGCCTCAGAACCTAAATCTAATTTGGGTACTATAAAATAGTGACCCGAACCTAACTAATGAAGTGCAAATCTGGACTTACCCCGGCCTGGATTGGGGAGCCAGCTAACCACCTAGGCGCTTTAAAACCATGTATCCAGTCTCTTATGAAAGATGGGTAGGGATGTTTATTTAAGTTTTAAGGAATTGGGGGCCGACATCTAAGACAGTTCCTAATTGGCCCCTTAACTTATGTAGGGTGATAAATGTCTAGAAATGCAATTAAAATTTTAGACTCTTTTTAGTTTGTATCTAATGCAATGCATGCTAATTGACTCGAATGCATAAAATGATAATGAAGCAGTTTAAAAATTAGGCTTAGAAAATAGGTTTTTCCCTAGAGATTGCACAACTTCCCCTTGACAGAACTGCACCCTCATAGGTCAAGTGGTCTGCCAGAACCCGCAGGCGGGGAGGTGCCTAACAAGGAAGAGAAAGTATTAATATGCTTATGCTGACTCTCGGCGGTCCCGAGCTTACTTCTTAGATCGTTAGAGTTACTATGTGAGCCTAAAAATTTTTATTTTTAATTACAAGTAGAAGAATTTTAAGCGTACCCTTACGAAAAAAATCTCTCCGTTTCGAATCCAGGCTAAAACAAAACATGGCATGCGAGGTCCTAAAAAAATGTACTGCACAAACAATGTAAACAATCAATTTTAATAATCCAAATATAATGTCCAATGTCCATATTACACCCAGAATTTGCAGAAAAGTAAAGTGGCCGGGCACCACTGACAACAAACCCGGATTCTAATCCTAAGAATGACGCAAGTGATTTTTTGAAATGGGATATACTGTTCCTCAAATCTTCATTTCTTCATCTTCTTTCTTCAATCTTCTCGTTCTGTCTTTTCTTCTTCTATGAACTTCTCGGGTCCGTCGGGTTCTGGATATCCAAATGAAAAGAAACTCATCCCTAAGAGGGATATTTTCTTTTCTATTTGGATATTGAATCATCCTAATTTGGCTTTCCAAATAAAAGAGAATAATCCTTTAAGGTATATTCTCCTTTCTTTGGATTCCAAATTGGATGTAATATCCCACTTTCAAAATCACTTTCACAATTATTGACTCTTGATATATTATATTTACATTACATTTCATTTCACAGAAAGGAAAGGAAAATCTAATCCACCTGCAAGGTTATCCTAAGCAATTTATAACAAAAATCATCCCACGCAGTTATATATATATGCAATTGAATTTAAATTATTAAGCCACACTTGGCCACACTCTTCTTCATTTAGGGGCTAAGCAGCTGAAACACCTGTAGCATTTATTTATTATTAATTAATTAGCCCCCTTTTTCTGCCCTGCATGAGTGTGGCCACCTGCAGAAAATCATATTAACAATCTAGATCGCTCCTAGCCTATGGGTAATCTAATCGTCAATCAAACCAACACAGAGTGCAGTAAAAATAAATAAACAAACACACCAACATTTTACAACCAGCATGCAATAAAACTCGAGAAAAAGCCCGTCACAGTGCAGTAAGGAAATAAACACCGGCCTAACCAAAAACTAGAGTCAGTTGTCCTAACAAACAAATCTAAGTGTGTGCAGTAGGCCGTGAGGTTTTGAAATGTCCTAAGTCAATTATTGGCTAAAGCTTTCTAATTGATTGAATTCTATTTTAAAGATATTTACTAATTCTAAAATGAGATGTCACTAAATTTTCTATGTTATAAGTTTCTATCCTAAAGTGTGCATGCTTCCTAAGTCTAGATTTTCTAAGACCCGGTCCTTAATTTTTGTCCTTAAGTGTCACTACTGTTGTATGGGAAAAAAAATTTGTTATTACTAACCCTTGGGACTTTGAGCGTGTGTAAAAGAAGTTTAGGGATCTAAGAGCAAATAAAAAATAAACCTAATAAAATTGAAGTTACTATAGGGACCTAAAAGGGAAGGGTTAACGCACACCACATCAAGGGGTCCCTAAAGGTTTTCTAAGTTTAGAAATACTCACAATCACCGGGGGCTACGACCCGATGGTTCCGCCCGTAGCACCTCTACCCGGTTGGATAGAGGCGACTGACGTCATTAGCTCCTTGTACTTTTGTCCACTTGATCAGTACCGTTCCTCGCAGTTTATGCAAATAAAACAGAAAAACAAGGATTAGAAAGCACATTTAATAAATAATAATGAAAGAATTGAAATTTACTGAAAATAAAGACGTACCTTTCTTCGGGCTTGAACGTTGGCTCGGTTGATGGCATTTTGAACTTTTAACTTTTAAAGCATGCTTTGCATTCTATAACATTCACTTTGAGGCACAAGAAATGGGAAGAAGTAGAAGAAAGAAAGAGGTAGAGAAAAAGGTAGCTTTCTTTAAAACATCTAATTCTCCAAACATATAATTTCACTTTTCCAAAATTTACACAAATTCTACCTTTTAATGCACATAAATTTACTTTTCAAAATCACACACTTATACTATACTTTTTACATACACCTTTAACCTTTCAAAACACACACATTTCCAAAATTCACACTCTACACTCTTCACTACAAAAATATTAGTTCCCAACACATTTCATTTTTCCCAAAATTCTTATATTTCACTTTTCAAAAAAATCACTTTAATACTTTTCAAAGCATACACTTTTCCACTTTTCAAATCACCCACAAGTTACATTTTTTAAAAACCTTTACATATATCAAATATTTCAAAATCTATATATACTTTTCAATACGCACTTTCCAAAATTCCAAAGACACACAAATCACCTTACTTTTCATATATACAATTTTTTATCTTTCCAAAATGCACAAGTTTCACTTTTCAAAATTCATGTGTTTCACTATTTCAAAGTTCATACACTTTACTTTCTAAAATTTTCCAAAAGATACACATAACACTTTACTATTAAAAAAAAAATCATACATTATACTTTTCATTTAAACATAAACTTTTCACTTTTCAAATATAAATACACTTCTCTACTACAAATTACTTTTCCACACATATACTTTTCACTTTCACAATCCATACATTTCACTTTCATTATGGATCTTCTCAAAGCACAAATGAATCATTCTTAACATATATACACACATAAGATTCACTTATTAAGATCACACATTCAAGCATCAATTAACACAAACATATTTCCACTAATCTTAGTGTTCTGATATACACCTTTCTTATACAATACTCTTCACATACTTTTCTCTTCAATGCAAATACATCTCATTTTCAAGAACATGTTGAACATAAAGGCAAATAATACATTTATTAAATGATTATGGGAGCTAGCCGTCAATGAAGCTTAAGCAAAAGAGTTCAAAAAAAAAATTCTTCCAAATTTCATAAGGATCAATCAAACTATTAATAAAAAAAATTTAGCATTTCGTTTCGCAATATTCTATTATTACCAAAAAAGACAACTTAGAACCACTCAAGAATGACAATGCAAGATATAGTACAACTATAAAAAAAATGAAAATAGATGAAAGCATTTGTCGTCCAAGATAAAAAATAATAATAATAAAAAAATTTATATATATAAACATTCCAACCAAACTTTCATAGTTTCTCTTATTGCTAATGTTTATCAAAAGAAAGAAACGTTGACAGATTTTTGTCTCAGATTTTTGATTAAAAGATCAAACTTCAACTCTTTCCATTTGACTTAAATCAAATTAAAATGATAGAAGAAGAAGATTGAAAGGATGTAAAAGAAAATTACCCAATATTAAGAAGATTGTTGGTGTCGGCTAGAGCAAAGAAAGTAAAGGCCTCGGCTGTTTGGGCTGGGAACTCTCAGTTCATGCGCATGGCTGAGAGGAGGCGAAGGGCTGTTCGTGAGAGCTGGTGGTGCGGACTGTCCAGAGAATCGTTCAGGAGAGGGAGTTCGGAACTGCGCAAATTTGAGGGCTGGATTTCGGCTCTATGCGAATAGGAGAGGAGAAGGAATTTTTTGTGTAAGAGAGAGAGCGTATGGAGAGAGTTCGGTTCTGTATGTGCGAATTGCTGAGGGAGAGGTTTCTTTCTCTGTATATGAATCAGACCGAGAGAGAGAGCAGGAGTTGCCAATTAAAGGGGAGAGGGGCGGCTGCGAAATGGAGAGAGCGACGGACAGGAGGTTGGTTCGCGAACTGCAGGCGTGAAGGGGCTGGACGGTTCACCAATCAGAAGGGAGAGGTCTTCGCGCTGGAGGTATGCGAAAGTTTTAGGAAGTTTGGGCTGTGCCAACTGTAGGGAGATGGGGATCGGTTGCTGGGCTTCTCACGTATGAGGGAGAAATAGGGAGCGAGGGGTTGAAGGTGGGCTGTTCACGAATTGAATAGCAGCAGTTTGGGTGATTTCCTTAAGAATTTATTCGAATTGGAGAGAGGGATCTGAAGGCTATTCGTGCGAATGAGTCAAAGAGAGGGGAGCAGTCGTGTGAACTGAAATAGGAGGCTGGGACCGTTCGGTTGACATTTGAAGGCCTTAATGATTTCGGAATTCGGTAATCTTGGGCTCATTGGATTCGTCTCGTCGAGCCGTTCGATTCGAGTATAAGCTCGTCAAAATCGGAGACCGTTTGGTCACTCAAATTGCGGTTTGAACCTTCCAACAGCAATTTGAGCCCTTGATTTGGACTCATTTGGGCTCGGATTGGGTTGATCTTGGTGTCGTTGGGTTTGTATTCCTGAGACGCTCAGTTCGACTATAAGTTTGCTGAAATCGGAGTTGGGATGGTCTCCGAATTAATTTTTGAAGTTTCCAAACTTGATTTTGCATCGAGATTCGTACTCGATTAAAATAATTTTTGACGACGTATCAATTATTATTATATATATACTTGTGATGAGTCAAAATGGTTTAATCAGAGCCATTGAAATCAAATTCAATTTGAGTTAATTTGATTTGATTTTGATTTGATTGGTGAGTTGTTTTAAGTCCAATGATATATCAATTTGATCAAAATCGAATTAGATTATATTAAATTGAGTCGATTAACATCGACGAATCATAAAGAGGGCTTGATTTGAGTTCGTTTGGAGTTGAATTAAAATTGGATTGAATTGATTTTGATTCAAGTTGAGTGATAGGTTCGAGTCGATGCTACGTCATTAGGTGTCCACCTAAGGGAAATCCTGCAGGTGCGACATCTACACTAGGCTATGAAGACCTTGGTGCTAGAATTGAATCCGAGGAAATTGACCTCAAATAATGAGGTCAACAAATGGACCCCCAATAGGCATGATAAACTTGCCAAAGTTTATCGTGCGTATTGGCGTTGACCGAAACGATCAACTAGATCCAGAGTTGAAGTTTAGCATCTGAGTATATGTGTTGAAGGGATTTTGAGAATTGATAGAAAATCTAGATAAAATTTGATAGAGTTTTGAGTTGATTCAATGATTTTGAAGTTGATGTTGGCATTGATGGCTTTAGCAAATAATAACTAATGAAATTAGTATTATTTAATAAAGCCAAGATATTGAAAAGTTGAATGAGGTTTGGCACGAATAGGAATTTTGAATTTGATTTTGATATGATTGAAACATTTTTATAAATCAAGATTAACTTCAAGAATATCAATAGAATGAAGAGAAGATGCCGCTGGGGATGCTTATACTTCTCCTCGGGACGAAGATTAGGATGCCACTAGGGATGCTTATTCCTAACTCCAAAGGTGCCAATAGGATGTCGTAGGAGGACTTATACCTAAAGACGGATTTAAGATTTAACATTTAATGAAGAGAAGATGCCGCTAGGGATGCTTATACTTCTCATCGGAATGAAGATTAGGATGCCACTAGGGATGCTTACTCCTAACTCCAAAGATGTCAATAGGATGCCGTAGGGGGACTTATACCTAAAGATGGATTTAAGATTTAACATTTAATGAAGAGAAGATGCCGCTAGGGATGCTTATACTTCTCCTCGGAATGAAGATTAGGATGCCACTAGGGATGCTTACTCCTAACTCCAAAGATGTCAATAGGATGCCGTAGGAGGACTTATACCTAAAGACGGATTTAAGATTTAACATTTAATGAAGAGAAGATGCCGCTAGGGATGCTTATACTTCTCCTCAGAATGAAGATTAGGATGCCACTAGGGATGCTTACTCCTAACTCCAAAGATGTCAATAGGATGCCGTAGGAGGACTTATACCTAAAGACGGATTTAAGATTTAACATTTAATGAAGAGAAGATGCCGCTAGGGATGCTTATACTTCTCCTCGGAATGAAGATTAGGATTCCACTAGGGATGCTTACTCCTAACTCCAAAGATGTCAATAGGATGCCGTAGGAGGACTTATACCTAAAGACGGATTTAAGATTTAACATTTAATGAAGAGAAGATGCCGCTAGGGATGCTTATACTTCTCCTCAGAATAAAGATTAGGATGCCACTAGGGATGCTTACTCCTAACTCCAAAGATGTCAATAGGATGCCGTAGAAGGACTTATACCTAAAGACGGATTTAAGATTTAACATTTAATGAAGAGAAGATGCCGCTAGGGATGCTTATACTTCTCCTCGGAATGAAGATTAGGATGCCACTAGGGATGCTTACTCCTAACTCCAAAGATGTCAATAGGATGCCGTAGGAGGACTTATACCTAAAGACGGATTTAAGATTTAACATTTAATGAAGAGAAGATGCCGCTTGGGATGCTTATACTTCTCCTCGGAATGAAGATTAGGATGCCACTAGGGATGCTTACTCCTAACTTCAAAGATATCAATAGGATGCCGTAGGAGGACTTATACCTAGAGACAGATTTAAACAGGATGGCTGCCGTAAGAGCGGACTTAAGCCAAAATTTAGAATTTAGATGCATAGTTGATTTCTTTAAAGCCATGGATCATTTCCCTTTCATCACAAATGACATTAACAAATTGCAAATATTCTATTAGAGATTATAACATTTGTATATGTCATTTTCTAAAAGGGAAAGAAAAACGTTTGGAAGAATAAAAATTTTGAAATTCATTGAATTGAAAACTTTATTCCTTTTTTTAATATAGATGATCCTTATAACATACAAATATTCCACTAGGGATTTTGTTTTTTATATTGGATCATATATGTGAGGAAAACAAAAAGAGAGTAGTTTGATCATCTTTGATAAGTAAAGACTTATCAAAGCATCTCGACCACCAAAGGAGAAATGCAAGATTTTGATTAAAGATTGATTCTATGATTAAATTTGTTTCGATTAACTCGAAGAAAATAATATGAATTTTTTAGAGTCTTCGTTTATATGTTCTAAGAGAACTAAATGCAACATGATAAAAATTTCCTTAGAAAATTTTAACTTTTGCATGAGTTATTATAGAACAAGGAGAATATTTGAGCATCTTTTATAGTGAAAGCACTAAGGAATATCAAATTCTCATAATGATTGAGAAAAGTTTGATTTTCATCAAAAAGTAAAAACTTTATTTTTCATTTTTATAATTTTCTTATAATATTTGACTGTGCTCGCTTAAGCTTTAACCATCTTAACTCAATCAAAATGATATTGGAAAAGATTCAAAAACTCAACGAAGAATTGGTTGACTCCCTCTAAATTAAATAGTTTGAATATGACCAGAACGATTTCAATCAAAAGTTAAAACTTAACAACTTCCTTCAAAGAAAATTGTAGTTTCAAATATTTTGAATTTCAATGCTATGAAAAGATTCTTTGATGGGAATAGAGTTATTTAGACTCTAACATCCAATTCTAGTTTATAATAAGCTGAAGATATACCTTGAATTGAATTTTATATCTTTTTGACGAAGTTACCATGGACTTTATCGGGAATAGAATTCTTCCAATTCTAACATCCAAGATTAGTCAATTATGGACTTAGTCAAATTGTAGCTTGATTTTATTTTGAAGTTTGACAAAGATTCAAATAAAGGTATCATCGACATCACTAAGGATAGAACCCCTCATGTTCTAACATCCTAGTTCAGTCAATAATAGATTTAAATTTGGAAGTTATAGTTATTCAATAGTGAATGAGAACATTAGACAATCATCTCAGAACTAACTAAGGTATGTCCCTTAGTTTAGTTTCAAAATTTTGAATCTAAAGAAAGTGATTTTACATTCATAATTATCACTATAGATCATCCAGTATCAGGACTCTGTCTAGAATCTCATTCAAATTGGAAGATGTTCAAAATAGAGTTGAAGATATTTGGATAATGGTTTGTTTATGCATCTCAATTAGGTTAGTTATTAGAAACCTGATAATGCACAACCATCACCATTATAATTCCAGTTAGATTGATCATCTATACGATTTTTCTTGATAATGATTTGAAAATCTAAACTAACCTACTCAAGTTTGTTAACTAGAGAGGTCTCGAGACTTAGATTTTGTTAACCCAGATCAAAGCTCCCTACAAGCAAAACTGGGGTTTCCTTCTTTATGTTTTCATTAAATTAAGAATTATATCAAAATAGAATCAAATTAGAGGTAGAAATTCAATATTTCCAAATCTTGTAGATGATATTTGTATTTTACATTTAATAGAACATCAATGCTTGATGATGAACCAAAATTTTGAATTCTCAAAACCAAGTGTTAAAAAATACTAAATGATAAATAGGTCCTTTGATATTTAAGATTTAAAAAAGGAAGCTACTTTTTTTTTTTTTTTTTTTTACACATTTAATGAATGTGTCTCTTTTTTTCTTTTCTTTTCTTTTCCTTCTTCACTTTTTATTTATTTATTTATTTTTTTTTTTTTAGAAGGCTTCCTCTACTTAAATCTTGAAATGATTATTTTAGTTGTAAAATCATCTTCCAAGTATAAGAGTAGAAAATTAACCCTCTTATATAAGGAATACTGATCTACAAATCGGACCCAATCCTATAGTTTGATTAAATAACTTGAATGAAATAATTATGAAATAAGTTCATCAATTTGCAAGATGTCTATGAAATGTATAATAACGAGGTGAACAAAAATTTCCTTTCCTCCAATTTTAATTTGACATAAATCTTTATTCAAAAGAAGATATGTATTAATATCATAATGGGTGAACCCAAATATGATAATTTTATCACTATTGAAGAGGAAAAACTATTAAAGATGTTATAAAATCACCTGACTCGGTATCAATTCAAGGTGTGTTAATTAATTTTAAGGAAAAACCACATGACAAAGAAATGTTTATCATATCATGGGTTAGCCTTAATAAAGAACTTTGAATTATCCCAAGTCTTTGACTGAAAGAGAATTTTAAGATGATCAATCTTAACAGGAATTGCTCATGAGTTTTCTCAAATGGAGTAATAAAGCCAAGAGTAAACTTAGCTAATATTTGATTTAAAAATATTATCATAAGAGAAAACTTCAGACGGTAAACAAAGGTTTTTGTATAATTGATTAGGTCATTTATCATTATCGCATGCTTTAAGATCCACTTTCTATCAGAGTTAAACCACATAGTAGAGGACAAATCGTCGTATCCATGTAGTACCCTTAAGAAATAGGATTTAAAAGCATCTTAAATTCTAACCTACAAGAAGGCTTAAAGATGAGGGAATTCAAAATATTTTCGAACTTCAATCTATCAACCAATAATTATTCATTCCTAAGATTAGAGAAATCATAATATGGTTGAATATGAGATTTGAAAATATTTTTGAATTTAATTCAGCAATTGCTAGGAACTTAGCAAAATTAGTTAAACTTTTATGCTTTAAGGTTCCAAAAGGAAATAAGATTAAATATATCTTCATCTAAAGTGTTAATCCACTCAAGTGGAGGGAGGGAGGGAGCACACTTTTCTTTTTAGCATTGATAACCATTGGTCTTATTCTTTAAGTGTTTAGAGGAGTCAACCACAATGAAGTTTTAATTACAATTTAAGGAAGATAGAGATAAATTTCTTTTTAAAAGAAATCAACCTGCTATTTTTTCTAGCAAAATTATTTTTATAAGCTTGACTTGTATTTGAACCTTCAAACTTTTCTCAAATCAAATTGAATTTAATCTTTAAAATCTTGCATATATCAGATTCTGGACCCTGTCCTAGCAAACATATCAAGTTACAAAGGACATGTAACTACAATATGTTATTAGGACAAGCAGAAAATTTTGATTTGAAGGTTTGAGCTTTTGGACCCTGTCCTACCAAACATATTAAGCTATAAAAATATATAACTGTAATATGCTAGTTTAGATAAGGAGAAAACTTTGATTTAAAAGCTCAAATTTTCTTGAGATTTGTCCAACCACATATTGAGTTATAAAAATATATAACTGCAACATATTAGCTAGGACACAGAAATTTAAAATTTTGAAGTCTTAAAGTTATTTGGACCCAATCCAAATAATACATTAAGTTACTAAAAGAAGTAACTATACATATTACTAAAGATTGGGCAAAGGGATTTTGGACCCAGTGCTAAGTCAAACATCAAGCTACAAGAGAAATGTAACTACAACATTCGAATTAGCACAGAGATTTACTTTACAAAAAGGCCATTACAAAGGAGCTCCCATTAATTTTCTAACGGGGTCCAAAATAAGACCTCTAAATTTTTTTTTTTTTTTTTTTTTTTAGATACCGGCCAAATTATTCAAGAATGAAATGAATAAAATAACCGGCGGAAGAAAGGTAGTTACAACCTATGACAAGAACAAGTATACTACCGATTAAAGGGTATAAAATACTGCTAAAGATGGAGAGAAGATTGATCCCCAGTGGAGTCGCCAGAAAAACCTTGGTGGGAAAAAAGTTGTGTCACCACGCAGATTTTGATTTTCTCCTATTTTGTAATTGAATACTGCATTGAGAATAAAGTACAGTCTCGAAAGGCCGACACAATATTCTATAATGGATTCAATATCAAAATAGGGTTTTGAAAATTGATATTTCTATAATCAAACATAGTTCAAAGAATAACATATCATCTCAAAAGATGAAAATGAAATTCTATAGAATATGTTTAAAGATAGAAATACGGTTTTTTTTTATAAAAAAGTTTATTCATTCTTTTATTTAGATATGGCAAGAAGAGTATTATATCATCTTAAAAGACGAACATACCATTCTTTAAGATATCCAAAAGCGAGAATGAGTTTTATAAAATTCATTATTTCTAAAGTTGAATATAACAAGTATAATATTATATTATCTGAAAAGATAATAATAATATTTTACAAGTCTATTCAAAATTAGAAATAAGGTTTTAAAAATATCTACGTTCCCAAAGATTCTTCCCTTGTTTTATACGAATAAAACAAGGTTTATTTTAGTCTGGGGTTCTCAAATCCCTATAGGAGCAAGCTCCTATAGTTAATTACATCTTAGGAGGAATGCTCCTAAGAAAACTCTCGATTAAAGCAGTGATTTCATACCCTTTGACTACAAAGTAAAAGACAAGGAACAGAAGTAGGAATTTTCCAAGGTGAAAGCTCAATGTTGAACATTTATTAGCAAGTCAAATGATGAAAAGTAGGAGGTGTCGGATTCTGAGAAGCTCGGAGACAACCTCAATCTATCCTATGTTGGGCTTTACATTTTAGGAGAAAATTTTATGTTTAAGTTGATATTTTATTAGAAATTTGGGATTATATTCCCGGAGGGCGAGGACTTAAGATCTAAAAAGTATCTGCCTCAGAACCTAAATCTAATTTGGGTACTATAAAATAGTGACCTGAACCTAACTAATGAAGTGCAAATCTGGACTTACCCCGGCCTGGATTGGGGAGCCAGCTAACCACCTAGGCGCTTTAAAACCATGTATCCAGTCTCTTATGAAAGATGGGTAGGGATGTTTATTTAAGTTTTAAGGAATTGGGGGCCGACATCTAAGACAGTTCCTAATTGGCCCCTTAACTTATGTAGGGTGATAAATGTCTAGAAATGCAATTAAAATTTTAGACTCTTTTTAGTTTGTATCTAATGCAATGCATGCTAATTGACTCGAATGCATAAAATGATAATGAAGCAGTTTAAAAATTAGGCTTAGAAAATAGGTTTTTCCCTAGAGATTGCACAACTTCCCCTTGACAGAACTGCACCCTCATAGGTCAAGTGGTCTGCCAGAACCCGCAGGCGGGGAGGTGCCTAACAAGGAAGAGAAAGTATTAATATGCTTATGCTGACTCTCGGCGGTCCCGAGCTTACTTCTTAGATCGTTAGAGTTACTATGTGAGCCTAAAAATTTTTATTTTTAATTACAAGTAGAAGAATTTTAAGCGTACCCTTACGAAAAAAATCTCTCAGTTTCGAATCTAGGCTAAAACAAAACATGGCATGCGAGGTCCTAAAAAAATGTACTGCACAAACAATGTAAACAATCAATTTTAATAATCCAAATATAATGTCCAATGTCCATATTACACCCAGAATTTGCAGAAAAGTAAAGTGGCCGGGCACCACTGACAACAAACCCGGATTCTAATCCTAAGAATGACGCAAGTGATTTTTTGAAATGGGATATACTGTTCCTCAAATCTTCATTTCTTCATCTTCTTTCTTCAATCTTCTCGTTCTGTCTTTTCTTCTTCTATGAACTTCTCGGGTCCGTCGGGTTCTGGATATCCAAATGAAAAGAAACTCATCCCTAAGAGGGATATTTTCTTTTCTATTTGGATATTGAATCATCCTAATTTGGCTTTCCAAATAAAAGAGAATAATCCTTTAAGGTATATTCTCCTTTCTTTGGATTCCAAATTGGATGTAATATCCCACTTTCAAAATCACTTTCACAATTATTGACTCTTGATATATTATATTTACATTACATTTCATTTCACAGAAAGGAAAGGAAAATCTAATCCACCTGCAAGGTTATCCTAAGCAATTTATAACAAAAATCATCCCACGCAGTTATATATATATGCAATTGAATTTAAATTATTAAGCCACACTTGGCCACACTCTTCTTCATTTAGGGGCTAAGCAGCTGAAACACCTGTAGCATTTATTTATTATTAATTAATTAGCCCCCTTTTTCTGCCCTGCATGAGTGTGGCCACCTGCAGAAAATCATATTAACAATCTAGATCGCTCCTAGCCTATGGGTAATCTAATCGTCAATCAAACCAACATAGAGTGCAGTAAAAATAAATAAACAAACACACCAACATTTTACAACCAGCATGCAATAAAACTCGAGAAAAAGCTCGTCACAGTGCAGTAAGGAAATAAACACCGGCCTAACCAAAAACTAGAGTCAGTTGTCCTAACAAACAAATCTAAGTGTGTGCAGTAGGCCGTGAGGTTTTGAAATGTCCTAAGTCAATTATTGGCTAAAGCTTTCTAATTGATTGAATTCTATTTTAAAGATATTTACTAATTCTAAAATGAGATGTCACTAAATTTTCTATGTTATAAGTTTCTATCCTAAAGTGTGCATGCTTCCTAAGTCTAGATTTTCTAAGACCCGGTCCTTAATTTTTGTCCTTAAGTGTCACTACTGTTGTATGGGAAAAAAAATTTGTTATTACTAACCCTTGGGACTTTGAGCGTGTGTAAAAGAAGTTTAGGGATCTAAGAGCAAATAAAAAATAAACCTAATAAAATTGAAGTTACTATAGGGACCTAAAAGGGAAGGGTTAACGCACACCACATCAAGGGGTCCCTAAAGGTTTTCTAAGTTTAGAAATACTCACAATCACCGGGGGCTACGACCCGATGGTTCCGCCCGTAGCACCTCTACCCGGTTGGATAGAGGCGACTGACGTCATTAGCTCCTTGTACTTTTGTCCACTTGATCAGTACCGTTCCTCGCAGTTTATGCAAATAAAACAGAAAAACAAGGATTAGAAAGCACATTTAATAAATAATAATGAAAGAATTGAAATTTACTGAAAATAAAGACGTACCTTTCTTCGGGCTTGAACGTTGGCTCGGTTGATGGCATTTTGAACTTTTAACTTTTAAAGCATGCTTTGCATTCTATAACATTCACTTTGAGGCACAAGAATGGGAAGAAGTAGAAGAAAGAAAGAGGTAGAGAAAAAGGTAGCTTTCTTTAAAACATCTAATTCTCCAAACATATAATTTCACTTTTCCAAAATTTACACAAATTCTACCTTTTAATGCACATAAATTTACTTTTCAAAATCACACACTTATACTATACTTTTTACATACACCTTTAACCTTTCAAAACACACACATTTCCAAAATTCACACTCTACACTCTTCACTACAAAAATATTAGTTCCCAACACATTTCATTTTTCCCAAAATTCTTATATTTCACTTTTCAAAAAAATCACTTTAATACTTTTCAAAGCATACACTTTTCCACTTTTCAAATCACCCACAAGTTACATTTTTTAAAAACCTTTACATATATCAAATATTTCAAAATCTATATATACTTTTCAATACGCACTTTCCAAAATTCCAAAGACACACAAATCACCTTACTTTTCATATATACAATTTTTTATCTTTCCAAAATGCACAAGTTTCACTTTTCAAAATTCATGTGTTTCACTATTTCAAAGTTCATACACTTTACTTTCTAAAATTTTCCAAAAGATACACATAACACTTTACTATTAAAAAAAAAATCATACATTATACTTTTCATTTAAACATAAACTTTTCACTTTTCAAATATAAATACACTTCTCTACTACAAATTACTTTTCCACACATATACTTTTCACTTTCACAATCCATACATTTCACTTTCATTATGGATCTTCTCAAAGCACAAATGAATCATTCTTAACATATATACACACATAAGATTCACTTATTAAGATCACACATTCAAGCATCAATTAACACAAACATATTTCCACTAATCTTAGTGTTCTGATATACACCTTTCTTATACAATACTCTTCACATACTTTTCTCTTCAATGCAAATACATCTCATTTTCAAGAACATGTTGAACATAAAGGCAAATAATACATTTATTAAATGATTATGGGAGCTAGCCGTCAATGAAGCTTAAGCAAAAGAGTTCAAAAAAAAAATTCTTCCAAATTTCATAAGGATCAATCAAACTATTAATAAAAAAAATTTAGCATTTCGTTTCGCAATATTCTATTATTACCAAAAAAGACAACTTAGAACCACTCAAGAATGACAATGCAAGATATAGTACAACTATAAAAAAAATGAAAATAGATGAAAGCATTTGTCGTCCAAGATAAAAAATAATAATAATAAAAAAATTTATATATATAAACATTCCAACCAAACTTTCATAGTTTCTCTTATTGCTAATGTTTATCAAAAGAAAGAAACGTTGACAGATTTTTGTCTCAGATTTTTGATTAAAAGATCAAACTTCAACTCTTTCCATTTGACTTAAATCAAATTAAAATGATAGAAGAAGAAGATTGAAAGGATGTAAAAGAAAATTACCCAATATTAAGAAGATTGTTGGTGTCGGCTAGAGCAAAGAAAGTAAAGGCCTCGGCTGTTTGGGCTGGGAACTCTCAGTTCATGCGCATGGCTGAGAGGAGGCGAAGGGCTGTTCGTGAGAGCTGGTGGTGCGGACTGTCCAGAGAATCGTTCAGGAGAGGGAGTTCGGAACTGCGCAAATTTGAGGGCTGGATTTCGGCTCTATGCGAATAGGAGAGGAGAAGGAATTTTTTGTGTAAGAGAGAGAGCGTATGGAGAGAGTTCGGTTCTGTATGTGCGAATTGCTGAGGGAGAGGTTTCTTTCTCTGTATATGAATCAGACCGAGAGAGAGAGCAGGAGTTGCCAATTAAAGGGGAGAGAGGCGGCTGCGAAATGGAGAGAGCGACGGACAGGAGGTTGGTTCGCGAACTGCAGGCGTGAAGGGGCTGGACGGTTCACCAATCAGAAGGGAGAGGTCTTCGCGCTGGAGGTATGCGAAAGTTTTAGGAAGTTTGGGCTGTGCCAACTGTAGGGAGATGGGGATCGGTTGCTGGGCTTCTCACGTATGAGGGAGAAATAGGGAGCGAGGGGTTGAAGGTGGGCTGTTCACGAATTGAATAGCAGCAGTTTGGGTGATTTCCTTAAGAATTTATGCGAATTGGAGAGAGGGATCTGAAGGCTATTCGTGCGAATGAGTCAAAGAGAGGGGAGCAGTCGTGTGAACTGAAATAGGAGGCTGGGACCGTTCGGTTGACATTTGAAGGCCTTAATGATTTCGGAATTCGGTGATCTTGGGCTCATTGGATTCGTCTCGTCGAGCCGTTCGATTCGAGTATAAGCTCGTCAAAATCGGAGACCGTTTGGTCACTCAAATTGCGGTTTGAACCTTCCAACAGCAATTTGAGCCCTTGATTTGGACTCATTTGGGCTCGGATTGGGTTGATCTTAGTGTCGTTGGGTTTGTATTCCTGAGACGCTCAGTTCGACTATAAGTTTGCTGAAATCGGAGTTGGGATGGTCTCCGAATTAATTTTTGAAGTTTCCAAACTTGATTTTGCATCGAGATTCGTACTCGATTAAAATAATTTTTGACGACGTATCAATTATTATTATATATATACTTGTGATGAGTCAAAATGGTTTAATCAGAGCCATTGAAATCAAATTCAATTTGAGTTAATTTGATTTGATTTTGATTTGATTGGTGAGTTGTTTTAAGTCCAATGATATATCAATTTGATCAAAATCGAATTAGATTATATTAAATTGAGTCGATTAACATCGACGAATCATAAAGAGGGCTTGATTTGAGTTCGTTTGGAGTTGAATTAAAATTGGATTGAATTGATTTTGATTCAAGTTGAGTGATAGGTTCGAGTCGATGCTACGTCATTAGGTGTCCACCTAAGGGAAATCCTGCAGGTGCGACATCTACACTAGGCTATGAAGACCTTGGTGCTAGAATTGAATCCGAGGAAATTGACCTCAAATAATGAGGTCAACAGGTCGTCTGGTACTTCTACCAGTACGACGAGTTCTGGATCAGTCAGTTCGGCACCTGTGTGCCAGAACTGTGGACGACGACACTTTGGCCAGTGCTACAGGATGGCTGGTCTGTGCTTTTGATGTGGTCAGTCAGGACATCGGATTGCAGAGTGTCCACAGATGGGATTTGATCAGCGATCTGAGGGCTTCGTCAGACCTGTTGGTTCAGCAGCAGGAAGACCGAGGACTGTTCCTCCACGCCCTGAGGGATTTACTGGTAGAGGTGGTGGTTCTAGTTCTGGACCACGGAGATCACCTACGGTTCAGAGGGAGCAGAGCAGTTCTGTTGCTTCAGCTCCTGTTCCAGTTCAGCCCCGAGTTTACAGCTTGAGTCAACAGGAGGCTCGAGATGCTCCCGATGTTGTGACAGGTACGATTTCCATTTCTGATCAGCTCTGTCGTGTTTTGTTTGACTCTGGAGCGAGTCATTCTTTTCTGTCCGAGCACTGTTTTGAGATTTTGCATTTGGACTCGTTTTTACTTCCGATTTCTTTGTCTGTGATTTTACCGGCTGGGAATCCTTTGATTGCTCAACAGTTTTGTTTGTGTGAGATTGAGATTTCTAGCAAGAAGTGGAAATCAAGTTTGATTCGGTTGCCGATTTCATCGTATGATGTGATTCTGGGTATGGATTGGTTGAGTCAGTATGAGGCCCAGATAGATTGTCTGAAAAAGCAAGTGAGTTTGCTTATGGCTGGAGAGAGAGTTGTATTCCAGGGATTACGAGGTGTCTTTTCCAGTCTGGTTTCTGTATTGGAAGTGAGCAGGATGTGGAAGAAGGGATGCCCAGTGTTTTTGGCTTCGGTGCGGGATCTGAACCTGGAGGTTGGTTCTGTTTCTGAGATCCTAGTGGTACGAGAGTTTGTTGATGTTTTTCCTGAGGAGTTGGTTGGTTTACCTCCGGATAGAGATGTGGAGTTCTCTATCGATGTTTTTCCGGGTACCGCTCCTATATCGAAAGCTCCGTACAGGATGGCACCGAAAGAACTTTCTGAGTTGAAAGTTCAGCTTCAGGAGTTGGTTGACAGAGGTTTTATGCGTCCTAGTGTTTTGCCCTGGGGAGCACCTATTTTGTTTGTGAAGAAGAAGGACGGTACACTCCGTATGTGTATTGATTACAGAGATTTGAACAAGGTCACGATCAAGAACAAGTATCCTTTGCCTCGGATTGACGATTTGTTTGATCAGCTTTCCGGATCTTCAGTATTTTTGAAGATTGATTTGCGATCCGGATATTATCAGGTGAAGGTGAAGGAAGTTGATGTTGTGAAGACAGCTTTCAGTACTCGGTACGGGCACTACGGGTTCTTGGTTATGCCTTTTGGGGAAACCAACGCGCCTGCTATTTTCATGGATCTGATGAACCGAGTATTCAGGGAGTATTTGGATCAGTTTGTGATCATCTTCATTGATGATATTCTGGTATATTCTGCATCTGAGAATGATCATGCCAGACATTTGAGGATTGTGTTGGAGACTTTGAGGAGGCATCAGCTGTATGCCAAGTTCTCCAAGTGTGAATTCTGGCTGAAGAACATTTCTTTTCTGGGGCATGTGATTAGCGGAGAAGGTATTTCTGTAGATCACCAGAAGATTCAGGCAGTTGCTGATTGGCCAAGGCCGACTACGGTATTTGAGGTACGTAGTTTCTTGGGCATTGCTGGGTATTACAGGAAGTTTATGAAAGGAGATTCACAGATTTCGACGCCTCTGACGAGACTGACTCAGAAGTCAGTACCTTTTGTTTGGACCCTGGAGTGTGAGGCGAGTTTTCAGAGATTGAAGGATTGTCTGACTTCATCTCCAGTACTAGCACTTCCGTCAGGTACGGAAGGATTTCAGGTGTTCAGTGATGCTTCACTGAAAGGATTGGGTTGTGTCCTGATGCAGCATGGTCAGGTAATTGCTTATGCTTCGAGACAGTTGAAACCACATGAGAAGAATTACCCGACACATGATTTGGAGTTAGCTGCAGTAGTTTTTTCTTTGAAAATTTGGCGTCATTACCTGTATGGCGTCAGATGTGAGATTTTCACTTATCATAAGAGCCTGAAGTACATTTTTACTCAGAAGGATCTGAATTTGAGGCAGAGAAGGTGGCTCGAGTTGATCAAAGACTATGATTTGACTATTCAGTATCAGCCTGGTAAGGCAAATGTGGTAGCAGATGCTTTGAGCAGGAAGTCTTCTGGATTATCAGGTATTCAGCTTACTTTTGATGACTTCCTGATTCGTGATTTGGAACGATTACAGTTGGAGGTGATTTCCTCCAGTGATTTGGAGTTAACTCAGATGAGTATTCAGTCTTCCTTGTCTCCAAGGATTCAAGAAGCCCAGAAGTCAGATTCTGATTATTCGAAGTTGATTGCTCAGATTGGATCTGGTAAGATTCCTGAACTTCGAATTTCTGATTCTGGTGTTATTTTCTGTAAGAACAGGTTGTGGGTACCTGTGTTTGGAGCTTTGAGGCAGGATATTCTGTACAAATCTCATCATTCAGGCTACACTGTACATCCAGGCAGTGGTAAGATGTACGCTGATATGAAACTTTATTTCTGGTGGCCTGGAATGAAAAAGGACGTAGTTGAGTTTGTGTCGAGATGCGAAGCCTATCAGTTGGTGAAGGCAGAGCATCAGCGACCCGGTGGACTGTTGCAGTCGTTTCCTATCCCTGAGTGGAAATGGGAAGAGGTAACGATGGACTTTGCGATGGGTTTTCCTCGATCTAGACAAGGGCACGACGCCATTTGGGTGGTTGTAGATCGATTAACGAAATCCGCTCATTTTCTTCCGATCAGACAGACGGATTCAGTTGATCGCTTGGCACAGATGTATGTGAAGGAGATAGTCAGATTGCACGGTGTGCCTCGCGTGATTGTTTCTGATCGAGATGGACGTTTTACTTCAAGACTTTGGAAAGGCATTCAGCAAGGCTTGGGTACGAAACTGCATTTCAGTACAGCCTTTCATCCACAGACGGATGGACAGTCTGAGAGGACTATTCAGGTGCTGGAAGACCTGTTGAGACTTTGTGTTCTGGACTTTGGCGGAAGCTGGGAAGATCATATTCCGCTGATTGAGTTTGCATATAACAACAGTTTTCAGTCCAGTATCGGTATGGCACCGTACGAGGCTCTGTATGGCAGGAAGTGCCGTACTCCTTTGACTCTGACGGAGGTCGGAGATAGACAGGCTTTAGGGGCCACTTTTGCTGATGAAACTGCTCAGAAGATTAGTTTGATAAGAGAGAGATTGAAAGCTACTCAAGACCGTCAGCAGAAGTATTATAATCAGAAGCACAGGTTTGTTGAGTTTCAGGTTGGTGACTTTGTGTATGTCAAAGTCAGCCCGATGAAGGGTGTGAGCAGATTTGGTCAGGTAAGCAAGCTTAGTCCAAGGTATGTTGGACCTTTTGAAATTTTGGAAAGGATTGGAAAAGCTGCTTACAGATTATTGCTTTCTGATTCTATGCCTGATGTGCATAATGTGTTTCACGTATCCAATCTGAGGAAGTGGGTATCCGACTCTGGGAAGAAGGTATCTGCTGATGAGGTTGAGATTCAGGAGAATCTGGCGTACAAGGAAGAGCCAGAGTTGATTTTGGCGTACGACGTCCGAAAGTTAAGAAATAAACAGATTCCGATGGTTAAAGTCCAGTGGAAGCACCGGACTGCACGGGAAGTGACTTGGGAGAAGGAGTCTGATATGAGACAGTCGTACCCATACTTATTTTGACTGATGTTTGGATTGGATAAAGTCGAGGATGACATTTTTCTTAGTTGGGGATATTGTAATATTATGATCTGCTCCAGGATCGTCCAGGACGATCCAGATCGTCCTGGGACGATCAGTTGAGAAACCGCTCCAGAATTTGCCCAGATTTGCTCCAGGTGATTTCCTGTAGATATCGTCCAGGCCGATCGAGGACATCGGTCAGGCCGATTGCACTGTTCATAAGCATCGGCCGGATCATCGCCCTGGAGTATCGGTCAGGGATATTGTTTTGGTCTGATCGTCCAGGACGATCGAGATGATCGGCCAGGCCGATCTGTGTATGATTTAAGGGAAATCAGTCATTTTGAAGAGAGAGAAAATAAAAAAAATAAATATCTGATTTTGAGGAGAGAGAAAGAGAAAAAGGAGAAAATTGGAAAAGTTGATTTCGGGAAGACGCGGAGCCGTTTTCGTTCGAAGAGACTGTTGAGGAAATTGCTGTGCACGAGGTAAGGCACATTCCACCTTTCTCAATTTTCAGAACCGTCGTGTTTGACGATATTATCTGTTCGGAATTGATTTTTGTTCGTGATTTTCGTCCGTATCTTTTGATTGGTTCAATTTTTATCGCGTAAGTTTCTGTATATTGTTGACGTGCCGAGTGTGCACATTTTGGTTATTTTCTGAAGATTTTTGTCCGGGTATTTTTGATTCGACTGTGTTTTTAGTTGACTGGATTTTTCTGTGAACTTGGAAATTTTCTGTGCAATAGAATAAATGTTCTGAAATGTTGATATCTATGTTCTGTGCGAATTTGGTAAATTGTTATTTTTCAGGAAAATTGTGTAAATTCTGTATACTGCCGTTGTGCTGCCCGATTTTTGGGTAATTTCTGATTTGTCCGAAATTCTTCTGATTTAATATACTATCTGTATCTGTATATGCTAAAACTTAGATGAGCTCAAGTTGGAGAAATATCTGTTCTGTTCCGGATCCGAGGAAAATCTGTTTAGGTGCTATAAGCGCTATTTATGTATTCTGGTGCCGTGAGCACATTTAGCTATTAATTACTCAGCTATTATTCTGGTGCTGTGAGCACAAGGGAGACATAAGGGTAAGATCCGTAGTGATTCTTTTTAGTTTAGTTTAGCTATTAATTAAATATCTGATATCTGATATCTGATCTGATATGATTCTGATACGATTTTGTTCTGTTCTGATATGATCTGTACGATTCTGATTCTGTTGATCTGATATGTCTGATCTGTTCTATTTCTAATTTGATACGACTTCTGTTTTCGTACAGTTCTGTTTGATTTGATATCCGTCCGTTTCTGTTCTGATTTCTGTACGGATTTGTCTGATTGTGTTGGTTTTGTGTTTCTGAGGATTTTGATTGGAGGTTTGTTGCTTTGCTGAGCTGTTGAGCTCACCCTTACTTTTTGGTGGTTTTCAGGCTCTGGGAATGGGAAGGAAGTCCAGGATTAGTTCAGAGTCTGATAAGTATAGGTATTGTTTTGTACCTTTTGATTTTTGTACAGTCATGGCTTTTCTGTTCTGTCTTCCTTTCTGTCTAAAAGCCATGTACTGTATTTGTAGATGATTGTTTTGAGGAAAAGAAATGATAGATGTTTTGTTCCGCTGCATTTGATGTTTTTAATAGCTCTGTGTTTGTTTGTGTTGTTTAAAATAAGTTGGAAGATTCAGTTCCGAACCAAATTCCAAAGCTAGATCCTGGTTAGTGCTGCTCCGTCGCGGCCCGGTGCGAACGGGATCCGTCTCGTCTCGGGTCGGGTCGTGACATCTACCACCTTTCTTGAGCCTCTAACACTTCTCTAAGAATGCTTAGATTCTAAATCACCACCTTCTAGAGTTTCCTTCCCACCACCACCTGAGTTGGAGGATGAGGTGACCTTTAATCACCTCACCTCACTCGAGTCTCTCTATACTATTAACTCTAGTGAGAGAAAAAGTTGGTTCCATCCATGTTAATTTCCTTCTCCACGAGAAAGGTGAGTCTGCCCAAGCTTAGTGTTGGAAAGGAGAAGATAATGGTGGAGATCAAGGGGAAAACCCATATTATTCCCCATTACCACCCCCTATCAAAATATTTATAATAATTTTATATTAAATACCATTCTTTATGAACTATTTATGCAATTTTTTCTAATTATTCAATACATTCTAACATGTTTCACTTTATGTATAGATGGAATGAAGTTATGCGAGTTCGCTAAGGACCCTGAGGTCCTAAAATTCATTGTCAAGTCAACTATAAGGGGCGGTGAGAAGCCCCAATATAATTACAACCTTCTAATAGGCCATTGTCCATTAGCAGGCCATAGCTATTCATAGTATGGGGAATGGATTTTCTTGAACTATACCCACATTCCACATGTAAAAGAAGTTCATACTAGTCAGGGTAGATGATTTCATGAAGTGGATTGAGACTAAGGCACTCACTAAGATTAGTTTCAACATCATCAAGAATTTTTTTATTGATAGACATCATCATTATATATGGTGTATCTCTCACCATCATCATGGATAATGGGACAAAATTCATTAATAAGTGCTTGAAGGACTTGTGCTAATTATACGGAATCTACCTCAAGTTCATATCAGTCCACTACTCATAAACTAACGGGAAGGTTGAAGCAACTAATAAGAATATCCTTAATCTCTTGAGGAAGGAAGTAGGAGCCAAAGACAAGTGAGTGGAGTTACTTAACTCTATATTATGTGTATTGAGGATGATTCCTACTTCATCACCATATTCTTTCTCTCTCATGACATCTAAGTATTGCTACCTGTGGACCTCAAATTACATAGACGGCTAGTAATTTCTACTGCTAATTATGAATAAAATATGCTCAATGAGTGGTAGGAAAGGAACAAAGGACTAGAGACTACTGCTAACCTCCTATAGAAGTTCAGAGAACTAGTTTCCCTAAGATAAAAAGATGTGAAGATGAGTGTTGAATCACATTTTATTTGGTGGATAATGTCAGGTTTAATTTATGCTACTTATAGGCTGAGAGCCTACGAGGAGAATGTAATGAGATTTAAATATAAGGAAAGGAAAAGAATGAGAGATGAATTTAGATAAAATCTTTATTATCCAAGCTAGAAATACAAGAATGATGAAATTAGGAGATCTATATTATGGATCCCAAGTTAAATAAGAGAAGTATTGCAATTCTTTGAGGATTATAGATCTTTTTCTTTCTTTTCCCTCTTCATTATATTTTTGACATATTCGCTTTTTTGGACAAAGAAGAGTTCAAGAAGTTTTGGAAGGGGAAAAGGGTACCCCCCCCCCCCCTCCTTTATCTCCCTTTTATAAGATTTAAAAGAATGTAGGAGTTATGCCTCAGTACAAAGTTGTCATATCAATCCATAATAATAACTCAAAATGGTGTTATGAGGGTCAGCTATTTGAGAAGTTAAGTTAGATAGAGTCATATGATAATAAGTAGTCTCATTGCTAAGATGAAAGAGGGCGAGTGTTGTCCAACTACTATCGAAGAGAGATTACTAAGCGATCTGGATGCTCCTATTAAAGTAGATAGATAAGTAACATCTGAGTGTAATCTTTAAGTATAGGTAAGAGGGAATATTTTAAGTGGGATAATGCATATCAATAACTCTTTATCATATTGGGCATCAAATATTGGCTTTATCTTAAATTGATAAATATTTTTTAGTTTTTTTTTTTTTTTTTGAGAAATGCTAAGTAGTAATAAAATTAAAAAGGCATAAAAAGCCAAGAAACAAGCTAAGTAGTATTCAACCACATTTCACTCTCTTCCTTTAATATTTTAACAAAGGAAGATGGAAGGTTATCCTCAAGAAACAAGTCCCAATCAAAATCAAAAGATAAAGCTAAGTTAGTACAATAATCTGCTAAATTATTACATTTGTGATTGACACAATTAAAGATGACATTATTGAAATTACTAAAGAATGATATACCTTCATCTCCCAATGAGTTCTCTCTAATCTTCGGTTTGCTGTACAATTGTTGAAGATGTTGGAGAACATTATTGTTGTCACCTTCCAAAATAATACCTTCTATATCTTTTGTTCATTCATGATAGATTCTTTCCAAATCTTTGAATGCCAAGAGCTCCATTTGTGCACTATCCCAATGCAGCTTTTCTCTTCCAAAAGCAAAGATAAATCTGCCTTTGTCATCTCTTACCACCCCACCGAACCCATCCATATAGTTGTATTTAGTAGCTGCATCAAGATTTATTTTAATCCACTCAGGTGGAGGAGGATGCCAATAATGTGAAAGCAGTCCTTTGGACCGATATGCACCCCAATGGTCTGAATGGAAAACATCTTGTTTTACTGAGCTAATAAAGCTCAAAACAGAGGAAGCAATCAGCACTTTACTACCTCCAATTTTTCCATGCTTAACTTCGCATCTATTGTTCCAAACCATTCAAATAGTTAAAACATATATTCTTGCAGTCATGATATCATGATTTATTAAGCTTCTAATTCCGTTGTTGAACTCATTCAAATTAATAAAAATTGGAATAATGAACCCCCTATCTTGTAAAACATTGAAAACCTCCAACAGTTTTGAACATTTAGATGTGATATGATCCAAATTTTCAATCATACCACATCCCATAGGACACATACAATTAACAGATAATTTTCTTTTAAAAAGAAAAAATTCTATTGGAATAGCATCAATGCTTAATCTCCAAAGAAAGAGTTCTATCCGAGCATTGATTTTTAATTTATGAATTCATGAAACCTGTACATTTGAATCATAATCTCTATAATAATATTTAGTTAGCAGGGCAGAGATAGTTTTACCATAAAATTGCTTTTTCAATTCCATTTGATCTCACGTTGCATTGTTGAATATCTGCACCTCTCGAATGATATTCTTGAGCTCTATTCCAAAAAACTAGTTTAGATTATCAAAATTCCATTTTCCCTATTCTATGAAAAAATCTAGAGAGATTATGTCCTCATCAAGGCATCCTACAAAAGTCGATTTAAGAAGACTTCTGTCAAGAATCCATGTATCCTGTAAAACATTTATATTGGATCCATTAACAACTTTCCATCTAACAAATTTTTTAAGAGTCTTCCATCCACTTATGATGATTTTCCAAGCATTAGATCCTCCTTTATACTCATCCTTACTCCACCACAAATCACCATATTTTTTCAGCAAGTTCCTATTTAACAAGTTACTTGGTTTCTCAATGAGATTCCAAGCAAACTTTTCTATAAGAGATCCAATTCTCAAAGTAATTGATTGAAGACCCCATCCACCACAATGTTTTGGTGTACAAAACAACTCCCATGCAACATAATGTAAACCTTTGCTTCTGTCCATTTTATTCCAAATAAAATCTCTACTAAGTTTCTCTAATTCATATAGAATTTGCTAAGGAACAAGAGAATTACAAATAAAAAAACTGGTAGAGTAAGAATGATAGATTTTACCAAACATAATATGCCTCCAAGTGACATATGTCTGTTTCCCCATTCATTCATTCTCTTCATAGTTTTATCCAACAGCAATTGGAAATCACTCTTCTTCAAACGTCTCATAGCAATTTTAATTCCCAGATAATCCAATTCTTCTACCGGTTTGAAATCCAGCAAATTAGAAATCTTTTTCTTTTTCTTCTTTAACACCAAAGTGCCAAAGATCATATATGATTTAGGCTTGTTAACATTCTGGCCCGTCCAGCTGCAGTATAGTGTGATAATTCTTTTAATCTTCTTCACATTGTTCAATCTAGCATCAGAGAACAATAATACATCATCTATGTATAAGAGATGTGAAATTTTTGGTGCATTGGAGCAAATACTGATTCCCAATTTGTTTCCCCTGCAGTAGAAAACATTAGATAATAACTGAGAGAAAATTATAAATAATAATGGAGAGAGTGGGCATCCTTGATGAAACCCACATTTTCCCTCAATCCATTTAGACCTTATCCCATTGATTAATATAGAAAATCTAGGAAATGAAACACAATCCATAATCAGTTTTATGAATCTGTCTAGGAATCCTAAATTCTTCATCATCTTCTTCAAGGTTAACCAACACATACTATCGTATGCTTGTTCCATATCCAATTTGATAGCCAAATATCCATTACAAGCTTTTGAAAACCTCAGTTTATTGAAAACCTCTTGAGCTAATAATAGATGATTTGAAATAGATATATTCTTAACAAATGCCAGTTGCTCTTTAGAAATAATTTTGGGAATCACTAAGCCAATCTATTTAAGATTTTATTAGACACAATCTTATAAATTGAGTTACACAAGCTGATTGGACGATAATAAGCAGGTGTTAATGGATTAATGGACTTTGGAATGAGCACAATCAAAGTATCCTTCCATTCTTTACTCATTTTACCTGTAGAGAAAAAAAGGCTCACTATTTTACATACATCACTACCAATTATTTCCCAAAAGTTTTTGAAGAAAGAGTGAGTCAATCCATCACATCCTGGAGCTTTATTACTCCCTAGCTTCATAACGGCCTCCTAAACTTCATTTGTTGTAAGCTCCTTTCTCAACCAAGTTTTGTCATCATCATTCAAAACTTTCCATGGATTCGGCCAGTTATATAAACTGCATTTTCTTTCCTTCCCTTTCTCTTGAAAGAATTTATAAAAAACTTCTTCCACTTCCCTAGGATCTTCGGTGATTTGTCCTTCCAGATTTTTAACTTGAGAGATCCAATTGGCATTTCTTCTATCATTGGCAAATGAATGAAAGAATTTGGTATTTGAATCACCTTCAACAATCCACTTCACTTTTGCTCTTTTCTTCCACCAAGTGTTCAAGTAATTGAGAATAACATTGAGTTCTTTTACTTTAGATCTAAGTAACCATAACTTCTCATCATCCAGCCAACCATTGGTAGCTTCTTCTTCTTGGATTAATAGGATTTCTGTTTTTAATCTAGATTTTTCACTAGAAAAGTCTTTAAGCTTATTTTTGCTCCAATGGAATAAATCCTTTAATACTCTCTTACATTTCTTGTTTAGGATTTCCATGTCATCCCCAACAAAATTCTTGTTCCAAATTTTTGAAACAATGTGTTCCGATGCCTTGAAGGATAACCATACATCTTCAAATTTAATAGATTTTGCAAAGTTTTTATTTTCATCAAATAATTTCAGCACAATGGGGCAGTGGTCAGAAACCAATCTAGCTAAGTGTCTTGCCATTGCAATTTGGATTTTTGAATATCCATTGAGTTCAACAAGCATCTATCTAAACGTTCTAAAATTCTTCCACTTCCAACTTTATTATTGCACCTAGTATATATAGGACCGACCATCCCAATATCATGATATTCATTATCATTCATAAACTTAAGCATTTCTAAGGAACCTTGAGAGAAGACAAATTTATTACCTCCTCTCTTTTCCTCTTGTGAAAGAATGCAATTAAAGTCTCCTCCAAAGCTGGAATCTTGCTTTGTGATTGTTCTTGGATGCAATCCCATAACAAACTCCTCTTGTGAACCTCCTTGTTCCCATAAACTATTGTAATCATCCAACAACCTTTCTTAAAGACATTAAGATCTCCAATAACACATTGATCTGTTGTCTTTAACACTGAGAATGAGAAATATCTATTCTCCAAGGAATCATAATTCCACCAGATAATCCCTCCGAAGGCCGAATAAAGAAATCCCAATTAGGACCCATGTGTTGACCTCATTTTTGATATGAGGTCACTAAGGCCCTTCCAAACTCCAGATTAATTTTAGATCCTAGGATCCACTCTAGACCTTTAGATCCTTTTCTAGAGCCAGACCTTAGGATTCACTATAGACCTTAAGATCCTTTCCTAGAGCTAGACCTTAGGGCCTACTCTAGAGCTTAGGATTCTCTTATATCTCAAATTCTAGAGCCCTCTAGATCCTAGATCTTAGAAACCCTCTAGATCTTAGGACCAATCTAGACTCAAATCAATCCCTACCCTTGATTGATTCAAATCTTAAACTTCATTCAGTTCAAATCCAAATTAATTCAAGCTTCAAACATACCCAAACTTTGATCTAATCAATTTGACAATCCAAACTTCAACTTAGACTTTGATCCCACCTTTAATCTAACTTTGACCCTATCCATTCATTAACAATCACCACATGATTGTGAATTATTTGGATACTCCAACATTAATCATTCAATCTTAAAATCCATTCGAAATCCAGAAATCCAGACTCAAATCCAAAGTCTTAAGGCCCTATCCTAGAAACCTTTTTCAAAGATTTTTTCAAACATTTCAAAACCCAGTCAAATGGCCTCTGATTCAGGGTCTATCACCTACAAAGTGATAATACATGTCCCTAGAGGTTACCCTCCAATTTTGATCTCATTCTGAGGTCTCTAACTCTAGAATCTGGATTAAAATCCAAAGGCTGTAAAACCTTCAAATATTTACAGCCCATGCCATTGGACCTAACACCTTGAAGATCTTGATCTTGGAGTCCTTATCAAAGCCTCCAATCATTGCCAGACTCTTGATTGTAATCCATTGAGCAGCAAACTGTATTTTTTAGACCCATTTTTTACCCTAGTTGACCAATGGGTCAAAATTGACCAAAATACCCTTATGGGATTTCAAATGCCCATTTCAACTCAAATCAATTCCAAACTCTTTGAAACCACTTTCAACAAGTTTCAAACATTAAACCTAACTTGTTGAGCCCAAACCCAGACCTTGGATCAACCTGGTTGACCAAGTCAACCAAGTTTGACCCATTAACCCATACACCCCTTCTCTTTCAAATCTTTGAATCAAGTCCATTCCAAGTCTTTTTGAATGCAAGGGATGACACATTGGGTACCCAAGAGACCTCTCTTGGAGACCCAAGCGTTGGGCTTACTTGGGTTAGCCACATGGCTTGACCCAAGTGACCAAAGAGAGGTCTCCCTTGAGCTATCTCTTAACCTTAATCAAATTGAATCCAAATCATGGTATCATTGGGTTGCCATTGAACCAATACACCTTCTTTGACCAGCCCAACCCTTGGGCTCACTTGGGTCAAGAGTTAGGCTAACCCAAAGTGCCAAAGATCACTTGGGATTGAGCCAACTCTCAACCTAAGCCCAATTGAACTTGATCAACACCTCCCACAGGTGGCCCTAGGTCCAACACATTTCCTCCAGCCAGCCCATGCCTTGAGTTAACCTGGGTCAGGTTTTAGGCTAACCCAAAGTAGCCAAAAACACTTGGACCTGAGGCATCTTCCAACTCAGACCAAATTGGACCCAATTTCCACTTGCATTGGGTCCACCAGACCCAGACCCACTTCCCACCTCAAGCCCAGGGTCTGGCCTGACCTGGGTTGAGCCCAAATCAACCCGAACCGAGTAGATTTGGATCAACCCGAGCCATCTTTTAACCCATACCAAATTGGATTCAATTGCCACTTGCATTGGTTGCACCAGACCCAGACCTATCTCCCATACCAAACCCAGGGTCTGACCTGACCTGGATCGAGCGCAATTCGACTCGAACCGAGCAGGTTTGGGTCCAACCCAGCCTCCAGTTCAATCCAGACATTCCCAGACCAAATTGACTCCACCCTTGGCTCCATCATGTCCCCATCGATCTCCCCTAGTCAAATCGACCCAGACCATGGCCGGTGGCGATCGGAACCAATGGAAAACGAGTTCTGGTGATCCCCTCCAGACAACTCCTGGCTCAAGGCTGCTGTCCACCGGTTTGATTCCCACGATCTCCCTAGAACATCGCCATCGTCCACCTGGCAATGATCCGAGCCCTCTCCAGCTCAATCTCGTTCGTCCAAGCTCGCAAAAGGTGGCTGAATAGCCTCGAGCTCCCCAGACCGCAAGAGGCATTGGCATTCACTCTCGATCGATTCCCAAAGCTCCTTCGAACTCCCAGACACTTCCTCCGAGCTCCCAGATTGATCCCTCCTTCCGTTCGAGCAAGTGCCCGTGAAAGCTTTCGGCGTCCCGCTCGAAGTCCCACCTCCGGTCCCGACCTTCGAAGGAGAACTATTAGCCATCATCCTCTGAAGCTTCCTGATAGAGAAGCTCATTCGTTGAGGCCTTCTCTGCGGTAATCCCTCTATCCCGAGCTCTCTAGCTAGGTAGTCCGGTCAAGTGTGAAGGAAACCCTCACCCCAACGGATCTCCACCGTTGGATTGAAGGTTTCCATCGTCCTGATCCTCCCTGTGAAATTTCATCGGAGTTCGCCAGCGGGATCGCTCGGATCAAGCCATAGAAGCTCTGCGGTCTCAGATACGTGCGGGAGGTTGAAGACGAAATCTCAGCCGTTGATCTCGATCAACGAATCGGATTAGATCCCGCGGTATCGGAGCGCCGTTAATCTCAGCCGTCCGATCCGCCATTCGATGGCTGTGGTTAACCCGATCGTTAACCGTTAGCGCCAATCATTGCTTGGCCAATCAGCGCGCAGTGCGTGTAAAGGCCTGCTGACTGTGTAATTGCCGGATTAATAAATCCATAAGTTCAAGGGAACTTCAAAAATTCATAACTCCCTACACACTTGTCCAAATTAGGTGTTCTTAGTCTCATTGGAAAGTCTCAAGGAATTCTACAAAAGCCCTATAGTTCCAGACCCTGGTTAGGTCAGTGTTAGGCTTAATTTCAATTTAGGCATTTTATGAATTTCCTTACTTACTTTTTAAATACAAGTCCACCAGGTCTAGAATTTTGGGAGATTGAAATTGGGCATGTTTCTGACATGTCCAAATTTTATCTCCCCATTTAAGTTTTTCAAGGGCATTTTCCCTAATTTTTAAGTCTAAGGGTCATGGTTTGACCCTTAAATTCAAAAGGGGATATAGACCTATCCAATGGGATTTAGGGTGTGATTTTTGGTGTGTTGATGATATGTAAGATGAGGAGTGTAGAGCCACTGATTTTGCCCCAATCCAAGCCTAGGATAGACCCTTATAGTGATTTGAAGGTGACTTAGAGCTCACCTTGGGTGGTTTGGTTAACCATCTTAGAGTACTCCATTTGAGCTCAAATTTGGTGGGTTTAGTCCTTAGGATCAGGTGATCCTATGTTCTAAATTTCATCAAATTTGGAGTTCATTTGGTTCCCCAAGTAGGAGCCTCAAAAATCCTTCTTAGAAATGGCCTGTTAACCCTAATCAATTGATAATGAACTATTCTTAACTTGTAAAATCCATCAAAATGTCTTTAATTGTCCCTGATTAATCCCCTAATCAATAAGAATTGAAACCCTCTTAAATTGATCTCTAGATTTGTCTTAACTTGACCCTTAGGTAATTAGGGTTAATCAATTTTAATTAATCTTAAAAAAAATCTTAAAAAAATCCCAAAAGGGTTTTAAACACTTGTTGATCTGTCCTTAGGTCATTTATGACCTTTGGAATTGATCCCAAGGAGTTTAGGGCTCATTTGGGTTCAAAACCTTAAGCAGCTCCCTTAGTTGAGATAGTTTGATAATCCCTACGAACATGTAAAATTTCTAAAATTCACTGTTAATTATGGAAAATTTTGACTAATCAAACTTAATGGCTAATGACTCCAATTAGAATCTATCATTCCCTAAAAATATTAAACCTCCATAATTTGGTCAAAGTCAAGGACTCAACATCTTAGGTGACCTTAGGTCAAAGCGGGCCAGAACTTCTAAAAATCATAACTTTTCATAGAAAACTCCAAATTAAGTGTCCCACCTGTCTAACAACTCTTAATTAGGTCTAGTATTTATTAAAAATCTGAAACCCTTAAGATTCACTCTAATTTTGAACGTAAAATTTTCACCCCTCAGTTAACTTATCTGGATACTCCTTTAAAATCTGTTAACTTCTCCAACCTCTAAAATTCTTTTAATAGGTTATTAAAATTCTCAACCAACCCATTAAAATCAGTAATCAATTCCCCTTAATATTGAATTACTCCTGTGTTTCCAACCAATTTAAAATAATTTAATTAACCTCGACTGCTACTGGGTAACCCAGGCCTACGAGGCTATTAGTTTAGGCCGAAGGAAGGTGAAATAAACTTCACGGCCTCGGTGTGAAACAAAGGTAGCAATCAATTAACTTTTAAAATATAGTTAATTAAAATTCATAATTTATTAATATTTAAAGTTTAACTCAATTCTCCCTTTTAAGCCTTAACAAACCCAAAACTTTAGACAACTTTGATTAATCACCCAATTTAGGATTTACCCCAGCCACACGACCTTTTACACACACTTTAGATGATGTGCTAGTACAACCAACTCTAGATCTAGGTTAGGCCGGTGTTTACTTTACTGCTGTGTGCCGGATTTTTCGTAGTTTTCACTACATGTTGTGGATGAAATTGCTTTGCTGTGTCTGCTTACTTTTTTTGCACTATGTGAATGGATTGATGTGTTTGGCGACTAGATTACCCTTAGGTTAGGTACGAACTGGATATTCACATAGTTTTCTGCAGGTGGCCACGCTCATGCAGGGCAGAAAAAGGGGGCTAAATTAATAAAAAAATTATTAATTGTTATAAATGCTTGCACAGGTGCTTCAGCTGCTAAAGCTCCAAAACAATAAAAAGAGCGTGGCCAGTGTGTTTTACTTTCCTTTTTGCACATATATAACTGTTTGGGAATAACTGCTTATCATTTATTAACTGGTTAGGATAACCCTGCAGGTGAGTCTAGATTTTATTTTTGATATAAATGTAATTTGTGTAATTGTCAAGTGTTGTGAAAGTTAATTTTGAGTTGGGATACATAGGTCCAAAGCTTGGATTCCAAAGAGAAAAGGATGCCCATTTGGGAAGTATTCTTTTTTCCATTTGGAAATCCAAATTTGGATCACACTTCTCTTATACCCAAAGAGGAAAGAGTGGCCTTCCCCTTAAAAGGGAAGTGCCCTCTTATCCATTTGGGTAGTTCATCACGAAGAATCCAAGAAGTTTGAAGAAAAGGAGTCCAGAGGAGAACAAGATTGAAGACTTGAATATTGAGAGTATCCCACTCAAAAAATTACTTGCGTCATTACTAGCTTTAGAATCCGGGTTGTTGTTAGTGGTGCCCGACCACTTTACTTTCTGCAAAATTCTGGTTTGTAATAAGCAAGGAAACTTTGCCTATGGACATTTATTAATTGATTAATATTTGATGTGATGAGTTGATTGCCTTCAGGATTGCTTGCTTTTCCTAATTTTTTGGTGATTGTGTGCCGTTTTTGTTTTTGCCTGGATACGTCAGACTCGTGAGGGTGTGAAAGTTTTCTACTCATAACTTTAAATGTCTAAAATTTTAGTGAGTCTAAATAACATAGAAAGATAACGAATCTAGGGAATTAGCTGGGGATCGACCCCGGGTCGCATGCATATTTCTGCACTTCTTCTTTCCTTATTTTAGACTCTTCCCCGCCCGCGGGTAGAGTCCGGATAGTCTGACCTATGAGGACGAGGTGCCGGACCTGGGGAAGCCCAGTCTTCTAAAAAAAATTATTTTTATAAGCATATTTTTTAAAATTTCAAGCATACTTGATTTGGAAGTCGTCGACTAGCATATATTGCATTAGACACAAATTAAAAGAGTCAAAAATTTTAATTGCATCAGTTTAGCATTTTAGTACCCAACATAAGTCAAAGGGGCCAATTAAGAAAATTTCTAGATGTCGGCCCCAATTGTCCAGAACTTTAAGTATAACGTCCCTACCACTCTTTCATAAAAGACCGGACTCATCTCATTTAAATCGACTAGGTTGTTAGCTGGCTCCACAATCCAGGCCGGGGTAAGTCCAGGTTTTGCACTGCATTAGTTAGGATCGGACGACTATGGTCCAGCGTCCAAATTAGATTTAGGATCCGGGGCAGATCTTTGATTATAAGACCCCAAATTTTGGGAATATAATCCCAAATTTCTAAGAAAATGCTCAACTCTAATTAAATATCATTTCAATCCAAAACATAAAGCCCAACACTTAGATTAAGTTGGGACACTTCTAGATGGTTCTGGAATCTCAAAGTGTCCCCTACCTCTCTTTCTTCGATTCTGTTAATAAATGTTCAATCTTGATCCATTCCCATTTGATTTTCCATAAGATTCTATTCGATTTTTTTTTTATATCACTCCTAGAAAATCTAGTAAAATTTCATTCTTATTTTAATCGAGAGTTTTCGTAGGGGACTCTGTCTCCCTACGATGTAATTAACTACGGGGGCTTGCGCTTGTAGGAGATTTGGAACCACACACACCTGATTTCAAAATTAATCTTTTTTTAAATCTTCTTAGATTTCTTTGGGAAATGTTAAAGAATGATTGTCATTATCATATTTGAAGAATTATCATTGAAAGGTGTTATCTCCCTTTGGGGAGATACATCCTTCTTTGATAAGGCTTTGGATATGAAATCGATAATCATACTCTTTAAATACCATAACTGGATTATTTAGCTGAACTCTACCTTGTCCCCTCGGGGCCGTGTGGAGTTCTCTTTAGAATCTAGTTATGATATTCAAGATGAATTTCATGATTCTAAGTCTGAACACCGTTATGGAATTTTATTTTCGTCCTCCGGGGTGATATATTTTTCCGAACGAGCTAATTCGACTTCTAGAATTAGAATTAAAATCTCAATTTTAAAATTCCCAAAGAAAACTAATATTTTTAAAATATGTTTTTCAAAATTCCACCAACACCATGATCCTATCAAACTCATTTCTATCAAAAGCGCTGATTTTAGTCTCCACTAGACCCACAAAGAATACCTTATAGTCCTTTATGAACTCCTTCATATATAGAGTGGTTTCCTTCTTCTTTGCCCCTCTACAATTCCAAAAGGCTATGGAATCCATTAAATTTTTTTTTTTTTGGAGTAGCCCCCAACCTTCTTCTTGTTTCCTCCTTCTCCAAGTCTTCCATGGGTCTTATTTTTAATGGGTCCTAAGGATCTTAATTCTTTTGCCAATTTGAACTTAGGCAGATCTTCAATCAGATCATTACCTTTTTCCTTAACCAAGTTGACATATGTATTCTTGTAAGTCACAGAACCACATTCTATAGATTGTTTCCATTCTTCAATTTTCATCAAAGTATCTATTATACTAACGTCTTCATTCCCTTCTCCACTAAGAGTTTGGAGGATAGAAAACTTATTATCTTTCATCAGATCCATATGACCTTCCTTATTCAATTTCATATTAACATCTGGAATCTGTTTAGGATTTTTGCTGATAGAACCTGCTGAATCATGATAGGGAATACCTGAGCTCGCAAGTAATCCCTTAGGATTTACTTGAGTTCGCAGGAAACCCTTCCCCACTGTGTTGTAAGAAGTAAAAGGCTCTTCCATATCCATATGATTATCATTAGCCGGAACAGAAGTTTGTTCTGGAATGGATTCCCCATCCACAGCCAATTGATTATCCTGAGCAGGATTAGATGTTTGAACTGGCCTGAATTCTCCTTTTTCTAAATTTTTCTCCTCAATACTCAAGTTTACAATTCCTTCTTGGGCTAAACTTCCACTGGAGCCATTCTCTACCACCTTCTGATTAATAACCCCAACCGATCCAGGAATTACATATTTTTTAACATATCTGAGTGTATTTGTTTTGAGCTCCTTATTCTTGATTTTATTGTTCCTTCTTCTCTTATTGTTTACCAAAATCCATGGACCATAAGAATGTTCAATTAGACCTTCTTTTTGCTTCCCACAACTTTATCTCTACCAATCTCCTCACCATGCTGTACCTCTTTAGGATTATTAACTTTAAGCTCACATTCTTTCTTCACATGTCCAATTTTTCCACAACCAAAGCAAAAGTTTGAAACCTTCTCATTTTCCACCTTTTAGAAGAACCTTCCAGCCAATGTATCCACCCAAGAGGATGATCAAGTTTGATTCTCACAAAAACTCTTGCAAATTCTCTCCTTTCTCAATGGAACATATTACCATCCAACATTAGTGGTTTGCCAATTCTTGAAGCAATGCAAGCAACATTCTTCTCATCCCAACATTGCAATGGTAAATGTGGCTTTCTTATCCAAATTAGAGATGATAGGCCTTTAATATATGCTGTATTAAAATCAGTAGTCGACTTCTCCATACCTATTATATGTCCATTTACAAACCACGGGCCACCTGAATGGACTGCTTCCATCATTTCTTCCGATGAGAAAGAACATAAGAACCATCCACCTCCCAATGTAGTAAAGTAGAGTTTACCGAATTGAGTCCACTGCTTCCTTATCTCCCATGCCACCAAGTGAGAAGGTATATCTTTCCCAAATACTTTAATAGCCAATGAATTGGCTAATTTTTCCAAATTCCTCTTCACAATTTCTTCATGTAACCTTACTGCAATACTATCTTCCGAGTAAACAACTTCTTCTTCATTGAAATCTAGCTTAATGTAAGGTTTATTACTCCAAGGATTCACATTACCCAAGCCAAATGAACTATTTGGCATTCCATCAGGTAGCTTATCTACAATAGTATCCTTCATCTTTTCAGGTTCTGAATGAAAATTATTGTCTAACAAATTCCGAGAATTCTCATTTATCGTGCTGCGACAGAGTTGCATTCGAATTCCCGAAATGATTAACAAATATTTTCATACCAGAAGTTGATGCAGCGTTATCAGAAGGAAAAGCTGTAGATTTTAAACTGTTAGGAGTAACCGAATTAAAAACTTCTTCTATAGCCTTACCTTTGCCTTCCACATGATGAATAATCTTTGGAGAATTTTCAGAAACCTCCTTAATCACCAAAGGTCCTTGACGCTTAAACAGAGGATTTTGAATTCATTGAAAGGAATTCAAATTTGTTAAGACATCACCTGTACCATTAAAATTGGAATTAACCACCATTGATGGAGAATTCGACGTCGACGACTTTGACTTCCGTTGATCTTCAGAATCCATCTCCTTCTCAAGACCTTGCTGGCGGCAATCCTTTGCCAACGTCCTCCTCTGTCCCTGAGAAGTAGGAACGAAAAATGGGAAAAATGGAAAATTTGAAAATTCAAAAGTTTCTCTCTCTAACGGCTGGAGTTTTTCTCTCTAACACCTCAATCTCAATCCTACCAACAGATGTCTATTCAAAAATTGAGAGAGAAAATTTTGAGGATATATTCCACTTGAAGGAAGACACAACCTGGAGTATGTGATCGTTCCTGATTCATTATGATCCTATGTTAAGCTCCTTTCAGCTCCTGGGCAAGTCCCTCAAACATGTTGTTCCGAGAGTGGAGGATATCCTCCTATCGCTTGACTTGAATATAACCTTCAAGATAGCTGCGAATGGGTACCTGCATAGGTATTCATGGGTGTATAAAGAAGATGACTAAGAGTTACAACTCGTATATCAAGAAGAAAATAATCTAACTAGGTGACTTAGTTCTCAAGAAGGCATATGTTGTTGCTCACTAGTTAGTCAATAAAATATTAGCATCCATATGGAGGGACCCTACAACAACAAGAAGCTATTTAACCAAAGCATCTATAAGTTATAAACACATTCTAGAAAGGAGGTGTAACAATTATTTAATTCATGCACAGTTGTACCAATTTTGACCCGATCTGGTTAAGGTAACCCATTGAAATATGTACATTCATCCCTTCTATATGTGACCGTGAGTGTATATATATATATATATATATATATATATATATATATATATATATATATATATATATATATATATATATATATATATATATATATATATATATATATATATATATATATATATATATATATATATATATATATATATATATATATATATATGTTGGTAGCAAAAAATATTATGAAGCTATCCACTCTGGTCTATGTGTATGCATTTAAAATCTAGAATTATTTTCCTAGGAGCATCGTTGTGGGTTGGTAGCTCTATGACATTAAACTCTCCAATCATTCTTAGAAATTCAACTAAAGTTATGGTGCTGGGGTTCGAGTGTTGCAGTGGTTCAGGGTTCATGCTATGGTGCAAGTTGAATTTTTATAAAAATATATAAATTCACCATTTTTATTTTAATTAATTTCCCCTCCTTCAATCTTGTTGAGAGAGAACAAGAATTCAGAGAGAGAAAGTGAAAGTTCATTAGGGTTATTAAGCCCTTATGAACTAGCCCCTGGCAACCAAGAGGGGGGTGAATTGGTAGTTTTAAAAAAAATTAAACGCAAAGTAAAAAATGTTTTGAAACCTTTTCAAATATTTTAAAAAAAAATGCAATCAACTACAGAAATTAATATGCAAAAAAATAAAGTATAGGAATAACATAGAAAGAACACATTGAATTTTATAGTGGTTTGGTCAACATGACCTACGTCTACTCCCTAAAGCCTCTCCTCTAAGTATTACACTAAAATATAGTGACTCTCCTTTTGCTCCCACAGTAAAACAGAGAAGCCTTTATAAACCCCTTTTCATCGACCCTGGTGAGGCAGAGAACCCAAATTTCTTTTACTTCTTCCTGAAGCATGCAGAGAACCTTAATCAATTGCTGAAGAAGACCTTCCTAGAGCCACCAAGGAGCCAAGGATGATGAATGGAGAAGACGACTTGAATCCTTACTTTGGGCAACCTTTATGAACACCTCACAAACTCTCCCTCATAATATTCTCTCTCTCTCCGAAGCTCTCCCTCTCCTTCTCTAAGCTCTCTCAGATCAGGAAAGCAGTAAAAGATCCTCTCAAGAATAATCAAGAGATCTTATAAAGAAGAGCTAAAAATTGAACTAATTTGCACATTGTCATTAAAGATTATCCAAGATGATCAAAAAATTATCCTATATAATCAGTGTATTTCAGCCCTTCCATCCAGGATAATTTGGGTGGATGATTAGAATATTTTATTATTATAATCATCCAGGACAATGAGGATATTGTCACATATGATTATTTCAAGATTATACATATCATCCAGCACATCATTTTGGTCTTCTAGAAGAAAACATCTGGATGATGAAGAATTATAACTGATCATCCATGATGATATTTAGATTGTGCTATATGATTAGTTCAAAATTAGTGATCATCATCCAGCACATCATTCTGGTCATCCAATAGAATCATCTAGATGATGTAGATTTATAATTGATGTTCCAACACATAGTTCGGGATGTCCATTTGATTCAAGAGAAGAATAAGGTTTTTCTAACTAATCATCCAGGATGTTCCTGCAATCATCCAGGATGATATGATCGATCAATCTAACCTTAATTACTTTCCTTAATCATCTGACTAGTTTATGCATGATTGTAATGAATTGCCTAGGATAATATGGGATTGTCCTATATGATTTCTAAAAATAATATCATATCTGAAAGAGTTTGGAGGCTAATTCTTTCTAATTTGAGCCTATCATCCTATACGATATAAATATTGTCTAGGATGATTTGCTTAATCTGGATGACTTGACACAGATACCTTAATTAGGGTTTCTATTTTTAACAAATCGTCTAGGACAATTTTGGATCATCTCTTACGATATGATCAAAAATTAAAAAAAAAAAAAACTCATAAACTTATAGAATTTCTCCTCCTAAGTATGTGTATGCATGGTTACTTAGCATCAGGATCCATCTTATTACATTTGACTCAAGAAAGAGTAAAAATTATTAGAATTAAAGTTAAAAACTGACTCAATCCTAATTTACTCAATCTTGAGCTAGCTTGAATTGCAATTGATCTTGTGTACCTGAAACATCAGTAAACATGGAAACCAAAATAAATGTGCAGTAGTAACAGTAGTAGAGAAAATAAGAATGCCAATAATATTTGTTATCATCAAAATTATAATTCTTTAATCTATATTTCTAATAATCTCCCTCTTTTTGATGATGACAAATATTTTTTAGGAAATTCAAATCAAACAGATTAATAAAAATGAAATCTAAAATAAAAGAGATAGAATAAATAAAGTAATGCATATTTTACTAAAATAAATAGGTGGTACAATAATAACAATAATAACACTAAATGATACAATAATAACACTAATATTACTCCCCCTTTTGACAACAAAAAAAGGAGAAAACAAAAAAAGAAATACAAAATAGATCAAAGTATAGGAACATTTACCAAACATCACACAAAAACATCACAAAAAGCAGTTTACAGGTACGAAGGACCCAAATCAGGTGAAAGAGGTGGTGGTGGTGGTAGCTGAAAGAAATGGTAGAACAACTGATTAGAAGAAGCACTGAAAAAATCTTTTGATTTTTTATAAGCCATTTAATGGATGATGAAGGGTGAGTTAATGATATCATCCAGGATGACAGGAATATCGTCTAGGATGACGTGAACAAAAAATGAATTTTGAGGATGGAAGGAGTTGATTAGAAGAAGCCCCAAAAAAATAAAATAAGCACAAATTAAAAAAGAAAAATAATGATAAAATGATAAAAAGCACTAAAATGAGAAAAAAAATTTAAGTTTTTTTTTTTTTTTTAAATCAATATATGTCAATGATGTATTTTCCTTATGATTGGATTAAAAATTAGCAAAAAATAAATTAACATCATCAAAATCAAAAAAAATGTAGAATAATCGATCCTGTTAAGCCCAACTCAGAATTCTTACAGGGCAAACCATCTTTTGAAAATAAAGATTTAACTTAGAAAAGTCAATCAGATAAAAAAGTGTGTCCATTCAAAACTTTGTTCCAGAAAATATATTATAGAATAATATAGCAAAGCAATTAGCCACAATCATAGATTTCAAAATCAAGTCTTTGAAAATATCAAGGGACACATGAATTCCTCTAAGATTTAAAGGTTTTAAGAAGAGGGATGCTTATTTTCTTGTAGGCTCATTTTATGTCTCTTATGAATTGGTTGGCACACTTTACGCATCTTTTAATTTTTTATACACTTTGTGTATTTTTCATTGTTGTTTTTGGCGATCATTGCTCATCTTTTCAGTTTTTCTTTTTGGGCTCATTTTATACCTCTTATCTTTTTTTTTTTCAAGTTAGCTCCCTTTCAAAACTTTTTAATACTCTCAATTTTGAGAATATCTTCCAGATAATAGAAAAAAAAAACTCACTCTTTAATATAAGGAGGAGTAAACTACAAAGCATAATCATATTCATATGATAAATGCAACAACATGATAAAAAAAGATTGAAAGTGATTTAAAGACTTTGAATATTATTTATATGAGATAGATTACTATAAGAAGATAGAAATGATCTCAATTGCAAAGTTCAATTTTTAATTTGAGATATACTTTTGTTTAGAAAAGAAAAGCATACCAGTAAAAGAAGTTAGAGAAAGAAAAATAATCAACGGTGCTTCTCCCTTTAACTAATTTAGTGATGTCAATCATTGATTACAAATTTTCAAAAATAAAAGTAAGGCAAACCATATCATTCTAGTAGTGATTAAAAAATAAAAAATAATAATAGTAAAACACAACAAAGAATAAAATAATAGCACAAAGAAATAAACAAGCAAATAATCAAGATGAAAGAAAGATCAGAAAATAGAAAATTCAGAGTTAAAAAATCATCAAGTCCATGTATTTATGTCTATGACACATAATATGGCCCTTAAGATACTGAAAGTTTCAAAGGATAGTGATTTAGTAAAAATGTCAACTAGTTAGTTTTTAGTTACTACTTTGTGTAGCTCAATGTCTCCTTTAGTAGCATGGTCCCTTATAAAGTGATGCATTATATCAATGTGTTTGGTTCTAGAGTGTTGGATATAATTTTTAGAAATACATAGGCACTAGTGTTATCACATAGAATTGACATTATGCCTAAAGGTGATCCTAAATCCAGAATATATTATTTTAACCAAAGGACTTAGGCCACACAACTTCCTAAGGCTATGTATTGAGCTTCAGTAGTGGAAATTGCAACTAAGTTTTATTTTCTATAGGACTAAGAAACTAAGGATTGTCCTATGAATTAACATATTTCAGAGGCACTCTTTCTATCCACCCTACATCCTACAAAGTTTGAATCAGAATATCCTATAATCTTAAAATAAGTTCTGTGTCTTGGATACCAGATTCCTAAGTTTTTGGTTCCTAAAAGACATCTAAAGATTTTGTTAACTGCATTTAGGTGGGACTCCTTTAGATCAGCTTGAAATCTAGCACAAAGAAAAACACTAAATATTATATCAAGTCTGCTAGCAGTCAAGTAAAGAAGCAATCCAATTATTCCTCTATGTTTCTTTTAATCAATTGATTTTACATTTTAATCTTTATCTAATTGAAAATTGGAGCTCATGGGATAGTTTATTGGCTTGGCTTTATCCATTTTATACTTCTTCAAGGTGTCCTTAATATACTTTGATTAATTAAGAAAGCTTTCATCATCCATTTATCTTATACTAAACCCCAAAAATCATCATATAACTTTTTATCAAGAAGATCTAAAAAGTATATCATCAACATATATCTGAATCATGAGTAATTCATCTCTTACTCTCCTTAGAGAAAGGGTGGTGTCTACGCTCCCCTTAACAAACTCCCTTTCTAGTAGGAATGTGTTAAGCCTTTCATACCATGCTCCATATAAAGCCTTTTTTTATTTGAAAATATGATTTAGTAATTGGGAATTCTCAAAACCAGGGGGTTGCTCTACAAACAGATCTTCTATTATCCTGTTTAAAATAGCACTCTTGATATCCATTTGGAAAGCTTAAATCCTTTATAACAGGCAAAGGCTAGTAGCATTGTAATTGCTTCCAATCTTACAACATGGGCAAAAGTCTCCTCAATAATAATCGCTTCTATTTGATTATACTCCTTAGCCACCAATCTCACCTTATTCCTAACCACCATACCAGAATCATTCATTTTATTCTTAAAGAGCCATTTGGTTTCAACAACACTTTTGCCCTTCGATCTTTCTATAAGCTCCAAAACATCATTCCTAATAAATTGGTTTAATTCCTCTTACATGGCTAAGATCTAGAATTCATCAGAAAGGGCTTGATTAATATTGATGGGTTCAGTCATTGAGATGAAGGCTAAGTGGTTAACTTCTTTTCTAAGTCCACACCTAGTTCTAACACCTTCAGAAGGGTCTCCTAAGATCAATTCTTTAGGATGACTCAAAGAAAATTTCCATTCTATAGGCAAAGTGTTTTGAGGTTCTACCCTTTCCTCCAGATTTATAGATTCTACTCCTTGGGTAATCTCATCTACTACATCAGTGTTTTGAGGTTCTACCCTTTCCTCTAGTTTTGTAGTTTCTACTCATTGGGTAATCTCACCTTCTCCATCTTCTTCCACAACACAAGACTTCTCAAAATTAGATTCATCAAACACTACATGAGTAATTTCCTCCACCACCAAAGTCATCTTATTAAACACTCTAAAGGATTTCCCTACACTTGAATAGCCTAAGAACACTACTTCATTAGATTTTGCGTCAAACTTTCCTAAGAGTGATTTCTTATTATTTAGAATGAAAACCTAACAACCAAAGAAGTGAAGGTGAGAAAAATTAGGCATTATACCCTTAATGATCCTATAGGGTATCTTATTTAATTTGGATCTAACACTCACCCTATTTAATACATAATCATTTGTGTTTACCGCTTCAGACCAAAAGCATTTTGGAAGTGAATACTCAGTAAGCATGGCTTAAACAACTTCTACTAAGGTTATGTTCTTCCTTTTAGCTACCTCATTATGTTGAGGGGCTCTAGGAGTTACGAAGTTGTGACTAATCCCTTGATCATCATAGAAGTTTTCAAATCTCTCATTTTTGAAATCTCCACCATGGTTACTATGGATGTTCAAGATATCACAACCTAGTTTTTTCTGAATCTAAGTGGAGAAAGATTTAAATTCATCGAATGACTCACTTTTATGTGACATAAATCTAATCTAAGTGAACCTCAAGTAGTCATCAACTATTACAAATCCAAAGACGTTTTCCCCTAAGTTGGCAGTGCTAATGGGTCCAAATAAATTTATGTAAAGGACTTTTGAAGTTTTAGAGGTGTTAATATCCTTAATGGAATGAAAAGAGGATTTAACTTAATTCCTTAGTTGATAGGCATCACACAGGTGGTCCTTAATGAACTTAAGCTTTGGGATTCCACTTACTAAGTCTTTTTGGGTTAATTTTTAAGTGTTTTCATACTAGCATGACATAATTTCCTATGACACAACCAAGACTCATCAGTAATAGTTTTTAAACAAAAAATGCAGCATATTCAATATTATTTAAATCAAGCATATAAATGTTATTGATCGTTTTCCCTAAAAAATAGTATTGATATTCAAGCTTATGATGCATGTATTTGACAAAGCTTTTATGATAAAGACTTTATCACAAAGCTGACTGATGATGATAAGTTGTGTTTTAAGACATCAAAAAGTAAAACATTTTCAATCAAAAAGTTCTTGTCGTTTTTGATTATACATATGCCCAACACTTTCTTGGAGGTATTTTCTCTAAGAGTGACCTTGCCTCCAGCCCTGACCTCCAGTAAAATGAATTGATTGGCATCTCCAGTCATGTGGCATGAGCATCAGAGTCCAGATACCACATGCTCTCATGAGATCTTATATGAGAGCACACCTACAAAATCATCAAACGTTGGATTTAGGAACCCAAACAAGTTTGGGTCCCTTCTTATGGAAATAAGAATGTAATGAAAGTGTGTTGTGTTGTGAATCATGCAATTTGTGTCTCTACACCAAATATGTTCTATGGTGTATGGTGCATGTGTGGGAAATATGTTCTAGCATGCCACATGAAAAACATCTAACACCATGAAATGGGTATACTAATCTATTCGGGTTATAGTGCCTCTTCTTAGGTTTCAAAAATTTTTGCTTCGGATCAGGATTAAAAAATTGTTCAGGTATGGGTGGAATCCTATTTTCCTCAAGTTCTTTTAATTCAACTTTAAAAAATGAATTAGCACTTTCTAAAATAGCATTGTTAACTTTCAAATAGTACTACATACTCTTAGATTCATCCATAAATATTTTAAAATCATTTTCAAGTTCAGTGTGGGATGATTTCAATAATTCATATTGTTTGTTCAATTTATTAAACCCATCCAATAGTTTCATGTGATTGCTATCAAGTGTAGAATGATCTTTAATCAAAATTTCATGCTTTTTTTTGTAAATTCAAAAATTTATAATTCAAGCTAGCATGCAATTTTTAAGCTTTCTATAAGATGAATAAATTTTCTCAAAAACTACAAGTAATTAATCATATGATAGTTTGCATACCTCTTCTTCGTTAGAATGACCTAGAAGTTTATCTGCCACGAAACATAAATTTATTGTCTCCTCTTCAGCTTCAGTCATAGAGGCGTTTAGATGTAGAATCCACCTAGAAAGCCTTTTGTATCTATTTATTATCCTTCCTAAACTTTGGTTTCTCTTTATCCTTCTCCTTATTTATGTGAGCTTAAGTGTAGGACAATCAACTTTTACATGTCCCGGCTTCCTTCATTCAAAAAAAATCACATCAGAAGAACCTTTATAATTTTTGCTACTCTTACCATTATTTCACTTTTGATGGTACTTTTGTTTCTTCCTTAAGAAGCTCTTGAATTTCCTAATAATTAAGGCAACATCATCACTTTCAGAACCAAAAGAGCTTGAATCCATATCGTTAGCCTTTAAGGCTATAGTTTTCTCCTTCTTCTTCTCACATACATCAAGTTATCTTTGGTTCACTCTTTGCTCGTAAGCAATGAGTAATCCAAGTAAGTTGTCTATAGAGTAAATATTCAAATCCTTGGACTCAGTTATAGTAGTAATCTTAGCATAAAAGGAATAAGGCAAGCATCTCAAAATTTTGTTAACTTTCTTATAGTTAGTTAGTTCTCTTCCAAGGGCATGCAGGGAGGTGATAAGTTTTTATAAACCTAGTATATATTTTAGATATTGATTCACTAGATTTTATATGAAAGATCTTGTAGTCATGAAGTAAAATATTCAACCTAGATTACTTAACTTCACTTGTACCTTCATAAGTAATATATAATCTATCACATATTTCTTTACTAGTAGTATAAGTTGAGACATGAATGTAATCTTCATATTTCAATACACAGAAAAAAATAGTTTAAACATTTAGCTTTAAGTTATGCTAGATCCCTATCATCAAAAGTCCATTTAGTAAAAGGAAGTTCAGTTTTGATTCCATTGATTTCACGTGTTGGTGTAGAATAACCTTCTTTAATAAGCATCCACATTTGATAATCTATAGATTATTAAAATGTGGACATGGGAGTTTTCCAGAAATCAAAAGGTATATTATCAAACAATGGTGATCGAGTAATGGAAAACCCTTTTGCAATATTTTGGTTACCAAAGTTGGCCATAAGATCAAAATTTAAAAGTTTTCAAAAACTTAATTTTATGAATCTAACTCTGATACCACTTGAAAGTTTATTATGATTGTTAAGCTCTTATGAACTAGCATGAGGCTAACCAAGATGAGGGTGAATTAGTAGTTTTAAAAATTCTTAAATACAAAGTAAAAAAACTTTTTGAAACCATTACAAATATTTTAAAACAAATGTAATCAACCATAGAAATTAATATGTGGAAAAATAAAGTGCAGGAATAACATAGAAATAACACACTAAATTTTATAGTTGTTAGGTCAACTTGAACTACGTCCACTCCCTAGAGCCTCTCCTCCAAGTATTGCACTAAAATATAGTGACTCTTCTTTTGCTCCCACAGTAAGGTGGAGAAGCCTTTACAAACTTCTTTTCATAGACCCCGGTGAGGCTAAGACCCCAAACTCCTTTTGCTTCTTCCTGAAGTAGGCAGAAAACCATGATCGATTGCTAAAGAAGACCTTCCTAGAGCCACCAAGGATCCAAGGATGATGAATGGAGAAGATGACTCAAATAATTTCTTGGAGCAACCTTTGTGAATACCTCACAAACTCTCCCTCATAAGTATCTCTCTCTCTCTCTCCCAAGCACTTCCTCTCCTTCTCTAAGCTCTCTCATGTCAAGAAAGAAATAAAATATCCTCTCAATAATAATCAAGAGATCTTATAAAGAAGGGTTAAAAAATTTCTCTAATTTGTAACTTGCTGTCAAAGATTATCCAGGATGATCGATAGATCATCTTGTATGATTAGTGTATTTCATCCCTTCCATCCATGATGATATGAGTGTGCTAGACGATTAGAACATATTATTTGTTTTGGTCATCAAGAATGATGAGGATATCATCTCGTATGATTAGTGGAAGATACATATCATCTAGCACATTATTCTGGTTATCTAAAAGAAAACATCTGGATGATGAAGAATTATTACTGATCATCCAGGATGATACTTGAATCATCCTTTATGATTAGTTCAAAATTAGTGATTATCATCCATCACATTATTCTGATTGTCCAATAGAAACATCTAGATGATGTAGATTTATAACTGATTGTCCAACACATAGTTTGGGATGTCTAGCTAATTTCAGAGAAAATTAAGGTTTTTCTAACTTATCATCCAAGATGATCCTACAATCATCTAGGATGATATGATCGATCAATCTAACCTTAATTACTTTTTTTAATCCCCTGACTAGTTTAGGCATGATTGTAATGAATTATTCATGATGATATGGGATTATCCTATATGATTTCAAAAAATAATACCATACCTAAAAGGGTTTGGTTGTTGATTCTTTCTGATTTGAGTCTATCATTATGTATGATGTGAATATCATCAAGGATAATTTGCTTAATCTGGCTTCCTTGACAAAGATGTCTTAATTAGGGTTTATATTTTTAACTGATCGTCTAGGATGCTTTTGGATTGTCCCATATGATATGATCAAAACAAAAAAAAAAACTCAAAAACTTATATAATTTCTCCCCCTGAGTGTGTGTGTGTACAAGGTTACTTAGCATCAGGATCCATCTTATTAAATTTGACTTAAGAAAGAGTAAAAATAATTGAAATTAAAGTTACAGACTAACTTAGTCCTAATCTACCCAATCATGAGCTTGCTTGAATTGCAATTAACATCATGGACCTGAAAAGTTAGTAGACAGGGTAACCAAAATAAAAGTACAATAGTAATAGTAGTGGAGAAAATAGGAATGTTAATAATGTTTGTTATCATCAAAACTATAATCCTTGAATACAGATTTGCAACAAAAAGTTCATTTTACAAGTATCCAATTTATTTTCTGCTATTAGCTTAATTAAAAAAAATTATTTAGATTAAATATAATTTATATTTTGCCTATCTTAGTTTTAAAAATTTTAATAGTTTTTTTATTAAATTTATAATTTCATAGAGTCAAAAGGAGGATAATTTTATAGCCGCTAAAGTTTCACTGTGTAATTTTGATATATTTTAAATATGACTATTCTAAATTTTTAGATATTCTTTTAAAAAAATTCTGCTAGATAATTTGAACTGTGCATATTTTTTTAACTTAGAAATTTATTCATATCAAAAAAATATATGTTGTTATGAAATTAAAGCCTCAAAATATTATTCTAAATAATACTTAGTAATTTGGTGACATTCTGAAACTATGAAATTTTATTTAGTAGTTGAATTTATTGCCTACCAATAAAGAACTATTTGCATTTTTTTAAATTATAGATTTATATTTATTTTGCTGCAATGCAATGAGATATGTATATATATATATATATATATATATATATATATATATATATATATATATATATATATATATATATATATATATATATATATATATATATATATATATATATATATATATATATATATATAATCTAGTTAATATATATGATTCTACGAAGCCCTGATGTTGGAGGATGTTTTGTTGTGCGGGATACACAACGAGTTATAAGGGTTTAACATTATGAATATTTGATATATGTTAAGCTCTAGGAGTTATAGCACCAATTTTCTGATATGTTAGCATAGGGAGTTGTAAGAGCCTAATTTTTTATATCTATTCTTGATGGGAGGTTTAACAGTATGAGGAAAATAATAAATTTTATTTTTATATATGGAGTACTTATTTATTTTCCTTTTATTTTATTAATTAGGATTTTGATAACTATAAGCATTATTCTATTCAGTACAGTGAATTATTATTAACTACTTATAAAGTTTACTTAAATGTATAATAAGTGAAATATTTAAAAATTTAGATTGATAGATGTGACCTGTTGAACTTTGATGGCTTATATCTATTATGTATTCTATTTTATGTTAGGGAAAGGGGAAGAGCAAGTTGAGTAGTTGAAGTCTAGATTATAATCAATCTAAATTTGTATAAGTGTTTTTTTATTTTTGTACAATCATGGCAATTTATTTATTTATTTGCTCTATTTCAATATATAACAATGTACTATAGTGTGTAATGGTTGTGAGACATTTTAATTATGAATTAAAAGAATAAAGAATTATGGATGAGCTTATGTTTTTGCCTGAAAATTGATTAAAAGCTCTATTATCTTTTTAGATTAAAAAATATTAAAATTCCCCAAAACTTTGATCTTGGGCATGGCTTGTCACCATTGAACATGATATGACATATTTTATATGTGGATCATATTGGATTGGGCTGTGAGAGTCACTTTTTCATATCACAATAGAAATTATGGGGGACTATTTTGTAAAATGAAGCTATAGGAAATGATTTGTTGTCGAGTGAAGTAATTCTGGATAGTAACTGGGCATTCATTTCTACTTATTTTCATGTGCATGTCTATTTAGTCGTATATGTTTAGTGATTGTCTAAAGGATCTATAAGAACTGATTATGGAATATGAATACTAATCAAGCAACATAAGTGTAGAGTATTACCTATTTTTTCAATTCTAACTTTATTTTCTCAGTTCGCTAGTTATATAGCTCAACTGATGGGTAAGGCTCAAAGTAGGATCTCTTTTGTTAGATTTGATGATGTAGACAAATATTTACATATATTTTTGAGGTTGAAACCTCCAAGAATTGAGGGTGATGTTGATCCCAGAGAAGTAGAGGATTTGTTAATGGGATTAGAAAAGACTTTTGATATGATATAGTGTTCTCCTGAGAGGAAGGTTTTATTGGTGTGTTTTCATTATATGGTAAAGTTGAGTACTCATGGTTTGGCTAGTAGATGGAGAACATATGGGGATGACTGATTTTCTTGATCAACTAGGAGGAGTTCACTACTATCATTAGGTTGTGGTTCATACCCCTGTCTATAAAGCTGCTGATGGAAAAGACATTTATAAGGTTGGCTCAATGGTGTAGGATAGTTATATAGTATGAGATAGGGTTCACTGGCTTAATTAAGTATGCTATATAATTGGATATCACTTCTTCAGAGAAGTGCTATAAGTTTCTCCAAGGGCTTCGAGATAGTCTGAGGTAGCCACTATGTCAATTTCATATTTCTAATTTCTTTGAGTTAGTAAAGAGGACCTATCTGATAGAGAATGATATGTTAGCTACTCAATAGAGGTGGGTTGCTAGTAGGAAGAGGTTTGGTAGCAAGACATTGATAATGGGTTTTTTTTTAGAAGAAGAGCAGGTTTGGATTTGGAGATGCCCTGAGAGGTAGACAATCTGTGATAGTTCCAAGTGGTGCCAACATTGATAGTTCTAGAGGTTATGTTATTCGGGCACTTGTGTGCCATAGTTATTATAGAAGAATTTTTTTAAGTGATATCGAATGACAGCTTAATGCTTTTAGTGCAGTCAGAATGGACACAAAGTGGTTAATTAACTGTCTATAGTCAGGACCTGATTGACATTTTAGCTAAACTCTGAGATTTATGTTAGACCGATAGAGAGGTAGAGGATAATTTTTCCTTATATGTTTATCAAGGATCATCTAGAAGAGGTAGTGGTTCTAGTTTTATAGTAAACAGGTCATATGGGAGCAGTAAGTGGGAGCTTGTTAGTTCTATTTCTCCAACTCCAATTTAGTTACGTGTGTATAGTTTGACTTAGCATGAAACTAAAGACATTCCAGAAGTTATTACATATACGACCTATATTTTTTATTTGCATTGATATATTTTATTTCTAAGAAATACTTTGATTTCCTACACATGCCGTCCATACTTTTTTTTCTTTGTTTTTTATATTTCTGACTAAGGATGGTATGGTGGCCACTAGAGCATGTTTCTATAATACAGAGGTGTTTGGTAATAAATGGAGGTCTAGTTTAATATTACTACTTATTTTTTTAGTTTGATATTATTTTTGGTGTGGATTAATTAAGCTTGTATGGGGCTCATATTGATTGTGCAAAGAAAAGGGTTAGTTATTTTTGGGCAGTGAGAGCTATTAATTTTAGGGAGTTAGATATCAATTATTTATGTAGAAATATTATAGAGGAAATGGTGTATGGTATTTCTAAAATTTATTCGGGATATGAGTGTAGAATCTTGATATATATCCAATTTCATGATATTCTGAGTATTTCTTGATGCCCTTCATGAGGAGTTGATAAGTTTACACCTAGTAGGGATATTGAGCTCTATATTTACATGTTTTTGGGTATTGTTCTGATATTTAAGGAACTATATAAAATATCACCTAAGGAGGAAGTCAATCAAGGTTTTATTTGTCCTAGTTTGCCTCTATGGAGAGCACCTGTTTAAAGAAGAAGGATTATACAAGACACATTTGCATTGACTATAGGGAATTGAACAAGGTAATAATTAAGAATAAATGTCATCATCCAAGGATTAATGATTTGTTTTATTTTCTTGTGGGAGCTTTTATATTTTTTAAGATTGACCTGTGATCCGGATATTATCAATTAAGATAGAATGAGAAGATGTGGCAAAGATTGCATTCAGTACATGATATGGACATTACAAGTTCATAGTTATGCCTTTTGGAGAGACTAATGCACCTACAGTCTTTATGAATTTAATAAAAAAAATTTTCAGAGAATACCTAGATCAATTTGTGATTGTGTTCATAGATGATATTCTAGTTTATCAACTTCTAAGTAAGATCATGTATCACATCTAAGGATTTTTTTGGAGATGCTAGGGTAGCATCAATTGTATAATATGTTATCAAAGTATGAATTTTTGTTGAAGAGCATATTATTTTTAGGGCATATGGTGTATTGTACATGTATTTCTATATATCCCCAAAAATTTTAGGCTATTGTTGATTGGTTGAGGACTACTATAGTATCTAAGATAAACATATTTCTAGGAATGACTGGCTATTTTAGAAAACTTTTTAGAGGATTTTCATATATTTTTGCACCTTTGATAAGGTTGAATCATAATTCAGTAGCTTTTATATAAATATTGAATAGGGAGGAGAGTTTTTTAGAAATGAAATGAACTATTTGACATATGCTCTAATTTTGACTATTCCATCAAATACAAAGGCATTTTAGGTATTTGGTAATGCATTATTGAAAGAATTGAGATGTATTCTAATGCATCATAGAAAGGTTATAGCATATCCTTTCAAGCAATTGAAGTCATAAGAGAGAAATTATCTTATACATAATTTAGAGCATGCTAATCTTGTATTTACTCTAAAAATTTGGATGAACTACTTATACAAAGTCAAGTGTGAGATATCCATTAATCACTAAAGTCTAAAGTATATATTTACTCAAAAGGATTTGAATTTGTGAAAAAGGAGATGTCTTGAGCTAATTAAGGATTATGATTTAACAATTCAATATCATCCTAGAAAGAAGAATGTAATGGGAGACACTTTGAGTATGAAGTCTTTTGGAGTGTTGAGCCTTCTACCTACTCTCAAAGATCTTCTAAATCAGGTTGTAAAAAAGTTAAAGTTATAATTAATTATGCTTTTCAATCAAAATTATGGCATTATAGCCCAGATGATTATCCAACCGTACTATAAGAGAGAATTTAGGAAGTCTATAGATAAGGTCAAGAGTATCAAAAGCTAATTTATCAAATTAAGTCAGGTAAAAAAGTTGAACTAAATTATCTTATTCTGGTATCATTTTTATAAGAATAGAGTGAGGGTTCCTGGTTCTAGAGATCTGAGATAAGTGATTTTGCACTAAGAATACTATTTTGGTTATACTATTTATCCAAGGAGAAATAAGATGTATAGAAACAAGCTTTTTAGACTGCGAGTTCTTCAGGAAGATTGTCCTAGATTTCTCAACAAATAAAACAAGCCATCATACACCTTCTGAGACCAATTATATTGAGGTAATGAGCTAACCCAAGCAATTCATCAGGGTTAAATAGCTTCACAAAAAGTGCTTTTTAGATCAAGAAATCACTTCCCAATTCTTCGTTAGCTTCCCATTGAACTGTGATTTAAATTTGTGTTAAATGGTGGAGTGTTTTGAGAGTTTAAGTGCCTTGTCATATTAGGGTAAACTTTGTTATATATTAACTATTTGATCTGTATCCCATCGTTTCAATCGCGTCAGATGGCTTTTTCATCTAAATGTCAGTGCACTAGATCACCCTTCCCGTTGACTCAGATATGTGAAACACGCCACACTGATGCTTTCAAATGACACGTGGTGCTCTCGTTATGTTATTCATATAACTACTATCACTAATGATTGTTGATGTCACCAATGATTGCACTGTCGGTCCATTTTATAGATTAAATACAATTAAAATTTATTAAAAATGTCATAAACTTAAAAATCTATAAAAATTTTAATTTTCATCAAAATCATGCACGTAATACCTTTATGGATTCAGGGTGAAGAGCTCTATCATCTAAAAATAAATTCATTAGATCTTAATGCATGCATTAGGAGATCTTTCATTAATATTAACTTTAATGTTTATTAATCTAAGCTTTAAATGATCCCTCATCTTAGAATTTTATTAACATTTCTTGTACTTGTGCTCAGTGGGAAACTCTAGCGCATAGATTCTTTTTTAACTTTTTTGGTAGCTCTTTTGTTCAGTAGGGAGCTGGAGGTCCCCTTAAAGACTTTGTACTATTTTTTTTTATTAATGCACAGGGTCATTAGAGGGATTTAAAAAAAAAAGACAAGAACTAATTATAGGGTGTTACCCAGATTATGTAATTTTCTTAGCCTTATTTGAGTAGACTATTGAGCTTCATAGAATTTCCAAGCATATGGTTGAAAATTTAATCCAAATGATTGAAAGTTCATTTCACCTTTTCATGTAGGATCAGGTGTCCATCTTGTTGTGGTGTGTTCTCAAGTGTTTCAGGGTTAGATAGACTAAATTTTAGACCTAGTTGAACATTAGTGACACCAAGGAAAAATAATTAAAGATAATGCCTAGTGAACTTGGAAAAATCATAGAATATTTTACACATATCCCATAGGGGTGAAACTTTGGAACAATAAACTTAGAAACATCATAAACCCTATGTTTTAATTTCACTCAATTTGGACTTCATTTGGTCAAAACATTAAGAAAAACAAAAATCAGCCCCTTTATGGTGCCACGAACTTCAAAATAATATAGTAAATCTAAATTAAATCAAAAAATACAAATAATCACTCAAAATGCTCATAATTGAATTTTCAATCTAAGAAAATTAAAAGTCCCATCACTACACTTCAAATTTGACCATAATTTGATAAGTAGGAAATTTTAACAATTAATTAAAATAAATAATTAAAATTATTAAAAATATCAAATAAATTTAAAACACTTACAATCAATACTACAAGTCATTCTTGACATTTGGGAGGGTAAAATAAATTGTAAACACTTAAAATCACTCCAAAAAATCATTCCTGACATTTGGTAGTGATTTCAAGTAGTTTGAAGTCAGATTGATGCAAAAATAAGAAAATCTCCCTAATTCAGCAATTAAATAATTCAATTAAATGCTTAAAATTTACAAATTCATAAATAATTATAGAAAATGCTAAATTGAGTGAACTCAAAGGGATTGTACTCATCCCTGGATCTAATATTTATGAATAATATCAAATTACCCAAATCCATTAAAAATAAAAAAGTCAACATTATGCTCAACCTTAGTTCAAAAATACACTTAAATTTTGAAAATTCATAACTAATTGTAAAAAAATCTAAATCTAGCTAACATAGTGGGATTTTACTCATCCTAGAGTGTAATATTTATTAAAAATATAAAAACTCTAAAACTTAAAGTAAATTAAAAAGTCAAGAAATAGACCCTTAATTTAATGCAATAAAATATTGCATTAAATACTAAAATCCAATAAATAATCAAATTTCCAATAAATCATTAATCTAATTAATTAAATAAAGTTATGTTATATATTAAATTTAATAACTAATATCCCTCCAATGAAGTTTTTAGAATGGACTACCTCAAATTGCGGGGCTATGTGTCCTAAGGAGGCCTTAGTGCTCATGCCCATTGTGACAATGCCAAAGAACAAATTTGATGGAATACAAATCAAAAGTCATAACCCTAATCAAATCAACAACAAATCAATTAAAATTAAACTATTAACATAACTACATCAACAAGTTTTTTTTGTTGGACTACCTCAAGTTGTTAGGCAATGTATCCTAAGGAGACCTAGGTCCTTATGGCCGTAGTGACAACACCATGTGTCGGTTGATGGAAAATATTGGTAATTAAAACTAAAATCATCAATAAAAGATAATAAAAATGTAGATAATTTAATCATTAAACCAAATCAAATATAAACCCAACAATAATTATAAGGTAACCTGGGCCTATAAGGCTATTAAGTTACCCTAAGGAAGGTGAATTAAACCTCATAGCCTTGAGGTAAATAATGGCAATTATTATTCAACCTAAATAATTATCCTTAAAACACTAACTAATGGAAGCCTCCATACGTTATGTAGATTCCATTTTGGAGAGCATAAGTGTATTAAATTTTGAGGCTTAAGGACTGAAATACCTAATTAAAACTTAAGAGCTTAGATAACCCATAATTAATCAACTTTAACATTTAAAACTCATCCTAAAACAAAAATTAAAACATTAATCTTAAACTCAAACTAAATTACCCTTGACCTATAATAAATAAAGGAAAAGATTAGAAAACTCAAAATAATAACCTATTTAGGATACATCCAAACCTCACAGCATGATGCACACTCTGTATATGGTTTATAAGGAAAAACAAATCTAGTTTTAGGCTAGCCCACTATACCTTTGTACTTACATTTTTGTGACATGATGTTAAATAAATTTCATTAAATGCTAGTAATCATGGCTTGATGTGCTCATTGGTGCCTATTGATGTGATATTTCTACTATATTACGAATAATATGATGCGATGGGTGCTACATTTCTCTAAGGTTAAGAACAATCTGGATGCTAATGATGTTTTACATAGGTGTCCATTCTTAATCAAGAATATATAAAGGGTGCCAATTTAAATGGAATTTCGCAGGTGCTAAAATTGTAATCCCCCTAAAAATGGCCAAGTGATTATGTTGGCATGAATATAAGAAATGAATTTTATATGACTGCTTGAGATTTCTGATGCTTTTATATATACACTACTTCAAATAATATACAGGTTGTATTAGAGTCATTTAATTTTTCATAAATTTAAATTCAATATGAGTTATGAATGTCACTTAAAGTGGGGTATTTCGTACCCAATTTGGATTCCAAAGAGGAAGGAAATATCCCATAGGGGAGAGTTTCTTCTATTTGGAGATCCAAACTTAGGTAAGTTTGAGATCCAAAGAGAGTAGAACCACCCCTTCAGGGAGGAGATTTTTTCATTTAGATATTTAGACCCGAAAAATATGAGGAGCTTGAAGGATGAAGATGAAGAAATAAACATAAGAAAGTACTCCACTTTAAAACTTGTGTTGTTTTATAGGACAAGAATATGGGGTGTTACATACCTTGGGTTGTAAATTAAATGGCACTTGTCACATGTTCTTTCATTCATATTTAATTTTTTCATGATGTGATGATTTTATTTACATGTCATAGAAATTGCATGCCTTTTATAGGTTTATTATAGGTATGTAAATTTTATTTAAGCTTGAATTTTTTTAGGCTCTTTTAAGGACAAAAATAATTTTCTACATGTAATTAAATAAAATATTTAGGCCAAGATAAAAAGATAAACATTTTCTAAGAAAAAGGGCTAGGCACGTTTGAGGTTCTCATGTATTCATATTTATCTTCTCTCATTTTTAAGTGCCTCCCCACCTACGATTCATGGCAAACTACCTAGCCTATTAGGTTGTAGCTCTATCTAGGTGTTATGCATCTCTAGGGAAAAATGTATTTTCTAAGAATAATTTTTAAAGTTCATCATATAGATTTTTTCAGACAAGCTCAATCAGTATGTATTTTATTAAAAACTAATTAATATTTTATAAATTTTAATTGCATTAAGGATAATCACTATACATAAGTAAGGGGACCAATTTGGACCTTCTTTAGATGTCACCCTCAATTTCTCAAAAACTTAAATTACGAACCTTACCCATATTTCATAAGATTAGATTTATGGTTTTAAAGAGACTAGTGTTGGTGGAATTTTGAAATCAAGTTTTGAAAATATATTGGTTTACCTTGGGAATTTTGAAATTGAAGTTAAATTCTAATTCTAAAATTGAATTATCCCATTAGAAAAAGATATATCACCTTGAAAAGTGAAAATAAAATTTCAGGATGGGATTCAGATTTAGAATTATGAATCTCATCTTGAATATTGTATCCGAATGCTAAAGAGAACTTCGTATGACCCCGAAGGGTCAAAGTGAGGTTCAACTAAATATCCAGCTACAATAATTAAGAAGGGTGATCATTAAATTCATATCCAAAGCTCTATCAACGAAAGATATATCTCTCTAAAGGGAGAAAATATCATTCTATGATAATTCTTTGAATATGATGATAACGATCACTAGTATTTTAATTTTTCCAAAGAAATCCAATTAAATTTTGAAAAGTCAATTTTGAAAATCAGGTGCATGTGTGGTTCTAAATTCTCTTACGAGCGCAAGCCCTCGTAGTTAATTACATCGTAGGGAGAAAAAGTCCCCTACAAAAACTCTTGATTAAAATAGTGGCAAAATTTTGTTAGATTTTCTAGAAGTGATATCAAAAAGAGGAGGTAAATTTTATAATCTCAAAAGGGTATGGATCAAGATTGAGCAGTTATTAAAAGAATCAAGGGAAGAAAAGTAGGGGACACTTTGTGATTCTGGAACCATCCGGAAGTGTCCCAGCTTAATCTAAATGTTGGGCTTTACATTTTGGATTGAAATGAAATTTAATTAAAGTTGAGCATTTTATTAGAAATTTATAATTATATTCCTAGAGGTTGGGGTCTTATAATCAAAGATCTGCCCTAGATCTTAAATCTAATTTTGGATACTGAACCACAGTCATCCGAGCCTAACTAATGCAGTGCATGATCTGGACTTACTCCGGCCTGTATTGGGGAACCAGCTAACCACCTAATCGATTTAAAATATGTGAATTCGGTCTTTTATGAAAGAGTGATATGGATGTTTTCTTTAAAGTTTTGGAGAGCTGGGGCTGACATCTAGAGATTTTCCTAATTAGCCCCCTTTGACTTATGTTGGGTACAAAATGCTAAGGACTAATGCAATTAAAATTTTTGACTCTTTTAAATATGTTTCTAATACAATGCATGGTAGTTGAAAACTTGAAATCAAATTTTCTTGAAATTTAAAAATAGGCTTAAAAAATAATTTTTTTAAATACTGGGCTTCCCCAACTTTGGCACCTCGTCCTCATATGTCAGACTATCTGGACTCTACCCGTAGGCGGGGAAGGGTCTAAAATAAGGAGAGAAGAAGTTCAAAAATATGCATGCGACCCCGGGGTCGATCCCCAGCTAATTCCCTAAATTCATTATCTTTCTATGTTATTTAGACTCGCTAAATTTTAAACTATTTTGATTATGAGTATAAAATTTTCACACCCTCATGAGTCTCACGAATCTAGGTGAAAATAAAAGTGGCACGCAAATGCCAAAAAACTCAAAAAAGTAGGTAATTCTATATGCAATCACATCAAAACAACAAATATAAATGAATTAATTACTAAATGTCCATAGATAAATTGTCTTGCTTATTACAAACCAGGGTCTTGCAGAAAGTAAAGTGGTCGGGCACCACTGACAACAACCTGGATTCTAAACCTAATAGAGGCGTAAGTGGTTTTGAGTGCATACTCTTTGTCTTCAGGTCTTCAGTCTTGTTCTTCCTGAGGCTCCTTGGATTCTTCATAGTAGGTTACCCAAATGGATAAGAGGGCTCTTTCTTTAAGGGGAAAGCCACACTTTCCTCTTTGGGTAAGGAAAAAGTGATCCAAATTTGGATCTCCAAATAGAAAAAGGCTACTCCCCTAAGGGGTGTCCTTTTCTCTTTGGAATTCAACCTTTGAATCCATGTATCCCAACTCAAAACTCCACTTTCAAAACACTTAACACTTGCACAAATTACATTTATATGAAATAAAGAAAATCTAGACTCTTCTGAAGGGTTATCCTAAGCATTTAATAAATCAAAAGCATTTATTCCCAAGCAGTTATATATGAATGTGCAGAAAAGTAATAAACACGTTGGCCATGCTCTTTTTATTTGGGGGCTTAACAACTGAAGCACTTGTGCAAGAATCTTTATAATTAATTTTTTTATTAATTTAGCCCCCTTTTTATTTCCCTGCATGAGCGTGACCACCTGCAAAAAACTATGTGAACATCCAGATCATTCCTATCCTAAGGTTAATTTAGTCACCAAATAAATCAATCATCCACATAGTGCAATAAAAGTAAGTAGACACAGCAAGTATATTCATCCACGCCATGCAATAAAATCATGAAAAATTTGGCACACAACAGAAAAGTAAACACCGGCCTAACCTAGATCAAGATTTAGTTGTCCTAGCTAAACATCTAAAGTGTGTGTAGAAGGTCGTGTGGCTGGGGTAGCTCCTAAGTTGAATAATTAGTTAAAGTTGTCTAAAATTTTGAATTTGGTAATGCTTAAAGGGGAGATTTAGATTAGAGTTTAAATATTAATATATTAAGAATTTTATTTGAATATATTATAAGGGTTAAATAATTACTACCTTTATTTCACACCGAGGCTGTGAAGTTTATTTCACCTTCCTTAGGGCTAAGCTAATAGCCTCGTAGGCCTAGGTTACCTAGTAGTAATTGGGGTTGATTAAGTCAATTAAGTTCGTTGGAATTAAGAGATAGATTATTATAAAAAAAGAATTGACTACTAATTTTAAAGGATTGGTTGAGCATTTTAATAATCAAGTTATAAAATTCTGGGGGTTTGATGAAAAAAAGCATTATTTGGAATTATCTAAGTGTATTAACTAAGAGGTTAAAAGTTGACTTTTAAAATTAAAGTTAATCATAGAAGTTTCAAATTTTTAATAAATACTAGACCTTATTATGAGTTGCTAAAAAATTAGTACACTCAATTTGGAGTTTTTTATGAAAGGTTATGATTTTTAGAAGTTTGAGCCTCGATTTTGACCTAAGGCTAACCAAAATGTTGACTTCTTGACTTTGACTAGATTTTTGGGGTTTAACATTTTTAGAAAATACTAGATTTTATTATGAGTCATTAGCCATTGAGTTTGACTAATTTGAAATTTTCTATAATTAGTAATGAATTTTAAAATTTTGGTATTTTAAGGAATTATTTAAGTGTTATAATTAAGGGGCCTTTTTTAATTAATTAAAGCCAAACAAGTCCTAAACCCCTTGAAATCTACTCCAAAGATAAAAAATGATTTAAGGAGAGATTAACAAGTGTTTAAGAATTTTTTTATGGATTTTTAATAACTTTAATTAATTAAAAATGATTAGACATTGAATTTTGATTAAAATTAAAATAAGGTTGAATTTGATGTCAAATTAATGGGATTTTAATTTTCACTGATTAAGAGTTGAATTGTGGTTAATTAGAGGTATTTGGATGAGTTTTAGAATTAACAAGAATTTTTGATGAATTAATTAAGATCCACGTCATTTCTAAAGGGGGGAATTTTTTTGGCTCCTAATTGGTGGACCAAATGGGCACCAAATCCAATGAAATTTAGACCATGGGATCACCTGATCTCAGTGCCTAAACACACAAGATTTGAGCTCAAATGGAATTCTCTAAGTTGGCTAACTAAGCCACCTAAAGTGATCCCTAAGTCACCTTAGAAAAATCCTAGGGAGCTATCATAGGGTTTGATTGGGACAAAATCACTGGCCCTAAACTCCTTATGCTACACATCATCATCACATTCAAAATTAGTTCCAAAATTTCATTGGATAAAACATGATTCCAATTTGAATTTAAGGGTCAAACCATGACCTTCAAACCAAAATTAGCATGATAATGCCCTTAGACACTTCAAATAGGGGATATTAAATTTAGACATGTCAGGGACATACCCAAATTCATTCTCCCAAGATTCCAAGCTGTGGTGAATCCAATTTAACCAATAAATGTAATAATTGATAAAATTCAAACTAAAATTAAATTTAATACATATGTAATTAGAGCCTAGAACCATAGGGCTTTTGTAGATCTCCCTGAGATCATTCCAATGAGCCTAAGAACATCTGATTTGGTCTAGTGTGCAGGGAGATATTAATTTTTGAAGTTCCCCTTGATTTTCTATGAAATAAATCCCCTAATTACCCAGTCAGCTGGCACTTTACATGCGGCGTGTTATGATTGGTGAGGCAATCATTGGCGGCTGGCTGGATAATGATCAAATTAACCATGGCCGTCGAATGAATAATCAAATGGTCGGGATCAAATGGCCTCCAAAACTATGGGATTTAATCTGAACTGTTGATTGAAATCAATGACTAGAATTGCGTCTTCCACCTCCCACATGAACTCGAAGCCATAGAAATTTTTCGACATGATTCGAGCGATCCCATCAATGAACTTCAATAAAATTTCATAGGGAGGATCAGGGGCATGGAAACCTTCAATCCAATGATAGAGATCCGTTGGGGTGAAGGTTTCCTTCACACTTGACCACACTACCTATCTAAGCAGCTCAGGATTAAAGTATTACTGTAGAGAAAGTCTCAACGAATGAGCTTCTCTACCAGGAGATTCTAGGGATGAAGGCAAATAGATCTCCTTCAGATGTTGAGACTGGAAGATGGCCAATAGTGCAACTTCGAGCGGAGCATATGAAGCTTTCACTGACGTTCACTCAAAAAAATTGACTGGAGAATCTGGGAGGTGGGGGAATGAGAGAGGAGAGATGAGGGAGCTCTGGGAATTGTTTCAAAAGTTGGGGATCCCATTATGGCTGCTGGAATGAGCTGCCCTATTCAGCTCACTCCTGCGAGCTCGAATGGCCGGGATTGACTAGGCTGGGCCTCAGATGGGTGCCAGGTGGAAGGAGACATCCTCCCAGAGGGCTCATGAGCTTGAAGCCAGTAAACCCAGCCTATGGAAGGATTTGTGTTAGGATCAAAGTGGGGGTACCAACGGAGCTTATTCTCAATTGGTTTCGACTATCGCCGGCCGGGGTCTGGGTCGGGTTGACCTAGAAAGGATGATGGCAACATGCTGGACTCAATGGTGAGCTCAATTGGGCCTGGGGAGGTTTAATTCGATCGGGTAGCTCAGTTTGACCCAAACTTGCTTGGTTTGGGTCAAATTGAGCTCAACCCAGGTTAGGCCAAACCCTGGGCTTGATGTGGGAAATAGGTTTGGGTCTAACCCTATGCAAGGGGCAATTGGGTTCAATTTGATCTGAGATAGAAAAAGGCTTAGGTCCATGTGATTTTGACTACTTTGATTTAGCCCAAAAGTTGGCCCAAGTCAACCCAAGGTTTGGGCTAGCTAGAGGAGATGTGTTGGACCTAGGGACATCTATTAGAAGTTTTGGCTAGTTTTAATTGAGCTTAGTGTTAGAGTTGGCACAATCCCAAGTGGTTCTAGCAACTTTGGGTTAGCCTAACTCTTGACCCAAGGTGACTCAATGGCTGGGCTGGTTAAGGGAGATGTATTGGGTCAAGGAAGACCTAATAACACCTTAGTTTGGGTTTAATTTGATTAGGATTGAAAAATAGCTCCAAAGGGGCCTCCCTTTGGGCACTTGGGTCAAGCCAAAAGGCTAACCCAAGTGGGCCTAAGACTTGGGTCTCCAAGAGGGGTCTCTTGGGAGCCTATGGGGTCACCCCAAGGATCTAGATGAAATTGAAATACTTTTGATTAAGGAGTTTGGATAGTAGGGAGTGTATGGGTCATTTGGTCAAATGTGGTTGACTTGGTCAACCAAGTTGACCTAGGACTAAGAGTTAGATCCATTTAAATCAGTTTGGTTACATAAACCTAATGGATGGGGTAACAAAGTGTAGAGAGGTCATTTGGGTCAACATGACCATTTTAACCCTTTAGAGGCCCTTTAGGTCAAATTGGGTTGACCTGGTCAACCAAGTTGACCCAATATCTTAAATTGGGTCCAATAGATCCTAGATATTATTTTAAAATAGTTGGAGAGGATTTCAAATATTGATGGTTTAAATCAAGTTGAATTTAGGTTAAAAGTCCAAAAATCCCCTTTAAAGGCATTTTGGTCATTTTGGCCTTAAGTCAATTCTGGGTCAAAATGAATCCATAAAAATATAGATCATTGTTTAACAAGTCAATATCAAGGTCTTGGAAGTGATCAAAGGATTTAGAGGGAGCTCCAAGATCAAATACCCCTAGGTGATAGGTCTAGTGGCATGCGTCATAAATATTTGAAGGTTTTGTAATATTTGGAATTATATTTAGTTAATGGGGTTAGAGTCATCCAAATGAGCTCAAACTTAGAGGGTTGGCACTAGAGACATGTCACATCAACATGGAATTGACAAATCCTAAATCAGATACTAATTGACTGGGTTTCAAGGTGATGGAAGAATCATCCAGAAAAAGCTTCAGGACCTCAATCCTTAACCCAAAGATTTTGAGTTTGGAATGAATCAAGATCTAGATTGAGCCTAAGGTCTGGGGACTAGGAAGATCCTAGGATCTAGAGTCCAAAGAAACCTCTAATGTGCGTAGTAGAAGGAACTTCTGCTACACACATTGGCGTTGATCGAATGACAATTTTTAATAGAATTTTGGAAGTCTAAGGAAGGGCATCACCCAACCTTAGGTCTATTTAGGATGCTGATAGAAGACTTACTCCCAATAAACAAATTAATTGGGAAACATGGGTAGGCATCACTTAACCCTGGGTCTAAGGAAGGGCATCACCCAACCTTATGTCTATAGGATACTGATAGAAGATTTACTCTCAATAGACAAATTAATTGGGAAACCAAGGTAGGCATCACCTAACCTTGGGTTTAAAAAAGGGCATCGCCCAACCTTAGGTCTATAGGATGCTGATAGAAGACTTACATCTAATAAATGGATTTATTGGGATGATCATGTGGGGAGAAAACTTGCTCCACACAGATGATCAAAACTGGCATACTAGGATGGTGCCATGAATGGCGTACTCCACCACTAGCAAATGTTCATGTTGGGATTAAACTTGCTCCACACAGAGGGTCAAAACTGGCAAACTAGGATGGTGCCACGAAGGGCGTACTCCACCACTAGCGAATCTAATCCTAAGGGAAGGAAGGACCTAACCTTAAGGAAAAGAGAATTGAAACAGTTGATTGATGATTTTGAATTTGATTTGATTTGATTTCTTTATATTTGAGGTGGTTGACTTTGGTATTAGATATGATACTCATTTGGCATGGTATTTATTGAAGAACCACCCAAATGATATGAAATATTTGATGGTATCCTGAGAATTAATCAATTGCCTTGAACATCACTTATAGATCATATCTAAGGTGGACGATCCAGTCAATATTGATTCAAAGTTTCCATTGATCTTATGGTGGACTAAAATTGGTCTCCAAAGGACTATGGCCAAGTATCCTACTTGGAAAGTCCTGAGGTGACACAATTTATCATGAGCTTGAATCATACGTGAATTATCTAATTTCAAATTTTGTTGAGTTCAAAAGAAACTTTCTTCGAGGCCTTCAAGCTCCTCGTATCGGAGTTGGGCACTCTACTCAATTGTGACTCAATTTTGAAAATTCATTTCTAGCTATGTAAAACACACCTCTATATGAGGACAAGCTTGGACCCAATATAGAGTGTTATTTAACATAGTGGATCTTAAAAGAAATGATGCATATGTTTAAAGACTCACATATTTCCCTCAAGAATAAGATTTGGATTCTTATCAAGAGTAGAAGATTCATTCTTTTTATTGAAAATTTTCTCTTAATCATTTGGACCATGTCAGAACGACAAGAGGGGACAAATTCAAAAGTACAGTGAGAAGTAGAGTGACTCCAATTGACCCCGAAAAGAGTTAAGGGTTTGGATTTTGTTTACTCATATCAAGTTTCATAAAAACTGAACTAGGTTATCCCTTGTATAAATTTTGAATTAAAATCAATTTCAAAAAGGTTGACGTTGGATAGAGAAATTTAATCTTTTTAATTCTCTTGCAAAGAATATTCTATCTGATAGACTGTCTATGTAAGACATTAAATCTAGATTCAAGATTTTTCAAAGTCAAGCTATTAAAAGTGATCGATTTTTTTTTTAGATTCTAGGAATTAAAGAATAAGGAAGCCTCATTTATTTTTTGGTGCATTTTGTGCTTCTTTTGATTTGTTTCGCCCACTTTGTGCTTCTTTTGATTTTGAATTTATTTTAATGCACTTTGTGCATCTTTTGAATTTTTTTAACAAGAGGCTTCACTTTTTTTAAAACCATAAAATGATAGCTCTTTTTATTTTAATCCAAGATTATATCACAAGTATAAGAGAAGAAAACTCATTCTCTCTTATCCAAGTAAGAATAATCCCCAAATCAGACCCAATATTTTGATAAGAAAATATTAACTTAACTTAAAAAATTGTTGAATAGATTTAGAATATACAAGAGAAGCCTATAAGATTGAAAACTGTGAGAAGACTGAGAAGATTTTCATTTCTAAAATGAACTTAAGTTTGATAAAAAGTTTAATTCAAAAATCAAATTGACCCATAGAAGCGGTGGGAGGGAGGGGCCTTTAAATATCTAATGGAGTCAATCACAACTCTCTCCTATTTTTTATTTAAAATATAGGTTAATTTTCATTAAAAAGATGGATCAACTATCTTGAAAATTCTGATCCAGTACACTTGAGAAATAAGATGATTACCTTCAAAACAATAAGTCCAGGTAGCAAGACCTTATCAATATAAATTATATTTCCACAATCTCTTAAAAGAAAGATATTGTTATGGGGTCTGCACTACCCCTAACTGTGCTGCATCATCTCAATCTAAGGATCTATCATGATAGTACCCATTCAATAGTTAAATTTAGATGGCGTCACTATCTGATAAGATTTCATATCCATCATTATTCTCCTCCCAAATTACTAGCGACCTATCAATTATGAGAGTGGTGCCCCAGGCCCTGCACCTCCTCCTCTATAGACGATATAGTGAGGCACATGTAGTAACGTGACCCAACTTCATCTAATAGAGTGGATGGGTCATAACCCTCAACTGGGGTCTTATGTTCTATTGCTGGTGATTGCATAGTTCTTTTTGATTAATTCTCTTTGTGTAGTAGTCAAGAAGGTATATTGGAGATCATGCACTCAATTTCACAACTTCCCTCCTTTGAGTAACAAGAGAAGTGTGGAAAATATTTCCACTATGGAGGGGGTAGGTGTAAGGAGCAACGAGTTCTTGACTGGCCTTAGATTTGACTTGCTTTAAGGCTCCTGACTCGACAGCCCTTTTGGCCTTAGCAACCTTCTTTCTGACTCTTTTAAGGTAGTTCTTCCACTTATTTTTGCTGGCGACAGGGGTGTTAGAACTTAACCCAATCTCATATTGAGATGGTAATTCTTCCATTGTTAATGGTTCTTGGTTCTTATCCTCATGAGTAGAGGGCACAGTGGTCGAAGGGGCGACAACGACCTCCATTCTAGAGATGGGCGTGTCAACTCCTAACCCTAAAGTAATCTCAACTAAGGGGACATCCCTTTGTATTCCAACAGAGAGATCAATCATTTCTTCTCCGTTGACTGATAACTTGAAGTTTTGAAATTCTATTCCAAACTGGATCGAGTTGCCAAAGATAATTCCTTCTACTGTTAAGTTTCTATCCAGGGAGAATATGAGTTTTCCAGCCATTTGAGTGCTTAAATTCTTGAAATTAAGAAAAAATGATTTGAATTAGTCAATTTTGGATTAGAATTTGAATTTTGAGCATGATTAATTTTCTCTAAATCTTGGACCTTAGCATGTTGAGTTTTCACCCAACGACCTTAGCATGTTGAGTTTTCACCCAACAAGAGAGTTTACAAAATTGATTGAGAATATTCAAGGAACCTGGCTTAACTCCTTTGCTCTACCAATTAACTTAGAGGTAAAATGTCAAAGCTGAGCTTAGATAGAGCTTTTCTCAGTAACCTCTCAATTTGATAGGTCTTATCTTTTAGATGTTAGCCACACTCGTCCAAGAGAGAAATGGGTAGAGGGACCAACAGAAGAAAGGTAGTTTAGACTATCGATGAGACAAAATTTTGCCAACATGAAAGATGGAGAGAGAGATTAGTCCCACCATGCATGCCATTTTTTGTTGGTGGAATTTTTAAATCATGTTTTGAAAAATATTGGTTTTCTTTGGAAATTTTGAAATTGAAGTTAAATTCTAATTCTAAAATTGAATTATTCTATTAAAAAATATATATATATCACTTTGAAAGGTGAAAATAAAATTTTAGGGCGGGATTCAGATTTAGAATTCTAAATCTCATCTTGAATATTGTATCTGAATGCTAAAGAGAACTTTGTATGACCCTAAAGCTCAAAATTTGGGTCAACTAAATATCCAGCTGCAATAGTCAAGAAGGGTGATCGTAAAATTCATATCCAAAGTTCTATCAATGAAAGATATATCTCCCCAAAGGGAGAAAATATTGTTCGATGATAATTCTTTGAATATGATAATAACGATCACTAGTATTTTAATTTTTCTAAAGAAATCCAATTAAATTTTGAAAAGTCAATTTTGAAAATCAGGTTTGTGTGTGTGTGTGGTTTTAAATCTCCTACGAGTGCAATCCCTCGTAGTTAATTACATCATAGGGAGACAGAGTTCCCTACGAAAACTCTAGATTAAAATAGTGGCAAAATTTTGTTAGATTTTTTAGGAGTGATATCAAAAAGAGGAGGTAAATTTTAGAATTTCAAAAGGGAATGGATCAAGATTGAGCAGTTATTAACATAATCAAGGGAAGAAAAGTATGGGACACTTCGAGATTATGAAACCATTGAGAAGTTCCCCAACTTAATTTAAATGTTGGGCTTTACATTTTGGATTGAAATGAAATTTAATTAAAGTTGAGCATTTTATTAGAAATTTAGGATTATACTCCTGGAGGTTGGGGTCTTGTAATTAAAGATCTGCCCTAGATCCTAAATCTAATTTTGGACATTGAACCATAGTCATACGAGCCTAACTAATGCAGTACAAGATTTGGACTTACCCCGGCCTGAATTGGGGAGCCAACTAACCACATAATCGATCTAAAATACATGAATATGGTCTTTTATGAAAGAGTGGTAGGGACATTTTCTTTAAAGTTTTGGTGAGTTGAGGCCGACATCTAGAGATTTTTATAATTGGCCCCCTTTGACTTATGTTGGGTGCAAAATTCTAAGGACTAATGCAATTAAATTTTTTGACTATTTTAAATGTGTTTTTAATGCAATACATGCTAGTTGACAACTTGAAATCAAATATGCTTGAAATTTAAAAATATGCTTAAAAAATAATTTTTTAGAAGACTTGGCTTCCCCAGGTCTGGCACCTCATCCTTATAGGTTAGACTATCTGGACTCTACCGGTAGGCGGGGAAGGGTCTAAAATAAGGAGAGAAGATGTGCAAAAATATGCATGCGACCCTTGGGGTCGATCCCCGGCTAATTCCCTAGATTTGTTATCTTTCTATGTTATTTAGAATCGCTAATTTTAAACTATTTTAATTATGAGTATAAAACTTTCACACCCTCACGAGTCTCATGAATTCAGGCGAAAATAAAAGTGGCACATAAATGCCAAAAAATTAGAAAAGAAAGTAATTCTATACGCAACCATATCAAAATATCAAATATAAATGAATTAATTGCTAAATGTCCATAGGCAAATTACCTTGCTTATTATAAATCAGGGTCTTGCAGAAAGTAAAGTGTTCGGGTACCATTGACAACAATCCAGATTCTAAACCTAGTAGAGACGCAAGTAGTTTTGAGTGGATTACTCTTTGTCTTCATATCTTCAGTCTTGCTCTTTTTCAGGCTCCCTGGATTCTTCGTAGTAGGTTACCCAAATGGATAAGAGGGCTCTTCCTTTAAGGGGAAAGCCACTCTTTCCTCTTTGGATAAGGAAGAAGTGATCCAAATTTGGATCTCCAAATAGAAAAGGGCTACTCCCCTAAGGGGTGTCCTTTCCTCTTTGGAATCCAACCTTTGAATCCATGTATCCCCACTTAAAACTATACTTTCAGAACACTTAACACTTGCATAAATTACATTTATTTGAAATAAAGAAATTTTAGACTCTCCTGAAGGGTTATCCTAATCATTTAATAAATCAAAAGCATTTATTTCCAAGTAGTTATATATGAATGTGTAGAAAAGTAAATAAACACACTGGCCACACTCTTTTTATTTGGGGGCTTAGCAGCTGAAGCACCTATGCATGCATCTTTATAATTGATTTTTTTATTAATTTAGCCCCCTTTTTACTACCATGCATGAGCGTGGATACCTACAGAAAACTATGTGAATATCCATATCATTTCTATCCTAAGGTTAATCTAGTCGCCAAACAAATCAATCATCCACATAGTGCAGTAAAAGTAAGCAGACATAGCAAGTATATTCATCCACGCCTTACAATAAAACCACGAAAAATCTAACACACAGCAAAAAAGTAAACATTGACCTAACCAAGATCTAGAGTTGTTTGTCCTAATAAACCATCTAAAGTGTGTGAAGAAGGTTTTGTGGCATAGATATGTCCTAAGCTTGCTAGTTAGTTAAAATTGTCTAAAATTTTGAATTTGTTTAGGCTTAAAGGGGAGATTTAGATTAGAGTTTAAATATTAATATATTAAGAATTTTATTAAAATATATTTTAAAGCTTAAATAATCACTACCTTTGTTTTACACTAAGACTGTGAAGTTTATTTCACCTTCCTTGAGACTAAGCTAATAGCCTCGTAGGCCTGGGTTACCAGTAGTAATCGGGGTTGACTAAGTCAATTAAGTTGGTTGAAATTAAGAGATAAATTATTAAAAAAAAAAAGAATTAATTATTGATTTTAAAGGACTGGTTGAGCATTTTAATAATCAAGTTAGAAAATTCTAGGGTTTTGATGAAAAAAAGCATTATTAGGAATTATCTAAGTGTATTAACTAAGGGGTTAAAAGTTAACTTTTAAAATTAAAGTTAATCTTAGAAGTTTTAAATTTTTAATAAATACTAGACCTTATTATGAGTTGTTAAACAGTTAGCACACTTAATTTGGAGTTTTCTATGAAACGTTATGATTTTTAGAAGTTTGAGCCTATATTTTGACCTAAGGTTGACCAAAATGTTGACTTTTTGACTTTGACAAAATTTTGGGGGTTCAACATTTTTAGAAAATACTAGATTTTATTATGAGTCGTTATCCATTGAGTTTGCCTAATTTGAAATTTTCTATAATTAGTAATGAATTTTAGAAATTTGGTATTTTAAGGAATTATTTAAGTGTTATAATTAAGGGCCCTTTTTTAATGAATTGAATCCAAACAAGCCCTAAACACCTTGAAATCTACTCCAAAGATCAGAAATAATCTAAGGAGAGATCAACAAGTGTTTAAGAAATTTTTTTGGATTTTTAATAATATTAATTAATTAAAATTGATTAAATAATGAATTTTGATTAAAATTAAATTAAGGTTGAATTGATGTCAAATTAATGGGATTTCAATTTTCACTTATTAAGAGTTAAATTATGGTTGATTAGAGGTATTTGGATGAATTTTAGAATTAAGAAGATTTTTTGATGAATTAATTAAGCTCCAGGTCATTTCTAAAGGGGGCAATTTTCTTGGCTCCTAATTGGTGCACCAAATCCAATGAAATTTGGACCATGAGATCACCTAATGTCATGGCCTAAAAACACCATATTTGAGCCCAAATGGAATTCTCTAAGGTGGCTAACCAAGCCACTTAATGTGATCCCTAAGTCACCTTAAACAAATCCTAGGGAGATATCCTAAGCTTGGATTATGGCAAAATCACTGGCTTTAAACTCCTTATGCTACACATCATCATCACATTCAAAATTAGATCCTAAACCTCATTGGATAAACCATTTAAACCATGACCCGCAAACTAAAATTGGCATGATAAAGCCCTTAGACACTTCAAACAGGGTAGATAAATTTTGGACATATCAGGGACATACCCAAATTCATTCTCCCAAGATTTCAGGCTCTCGTGAATCCAATTTCACCAATAAATACAATAATTGAAAAAAATTCAAACTAAAATTAAATTCAATACAGATGCAATTAGAGCTTATAACATAAGGCTTTTGTAGATCTCCCTGAGATCTTTCCAATGAGTCTAAGAACACCTGATTTGGTCAAGTGTGCGGAAAGATATTAATTTTTGAAGTTCCCCTTATTTTTTTGTGAATTAAATCCCGTAATTACCCAGTTAGCCGACGCTTTACACACAGCGCATCATGATTGGTGAGGCAATCATTGGCGACTGGCTAGATAATGGTCAAATTAACCATGGCCGTCGGATGAACAATAAGATGGTCAGGATCAAACGACCTCCAAATCCGCAAGATTTAATTCGAACTGTTAATTAAAATCAACAAGTGGGATTGCGTCTTTCACCTCCTACATGAACTTGAAGCCGTAGAGCCTTTCCAGCATGATTCGAACGATCCCATTAGTGAACTTTGATGAAATTTCACAGGGAAGATCAGAGGCATGGAAACCTTCAAACCAACGGTGGAGATCCATTGGGGTGAAGGTTTCCTTCACACTTGACCACCTAAGAAGCTTGAGATTGAAGTATTACCATAGAGAAATTCTAAATAAATGAGCTTCTCTATCAGGAAGCTTAAGGGGATGAAGGCAAATAGATCTCCTTCAGATGCTGAGATCATAAGATGGTGGAGGTACGACTTCGAGTGGAGTGTATAAAGCTTTTGCCGGCGTTCGCTCGAAGTAATCGATGGGAGCGTCTGGGAGGCAGAGGAATGAGAGAGGAGAGATGAGGGAGCTCTAAGGAATGGTTCTTAAAGCTAGGGATCCCATTCTGGCTGCTGAGCTGCCCTATTCAGCTCACTCTCGCGAGCTCGTATGGCCAGAATTGACTGGGCTGGGCCTCGAATGGGCGCTAGGTGGAAGGAGACATCCTCCTAAAGGGCTCGTGAGCTTGAAGCCGGCGAGCACAACCTTTGGAAGGCTTTGGGTTAGGATCAAAGCTGGGGGGACCACCGGAGCTTGTTCTCCATTGGTTCCAGCCGGGGTATGCATCAGGTTGACCTGGAAAGGATGAAGGGGACATGCTAGACTCAATGATGAGCTCAGTTGGGCTTGGGGAGGTTTAATTTGATCGTGTAGCTCAGTTTGACCCAAACCTGTTCGGTTTGGGTCGAATTGGGCTCAACCTAGGTCAAGTCAAACCTTGGGCTTGAGGTGGGAAATGGGTCTGGATCTAACCCTATGCAAGGGGAAATTGGGTTCAATTTGATCTGAGATAGAAAAAGCCTTGGGTCCATGTGGAGATGTGTTGGACCTAGGGCCATATAGTAGAAGTGTTGGCTAGTTTTCATTGAGCTTAGGGTTAGAGTTGGCTCAATCCCAAATGGCTTTAGCAACTTTGGGTTAGCCTAACTCTTGACCCAAGGTGACTTAATGGCTTGGCTAGTTAAGGGAGATATATTTGGTCAAGGGAGACCAAATAACACCTTTGTTTGGGTTTAATTTGATTAGGATTGAAAAATAGCTTAAAGGTGGCCTCCCTTTGGGCACTTGGGTCAAGCCAAAAGGCTAACCCAAGTGGGCCTAAGACTTGGGTCTTCAAGAGGGGTCTCTTGGGAGCCTAAGGGGTCAACCCAAGGATCTAGATGAAATTGAAATGGTTTTGATTAAGGAGTTTGGGTAGAAGGGAGTGTATGGGTCATTTGGTCAAACTTGGTTGACTTGGTCAACCAAGTTGACCTATGACTAAGAGTTAGATCTATTGAAATCAATTTGATTACATAAACTTAATGGATGGGGTAACAAAGTGTAGAGAGGTCATTTGGGTCAAAATGATCAGTTTGACCCTTAAGAGGCCCTTTAGGTCAAACTGTGTTGACCTGGTCAACCAAGTTGACCCAAGGTCTTGAATTGGGTCTAATAGATCCTAGATATTATTTTAAAATAGTTGGAGAGGATTTCAAATATTGATGGATTAAATCAAGTTAAATTTAGACCAAATGACCAAAAATCCCCTTTAAGTGCATTTTGGTCATTTTGGCCTTAAGTCGGGTCAAAATGAATCCATAAAAATGTAGATCATTGCTTACTAAGTCAATATAAAGGTCTTGGAAGTGATCAAAGGATCTGGAGGGAGCTCTAAGGTCAAATGCCCTAGGTGATAGGTCCAATGGCGTGGGTCGTAAATATTTGAAGGTTTTGCAATATTTGGAACTGGATTTAGTTAATGGGGTTAGAGTCCTCAAAATGAGCTCAAACTTGAGAGTTGGCACTAGAGACATGTCACATCAACATGGAATTGATATATCCTGAATCAAATACTAATTGACTGGGTTTCAAGGCGATGGAAGAATGATCTAGAAAGGGCTTCAGGACCTGAGCCCTTAACCCAAAGATTTTGAGTTTGGAATGAATCAAGATCTAGATTGAGCCTAAGGTTTGGGGACTAGAATGATCCTAGGATCTACAATCCAAAGAAACCTAAGGTCCAAAGCTCATAAAGGGGTCAAAAGTGACCTCATACAAAAATGAGGTCAACAACTAGTTGGTTTAACTGGCTCTCCAATCCAAACTGAGGTAAGTTATGATCTATATGTCATTAGCTAGGTTCAGGTCACTATTATGTAGTGCCCAATTTAGATTTAGTATTCAGGGAAGATCCAAAATCATAAGTCCCCAACATCAGGAATTAAACCTAAATTTTTAATAAAATATCAATTTAAATTAAAATTTCCCTTATTCAAAATTTAAAGCCGAATATAGGATAGATTGAGGTGTTTCTAAATTATTTCAAAATCTTAAAACACCTCATACTCAAATTTTTTGGCCTCCAAAAATAAATGTTCAAAAAATGATCCAATCCCTATTAAAATTCTAACATCATTCTTTTCATATCATTCTTTAAAAATAAAAAAAATAGAATTTATACCATTATTTTTAATCGAGAGTATTTGTAGGAAGCCCAAAACTTCCTATGATGTAATTAACTATAAAGGCTCACCTTTGTAAAAGCTTAAGATCCCAGATAAATCAAACCTCATTATATTTAGCTCTTAAATAAAATGGGGAAAAATTATTCTTTTGGAAAAATCAAAGTTGAAGATAGTCATTACTATTATGCTCAAGTGGTAAGTGATAAGTGTTGTGACTCGAGCTCACAAGTTGATATTTTTTATGATAACAAACATTATAGCTCACATCTTTGTCTCCTAGTATTTTTATTATATATTTTCTTGCGTGTATACTAACATTTGAGAAACACCATAAACCATCCAATGTAGAATTAGAGCTTAAGATTGGGTAGAATAATATTTTGTTGTAAAGAGTCCATAATATTCATTAATGTAATTTTGATTTCTTGAGTCAAGTCATATAAAAATATTTGCTAGCTTAGTGTCCATGCTTATACACACTTAAAAGAGTGAGATCTAGTCAAAACTAGAAGTTTAAGTTTTGAACAAATTGTACTTGACGATTTAGATCATCTAGGATGATCTACACATTGAACTAATCATACTAGATGATTTCAATTATCAAGGATGATCCTTTATGATCTTACAAAATAGTTTCCTATGATAATTTAGGCAAGGATTTATGATTCAAATTTTGTTATAATTATCTTGAATAATCTATATCATCCTGAATGATCAATACCAATCATGTCTAAATTGATCATGTGATTAGTGGACTAATTATAGTTAAATTATTCAATCAAATCTTCTTGGACAATCTATATATCATACTGGATGATGTTTTCCAACATATTTGATTTCCAAAATCGTCCAAGAAACAAATACTATATTTTTTCTTTTAATCATCCAGGACGATCCATAATATCGTTCTGGACGATCTATATAAATTTGAACTTATCTTCCAAAACTATCAAGTCGAAATTTTTATATCATCCTAGAAGATCCTGTGATCGTATTGGATGATATTTGACATTAAAAATGAGTTTTAGGGTGGTTTTCTAAAGGCCTCTATTTAAGCACATCGTACTAGATGATCGTGCGATCATCTTGGATGATCTTTAGCCCCCATAATTGATTTTTAGGGTTTTTCAAGGCACTTTTTTTTGCTTTGTCAAGGCACTCTGTAAATGTCTTTGGCAACCATTATGTATTCATTCTTTTGGAGAAAACTTAAAAGGGAGAGAGGAAAGGGTGGAGTTTGAGAGGGAGAAGATACTTATAGGGGGTTTCAAGAGAGTGTGGAGGGGGTTTCACACAGTTACTCTGGCAAGCTTGTACCTTAATACTATCGAATTTAAGGTTCATTTTGAGGAAAGATTTGGGAAGAAGAAGATCTCTTTTGTATCAAAGGACTAGGCTACTCTATCACACCAGAGAAGGTGGAAGTGATTTTGTAAGGGCTTCTTCACCTAGCTGTGGGGGCTAAAAGAGATACACTAAAGGTTTAGTGCAATACTTGGAGGGTGCCTCCGAAGAGTGGATGTAGGTTAGGTTGGACCAAACCATTATAAATCTGGTGTGTTCTTTCTAATTATTTTATGCATTTTATTTTTACTATGATTAATTTCTTGGTTGAAATCTTTGATTAATCTTTTTATTATTGATTTAATTTACTTCTACTATAAGATATAAAAAGATTTTTTTTAATTAAAAAAGTTTTTAAATATCCAATTCACCCCTCCCCCTTCTTAGTTAGTCTCAGAACTAATTTAAAAGGGTTTAATAACCCTAACAAACTTTTAAGTGGTATCAGAACATGATTCATAAAGTAAATTTTTGAAAAAATTTGAATTTTGATCAATGGATAATTTTTATAATCATAATATTTTAGAGGGTTATTAAATCACTAGAACACTTCTATTTGATAACATTCCATTTGATTTTTAGAAAACTCACGTGTCCACTTTCTGCAATCAATTGATTATCGTATGTGGATGCTTGTTCAAGATGGTTATTTTGCACTCTTTAGATTAGTAAATGGTGTTAAAACTGAAATTCCTTTTTCTGAATGGAGTAGAGTATACCAAATCAAAGCGCAATTGAATGCTAAATCTTTAAACTATTTTTTTATGCTTTGAATTCTAAAGATTATATGTTAGTATCCACATACACTACTAGCAAAAAAATTTGGGACAAATAATACACTACATACGAAGGTACTAGTGAAGTCAAGTAGTCTAGGTTAAATATTATAAAGCATGATTATGAACTGTTCTGCATGAAATCTTATCATACTATATTAAATATATATACCTAGTTTACTCATATAGTGACATTATTATATGCATTAGGAAAAGAATTTTCAAACTCTAAAAAAGTCAATAAAATTCTACGTTGTCTACTTAATAAGCATAATGCCAAAGTTATTACTATTTATGAATCAAAAAATTTGAATGAATATCCTATTGATAATTTAATTGGCTCACACATTATGTATGAGCAAAGTTTGGGTCAAAGACTTTTGGATGCAGGTGAAATAATTATGCTAAAAACTGAAGACACAAAGAAAAGTGGCTTAGTAGATGATGAAAGGAATTTGTTTACAAACAAATTTAAAAATATATTAAAGAATAAGCATCAACATCAACAAAAGTAGAATAAAGATAAAAATAATAAGAATGTTAAAATTTCCTATGATGTTATTTGTTTTGGGCATAGGAAATCTGGACATATGAAAAATTAGTGTCATAATTTGAAAACTCATCCTACAAAGCAAAAAGGAAAAGCTAAGCAAAATTGTAAAAAAGATAAATAATAAAAAGTAAAATATCTTCTGAGAAGATCTAACTTTTGAATCATCAGACCAAGAGCAAGATAATGTTTAAAGCCTTATTTATATGTTTATTTATTTTATGTATGCATGTATGTTTTTATTCGTTGTATTTTTTTTTTCTATGTTTCTTTAGGTTTTGTTTTTTTTTTTCTTAGTTTTTTTTTTTTTTTTTTTTTTACAAGTTTAAATTCACCTTTATATTTTTTATGAAGTTTTCTCTTATCAACACACACATATCACTTTTTTGCACTTTAGAAAATCAAATTTTTTCAAAGATCATTTTTTAAAAAATAAAAATAAAACTTTGCCTCCTTTTTTTTAATTTTTATGTAAGTTGTGGTTGACTTCTCTAAAAATAGTCAAAGAATGAAAACTCATGATTTTGTCCCTCTATCTCATTTCTTAATGAGGCTATTTTACTTTTGATTCAAAATCTTCATCAAATTATAAATTGAATTTTGAAATTAAACTTTTTTCATCGCCTTACATTTTTTTTATCTCTTAGGGATCTTTTGCAAGTTGTTGAATCCACCATAATATTTTCTTAATCAAGCCCTTCATTTTTGTCACTAGAATGGGTTTTCTTTATTTTTTTAAATTATAAAAAGGAAATATATTTGTTGAAAAGAAAAGAGACACAAAATAAGCCCAAAGCTAAAAAGATGCTCAATGATGCCAAATATGAAAAGATATATAAAGGGTATCAAAAATTAAAAGATACACAATGATGCCAAATATGAAAAGATACACAAAGTGTATGAAAACTCAAAAGATGTTTAAAGTGAGCCAAAAATTAATAAAGATGCATAAAATGAGCTCACAATAAGTTATTTTACCTTTCTTATATTTCTTAAATCTTAAAAAACCCTTTTATCTATTGATATTTTCAATACTTGAGTTTGAAAATCATTATTCTTGATTCACCAATTTTTGTATTAATCTTCTATTAGATATATTTCATGAAAAGAGTTTCGAAAATATTAGTGTTTCCTTCTCTAATTTGTTCCTTGATTTAGATGTTGACTTAAAAAGTTTTTTAGCTTTTAAAGGACCTTGATATTGGATTAATAATTTCTGAATCTCTAATCTTTTAAGGTTTTGTGTTGTCAATATATGTCTTATTAAGTTTTGAATAAAATCAAGAGGTAACTTTCTCATTCCAAGAAAATTTGAAATTTTAAATTGATCCTTCTAAAAACTTTTTCTTCACCAGATTAAGGATTGTTTGTTTTTTTAGTCAATTTTTATTATTTTGATTTTTTGTGCTTCTCTTTTTTTAATAATGTCAAAGGGTGAGAACGTACTATTATTTTTGTGTATTTGTTTTAGTTTATCCATTTATCTAGTAATTTGTTTTGCTTTACTTGTTATATTTTAAAATAAAAATTAAAAAGAAAGAAAGTTTTTATTTTTTCTATTTTTAAATTTTTATCTTAGTGAGGGAGAGATTAGAATAAAATACTTTTAATTTTCAAAATTCACCAGTAATGTTTGTCATCATCAAAAAGGGGGATATTATTACGACTCAAGCTCACAAGTTAATGTTTTTAATGATAACAAATATTACGGCTCATATATTTATATCTCCTAGTATTTTTATTATATACTTGCTTGTGTGTATACTAATATTTTAGGAACAACAAGCACCATTCAACAAAAAATCAAAGCTTATGATTGGGTAGAATAAGGTTATATTGTAAAGAGTGTAATATTCATTGATGTAATTTTGATTTCACAAGTCATGTAAAAGTGTTTGTTAGCTTTATGTCCATGCTCATAGGCACTCAAAAGAGTGAGATCTGATAAAAACAAAAAGTTTAAGTTTTGAACTAATCATACATTATGATTTAGATCATCCAAGATGATCAACTCATTGAACTAATCATACTATATGATTTTGATTGTCTAGGATGATCCTTTATGATCTTGCAAAATAGTTGCCAATGATAATTTAGGTAAGAATTTAAGATCAAAATTTTGTTCTAATCATCCTGAAGATCTAGATCATCCTAGACGATCAATATCAATCATACCTAAAATGATCATGTGATTAGGAGACTAATTATGGTTAAATTATTCAATTAGATCATCCTGAATGATTTATATCGTATTGGATTATGTTTATCGACATATTTGATTTTCCTAAATCATCCAAGATGAAATACCAATTTTTTTCTTCTAATAATCCAGGATGATCCATAATATCGTATTAGATTATATGTATAAATATGAACTGATCGTCTAGGAGTATCAGGTAAAATTTTGCACATCGTCCTAAATGATCATGCGATTGTACTGATGATCTTTGGCACCAAAATTGAGTTTTTATGGTTTTTTGAACCCTCTATTTAAGCACATCGTACTAGACGATCCTGCGATCGTCCTGGATGATCTTTACTACTATAATTGATTTTTAAGGTTTTTAAAGCCCTCTATCTAAGTGTTGTCAAGTTACTTAGTAATTATCTTCGGTAGTCATTGTATCATCATTCTTCTAGAGAAAACGTGAAAAAGAGAACTTGAAAGGGAGAAAGGAAAGGGTGGAGTTTGAGAGGGAGAAGATCCTTGGAGGGGATTTCAAGGGAGTGTGGAGGGGGATTCACACAGTTTCTCTGACAAGCTTGCACCTTAGTACCATTGGATTCAAGGTTCATCTTAAGGGAAGTTTTCGGAAGAAGAATATATATTTGTTGTTAAAGAACCCGGCTAATTCACCGCACTGGGGAAGGTGGAAGTAATTTTATAAGGGCTTCTCTGCCTAACTGTGGGGGCTAAAGGAGAGTCACCAAAGGTTTAGTGTAATACTCAGAAGGTGCCTCCAAGGAGTGGACATTGGTTAGGTTGGACCGAACCACAATAAATCTGGTGTGGTCGTTTTGATTATTTTCTACACTCTATTTTTACTATAATTAACTACTTGGGCGAAATCTATGATTAATCTTTTTATTATTGATTTAATTCATTTCCACTGTAAGATATAAAAAGATTTTTCTTTTAGTTAAAGAAGTTTTTAAATATCTACCCCTCTCTTGGTTAACCCTGAGACTAGTTCAAAAGGGTTTAATAACCCTAACAAACTTTCAATAAGTAATATTTTCTTCTCTTGGGATGAAATATCATTTAAAATTTCAAGTTTGCATAATATTAATGATAATGTATCTGATCTATCATAACTAAACACATGATTGAATAATATTTGATCCTTCGAGGGGATATATAGTTCTACCTTGAATTTGATAATGATAGCTTAGATAAAAAGTTTTATTCTAAATTTGAACTTATTAGATAGCATTATTTTCACCTCTCGATGTGATATATCATTCCTAATGACAATTTTGATTTCATAATTAAAATCTAGGGAGATTATATCTAATTTTCTTTAAAACTACAAATGTAATTGATTTACACATTTCCTAATAATTTGCAAGCCCAATCATATATATATATATATATATATATAAAGCTTTATATGATAGGAAACGCAACATCCCACTATCCTAGATAGAGGTGGGGAGAGGAGTCTGATTGAGACAACTTGGGTTGATCACACTACTAAAAAATTTTATCTAATCAGAGATAAATTAAAAATAATACTTGAAAGATAGAAATAATATGATATTTTAAAGCTTTGAGCTGGAAAAATTCAGGTTAGAGATTGTATATGTTAAGATCAAATTAAAGAAGCTTATCAAAAGGTTTGGAAAGGAAGGAAAGTTGAGTCCAAGATATATTAGGCCATTTGAAATAATTAAAATGATTGGAAAGTTTGCTTGATTAAAATGATAGGAAAATTTGCTTCTAGATTATAGTTGCAAAAGCATACATCTGATATTCATATTGTATTCCATATATCATCTCTGAGGAAATATATGTCTAATTATGAGAATAGAGTATCTGCAGATGAAATTGAAGTGCACTTGAATCTGAGTTACAGAGAAGAATCAGAAATGATTTTGAGCTTTAATATTAAGAAATTAAAGAATAAATAGATCCCAATGGTCAAGATGCAGTGAAAGCAAAAAATAGAAATAGAAGCCTCTTGGGAGAAGGAATTTAAAATTAGGAAGTTATATCTCGATATATTACATTGATCTGAGTTTTGAAATATGAAGGATGTCATTTTTTTAGGATGGGAGGATTATAAAACCTATTAAATCCATCATAGCTGTATCTATTTTGACCTAGTCTAGTAAAGTTGACATTATAATATTTGTATTAATACATTCTATATGTGTCTATGAGTATTTTGTATACATTTGGGTGTTGGAAACTATTATGAAGCAAGCCCTTAGGGTCTATATGCATGCATGAAAAATCTAAAATTTTCCCTAGGAGCCCCATAATGCTGGATTGGGAACACTGTAGGATTGAGCTCTCTAATCAAATTTTAAAATTCAACTAATATTATTATACTACGGTATTATTTTCTTAAAATAGAGAGCACTGCGGTGGTTCAAGGTTAAGCATTATGGATCTAAACCATGTTGAGAGAGAGAGAGAGAGAGAGAGAGAGAGAGAGAGAGAGAGAGAGAGAGAGAAAGGTTTTAGAAAAAGAAAGTTCATTTTGTGTTCCTCTATTTCATTTTCTTCTGTCAACTCAATTCACTAAATTGTCTATATCAAGATAGGTTACATTGTGTTTATCTTAGTTTCAAAAATATAAAAATTTTAGAGTTTTCCTGTTTGAATTTATAATATCATAGACTAAATATGAGGATAGCTTTACACCTACTAAACCTTCACCATGTAACTTTATGTATGTTATAAACATGATTATTCTAAATATTTAAATATTTTTTATAGAGTTTTTGTCAAATAACTTAAAAAGTATGTAATTTTTTCAACTTAAAAATAGTTTTAAAATCAAAAAATAATATTATGATATAATTAAAGCTTCAAAATAATATTTTGAATCATCCCCGATAATCTAATGACCATCTAAAACATTGAAACTTTACCAAGTAGTTCAATCTCTTACCTATTGCTAAAACATTTTGTGCATTTTCAAAAATAATATATTTACATTTCTTTTATTGCAATACAATGATATATATATATATATATATATATATATATATATATATATATATATATATATATATATATATATATATATATATATATGGTTGAAATTTGTGGTTCTGTGAATCTCTGACATTAGAGGAAGTTTTTTTATTATATATTTGATATATGTTAAACATTAAGAGTTAAGGGTCAATTTTTTTAAATGCTAGCATAAGGAGTCATAAGGACCTGAATTATGATATCTATTTTTGATGCGAGTATAAGGGTCTGAGAGAAATTCATCATCTATTCGGATATATGGAGTACTTATTTATTTACTTTTCATAAATTATTATTTAGATTTTTTATAATTGCAAACATTTTTTGGGCCAATATAGTAAAATGTTATTAACTTCTTTAAAGCTCAATTAAATGCATAATGAGTGAAATATTAAAAAATTTAGATATGTGAATATGACCTACTAAGCTGTGTTGGCCCACACTTATTCTACATTTGTTTCAGTTCAGGACAAGGGGAAAGAGTTGGTTGAAAAATTGTAGTCCCAAGTTTTGATATGTTTTGGTATGTATAAGTATTTTCTAACTTTTTATACAATCATGACTATTTATTATATTCTGATTTGTAGCCATGCATTGTAGTGTATGGTGGTTGCAGAGATATTTTGATGATGAATGAAAAGAATAAAAATTTGTGAATGAGTTTATTTTTTTGCTTACTAGATGTTAATTATAAGCTTTGTGGTCTATTTAAATTTAAAGTGGAAAATATGAAAAGTTCCCAAAACTTTGATCTTGGGCTTTACATGTTAGTATTCTAGATGATATAATTTTTTTTCTTTGTGGGTCATATTGGATTGAGATGTGGTAAAAGGTACCTAGGACATGTAGCTCCAATGACTTGATGAAGCTCTACCCATAGGCGAGTCCCCTCACATGTACCGTTTATTTTCTCAAACATAATAAAAACTCTCTTCCACTTTCTGTTTCATTGACAAATTTTCAATGAGTGAGTTCTAGTATAAGTGAGTCTATAACATAGGATTCTTAACCTATTAAAATAAAGCTTGGGGAACTCAACCCTATACATAAATAACAATTAGGGAGCATGTATATCATTGACACTAAAATAGGTGAACTTGCCCATTAGACACACTTACCCAATTTAAATGCTATAGGAACTCACATAAATGAATAAAACAATGAAACCCGATGTGAGTTCAAATTTGCCTAGTTAGTGCGAGAGCCTCCCTAAGAGAGCATCTAATTGTTAGAATAAAATGCACTAGCCCTAGTTAATCAGTTTCCTCATAATAGAGGATAACTAACTAAGTTGAGAGATAATTGAGCCCTCGTCAAGGTTCAAGCTAAATGGAAACTCAGACTACTCTCTATAGGAGAGCTGAGTTCTGTCCTCAAAGTAATATGTTAAAGCTTATAAGCTTACCACCTCCCCCAATTTCTGCAATGAGTAGTATGCGAGTACCCTATAGTTGGCTAGTCTAAGTGGTTACCCAAAAAAGGCTATAAAGTCTGACATAAGGTGAGACCCACTAAAAGTGATGCTGAGTTTAACACAAAATTGTGAGTAGCCCTATAGGTAGGCTTCCCCCTTTGCAATAAGTTCAACAATGATTAGCGTACAAGTCCCTTATAGTTGACGAGTCTAGGGGATTACCCCCATGGACTAAAGTCTAAGGTAAATCGCATACCACCTAAGGCAACTTCGCATAAAGCTCCTATACTAAAGCCAATCAGTGACAAGCTCATTTTATATAATGTACATAAGGTAATAGCCAACTCACTCATTTTTCCACTACCAAGAGCATGGAATCACATTAGACCGCCCGCAAATGCTGTCGAGCTTAAAACATAGAAGATTTTTATCAAAATTTTGTATTACTAGCACAAAATGTTAACTCGCCAAGGCACTCATATTCTTATGCCAAGCTCAACTAATAAGCTACCAAGTTCAGGTATAAAGAAATTCATTTTGAATGTAGATAATCTTGCTCTAAATGATAGGTTTTAATTTTCTCGATGTTTAAGATTTCACTAATTACCAAACTCTTCTTAAAATTTTATTTATTCAAAATTTCTTCTTAATTATAAATGAGTCAACTTATTACTCATATTCCTATCATATTATTTACTTATTTGTTCAAAGAATTTAAGTTAATTGATCATCGTCATGTAAGAACTTCTTAGAAAAATAGTTTATTATTTATTAAATATAGAATTCACTTGTCATTCATAATTTTGTTATCGACAAGTTAAAAACTTAAAGAATTTTTAGAAAATTCTTGCTAGTTACCTATAAGAGAGTGCGCTAGCATGCACATGCCACTTATGCTAAATACTCCTAAGCTCAACACTTGGAATAATTTTAGAGTAGTAAGTAAATATATAGACATATTCATAAGGCATGTAAGAACAAAATCTTTCCTTTCATCAATTAACTTTGTCTATCCAATTCACCTTGTGGGCCAAAAAAGATTACAAAAGATGGGTGAGTGTGACTCAATCAACAATCACACTCGCACCATCACTCTCTTCATTCTTTGATGCCCAAACAAAAAAGAACTTAATGTTCTTGTAATGAGGGTAAAGCTTTCCCATAAAGATGAGTTTCCCAAGTAATACTAGACCACTACATTGTATTGTTGGCCTATCATATCCTCATACTATTGGGATTTGAAGAAGGTAGCATACTCTTTCTTGGATGCCTTAAATTTAAAAGTGCCCTAAGCGAATTCATCTTCGACGTACCTCTTCACTTCTAGTGTTGCCTCTTTTTATTACCTCTCTTTCTTTACCACAACCTTTAAGGAATCGACTATTTTGTCAAGTTTACCTTCTAGTTCCTTAACTCGGTCCTCCAGGAAAAGCTTTGTAGCTCTTTGTCCTTTGCACAACTTTGAAAAATGTCCTGGGACTTTTCCAAGATGGTTGCCTTCTCTATTGTTCATTGATGGATTCAAGCTAGAACAAAGGTCAAGTTCCATGACCACCCCAATATGTTCTTAGCCAAGTAGTCGAATTCATAATCAATAATATCTCTGAAGTACTCAAGTAACTTTGAGAAGATGGCTCGATCTTGACCATAACATCTTTTGGAGCCGTAGAGCATATCGACTTCACTTGCCATATACCTAGTGTCCTCGAAGGAGGAATCTGAGAATAGATCTTCGCACTCATTGTCTCTCATTATGTCCACCCCCCTTACCCTTGCTTGGCACCTCGAGAATGGAATTGGATGACTCACCTCCTCAACTTTTTTCTTTGTTGCCTCCTCATCAATTGAGACACCTCTCATTGTAAGAGATTCCTTCAAAACCTTAGCTATTAAGGGTGTAACCTTCTCTTTGGTCAACATCTACAGCTTCTCCTGCATCATTGCGAACTTCTTAGAGACTAGCACCTTCGAGTAGATGGGCATTGCCATATCCATGCAAGCCCTTTTGGTGGTGGGCTACTTGCCACCTTACAAAGCAAGTTCTTTGGGACTCTTTCATGGCCTTGCCTCCTCTAGGTCATTGCCTCCCTCATCACGCAAAGAAGATAGCTCCCCTATGTACTTTAATACTGACATATTGATGGGGAAGTTAAACACTAAGATGTCATTCACACCCAAAATAAAATACTTTAAGTGACTTAAAAACTTTTAAAAAAATGCTTATAACGATAAGCGAGTAAGAACATTTACCATATAAAGTATTAAGCAAATTGTTGTAGGTAGTGTGGTGTAGAGTAATTAGTGAGGGGCCACTAATCGCCTTTGTAAAAGAGGCTTGTTCATGCATCCACACTTGGCACTCGCAAGGAGAGATTAGCATTCGAGAAACAGTATGCAAAGAATATCAAATCAATGTATCTCTATGACACTCATGAGGACTACGTGGTGGCATAGCTATCGAAGGCTATAGTACACTTGCAAAGTAAATCCATAACTTGCATAATGCACTCTCTCTAGGAGGAGGGTGAAAAGAAATTAATATTGAACTCACACACACGTAGGCCCTATCAAGGGGTATTTAGAGAGGAGAATTGCATGGATGTTTAGGCACCAATCACATATGCATTATATGTGCATATCACACGTTACCTATAGATTTGGCAACTATTTGGTACTCACCCTATTAACTAGTTGGCAATAGTAACCAAACATGAACTCACCCAGAGTTCACTCATTACTTGGCCCATTATGAAAATCAATCCAAAGTGGGGCCACCAAACTATGACACATTACCTTAATTAAACATACAACTTGTCACTCACTAACATGAACTAACTAGTCGTGATAATAATAACATAAAATTTATAAGTATTTCACTCATTACTTAGAGCGCACATAGCTAGTTGCCATAATAGCCATGCTAAGGAACTCACCGTAATAGATACAAAACAAGAATACTCACCATAACATGAAAAAAAAAAAAAGAACTCACCATATAAAGTTGAGAACACACACAAAGGAAAAAAGACGTCCAAACAATAAAATTTTATAAAGCACATGATTTTCGCAAGGGACTCATCAATAAAAATAAAAATACAACAAAATTAAAAAGTGGCATGAAGCTACTTGCCTCGATGGAAAGCCATACAAATGGGGTCACTTGCCATCTCTAGTTTTAGTCCTCTACATTTGCTAAATCATCTAAAATGAATATGCACCCAAATGTGAAGGCAAACAACTTCACTGGATTGCAGGTGCTTCTCATCTTTGCTTTTGAAGAAGCAACCTCTTCCTTTAGTTCGATGATCTCTTACAAGGCCGTGCCTATTAGCGAGCTACTAGCCTCGCCAACTACACCTTAGAGATTCATCATTTTCTCCAACATGTTGAATTTCCTTATTGCCTCCTCAGTGTGGTTTTGCCCTAGCAAAGGGATGATGCCGCTAAATCAACCCGTGGACAATTTGTGCCAAACCTTCTCATTCAAGGCCTTCTAGTCATGCTCCAATTTCTCATCAACTACCATTGTGCCTTACTGTAGCTCCCTTTCCCTACTCATTGTTCCTTAGAGGATTCACTGCTACTGAAGCCTTAGTAGCTTTGACTTCTTGTGCAAGCAACACACCTATGATTTCCATTGAAGACTTGGTGATGAAAATTTCTCTATTTGAAAATTTAGGGAACTACGAGGAGCTAGTCATGCAAGATAGTAAATTTCATATATTGCCTATTCCCAAGCAATTCATGTAGGGGTAGTTCAAGTTTCTCACCAAATAAGCTACTCATCACCCACTACATGAAAAACTTCCAAAGCAGGCATCCTCACTCATACACATAGAACTCAACTACTTGAAATCACCTACACAAGGCCCTCAGCTCATCTTACAACAACCATCTAGTTTAGATATCTCATTTCCCATAACAACTCACTTGCCTCTCCCTTCTAAGGCGATCCAATGCCTTCAACACAAACACTAGCAACCTCAACAAGCCCGCTAGCCATAAACATATTTGTGACTATTGGACTTGTCCCAAAGACTGTTCGTCAAAGGCTAGTCAGCGCCACCCCTTCAATCAACACGAGACAACATGCCTCCAAGGCTATTTATAATGAGTCATTTAAATCAGTACATTCTTTATTCTTTTTTATATAACATTTCCTAGATCCTTAGATCCCAATAAATAAGATGAAAATCAACACATTAGATCTTTTTGCATATTTTGATTTGAGTAAAATTTGAACCCGAGAGCATGTCTCTATACATTTTCTATCTAATATTACACAGGTTTCAAATCACCCCCCACAAAATTCACCTGCTTCCACGAATAAATTTTTATCCAACAAGCAAAATTTATTTAAGTTAAAAAATATATTAAAAATTTAAAATGTAAAATTTCCTTGTCTATCACTTTACTCATAAATATCTTTCTATGTTTTTTTAATAAGTGCCGGATAGCTCATTTGGATACGAATCTGACGTAATGGGGTAATTATATAATTTTTCATGGCATTAAGAAAAACTATACAGCCTAATTAAAACAGGGAAGCTCATGGAAAAGTAGCCACAAATAACTTTCAGCAAGAAAAATAATCGAACTCTTTTCCTTTCCTATTTTGGATGGATGAACAGATGAAGTTTGCCCCAAAAATTAGAAAATGTTATTATTCACTCTTATACATGCAATTCAGCCAAAGATTTGGTGTCCACAGGCTAGTTCGGGTTGAAGAAAAGAAGAGGGAAATGAATAATAACAGCAGAAGCAGATCTCAGGTGTTTGAATCAAGTCATGATATCCAGGTTTCAAAAGAATGTTACTGCCAAATTCTAAGCTATTGCCACTGAGGCCTTATGTTCTTTCCTATGCCATCACAGTTTCCATGTTTAAGCCTTTCTGTAACCTTGGAATGCTTGAATCTATCTACAGCCTTAGTATGTTTAGGTCTCTCATGTCCCCCGATTGATTTCAACAAGTAACATGGATTGTTCATTGTGATAGCAATAGGATCAGCTACACTGCTGCATTCATCGTTGGAGAATCTTTCCTGGGACAAATCCTTGTCATTGCTAGTCAAGATCATTAATTCAAATTCACATGTGGTCATTTCTTGTTCTACTTCAGTTCTGTTAAATAGTAAGACGAAGTTTAAAATTTGATGAAAGGAGAAAAATAGTTGGAAAGTGATATATTATAGCCATCTAAAATTTTCCAAATGTTTTTGCATGATACCTGTCATTTTGATCAGTCTCCTCAGCATAAAAAATCTCTTTGGAATGCTGAACCACACTTGTAGACATTTCGTCTGCACCATTACAACTTTCATACAGGATGCCTTCCTCTGTGCCCACCAAATGGCACGCCACTGTTACTCCTCTGCAGTCGATCATGTCCTTTGTCTGAAACGCAGCTCCGGTAAGCATATCAGAAGGAGATCCATTTGCCTGCGCAAAGTTTTCTACATCTGAAAGAGCTGAAAGGGAAACATTAACACTTACATCATGGTGTTCCAATTTTCTATTAGGTTCTAGGTTCTCAATGACATCAAGTAACTGAACATCATCGACCCTGTTACTTTCTGATTCACTCATACCAGTCGGTTTGCCAATTTTAGCAGTTGTGTCCAAATCTGAATTCCTTCCAGATCCTGCTTCAGAAATTATTATAAAGTCGTCTATGCTGTTCGTCTCACGCAACCTGTCACTAAAGGTATTACTTCCTGCTGCAGCTTGGTCATCTTCTATGCAACTATTGAAGATGGTTGGGCTGCTAGACCACTCATCATCGTGGCATAAGTCTATAGCACCAGTTATTGGATTTTGAAGAGGTTGAATTATCTTGATTTGAGTCTTTACTCTTGTAGAATCCTCCATTGAAGAAACAAATTCACCATCCACTGTGACACTAGAATATCCTGTACCTAAAACATCCTCCTCGTGTACTTTGGATCCATCCATCCCTGCTTGTGTGCCTTCACAATTATCTTCTGTGCATTTACTAAAAATATCAACCGGAGGATTATATTTAGACTTTGTCTCAGGTATTTCAGCTTCAATAAGGGTTTTGATGGCCAGTTTGGCAGCATTTGAAGCCCATCCCTCTTCAGAAATTTCACTGCAAAATCATTGTATGAATTACATAAACCTGATCCAAGATATGACAGACATCTTAAAAGCTATCAAAATAGCTTCTATATAGCATATAAAACTAAATAAGGGCTGCCAAACACTTGAATTTTTAAATTTACCCTTCAATACAATAAGTATGGTATCCTTAGTTAATAATTATTTTTACATAATCAAATTGAAACTAACAATCAATACTAATTTTAAGCACCCTTTTTTTTTACATTGAGAAAAAATAAAGCATCAGGCGGAAATTTCTTGACATGGGGTAAGAAAGTTTTTTAAAGAATTCAAAGCAATTGTTCAAAAGAATTCTGAAAAAGCTTCATTCAAACATCAGCAAAGGCAAGGACATGTGGCAAACAAGTTTTTTTTCGTTTTTTTCCTTTTTTTTAACATGATAAGGAAAATAATTTATTAAGTAAAAGGAGAGGTACAAAAAATATAAGAAATTTCTGAAGTATATAAGTAGAAGATAAAAAGATCGTAAATAAAAGGCAAAATGCATGAGCACAAAACAAGAATAAGAGGCTAGCAAAGGTTTGCTGGGAGACTGCAGTGACTGATCACGTCATTATATTAAATAAATTTGGATGGGAATCTTGAATTCTTTAAGCCACTTGACATACCATGCAATTTGGTTGTGCACTGCCTATGTAGTTAGTAATCCTTGTTTTCCTTAATGCAATTAGAATGAATCCAAGAATCATAATCACTAGGACTCAGATATCCCTCTCCCACAATGTTTAATTCATCCACAAGTCGGTTCTCACGAAAATGGGTTACCCAGTTACCTGAATTGCACAAAGGTGTTGACCTCCATCAATCCCATGATCAATTTGATCGAACAAGGCAAAACAACAGACAATATATACGATGTTGTGCAAATAAAATTTATACCTCAATCGTAATCAAAATCATTTATTCATCACTAGTTTTATGAAGCAGGCTACACTTAACATGTTTGGGACATTAAAAATACTCATGATAGATACCATATTGGTCTATCCACTGCACCAATGCAAATAAAAAATTTAATTGTTCGCTAGGTGACAACGCATAATTGGAGACCTAAGATTGACAAAGAATGTGTGAGCAAGAGACAACAAACAAAAAGAAAATACTTCTATTATTTCTCGCGACTCGCATGACGCACGTCATCGCCCACGTCACACGATCCCTCACCCTGCCTCGCTCGTCATTAAAAGGGCGAAGGGATGAGGCCTTCAGCCTCCTAGCTCATTTCCGCTCACTCTCACACGCTCTCCGCACTCCCTCTGTCGCTCTCGCTCTCGCTCTCTTCTTCCAGTCGGATCGGAAGTTACGCATCTTGATCGGAAGCAAGAATGGCAGTTCGCCGGCTGTGAAGTAACTTTCTCCCTTTTGATCGCTGCTTCGGCCCCATCGTGGCCAGTCAACTTCGCTCCTTCGACCGGCATTCCCTTTCTGTGGAATCAGAAAGCAGAACGAGAGCTCGCTGCTGCGTATATAACCTTCTAGCTTTAGCGTGCCTCTTCGGCCCGTTCGTGGCTATTCGGCTTTGCTCCTTTCGACGACTGTACCTCCAGTCGAGTCGGAAGTTGCGGCATTTTGGTGGAAGCAACAACGTGAGTCCGCCGGTTGTGAAGACTATGATCTCCCTTTCAAGAGATCCTTCGGCCAAATCCCATCGATCCGCCGAACAGAGAGGGGGAGGAGAGGGATTTTAATTTTTTGTTTATTTTAAATTATAATTAATTAGTTTAAATTATGAATTAGTATTAATTAATTAAATTAAATTACAATTAATTATATTAATTATAATTAATATTTGATTAATTATGCTTAATCGGACTTAATTATGATTATTAATTAAATTTAATTAATTAAAGTAGTTATAATTAATTATTTTTAAACGATAATTAATTATTATTAATCACTAATTAATCATAATTAATTTAATTTAATTATGTTTATATATATTAATAATTAATTATTAGTTAATTATATATTAATTATAATTAATTAAACCTAATTCATTCTAATTAATTATTATTATTAATAAATAATTATAATTAATTAAAAATAATAATAATAATAATCCCTCTCTTGCCTCGACTTGCATGTCGGGCTGGCAAACCGCCCATACACGCTTTTCTTAGCATGGTGGGAAGGGAACCCGGTGCGACAGCTACGACGAGGTAGGTGAGCGACCCCTCGGCCCCAAACTCATGTCCTCGACGTATGCGACGAGCTGGCTAACCACCTATACACGCTTTTCTTAGCATGGTAGGAGGGAATCCGGTGCGACGCATACGAAGAGGCAGGTAAGCCTGGTGCACGCTTTTCTTAGTATGGCTAGGACAACTCTTAAGTACCCGTACGCGTCTCTGTACCTGCAGAGAAACAACTGTTTTTTCTCTTATAACAGGTATCGTTAGAAGACCCATACACGCTTTTCTTAGCGTCGTGGGGACAAAGACTTTACACGGCCACGGTGTCCTCGAAAGAGAGCACCTACCATACACGCTTTTCTTAGCGTGGTGAGAAAAGCCCAGTTTTTATAGTTTTCCCCTAAACGGGGGAGACGCCGGAAGGCTGTCGAAATTTTGGATGAACATCTGATTGTACTCGGACCTGTTAGAACTCAAAGAGAACAAGAACCTTGACTCAAACGAGAATGAACAGTGGATTTGCGAACTTGGAAACTAAGCATAACTCAAGTGACCAATGATAAAGGCTTGAACTCAATAAAATTGAAATAAATGCCTAAGAAAACGACTCAAACTTTATACTTGAACAAAAGTGGAACTTGAACTGCACAAAGGACCTGAACTCGAATTGAAGTAGAACTTGATTTGAACTAGGCTTGAGAGAACTCATGCTTGAGTTTGATTTGGACCACAGGGGACCCGCACAAGACTTGAACTTAAATGAATTAAGCAGAATGAGAACTTAAATTTGGACTTCTACTTAAGCTAATACAAAAGTTCCAACTCAAACTAAAATTCCAAGTACAACTCTCTTGATGATTAAGATGCAAGAATTATCAAGTGACATGACCACAAGAAGTAACAGTTCAATGTCAAACAAATGTTAGATACTTTTGCAAATCATAGCAGTCAATATGCAACATGAAATGCACACAAAGGCAGACAACATCTAACAAGTGCAAATACCTACGAATGTTCATAGAAGACTCACTGTGCACACAACATGTGATTTACAAAAAGAATGCAAGGAATCTACCACAAATGTTAAGATGCTTATACATCCTATCATAAGGCATTGAAAGATAGATGCGCCTGCCTTCTGCGAGCCGAGGAGATTTGATATCCAACAAATGCAAGTACCTACAATCCTTTGTAGGAGGCCCGCCGTACATTCAAAACATGTTCGTGAACAAATGTGAAAGATTTGCAATATATCTCAAACATGTATAAGCATAATGCAACAAACTCCTACAACTGTCCGTACAAAGTCAATGCATTATACTTGTAAGCAGCAACAGACAATTGCAAGGCGTATGAGTACTACCCATATGTAGTAATCAAAGACCCGTCCCTATAAACAAGTACAATTAGCAAACCACCTGAGATTGATGAAAGGTGGATATGAGACTGGTGCAAATGACTCTCCTATGAACATTTCTAAGAAATCGTAGTGAATACAGCGGTCCCCCGCAAATGTACACATGCTACTTGTGGAAAACAACAGTAGGTATATCGTAGGTACAACGAACCATTGTTGGCACAAGTATAGATATCACCTACGATAACGGTGATTAAGATCTACAAGCACGTCGGGTACAAGGGCAACTCTATGTATGAAAAAGGACATCTCTTGGCAGAAGGGAAAGGATGCTTGAACAAATTAGAACTAAACTTCATGGTATTCCAAAGTTTCTTCTTGGTTCTATCCTTAAGAAGAAAATAGCTCTTGTATCCGTAGACATCGGAAATAACAAGTCTATTACACTGGCGATCATGGAAGAAGTTCCTTTCCAAAACAGTGGTCACGAACTTCAAAGAGACCTCCCCGGTGAATGAGAAAGGGGGAGTCAACATCAAGACCATATCACCATCGGATCCATGACACTCATATTAGCGGACAGAAGGCACGTATAAGCTCTCAAATGAAATGTTGTGTGCATTCAAATGGCAATTACATGCACAACTAAAGTATTTCCAAATACCATATGCACGTGCACCGTAATATGTATACACAGTACCCTAAGGGGAAAAAACTATCTCGACCCGCATGGGCCCCGGCGAGCGTGTTATTGATACACACGTGACGTCTAGGGATGCTGCGCGGGTCGATAAGTGAATTCAAGTTCGAACTCGATCCTTCTATACGGATCAATAGGAGTCGACAGGGTTCGAACCTTCAAACGAATACCCGGTTGTGACAACCAGTGTATTTGTTTTAATACATTCATATTGGGCCTTCAAGGCCTATAATCAAGAAAATTCACTAATAAAGGCATAAAGCCTACGAAACCTGATCCTCCTAAGTAATAGTCGACAGGTTTTAATTATGAAATGCCCCAAACACCCGCATGGGCCCCGGCGAGCGTGTTTTGAATATACACATGACGTCTAGGAATGCTGCGCGGGTTGATAAATGAATTCTAGTTCGAATATGATCCTCCTATACGGATCAATAGGAGACGACATGATTCGAACTATTAAACAAATACACGGTGGTGGCAACCAATGTAGTTGTTTTAATACATTCATGTCAGGCCATCAAGGCCTATAACAATAAGAATTCACTAATGAATACACAAAGCCTACGAGAAACCCGATCCTCGATCAATAGCTTGGTCGAGTTGACAGGATTCAATCAATAAAGAGAAATGACCCCAAACACCCCGATGATGGCCGTGTTGAATGCAAATCTCAGGAGGGGTTAACGCTAAAGATTTTAAATTCCATTCAAATACCCATCAAAATCCAAAACTCCACAAAAATTCAAAAATCCCAAAAGTTCATATATTTAAAAAAATTGAAATAAATCCATTAGAATGCTTAAAGAAAAACCCATCCACCCTCCGCAATAAATTGCCGAGGTGGACAAATTAAAATTTACTTCAACTCACATAGAGCTAATGCCTAGTCGAAAATATCACTATGATCCATTCTCAAATAATCTCCTGTTAGTAAGGACGTGGTACGTGTCCTCTAACCGGCGGTTTTGCCGCCAAATGGCACCGCAAGATAAATGGTTATGATCCGGTGCCCTCTGAACCGAGTGGTTTTGCCGCCAAATGGCACCATGAAATACCGGTTATGGCCAGAACCAATACGCTCCTTAGTGGCATCAAATCTTTGAGATATGAATCAATAGGATATGATCGATAGGGCGCAAATCCCTCTGTTAGCTAAGGTGGATTCAAATTTATCCCCTTTGACAAATATTCACCCAGGTCTACAAGGTCCCCTTGGACGAAGCAACCTATGGCTGCTGACAAGGATCCTTCTGTCAGGTTGGGTCGACTACCTCCTCTAACTAAGTAGACTAGGGAGCACGATGGCCCGGGACGATGGAACCATGGGATCTTGATCAGGTCCATCATCCATTCCCCCACCATCCGCTTTAACTACAAGGCGGCAAAATTTCTATTTTAAATATCAAAATCTACCAACCCTTCAAACTTTTCCAAATTCTCAAAATTCCATACCCGCGCTGCTACTATATACCAGATAATACGTATTTATACATATCTGATTGACGACTAGCCTTAATTGAAAGTTCTCTCTCGTGATTGGGAGGGGTAATTAACTATAAGGGCTTATGACTATAGGAAACCAGAACTCATATCATAAAGTCCTAACAAAAAGAGGGCAAAATCTCTAGGTAGTGTCTTATTTACAAACCCATCTGTCTTCCAAAATTTACCCCGGAACTTATTCGTTAAAACTCCCTCGCCGAAGAAAAGCACAACAGTATTGAGCGGAGGCCAGGGCCGAATTTTCGGAGCCCATAAAGGCATATGAATACTTAAAACTAAGTATTAATGTATGTTGTACCAATAAAATGAGAAAAATGCAAAACAAATACTCATGCGGATTGTTCCAACAATGCGAGGAAATCCCCGTATTCATTTTTGTACATATATTGAAGGCATGTGCATTATTTAAGTATTCTCGCTATGAAGAAATTCGATAGCAATGATCAAAACATCAAACAATCCTAAAAAAAAAAAAAAAGAATTAATCCTAGTATTGAGAATGTCAATTATCTCACATCGAAGAATTGGTGACAATTTTGAGCTTAATTGAGTAGGCCTCATTGTCTTCAAGAAGGTATATCAAGATGAAGTCTCTCAACTCATCAACCTTAATGGTCAAAAGATTTCACCAATCAATGATCAATAATTAAATAAGTATTATAATTAACAATCTACTTGAGAAAGTAATGTATTTAAAATCCCTCATAATTATAAAAAGTACTTTGTATGAGTTAGCGTGTATATTGAATTTTTATTAAAATTATCTTGCAATATAATAAAGAATTTCAAATCTATTATGAAAACCCCCCTACAAAATAAAAGGCATTTTTTTAATTTTAAAAGTTAATGTTACTTTAGATCCTCCCTTATAAGATAAGAGGCATTATTTTTAAAGCTTTTATGTTCAACGATAACGAGATACCCCCCTACAAGTAATAAGTATTTTCAAATATTTATTTGGGTTGACATCATGCTTCACATCAAAATCTCAAGCAAATGTTTAAAATTAATAATGGTAATCCTTTTTCTAATCACACCAGCAAAAAGAGAACAATTATCTTTTAGCAAGCATATGTATGTAGTTCTCAATAATCAAAGATATTATCTCTTTAGCACACTAAGACTCTGAAGGCCAATTAAGAAGACTTTTAGATATGTAAGCTTTAATGAGCCGAGTTGTCGAACCAAAAGTTCCTACAACTCTAGCATAAGGCTCGAGCAGGCAAAAAGGTGAGAGTTGACAAACCTAGATATGGTCGAGTCATTGATAACTCTCTTAATTAACAAGTTATAAAAAAGGTTACGGTATGAGGACCCTATTGACCTTCATGTATGTCTCCCGACAAAGTCAAGCAAATACAATGGGAATGATGGCCAAAGTGACATGACATTGTGCAAATAGGTTCGAAACCACTTGAAATTTTCCCATTCATGAAATAGACAACGCTAGCACATTCATAGAATTGAAATTAGCAAAGGACCTCTGTAATCAAATCAATTGAATACAATGAGAAGGTTAAACGCACAATCACACAAAAGTAGCCCAAAATCGCCTGTTTGAAAAATGGACAATCACCCAACATGCACTCCCTCATTCGCCTTGTATTGTCTGCCTGCGATCTTCCCTCTCAAAAATATTCAGCCCACACTCTACTCACTTGACCACTCACATCTCACCTAACGATCTCGAATTTCTCAAGACAACCAACAAGCTCAATGTTAGCAAACTCAACATAAGCAATTCCCCACACAACTCTTACTCTCTCTTGAACATCCCTTCTCCTAGCCATAGTCGTTGTTGCCACTTCCATTTCATCTTAGCACTCCCAGCAACTCCACCTACCTATTCACCTCCCCTTCATCCAAATGAGCCCACCACCCTAGCTATCATTAATCTATCTCCCAACAACACAACCCATCACCCTCAACCTTTATTCAATGACAAAGATTCCTTCTCTCACTCCCTCTTCGCCGCTTGTTGAATCCATATTTCTTCAATGGAAATACCCGACTTTACTAGCAAATCTACCTGTTAAGCTTGAGGACCTGTTGGTGAGAATGGAGGGTGAAAACGAATAGAAGAGAGTGAACCAGCAAAATCTTTACCATCTCAATCAAGAATAGAAGCGTAAGCTCAAAACTTCTAAAAGGTCAAAAGATCCAAAAAAAAAGATCCCCCAAATGATTCTCATCACCCCTTATTTATAAGGTTTTGACGTTTCTAGTAAAGGCTACACTGAGAAAATAGGAATATGGGCCATAAAAAAATACTAGTACAATGCTACACACAAGTCTAAGACACGTGGAACCTCATGATTGGCTATAGGAGTATGAAGTCAATGAACTAGCGAACTGTTGATCATCATGCGAGCTCAACAAGGAGGTGAGTAGCTGTTGAGCGAGTCTTAAAGATGGACCCATAGTTAGTAGGTCATCTTGTGAGGTCGACGAGTGACATTGGGTGTTCAGCGTCGCTCTGTTGAGGAAGGTGAGCCGAGGTGTTGGCAAGGATGAGGGGTTCCTGAATTTGGTAGGAATTGTTGTCGAATAAATAAGGGGTCACTAAGGTCTAAGGTTGGAACTTTCTTGTAAATAAGGCTCAGTGAGTTCAATGGATGAGACCTAGACTAAGATGAGTGATGATATGGTTATTTGGTGAGGAGCCTTCTAGTATCCTAGTGTAGGGCAAGTTCCTGAGCAGGTGTAGGTGCGTGATGCCCTTTCCTTAGGCAAGTTTCTCTAGTAGCCGTGTGAAAGTCCTTTAAGGCATTTGCTCCTAATATGGAACATCCTTATCACGATTCGATTGCTAATGTATATTTAATTCCCCCAATTCACTGGACCCATTAACAGGCGAGCTTCGAGAAGGGTGAGTGAATGATAATAATAGTGACTATCTAATGAAAACAGAGAATAATGCACATTTATTGCCCTTTTTTATAGTAGTCTAAAAAACAATGTGGACTTTATGATGTTGACGCACCCTACATCATCATTATATGGCACTTTTTTAGCAAATTGCAGCTTTAGCATTTCGAGAGGCTAGTTCATTTGTTAGTTGCTACAAGAGTATCGACGTGCTTCGTGAAATGGATCTCCTCTTAAAGATTCATGCATGCGAGATGGCATCCAAGAAGGTGTCTAAGGTGCTCCAGCCTCATCTTGAAAGCAAGCAAATATGGAAGGAGCCTAGCAATGGATTAGATTCATGAAGTTCTTCGTTTCTCCTCCAAAGAGAGCGAGAGTTCAAACATTGGGAGGAGATATCACTACCAATGAATAGGTTGTTGCACCCTACATCATTTATGTATGGTGCTCTTCAACAAATTACAGCTTTAGCATTTCAAGAGGCTAGTTCAATTGTTAGGTGCTGCAAGAGTATCGGCGAGTGCTTCGTGGAATGGATCTTCTCTGAAGCATTCATGGATGCAAGATGGCATCCAAGAAGGTGTCTAAGGTGGTCCAGCCTCATCTGGAAATGAAGTAAATATGGAAGGAGCCTAGTAATGGATTAGATTCATGAAGTTCTTCGTTTCTCCTCCAAAGAGAGCGAGAGTTCAAACATTGGGAGGAGACTATCACTACCAATGAATAGGTTGTTGCTCCCGACAAAGGATTTTTCTAATAGGAAATTGTTAATTCTATCATCACACATCTGAGGTACTTGCTTAAGCCTATATAGTGCTTTCTTAAGTTTATAAAAGTGAATTAGAAAGACTGAGTTGTCAAAACTAGAGTGTTGGCCAACATACACATCTTCCTTGATCACCTCATTTAAAAAATATTTTTTACATTCATTTGATAAAATCGAAGCCTTTAAAGCATGCAAATGCTAATAGTACTCTTATGGCTTCTAATCTATCTATGGGTGAAAAATCTCCTCAAAATCTATCCCTTTGATTTGGTTGTACCTCTTTGTTACCAACCTAGTCTTATTTCTAACTATTGATTCAATCTCATTAAACTATTTTTGAGAACCCAATTAGTTCCAACAATACTCTGATCAAAAGGTCTACATACTACCACAAATAATTCCAAACAAATTGATTCAGTTCTTTTTGCATTGTTGGTATCCCAATTTCATCAACTAATGTCTGATCTATGCTAGTGAGTTCTATCATAGAGATGAAAGATGAGTGGTTAACTTTCATTCTAAGGTCATGCCTAGTCCTAAACCCTATGGATAAGTCTCCTAAGATAAGTTCTCTAAGATGACTCGATGAATATATTCATTTCCTAAGCAATGGATCCTGAGCTTCTTCTCTATCATCTAATTCAACATTTTCAATTCTATGGATTATCTCTTCTTATTCATTATTAATCATTCTAGTTTCAAAAACTATAACTGATTTATCAAAAGTAACGTGGGTGGACTCCTCAACAACTAAAATTATTTTATTAGATATTCTTATGTTGAAAAACATAGAGGTTGACCTAAAAAGACTTTGTTAGAAAATATTAGAAATGACCTTTCTTTATTAGATTTACATAAAAATTTGACTCTTAACAAGACACTATGGAGAAAAAGGAGTCATGAAGCCAACCCCACGTAGTGGGATAAAGGCTTGATATTGATTTTGTTATTGTACCGTACAATCTATATATCAGAGGCTAGAATTTTAAAATTATGCTTTTTTTAATAGTTTACTTAATAAACTCATCATATTATTAGAGGGAAGAGGTTATTGAGCAGTCACATACATTTTATTTTAAGGAGAGAGCTTGGGAGAGTTACCACTACACAAGGGAGAGAAAGGAGGTGAGGTTGCTAGAAAAAGTTTGCCTTGAGGAAGTTAATAGGTGTAAGGAGATTCACATAGTTTCTCCCGCTAACCTTCATCATGGGTCCTCCTGTTGTGTTTGGTGGAGCTCAAAGAAGAAAAATATTTAGGACAAAAGGCTTGCTAGCCGAGGAGGCTAGTGATTGGCATCTTCGTCAGGTTAAGAGGCGAAAGAAGGGAGCATCATCTCTACCCGAGCGAGTTAAAAGAGGGATGACATTTCCACCAGGCTTGGAGGCGAAACGAGGGAATGACATCTCTACGAGGAGCTAAAAGAGGGACGACATCTCCATCAGGCTGGGAAGCGAAAAGAGGGAGATTTTTCAGAGTCTGTAAAGGTCATTCTCCACCTGCTAAGAGAGAAGGGTTTCTCCTTTTGGATGAGTGCCAAAATAGTCTGAGTTAGTACAATACCTAAAGAAGAGGACCTTTGGAGAGTGGACGTAAGTCGATCTGACCGAACTACTATAAATATGATTTGTGTATTCTTATATTTTTTTTCACTTATTTTCTTGCAATTTATTTTCTATACTCTGATTTTCTTTTGGTTATCTTGTGTATACATATTAATGAAATGATGCAGATTTTTCTGGATGAGTTTATTTTAAGTATTCTGAATATTTTAATAGCTTTGTAATTTGTTGTTTGTTTAAAAAGTATATTGGAAGAAAATCTGAAATATTTCCAAAACTAGATCATAAGATTTGTCTGTCACAGCTCAACATGATAGGAATCCTATTGGGTTGGGTTGTGACACACCAAGCTGAGTGTGTACAAAATGAACCTTCCCTCAATCCTTGAGTTAAAGCAATCTAGGCGAAAGCAGGTTCCAAATCATTTACGTCCCGTGATTCCCTCAAGAACCTCACAATAAAGCTCTTCAATGACCCTCCTACTTCCTGTATAATACTCAAAATCTTGTCAAAGTAAGCATACGATTTTCTCAAAATCCTATCCTACTATCGCCCACAAAAAAAGAAAAATGTCAAATTTAATTTCATTAAATTCTATTTTAAATTCTAAGCATTTTGATATATAATAGTATACATGTATTCAATTAATAGCTTAAAAATAGGTAATTAACATTTATTTAAATGTTTATCATCATAAATGATTAACCGTTAATCAATTTTAAGTTAATTATTAATTGTAGTGTCTTTCCACTGACATTAGCTTTTCCACTAAGAGCAGCATGCAACCGTTGATTTGATCTTGCGGCTAGTATTGAGAGAATTTAGTTAGTGGAATGTTAGGATATTATATTAGTAGTATATCAGCCCTTAGCACTCATCCTTTTTATTCCTCTCATACATTCATCATCGGGATCACTGGAAGCCGCTGAAGGCCGCAGGTAAGAGGGGAAAAAAAAAAAAGCTCTTGCTGGACTCTTTTGTGGAGGATAAATGCAGCACGTACAACACATAAAGATGAGGAAACCAGTGCTGTTGTGGAGGGTAAAGTCCAAGGAAAATAGTGATTATTAAAATAACTATCGGCTGAAATCTATAGTTGCTAAAAGGAATTCAGTAATGTTCACTGAAATTTATATTGCTGAGTTGTTTATTTCTGAAATATGCATTGTTTAGGGTTGCATGGTTGAAATCTGTATTACTGAAATGGTGTTGCTGTAATAAATGGTTGCTGAAATCTATGTTTTGGTGCTGAAAGCAGTGATTGCAAAGAGAAGAATAAATGTTGCTATTATAGAATTGTTGCAGTAGTTGTAAAAAAAAAAAGAAATCAGTAAAGTGAAGATTGGAAATTCAGAAAATAATAAAGAAATAAAAAGGAATGGAACTAGAGAGGAAGAAGGGAGTAGATTTTGGGTTGAATGTGTTCATTTCAAGTAAACCATTAAGAATTTTCATATAAGTTTGTGTTATTTTTATATGCATGCATGCATACAAGAATACTTATGTTTTAGGTTGTATATAAGAGGAAAAGAGACAAAGGCACTATATGAGAACGAATTTTCCCGACTTCCCTAGAAGACGAGGTGAGATACCAAACGATGCATAGAAAATAATGAAATTTTATACAATTGCAGATGCATATCTGTTATATTTATGAAGCATTATTTCAAATTATTTCACTTTGTTTATATATGTGAATTCTTGATATGATTATGAAAATGGACATGAGAATAAAAGAGTATAAAGCTATTTAAGTCATATATAGGGGATAAGCCCGCACAAGTAAATGCGAAAGAGCTGACGAGGTAAGCATACACTCTCAATTCTAGAAGTTGGGAATTAAGACCCAACCCTGAATGAGAGAGCAGCTTTAATTCTAAAAGTTGGGAATCTAGACTCAATCTTGAATAGGAAAGCTGAAAAAGGATGCAGAAGCTTTTAATCATTATATGACTTGCTTAAAGATGTTGAACAATGAATAAGATGAAAAGTAATTATGCATCTCTTATGACTAGTATGTAATTTACTTTTTAAATTAATGGTTAGCAATGCTGTTATTATTTCTTATACATTGTTTGTGTATTTCATTGGGTCATAGCTCATTAGCAGTGATTGTACTGCAGGAAAGGAGAAGGAGCCCGTATGGCACTAAAGGGGTGACTATCTTTCTTTTGAAATACATATTTTTTGGGTGTACATAGAGGTTCAAGTGTAAGCTGTACAAAGACTTTTGAGTATGTAAGTAAAGTTTAAACGTTTTAGTAGAGCTCTGTATTTACATTGTTTATAATTGATGTTACTTGAGGTGTATTACATGCTTACTTTTATTAAGTGTGGAGTTTAATATGTTGAAGTATTAGGAGTCTAAATAGATTTATTTTCTTCTCTGTTATACTTCAGTTTGATTGTTTGAGGGTGAGCCAAACTGGGGTGTGACAGAAATTGGTATCAGAGCCTAACTAAAATTAAATGGAAGCATATTCGAATTTAGATCATGAAGTAGGAGGAGATATTATGTATGAATCTGATATATACAGAGCTATAGGTTGAATCAAGTTTTAATGGAAGTATGCATAACATTTTAGTACAATAGCACATGTGCATAATATGCTTAGTAATGCTTTGAAATGATTATGTTTATTATGATGTGTATATGTATTATATGAATTATCTATATGCATACACATAAATAAGTCTGCGAAAATACCAAAGAGAATAACTGGCCAGTCATCCAGACCAAGTACAGAAATAAAAAAATTCAGGTTGAAAATGACTCTGAGAGAAACGGAATGAATGAAGGCAATAAGTCTAGGGAACTTCAAGATATTGTGCATTTGATCTCACAAGTGGTAAATAAAATGACATATATGGTCAACAAAAAAATAAATCAAGACCAAATATCTACTATCTCGCATAGGTGACTTATTTGATCAGTTAGCAGGTGCCTATGGGCTCCGAAAATTCGGCCCCGGCCTCCACTCGCTTTTCTTATTCGGCGAGGGAGTTTTAACGAACTAAGTTCCGAGGTAAATTTTGGAAGGCAGATGAGTTTGTAGATAAGACACTACCCAGAGATTTCGCCCCCATTTTATGAGGACTTTATGATCTGAGTTCTGGTTTCCTATAGGCGCAAGCCCCTATAGTTAATTACCCCTCTCGATAACGAGAGAGAACTTTCGATTAAGGCTAGTCGTCAATCAGATATGTAAAGAATACGTATTATCTGGCATATAGTAGCAGCAATGGATTTAGGTATTGGTAAAAATTTGATTTGGAATTTGGGTTTTTGGAGAATTTGGAAAGTTTGGATGTTTGATATTTAAAAAAGGAAATTTCACCATCTTGCACTTAAAGCGGATGGTGGGGGAATGGATGATAGACCCGATCAAGATCCCATGGTTCCGTCGTCCCGGGCCATCGTGGTCCCTGGTCTACTTAATCAGAGGAGGTAGTCGACCCAACCTGACAGAAGGATCCTTGTCGGCAGCCATGGGTTGCTTCGTCCAAGGGGACCTTGTAGACCGGGGTTGAATGTTTGTCTAAGGGGACAAATTTGAATCCACCTTAGCTGACAGAGGGCTTTGTGCCCTATCGATCATATCCTAATGATTCATATCTCAAGGATTTAACGCCATTAAGGAGCGTATTGGCTCTGGCCATAACCGCTATCTGTAGTGCCATTTGGCGGCAAAATCACTCGGTTCAGAGGGCCCCGGGTCATAACCGTTTACCTGCAATGCCATTTGGCGGCGAAACTGCCGGTTAGAGGACACGTACCACGTCCTTACTGGCAAGAGATTGTTTGAGAATGGATCCTAGTGATATTTTCGACTAGGCATTTGGCTCTTTGTGAGCTAGAGTTTATTTGAATTTGTCCGCCTCGGCAAACTGTTGCGGAGGGCGGATGGATTTTGCTTTAACTGCGTTGATGGATTTATTTCAATTTTAAATATTTTGGATTTTTGGTATTTACTAGAAATTTTAGGACATTTTGAATAGTTTGAAATGGATTTTGGATATTTGAGTGGAGCTTGGATGGCATTCAAAAATATTTGTAAACCCCTCCGGTTGAGATAAGCGATCAATACAGCCATCATCGAGGTGTTTGGGGTCATTTCCATTTAAAGCTTGAACCTTGTCGACTCTGTCTGGCTATCGACAGAGGATCGGGTTTCGTAGGCTTTATGCCCTCATCAGTGAATTCTCTTTGTTATAGGCCTTAAAGGCCTAAGATGAATATATTAAGACAAATATATCGATCGTAGCAACCGTATATTTGTTTGAGAGTTCGAACCTTGTCGACTCCTATTGACCCATATAGGAGGATCGGGTTCGAACTAGAATTCACTTGTTTACCCGCGCAGCATCCCTAGACGTCACGTGTGTACCAATAACACGCTCGCCGGGGCCCATGCGGGTTTTATAATTATTTTTACCTCCTTTAGTGTACATATGTGTATACAATTTATAGTGCACGTGCAGGGGTACTTTGAAATAATTGTAGACGCCTTCTGTCTGCTTGTACGAATGTTGCAGATCTGGTGACGTGGCGTAGCAGCTTATGGATAGAATTGTTCGCTTCTTGTTACAGGTAGACTGTCGTGCACTATTTGTTGATTTTTGTATGCGGGTATAGTGCACTAACTAATCTCCTGCCTTTTCTAATAGATGTCGTTATCTACAGTTTCATTGCATCATTCTTGTGGACGACACACTAAGTATATAATAGACTTCCTACAGCAACTCATAGGAATCTGCCTTTTGTTGCATATTGTCAGCTTCTACTTGTGGGGAGCTGGTGCTTTTCGACTGATATTAAGTGGTTGTTGATTCTCATTCTTTCATATGTGTATATTTGCTGCACATCGATCCTCCCATTTCTGTAGGAGACTGATACATTTGATTGCATAATGTTATTGAATGTTGGTCGAACTGCATTCGCCGGCAATCTTTTCATGCAATGCTGGCAGTCATCATTTGCAGAGAACTATTATATTCATTTGTAGTTGTTGTATGCATTACAAATGTAAGAAACTTTTCTTTTACAAGATCTACTGCATGCATCACAATTCATTACATTCATTGTATGTCGATCTCCTTTATTCACTTATATTCATCACTTGTATGCCATTTGTATTGTATCTTGTTTATAGATGCATCAGAGATTTCATGCCATTATTCGTAGTAGAATTGGGTTCTTGACTTGATTGTTGCTAGTGGATGAAAGAATTTTCTTTATCCAATATATGTCATTGTGTGATTGTAATCAAGTGGTATGCAAGAATTTGTTTATCACTGTTCATTTGATCATTGCATATAATTAGGTCATGTTGATTGTTGTAAGTCTCTCATTGTCACAAAAGGATGACCCAAATCTTGTATTATGAGTTTGCTCCTCCTCAAATTAAACTCATCTTGAATTCAAATTTCTTATAATTTGTTCACCTTGATTATACTCAAATTCAAATTGAGTTTGCATTTATTGTAATTCAAATCTAGATTTGAATTCAAGTTCAATATGTATTCAAGTCTTTGTAGTTATAATGTACCACTTGCAAGTTCAAGCCTCAAACACTTGCAAGATTAATTCAAGTTCTATTCTTATCCACCATGCTTGACTCCAAGCATGTCCAAACTTATAAGTCTTCATCATTTGATTCAAAACTTAAGCTCATTTTTGTTTAATATTTAATGACATGATTTGCTTGAAGTTCACTTATTCAAGTTCAAAAACATGTTTAAGTTCAATGTCAAAAGTCCTTTGTAGTCTTGTTCAGTTCAAGTTCTTTGTTCAACTCAAGTAAGTTCAAATAGTCTCCTGGAGTTCACTTGAGTTCAAGCCTTATGCTTTGATTCAAGTCATTTGAGCTTGAATGTTCAATATCAAGTCCACTATGATACTTGTAGAGTTCAATCAAGTTCCAGTCCTTCGTTCTTCTTATTTGATTTTCAAATCAAATATAAGTTCAAATTTTATGCTTTCAAGTTTATTTGAGTTTAGGCTCACTTAAGTCAATTTGATTCAATCAAGTCCATGTCCGGGTCTTTGTTCAATATAGCTCGTGCATGTCCTTCCAGTTCAATCATGTCCATGTTCCAAATTGCTCCAAGTCATTGAATTTTCAATCCAAATTTCGGCAACCTCCCGGCGTCTCCCCCGTTAAGGGGAAAAAACCAAGAGGCCGCCTACCCGCCACGCCACCAAAGGCGTGCACGGTTGGTGTTTGTGAGACACCGCGGCGGTTGTATTGTTTATTTTTCTCCCACCACAGCCAACAAAGGCGTGCATGGGGTTTTAAAAAGTATTTTTTATGAAAAGATAGTAATTTTTTGACATTTCCCCCCGCCCGGGGGTACTTATGAGCGACCCCGCTTCGCCGTACGTGCCGCATCGGGGTCCCATCCTACCACGGCCAACAAAGGCGTGCATAGGACAGTTCTCCGATTTGCCACGAATATTGAAGCAGGGTTTTGAGTTTAGAAAATTTTATACCTTCGCGGAGTCGTCGTGGTTGGCACATGGATCGAGGGGTCACTCGCCCACCTCGCCATAGGTGTCGCACCGGGTTCCCTCCTACCACGGCCAACAAAGGCGTGCTTAGGTGGTTTGTCGGCCCGACACGAATGTCGAGGTAAGAGACTGGAAGGGATTTTTCTTTCTTCTCTTTTTTTTTAAAAAAAAATTAATTATAATTATTTAATAATAATAATAATTAATTAGAATGAACTTAATTAATTATAATTAATATATAATTAACTAATAATTAATTATTAAGATAATTAATCATAATTAAATTTAATTAATTATGATTAATTAATGACTAATAATAATTAATTATCATTTAAAAGTAATTAATTATAATTCCTTAATTAATTAAGATTAATCCATAATTAATTAATAATTATAATTAAAACCAATTAAACATAATTAACTTTAATTAATTATAAATAATTGAATATTAATTATAATTAATATAATTAATTATGATTAAAATTAATTAACTAATTCAAAATTTAAACTAATTAATTATAATTAAAATTAAACATTTATAATAAAAATAAAGTTTTAAAAAAAAAAATGCCCAAAAGGGGCTGTTCGGCAACAAGGGATTCAGCCGACGAAGTGAGCTAAAGGGAGAAAGTTACATTCACAGCCAGCTTGCTCCCGTTGCTTGCTTCCGCTCAAAATGTTGTGTCTCCCGATCCAACAGGAAGGAGACGTCGTAGAAGAGCGGGGTCGGACGGCGGTAGGGAAGGCTCTCGGCTAGGTATGTCTTCCTCTCTCTCTCTCTCTCTCTCTCTCTCTCTCTCTCTCTCTCTCTCTCTCTCTCTCTCTCTCTCTCTCTCTCTCGGTCGGAGGTCGGACGGTTGAGAGGATCGGAATAGAGGAGTTCGGCCAGAGAAGCGGGAGGCGAGATCGACTGGGTCGGAACTCTCGTGCGGGAAGAGGGAGGAGATCGCGTGTGTAGTGGAGAGCAGAGGATCGAAGAGGAAGTAGCGATTAGAGCTCGGTCGTGTGGGATTTGCTCGGACAGAGAGGGGAAAGGGAGATGGAGTCGTGTGGAGATGTCGTGGAGTGGAACCGAGCGTGGAAGAGTCGGTGTTGAGGGCTGGAGTTCGACAGGCTGAGGAGATCGGAGGTTGTGCGGGATTTGCGAATGGGAGAGAGACGAGCAGTCGAGAGAGCAGGCCGTGTGTGGAGGGAGCCGTCCCGAAAGCCTCATCTCCTCTGGCTTTTAAAGACGAGGGAAGTGTCCATCTGGAGCGGGATTTGGGGCAGAAAACACGCGAAGAGCGGCGTCGGCGCAGAACAGCGTATCGTTGCGGGATTTCTGGATTCGTCGAGTCCGAGGTTTGCGGGATTTACGGGACTTTGACAGAGTCAACAGTGATACGAGGTTTCCGGGATTTCTGGCGAGATTCGCGTGAGCTACTCGACAGAATTTGTGGATCCGTCGTGTGTAAGGTATTTTTTAGTCGTTGTTTTCTTTGGTTCCTTTGAGTATTATTCAGAGGTCAACAGTGCCACATTATTTTTTCAGAATTGATTTGAGGTCAGGATATAATCAAGTGAAGGTGCAAGAAGTAAATATAAGTAAGTTATCTTTTGGGACTAGATATGGTCATTTTGAATTTGTCGTAATGCCTTTTGGGTTAACAAATATTCCTGCTATTTTTATGAATATGATGAATCAGGTTTTAAAAAAAACGTATATAGACCATTTTGTGATTATTTTATTTGATGATATTGTTGACCCCTACAGCAAAACAAAAAAAAAAAAAGGAAATCAAATCCTACCTGCCCTGCCGAACCACGTCGCTCCCCACGTCGCGCACGACTTCCTCCCACGTCGCTGGCAGATCGACGTCTCTTCACGCACGATCGATTTCGGCGTTAAAATGAAACCGAGCTCCCATTCGCGCGGGCCCTTCTCCGATCGTTGGCTCTCGCGATCCCGCTCCCTCTCTTTCTTCCTTCGGCTCTTCGAGGCTGTTCGACCGCACTCCTTTGACGACTTCTCCTTCCAGTCGGATCGGAAGGTGCGACATTTTGATCGGAAGCAAGACAGGAGCTCGAGGGTTGTGAGAGTAACTTTCTCCCTATCGCGTGCGGTTCCCCCCTCCTTCCTCCGACGTTGCTCCTTCCAGTGCGATCGGAAGTCACGACATTTTGAGCGGGATCAACAACGAGAGCTCGTCGTTTCTCCAGCTCCTTCAGGGTTATTCGGCTTGGCTCCTTCTCCGGCATTCCCATCCCGTAGGACCGGAAGCTACAACATTTCGATCGGGAGTGAGAACAGGAGCTCGCAAGCCGTGAAGGTAACTTTCTCCCATTCGCGGTCTTCTTCGGCCAAATCCCGTAAATCCCCAAACCGAGAGCAAGGGGGAGGATTTAATTAATATTTATTAATATTAATTATATTTAATTATTATTTAATTATAATTATAATTAATTATTTTATTATAATTAATTAATAATTAGTAATTAATTATCCATTATAATTATTCAGTTAATTATAATTAATTTCGATTAATTATAATTAGTTACTAAATAATTATAATTATAATTAATTTGATAATTATGATTAATTATAATTAATAATTAATTGTAAATTATAATTAATTAATTATTATTATAATTGATATAAAAAAATGCTTGCTCCTCTGCCTCGGTCTCCGTGCCCTCGACGACCGCCGCCGATCCGCCGTTCCATCAGCCCCGAAGGTATAACCCTCTGAACTCAGACTTTCGTCCTCGATGTGTACGACGGACCGGAAAACCGCCTATACACGCCTTTATTGCGCGTGGTGGGATGGGACCCCGGTCCGACGCCTACGACGAGGCGAACAGTCGCCTCCCCTCTCGCTTTCTTACCTCGTCATGCGTGGCGAGTCAGTGGTCTACCCATGCACGCCTTTATTGAGCGTGGTGGGAGGGGCAACTGACGCGACACCTACGATAAGGTAAGCGAGCAACCTTCGCCCTCTTATCTCGACTAACGTGTCGGGCCGGCGGTCTACCTATGCACGCCTTTGTTGAGCGTGGTAGGAGGGGCAACCGGCACGATACCTGTGTTGAGGTAAGCGAGCGACCCACGCTTCCTGTCTCGACATGCGTGTCGGACCGGCAAACCACCTAAGCACGCCTTTAGTGGCCGTGGTAGGAGGGAAACCGGTTCGATGCACACGGCGAGGCTAGGTGAGCCTGGTGTTCCCTTTTCTTTGCGCGGCCGGAACGATTTATAAGTACCCCCGGGCGGGGGGAAAGCAATTGCTCTTTTTCTTGTAACTGGTACCGTCAAAGACCCCATGCACGCCTTTATTGGCCGTGGTGGGAAGAAAAGTCACGGCCGAGGTGTCCTCGAAAGAGGGCACCTACCATGCACGCCTTTATTGGCTGTGGTGGAAAGGCCCAGTTTTCTCGTAGTTTTCCCCTAAACGGGGGAGACGCCGGGAGGCTGCCAAAATTTCGGGTGAAATATTACTCTATTTGGGACCTGTTTTGAACTCAAAAGAACAAAATATTTTGACCAAACGAGAAAGAGCAGTGGACCTTTTGAACTTGATTGGACATGTGCAGAGGACCTGAACAAAGCTCAAATGATTTCTAAAGGACCAAATCCGAATAAAGTAAAACCAAATTGAAATCAAATTCAGATCAAAATTGAACTCAAAGCCAATTCAATATGAATTTGAAATATAACTTGCAAGGACTGCAGAAGACTTTGAACTAAGTGTAGACATGCAATCGAACTCAAATCAGACTTGATTTGCACATCAGATATGATTCACAGATTTGAACTCAAGCAAAAACAATATATGAAGAGCAAAGCACTCAAATTGAACTCAAGTTAGATCCAAACTTGTCATGAGCAATAAAAGAACTTGAACTTTCAAGAACAATATACAAGATCCCAATGCTTACAAGTAAAGAATGTAGTGGACTCTTACAACGGTTTCTACGAAATCAGGTGCATCGTATCTGCAAGAATGAAATGCACGAGTATCCATGCACTATTGAAAACTCCTACGACAATCCCTACAAACGCCTGTTGATTGAGATGGAGATACGGGAGACCAATGATGAATGATCCGCCTTCCTACAAACAAATGCAACCCAACAAACCCACCTGAGATTGATGATAGGTGGGCATGATGTGGGAACAGTGGGTCTTCTACAAACATCTCTAGGAGGTCGTAGCAAATACAACGGATCCCTACAAACAAACACGAGCCATTTGTGGATAACAACAGTGTGTATATCGCAAATACAACGAACCACTGTGGACACAAGTACATCTCCAACGATGATCCCTACGAGATCAAACAAATACAATCAAACCACCTGAGATTGGTGAAAGGTGGATATGATTGAAGGTGATAATGGCTCTCCTACGAACATCTCTAGGAGATCGTAGCAAATACCACGGGTCCTTTCAAATAAGCACGAACCACTTGTGGATAACAACAGTGCGTACATAGTAAGTATGATGAACCACTGTGGACACAAGTACATATATCACCTACGACAGCGGTGATCAAAATCTATAAGTACACTGAGTACAACGACAACCCGATGTACGAAAAAGTCTACTACACTAAAGATCTTGAAAGGAGATATTCTTAAAGCAAAGTGACAATCAGTGGACTTCAAAGTCCAAAAGAAAGAATCCTTCCCCGGTGAATGAGAAAGGGGAAGTCAATATCAAGTCCAATACTCCAAAGTTCAGAAAGACCCTCCCCGGTGATTGAGAAAGGGGGAGGGGGTCAACATCAAGACCAAAACGCCACCGGATCTGCAACATTCGTACTAGCAGACAGAAGGCGTCTACGATCTACAACGCTACGCCACCGGATCTGCAACACATATACAAGCAGACAGAAGGCGTCTACAACCTACAACGCTACGCCACCGGATCTGCAACACTGATACAAGCAGACAGAAGGCGTCTACAACCTACAACGCTACGTCACCGGATCTGCAACACTGATACAAGCAGACAGAAGGCGTCTACAATCTACAACGCAACGCCACCGGATCTGCAACACTGATACAAGCAGACAGAAGGCGTCTACAATCTACAATGCCACGCCACCGGATCTGCAACACGTATACAAGCAGACAGAAGGCGTCTACAACATTCATATTTGGCCCTTAAGGCCTTCAACAAAGAAAGATCAGGAACAAAGGCATGAAGCCTATAGAACCCGATCCTCCTATACGGATCAGTAGGAGTCGACAGGGTTCGAACTATTAAATAGATACATGGTTGTTACGACCGGTGTATTTGTTTAAATACATTCTTTTTAGGCCTTCAATGCCTAAAATCAAGAAAATTCATGAACAAAGGCACGAAGCCTACGAGAAACCCGATCCTCGAGCAAAAGCTTGATCGAGTTGACAAGGTTCAATCAACAAATGGAAATGACCCCAAAACACCCCGATGATGGCCGTGTTGATTGCTTATTTCAACCGGAGGGGTCCACAAAATATTTCAAAATGCCCTCAAACTTCTACAAAATCCAAATATTTTTCAAGTGACCTGGAGGTCACCCCGATGATGGCCGTGTTGAATGATGATCTCAACCGGAGGGGTTAATTTCAGGCATTCTCAAATGCCTCCCAAAAAGTCCAATCAAAATCCAAAGCTCCACAAATCCCAAAGCTCCACAAATCCCAAAGCCCAGATATTTAAAATCTGAAATCAATCCACCAATCGCTCAAAGCAAAATTCATCCACCCTCCACAACAGTTTGTCGAGGTGGACAAATTCAAATTTACTTCAGCTCACAAAAGAGCTAAAATGCCTAGTCGAAAAATATCACTATGATCCATTCTCAAACAATCTCCTGCCAGTAAGGACGTGGTACGTGTCCTCTAACCGGCGGTCTGCCGCTAAATGGCACCGCAGGATAAACGGTTATGGGCCCTCTGAACCGCGTGGTTTCGCCGCCAAATGGCACCACGATATCTCGGTTATGGCCAGAGCCAATACGCTCCTTACTGACATCAAATCCTTGAGATATGAATCAATAGGATATGATCGATAGGGCACAAAGCCCTCTGTCAGCTAAGGTGGATTCAAATTTGTCCCCTTAGACAAACATTCAACCCCGGTCTACAAGGTTCCCTTGGACGAAGCAACCCATGGCTGCCGACAAGGATCCTTCTGTCAGGTTGGGTCGACTACCTCCTCTGACTAAGTAGACCAGGGACCACGATGGCCCGGGACGACGGAACCATGGGATCTTGATCGGGTCTATCATCCATTCCCCCACCATCCGCTTTAAGTACAATATGGTGAAAATTTCTATTTTAAATATCACAAATCTTCAAATTTTCAAATATCAAATTTCTCAAATTCCCAAACTTTCAAACATTTTTTCAAATCCAATCATTGCTGCTACTATATGCCAGATAACACGTATCTTTATACGTATCTGATTGACGACTAGCCTTAATCGAAAGTTCTCTCTCGTGATCGGGAGGGGTAATTAACTATAGGGGCTTGCGCCTATAGGAAACCAGAACTCAGATCATAAAGTCCTCACAAAATGAGGGCGAAATCTCTGGGTAGTGTCTTATCTACAAACCCATATGCCTTCCAAAATTTACCCCGGAACTTATTCCGTTAAAACTCCCTCGCCGAATAAGAAGCAGCGAGCGGAGGCCGGGGCCGAATTTTAGGAGCCCACAGATATTCTGATATACTTAAAGACTGATGATGAGCATGCTGAGGATTTAAGAGTAGTTTTGGAAGCATTGAGGAAAAATTCATTGCATTCAAAATTTGACTTTTGGCTAAGGAGTACAATCTTTTTGGGGCATATTATCAGTGGTGAAGAAATTTCAATAGATCCACAGAAGGTGAAAGCAATTGTGGAATGACCTATACCAAAGAGTGTTATAAATGTTCGTAAGTTCTTGGGATTAGAGGGATATTATTGGAGGTTTGTTAAAAGATTCTCACAAATTGCTATGCTATTGTCCAAGATTATGAGAAAAGATGTTAAATTTGAATAAACTGCATAATGTGAGAAAAGATTTCAGGCATTCAAGATGCATCTAACTAAAACATTAGTGTTGACCCTTCAATCAAGAATAGAAGGATTTCAGATTTACAATAATACGTCTTTGAAGGGTTTAGGATATGTTCTAGTGCAGATAAGAAAGTAATTATATATTCATCGAGATAGTTGAAGCCATATGAAAGAAATTATCTTGCCCATGATCTAGAGCTGGCTATAGTGGTATTTGTACTGAAGATTTGGAGGCGTTACCTGTATGGGGTAAGATGTGAAATCTTTACTGATCATCAAAGTCTAAAATATATATTTTCACAGAACGAAGTAAATCTGAGACAAAAAAAATGGTCGGAGCCAATTAAGGACTATGATGTTGATATTAAGTATTGTCCTGGCATAGCTAACATTGTGGTCGGTGCCTTGAGTCGTAAATCCATAAGAATGATGAATTAGATGATTACTCAAGAGGTTCAGTTGATCAAGGAGATGAAAAATCTGTAATTGGAGGTTAAACATTTTAAAAATGTGGAATGCTTACATCAGATGATAGTAAAATCAACCTTAACCATTTGTATTAAAGAGGCTCAAAAGGTTGATAATGAGTATCCAAAGTCAATGAAGTAGGTTCAAGGCTCAAAAGGTTGATAATGAGTATCCAAAGTCAATGAAGTAGGTTCAATTAGAGAAAAGACTAGATCTTTCTATTGATGTTAATGAAATCATTAAGCATAAATCTCAATTATGGTTGCCTGATGATCGAGAGTTGAAAAAAAAATGCAAGAAGCTCATCATTCTAGCTACCAAATTCATTCAGGCAGTACCAATAAAGATTTGAAATTAATTTTTTTGGTGGCCACATATGAAGAAAGATGTTGATGAATATGTGTCTAGGTGGGACGCATGTCAAATTGTGAAAGCCAAAAATCAACAACTTATTGGATTACTACAATCATTATCTATCCCTGAGTGAAAGTGGGAAGAGATTACAATGAATTTTGTTATGTTATTCCTCTAATCTAGATAGGTTATGACACCATAAGAAACACTTTATGGTAGAAAGTACAGAACCCTCTTAACTTGGGTTGAAGTATAAAAAAAAATAACTAATGAGCCCAGGACTAGTTGATGAAGTAACAAAGAAAATCAGATTAATCAAAGACGTTTCTTAGGATCGCCAGCAAAAATATTATGACCCTAAACACATAGTAATAGACTATGAAGTTTGTGACTTTGTATTTTTTTTAGAAAGGAGGCAAATTGAGTCCTAGGTATATAGCACATTTTGGAGTTATTGAAAGGATTGAGAGAGTTGCTTATAGACTTGCTCTTAAAGCTAACATATCAAATATTCATAACGGTTTTCATGTATTACTATTGACGAAAAGGGTTACGGATTTCCACCAAAGAATTTCACTTGATGAAATTGATCTACAAAAGAACCTAATTTACATTGAAGATCCAGAGAGAATAATAGACTTTGATACTAAACAGCTCAAAACTCGTTAGAACTCTCATGGTAAAGTGAAATAAAACATGAATCATAAAAGATATTAGATTGAAATTCTCTCAGTTATATGATGATCTCCAAGGCAATGAATTTCGAAGACGAAATTTTAATGAAAATGGGTGTATTATAATACTCAAAATCTTGTCAAAGAAAGCATACGATTTTCTCAAAATCTTATCCTACTATCGCCCACAAAAAAAGAAAAATATCAAATTTAATTTCATTAAATTCTATTTTAAATTCTAAGCATTTTGATATATAATAGTATACATGTATTCAGTTAATAGCTTAAAAATAGGTAATTAACATTTATTTAAATGTTTATCATCATAAATGATTAACCGTTAATCAATTTTAAGTTAATTATTAATTGTAGTCACTTTACACTGACATTAGCTTTTCCACTAAGAGCAGCATGCAACCGTTGATTTGATCATGCGGCTAGTATTGAGAGCATTTAGTTAGTGGAATGTTAGGATATTATATTAGTAGTATATCAGCCCTCAGCACTCATCCCTTTTATTCCTCTCATCCATTCATCATCGGGATCACTGGAAGTCGTTGAAGGCCGCAGGTAAGAGGAAAAAAAAAGAAAAAAAGCTCTTGCTGGACTCTTTTGTGGAGGATAAATGCAGCACGTACAACACATAAAGATGAGGAAACCAGTGCTGTTGTGGAGGATAAAGTCCAAGTAAGGAAAATAGTGATTATTGAAATAACTATTGGCTGAAATCTGTAGTTGCTAAAAGGAATTCAGTAATGTTCACTGAAATTTATATTGCTGAGTTGTTTATTTCTGAAATATGCATTGTTTAGGGTTGCATGGTTGAAATCTTTATTGCTGAAATGGTGTTGCGGTAATAAATGGTTGCTGAAATCTATGTTTTGGTACTGAAAGCAGTGATTGCAAAGAGAAGAATAAATGTTGCTATTATAGAATTGTTGCAGTAGTTGTAAAAAAAAAAAGAAATCAGTAAGGTGAAGATTGAAAATTCAGAAAATAATAAAGAAATAAAAAGGAATGGAACTAGAGAGGAAGAAGGGAGTAGATTTTGGGTTGAATGTGTTCATTTCAAGTAAACCATTAAGAATTTTCATATAAGTTTGTGTTATTTTTATATGCATGCATGCATACAAGTATGGGCTCCGAAAATTCGGCCCCGGCCTCCGCTCGCGCTTTTATTTTTATTTGAGCGAGGGAGTTTTAACGGAATAAGTTCCGGGGTAAATTTTGGAAGGCAGATGGGTTTGTAGATAAGACACCACCCAGAGATTTCGCCCTCATTTTGCAAGGACTTTATGATCTGAGTTCTGGTTTCCTATAGGCGCAAGCCCCTATAGTTAATTACCCCTCCTAATCATGAGAGAGAACTTTCGGTTAAGGCTAGTCGTCAATCAGATACGTATAGAATACGTGTTATCTGGCATATAGTAGCAGCAGGGTTTAGGTATTTGAAATGTTTGGAAGTTTGGGAATTTAGAAAATTTGATATTTAAAATAGAAATTGCACCATCTTGCACTTAAAGCGGGTGGTGGGGGAATGGATGATGGACCCGATCAAGATCCCATGGTTCCGTCGTCCCGGGCCATCATGGTCCCTGGTCTACTTAGTCAGAGGATGTAGTTGACCCAACCTGACAGAAGGATCCTTGTCGGCAGCCACGGGTTGCTTCGTCCAAGGGGACTTTGTAGACCTGGGGTGGGTATTTGCCTAAGGGGACAAATTTGAATCCACCTTAGCTAACAGAGGGCTTTGTGCCCTATCGATTATATCCTATTGATTCATATCTCAAGGATTTTTATGCCAATAAGGAACGTAACAGCGATGGCCATAACCGGTATTGCGTGGTGCCATTTGGCGGCAAAACCACTCGATTCAGAGGGCCCTGGGTCATAACCGTTTATCCTGCGGTGCCATTTGGCGGCAGACCGCCGGTCAGAAGACACGTACCATGTCCTTATCTGCAGGAGACTGTTTTGAGAATGAATCCTAGTGATATTTTCGACTAGGCATTTGGCTCTTTTATGAGCTGAAGTAAAATTTAATTTGTCCACCTCGGCAAACTGTTGCGGAGGGTGGATGGGCTTTGCTGTAAGTATTGATGGATTTATATCAATTTTAAATATTTCTAGGATTTTGGAATTTTCTTGGAATTTTCTGTTGGGTGGAGCCTTGGATTTTTTGGATTTTGAATAGACTTTTGGGAAGCATTTGAGAAATATTTGGGAACCCCTCCGGTTGAGATCTGCATTCAACACGTCCATCATCGGGGTGTTTGGGGTCATTTCTCTTTTGTTGATTGAATCTTGTCAACTCTATCAAATTGTCGATAGAGGATCGAATTTCGTATATTTTATGCCCTTATTAGTGAATTCGTATTGTTATAGACCTTTGAATGTCTAATATGAATGTATTGAAACAAATATACCGGTCACCATCATCGTATACTTGTTTGATTGTTCGAATCCTGTCGACTTCTATTGACTCGTATTGAAGGATCGGGTTCGAACTTGAATTCACTTATTGACCCGCGCAGCATCCCTAGACATCACGTGTACCAATAACACGCTCGCCGGGGCCCATGCGGGTTTTATGATTATATACCCCTATTTAGTGTGCCTATGTGTATACAAACTACGGTGCACTTGTGCGGGGGTATTTGAAAGTATTCGTAGACGACTTCTGACTGCTAATATGAATGTTGCGGATCTGGTGGCGTGGCATTATAGTTTGTGGACGTCTTCTGTCTGCTTGTACGAATGTTGCAGATCCGGTGGCGTGGCATTATAGTTTGTGAATGCCTTCTGTCTGCTTGTACGAATGTTGCAGATCCGGTGGCGTGGCATTAGTTTGTGGACGCCTTATGTCTGCTTGTACGAATGTTACAGATCTGGTGGCTTGGCATTATAGTTTGTGGACGCCTTCTGTCTGCTTGTACGAATGTTGCAAATCTGGTGGCGTGACGTAGCAGCTTCTTGATAGAATTGTTCGCTGCTTCGTACAGGTAGACTGTCGTGCACTACTCGTTGCTTTCTGCAGGTGAATCATAGTGCACTAAATAGCCTCCTGCCTTGGGTTGTAGAAGCTAGTAGGAACTTGTAGTCTTTATGTATTATGCTATGATTTTGGTCATTGCAATACAACCATTACTGTTGGAGGTAGATATTAATCCTTAGACTGAAGTTGACTACAGGATACTGCATTTACTGTAGTCTTTATGCATCTACCCATGGATGGATGTTGTACATACATTCATATTCGTAGATGATTTGTATGGATTGCAGATCTTCTGTAGTGACTTGTAGGAGTTCGTATTGTTGCTTGTGAGTGAACCGACATTTCACTTCTATTTGGGATTTTAATGAATGACCTTCATTCATTCATTGACCTCTTTATTTGCAGGGGATACATGTCTTCTACGACGACCTCCTGAAAGTATTTTGTAGAAGATCCATTGTTTCTGTATCAAATCCACCCTTTCACCAATCTCGGGTGGTTTTTGAATGATTGCATTTTCTTGTAGGGGACGGATGCTCCACTTTCAATCTATAGGGGGACTGTTGCTTGCATAACAGATCTTTGACTGTAACATGTAGATGATAATTGTGCATTTTGTAGTTTGACTGATATCATTAATAAGTCATTTATGTTTGAAGACTTCTTGTCGCTAGTCCTTTGCATGCATCAAATGTTTGTGTTCATTTGAGAATTTAGGATTTTCATATTTTTAAGAGCATGAAGACTCGATTTCTTGCAGTCCGCATTGAGCTCAAGTGCTTATTCAGGATCTTCTGAAGTTCTTTTGAGTCCGGTTCAATTTCATTTGAAGTTCAAGTTCAAGTGTCGTTCAAATTGAGTCCAACTCAAGTCCTCTGTTATTCTGAGTTCAATCAAGTCTAGGTACGAGTTCAAATCAGGTCTTCTATTGTTCTTGTAGAGTTCAAGTCCCAAATAAAGGTCCTCTGTGGTCTTTGAGTTTAAATTCAAGTTTATATTGAGTTAATTTAATGTCTTTTTGAGTTCAAATGAGTCCAAGTACGAGTCTCATTTTTGTCCTCGCCTATACGCGTCTTCACCCGAAATTTCGGCAGCCTCCCAGCATCTCCCCCGTTTAGGGGAAAACTACGAGAAAACTGGGTCTTTCCCACCACGCGCAATAAAGGCGTGTATGGTAGGTGTCCTCTGACGAGGACACCGCGGCCGTGAATTTTTTTTTCTCCCATCACGCGCAATAAAGGCGTGTATGGGGTCTTTGACGGTACCTGTTTAAATGACACAATTTGCTTTCCCCCCGCTCGGGGGTACTTATGAGTGACCCCGCCTCGCCGTAGGTGCCGCATCGGGGTCCCTTCCCACCACGTGTAATAAAGGCGCGTATAGGCGGTTTTCCGGTGCACCACGAACGCCGAAGTAGAGTAGGCGATTGCTCGCTTCGTCGTAAGCATCAGACCGGCGTCCCATCCCACCACGCGCAATAAAGGCGTGTATAGGAGTTTTTCTGGTCTGCTGCAAACAACGACGCGAGAAATCTGAGTTTAGAGAGTTCGTACCTTCGCGGGCTTTAACGGTACCTGTTAAAAATGCGCAGTTTGCTTTCCCCCCGCTCAGGGGTACTTATGAGTGACCCCGCCTCGCCGTAGGTGCCGCACCGGGGTCCCTTCCCACAACGCGCAATAAAGGCGTGTATAGGTGGTTTTTCGGTGCGCCACGAATGTCGAAGTAGAGTTTAGCCGATTGCCCGCCTCGTCGTAGGCGTCGGACCGGGGTCCCATCCCACCACGCACAACAAAGGCGTGTATAGGCGGTTTTCCGATCCGCCGCATACAACAAAGCGACAATCTGAGTTTAGAAAATGCATACCTTCGCGGGCTTTTACGGTGGCGGAGGCTCGAGGATCGAGGGAGAGAGATGTATCACATTTTTTTCTTAATTTCAATTAGTCATGACTAGTTATAATTAATTATAATTATTTTTTATTAATAACAATTAACAATAATTAATTATAATTAATTATAATAATTAATATCAATTAATTATAGTTAATCAAAATTAAATATAATCAATAATAATTAGGCATGATTAATAATTTGTTAATAAATAATTTGATTAAATATAATTATTAATAATTATTAATAATTAATCATTATTTATAATAATTAATTATAAATAATTATAACTAATTATATCTAACCCTATCTATGAAATGATTCGAGCAAAATCACAAGATTTGAACAGGATTTGAGCTTAATCCCATCGGGTTCATCAGATCCGACCGAAGAAGCGTGTGTGAGGGAGAAGTTACCTTTACAGTAAGTGAGCTCCCGTTGCTGCTTGAGATCAAAATGTCGTGACTTTAAATCGACGGGAAGAGAACGTCGAAGGAGGAGGCTCGAACAGACAAGAGGCAGGTAGGATCGACTCCTCCCTCCGTCTCTCTCTCTCTCTCTTCCTCTCAGCTTCTCTGGATCGGACAAAGGAGAGGATGTGGCTCGGGTAGGGATTCAGCTGGGCTTCGGGATGGAGAGGCGAGGGTCGGAGGTGCAGCGTCAGTGGAGATGGGGTCGACGGGAGCAGGCGACGGGCTGAGGGACTTCGGAACAGAGAAGGAGATCGGGAGAGCTCTGTGTGAGGAGTGTCGTGGAAGTCGTGAATGGGAGAGGAGTTCGCCTCCCTCTTATAGACGTAAATGGGAGGCGATCGAAGCCATCGTCGCAGGATTTGCGGAGAAATGACATGAACGGTGCCGAATCGGCGCGATTTGCGACAGAATTTGCGGGATTTCAGTCCGAGGTACGTACAGATTTTTGCTATTTTTGTTTCTTTGTATAGAGGTTAACAACAAGAATACTTATGTTTTAGGTTGTATATAAGAGGAAAAGAGACAAAGACACTGTATGAGAACGAATTTTCCCGACTTCCCTAGAAGACGAGGTTAGATACCAAACGATGCATAGAAAATAATGAAATTTTATACAATTGCAAATGCATATCTGTTATATTTATGAAGCATTATTTCAAATTATTTCACTTTGTTTATATATGTGAATTCTTGATATGATTATGAAAATGGACATGAGAATGAAAGAGTATAAAGTTATTTAAGTCATATATGGGGGATAAGCCCGCACAAGTAAATGCGAAAGACCTGACGAGGTAAGCATACACTCTCAATTCTAGAAGTTGGGAATTAAGACCCAACCCTAAATGAGAGAGCAGCTTTAATTCTAAAAGTTGGGAATCTAGACCAAACCTTGAAATGGAAAGCTGAAAAAGGGTGCAGAAGCTTATAGTCATTATATGACTTGCTTAAAGATGTTGAACAATGAATAAGATGGAAAGTAATTATGCATCTCTTATGACCAGTATGTAATTTACTTTTTAAATTAATGGTTAGCAATGTTGTTATTATTTCTTATACATTATTTGTGTATTTTATTGGGTCATAGCTCATTAGCAGTGGTTATACTGCTGAAAAGGGGAAGGAGCCCGTAGGGCACTAAAGGGGTGACTATCTTTCTTTTGATGTACATATTTTTTGGGTGTACATAGAGGTTCAAGTGTAAGCTGTACAAAGACTTTTGGGTATGTAAGTAAAGTTTAAATGTTTTAGTAATTAGCTCTGTATTTACATTGTTTATAATTGATGTTACTTGAGGTACATTACATGCTTCCTTTTATTAAGTGTGGAGTTTAATATGTTGAAGTATTAGGAGAGTCTAAATAGATTTCTTTCATTCTCTGTTATACTCCAGTTTGATTGTTTGAGGGTGAGCCAAACTGGGTTGTGACATCCTGTCTCATTTTAGTGAGAGATTGCAAGCTCTTTTGAGGCTTATGGGTGATGGAAAACTGAGTTGCAAATAACCTCCTAAATTCTGAGAAGAATATGATGACTCCTGGTAGCCTAGTGAACCATTTTAGCACACTCCTTGAGGGTTATGAAAAATAACCATCGCTTCAAAGCACTCTTGATGTCCAACAACGTGACAATAGAACCCTATTAGGACTACAATATCATGCCTTTTCTTGCTAAAATCTTTATGACAAGCAAATAGCCCGAATGATGGCAACGTAACCCAACTACATGGTGTCTACAAAGTTATCCATGGTGAAGCAAAACTACTACATGTATTCGAAAACTCTATTGAGGTAGTTCTCAATGAGGAATTTCAATTAAGGAGCTACAATGATACTATTTGAGGTTGGTTTTAAGGTTTTTTGCTACTATATTGTACTCTGACGAGCTCTATAACTTATAATTAGCTTGTAAGTATTCAACAAATACATTGAGGTAATTTGCTTGATCAACTCTAACGAAATCTTTAACTAGCAATTACATTGAGGTATAACTTATAATTTGAATATTAAAAAATGTACTTTTTTATAGCCATTTCAAATTGGCTTCAAAGGTTATGCATTCATCCATATTCATATAATTTAATACTGGATTGCATCTATTCTAGCATAAAGAGAAAGTGGCGAGTAAAATAAAAAGTAGTAATAATATGCCTCACCAAGTAGTAGGGTTGCACATCATAAAGTAGAGCTTCATCATCAATCACCATGTAGAAGGTCTATTTGTCATCCCTTGTCTACCTGTAAAATACCCAGCTACCACGAGGCCTCCACCAAAGTAACCGCTTCCCCATGGGCCTTGGCCATCACCCAATACCAGGCCACTCTCCTCCATGTAAGCACCATCTACACGTGCCCCCCAATCCTATGCCTCAATCGCGCCCAGTGGAGGGTTTACTTATTGTCACCCTATAGCAGTTTCATATCTTCATTATCTTATGCCTTCAATGTATCATTAGATTCCCCAATAATTAAAGCTTATTCTATGGTTAGTAGTTCAAATTCCTAATTAGATGGCATCAATATTGTGAGAGAATGAATTTCTCCACTAAATTAAATGGTAATATATATACACAAACACACACACAACCTGGTATTTTAACAAATTGCAAGAAACTTTATTGGAGCTAATAAAGGAGTTGTTAGACTTAATAAAGTCGTTGTTGACCATGTCTCCGCAACCAGTCATAGTCGATAGTAGGGTGTTGGCAATGTGAAAGAAAGAGAGGTAATATGAATCGTTATGACAATGATGTTCATTAGAGGCCATCCAGATGGTCATCGGATAATAATGACTCATTGACAACATTGACAAGAAGCACCAACATTAAAAGCATTAAACTAGTTTTCAAAAATGTGGGGCCGCTTGTGATAGATAAGGAAGAATCGAGAGCTGTAGAGGAAGATTGGTTTAAAATAGAAATTTAATTTATATATAATAAAAAAAATTAAAGACATATTTGTAAACATGCAATTGTAAGAGGTACATTTGGAGGGGCAAAGGGGCATAACTTCATGTCTAGAACTTTGTTTGAAATTAATATATTTTTGGAATCCTCTTGACATGCTCTAGCATTTCATTAGTTCTATAATTATTTTGCATCTTGTTTAGCTCCAAAACTTAAAATATGAGCCAAAAATTATTTTGTATTTATTCGATAACATAATATTTAAATTCAATGTATAATGGTACTTAATAAAGTGGTTGCTTATTCATTTTATTATGTTCTTAATTTCTAGAGGTTGACTTACTGTGTGATGCATGTACATATACTACTCAGTAGTTCCAATCATGTTATGTTACATGTTGTTAGGAAGATTTTTGACTTGTTAAGTGATTCCTTGCCAAGACAGCAACCCATCAAACGTAATGGTATCAATTCCCTAAAACTTTGTTGTAGTATTGTACGTAGGTGAAGGCACCACTCCTATGGAGGGGAGCTTGAATGGGATTGTGGTTCTACAGGGAGAAAATATGCCCATACTGAGTTTCGTGGTTATTCAGGTTCTCCAACATAAAGCAACTCATCCACCTGAGTTTTGTATCATATCTCTAAGAGTAAAGCAACTCATCCACCTGAGCATCCTCATCTCTGCAACACTTAATTTAATATTATGCTTCTCTTTTAATGGCCAACATTCTGCACCATAAAGCATTGTAGGTCTAACCACCATCTTACAGAATTTTCCCTTAAGTTTGAGAGGTACTTTTTTATCACACAACAAACCCAATGCATTCATCCACTTCAACCATCCAACTTGAATTCTACTAATAATACCCCCCAACCATCTACTTCACCATCATTTGAACAATAGACCCAAGATATCTAAAACATGTACTCTTCTTAAGGAATTGATCACCCAAAGTCACAATCCCCCCACAAGAACTATTCTTAATAAAATTACACTCCATAAATTCAATTTTAGATTACTCAAATGAAAGCCTATAGACTCAAAGGTTGGCCTCCATAATTCAAGTTTACCTTCAATTCCCTCTCTAGGTTTATCAACAAGAAGAATATCATCAGCAAAAAACATACACTAAGTTACAACATATTGCAAATGTCTAGTGACAACATCCATGATTAAAGCAAAAAGATATGGGCTTAAGGCTGATCATTGATGTAATCCAACTGAAATAGAAAAATACTTGTCAAACCACTTTGTGTTTGAACACAACGACTCTTGCATACACATCCTTAATAACTTGAATTTAAGCATAATTAATCACTTTCTTTTTTTTGAACTCTCCATTGCACTTCTCTTGGAACTTTATCATATGATTTCTGTAAATCAATAAATATTATATGTAGATCCTCCTTATTCTCTCTATACTCCTCCATCAAACCTTTCAATAAATGTATAGCTTCAATAGTAGACCTACCTGGCATGAATCCAAATTGATTTTGAGAAACATTAGTATCACGCCGCAATTATGCTCCATAACTCTCTCCCATAGTTTTAAAGTATGCCACATTAACTTAATTCCTCTATAATTTGTACAATCTTGTGCATCACCTTTATTCTTAAAAACAGGAATCAATACACTCGTTCTTCACTCATTTAACATCTTTTTAGTTTTCAAAATAATATTAAAATATTTAGTAAGCCAAGAAATTATTTCATTTCCTAAACATTTCCACACCTTTATTGGAATATGATCAGGTCCAACAGCTTTTCCACACTTCGATTTTTTAAAGTCTCTTTAACTTCGATTTTACTAATACGCCGATAAAAACAAAAATCTTTATTTCATTTAGAATGCTAAGGTCATTAAAGTCAATGGCATTCTCATAATCTTTATTGAAGAGTTTAAAAAATATCTCATCCACCTTTGTTGAATATCCTCTTCTAATAAAAGCACTTTTTGATCTTCATCCTTAATGCGCTTCACTTGAACTAAATCCTTACTACTATTTCTATGTCTGGTTAACTTATACAAATATATTTCGCCCTCCTTAGTATCTAATATATTACATAAATAATTAAAAACTAAAATCATTACATCGCATATTGCTTTCTTAGACTCCTTATGGGCCTCTTTATATCTTTCCCAATTATCAGAATTTTTATAATTAAAAACTTTTTTATAACAAATCTTCTTATTTTTATCTTTTCCTACACATTTTGTTTTTACCACCAACTATTTTTACTATTAGAAGTTTTTCCCTTTGATACTCCAAGCATATCTTTTGAGATATTTTAATATCACTAACTAATTTTTCGCATATAACATTAGGTTTCTCATGCACAGACAAAAACTTAAGATCTAATATGTTACTCTCAAAAATATTTTTGTTAATATTCTTTAAATGTCACCATCTAATCCTAGAACAATATTTTACTTTATTTTTTATTTTATGTCCTTTCATCTTAAAATCCAAAACTAATAAGTGATGTTGGATACATAAACTTTCACTTGAAATAACTTTACAATCTTTGTAATATAAACGATCTTGTTGACCTTTGTATAAAATCCAGAAGAAACAAAGGAAAAATCCCGTAAATAATACCTTTAAAACCGTCGTATCCATGAATCCAGCTGAAATCGGCGCCGTTCGCATCACTTCTCCGCAAATCCGGCGCAAATCCTGCGACAATCCCTCGATTTCGCTCCTCTCAGCGTCCATAAATAGAGGCCGAAGGGGGCTTCAACCAGCGATACTTCTTCCATCGGCTCTTCCACGCTCAGCTCTGCTTCCCGATCTCCACAACCTCTTGCACGACCTCTGCCCTAATCCCGACCCCAGCTCTCTGTGCCGGCAAGATACCCGACATCCCCAACCTTTTGCTCTCTCTCTCTGATCCCGACCACAAACCACGCTCGACTTCTCCTCCCGACTCCTAGCCGAACTCAACCCCACCTTCATTCGATCCATACCGAGAGAGAGAGAGAGAGAGAGAGAGAGAGAGAGAGAGAGAGAGAGAGTGAGAAACCTATCTCCATCCAACCGAGCTCCACAGACCTCGATATCCCTTTCTTCCTCTGCCTGTAGCCGACGTCTCCCAAGCCCGATCTCTCAGCCGACCGCCCCTCTCTTGCCCGAAGCCTCTACCCGACCACCTCTTCTAGCCGAATCCAGAGCCGCCTCCTTCCTTGTTGCCGACTTAGTCCACTTAGGTATATGCATATGCATATTATTGTTATTATTTGGGATTGATTATAATTAATTTATAATCAATCTCAAATCAAATTGGGTTAATCTATAATTAATTTTAAATTAAAATATAATTAGTTATAAATAAATATAGCTAATTATAACTAATTTATAATTAATTATATGTTAAATTCAATTAATTTATAATTAATTTTAAATTAAAATATAATTAGTTATAAATAAATATAGCTAATTATAACTAATTTATAATTAATTATATGTTAAATTCAATTGATTTATAATTAATTTTAAATTAAATATAATTAATTATATGCTAAATGTGATTAATTGTAATTAATTTTTTTATTAATTATAAATTATATCTCATTAATCTATAATTAATTTTAAATTAAATATAATTAGTTTGTAAATCAAATTCAACTAATTATAGTTAATTTATCACTAATTATAAGTTAAATACTTCTCTCCCTCGATCCACGTGCCGACATCTACACAGCCCGCGCAGGTATAATCACTCCTAAACCCTAAACTCCGAGAGCTCGTTTCGATGCATGCGGCGAGACAAAAAGACCACCTATGCACGCTTTTCTTAGCGTGGTGGGAGGGAGTGCGTCCCGACGCTTGCGACGAAGCGGGTAATCACCCAAATTCCTTCTTCGAAGTTCGTATCGCCTTGGAAACCCCGCCTATGCACGCTTTTCTTAGCGTGGTGGGAAGGGATCCCGGTGCGATGCGCGCGACGAAGCAGGGATACCCATAAGTACCCGCTTGCGGGGAAATAACTGTTCTTGCAAAATATTTTCAAAAAAAATAAAAAATACTTTTCTACAAACAAAAAAATACCCATGCACGCTTTTCTTAGCGTGGTGGGGGATCGAAAAATTACACGGCCGCGGTGTCCTCGAAAGAGGGCATCTACCATGCACGCTTTTCTTAGCGTGGTGGGAAAGACCCAGTTTTCCGTAGTTTTCCCCTAAACGGGGGAGACGTCGGGAGGCTGCCGAAATTTCGGGTGAAAATATTGATACACTTGGACTTGATTGCACTCGAATGACATGCAAGAACAAAGAGCTAGAACTTGGTTGAACTCAAAGGACGATTGAACTTGGACTCAGCTTGTGAACATTTGGACTTGATTGAATGGTGGACTCGGACTTATAAACTTGATTCAATCGACCTAAGTGAACTCAAACCCAAACAAATTTGAAAATATGAGATTTCAAATTACATTTGATTTAAAAATCAAATGAGAAAAAACAATTTGGGACCTGGATTTGGTTGATCACAGAAGAACAACAGAGGACTTGTGGACTGTGGACTTGAACTTGAACTCTACAAATACCATCCGGGGATTCTTGCAAATGAACTTGTTTTGAACACCAATTTGAATGAACAAATGAACAAGACTTGGACTCAAATGATATTGCTATTAACTTGAATAAATGATTTAATCAAACGAATAATCAATATAATGATTGATTTGATTAATAACACTAAGCTTTCAAAATGAGAAAAGAAATTGTAAGATGATCTTATGGAAGTGTTGAGAATAAAACTCAAATATACAAACATGAGACTTATGAAGGTGGGCATCCAAGCATGATCAACATACAAACAAGAGCCAAGTGGGAATGCAAATCTAGCTTGGAGGTTGGACATAACTAAGACAAAATATCAACAAGGAACTTCATTAGAATGATGATACAATATTTCTAATGAAATATTGAGAGACTACCATTTCAATTCAAATGCATATGGAAATGTACAAACTTGTGGATCAACGAAATTGCAAGGTGGCATTTACTCATAAATGATGATAGCATAATATGGCTCCAAGGAATTGCAAAATCTATATGCAATTAGCGATCAACCAGCTCATGATACTTATCTTAATCATGTAGTCTAACAGTCAATGCATTCAAATGACGAATGATGAAAAAAAAACAAAATGGGCTTAGAATATCCAGCTAAATCTATTTGAGAATGACATTTGTATCATTCAATCAACTACAACGAGAGAGACAATGACAGAAGATCTGCAATCCATACAAACCCTCTACAAAAACAGATATGCATGTCACATGCCACCCCTGTGTAGATGTATAAAAACTACAGTAAATGCAGTATCTTGTAGTCAACTTCAGTTTAAAGATGAATACTTCTACCTCCAGCAGTAGTGGTTGTATTGTAAAGACCAAAATCACAGCATAATGCATAAAAAATATAAGCTCCTACGAGCTTCTACAACCGAAGACAGGAGATTAGTTAGTGCACTATGACCCACCTACAAAAATCAACAAGTAGTGCACGACAGTCTACCTGTACGAAGCAGCGAACAATTCTATCCAGAAGCTGCTACGCCACGCCACCGGATCTGCAACTTTCGTACAAGCAGACAGAAGGCGTCTACAATTATTTCAAAGTACCCCTGCACGTGCACTATAAATTGTATACACGTAGGTACACTAAAAGGGGTAAAAATAATTATAAAACCCGCATGGGCCCCGGCGAGCGTGTTATTGATACACACGTGATGTCTAGGGATGCTGCGCGGTTTGACAAGTGAATTTAGGTTCGAACCCGATCCTTCTATACGGATCAATAGGAGTCGACAGGGTTTGAACCATTAAGCAAATATATGGTCGTGACGTCCAGAATATTTGTTTTAATACATTCATATTAGGCCTTCAAAGCCTAAAATCAAATGAATTCACTAATAAAGGCTCAAAGCCTATAAAACCCGATCCTCTGTCGACAGCCCGACAGAGTTGACAAGGTTCAATCCATAAAGATAAATGATCCCACAACACCCCGATGATGGCCGTGTTGAACGAACATCTCAAACGGAGGGGTTCCCAAATAGTTTCCAATGCCGTTCCAAATATCCAAAAAATCCCAGAAAACTCCAAAAAATCCCAAAATCTCAAAAATCCCAAAAATATATTTAAAAATGAAATAAATCCATCAACGCACTTAAAGAAAAAATCATCCGCCCTCCGCAAAAGTTTGTCGAGGCGGACAAATATGAAATATTACTTCAGCTCACAAAGAGCGAAATGCCTAGTCGAAAATATCACTAGGATCCATTCTCAAACAATCTCTAGCCAGTAAGGGCGTGGTACGTGTCCTCTAACCGGCAGTTTCGCCGCCAAATGGCACTGCAGGTAAACGGTTATGACCCGTGGCCCTCTGAACTGAGTGGTTTTGCCGCCAAATGGCACCACAGATAACGGTTATGGCCAGAGCCAATATGCTCCTTAATGGCGTTAAATCCTTGAGATATGAATCAATAGGATATGATCGATAGGGCACAAAGCCCTCTGTTAGCTAAGGTGGATTCAAATTTGTCCCCTTAGACAAACATCCAACCCCGGTCTACAAGGTCCCCTTGGACGAAGCAACCCATGGCTGCCGACAAGGATCCTTCTGTCAGGTTGGGTCGACTACCTCCTCTGACTAAGTAGACCAGGGACCACGATGGCCCGGGACGACGGAACCATGGGATCTTGATCGGGGCCATCATCCATTCCCCCACCATCCGCTTTAAGTGCTAGAGGGTGCAATTTCTATTTTAAATATTAAATCTTTCCAAATATCCAAACTTCCCAAATTCTCAAATCCAAATCCAATTTTCAATACCTAAACTCATTGCTGCTACTATATGCCAGATAACACGTATTCTATACGTATCTGATTGACGACTAGCCTTAATCGAAAGTTCTCTCTCGTGATCGGGAGGGGTAATTAACTATAGGGGCTTGCGCCTATAGGAAACCAGAACTCAGATCATAAAGTCCTCGCAAAATGAGGGCGAAATCTCTGGGTAGTGTCTTATCTACAAACCCATCTGCCTTCCAAAATTTACCTCGGAACTTAGTTTGTTAAAACTCCCTCGCCGAATAAGAAAAGCGAGCAGAGGCCGGGGCCGAATTTGCGGAGCCCACAGATCTATTTTTTTAGAAGAAAATAATGAATCTGAATTTACTATACTCATTCTTATAAGTGATGAGATATTCATTTTTTTTCTTAAATAAGGTATTAGTAATTACAAAATTATAAGCTAAATAAAAATCTAATATGATCTTATCACCTTATAAAACTCTTGCATTTGGAATACTTTACACCCAAAGTAATCCAACCAAACAGTCCCTTAGTTCTATTATGAAAGTTGAACTCTATGTCAAGCCAGATTGTAATAAACTCATAACCAAGCATTTTGAGATATTTTATTCTTTGGTTATTAATTCAGCATTTTTGTTTTGGTTCTGTTAAAGTTATTCCTGCCAATGGACTTATTTGTTATCTATGCAAATTTGGTTAGGTCCATTGGGGTGTGGCAAAACCGCTAAAACCCTTGGGGGGTGGGGGCCAGTAGAAAATGAAAAACTTTTGAAAATCTGAAACTGCTTTATTGAATAGTCTACAGAGATGCTTATGATTCAACAATGATGATTAGTGAGATTAAATTGTCACCTGTTAAGATGGAATTCTTCTCTAGAGAGCTCCTCTTTAATAATTGCAATAAAATCAAATGCTGCTACCATTAGATTATCTGATAAGTACCCTCCAACCCTTGCTATCTCCATCAAGAAGTGCACATCTAGAAGCAACTGAATGCAAAGGAAAAGTAACAACAATTCTGGTTGGATTGACAGTCAAATGCATAATGCAGACATTGAACAAGGTAAATGCCGAATAGGCCGAAAAAGTGTTGCCTGACATGCCTTAAACTGGAAAAAAAAAAAACAAAGCTGGAACACACAAATTCACATCAGACCATAGTATATTAAGAGATCGTGGCAGAAAATCTCTACTTTTTATCAGTATAAGTTTACATGATAATGCTTATTAGATGAATGCTCCAAAAGCGCAACAATTAGCATGACAAAAAAAAATTAGGCACTTGACAATTGGGAGGAGGTGTACATATTCTAGTTGGATGAGAAATATAAAAGAAGGATTAACTAATAAACTAATAGGGTGTACAGAAAGTTCGTGCCAGTTAAAGAGAGATTGTTATACCTGTTTATGGTTCTTTGTAGCTTGCAAGAACTCCCAGTTTTCTGAAAGCCTAAAGATCACGGTCATCATAATCCCATTTAACAAGCTATTAATCATCCCATCCTCAACAAGTAATATAGATTCAAACTGTTCTTCTAAATGCCTCAGCCGTACAAACAGTTCCTAAACATCTTTTGACGTTATATAAGAAGGAACGAGGATAATAAAAAATAAAGAAATGGTTACGCGTGCAATAAAAGTTAGAAACAAGATAAAATTCCCTTAAAAGGTTAACAATGATATAATCTAAATACTAGAAAGCAACAGTATAGGAAAAAAAGCATGGGTTGGTTCCCTCCAGAAGTGGATGGAGCTTCTTTGAAACCAATATAACCGAATAACTAAGGTTGGACTTCAATACCGTGAAACAAAGCACTCCACTGATCTTAACAACCTCACAAAGCATAGGTATATTTGTAGGTTTTCTCTATGCAGAGCAGCACTTATTTATCCATTTGCTGACCTAGATTTTTAAGAAAGTCCAGAAAGGTAACCAAATCCCAGTAAGTCTCACAGCCACTTCCACTGATGATAGAATTAATACTTTATATTTAAATGAATTCATATCCATAATAAGTTATTATAAGCTAAAAAACATTTAATCCTCAAAAGATATAAAGGACAAAAAAAAGGTTCTTTTGATCGACTATCTTACATAAGAGGAGTATCCAGTTTTGCTTAATCATTCGATTCATTCCATTTCTCAGTTGCACTGCTAATGTAAAGGAACATTTTCTACAAAAACCAAAAGCTTAGTTGAGCGCAATAGAAGCATGACACGGATATTTATAAGCTTGAGAATTAGCATTAAATTTTTGAATAATCCAAAATCACATATAACGAAAGGAAATGCAAAAAAAAAAAACTGTTTAAAGGAAAACTAAACAATGAGGCATTAAATTTTTTAAGAAAGTACCGTACCTGAAAAACAAAAGAAGGCATTGGATCTTTTGAGGAGCCTGGTAAGCAGTAACCACAACTGCAGGCATCCAGATTTTTCATGGATTCAGAATTTCCATAGCTCATGATGCCAGACACAAATTGCTGGCAGAAACAACTCTTTAATCGGTTTGAGACTTCTTGAATTGCCTGCTTCCAGAAATCCAATTCTTTCTGTAAAGAAAGCTTATCTTGTCCTGGTAACACCGCATCTCTTGAAAATATTGTAGCTTTAAATGAATTTTGTACAATAGTGGGCAACAAATGCACCAGTACAAATGAATTGACTAAAATGGAGATTTGTTGATGAAGTTTCAGATTTGAAATATTCAAAGGAAAATCACATTCTTCTATATATCCTCTTATTGCCATAGCTTTTTCAAGGTTAAGTGTGTATTCATCAACCAGGTCACTTAGTCCTTTGAGTATTAAGTTTTCCAAATGGAAAGCACGGAATGGGAAAGCATCATCAAGAACCATCTGAACAAAAATGACAAAGCTTAAGTACAACAACAATAAGCATTTATCCCACTACGTGGGCTTACTATATGAGTCATTTTCTCCATTCTGTTATATTAGAAGTTCAATTCTCATTTAAATCTAATAAAAAAGAACTCATTTTTATACTTTCTAACCAAGTCTGATTAGGTCCATCTCTACCTTTTTTAACATATATACATCTACTCTCCTAATAGGGTAATAGGGTCATTGAAATGCCAACATTTTATGTGACCAAACAATCTAAGGCTACATATATATTTATTTTGCATTTTTTCTTTAACTGTAACGCCACTCATTCACTTGAGCATCCTCATCTCTGCAATAGTAAACTTAATTTTATGCTTTTCTTTTAATGGCAAACATTCATCACCATAAAGAATTACAAGTCTCACCACCAACTAATCAAATTCTTTTAAATTTGAGGGACACTTTTCTATCACACAACAGGCCGAATGCATTCATCCACTTCAACCGTCCAACTTGAATTCTTCTAATAATAACTCTATCTATTTCACCATCACTTTAAACGACAGACCCGAGCTATCTAAAACGAACACCCTTTTTAATGACTTGATCACCCAATGTCACAATCATACCACGAGATCTATTACTACAAATATTATACTCCATGTAATCAATTTTAGATATACTCAAACAAAAAACTTTAAGCACAAAGGTTGAACTCCATAACTCAAGTTTTTCATCAACTCACTCTCTAATATTATCAACAAAAATAAAATCAACAGCAAAAAGTATACAACAAGGTATATCCTCTTGCAAATGTCTATTAAGAATGTCCAATGACAAAAGCAAAAAGATATGGGCTTACTGGTCCTTGATATAATCCTACTAAAATAGAAAAATATTTGGTCAAGCCACCTTGTGTTTGAACACAACTAAAAGCTACAGTATACATATCCTTAATGATTTGAATATAAGCACTGTTAACTCCCTTCTTTTCTAGAACTCTTAAAAGTACTTATTTTGAAACTTTATCATACACTTTTGTTGACATGCCGTATAAAACAAAAGAGAGAAAAAAAAACAAAAAAAAAATTTACCTGTTCGGCGCCGAATTCCGCACGTCGCTGGCACGCCGACGTCCCTTCTCCCACGACGCATTCACATCGTTAAAGATCTAAAGAAAACGAGGCCTTCGTTCGACGGGATCTTTCGCAAGCTCTCACTCTCTCGCTCGTTCCTCTACTCCCGACTCCTTTCCTCTCTTGCTCCCCCGCTTTCGTTGTTGTTCGGCTTCGGTGCTTCACAGGAGGTGTAGAGATTGCAGGCGTCGCTTCTTCGGCTCCTTAGGCTGTTCGACCTCGCTCATTCAGCGACTTTCCTTTCCCGTCGGGTCTGAAGTTGCGACATTTGATCGGAACCGAGGCAGGAGCTCGCCGGTGTGAAGCCAACTTTCTCCCAATCGCGCGCTTCCTCGACTCGTTCGTTGCTTATCGACTTCGCTCCCTCGACGTTCCTCCTGTCCGAATCGGAAGTTACGCATTTTTGATCGGAAGCAAGAACCGGAGCTCACTGTGTGTGAAGCATGGTTTAAAATTGCGCAATAAGAGGCGCGCCTTGAGGCGCGCCTCTGCGCAATTCCTGAAAAAAACGCCTCAAGGCATACGCAATAGGAGGCAGTGGTGAGGCGTACGCCTCATGGAAGCTGAGGCGCGCCTCTGTTGCGCAATTGCGCAATTTTAAGAGAGGCGTACGCCTCATCCCAAGGGCCCACCTACTTAAAATCTTCCATTAAATCTCCACACCCGATCGGCCTAAGCTCCATCCCGACATTTTCCGCCCGTTTGCTGCTCCAGGTCGCGACATCCAGAGCCCCCCGTCCGCTCGGCTAGCCTTCCCGCCGCCTCTCCCGCCGGCGCCGCCTCTCTCCGGCGAATGCAGCAAAAACTACCATTTCTAAACGGTCTCCAGGTATAATTAATTCGGTAAATGCAATACACTTTATTCAATATTCTGAATTTTGATTATATTTTCTTCTTGAAAACAGTTGAATGGTGGATCCAATTTGGTGATTCCACCCCTGAGCTACAGAGTTTTGCTGTGAGAGTGTTGGGCCTCACTTGTTCTTCTTCTGGGTGTGAGCGAAATTGGAGTACATATAGTCAAGTGCAAACAAAGAGAAGAAATCGACTATCTACACTCAGAATGAACTCCCTCGTATACATAATGCACAACAAGAGGTTAAGAGATAGGAGGTTGAGGAATAAGGGGTTGAAAGATGATGAGGACCCGTTAGTGTGTGATGATCTGTCGTCTGATAATGAGTGGTTCATAGATGATGAGGCAGATTTATCATTATCAGACTTACAGGTAGAAGATCTAAATGTGGATGTATTGAGGGGCGAAGCAGATCAAACGGGTACATCCACTAGTACCACACCACACACATCTACTAGCTCTGCAAGTAAAGGTATATGTTCTCTGCCAGTCTGCTTGATAATGAGTGGTTCATCCAATTAATATGCTAATAATCTTTTCTTTTAATGAACAGGGAAGAGAAAAGTGAGCCATGTTGAAGATGAAGATGACATGGCATTCATAGATACAATTGGAGAAGAAGATTCACTTGAAGACTGATATTTTGTGATGGGATATGACTTCATTTTATGTGTTTTTTGTATTTTGGGAGTTTTGATAAACTGATATTTTGTGTTTTTGTACTTTGGGACATAATTTTATTGCATCTACTTTCTTATTTTCCATTATTGCTATTATTTTCATGCTAAAATCCTTAATTTTTCATTTACGCAATTCTGTGTTCGTGAGGCTTACGCCTCAGACCGCCTCGAGGCTTACGCCTCGCCTCACGGACGAAAACCGCCTCGAGGCGCAGTTACGCAATTTTAAACCTTGGTGTGAAGGTAACTTTCATCCTTGCATCCGCTTCTCTGCTCCCTCCGGCGACATTCCCTTAGCGTAGGATCGGAAGTTACAACACTTTGATCGGAACAACAATGGGAGCCCGCTCGGTGTGAAGGAAACTTCCTTCCTTCCGTGCGCTTTCCGGCCAAATCCCGTAAACCCACCTAACCGAGGGGTTTAGAAAAAATTTTATAAATTTTTTTTTTTATATATATTAAATTTATTTAATTATAATTTATCTTAATTAATTTTAATTAATTATAATTATTATTTTTAATTATTTATAAATATTATGATTAATTATAATTAATTTTAACTAAATTATTATAATTAATTAAATTAATTATAATAATTTAATTAGAATTAATTATAATTACTTATAATTTATGAAATTAATTATTGTTAATTATTATTAATTAATTAGAAGTTATTAAAATTAATTAATGCTAATTAGTTATAATTAATTATAAATTAATTATAACTAACAAGTTTAATTAATTTTAATAAATTTAATTAATTATCCTAATTAATTATAATTAATTATGAATAATTAATTAAAAATAATTTATTAATTAATTATAATTAATTAATATTAGTTATAATTAATATTAATATAAAAAAAGGGAAGAAAGAAGAAGAAAAGAAAGCCCCTCCCTTGCCTCGATCCACGAGCCGATCGTGCCTCTTGTCTCGGTCCACGAGCCTCCATCGCCAGCCTTAAAGGTATAAATTTCTAACTTAAACCCCGTTCTCAACGCTTGCAGCGGATCGGGGAACCACCTATACGCGCTCTTGTAGCGTGGTGGGATGAAATTTTGTACGGCCGCGGTGTCCAAGGACACCTACCATACACGCTCTAGTAGCGTGGTGGGAAGGCCCAGCTCACCTATTTTCCGCCAAACAGGGGATATGCCGGGGTGCTGCCGAAATTTTCACTGAAATGCACAAGAAACTTGAACAATATAAAGACCTTCTTGAGCAACAATGTAGAAGACATGTACTTGAACAGAAATGTACGGAACTTGAACCAAATGAGTAGAGGACCTGTACAAGAACAAAGGACTTGTGGACCTAAATCAGAATCAAAATTCAAATGATTTCTAAAGACCAAATTCAAATGAAATAAAATCAAGCTGAAGCCCAATTCAAATCATTTGAACAAGAAATTGTACCTCAAAAGATCCCAGAAAACTTTGAACAAGCACTTGAACTTGTTCTTGGAACTCAAACTGTGCAATATCAGGGGACCCGAACATAGAACTCAAACTCAAATGAACTCTAGCATGAATTGAGTAAGATCACTCAAGCTCGCTACTTGAACTTAAACTGGAACAAGATGTGGAGAGTAGGGAACTCAAATTGAACTCAAGTTGGATCCAAATTTGACATGAGCAATAGAGAACTTGAAATTTCAAGAACAACACACAAGACTCAAGCATGAGTTGAACCTTGAACTTGGGTTCAATGGAATACATAGAAATGGGCTTTGGATGAATGAACAAATCAAGATCTAAGTGCACAGTCGTCCAAGCTAACAACAAGTTGCAAGTAGGAGATGAAATCTTGATGCACACAAAAGATGAATGCAACGAACTCCTACGACAATCCCTACAATGCCTGTTGATTGAGATGGCAATATTGGAGACCAGAAATCAAAGATTCGTCCTCTACAAACAAATTCAACCATCAAACCACCTGAGATTGGTGACAGGTGGGCATAATGTAGGAAACAATGGGTCTCCTACGAACAGTTCCAGGAGCTCGTGGCGGAAGCAACGAGTCCTCGTAAATGGATACAACCAGTTTGTGGATAACAACAGTGAGTACCTCGTAGGCACAACGAATCACTGTGGACACAAGTACGGATATTACCTACAACGACAGTCTCCTGCAAAGGGATTCTTGTGGATAACAACAGTGTATTGAAAAAACAACGAATCACTGTGGACACAAGTACATATATCACCTACGACATTGGTGGTCAAGATCTTCCAGCACGCTGGGTACAAAGGCAGCCCGATGTACAAAAAGAACACCTCTTGTAGAATGGAAGAGATGTTTGGACAAATCCGAGCTAAACCTCCCGATGATCCAAAATCCCTATATCCAAGAGGAAAACAGTTCTGATACCCACAAATACTGAAAATAACAAGTCTGCCACACTGAAGAGCCTAAAGGGAGTCCTCCCCAAATCAACAGCCTTTGACTCCCGAATCCAGAAAATCCTTCCCCGGTGATTGAGAAAGGGGGAGTCAACATCAAAATGCTACGCCACCGGATCTGCAACACTGATACAAGCAGACAGAAGGCGTCTACAACCTACAACGCCAAGCCACCGGATCTGCAACATTCGTACAAGCAGACATAAGGCGTTTATAATTATTTCAAAGTACCCCTGCACGTGCACCTTAGTTTGTATACACATAGGTACACAAGGGCTAAATACAATCTCAACCCGCATGGGCCCTGGCGAGCGTGTTATTGGTACACACGTGACGCCTATGGATGCTACGCGGGTTGACAAGTGAATTCAAGTTCGAATCCGATCCTTCTATACAAATCAATAGAAGTCGACAATATTCAAACTATCTAACAAAATACACAGTTGTAGCGAACGGTGTATTTGTTTAAATACATTCTTTTTAGGCCTTCAAGGTCTAAAATCAAGAAAATTCATGAACAAAAGGCACAAAGCCTATGAAACCCGATCCTCTATCGACCAGTAGATAGAGTCGACAAGATTCAATCTAGAAAAAGGAAATGACCTCAAACACCCCGATGATGGCCGTGTTGAATGCAGATCTCAACCGGAGGGGTTTCCAAATATTTCAAATGTTTCCCAAAAGTCCACACAAAATCCAAAGCTCCACCCAAATACCCACGAAAATCCAAAAATCCATCAATCCCAAATCCCAAAAATATTTAAAATATGAAATCTAACTATCCACACTTAAAGCAAAATTCATCCACCCTCCGCAACAGTCTGCCGGGGTGGACAAATTCAAATAAACTCTAGCTCACAAAGAGCCAAATGCCTAGTCGAAAATATCACTAGGATCCATTCTCAAACAATCTCTTGCCAGTAAGGACGTGGTACGTGTCCTCTAACCGGCGGTTAGCCGCCAAATGGCACCGCAGGATAAACGGTTACGACGACCCGGGGCCCTCTGAACCGAGTGGTTTTGCTGCCAAATGGCACCACGATATACCGGTTATGGCCAGAGCCAATACGCTCCTTATTGGCATCAAATCCTTGAGATATGAATCAATAGAATATGATCGATAGGGCACAAAGCCCTCTGTTAGCTAAGGTGGAATCAAATTTGTCCCCTTAGACAAACATCCAACTCCGGTCTACAAGGTCCCCTTGGACGAAGCAACCCATGGCTGCCGACAAGGATCCTTCTGTCAGGTTGGGTCGACTACCTCCTCTGACTAAGTAGACCAGGGACCACGATGGCCCGGGACGACGGAACCATGGGATCTTGATCGGGTCCATCATCCATTCCCCCACCATCCACTTTAAGTACGAGATGGTGAAAATTTCTATTTTAAATATAAAAAACCTTCAAATTCCCAAATATCAATCCTCAAAATTCCCAAATTCTCCATCTATTTTCAAACACAATTCTCAAATTTCCAAATCCAAATCCATTGCTGCTACTATATGCCAGATAACACGTATTCTATACGTATCTGATTGACGACTAGCCTTAATCGAAAGTTCTCTCTCATGATCGAGAGAGGTAATTAGCTATAGGGGCTTGCGCCTATAGGAAACCAGAACTCAGATCATAAAGTCCTCACAAAATGAGGGCGAAATCTCTGGGTAGTGTCTTATCTACAAACCCATCTGCCTTCCAAAATTTACTCCGAAACTTAGTTCGTTAAAACTCCCTCGCCGAATAAGAAGCAGCGAGCGGGGAGGCCGGGGCCGAATTTTTGGAGCCCACAGATTTCTGGCGACTCCACTGAGGAATGGTTTCTCTTTCCATCTTTGGCTAGTCATATAAATGTTATAGTAGCAGCCAAAATGCTATGCTCTATATGGTGAACATCAGGATGTGACATTTGGTTCTTATGTCCAAAGATCCATTACTGAAAGTTCCTGAAAATAAATCTTTTAAATAAGATCAATAGAAATTCGTTTAGCAGGATTTTTAATTCCATGCTAACTTTCCTGCTTCTACTGTTGGTTCTGCGTTATTTCTTTGTTATGAAAGCGTGGGGTGATGTATCAATTCTTATCACTAACTCCTGTCTTTCATTTTTGTAGAATGGAAATGCAGGACACCCCAATGACCGTCCAATTGGGACGAGGAGCCAGAATTCAACTGGTGAATGCTGTCATTGAAACTGGAAATACTGGAGCCACCATCCACTTTGGTGGGCTCGAATTCTCAGCAGCTACTGCAAAGGCTGCAGCCGTTCCTGTGTACGGCGTAAACTCTGAAGAATTTTCTGGAAGGTCTCACTATGCAAGGACTGCTACCAGGAATATTGCTCAAGGAAGAACTTCTGTGTTTGAAAGACTATCCCAACCTGAGACCCTTACTGCAAAGAGGGTTGTCACAGGAAGAAAGATCTCTGTGGTGACTGCAAACACCACCGCCCTGCCTAGAGAGACTGTTGCACCTGGGAGGTATGATAATGAAGCTTCTTCATCTGGAGGAAGGCTTACTAGAAGGCAAAGGAGGAAGAGAAATGCAAAGCTGCGAGCTCAGCAGTTACCTGTACCAGTCCATCCCTCCAATCTGCCAGCACCAGAATCAGAAATCAATATTCCCACTAAAAATAAGTTTTCTAACCTGAAGTGGGTAAACAGAAATAGCTCATCTGGTGAGCTTAAGCAATCCTTCTGGGAGCGTCGACCTGAAGTTCCATCCCCTCAGAAGATAAGAGAGCCTGAACGTCTGTCTGCCCGGGTACACCGTGTACTGAAGACAGTCAAGGAGAAAGGCTTAATGAAAAAGAAGTTCCAGAGGCCACTGATTGTTGAGGCCCGAAGAACTCCTCCAAGAGAGAGGCTATCGTCTTTTGTGATAGCCAAACAAAGAAATTACCAACGCCAAGTTCCGCGGGAAGCACATTGGGGCGTGACACTTGGACCCCGTGTCCAAGAATCCGTCGCCGAAAGGGCCCAGCGGAAAGGCAAACAAGTTTGGAGGCCAAAGCCTCGAAATGAAAAGGTCTTTGAAGAAAGAGATAAGTCGAGCGTGACATCCGGAACAGTTTACCGAAGATCCGCACCTGCCAACAGAACTCGTCAGAAATGGGTCCAAAAGAAGGCCCATAATGACGACAATTATATGGACGGTCGACATCCTGGAGAGTCTTCCAGGAGATCCCGTCATTCTCCTACTTCAGCCAAAGAGGAAGTTCATTTCGATCGTAGTCCGCAGATCGAAGAAGTAATCATTCCAAGTCAAGAGCCTGAAATTCATTGGCGACGCCGCTCAGAAATTCAGGTACGAGAAGATGAAAAAGAATATGACGATGATGATACTATGGAGATCGAAATGGTTCGTATGGTCAGCCACATTGATGTTGAAGATGATGATGGTGATGAAGAAGACTAACAATCACAGCCGCGTGTACGTGTTTATCGACGTCGCCACAGGGCTAGATCTATTGCCAGCCGAAGTGCTCGCTCCTCAGAAGAAGGAGATGAGGAAGAAGAAGAGGTCGGAGAAAATCCCTTCGGAGGTGAAGACATCACACTCGCTGAAATGAGAAATCAGATGAGGCGACAGATGCGACGGAAAGACAGAGAAATCTCTCAGTTAAATGATAAAATGACTGAGATGATGACTCAGATGACGGCTATGATGGAAATGATGCAGAAGACCACTTCTGTGGGTCCTGTATCGGCTCAACCCGTCAACCAAACTGTAAATCCTCAAAATCTCCAAGCTCCGCAAGCCTCAGGAGTGAAAGGTGTATTTGAAGGTGGCAAAGAAACTGATGATCCAACTCGCCAGCGTACTCCACAAAATTTGACGAGTGCCTCTGAACCTGTAACTGCATCGCAGTTGGAAGGCTTAATCAGCGAAAAGATTAAGGCCATTATAGCTGCTGAACAGGCAGAGAAGTTGGTAGGAAAAGGTCGCCCGTACCCAGCAGATACGATCAGGTGCCATATCCAAAGGGATATTCTGTGCCGAAGTTCAATATCTTCGATGGCAATAAAAATCCCAGACAACACCTGGCGCAGTTCAAAGCAACCTGTGGAAATACAGGAGGCAATGATGCTCTGTTATTCAGGCAATTCGTGAGCAGCTTGAGTGGAACTGCTTTCGAATGGTACGCCGTGCTGTCAAATGATTCATTAAAGACCTTTGCGGAGCTGGAAGCCTTATTCGTGAAAAGGTTTGCCAGTGCAACAGAGAAGACTACTATCGCTGATCTTGCTCTAGATAAGAGGAGAAAGGAAGAGTCAGTAACGAAATATATAACACGCTGGCGCAATCTCAGCATGAAGTGCGAGCAGCAGCTGGAAGAAGAACATGCAGTTCAACTGTTGATGGGAAACATTGATGACAAAATGCAACCCTTCTTATGCATGGCTTCAATTACTACTTTTCAAGATCTGTTGGATAGGGTGGCAAAATTTGAAAAGTTGAACTTATCAAAATCTGAAAGCCTCCCTGACAGACCCAAAAAAGCTAAGGCGTCTGATGCTAAAAGAAATGATGTCTACTCTGCATTCCCTCCCAGACCTGATAAAGGTAAACGGGCAGTGTATAATATGGATAAAGGAAAATAGCCTATGCAATACGAAGAAAAGCCAAAGCAGTCTTACAATTCAAATCCTCAGCCAAAACTGGTACTTGGAGGAAACGACAAACCTCGAGCCTTTCCTAGTGGAGGAGAGCGCCAGAGGCAGACTGCAGGAACTGGTGATAGAACGTTCCCCTCCCTCAAGGAGAAAATGAATAAAGAATATTCGTTTAAGAGGGAAAGTGTTGCCAAATTGTTCCGACAAGCACTCAAGAATGGTCTGAAGTTGCCAGAATGCAAAAGACCTGAAGAGTCCAAACACAGTGGCGACCCAAACTACTGCCCATATCATCGGGTAGTTAGCCATCCAATTGAAGATTGTTATGTCTTCAAAGATTGGTTAGAAAAGATGTACAAGAGAGGAGAACTGACATTATCAGATAATGTGTTGGTTCGTTCCAGAAAAGAATCCATCAGGGTAGTCACGTCCTCTTCCGTACTCCCGCTTAAAGAAAAAATGAAAGAACCTATTCAAGGTGAACAATGGGAGACTGTGGTCTCCAAGAAGACAACTAAAATGTTGAAACAGCTAGAAGGAGTTCCTGGTGTCAAGTGGAAGTCCCCTACTGAGCCAATGCTGAATTTAAAATGGTTGCCTATGTCACAAGCATCCACTTCTAAACAGCCATCTGGCCAAGCTAGCTCATCCAAGTCTGGCAAAGCAAAGACGAAGTCTTCTAAGAAGAAAGCCAAGTTGAAGAAGCCTGTGGCGAAGAAGACTGCAACTCAAAAGGCTATTGATAATTTGGGTGAATATTACCAAACTGTCAGGAGGCCTATTAAGCTCGGTGATTTTATGAAAGAGCTTAAAATAGATGAAAAAGAAGAAGAAGCTGAGGATGAATCTCTTCCTACGGAGATATGCCGAATCATCTCAACAACTTTAAAAATATCAGAAAGGGAGAAATACGCTGAAGAAGCGACCCCTGAATTTTGTCTGATGGTGTCATCAATGGAATTCAGTTCAGAAGATCTATGTTTTCCAGATGATGAAGATTCAGACCCAAGTATAGAATCACAAATGAAACAAGTGAAGTTGGGAGACGATTCCGAGTCTACAGATGAATCCCCAGACACAACAATGGCTGACTCTGAAGAGAATGCTTCATCAAACAAGTCTGAATCAGATGAGGTGGCCCAGGTGCAGTTGAGGAGTGGCAAGGTACTGCCGCCTCCACCAAAGAAAGGGATTCCTAACAAAGATAAGGGAAAAGATATAGTTATCAATGAAGATATTATCCTAAATGACTCCAAGAAAAATAATACTTCATCCAAGGGAATAGATTACAATATCTTATCCCACTTGAGGAAGATCCCAGCACAACTCAGTATATATGATGCTCTCTTGATGTCTAAAGACCTTCGAGAGACTTTGATCCAAGCTCTCAGAGACCCCGAAAGATATGAAGTATATTTTGCTGAATGCAATTTGACGGAAGTCTTGCAAGCTCGAAATGAGCCCCTCATCACTTTTGCTGATGATGATATGATGCTTGGAACGGCAGATCACAACCGCCCTCTGTATGTTACGGCAGAGAGCGACGGTATGATGATCAGTCGAATTTTGATTGATCCCGAATCTTCTGTAAATCTTATGAGCCTTAAGGCACTGAGATCCCTTTGTCTCGATGTAGAACATCTTGGGCAAGACAAGTTGATGGTGCATGGTTTTAACGAGAAAGGGCAGAAAACTCTTGGTTCGTTTATGCTTCCTCTTGTATTTGGGGAACTCCATACGGAAGCCAAATTCCATGTAATTGATGCGGACACTTCGTTCAAGGCGTTATTGGGTCGCCCCTGGCTACATGAATATGGTGTTGTCCCTTCAACATTGCACCAGTGCATGAAGTATCTCAGAGAAGGAGAAGAATTCAGAATTTCTGGTGATATTCAGCCCTTTGCAGTACATGAAGTAACAGTTTATGAAGATGCTAAGTATTTCATGCCCAAGAAGCAAAAGTCATCAAGTTCTCTTGAGGCTAGAGCATCAAATTCTAATGCTGCAAAGAAACTAAAGCAAGAAGATGAGAAGAAGCGTGTAGGAAGAAAGAAAGCGACGCCAACTCTTCCCAAATCACCAACCATTCCTAAAGAAAAGAAGAATGTACCTCATCTTGGGAGTTACACGGATGAAGATGATGTTACTCCTACCAAATCTCGAAAAATATGCCAGTGCACGGATGAATGGAGTAGGCAGATTGAATTTTCAAATGATGATTATGACTACGACTCAATCTACATGAACTCAGTGCAGAGTGTGTTCTCCAGAAGAATAGATAGTCTGTTGATTTCAGACAGCGTACTCGTAGTCACACGTGTTCCCTTGCAACATTTCAAGGAAATCATTTCGCGCGAGGTTCATAAAATTGAAGAACTCTCCACTCTTTATCTGCCTCCCCGTAAAAATGGGACTGTGCCAAAGAATGTGCTATATTCCACGGGAGTTCATGAAGAGGAGAATCATGACTGGGATTGCATGCTCCTCGACTCCGAGGAATTATTTCCTACGAGGCTACCCAAATTCAATACCAAGAATATTCAAAAAATGCTACGAAAGCAAATCAATATTCCTACCACCAAGCGACAACTTCGTACAAGTTTGAGCCTCTGGTATGGGAGGAGTCCGCGTCCGTTACGGCAGAAGGATACAGACGCATATAAAGGTATTGGATTCATCAAAAGAAAATTCCTCCGGAAGGAGATTTGTCGGGCGATCACATGTGGAGAAATCAAATCCGATGATGATGGTGCTGAAGAAACATACGAAACCAATGCTTATGATGATCAACCCGTAGAAGCTGAGCCTGCACCAGAAGAACTGGAAGATGGTGGACAAGCTGCTACGATGGACGAGCTCAAAGAAGTCAACTTGGGAACTGAGGAAGATCCTCGCCCAACCTTCATTAGCTCTCTTCTACCAGAAGATCAAATAGAAGAAATAAAAGAGCTACTATGTGAATTCAGGGACTGCTTTGCCTGGACATATGCTGACATGCCTGGCTTATCCCCTGATGTGGCAGTTCACAAATTGGCCATCAAGCCTGATGCAGCACCCGTCAAGCAAGCTCCAAGGAGAATGAGATTGGAGATTGAAGAGCAGGTGATTGCAGAAACGAAGAAGCTCATAGAAGCAGGCTTCATTCGAGAAGAAAAATATGCCGACTGGATTGCCAACATCGTCCCTATAAAGAAGAAGAATGGCCAGATTCGTATCTGCATCGACTTCAGGGACCTCAATAAGGCATGCCCGAAAGATGACTTTCCGCTCCCAGTATCAGAACTTCTAGTTGACAACACTTCCAACTATGATATGTTCTCCTTTATGGACGGATCGTCGGGCTACAATCAAATTAAAATGGCGCATGAAGACGAAAGACATACATCATTCAGAACGCCTATAGGCATATTCTGCTATACAGTCATGCCCTTCGGCCTAAAGAACGCTGGTGCCACCTACCAGCGGGCGATGACTCGTATATTTGATGATTTGATTCATCAGAAGGTCGAATGCTATGTAGATGACTTGGTCATTAAAAGCATAGGCTGAAAAGACCACATTGATGACTTGAGGATCGTGTTCGAAAGAATCAGAAAATATGATCTGAAGATGAACCCTCTCAAATGTGCATTCGGGGTATCCTCAGGGAAATTCCTAGGGTACGTTGTTCGACATCGAGGCATCGAAGTCGACCCCAACAAGATCAAGGCGATCGTGGAGATGCCACCTCCAAAGAATCTTCGGCAACTCCGCTCCTTACAAGGACAATTGGCTTTCATTCGGAGATTTATATCAAATCTATCGGGTAGGTGCCAGCCATTTTCAAAGCTAATGAAGAAAGATGTCCGTTTCAAATGGGACGCAGAGTGCCAAGAAGCATTTGACAACATCAAAAGATATCTGTTGAATCCTCCTATTCTCGCGGCGCCAATCCCGGGAAAGCCTCTTATACTGTATACGGCAGCACTAGAAGAGTCCCTCGGAGCACTATTAGCCCAGCATAATGAAGAAGGCAAGGAGAATGCACTCTACTACATCAGTCGGAGGTTGATAGGAGCAGAAATCCGCTACTCTCCAATCGAGAAGCATTGCTTGGCCCTGATCTTCGCAGTTCAGAAGCTCCGCCATTATATGTTGTCTCACAAAATTACCTTGATATCAAAGATCGATCCGTTGAAGTTCTTGATGACAAGACCAGCGTTGACAGGTCGTTTGGCAAGGTGGGCAGTGATACTCCTGCAGTTTGATATCACATATGTCCCTCAAAAGGCAGTGAAAGGGCAGGTGTTAGCAGACTTTCTTGCAGCACATCCTATCTCTGCAGATTCACCGCTCAACGATGATCTACCTGACGAGCAGATCATGAACGTTGAAGAAGATGACATGCTACGAGTATGGGAAATGTACTTTGACGGAGCATCGTCAATCAAGCGTGCTCGGCCTCCAAATCTCGAAAAGGCTCAAGCCGGAATTGGAATCATTTTCGTAGCACCCGAGGGAGGCATAATGAGATTTTCATTCAGTTTGACTGAACCTCGGACCAATAATGAGGCTGAATATGAAGCCCTAATAGCAGGATTGGAGATTGCAATCGATGTCCTAATTCAAAATCTCCAAATCTTCGGTGATTCTCAACTTATTGTAAATCAAGTGCTGGGAGTTTACAAAATCACCAAGTTCGAGTTGGACTGTTATCATCGGCGAGTTCTTGACCTTATGAAGCAAATTCCAATTGTCAAACTAACTCAAGTTCCCCGAGGTCAAAATGCCAAAGCCGATTCTCTTGCCAAATTAGCTAAAGAAATGGCGAATATGGACGACGAATGGCCTATAATAATTATGGTGCACAATCGACGGATCTTAGAGCCAGCATTACTACGATTCCCGCAGGCAGAGGGGATACCCGATTCAAGTCAGCAGGATACAATTCCGGTTGATCCTCAACCTCCCCAACCAGTTGATGTTGAAGATCAGTCTGAAGAACAGCAAGTTCCTAAGAAAAGGCGCAAGGCCAGTCAAGCTTCAGAATCATGGTGGCATTGCCTAGATGTCGAGGAAGAAGATGACTGGAGACTGTCTTTCATTGACTATTTTAAAGAAAGTAAATTGCCAACAGACAAATCATTAGCTGCTCAAATCAAGAAGAGAGCGCTACGATATGCATTTGTCAACAACACATTGTATCGACGTGCTTTCGATCAAATGTGGCTAAGGTGCCTAGGGACCAAAGAAGCTGATAAAGTTGTGGCAGAAGTTCATGAAGGACTCTGTGGAGCACACCAGTCAGGTCCCAAGATGGCAATCAAAATTAAAAGAATGGGCTACTATTGGCCGACCATGGTCAGAGATTGTATCAATCATGCTAAGAGGTGCCATGAGTGCCAGATCCACGGTGATGTTATACATCAACCGCCAAATCCGCTGCACCCTACAATAGCATCCTGGCCATTTGAATGTTGGGGTACTGATATTATCGGGCCGATAGATCCGCCCTCATCAGCAGGACACCGCTTTATCTTGGCAACAACCGACTACTTCTCAAAGTGGGCAGAAGCAGCTCCATTCAAAGAAGTTACGTCTAAGCACGTGATCAACTTCTTTACCCACAATATTGTCTACAGATTTGGAGTGCCGCGTCGCATAATCTCAGACAATGGAACTGCATTTAAAAGTACAAAAATCTACAAGTTCGTTGATCGGCATAAAATCGATTGGCGGTATTCCTCCATTTACTATCCAAGAGCAAATGGCTTAGCAGAAGCCTTCAACAAAACGTTGGTGAAATTGCTAAAAAAGATTCTCTCCAAGAACAAAAGAGAGTGGCATACGAAGATGACAGAAGCGCTATGGGCATATCGTACAACTTACAAAACGCCAACCAAAGCCACTCCTTACTCTCTAGTATTTGGAGTTGAGGCCGTACTGCCACTAGAAGTTGAACTTCCATCTCTTCGAGTTGCTGTCCAGAATGAGCTGACTCAAGAACAAAATGCTCGTCTAAGAATGGAGGAGATTGATGCACTCGATGAAATCAGGTTACAAGCTCAACAGAACCTGGAAATCTACCGAGCAAGAATGACAAAGTCCTTTGATCGAATGGTTCGTCCTCGATCATTTCAAGAAGGAGAATTGGTCCTGATGCAGAGAAGGCCAATCATCCCACACAAAAAAATCGGTGGCAAGTTTGTATCCAACTGGGAGGGACCTTTCGTCATCGAAAAGGTATTTCAAGGAGGAGCTTATCAACTCATCGATCTGAATGGTCAGAGGCCCATGCCGCCGATCAATGTCCGTTACCTGAAGAAATACTATGCATGAATTGCTCAAGCAGATGTCATGTTTAATACGCTATGTTTTCATACATGTTTATTAGCGTATATATTCTATATTTTGAAATTCTCTTATGTCATGAGAACGCATTTCAAAATTCTCCATCAGACTGGGGGCATTTTAAATATTTGTTCGGGTCGACATCGCGCTGCGTGCCGAGATCCCCAAACAAATATTTAAAATCTCGAAATTCCAATTCCATTCTGCCCTAAAATGTCCCTGTGAGACAGGGGGCATTTTAAATATTTATTCGGGTCGACATCGCGCTGCGTGCCGAGATCCCCGAATAAATATTTAAAATTATCAATTCAAATGCCATTCTGTGCTAAAGAATACAAAGATTTTTTTTTCAAAGTCTATGCAGGTGACCTCTCAAAAGATCGAGATACCTTCTCCAACAAACTAAGACTTAAAGGTCAATAAAGAGACTTTTGTAACTACACACTCCAACAAAATTGAGCCGAAAAAGCTTGAAGTCTTTCAACAGCCTGAAGCTTAAGGTTCGAATGGGTGTAAGAGGTCGGATCCAACAAGCCCAAATATGGCCGGATCGCTGGCAGCTCCATCTACTCAACAAGCCATAAAAAAGGCCGCAGTAAAGGAACCCCCATTTCAGCAACTAGAGGATGAAGAGCTGTCAAATCCCAGCTCTCCCGATCTGATAAACTCAAGTGACTCAGATTAAAGTCTTCTCAAATGGTTAAGGATCAAGATACTACCTACATTCGGTACTATCAATCAAATCCAGAACCTGCAAATCCTTCAACAAATCCGTAAAGCACAAAGCGAGGATCGAAGGAACTTTTCTTCAACAAGTCCGCTAAAACACAAAGTAAAGGATCGAAGAAAATAATCCCAAAGTTCACAAAAGCCTATGGCTGAACTAAGAGGATTTCATCATCAATAAGTCCGCCATGCGCAAAGCTCTGGACCGATGACTCCTCGCCATCGACCTAATACAAACCTAAGGGTTTTGGTCACCGGCATCTACTCCTTCATCAAGCCCGCCAAAGCTAGAAGCAAAGGGCAGAAGGAAAACAAAAATTCTGACAAGTCTGTAAAGACAAATCAGACAATCCTTCACCAAGTCCGCAGCACAAAGCACAGGACAGAGGAATCAAAATCTCAGGGCTCTAGCAAAAAGCTGCAGAATGAGCACCCTAGATGACATCTACAAATGTCCCTAAAGACTGGGGGCATTTTAAATATTTATTTGGATTGACATCATGCTATATGCTGAGATTCCCAAATAAATATTTAAAATTTCGACAAGATATCAACCATCTATGGATACATCTAGAAGCGTTATGGAGAAAGAAGATTAGTGTGACATCCAAATAAAATCTTGGAGATCCACTAAAAGAGAGTAGTGTGTCATCCAAACAGATTTTGGAGATCCACTAAAAGAAAACCCTAGTGTGACATCTAGAATGAAAATCTAGAGATCCACAGAGCCAATCAGCATGCAACAAACGTGGCCCGCTCCAGACGCCTACCACATTTGTTGGGGGGCATTTGTTGACATGCCGTATAAAACAAAAGAGAGAAAAAAAACAAAAAAAAATTTTACCTGTTCGGCGCCGAATTCCGCACGTCGCTGGCACGCCGACGTCCCTTCTCCCACGATGCATTCACATCGTTAAAGATCTAAAGAAAACGAGGCCTTCGTTCGACGGGATCTTTCGCAAGCTCTCACTCTCTCGCTCGTTCCTCTACTCCCGACTCCTTTCCTCTCTTGCTCCCCCGCTTTCGTTGCTGTTCGGCTTTGGTGCTTCACAGGAGGTGTAGAGATTGCAGGCGTCGCTTCTTCGGCTCCTTAGGCTGTTCGACCTCGCTCATTCAGCGACTTTCCTTTCCTGTCGGGTCTGAAGTTGCGACATTTGATCGGAACCGAGGCAGGAGCTCGCCGGTGTGAAGCCAACTTTCTCCCAATCGCGCGCTTCCTCGACTCGTTCGTTGCTTATCGACTTCGCTCCCTCGACGTTCCTCCTGTCCGAATCAGAAGTTACGCATTTTTGATCGGAAGCAAGAACCGGAGCTCACTGTGTGTAAAGGTAACTTTCATCCTTTCATCCGCTTCTCTACTCCCTCCGGCGACATTCCCTTAGCGTAGGATCGGAAGTTACAACACTTTGATCGGAACAACAATGGGAGCACACTCGGTGTGAAGGAAACTTCCTTCCTTCCGTGCGCTTTCCGGCCAAATCCCGTAAACCCACCTAACCGAGGGGTTTAGAAAAAATTTTATAAATTTTTTTTTATATATATTAAATTTATTTAATTATAATTTATCTTAATTAATTTTAATTAATTATAATTATTATTTTTAATTATTTATAAATATTATGATTAATTATAATTAATTTTAACTAAATTATTATAATTAATTAAATTAATTATAATAATTTAATTAGAATTAATTATAATTACTTATAATTTATGAAATTAATTATTGTTAATTATTATTAATTAATTAGAAGTTATAAAAATTAATTAATGCTAATTAGTTATAATTAATTATAAATTAATTATAACTAACAAGTTTAATTAATTTTAATAAATTTAATTAATTATCCTAATTAATTATAATTAATTATGAATAATTAATTAAAAATAATTTATTAATTAATTATAATTAATTAATATTAGTTATAATTAATATTAATATAAAAAAAGGGAAGAAAGAAGAAGAAAAGAAAGCCCCTCCCTTGCCTCGATCCATGAGCCGATCGTGCCTCTTGTCTCGGTCCACGAGCCTCCATCGCCAGCCTTAAAGGTATAAATTTCTAACTTAAACCCCGTTCTCGACGCTTGCAGCGGATCGGGGAACCACCTTTACGCGCTCTTGTAGCACGGTAGGAGGGAGCCCAGTGCGAAGCATACGACGAGGCGGGTAAGCCCTATACACGCTCTTGTAGCGTGGTGGGGACGGTCCTCGACCTCGACACCGACACCGACGACGACTGCTACGTAAGGTATAATTTCTAACTCCAATCCCATTCTCGACGTTTGCAGCGGACCGGAGAACCACCTATACGCGCTCTTGTAGCACGGTAGGAGGGAGTCCGGTGCGAAGCATACGACGAGGTGGGAGAGCCCTATACACGCTCTTGTAGCGTGGTGGGGAGAGTCACTGCTGTTCTGGTACGGGTACTGATGAAGGCCCCATACACGCTCTTGTAGCGTGGTGGGATGAAATTTTGTACGGCCGCGGTGTCCAAGGACACCTACCATACACGCTCTAGTAGCGTGGTGGGAAGGCCCAGCTCACCTATTTTCCCCCAAACGGGGGATATGCCGGGGTGCTGCCGAAATTTTCACTGAAATGCACAAGAAACTTGAACAATATAAAGACCTTCTTGAGCAACAATGTAGAAGACATGTACTTAAACAGAAATGTACGGAACTTAAACCAAATGAGTAGAGGACCTGTACAAGAACAAAGGACTTGTGGACCTAAATCAGAACCAAAATTCAAATGATTTCTAAAGACCAAATTCAAATGAAATAAAATCAAGCTGAAGCCCAATTCAAATCATTTGAACAAGAAATTGTACCTCAAAAGATCCCAGAAAACTTTGAACAAGCACTTGAACTTGTTCTTGGAACTCAAACTGTGCAATATCAGGGGACCCGAACATAGAACTCAAACTCAAATGAACTCTAGCATGAATTGAGTAAGATCACTCAAGCTCGCTACTTGAACTTAAACTGGAACAAGATGTGGAGAGTAGGGAACTCAAATTGAACTCAAGTTGGATCCAAATTTGACATGAGCAATAGAGAACTTGAAATTTCAAGAACAACACACAAGACTCAAGCATGAGTTGAACCTTGAACTTGGGTTCAATGGAATACATAGAAATGGGCTTTGGATGAATGAACAAATCAAGATCTAAGTGCACAGTCGTCCAAGCTAACAACAAGTTGCAAGTAGGAGATGAAATCTTGATGCACACAAAAGATGAATGCAACGAACTCCTACGACAATCCCTACAATGCCTGTTGATTGAGATGGCAATACTGGAGACCAGAAATCAAAGATTCGTCCTCTACAAACAAATTCAACCATCAAACCACCTGAGATTGGTGACAGGTGGGCATAATGTAGGAAACAATGGGTCTCCTACGAACAGTTCCAGGAGCTCGTGGCGGAAGCAACGAGTCCTCGTAAATGGATACAACCAGTTTGTGGATAACAACAGTGAGTACCTCGTAGGCACAACGAATCACTGTGGACACAAGTACGGATATTACCTACAACGACAGTCTCCTGCAAAGGGATTCTTGTGGATAACAACAGTGTATTGAAAAAACAACGAATCACTGTGGACACAAGTACATATATCACCTACGACATTGGTGGTCAAGATCTTCCAGCACGCCGGGTACAAAGGCAGCCCGATGTACGAAAAGAACACCTCTTGTAGAATGGAAGAGATGTTTGGACAAATCCGAGCTAAACCTCCCGATGATCCAAAATCCCTATATCCAAGAGGAAAACAGTTCTGATACCCACAAATACTGAAAATAACAAGTCTGCCACACTGAAGAGCCTAAAGGGAGTCCTCCCCAAATCAACAGCCTTTGACTCCCGAATCCAGAAAATCCTTCCCCGGTGATTGAGAAAGGGGGAGTCAACATCAAAATGCTACACCACCGGATCTGCAACACTGATACAAGCAGACAGAAGGCGTCTACAACCTACAACGCCAAGCCACCGGATCTGCAACATTCGTACAAGCAGACATAAGGCGTTTATAATTATTTCAAAGTACCCCTGCACGTGCACCTTAGTTTGTATACACATAGGTACACAAGGGCTAAATACAATCTCAACCCGCATGGGCCCTGGCGAGCATGTTATTGGTACACACGTGACGCCTATGGATGCTACGCGGGTTGACAAGTGAATTCAAGTTCGAATCCGATCCTTCTATACGAATCAATAGAAGTCGACAAGATTCAAACTATCTAACAAAATACACAGTTGTAGCGAACGGTGTATTTGTTTAAATACATTCTTTTTAGGCCTTCAAGGTCTAAAATCAAGAAAATTCATGAACAAAAGGCACAAAGCCTATGAAACCCGATCCTCTATCGACCAGTAGATAGAGTCGACAAGGTTCAATCTAGAAAAAGGAAATGACCTCAAACACCCCGATGATGGCCGTGTTGAATGCAGATCTCAACCGGAGGGGTTTCCAAATATTTTCAAATGTTTCCCAAAAGTCCACATAAAATCCAAAGCTCCATCCAAATACCCACGAAAATCCAAAAATCCATCAATCCCAAATCCCAAAAATATTTAAAATATGAAATCTAACTATCCACACTTAAAGCAAAATCCATCCACCCTCCGCAACAGTCTGCCGGGGTGGACAAATTCAAATAAACTCTAGCTCACAAAGAGCCAAATGCCTAGTCGAAAATATCACTAGGATCCATTCTCAAACAATCTCTTGCCAGTAAGGACGTGGTACGTGTCCTCTAACCGGCGGTTAGCCGCCAAATGGCACCGCAGGATAAACGGTTACGACGACCCGGGGCCCTCTGAACCGAGTGATTTTGCTGCCAAATGGCACCACGATATACCGGTTATGGCCAGAGCCAATACGCTCCTTATTGGCATCAAATCCTTGAGATATGAATCAATAGGATATGATCGATAGGGCACAAAGCCCTCTGTTAACTAAGGTGGATTCAAATTTGTCCCCTTAGACAAACATCCAACCCCGGTCTACAAGGTCCCCTTGGACGAAGCAACCCATGGCTGCCGACAAGGATCCTTCTGTCAGGTTGGGTCGACTACCTCCTCTGACTAAGTAGACCAGGGACCACGATGGCCCGGGACGACGGAACCATGGGATCTTGATCGGGTCCATCATCCATTCCCCCACCATCCACTTTAAGTACGAGATAGTGAAAATTTCTATTTTAAATATAAAAAAACCTTCAAATTCCCAAATATCAATCCTCAAAATTCTCAAATTCTCCATCTATTTTCAAACACAATTCTCAAATTTCCAAATCCAAATCCATTGCTGCTACTATATGCCAGATAACACGTATTATATACGTATCTGATTGACGACTAGCCTTAATCGAAAGTTCTCTCTCGTGATCGAGAGAGGTAATTAACTATAGGGGCTTGCGCCTATAGGAAACCAGAACTCAGATCATAAAGTTCTCACAAAATGAGGGCGAAATCTCTGGGTAGTGTCTTATCTACAAACCCATCTGCCTTCCAAAATTTACTCCGGAACTTAGTTCGTTAAAACTCCCTCGCCGAATAAGAAGCAGCGAGTGGGGAGGCCGGGGCCGAATTTTTGGAGCCCACAACTTTCTCTAAATCAATAAAAACCATATGTAGATCCTCTTTACTCTCTCCATATTTCCTATAATTTCCATAGTAAACCTACCTGGCATGAATCCAAACTGATTTTGAGAAATATTAGTCTCACGTCATAGTCAATGCTCAATTATTCTCTTCCATGATTTTAATTACAGTAAGAAATTTTATACAAGAATTTTCTTGAGAAGCAAGAAAATTACTCTTGGAATACAAATAGGTTGCATTTGGGAAGCTTTTACGTAGTTTTATTTTGCAGACTATTGGCACACTTCCATTTAACTGTAATTTTTTAATTGCTTTTCGGAAATATGTGGTTAGAATGTCACAATCAAATTTAGCAAAGTGTGAGTTGTGAGAAATCTACTACCATACAAATTTTGTTGGAGGGGAAGAATTTATAATATTCATAATGATTTTTAAAACTCTGCTTGTACAACAATAGGTTCACAACTAATCTCACAAATAGTTACATCTGCTCAAAATTAAAGGTGTCAATATTTGACACGACACGAAAACCCGACCCGAACCTGACCCGGAAATTTTGACCCGTTCCAAAAAGGGTCGAGTTCGGGTTCCCGGATTCAACGGAAATGGGTCAGGTTCGGGTTCCCTGATTCAACCCGTTTGAAAAACGGGTCGGGTTGGGGTTGACCCGACGGGTTGCCGGGTCAACCCGAAAACCTATTTGAAATGACTGTCCAGCTTCCCGGAGACTTGCCCGAGCCTGCCGACCCCCTTGCCCGACTACCAGCGGACCTGCCCGAGCCTGCCCACCCCTTGCCCGTGCCCTGCAGGCGCAGCTGCCCGCGCGCCCGCAGAAGCTGCCCAGGCCTGCCAGCACGTGATCGCTCGCCCAAGACAGCCTGCCAACTGCCCGGGCGCCTGCTGCGGCTACTCACGTGAGCCCGTGCCCGCGCACCCACCCTCGCGGCAGCGCCCGCCCACTAGCGTCTGCGTCCAAGTTCGAGCTCGCATCTGCTCCCGCGTCCGCGCCCGCGCCCGCATCTTAACCCGCCTTCCCGTGTCAGGTCGGGTCAACCCGGCAACCCGTCAGGTCGACGGGTCGACTCCGGATTCGAATTTCCAACCCATTTTCCTACCCGGGTCGGGTTAAGGTCGACCTGTTTGAACCCGAGTCAGTTCTGGATTCGACCCGAACCCGACCCATGACCTGAAATTGACACTCCTACTCAAAATGAAACCAATAAAAAAATAATTACCAAGATATTTCATCCTCATATGAGATCTTCATATTCCTAGATCAAGACTTCCAATGGGCGCAAGACCCAATAGTTAATTACTCCTCTTACTCACAAGATAGAACTTTCAAGTAAAATTAATTTTCAGATTGTACTAAGGTTTTGATGCATTGGCTTCTCATACTTGCTCAGCCTATTACAACAATTATTTTATGGAAGACATTGTTAATTAGGGATTTTAATAAAAGACACAATTTGATAACCCGACCAAAAAATTTTGGGATTGGTTTGACCCATTTTAAAAATGGGTTGGGTTTGGGTCTTATTTCTCGACCCATTTAATTGTCAAGTCGGATTTGGGCCAACCTGCCAACCTGAAATTAACCCAATTTTGATCGGCGTGAAATAGAAAATGCTTAAGTCACTATTCAGACAGCTTACTCCTTATGGTTGAGCCAATCACGATTCATGATTTCACGAATTTACAAAAATCACACCACAATCATTTTCTTTAGATATTATCATATTAAAGTGCTGAATGGTTGAACCGTTGAGTTTGATTCATTTTTCTCACCTCCAATTAGTTTTTTTTCTCTGCAACTATTGCTACTTCTCTCTATTGCTCATTAGACGATAATGTGGTTCCACAGCCGATGGCCCGATGCTACTTGACAGTTGCCTCCACCCTTCTCCATCCCCACTATTCTCGACAGTCCGCATTTATCTATTCGACGATAGAATGCGCCAAAGAGATTCAGGTAAAATAATAAATTTGTAAATCAACCCTTCACGTTCTTGTATTTGGAAATAATCATTCCTACTCTGGTAATTGTTGGACCCCGGAGGGGTGATTTTTTGTTTAGAATTGTGAAACCCTAACACTAGGCTAGTGTATCTTTTTAATATATATATATATATATATATATATATATATATATATATATATATATATATATATATATATATATATATATATATATATATATATAATTTTTTATTAATGCCATAGCTCCTAAAATCACTTATCCCCTATTTCAAATATCCAAATTTCTACTGAGAGTGATATTATGATTTCAAGAAATTTTGAATAGCCATTTAATGTATAGCATGTGAATATTTGATATTGTGATATCAAGAAATTAGTCAAGAAGTACATTGTATAACCTTTATAGTATTCTTTTGCTGAATATCCACAAGGCCTCTTCTATTTAGCCATGTGTATTTGGATCGCATTTGCTTGTTCACAAAGAACAACCAAACTCCTCCAACTTGGGCAATGCAGAACAAACTTTTCCTATATGGTAGCATTTAAATTTTAAAGGGTAATTGATGCTTATAGAATTTCAAATTTGGTTTTGAGAAGTTAAAAGCTGCTTGGCACCACTTTGATATAGTGAATAAAACATCAATTATATTATTATGAAAAACATTGCTTTGGTTTATTTATTTGTTCGGTTCATGAAAAGCCATGATTACGAATGCAAAGTTGTAAATATACTTTGTATGCATGAGAGAATGCAAATATGGATAGAAGTTAATTCTGAGTTTTGTTAAGTATAAAATTTTACCATGTTTGTGACTTCATGTAAGTTACGTATCTATTAAGTACATTATGTAAATGGAATGACAATCCCATGCATATAACTATATGAATGATTCAAATTACCAAATGCTTTTTGCTAATGATATTCTTCTTGTTGATAAGGCTAGAGAGAGAGTTGAAGGTAAAGTTGAATTATGGAGGTCAACCTTAGAGTCTAAAAGTTTTCGTTTTAGTAGATCTAAAACTGAATATAGGGAGTTGAAGTTCCCTTGGATGCCTAATTTGATTCCCCTGGTTGCATGTTCTGGTTCCCCTGATTGCCTGCTCCGGTTCCCCTGGCTGCCCATTCCTATCCTCCGTGTGGCCCTTCGGCTGCTGCTCTTGGACAGCCTTTTGGCCTTCAATTTTCCCTATCCTGATTGGCTCAGTTGGAAGAGGTTATGGGCTGTTTGGCTGCCCCTTTTCTCCTATATATATGAGATGTTTTGGTGCTTAAAAAGAAGGAGAGTTTATGAAATTATTTTTGTAACAAAACCTTAGGGTTTTTGCTGGAAAAGCTTGCGAGCTTGTTCCATTCCTCTTCGTCTTCTTGGGAAAGCTTGCGAGCATGTCCTCTCTTCGACTTCGTCTCAGCTTCTTATCTATTTCTTCTCTCTGCAAGTGATCACTCCATTTGTATCTTTCTTCTCAATCAAAGAATGCAAGTTTGGGAGTTTTATTTCATAAGTTTGTAAGCGTCATTTTATTTCTATGAAAGTTGTATTTTGTTATTTTGAGGTATTTTGGAAGAAGACATAGCTTGTATGTAATTTGGCAATCTTTCGATTGCATCATAGAACTTCATGCTGAAGAGAAAATGAAGGAAGAACAGCAAGTCGGCTAACTTGTTGTGGCCTGGAAACGAGGCTGATAAAAGTTCTGGAGGGTGGGGAAAAAGATGGACAACAGTTGGACAGCCACAGTTGCTTCCTGCAGCTTCTGGAGGTGACGAACAGTAGCTGGAGAGGAACGTTTGGCTACTGTAGGGAGGCGGACAGCAGGGGAGGTTAGAGAAGAGGAATGCACAGCCAACTGTGGATAGTTGGAAAGAAAGAAGCCAACACCTGGCTCGGCCAGTATACAGCGAAGAAGAAAAATCTGGACAGATTTCTAAAATTTCTTAATTCATACCAAATACTGCTTACAAAAGAGGGAGGTAGGTCTTATTTATAAGATAAGACTACCTCTAGAGACCTTTAGGAGGAAAATAACAGAAAAAACCAAATTTTCAAAAGAAATTACAGAAAAAAATAACAAGATGAAAAATATGAAGTCCCGGTGGGCTTGAACCTGACCGGCCCGCAGCTCCCCATTAGTAAAAAACCAAAATATAAGAATATTCATTAAAGAAAAAGAGCTGAGTTTAACCTCACTTCAGATAATTGGAAAACATATTAAATTAGATAAACACTTCGTTGGCTCTCAACTAAGAGATTAAAATTTTAGGTTAAAATGCTAAGCCATAATAATGTGCTAATTAATAGACAGTTTGCACAATAGCATAAGAGGCAACATTTATGAAGCCAGTAGCTCATTAATACAAGCTAAAGCCCTAAAAATGAAATGTGCTCCTGAAAGTTGTGAAAAATGATTATGACAAAAACAATAATTTGAATCACTTAAGTGAAAATAGAAGTGCGCTGAATAAATGACATAAATTTAGCCTACGGAAATTTTGGAAACGGTAAAAGGTGACTACTTGACAAACAATTAGGATAAAAATAAACTTTATGGCAGTATCTTTCAAACCCCCCTACAAAGAAAGATAATCAAATGCATATCATACATAGAAACTAGAATAAGTTAATTATTAAAAAGTAGCTGAACCTTGTATAGAACTCTAATGCATTGTAATGTTATTGGTTTAATCTGTCATACCTGCATTAGTGTGATAAACTTTCTTCCACTACTTGTAAGCTGGAGGTATTCCAACTTTCCATTGATTTCCATTAAAGGTGATTTATTACTAAATTTTTCCGAAAAAGGAAATTTCCCCAGGACCCAATTATCAGTAGAAGCAAATAGACTAACAACTTTTCTCAACTGATCAAAATGCATCTTCAATACCTCTGTGATGCAAGGTTTCATCAGCTTAATCACGTCAGCCCGCAAGCTAAGTCTCTCCTGCTCCAACAATGAACAAAATGAAAAAGAAATGTTCATAGTTTCAACGGCCAAACCTAAGGCAAAACTTGTCTCTGACATTGATTTGACAGACATATCAAAACTATGATAAATCACTTCAAGTTCTACTCTAGTCCATTGCATTAAGTCCAAAGTATAAGGAGATGCTTCCCCAAACAACATAACAAAACTCCTTGTGGCCTGAGAAATGGTAGAGAAGGCAACCTTGGTAAGTTCCAATGTGTATGTTTCATGAGGAAATGGTGCCGAGCATTTCAGCTCTTTTACACTGTTTTCAAGTTGTAAATGATAGAAATTTAGTAACAAAACAATTGCACGGTCACTTTCACCAAGTCTGCAGAGTCCAAATAATGCGTTATGGAGTTCTGGCCAGGTTACTCTCCTGTGTTCAGCCAATGAAGTAAACTGTTGAGCAAGCGCAGTTTGCAACTCTGAAATTGCATATGCAAATGAACTGATAATTGGCAATAAACCATCCTTTTCCTTCAGCAACTTCTGCATGTTTTGGGTCTCCTTCTCCAAGACAACCAAAGCCTCTTCCATCCGGCGCTCCGACATAAGAATGTCCAGTGTTTCCAAAATATTTTGCATGCGAGTCTCCATCCAGGTTGGAAAATCTAGATCGAGATCTTCAACACACTCATCCTTCAAATTTTCCAATTTCTCCAATATAATCTCTGAATGGAAGCTGTTTATAAGCTCTTCAACAAGCATGTTTTGGGTTGAAACATGATTCTTCATTTTCATGATTTCACTTTCTATGCCTTCAAATTCTTCAAATATCCTGTATGATCCACATTGTTAATATTTAAAAATTTCACCAAATTCAATTTTTATTATTCAAAAGTGTATCATAAAGCTAAAAATTGTAAACACAAGGTGAACTCCCCTTTTTTGAAGTTTGAGTTCAATGTAAAGTGTAATACAACCCAAGGCCACCAATACCAAGGCATTCGCTGACCTATAGTTCAATTTCCTATTAGAGCGCTCTAGTTAAAAATGAATCTCAGAGGGGAAAGACTATAATGCAATCTAATGACAATCAGGTTATGAATGGTGTTGACCTCCATATAATACCCAAAAGGAATGAAATGAAATACATACATGTTGTAACCCGATGGATCCATAAATATTGCCGGAAATCCTGCAGAAATCCCGCCACTAGCTACAGGACTATTCTCTGTAGACGGCGCCGAACCAGTCCAGATATCTCGCTGCGAACGCGTCTCTTCTCGGATATCCTGCGGCTAACCTCGATTGAACGACCGCAGATGTCGTTAAATACCGAACGAAGCCAAGGCGTTGGCAACTCTTCTTCCATTTGCTTCCCAGACCGAACTCCTCCCACGCACGAGCTCTTCCATCCCCCACTCGATCGCAGGAGCTCCCCAACCCGTCGCCTACTCCCGTCAACCCCATCTCCACTGTCGATCTCCCTCACACACGTGAAATCTCTCAGCCATCCCATCGATCTCCTCCCGACTCCAAGCCGCAACCTTCCGGCCTCCTGCTCTCGAGCTCATCAAGTCGAGCTCTCGGGCTTTCTCCGATCCAGAGAGAGAGAGAGAGAGAGAGAGAGAGAGAGAGAGAGAGAGAGAGAGAGGAAGAAATCCTTACCTACCCGCTGGCCTCAACTCCCGCTCGTAGTCGCTCCCTCTCTATCCGGTCAGAAGTTGCACATTTGATCGGAAGCAATCACGGGATCTCATAGGTAGTGAAGGTAACTTTCTCCCTTTCACGGTTTTCGGCCAAATCCAGTAAAAAAAATGAAAAATGGATTTCTTTTTATTTAATTATAATGATAACTTATTATTTTTAATTATTATTTAATTATAGCTATAATTAATTAATTAATTATAATTAATTAATAATTAGTTATTAATTATAAATTATAATTATCTGGTTAATTATAATTAATTTTGATTAATTATAATTAGTCATTATTTAATTATAATTATAATTAATTTACTAATCATAATTAATTAATAATTAATAATTAATTATATATTATATATAATTAATAATTAGCTATAATTAATAATAAAAATGAAATATGTCATCTTCTTTCCTCGAGCCAACATCTACAACCCCGCGCAGGTATAACTCCTAAACCCTAAAACTCCGAGAGCCCATTTCAACACATTTGTCAAGACAAAACGATCACCTATACACGCTTTTCTTAGCGTGGTGGGAGGAAGTGCGTCCCGACGCTTGCAACGAAGCGGGTAATCACCTAAATCTCTTATTCGAAGTTCGTATCGCCACGGATTTCCCCGCCTATACATGCTTTTCTTAGCGTGGTGGGATGGGAACCTGGTGCGATACGCACAACGAGGCGGGGATACCCATAAGTACCCGCCCATACACGCTTTTCTTAGCGTGGTGGGGGATCAAAAAATACACGGCCGCGGTGTCCTCGAAAGAGGGCACCTACCATACACGTTTTTCTTAGCGTGGTGGGAAAGGCCCAGTTTTCTGTAGTTTTCCCCTAAACGGGGGAGACGCCGGAAGGCTGCTGAAATTTCGGGTGAATGCAATGCTACATTTGGATCTCGTTTGAACTCAAGAGAACAATTTGGAACTTGGACTTGATTGCACTCGAATGACACAGAAGAACAACGAAGGACTTGTAATTGAACTTGTGGACTTGATTCAATTGACCTAAATAATATGAACTCAAATTTAAAAGAAAAAGAAAAGAGGAACATGATCTTGGGCATTTGAACTCAAGCAAATACTTGAGTTGAACTACAGGGGACATAGAACTTCAACTTGCCATTTGAACTTGAACTCAACAAGACTACGAGGACTTAAACAAAGACTTTGACAAGCGATGACAGACTTGTGGACTTGATTTAGACTAAATGGCATTAACTTGAACTTAAACTAAATTGAGAATTCAAGCTAAGTCCAAACGAGTTGATCTCAAATGCAAAAAACTCATCTTGGACTTAAATAGACTCTAATCAAATGGCATTAAGCATATGATGAATTTGAACATGAAATGGGTTCAAATGCAACAAGGATTTGAACAAGAGAAAACCTATTTGAGCTTGAATGAGTTGGACAATGAACTTGATTGAACACTTTTGACTCAAACTTGAACTTGTATCTTGAGTCTCATTTGATTCAAAATCAAGTAGAACTTGATTTGAATGATGACATCAAAGCTCCAAAGGAGTGATAAGGAATTGTCACTTTAATTTAAGGGTAAAGTACTCATTCAAATGTCATACAAAAAAGTGAAGATTCATGCACAAATTCATTTCAAACTTGACATGGAATTTTTGTATGATGATATTTGATTTGCAACATCCATTTAGCCAAATTCAGCTAATTGGCAAATGAAAGACAGTCCCTTACAAGTGCTAAAGGACCAATATGCAATGATAGGTCAATGTATCCTCAAGTGCTATGTATCCTGTAAATATATATATGCAACATACATTGAATACTACGAGATGCTTGTAATCAATGCAAACAAAGAGGGCAATTCACTTGCAAGCAATATTGATAGATATACTATAGATATGATTGGTCCTCTACAGACACAAGATTATATTCAACACGTCATCTATGGGAAAGTATAGAAAGACTATAGCATATGTAAGCCCCTACGGGTCGATGTAGAGTACTTGTTACACAATTAGCAAGCTGTAATTTGAGGGCAAGCATAAAAGAGATTCACTAATGCGTAATGGCTCACTCATAAGCAGCGACGAGTGGCTTGTAACGCAATACTACGATCAATTAACATTCAAATGGTTAGCAAACACATTGATTCATTGCAAGTGGAGACGAAAGATGTACAACATATGAAAGATCCTACTAATTGTCGTAGGAGGTTTGTTGTATATCCCCAACAAAAGGTAATACGACTATATCAAATATAAATGATAATGAGTCACTGTGAGAAACTCGTGATGTATACAACAGGCCATTACAAATATCTATAAGTATAAAGCAGGAGATTCGTTAGTGCACTACGATCCACCTGCAGAAAGCAACTGGTAGTGCACGACAGTCTACCTGTATGAAGCAGCGAACAACTCTATTTAGAAGCTGCTACGTCACGCCACCGGATCCGCAACTTCTATGCAAGCGGACAGAAGACGTCTACAAATACTTTCAAAGTACCCCCACGTGCACTATAGTTTGTATACACATAGGTACACTAAAAGGGGTAAAAGAGATTATAAAACTCGCATGGGCCCCGACGAGCGTGTTATTGGTACACACGTGACGTCTAGAGATGCTGCGCGGGTTATCAAATTTTAAACTTGATCCTCCTTAGCAGGTAAAAAGGAGTCGACAGGGTTTAATTATAAAATGCCCCAAACTCGCATGGGCCCCGGCGAGCGTGTTATTAGTAAACATGTGACGTCTAGGGATGTTGCGCGGGTTATTCTATTTGAACATGATCCTCCTAGACATGTAAAAGGAGTAGACAGGGTTTAATTATAAAATGCCACCAAACCCGAATGGGCCCCGGCGAGCGTGTTATTGGTACACACGTGACGTCTAGGGATGCTGCGCGGGTTGACAAGTGAATTCAAGTTCGAAACCGATCCTTCTATACGGGTCAATAGAAGTCGACAGGGTTCGAACCAACAAACAAATATACGGTTATGACGACCGTCATATTTGTTTCAATACATTCATATTAGGCCTTCAAAGCCTATAACAATTAGAATTTACTATCAAGGGCATAAAGCCTACAAAATCCGATCCTTTATCGATAATTTGATAGAGTCGACAAGATTCAATAAATAAAAGAGAAATGACCCCGAACGCCCCGATGATGGCCGTGTTGAATGCAGATCTCAACCGGAGGGGTTTCCAAATATTTTCAAATGTCTCCCAAATATCCATAGTCCATTTCAAATATTCCAAAGCTCCACCCAAAATACCCATAAAAATCTAAAAATCCAAAACTCCACAAAAATCCCAAAATCCCAAAAATATTTAAAATTGAAATAAAACCATCCAATACTTAAAACAAAATCCATCCACCCTCCGCAACAGTCTGCCGGGGTGGACAAATTCAAATAAACTCTAGCTCACAAAGAGTCAAATGTCTGGTCGAAAATATCACTAAGATCCATTCTCAAACAGTCTCTTGCCAGTAAAGACGTGGTACGTGTCCTCTGACCGGCGGTTCGCCGCCAAATGACACCGCAGGATAAACGGTTATGACCCGGGGCCCTCTGAACCGAGTGGTTTTGCCGCCAAATGGCACCACGAAATACGGTTATGGCCAGCGCCGTTACGTTCCTTATTGGCACCAAATCCTTGATATATGAATCAATAGAATATGATCGATAAAGCACAAGCCCTCTGTTAGCTAAGGTGGATTCAAATTTGTCCCCTTAGATAAACATTCAACCCCGGTCTACAAGGTCCCCTTGGACGAAGCAACCCATGGCTACCGACAAGGATCCTTCTGTCAGGTTGGGTTGACTACCTCCTCTGACTAAGTAGACCGGGACCACCATGGCCCGGGACGACGGAACCATGGGATCTTGATCGGGTCTATCATCCATTCCCCCACCATCCGCTTTAAGTGCAAGATGGTGAAATTTCTATTTTAAATATTAAACCTTCCAAAACAATCAAATATCCCAATCTCAATCATTCAAATTCCAATTTCTAAATCCCAAACCCATGCTACTACTATATGCCAGATAACACGTATCTCTACGTATCTGATTGACGACTAGCCTTAATCGAAAGCTCTCTCTCATGATCGGGAGGGGTAATTAACTATAGGGGCTTGCGCCTATAGGAAACCAGAACTCAGATCATAAAGTCCTCGCAAAATGAGGGCGAAATCTCTGAGTAGTGTCTTATCTACAAACCCATCTGCCTTCCAAAATTTACCCCGAAACTTATCAGTTAAAACTCCCTCGCCGAATAAAAAGAAAAAGCGAGCGGAAGTCGAGGCCGAATTTTTGGAGCCCACAAATGGATTGAATTCAGCACCTTGGTGTTTTCTTCTCCAAACAGCAATAACCTGCTGTCTTCTTCTCTAGCAACAGCAGCTTCTTCTCCTTCACCCGGTCCCCTTCACAGTTGCATCTCCACCGCAGCTTCCTTCTCCCTGCCTATACCAAGAGCCACCTGCTCTCTGGTTATTCTCCTCCACCGCAACCATTTCCCTTGCCAGGGATGAGAACCAACAGTTGTCTGGCTATTTCCATCGAGAGATAGAGAAAAGGAAAGAGGGAGAGAACCCACACATTTTAGAAAGAAAACTGAACTGATTTATTATTATTTTACTCTCATGTATGTAAACAATACAAGTCACCCATATCTATACCAAAACAACCCAATAGGGAAAAAGGGTAAAATAGCATAAAGACTATTAAAAAAAACAGAATTAAAATTTAAATAAGAACCAACACTTCACAACCTCTACCTTGGATCTTGATTTGGAAATGTAATAAACATCCAACACTAGGATTTCTCCCTTACCATCCTTAACAAGTTTAAGCAATATTGAAACTTAGGATTTGGAAAAACTTAGTTAACACATCAGATGCATTATCTTCTATAGATGCCTTCACAATCTCCATCACACCATTAGACACAATTTCTTTGAGTTTGTCTATGTGTTTAGTCCTTTCAAGAAACATGGGGTTCTTAGATAAGAACCTAGCACTTTGATTGTCACAAAGAATCTTCATCGGTTTGGAAATAGGATGGACCCAATCTATCAGCAAGCCTTAGAGCCAAATAACGTCCTTCACTACATCGGTTGTTGTCATGTACTCGACTTCAGTAGTAGATAAGGCCACAACAGGTCGTAGCTTGCCCTTCCAACTCACGGTATTCCCATATACCTTGAATATGTAACCGGTAAGAGATCTTCGAGTGTTATTATATCCTGCTAAATTTGAATCAACATATCTAAAGAGGACATCTTCATATAATTATGATTTTGTAAACTTCAAACACAAATCTTTGGCTCCATAAAGGTACCTAAGCACCCACTTTCTTGCCTCCCAATGAGACTTCCCTAAATCAGCCAAAAACCTTAAAAAGACACTAAGAGGATATGCGAAATCAGGCCTACAACGAACCATAGCATACATGATGCTTCCTACGGCATTCTAATAAGGAACTATGCTCATGTATGCCTTCATCCTTTGAATCTCCTTCATGCTTGAGCTAGCCAACAACATATCATCAACATGCAGAAGTTAATAGCACTACTTACTTCCTTTGCCTTCAAGTATACACAAGCATCATGTCTCCTCCTTTTGAAGCCAACATCATGCATGAACGTGTCAAACCATTGATACCCTTGGAGATTGCTTCAATCCATATAGGGAATGCCTTAGCAAGCAAACCAATCTTTCCTTTCGAATTTCAGCTAACCCTTCCGATTTTTCCATTTAGATAGTCTCCTCCAATTCTCCATGTCAAAATGTGATTTTGACATCCAATTGCTCAAGATGCATATCCATTTGGACAACCAAAGAAATGAGCACACAAATGGATGTGTGCCTTAAAACTGGTGAGAAGATTTATTCATAGTCCACCCCCTTTTGTTGAGTGAATCCCATTGCTACAAGCCTAGCCTTGTACCCAGGCTTATCTTCAACACCACCCATTCCTTTCTTTTAAATAGCCAACTATAAGTGACTAGCTTCTTCTCTCTTAGCTTCTCCACCAAGTCCCAAGTGTGATTCTTCCTTAAAGAGGTCATCTCCTCTTTCATAGCAAGTTAACATTCACTTCTCTCCTCATATCTCATTGCCTCCTTATATGATATAGGTTCATCACATTGCATAGAATCTACTAAGATAGCATAAAAAATCACATCAGCAAATCCATACCTTTGAAGAACCTTTGTTACACGTTGAGGTCTATCCGTAAGCATCCCATAACTCCTTTGAAACTCAATGGATTCCTCCTCAATTTCTTCATTTTCAGCAGCAACAACACCTTTAGAATTTGTGTTCAGCACTTCTATTTCTGCAAGATGTTGCTGTCTTGAACTAGAACCAGCCCCTGAACACCTTCCAACAGCTGTAGGAACTTATATTTCATCCATACGAACTGGTTGAACCCTTTTAGGAACAAGATAAGTCATCTCATATTCATTAAAAGTGACATCCCGCTGATTATGCACCTAGGATTTCCTGGTTTCAAATACCAAAATTTATAGCCTTTCACATTTTCAGGATAGCCTATGAAAGCATTTGATAGCCCTTAGTTCTAGCTTTCCTTGCTTGATGTGAGCATATGCTATACATACAAACATTCTCAACTCCTTATAATAGGCTAGTTGTCCACTCATTAGAACAAAACTCCAATCCATTATCAATTCTAAGCTTTTTAACCTTCTTCCCTACTTGATTCTCCATAAGAATCTTCCATTCCTTAAACTTATCCAAGGCTTGATTCTTGCTTTTTAAAAATAAAACCCAAAGCTTTCTAGAATAATCATCAATTAGAGAAAGAAAATATCTTGCTCCTCCATAAGACTCATGCTTGGTTGGCCCGCACAAATCAGCATGTACATAATCCAAACTCCCTTAGAATAATGGTATGCATTTGAAAATTTAAGCCTCCTTGCTTTGCCAACTATATAATGCTCACAAAAGTCAATTTTCTAGGGCTTCAAGCTACCAAATGCTTCTTACTTGTGCAAGTCCTCCATTCCTCTTTAGCTAACATGTCTAAACCTTTGGTGCCATAAATAGTCTCATCCACTTGAGAACTCACCAAGCTAGCTTGTCAACCAATCAATATTTTACCTTGCAATATATATATATATATATATATACATATATATCATCATTGAATATAACAAGTGAACCCTTGCACGCTTTGAGACTTCCTCCATCACACTTAAATGAGTAGTCATTTTTGTCAAATTCTCCCAAAGAGATTTCTTATATGTTCAGAAACATATCTCACTTACTTGAGAAGCCTCTCCAATCCATCATGGAGCTTCAATCGAATGTTGTTTTGCCCTTAGATCTTACATGATTTATTGTTCCCTAAGAACACCAAATCTCCTTCTCTTCCAACTCTTCAACCCACCCACTGTTTGGACACATGTGATAAGAGCACCTGGAATCAGGTATTCACTCCTTACTAGGCTCAATATTTGAGATTACAAGGGCATCTGAACTTTCATACCCTTCCTACACACATGAGGCATCTCCACTGTTCCTTTCTTTGTCTTAATCTTTGTTCTTCAATTCCGAGCATTGCTTTTTGAAGTAGCCTTCCTTGTGACAAAAGAAGCACTTCACCTTGCCTTTAGACTTGAATTTAGCATGGTTTTAAGCTTTGGACTCTCTCTTCTAGGGTATACCTTTAACGACAAGGGCATCAACTACCCCTTCATGCTTCACCTTAACCCCCCCTTTAAATCTCCTTGGAGTTGAGTGCAGCCTTGACTTCAGCCATAGCAAGAGTCTCCTTCCAATACAACAAGGTGTCCACAGAATATTCAAACCTAGGAGGTAATGAGCTTAGTAGAATTATTTTTTGATCTTCATCTTCAATCTTCACTCCTATGCTTTTCAAATCCAAGATAATCCACTTGAAATCATCCAAGTGCTTATTCAAGGGCTTGGAGATAAGGGCTTAGAATCATTCATTTGCAAGATGTGCAACTTCTTCTTGAGATAAAGCCTATTGGCTATAGAGGTCTTGAGATATAGAGATCCCAATTTTGTCCCAAAATATTAGAAATTACCTATCTCTAATATATTTAAATGATAATTTGACTCTTAATAAGACACAATGGATAAAATTGATTCATGTAGCTAACCCCACGTAGTGGGATAACGGCTTGATGTGTTGTTGTTGTGTATCACTTTTGATTTGCTATTAATGTAAAAACACAAAGTCATATAATCATGGGAATATGTGAGCATTCAAAAAAAATTTGCTAGATTTGACATTAGATGAAATTAACAATTACAATTTCACAAAACAATCACAAGGTTCACATCTAAAGAAAAATATATAAATTATAAACTCACAACTACGCAGACTATAAACTCATAAACTATGTAAAATGCAACCACATTAATCTACATTTAAACATAACAAATAATCAAATATCATATTAAAAAGGAGGAAACATACTTAACTACAGGAGCCTATGAAAGATACAATCTCAAACTCTAGATGGTCCCTAACCCGGATTGCGTGATATGTGCCAATAATCTCTCATCATTCTAAATTAACCGTGCATCCAAGCTTTAGCATTTTCATGATATTGCTGATGTCACCTCTTATTTTCTATGGAGAGATGCTTGTGTAACCTCAACTCAAAATTAATGAAATGCTTTATCCAAAAATCCTGAGGGGGATGCTTGTCTAACTTCAACTCAAGATGAATGAAGTGCTCCGTCCAAACATCCTAAAGGGAATGATAGGTTGGATGAACTTGGGAAGGAGGTTAAGCTATGATTGTTGCTTCTTTTCATCATCATCACTATCATTATATTAACAACCCATTCTTCTCACTAAAAAGGCTATGAAAGAAATGGTCATAGAAAGCAAGGATGTGTTTTGGCTGGTCAAGACAGCTGAGGTTATACTTAACTTCCATGATGTAGACTAAAACATGGCCAAAGGCAATGTTTGGTCGATACTCGATACTTAACCTTAAAATTGCAAATAGAGGCAAGGCTTTCAATGTATTAACAATCATATTTGTTGCATTAAACTCAATATGGCTCATGCAATAGTAGGTGACCAAAGAAAGAAATGACGTAATGTTTATCCTATCCTCAACTTTTGGAATGATATTTTTACAAAGCATGTTGAATAACATGGGCATTCTGCACAAGGCCACTCAACAATGGAAATTGTTGAGGAGAAGAATTGCATATAACTAAGCTCACATTCATCCAATCAAAAGAAATATTAACTAAAACAAAATGTGAATGAATCCTAGTATTGGACACATGCAAGTAATCGGGCAAGTACTGATTGGTGATCTTGACTTGTTGCCTACATACAAAGGAGTGAAGAATAGTGCACTCAATGTTGACATGAAGATTTGAAAAGAATTCAACGAACAACTCCGAGTGATAGCGGTGAGCGAGAGAAACTAAAAACTAGAGGGTGGTTCCGAAAAAGAGATCATGAATGGAGTACAAAAGTTATACTTGTATCATTAGCTTTGAGCCCATTATGGTTAATGTACTATAATGATCACAAGCTTCAACATCTTCCATAGTTCGAACCAAAGATTTTGTTGCTGAATAGAGGATGAACCGGATCCACACACTTAGCTTGCCATAAGGGAAACCTCTCACAAGAACTCTAAGAAAATAATAGGATTTCCAGTGAAGTGTGAGGAATTGTGTGAAGAATGTAGGGGGTCTTTCAAAGATTCAAAACCTCACGGAAGTCCACGAAAAATGATCACATACGCTTCATTATTACACTCCAACAGCTCTCTAACGGCTACATTTAACAAACTAATCAATTGTATAGCACAATATGGGATTGTATAGAAAAATTGTCTAGAAAAAAAATTCCTGGGATTTGAAAGAGCCAAATATGTTTCTTTTTCTTCACAATTTTATAATCTCATTCAAACAAAAGCTCAACACTTGATTTTCATCTTCGCTTTTAATAAAAGAAAAAAAACAAAATATCTAACTGGGTGCAAATTCAAAAATTTACGTCAATAATTTCAGATTGGATTCTTAGAATACTACATATATCATTACCAATGGTTTTGTAAACATGTCTTCTAACTAATTTTCTATTTCAATGAATTAATTTTTCATATCATCATTGACCCACAATCCCAAATAACATGATAAAGAATATCGTCCAGACCGATAGTATATCATCATATACGATTAGTACAAATCGTTGAATATCATCCAGTAATTGCACTGAATAGATGTCTGAAAAATAGCTTGATAGTCTAGGACGATCTCGCAATCGTCCCGGGCGATTAGTTCAAATCACTGAAAATCATCTAGAGCATCGCCCTAAATAGTAGCTAGCTGATGTTTAGTCATCCAGAGATAACTAAGATTGTGAACTGATCGTCCCGGCCGATCCTGAGATCATCCATGATGATTTGATCGAGCAATCAAGTCTTAATTGCTTTCCTTAATTACTATATTAATTTAGGCATAATTATGTTGCATCGTCTAGGACGATGTCAAAAAATAAATAATAACTAAATAGATCTGACGGCTGATTCCTTCTAATTTGAGCCTATCATCCCAGTCGATACAAATATCATTCAGGACGATGAGCTTAATGATGGCTGCCTTAACCAGGATGCCCTAATTAAGGTTTTTATTTTTAGCTGATCATATAGGGCGATTTATGGATCATCTTATATGATCGTTCAGGACGAAGAGTTCAATAAGGAGAGTTTCTTTCATCAAGAACTACCTCTTGGGGCTTCAATAAGTGGCCGATCAGGGTTTCCGGATGAAGGGGTGAATGATATAAAAAGCTCATATGCACCTATACTAGAACCTGGCCATAATAAGCCCAAATGTCAGGATCCTATGTATTAGGCATTCTTACTGGGTAGATTGGCCTATTGCGATTTATATCACTTAGCCAAGAGGAGGATGATTGGCTTGAAACTGAAAAGAAGGTGATTGTTATCCACATATTTCATCAAATTATGAAACCTTTTGTGCTTAGGCGACGTGTCAAAGATATGGAGATGTCACTTCCCTTCCAAGCAAAATTTTCAAGTTGGCTCTTTAGACTAAGTCCAAGGCTATTAGTCAAGTGTTCAACAACAATTTCTTTCGTTCCACCTTGAAGACAAGGTGGCTCTTTGGGAGGGAAGTATTGATAGATCGGTTCTGAAGGTAGGCCCCACTAGGTGGGTGGCGGGCAAAAAGATCAAAGAGTAATTACTTACCATAGAAGACCAAGATTTGAAGGGGATTAATTAGAAGATATTTCCTAATTAAAAAGGACAGATTTGGGGACTGAATTGAAGAGGATTAATTAGGAAATATTTCCTAATTAAAAAGGGAAGATTTGAGGGCTGATTGGAGGCTAATTTGGATGGGATTAATTAGAAAATATTTTCTAATTAAAAGGGTAGATTTAAGAGCTGATTTGAAGGGGTTTAACTGGGAGATGCTTCATAATTAAAAAGGGAAAATTTGTGAGCGGGATATGAATTCAAGCAGATTAATTAGGAGATATTTTCTAATTAGAGATGGTTGGTTTGGGGCCTAATTTGAGAGGAAATTGGGGGAGGTCTGTTTTGGAATTTGTTATTTTATTGTTTGCTATATGTAGTAGGGTTTATATCATGTTTGTGTGCAAAATTTGATTAGAGAGTATTGCAGTTTTCTTTTGTGAGGGAACCTAGCGGCGTATAGGGTTTGGAGAGAAGGTCCCCCTCTCGAAAGAGGATCATTGTATCTTATTTTGTTTGTATTTGGTTTACTATCAATATAAATCTGTTTTTGTGTTGAATTATTTGGAGTTTGTTGTTGTTTTTGATACCAAGACGCATCAGGTTACTAATTAGCTTCAAAATAAAAAAATAAATCATACAATATAATAAGTATAAATTTTGAATGATTTCAATTAATGATAATTGATTATTATGATTTGATTGAGATACTAAAGCATATCTATAAGGCGATTAATTCAACTTTTGAATTATCTCGATTAATATAAATTGATCATGTTTATAATTTTCAAAATAAGAATGATCGTACAATACATTTTAAATCATAAAATACAATATTAAGATCAAATTTCATTGATTACAAATCTTGTAATCTTTAACAAATCCATTCTTCATTTTAATTTTGAAATAGACCCTAAATGTCCATGTTAAGATGAATTCATAGAAGCATAGTGAAGAAGAAAAGGTTGCAGCATGAAAAGAAACCATCCTAATGCCCTTAGGGAAATTATTTACAGGAAAGCCATAATGGTGGCACATACATAACAGTTAAATCAATACGAACATACAATATTGATGTGACAACACATCATGTCAGAATATTTAACTCCCTTGTTCTTTGGAATATCTTCAAAGATATAAGAATAAGAAAACTAAATGCCCACCCAAATTTGCTTAGGCCAAATTCAAGGCTACTCAAACAGCTAGAAGTGTCAAAATATTGAACTTGCTAAAACCACCGAACTAATTATAACTAATAATATTCATTTTATAGCAACGCATCATTTGGATTTGTCAAGTAATTTGCTTGAATTGATTATAACATTTCCTATAGCATTAAACCACAACCCCTGCCTATAAATAAGGGTTTAGGAGAAGAATCCAGGTCATTGTAATCATTGCCATAGTCTTGTACTTTATACCAATAGTGGAATACCATAGCTTTAGTCTCTGAGTTAACTTTCTCTTTTCAACTCTCTTATTACTAGGCCATTCTTGGGTATCGGATATTGCTGTTGCCTATGAAAAAACTTGGAACCAACATCTATCACATAGAAGAAACAGTATAGTTCACAAACTCTAGTTCAAACAATTTTGGTAACTTCTGGCTGTTCTAAAACGAGTTTGAGAAAAACTTAAAGGAAAACCCATCTGAAATCAATAAACCTGTCATATCAAAAGGAAAATCTTAACTCTACGTCTATGATGCACCGACACTTCTCCTCAAAGAGGCGTGCAGTGTCCGACACCGTATCCGACACGACACTCTTCCGACACATGTCGGACACGCCGAAAACGTGTCTGATTAAAAAATATTAAATACAAATTGGACACACGTGTCCGACACACGTATCTTAAATATTTTATGAATTTTTTTAAATATAATTTCTTGTATTTGGCAGGATTTAAACTAAATTTCTTATTTCCTATCCACAACACCAAATAAACGTCCGCACTTAATACTCAATCATCGAATATTCTCATTTTCATTTCTTTTTGGTAGTAAAGGTATTTTCTTGTCCTCTCTCAGTGATTAATAAACGGCATCGACGCCTGAATTTCGACATTCTAATATTAATCATTTTAAGCACAAATTTTAGTTAAATGACTTATTATTTTCAATTTTTAAATTATACTTATTTAATTTTTATACGGTATTTTTTAAATATAAAAACTATAATATCGTGTCCAACCCGTGTCCGTGTCTTATCTTTTCAACAACTACGTGTCCATGTCGTGTAGTAACTATGTCGTCGCCGTGTTCGTGTCTTTGCATCATAGCTCTATATTAACTTGATGCAATCCTAGCTACCAGCTCAGAACATCTTTTTCAACTTAATTAACAATTAAACGGCTGTATATTCAACTTGTTAATTAATAAGAGTTCAATCACTCCATAAAAAATAATTAAACTTGGTGACATAGTTTATGAACAATTGAATCTGGTAGATGAAAACAGTACAATCGTTTGGAAGTAATCAAACTCGATATATAGTTTATGATCACAGAATAAGGTACTGAAAAGAGAATTACCTCATAAAGGCTGAATAATTTGAATAAATATTTTTCAGAAAATCTTCATCCGATGCTTTCTTTAATTCAAGAAGCTCCGAGCACAACCGATTTATGCCCTAGATGTCATCAAGAAGCAGAGTTTTAGGAACTCGTTGACTACACTGAGACTGAATTCAATCACTTAGGAGCGGAATAAAAAAGAAGTTTACTTTTCCAGTAATGGACTCCATCTCCAATTCATATCCTTCGGACTCCGAATCGGGTGAAATCTCTATGGCCTCCTCTGCTGATTGATACTCATCCGCGTCTTGATAATCGAATCGGGATAGGGAAGGAGAATCCATGAAGGGAAAAGAAAGGATAGCTTCCCCGACTCCTCCTATCCAAGAGAATAGCCTTCTTTGAGAGGTGGTCGAAAAAGGAGTTTTCGGGAGACCTTGAAATTTGGTGAAATCGATCGTCGCTTTGAACCATTTCGGATTTTGAAGCTCGCCTCGCTTTCTCCGTAGAGAGTAGTAGAAAAGCGGAAAGAAGGCTAGTTCAAACGAGCCTACTCCAATCAACTCCCCGAGAAGACAAGAAGAAACTTGCAAATTAATGTGTTGACTTCTATGATGAGGGTCCTTATTTGATTATATTATCTTGATAATAATTGTTTAAAAAATATGATAATAAAAGAAATTTTTGACTTGGTACCTCATAAAATTTAAAATTCATCAAATATGACTATGTTGACCTCCACATGCATGCACCACAGAAAATTGAACTTTAGGAGAGTTGAGAGTGAGGTGTGTGAGGAGCTCTACTATTTTTTTTTTAACCCTATTTGTCATGTGGTTCTTGCCCTGCCCTCCCGCCGGGACACTACTCTTTCGATCTTCTCTTTCTTTTTCATTTTTCTCTTGATGGATCTTGCGATGGATTTTCCTCCGTTAAAGCCTTCTTCTCATACAGGTATCTCACCCGTGACAACATCCTCTGATCCGCAAGATTGGATGGGGCAACTGACCTCTCGTCGTTCCTCTTCCAAAGATTCTTTTTGTTTCCTTTGTTCCTTCGAAAGATAACCTAGTTCTTTTCTCTTATGACAAAGTTCAAACGCTTCAAAATCCTAGGGGTTAACTTTGGTGGAGTACTCTTTAGATAAGCAACCTTTCTTTTAGGCTTTGCGTACAGTGATGTTGAAAGCCTAGAAGCTCAAAGGTATGCTTACGCTTCTTTCTTTGAGCAATGGATTCTTCTTAATGAAGTTTTCTTTCCCGGAAGACTTTGATCTTGTTTGGAAGTGAGGTACGTGGTTTTTTTTTTTTTTTTTTGGAAACCTTTTATTATTAAAAACAGCAACTTTTTTTCATCTTAAGCATGAGGAATTTGTCTCAATTCCTCTCTTGATTAAAATTTTTGATCTCCCATTGGTTTGTTGGACTCCTGAGAGTATTTTGAAAATTGCTAGTTTAGTTGGAGTTCCTATTGTCGTTGATTCTCTTACTACTAAGCAATTGCACCTTACATTTGCTATGGTGTGTATTTTGGTTAACAATGATTCTACCCTTCCTGATGAAATAAATATTTATGTAGCTCAAATTATTTTAACATTAAAGGATTTTTATAATTAGAAAATGATTCCTTGCTCTGGCTATGGTTTGATTGTTCATCCTCCTTCTCTTTATCCCTCTAATCCTAAGATTTATCCTATTGAGAAAGATTATTTAAGGGGAAGGAATTGAAGTCGGGTCTCTAAGAAGGTTTCTTCTAATCTTCTATTTTCTTTTTTTTTTTTTTTTCCTTCTTCTAAAGTTAATCTTATTAATACAACTTGTGTTATTCTTGTTATTTCGATGGATCTTATTTCTGCTCCTTCAATTAAGGTGTTATTCCTCATTTGAATTCTCCTTCGAACATTTCTCCCTCTAAAGATCCTTATACAGATTCGTCTGTTATTTCGATTATGGTTAATTCTTTAAATAATTCTAATTTTCAAATTCAAAACCAAAATAAGTTTTAGGTCTTACAGAAAGAAGATTTACAAAATATTGCATATCAAGGTATTGCGTATCAAGGTGATGAATCTAAGATTTCTTTATTAAGATAATCTTTAAATATAAATATGAAAGAGTATGATTCCTCTAATCATATGGTCTTAAAATTGCCGATGTAGCTTATAAGTCGACTAGAGCTAAGAATGCTAGGAAGGCATCGAATTCTTCTCTCAAAACTTAATATTCTTTCCTAACATTATTGCTTTAAATATTCTAGGTTTTAATAGTCTAGAGAAAGTTCTTTGTAAACCTCTTAGGTGTTTTAATGTTGATTTAATTTGTATTCTTAAAGGTAAAGTTAGTTTAGCTATGTTGGAGAATTCTAGGGTTCTCTATAGTCATCAGGTTTTTCTAAATGAGAATAGTTATAATAATCTTAATGTTTCTAATCCTAGGAGAATTTGGCTTGAATGGAATGCTTTTAGCATTTCTTTTCTTTTTTTTTTTTTTTTTTTTTCTACGAGTCAACTTATTCATGGCTCTTTGAAGATTAGCTCTAGTTATTCTTTTCTTATTATTACTATTTATGCTTTTTATTACAACTTAGACTTCAAGATTGAGTTTTATATAATGTTATTTTTTTATGATAACAAAATATTATTGTTTTGATTACTGTCTCTCCTAACATACATTGGGTAAATTTTTTATTTGTTGTTTATATATATTAACATTTCAGAGAAATTATACTCTAGAATGTTGAAGACTTCAAGACAGAGTAGATTAGGGTTTCAAGTAATGAAGTCTATGAATTTTATATTTTTCTTGAGTCTGAGAGAGTGTGATTATAATTGGGTAACCGTGCAAACACACACTAGGGGAGTGTGTCAAAACTTAAGAATTTTAAAACTAATTATATTATATGATTTATATTTATACTAGATGACTTATTAAGTTTCTTTCCCCCCAAAATAAAGTTAATCAAATCAAGTCTTAAATTTTTTAACTGTTTGTACTATATGATGGTTTTTTGTACAGACGATTCACAGAGTATAAATGAAAGTTCATTAGGGATGTTAAGCCCTTATGAACTAGCTCAAGCTAACTAAGAGGGGGGAAGTGAATTGATATTTTAAAAAATATTTCAATCAAAAACACAAACCAAACCAAAATTCACTACAAAAAAATTTAACTTGCGTAATTTTAAATGCGGAAAAAGAAGTAGTAAAGAATATAGAAATTTATACTGGTTGGTCAACTCGATCTACGTCCACTCCTCGGAGGCACCCTCCGAGAATTGTACTAAACTCACTGACTCTCCTTTTTCTCCCACTGTAAGGCAGAGAAGCCTGTACAAAACCTCCTTTCCACAGACACCGGTGAGGCAGAGAACCCAACTCCTTTTGATTCCTCCTGAAGCAGACAGAGAACCTTAATCAATTTTTGAAGTGGACCTCTCTCGAACCTCTAAGAACAATGGACGATGATCGGAGAAGATGATTTGGATCCTTGCTTGGAGCAACCTTTGTGAAACCCCTCACAAGATCATCTCTCTCTCTCTCTCTCTCTCTCTCTCTCTCTCTCTCTCTCTCTCTCTCTCTCTCTCTCTCTATCTCTATCTCTCTATCTCTCTCTCTCTCTCTCTCTCTCTCTCTCTCTCTCTCTCTCTCTCTCTCTCTCTCTCTCTCTCTCTCTCTCTCTCTCTCTCTCTCTCTCTCTCTCTCTCTCTCCCTCTCCTCTAAGCTCTCTCAGGTCAAGACAGTAGCAAAAGATAATCTCTTGGGTAGAGTAAGAGGTCTTATATAGAAGAGCTTCGATCGGAATAGCACTGAATTACAACAAATCGGTTTTATCGTCCCGTACGATTAGTATAAATTAAGCTCAATCAGCCAGGACAATTTTGGATGATCAAAAAGTTTTTGTTCATATCGTCCAGACCGATAGTATATCATCATATACGATTAGTACAAATCGTTGAATATCATCCAGTAATTGCACTGAATAGATGTCTGAAAAATAGCTTGATAGTCTAGGACGATCTCGCAATCGTCCCGGGCGATTAGTTCAAATCACTGAAAATCATCTAGAGCATCGCCCTAAATAGTAGCTAGCTGATGTTTAGTCATCCAGAGATAACTAAGGTTGTGAACTGATCGTCCCGGCCGATCCTGAGATCATCCATGATGATTTGATCGAGCAATCAAGTCTTAATTGCTTTCCTTAATTACTATATTAATTTAGGCATAATTATGTTGCATCGTCTAGGACGATGTCCAAAAATAAATAATAACTAAATAGATCTGACAGCTGATTCCTTCTAATTTGAGCCTATCATCCCAGTCGATACAAATATCGTTCAGGACGATGAGCTTAATGATGGCTGCCTTAACCAGGATGCCCTAATTAAGGTTTTATTTTTAGCTGATCATATAGGGCGATTTATGGATCATCTTGTATGATGTGACAAAAAATAGAGAAATATAAAAATAGTTAAAAAAAATTTCCCCTAAGTGTGTGTGTACATGTGCAATGTTACTTAGCATTAGAAACCACATTATTTACAATAGACTCAAGAAAGAAAAAAAGTTTACAAACTTACTCAGACCTAGTCTACCCAATCTTGAGCTAGTTCAAATTGTAATTTGATCTTGTGGACTTGAAATATTAGTAGGCAAGGAAGTCATAGAGAAACAGAAGTGTTTGTTATCATCAAAATTATACTCCTTGAAAGCAGATTCGTAATAATCACCCCCTTTTTATTGATGGCAAACATAAAAAAATAACTGAAGCAGTTCAAAGCAGTTTTAATGGAAGCAGTTAAAAAAATAAACACAGTTCAAATAGTTCAACTATCCATCTTAAAAATATAACAAACTAGAACATACTAGAATAGTACAAACTAGTACAACTACTCCCCCTTTTGACATCATTTAAATGAGGGAAAAAGAAAAACAACACAAACTACTAAATAGAAGTAAAACAACATCACACAAAAATAAGCAAACTAAAGAAAAGACGGCCCCTAATCATCTGAAGGAGGAGATGGTGGTGGTGGATGTGGCTGAAAGTAACTGGAAAGCAAACCTAAGCTAGACTTCACTAAGGACCACCTATGCGATATCTGCTAACTGGAGAAATAAGTTAGGTCTTAATTTCATTCAATCAAAGACATTAATACTTCTAGGCCACTATAAATCCTTTATATTAACTTATTTTGACCAATTAGTACAGTTAGCATTAGAGGAAAGACAATTAAATTTATAATAATAGATGACTTCTCTAAATTTACTTTTATTAGGTTCCTAACATATAAGAGGAATTTTCTCCACTTGGATTCAAAGGAAATTAGGATGTAAAATTTTAACCATTCAAAGTGGTCATGGTGGAGAGATTGAAAATGATAAGTTTGAATTCTTCTATCAAGAGATAGGAATATAAGATAATTTATCTACCCCTAGGACCCCCTAGTAAAATGAAATAGCTGAGAGGAAAAATAAAACCTTAGTAAAAGTTGTTAGGGCCATTCTAGCCAAATATTCACTCCTTAGATACTTTTGGGAAGAAGTTGTGAATATTGCTTGTTATGTTTCAAATATGGTAAATATTAGATCCAAATTAAATAAATAGCCTACAAACACCTTAAATATAGGACACCCAACCTTTCTCATTTAAATGTTTTTGGGTGTAGATGCTTCATTCTAATCAATAAAAAAGCACCCCAAAAAAAATTTTATCCTAAGTCTGATGATGGTATCTTCTTAGGTTACTCATATATAGGTAAGGCCTATAGAATCTCCAATAAGAGGACACCAGTAATATAAGAGTCTACCCACGTCATATTTGATGAATTAGATAGGACTTTTGAATGTAAACCTGAAGAAGAAGAAAAAAAAGTAGAGGTCTTTCAAGGGGTAAAATCCACTGTTATAGGAAATAGAGTAGAACCTCAGGAGCCACTGCCTAGAGAATAAAGATATTCTTCTTATCATCCTAAAGAATTGATCTTAGAAGACGCATTTAAAGGTGTTAAAACTATGCACAGACTTAGGAAGGAGGTTAGTTATTCTGTATTTATATCCATGATATAACCCTAGCTATAATATTGATCAAGCCCTAGATATTGAATTTTGGATACTAGCAATACAAGAAAAAATAAATTAATTTGTTAAACTTCTTTCTTAAATTTAGTGTGTAGCAGAAAGATGTTGAAACTTTTCTTAGTCAATCAAAATACATCAAGAACATCCTTAAGAAATATGAAATGGATAATACTAAGGTAATAAACACTCACATGAGTTCTACTATTCAGTTATACAAGGACCCAAATAGAAAATATGTTGATTAGAAGAAGTTTAGATGGATAATTGAATCACTCCTTTACGTAACTGCCAGTAAACCTGATATAATGTTTAGTGTTTATCTCTGTGCTAGATTTTAGGCTTATCCCAATTGTTAAAATAGTTGTTATTTGTATGATTTACATTTTTGCAACTTGTATAGTTTTGATGATTCCAAACATTATTGTTCAAATGTGTAGTTATCTCCTAACAATTTTAGAAGATTTGTATTTGCTCTTGTGTGTACTAACATTTCAGGAAAATCAGACTCCAGACAACGAAAACTTCAAATCAAATTCAACATGAGATACTTTGTTAATTTGAAACTTGCATTTTTCTTTGAATTCAATTTGAAAGGGAGTAATTGTAATTGAGTAAATAAAAACATACACACACACATAAGGAGATCATAAAAATTTTATACTGATCGTACGTGACGATATTCGATCGTACGGGTCGATCAGACAGTTATCTCCTATTGAGCACATAGAACGAATAGGAACTGGCTTGAAAAATTTTCTAAGTCCTATTCGTCCGGGACGATATTTTTATCGTCCAGGACGATCTGGTCTCTGTAAAATGTTCGTCCAGACGAAATTAATCAACGTCAGAAAACGAGTTGCTCTTTGTAAAATTTTCCTCCAGATGAAATTAATTATCGTCCAGGACGATCTGGTCTCTGTAAAATTTTCATCCAGACAAAATTATTATCGTCAGAAAACGATCTGCTCTCTGTAAAAATTTCATCCAGACGAACCATTTTTCGTCCAGACGATTAACCGACTTAGAACGGTTTTTAGAAGTTTTCTAGACCGACCTTATAATAACCGTTCGTACCGGACGAACTTATTTCGTACGGGACGATCAGTTTGTACGAAGACATTTCGTACACATATTTAAATAGGGTCGTTTTAAATCGTTTAAGTAAAATCGTCCAAAACGATCCACGATCGTACGGGACGATCCTCTGCGTACAGAATTGAAAACTTGCAGTTTTTGGGCGATTTTTCTTGTCTTTTGTATATATAGTCCAAATTAGACTGCCACCCAATCTTTTTGTCATTTGATCTTCGTGCCTCTTGAGAGAATAGCTAAGGAGAGAGTGGAAGAGTGCATTCAAAGGAGGATTCCTACCATTGGAGCGTGAATTTCTATGATTGACCTAATACTATTAGTTTTAGATTGCATAACTTATCACAATCACCATTTAGATTAAATTTTCAAATGAATTTCATATAATTACTTACATTTCTTGTCTATTTCTTCTTCACTTTTTGTTGTTGTCAAAAAGGGGGAGAAATTATTGTGTTTGTATGTTTTGTTTTGTTTTAATTGTTTTATTTGCATTTTGGTTTTGTGTTTAACTTTGTAATTTTGTTTGTTAATTTTTTTTTTTCTTTGGTTCAAAATGCCTCCTTATTTTCATGTATTCATCAATTCAGGGGGAGTTTAGGAGATTTGTTTAAATTGAAATCATACAAATAATAATTATTTTGCCATCATAAAAAAGGGGGAGATTGTTAAAATAATTGCTATTTGCATGATTTACATTTTTGCAACTTGTATAGTTTTGATGATTCCAAACATTATTGTTCAAATGTGTAGTTATCTCCTAACAATTTTAGAAGATTTGTATTTGCTCTTGTGTGTACTAACATTTCAGGAAAATCAGACTCTAGACTACGAAAACTTCAAATCAAATTCAACATGAGATACTTTGTTAATTTGAAACTTGCATTTTTCTTTGAATTCGATTTGAAAGAGAGTGATTGTAATTGAGTGAATAAAAATATACACACACACACATAAGGAGATCATAAAAATTTTATACTGATCGTACGGGACGATATCCGATCGTACGGGATGATCAGACAATTATCTCCTATTGAGCACATAGAACGAATAGCAACTGGCTTGAAAAATTTTCTAAGTCCTATTCGTCCGGGACGATATTTTTATCATCCAGGACAATCTGGTCTCTGTAAAATATTCGTCCAGATGAAATTAATCATCGTCAGAAAACGAGTTGCTCTCTGTAAAATTTTCGTCCATACGACATTAATTATCGTACAGGACGATCTGGTCTCTGTAAAATTTTCGTCCAGACAAAATTATTATCGTCAGAAAATGATATGCTCTCTGTAAAAATTTTGTCCAGACGAAAGATTTTTCGTCCAGACGATTAACCGACTTAGAACGGTTTTCAGCAGTTTTCTAGACCGACCTTGTAATAACCGTTCGTACCGGACGAACTTATTTCATACGGGATGATCAGTGTGTACGAAGACATTTCGTACACATATTCAAATAGGGTCGTTTTAAATCGTTTAAGTAAAATCATCCAGGACGATCCACGATCGTACGGGACGATCCTCTGCGTACAGAATTGAAAACTTACAATTTTTGGGCAGTTTTTCTTGTCTTTAGTATATATAGTCTAAATTAAACTGCCACCCAATCTTTTTGTCATTTGATCTTCGTGCCTCTTGAGAGAATAGCTAAGGAGAGAGTGAAAGAGTGCATTCAAAGGAGGATTCCTACCATTGGAGTGTGAAGGCTTCACTTGGAGTTCAAAGATAAGAATCTCTACTTGTGAATTGGGATTACTTCACTCTTTTCTTTCTTCCTTCTAGATTTCTTGTGAGAAGATCAGTCAAGGAGATCCGGTTTGCTGCCAACATTTGGAGAGTGTAAATAGCTGAAAGGATCGCTTCCTACACTTGGAGAGTGTGAACAGCCAGAAGGGTTCTCTGCCCACACTAGGAGAGTGTGAAAGGACGAAAGGGTTCTCTGCCCACACTAGGAGAGTGTGAAAGGACGGACGGTTCTCTGCCAACACTGGGGATTGTGTAAAAGGACGACGGTTCTCTGCCGCATCGGGTAGTGGTGAAAAGAGTGTGTTGTAAAGGCTTCTCCTTCTTGCTGTGGGTGCAAAAGGAGAGTCACTATTGGTTTTAGTGCAATACTCAGAGGGTGCCTCTAAGGAGTGGATGTAGGTTTGGTTATAGACCGAACCACTATAAATCTGGTGTCATTTACAATTTTTTATGTTTCCGCATTTTATTTTAATTTTTAACAACTCTGTGGTTGAAAAATATTTTCAAGAAAAACTTTAAAAGAAAAATTTTCATTTCGGTTCAACTTAATCTTCAATAAGGGATTAAATTTTTAAACTACCAATTCACCCCCCCCCCTCTTGGTAGCCTTGGGACATTAACTTAGGCTTAACAACCTAATTACCAGACTCAACAAGTGGTATCAGAGCGTCGTTTCAAAATCATAAGTTTGAACTACTTTTTGATTAACGTAAATAGCTACATTTGGAAATCAAAACACACCTGAGGGTTACTCTATCACTAGACCTCCACTGTTTGACAATATTTATTTTGATTTTTGGAAAACACGCATGTCTACTTTCTTACATTCACTTGATTATCGCATGTGGATGCTAGTCCAGGAAAGTTACACAAAACCAACTAGATTAGTTGATAGAGTTAGGGTAGAAACACCTTATGCATATTGGACTATAGAAGAACGTGACTTAGCACAATTAAATGCCAAATATTTAAATAGTTTCTTTTGTGCTTTAAAATCTGAAGACTACATGCGAGTTTCCACTTGCAAAAGCGGAAAGGACATATGTGATAGACTTTGTATAACTTATGAAGGGACAAATGAGGTTAAGCAATCAAGACTCAATATCTTGTTACATGACTATGAATTATTTCGCATGAAACCTAATGAATCTATTTCAGACATGTACACAAGATTTACTCAAATTGTCACTTCTTTGCATGCACTTGGTAGGGAATTAACTAATGCTGAATTGGTCAATATGATTTTTTATTGTTTACCCACTGCTTATGATGCTAAAATTACTACAATTACAGAGTCTAAAGATCTGAACATTTATTCTATTGACAATCTTCTTGGTTCACTCATTTCTTATGAGCAAGGAGTAAGTCAAAGAAAGATTGATGCAGGTGAACCACGAAAGGACAAGAATATTGTACTAAATGTGGAAGAGTCAGAAAGTGAACACTCACAACCTGAGGATGAAGATGATATTGCATTGATGACTAGACAATTCAGAAGCTTTTTAAAGAGGAAGCAGAAGAGACGCCAGCAATGGAATAGAGGTAAGTATAACAGAAATGACAAGGTTTCTAATGAAGTGATTTTTTATGAATGCAGAAAACCAGGTCATATAAAGACTGATTGTCCAAAACTCAAAGCCACTCCTAGCAAGGAGAAGGTAGAGGAGAAACCAATGGTAAAGAAGGGCAAGAAGAAGTTTCAAAGAGCTTTCTGGGCGGACTCAGCTTCAGACTCATCTGAGACTGAAAAAGAAGAAAAAATCACCAACCTTTGCTTGATGGCAGATAATGTTGAACAATCAGATCAAGAAGAGATATGTGATTTAACCTATGATGAATTGTTTGAAGTTTCTGAACACATGCATGATGCATATAGAAAAATGAAAAAGATGCATGCTAGTTTAGGATTAGAATTAGAAGAGCTTAATAAGGAACACGAAATCCTTAGGAAAGATCATGCTTTAATAGATAACAACCACATGAAACTACTTGATGAATATGATGACTTGAATTAAAATTTTGAGAATTTAAAATCATCCTATGCTGAACTTGAAAAAGAATTTAAGAATTTTAATGATGAATCTGAGAGCAAGACGTATAGAATCAATTATACCAATCGAATCTTGGAAGATATGAATTCATTTTACAAACTCACAATAAGAGCTCTTGAGGATAATAGGAACCCTCATAAACTTGAGGATTTTATAAATCCTAAATATTATCCTAAATTCATGAAATCACTTAGAAGACAATCATATGAAAGAAAATATAGGAATATTTTTCCTAATGTTAAATATAATAATTGTGGATTTTTGTGACATATATCTCACACCTGCACTTTAAAGATGAAAACTAATTTGGTGTGGAGAACTAAGATGCATAAACCTAGACATATCATACATGCATCTGATTATAAATTTCATAAAGGTGAACCCAAACTTATTTGGGTTCCCAGGTCTAACATTTGAGAATTTTGCAGGTGTACTCTCACACAAGACCTCATGAGAGTATATGGTACCTGGACAGCGGATGTTCAAAACATATGACTGGAGATATTGCTCAATTCATAACGCTGGAAGTCAGGAATGGAGACAAGGTTACACTTGGAGATAATACCATAAAGAAAGTGTTTGGATCAGGTATGATTGGAAATTTGAAAAACTTTTTTATAGACAATATGTTATTAGTTGAAGGCTTAAAACATAATCTGTTAAGCATAAGTCAGCTATGTGATAAGGGCTATAATATAAAATTTTTACCTATTAGCTGCATAATAAGCCTAAATGGGAAAAGTGTTTTAAATGGAAAAAGGGTAAATAATGTCTACATGCTAGATTTAAATTGTATTCAATCTCCTACTGTTTTTTGTTTGAAAACTATTTCTGATGAATCATGGCTTTGGCATAGGAGACTTTGTCATTCTAGTATGAAAAACCTTAGGAGAATTACCCAAAAGAACTTAGTGAGAGGTATACCAAAACTAGACTTTACTAAGGACCACCTTTGTGATGCATGTCAATTAGGAAAACAAGTGAAGTCCTCATTTAAGTCCAATAAAGATCTTAGGACCAGTAAACCTTTAGAAATTCTACACATGGATCTTTTTGGACCTGTAGGCACTGTAAGTCTAGGAGGGAAGGTATACGGATTTGTGATAGTGGATGATTTCTCAAGATTCACTTGGATTAGATTTCTTTTTCATAAGAATGAATCGTTTGAGGAATTCAGAAATTTTTCTACATGGATTTAAAGGAAACTAGGGAGTGAAATAATTTCTATACAAAGTGATCATGGAGGAGAATTTGAAAATGAAAGAGTTGAAAATTTCTGTAAAGAAAAGGGGATTGATCACAATTTTTTTGCACCTAGAACCCCTCAACAAAATGGGGTAGTTGAAAGGAAAAATAGAACATTAATAGAAGCCGTCCGAGCAATGTTAGCAGAATACTCACTTCCTAGATATTTTTGGGCTAAGGCGGTTAGCACTGCATGTTATGTTCTGAATAGGGTGAATGTGAGATCAAATTTAAATAAAATACCCTATGAGTTGCTAAAAGGTAGAACACCTAATTTATCTCATTTGCATGTATTTGGTTGCTAGGTGTTCATACATAATAATGGAAAATCTGCCTTAGAAAAAATTTGATCCAAAATCAGATGAAGGAATTTTTGTTGGATATTCAAGTGTTGGAAAATCTTATAGGGTATTCAACAAAAGAACTTTAGTCATTGAAGAAACCACACATATTGTATTTGATGAAAGTGGAAATTTGGAAGAGCCAAATGTTGTTGAAGAAGAAATTGAAGAAAACTCCCAAAAGATTGATAGATTAAATTTGGAAGAAAATGTGAAAGAAAATTTGGAAAGAGAAAACCCTTTGCCTAGAGATTTGAGATTTTATAAAAATCACCCAAAGGAATTGATTATAGGTGAACCAGGTGAGGGTGTTAGAATTAGGCGTGGATTAAACAAGGAAGTCAATCATTCAGCCTTTATTTCAACTATTGAACCCACTAACATTGATCAAGCACTTTCTGATGAATTTTGGATATTGTCCATGCAAGAAGAGTTAAATCAATTTGTAAGAAATAAAGTTTGGGAATTAACTACAAGGCCAAAAGATCAAAGTATTGTTGGAACCAAGTGGGTGTTCAAAAATAAAATGAATGACTCATGAGTAGTCATTAGAAAAAAGGCTAGATTAGTTGCTAAGGGGTATAATCAAATTGAAGGAATTGATTTTGAGGAGACTTTTGTCCCTGTAGCTAGACTTGAAGCAATTAGGGTTTTACTTGCCTTTGCCTGTTTTAAAGGTTTTAAATTATTTCAAATGGATGTCAAGAGTGCCTTTTTAAATGGGGTAATTGAGGAAGATGTTTTTGTAGAACAACCTCCAGGTTTTGAAAATTCTAAATTTCCAAATCATGTTTTCAAGTTAAAAAAGGCATTATATGGATTGAAACATGCACCTAGGGCGTGGTATGAGAGGTTGAGCACCTTCCTACTTGAAAGATCTTTTGAAAAAGGAAGTGTGGATACAACTCTCTTTTTAAGAAAAATTGGAAAGGATATACTTATTGTTCAAATTTATGTGGATGACATCATCTTTTGATCTTCAAATAAAAATCTTTGTGATAATTTTTCTAAAACAATGAGTAGTGAATTTGAAATGAGTCTAATGGGAGATTTAAATTACTTTCTAGGATTTAGCATTAAGCAACTTGAGGAATGTACATTTCTTAGTCAAACTAAATATATTAAGGACATCCTCAAAAAATATGAAATGGATAATGCTAAACCTGTTAGTACACCAATGAGTTCCTCAGTTCAGTTGGATAAGGACCTTAAGGGAAAATCTGTTGATCAAAAGAAATTTAGAAGGATAATTGGATCTTTACTTTACTTGACTGCTAGCCGACCAGATATTATGTTCAGTGTTTGCTTATGTGCTAGATTTCAATCAGATCCAAAAGAATCACATTTGACAGCAGTGAAAAGGATTTTAAGATATTTACTAGGAACTAAAAACTTAGGGATTTTGTATCCTAAGTTTAGCTCTTCATTTGAAATTATTGGTTACTCAGATTCTGACTTTGCAGGCTGTAGAGTGGATAGAAAAAGCACTTCTGAAACATGTCAATTTATTGCAAATTCATTAGTTTCATGGTCTAGTAGAAAACAAAATTCAGTGGCACTATCTACTGCAGAAGCAGAATACATTGCATTAGGAAGTTGTGTGGCACAAGTACTTTGGTTAAAACAACAGTTGATTGATTTAGGATTAACTATAGGCACTATTCCAATTTATTGTGACAATACTAGTGCTATTTGTATTTCCAAAAATCCTATTCAACATTCTAAAACCAAACACATTGACATAAGACATCATTTCATAAGGGATCATGTATCCAAGGGAGAAATTGAACTCACACATGTTTCAACTGAAAATCAACTTGCAGACATTTTTACAAAACCTTTAGCCTTTGATACCTTTATTACATTAAGAACAAGGCTTGGTGTTATTGATTTGAATGCTTAAATAAAAATATTTTTGCAACATTTATATTTATGTTTTTTTTTTCTCTTAGTTTATTTGTCTTTGAATTTTTGTTTTGAATTTTATGATTTTTTTTTGTGTTTTTATTCTGTGGTTTTGTTTTTGTTTTCTATGTTTCGAATGTTTTGATTATTTTTCTTCTTTAAAAATTCAAAAATCCAAAAATGTGTGGAAATCGTCCGGGACGAAATTTTTTGTACTGGACGATGTGTGTTAAAATTCAGTTTGCGTGATATGAAACGTTTTGAGAGCAGTTTTTAATGTATTTCGTCTGTACGATCTAAAAATCGTCCAGGACAAAATATTTATTTTCTCAAACGTCGGGACGTTTGAATGCAGCGATTGAGTGGATAAGGCAGTTTTAAATGTGAAGTTTGTCCGTACAAACTTTTTGTTCGTCTAGACGAACAGACGTCGTTTCATCGTAGGGGACGATTTTCAACTGACATTAAGCTCGAATCATCCAGCATATTCTTCGATCTTCAATCATTCCCAAAGCTGGTGATAGAATCAATATTACCCCTCTTCTTTCAGTTCTAACCTTTTTGATTATGGATTGTAAGCCTATCGACGAAGCCCAACTTATCATAGATCATCTCTATGGGATTTTAGATATAGGACATGCAGAGCAGAAGAGAAAAAGGAACATCTCATTAGGACACTTAGTTACATATATTTTGGAAAAGAAATACAACTTAGTGCATCCTGATGATGAATACGAAGAGCCAGTCCATTAAAATGATGCTTCTTTCAGAGCAATTTTCAAGGAAGAAAAAGGGAAAGCACATGCCAGCGCTTCTGAAGAAGAAGAAGAAGGCGAGCAAACTTCTGTACCTCAATCGGATTATCAGAATTTGATTGAGAAATTTGACAGACTTGAGACTCATGTTGAACAAAGATTTGATCAAATTGATGCTCAACTCCTGCAGCAGCAACAGGACATTGGTATTATCAGAAATGAAGTTCATGAAATCAATATCAATGTTATGATGATGGCCTTCTACTTCAATCTTTTTAGTGGCATTCCTCTTCCTCTTCCAGAAGAATAGAAAATAAGAGAAGAATTTCTTTGTGTTTGTTGTACTAATGTTTTGTTGTGTTAGTATTTTTTTTTTTTTTTTGTGATTGTTTTAGTTTTGTCTTTATTAAAAAGTTCAGTGTATTTTTTTTTTGTTTTTGTTGTTTTTAATATTATGAAAAGAATATGTAATCCTTTTCATTAATATCAATGCATGTTGTACTTGATTCAATTTTGGTTTGTTTTTGGAATGTCGTTAATTTTTATGAATTTCATTAGTCTTATTTAATCTTAATTGTGCTTAAATTAGATTGTAATTTGAGATTAATTACATTAGAAAATCTAGTCTTTCTAAATTTAAAAGTTGTTTATAACTTGTTATAATTAGAACTTTTAAATTCATGTCTATTCATTTATACTACATAAAAGTTAATATTATTATTGCAATATAGATATTTTCTTATTTAATATTTCTATGCTCAAGTGATATTTATGCACTTAAAAATATTTGAAATTTTAGATTATTGATTTTGGAAAGATTTGATCTCAATTACTCTTGAAAATTGTACTAAGAGTACAAAAATCAAAAGGAATGCGCAAAATTAGCCCAACGTCAAAAGATGCACAAAAATGTGCCCAAAAATTTGAAAAAGTTGCGCAAAGCGCCACATGTGGTAATTCTCTTCTTTCCAAATTCTTTCAATCTCTTAATTCAAATTAATCTTATGTTCATTTATATTCTATTGAACTTTGAAATATAAAATTTTTATACATCTCTCTTGTAATGATTTTCTATATTAGAATGTCTAAATTGAATCATGACTTTGATAAATTCTTCTTACTTACAATGTTATATCACTTCTTAAATTTTATGAATTTATATGATTGACCTAATACTATTAGTTTTAGATTGCATAACTTATCACAATCACCATTTAGATTAAATTTTCAAATGAATTTCATATAATTACTTACATTTCTTGTCTATTTCTTCTTCACTTTTTGTTGTTGTCAAAAAGGGGGAGAAATTATTGTGTTTGTATGTTTTGTTTTGTTTTAATTGTTTTATTTGCATTTTGGTTTTGTGTTTAACTTTGTAATTTTGTTTGTTAATTTTTTTTTCTTTGGTTCAAAATGCCTCCTTATTTTCATGTATTCATCAATTCAGGGGGAGTTTAGGAGATTTGTTTAAATTGAAATCATACAAACAATAATTATTTTGTCATCATCAAAAATGGGGAGATTGTTAAAATAGTTGCTATTTGCATGATTTACATTTTTACAACTTGTATAGTTTTGATGATTCCAAACATTATTGTTCAAATGTGTAGTTATCTCCTAACAATTTTAGAAGATTTGTATTTGCTCTTGTGTGTACTAACATTTCAGGAAAATCAGACTCCAGACTACGAAAACTTCAAATTAAATTCAACATGAGATACTTTATTAATTTGAAACTTGCATTTTTCTTTGAATTCAATTTGAAAGGGAGTGATTGTAATTGAGTGAATAAAAACATACACACACACACATAAGGAGATCATAAAAATTTTATACTGATCGTACGGGACGATATCCGATCGTACGGGACGATCAGACAGTTATCTCCTATTGAGCACATAGAACGAATATGAACTGGCTTGAAAAATTTTCTGAGTCCTATTCGTCCGGGACGATATTTTTATCGTCCAGGACGATCAGGTCTCTGTAAAATGTTCGTCCAGACGAAATTAATCATCGTCAGAAAATAAGTAGCTCTTTATAAAATTTTCGTCCAAACGAATTTAATTATCGTCCAGGACGATCTGGTCTCTGTAAAATTTTTGTCCAGACGAAATTTTTATCGTCAGAAAACGATCTGCTCTCTGTAAAAATTTTATCCAGACGATTAACCGACTTAGAACGGTTTTCAGCAGTTTTCTAGACCGACCTTATAATAACTGTTCATACCGGACGAACTTATTTCGTACGGGACGATCAGTGTGTACGAAGACATTTCGTACACATATTCAAATATGGTCGTTTTAAATCGTTTAAGTAAAATCGTCCAGGATGATCCACGATCGTACGGGACGATCCTCTGCGTACAGAATTGAAAATTTGCAGTTTTTGGGCGGTTTTTCTTGTCTTTTGTATATATAGTCCAAATTAGACTACCACCCAATCTTTTTGTCATTTGATCTTCGTGTCTCTTGAGAGAATAGCTAAGGAGAGAGTGAAAGAGTGCATTCAAAGGAGGATTCCTACACTACAAAAAATAATGGCTATTTGGGCACCGTAAAGTGCCCTAATATATCACTATTAGGGCACATGATATATTGGGGCATCAAACAATGGTGTCATTTAGGTAGCCATTGGCATAGGGTTAAGGGCATCTTTATGTGCCCTAAAAAATAAACTTTGATGACATATAATTTTGATGTCATAGTCTCCTTAACGACACTTATAAGGTGTCCTAATATACACGCATTTATAACACCTTCATATGATGGGATTTGTGAATAAATACGACAAATATTATGTGTCATAATAAATTAACCTTCCCAACACATTTATTTGATGGAATATGTATAATAATAAAACACATTTAAGTTGCCATAATATATATGATTTCCCAACACTTCAATTTAATAAAATAATTTTAATAAAACAACATTATTATATTCCTCAATATATGTTATATCAAATATAAATTACATTCAATTATCAATTAATTATGCTGACTCATAATATTACAATTGCAAATAATTAATCTCCAATCAAATTTCTAGATATCTCAAGAACACATATGATATCTTACATAAGATATTTTTCTTCAAATAAAAAATGTATTTCATAAACAAAAAATTACAAGAATTTTCTACCTTAAATACAATAGAAATCATTCTTCAATCTTCATATACATACATAATCAATCAATTACAATAAATGTCTTCACAAAACATTACAAGAAAATACAAAAAAAAAAAAAAACTTTATCCTGAGAGCGATTTCTTTACACAATAGCAACCAAGTCATGGGATTTCTACTTCCACACATTGGCATCCACTCCTGCCTACAACAACAAAATTTCACTTTCTTTGAACCCCACCAAATCCCATAATTGCAGTCGCCAAACTGCATTAAGAAGCATATTGTTGGAAATGATAATTACAGAAAATATTACGAATTTGAAAACGAACAACATTTACACAAATATTAATAGAAGGTGAAGACATACAAAGACATTGAAGGCATAATTCTAACTTTAAACTTTGACACTAGAATGACTCAGAAGTAACAGGAAGTTCAAGCAATCTACGTAAAATAGCAACGCATAACATATAGTTATAAGACAATTTCCAACTTAAACTAGATTTCTCAGTTTTAAATGAATTCTTGCAGTCATTTGAGCTTAGCCAAAGCGATGCTAGTTCCTATGTTTGATCATCTTGATTGCCTTTGGAGCTGTAAGAAAGAAGATTTGATGTAAATTTATAATTCAGCATCAGCTAACTGAAGAACCATTGCTGATTGGAATCCTCTGTTGAGGGCTTCCATAAGTGCTGAGCATGCAATGGGATCTGGTTTGATATTATTCACTCTCATTTCCACGAAAACATCCCATGCCTTCTTCCAGTCATCTTAAATAGCAAAACAAATAAAGAATTTTTCCTTCAAAAAAAACTTTGATTAATACTGTTTGAAAACCCATTATCTAAGCAGTGTTACCTGTTATACGGTACGCATTTATCATGGAATTAAGTGTATGTGACAACATCAGGCATGCAACCAGTAGCCTTCATCATTGCAAATGTTTTTTCAGCTTCTGCTAAGTTTCCCTAAAACAGAACTTACTGAGGACAGTGGGGCAAGGTGGTTTGAAATCTAAAGGCATTTGATAAAGTCACTAACTTACCTGCTTAATATAAGCACAGATTACAGAAGAATATACTTCCTTGGATAAAGGAACGTTCAGTTCATTCATCTCATCCAAAAACTCAAAAAAGTCATTGAACTTTTCTAACTTATAAGAACCACTTATTAATATGTTGAATGTGGAAGTATCAGGTCTAACATTCTTCTCTATCATCATCCTATAGAAAGCCACAGCTTTTATGTACTTCCCAACAGCCATATAACTCCCAATAGCTGAATTGTGTGCAACGATGTTCAATTCAATGCCCAGGGACTTAGCCATTGAAAGTATAGAGTTGATCTTTACAATTTGACTACAGTGACCGCAAGCAGCAAGAAGAGTACTCAAAGAGACATTGTCTGGCTGAATACCAATCCCTTCCATTTCACGAAGGACCAGGACAGCCATCAATAGATCCTTTGTAGTTGTAATAAATGCTTACTCCAGCAAATATACTGTCTATAATATCTATATAATCATGAAAATAATTTACTTTAATCCTTTTAAGATAGAAGTTTGATTCTATAGTTAACACAAACTCGCAATTATATCATCCATTAACTTCAACCCGCATAAGAATACAATTGATTGCTTAGAGTTCTTTCCTATGTGAAGTACAAAAGTAAGAAAACTTCTAACCTTTCTATCGGAAAACAAATGCTTGTAAATGAGTTTTGCTTGCCACTCTACTTTCTTCTTGTATGCTGAGGCTATATATCCTTGACTTTAAAGATTGGAATATAGTTTCCCACTAAAAAAAAAAAAAAAAAAAACAAAGTAAAATAAGTTTATCAACGTATGCATATATACTGAAATACATATAGAAAAGAGAGAAACTAAGAAGACAATTATGAACATTTCAGATTTCAATGCTCACAGAAAAAAGCAATGTTAGAAAGTATCAAGATATAATAAAGGACTAAATTCAGAGAAAAAAAAATTGCAATTAGATATAGGCTTATTTGATGAAGAAATAACACATCCGAAAGAATAAAATTATCATACATTAGAAACTTAGGTTTCTTTCAATTACCCCCAACAAACTTGTAAATATTTTTAATCTAATCAAGTATAACGCTCACCTTCATAAAAAGATGACCATATTGAATCACAACTTCCTGCTACTAGGCACCACCTAATTTATCCATCAAAATAAGTAGTTTACTCTCCTTTTTTACACATAGAACGTTATCAAAACTACAAATCCAATATGAACAATGAATGCTTCTAGTTAGTTTACATATAAACAAATGTAAGAGTTTTATCTATATTTTCTTAATCAACTATAATACTCAAGACATTATCTTTTCCACATGTAATATACATGAACGTGGTGCAACGAAGGATCAATTACTAGAGAAATGTAAAAGAGAAACCTTAACTAGAGTCCAGAAGACTTCAAATTGTAATAAAATAACTAACAAAGCTTCAAAGGTACATGAATATTGATAAGCCTCAATCAGGGAAAACTTTTCAAAAACAATGATAGTAACTCATATCAATAGAAATATTTGGTGGATGGTATTTTAAAATAATAAAAAAAAGCACACTATGCAAACTAAGATATCATTCTACTCGTCCATATACTGTAATCAATGATTAAAAACTTCAGCAATAGTTTATATACATGACATGACATATCTTATCGTTCAAGATAGATAATTTTAAAGATGCAAAACTATTATGCATGTTATGGTCAATTAAATTATTTGGAAAGCAAAACGAATTTTAAAAATATTTTAAAAAAGGTATATTTTAAATTAAAAAAAAACAATGACATAATGAAAAAATAATGTATGGAAGACAATTGTTGTAGTGTATAAGCTTGAAAATAATTTTTGTTGCATTCATACAGATGATAAGAAACAATTCAAGTAACATTGGTGATACATAGCTATTCTAATCTTAAAATGATCGGCCTTTTTCAGAAAAACACGCGTAACTTGAAAATTTTAAACAAACAATAGAACTTTAATATATAGATAAACATAAACTACATCAGCATGAAGTAACCGTAACTACCTTACAATTACGGCAGAAAAATAGTTTTGATCAAAGATGTGATGCCAATTTTCTCCATGTTAAATTTCATTTCTTTTCCTTCTGATTTTATTCAATTTCAGCGTTTTCATGCTCTCCTAATCTTTTTGGATCCAACAATGCCCAGTAGATACCAAAGACTGAAATTGTAGTGTTGCTTCAAGCTAGCATTAATAGAATTAATTCACTATAAATAAAGTTCTAACAAAACAATGAGAAAAGCTTTAGTGAACAATGCATGAATCCGCATAAACTAGTTGTGTCATGAAAACAATTCTTAGAACTATACATTATTTATTTATGGAAAAAATAGAACAATAAACAAGCATGTTTGCTTAGAAAAATTGAGTCTGCTTAGAAGACGTCATATTTGCTTCTAGCCTTTTACATTGCATTCAACAATTAATTGATCCAAAGTTTAACAACCATTAAACTTTAACGATCTATAGTTAAAACATGTATGTGAGATGAAATGTATTCCATGCCGTCTAAACTCTAAAGTGATACAAAAATAAAGTCAGAAAAGCAGCTTCTACAAAACCCACCATATAGGTCAGTGGATGGGGCCCATGGGAATCATGAAAAAACCGTGTTTAACAAATACTCAAGCAAGCAAGCACTTGATCAAATGGCCACATAGCAAAGTAAAAAAAAGATATCTAGCATTTAGCTTATATTTTCTATGCTTGTGCCTAGGAATTGAGCGCAAAATAAGATAGAAAATGTTTTGTGCAGTATATGAAGAAAACTAGGCAAGCAGCATGAAGTAAAGTTGCAACCGCAAAAAAACATTAAATTTGTAAATTAAAAAAAAAATCATCAAATCTCAAACATAAGTACTTACATGTTTGTCCATAAGTAAAACATGTTGGCTTTGTGTTTCTCAACATATTCTGTAAGGTCTATCTACATGCATGAAAGCTTTTCTTCCCAGGTAAATCCTGTTACAAACAACATCCATGCAATCAATCATTGGTGCAATAAGGCTGTATATTTGCCACTGTTTCAAAAAAATCAAAGCATGGTTTGCATTCTAAGGAATCAATCACCACATCTCACAACAACTAAACAGTTTAACGTAACTTAACTTGGCACAAGTGCCACTGCACAATCATAGGTGAAACAATACTTACCGTGAAAATAAGCTGCATCTTGCAAGTAATATATTAAGCATGTCAAACATTAAAAAAATTTCAGGTAGTGTTAAGATAAATGTAAGACAATATTAAGAAGCTGCATCTTGAATGATTTTAAGTGGAGACCAATATAAATTGACGTAGCCAGTTAACAACAACATAATTTACAAGTCTCAACTTTTCCATTGTTAGCTTCTAGTAGGCTCTCTGCACTCTTCGCAATGTAACAAACAGAATTTGCAGAAGGGAGACGGCGGAGTGGAAGAATGGAGATCTAGGGATGATCACTGGAATTCTAATGGATAACTGCTCTATCTTGGGTTCACCAACACAAGCGCTCCCTAAAATAATTCTCAAAAAATGATAATAAGCTCAAATGATAACAGTTACTGAATGTCTCTGTAGCAAACAAATGCTCTATCTATACTGAATGTCTCTGTAGCAAACAAACACTAAAGTGGAAATTATAATCACCCATCAATACCATCAGAGGTCCATGAAGAATATATTACTAAAAATTTAATGCATTTCCATAACCAGATGGGGAACAACCTAAATATAGTAGCTATTTCAATTATCAACAGAACAATAACTTACCAAAATGAAGAAAAAACTATAAAGTACTTCTAACAAGAGTAATCAGTATGGACAAAAACATTAAAAATGATTCTAAAACAGTAAAATAACTTGTTCGAAAGTCATAATCATATAACCAAATTCTATGAATATATATATATATATATATATATATATATATATATATATATATATATATATATATATATATATATATATATATATATATATATATATATATATATACAAATCCAACTAGACTCTTCAGAAGTTTATAATTCTTGTATATCAATCGTCTTCACAAACAACCTGAATGAAATTAATTAAATAAATATAAGTAATTTGATTACATAATAAAAAGTTTAATATTTAAAATTAAAACATACTTACTAAAGCTTGAGGCCATGCAACATAAGTTCCAATTGCATGTCCAATTGTTGTTAAAGTACTGTACGGTCTAATCAAGTGTTCTTCCCAATTCACAGGAATATTTATATGAACGACACACCAATTTGGACCTAATGGATAGTTGCCAACCCTATGTGCAGGATCCATACTTTGAATATATCCAATTGCCACAGTTTTAGTAGAATCAAGAATACTTTTGACTGCAACTTTAGTTCCAACCTATATATATATATATATATATATATATATATATATATAGAAGTTTATAAGATCAAACAAAAATTTGTAACAGCATATGAAAAATCAATATATGGTTATAAAATTTCATAAGTAAATAATTTGCTTACTTGAATAAGAGTACTGTTATTGAAAGAGTGAACATCACCATTTTGAGAATACTGAGTAGCTCATAATATGGTGGCATTAGTAGCTTGCTGTGTACTTTGCATATCCAACTTCATTTTAGCAATTACCTCACCCTGTTCTTGAACTTGTTTTTCCATTTTTTCGAAAGCTTCCTTATAACCTTCTATTAATTGATAAGCACTACTTCGATTTGGGATTTCTCCCCATGCAACATAAGGAGTTACACCAAATCCATACATGCGAACTCTTCCGACCTTGTCATTTCCAAGAACTTTTGAGAAAATATCATCTCTTCCAACATCTTCTGTTTGAGATGTTTGACTTCTAATTTCCTTCATTTTTTCCTACATATAATGAATATTAACTCTTTCAAAAAAATATTTTGTATACTTAATAATTTATTTATGAAGTAGTTTATTATAAGTACTTACCAAAGCTTCACAAGCCTCAATACTATTAGTAATTCCTTCTTTTGTGTAACACCTTTCAAACATTTCAACTCTTGTTGGTGAGTGACCTATACTTTTCTCCTAAAAAAATAAATAAATAATGTAAAAAATAATTAAAAGAAAATAATAATTGACTTCAATATTTATGTAGAACACATACTGGCACAAATATGAATAGACATATAAATTTTACCTGATCTTCACGCACTTGACCGAAACTCCTTTTTCCAGTTATGTGCATCAAACTCTTTTTCGACCTACTTTTTTTATTTCATTCACTTATACACTAAACACAAATATGAGTTAATAAAAAAATATAACATGAATAATACTTTAACATTTAAAAGTTATAATAATATACCTTTGATTCTTCTGAATTCCAATAGGTTAGAAGATTTTTCCATTGATCTTTGAGTATTCTTTTTGGCACATTACATAGTTGTAATTCAGTAGACATTTTTGGATCATAATATCTAGATTTAACGTCTGCTTTCCAATTCTCCATTTCTTCCCAATTGATTGGAGAACCCATACATCACAAGCACGGGGAATCTCAAACTTCTCCTAAAAAATAAAATATTTATTTGTTATATCCAAAGATATTTGTTATTTTATGCATGCAACTGAAATCAAACAAAAAAGTACAAATATTATGAAGATAAATACCTGAACAACTTCTAACATATTTTTTTTTAAAGACTTCGACATTTTATCCCAACTTCTTATATCAATTGGTGCATGTTTCCCATTCCGAGCAATAGTTCCTAAGAACTCAACAAATAATGATTTATTCTGCCCAATAGGTTGACCATATTTGTTAAAATTAACAATAAGTCGTTCTCCACCATGTTGGGTAGCATGATATCCCCAAATACTACACATATATGTTGGACCTCTTTTTCGTTTTTGCTCCTCATTGCTTCTACCTGCTATTAAAGAATACCTTAAAATTAAAATCTTATAAGTAAGATAATGCAAATGAAAATTAAGCATAAAAAGTTTTAACAATATCTTAAATAAGAGGCATACCTGTAACATAAGTTTCAATGGTATTTGTCGGAATATCTATTTCAACTTCAGTTTGTTCTCTGCATCCTGTATTTCTAACATGTGTTCTGGTGTGTGCCGACATTTCTTAAAAATCATTTTAAAACATATAAGTGAGTAGAGTTTAATAGAAGATAAACAATACAATTTATCACTCATGTTGTTCACATAATCTATGGAGAAAATTAAAGTGTAAAAAAATATTTTAAAAAAATTATAAGGTTTAATACATCAAAATAAAATGCAACATTTAGAAAAACACATCTAGGAAACACATAAACCATAAAATGTTGCATACCAATTAGATTGATATAATGATCTAATGATTTAAGTATAAAAAAAGAGTTTTACATTACAAAGTAAATAGCACACAAATCAATTACTCTAGTAGAATGCCATCAACTTCATCTCTAGTCCACTGAACTTCATCATCAATAAAATATTGCTGATTCAAAGTCTTACTTTGCAAGTAGTCATCAACATCTGTGTCTATGTGAATGTTATCAATATTACTTCTTGGTGATGTTGTAACAACAATATACCATGTAGGATCAATAGGATCTTCCACATAAAAAACTTGTTGAACTTGAGAAGCAAGCACAAAAGGTTCTTGATGCCGTTTAATTTTATTAAAATTTGTTAAGATGAAGCCATCCTCGTCCTCCTTCAGTCTCTTTCCTTTAGAAACCCAATCGCATTCAAACAAAACAACACTTCGCTCTGCTGTATAGTCCAATTCAATTATATTTTTTAAGATCCCATAGTATGTCAAGTTACCTGAAATAGGGTTATTATCTTTGATACTAGAGAAGCTTGAAGTTAGAGCTTTAATCAACAATCCACAATTTTGAGTTTTTCTTTTTTTCATCAAATCTGCAACATGAAATCTAAAACCATTTATAAGATACTTCTTGTATAGAGTGACAACATTGGATGGACCTCTAGCTAAGCGCCTCAAATCAGTAGAAATAGTATCATCCTTCAATGGATCAATTGAAGCAATCTATTAAAACAAAGTAGATGTAATTAGTAAGAATTCTCAAGTAAAGGTAATTAGCATTGTAACACTGACCTTATTAGCAAACCAAGAATCAAACTCCACATTATGCACCCTTTTAGCTTCATGCTCTCCATAACGAGACCTTTTTTGTCTTATCATTTCTTTGACTAAAGTGTAATGTTCACTGTATATAATCATAAAATTTATAAGAATATAATAATAATTATTATATATAAAAAAAGAAAATATGTATTCTTCAAATAATTTTTTTACCTAACATATGAGTCTATTTCCTCACAATTGAAAAGGACATATCGATGTGCTTTTATGAGTGTGTCATCATTGAAGATCTTGATCTCTCTTTTTCCAAATGCCCGACCATTTGTATTAAAGATATTAAGTCCTTTATTCAAAATATTTTCTTCAAACTCATTTCTTCCAAGTTGATTATGCCTTGTTTCCATATGCTCAGCAAAATATAAAGAGCAAAATGTTAAACATTCCTCCGCAATATAGCCTTCTGCAATTGATCCCTCTAGACGACTTCTATTTCGAACATATGACTTTAACTTGCCCAAAAATCTGAAAAAAATGTTTGATAAATGATATAAATTTTTTATTAAAGTTAGATATAATAAAAGAAATAATAATACATGAAATAATTACTAACCTCTCAATAGGATACATCCACCGATAATATACAGGACCTCCAATCCTTGCCTCGGTGGCCAAGTGAATTGTCAAATGCACCATGATATCAAAAAAAGCAGGAGGAAATATCTTTTCAAGATGGCAAAGTGTAATTGCGATTTCTTTTTCCAATCTAAGAAGCTTAATTAGGAGAAGAACTTTAGAGCACAAGCCTTGAAAAAAATGACTTAGACGAATTAGAGGAGAGCGAACTGACTTAGGCAAGACTCGTCTTAAGCATAATGGAAGCAATTGTTGCATTATTATATGATGATCATGGCTCTTTAATCCAAGTATTTTCAAGGGTTTAAGTTGCACTTGTCTTGAAATATTAGATGCATATCCATCTGGCACTTTAATATTTTTCAAGACTTTACAAAAAATTTCTTTCTCTTTTTTGTTCATTGTAAAGCATGCTGCAGGTAAATAAGTATGTCCAGATGAAGTACAAGTAGGGTGCAATGAAGGGCGTATTCCCATTTTTTTCATGTCTTTACGTGCATTCAAATGATCTTTTGTCTTTCCATCAAGATCCAACAACGTACCCAAAATCTTATCACATACATTCTTTTCAATATGCATAACATCTAAGTTATGGCGTAAAAGATTTTTTTCCCAATACGGCAACTTGAAAAATATGCTAAACTTCTTCCAATTAGAAGGCAAATTAGGATTAGCAGGTGTTTTCTTTCCAAACTTCACATTTATACTTCTTAACATATCAACAATTTTGGATCCATTAATTGGTGTTGGTATTGTCCCATGTTCTTCACAACCATTAAAAGATCGACTATCTTTTCTATCAGGATGATCGTGATCTAAGAATCTCCGATGTCCCATATAACATCTTTTACGATTGAAATGTAACCACTATAAACATGTACTCTCCTGACAAATAGGGCATGCAAACTTCCCTTTTGTACTATAACCTGATAAGTTAGCATAACATGGAAAATCATTTATAGTCAATAATAATGCAGCTCGCATTTGAAAATTCTCCTTAGAACATGCATCGTAAGTCTGCACACCAATTTCCCATAACTCTTTTAACTCAGCCACAAGTGGTTGTAAATAAACATCAATATCATTTCCAGGTTGAGTTGGCCCAGGAATAAGCAAAGAAAGCATCATGTATTGTGATTCATACACAGGTTAGGAGGCAAATTATAAGACATCAATACAACAGGCCAAGTACTGTGAGTTGAAGTCATTGTCCCAAATGGATTAAATCCATCTGATGCTAAACCCAATCGTACATTTCTAGGATCTGCAGCAAAATTTGTATCTTGGTAGTCTAAGTGCTGCCAAACTGGAGTGTCAGCCGGATGCCTCATGCAACCATCTTTTATGCGATCTTCTTTATGCCATATCATATATGATGCAGTCTTAGATGACATGAACAATCTCTGCAATCTTGATGTTAATGGGAAGTGCCACATGACTTTTCCTGCCACCTTTTTCTTTTTTTTACTTGATATATCTTTTGAAGTGCTATCTTCTGTAACCCATCTTGACTCATTACAAATATCACATTCATTCTTAAATTCATGAGGACCCCAATATAAAATGCAATCATTACGACATGCATCATATTTTTTATAACTTAAGCCCAAATCTTGAATTATCTTCTTTGTCTCATAATAAGACTTTGGTAGACGAATATCTTCAATTGCATCCCTTAACAAGTCAAGCAACATAGTAAATGATTTCTAAGTCCAATTACCAAGGCATTTAAGTTGAAGTAGCCTAACAAGAAAATCAAGTTTTGAGAACTTTTTACATCCGGGAAATAATTCTTGTTGCGAGTCACTTATCAACTTATAAAACTTTGTAGCATTCGCATTTGGTTTATTAATTTCTTCTTGTTCATCTGCAGTATTACTTTCAAACCCAAATGCATCATTTAATAGCCCGTCCATATCATCATTAACATCATCAACATTGAGAGAATGTGATCCAGTGTCATTTCTAAATGAAGTTTCTCCATGAGCAGTCCAATTGTAATATCCTGGTTTGAATCCTCTCCAAAGCAAATGAGCTTCAACATCATCTCTTGTCCTACAAATGCCATTTCCACAATCTATACATGGGCATAGTATCATTCCACTTGAACTTCCATAACTGAATGCAAAATTTAGAAAGTTTTTAACTCCTTCTTTAAAAACCATATTACTCCTTGAACAATACATCCAACTTCTATTCATTTCCATATTAGAACCTTCATATAGTAAAGGAGAAATGAATATTAGAAATCATGAGTAAATTCTTTGATTTGCATTATAAATAAACAAGTTAATAAGCAAGGAGTAAAACAACTCTTCAAAAAATAAATAAAATCTTATATGATAACATTGATAGTAATATTGCATATGAGTAAATTCTATAATGGAAAATTTATTTATTCATCAAAGTTCTAGGCTTTATGCCCCATCAGACAATAAAATGACATATTTGAGAAATTAAGAATGATTTTTGCATCAATTGTGTTTACTAACATAAGAAAAATAAAGTAATAATTGTAGCTTTAGATATTTCCATCTTCTTTCTCATGCCATGGAAGTCACAGTCTTCTTTGAAACTACAAATAGAAAAATATGCATATTATGAAAAATAAAGAAGTTTGTGGTAATCATATGATGAGGGCTTGCTTTTTGAGCCCCTCTAGAGTTTACGAGATATATCCTTCCAAATTACTTTAAACACAACAACCTCTCAAGCTTTGTGAAGCAACTCAACACCTATGTAAGTTTTTATTGCAACCTTATTGTAATACTTTAGATTTATGTCCCCTTACCTTCTGCTATCAAACATAAAGCTTATTCAACTATTATATTAGGTGATAACTGAACTATTTAAGAATAGTTCTTGTTGGTAGGTAACAATTTCTTAAAGGTAAAAGAGTTCTAAAAATGTTAGTTCTTCTTTTATACTTGGAGTCTCCATCACTCACGTTGATAACTTCAACAAAGAAACATTTTCACATTCATGTCTTGCATCAAATTGATTCGAAGTAAATTTTTTCTTACAAATTAAGAAGGGATGTAAGATAGTCAAAATCAATCAAGGCGTTTTGAGGCGTAAGACTCAAAATCAAAATATTGCGTGAACATAAAATGATAAAAAATTTATACACTAATGAGTAAAAAATATAAAAGATAAAAAGGTACAAGGGGGCATTGCCAGGTAGCTGGGGGTCCAACAGTATGCCGGGTAGCCGGGGGTCCAAGGGGGCATTGCCAGGTAGCTGGGGGTCCAACAGTATGCCGGGTAGCCGGGGGTCCAAGGGGGCGCTGCCCCCTGGCGGGGTTCGACCAGGGGATATTTGATGGATGGTATTTTAAAATAATAAAAAAAAGCACACTATGCAAACTAAGATATCATTCTACTCGTCCATATACTGTAATCAATGATTAAAAACTTCAGCAATAGGGAACAATTTTTTATGCTACCGGAAATATCATAATTCTTTGATATTTTTTTTTTTTTGGAACTTTGATAAATTTGGGAAGTTTTGGACACAAGTTATCAAATTTGATCAAGTTATGCTATTATCTAGTTAAGTAGATTTTGACATGGTTTCAAAAGTATAGATGTATGAAAATCGAAGGAATATTGGTGATAGGAGTTAGATTTTTTGCAATAACTTGAGAATTTAAAACATAATTCCCCGTCCCCTAAAAAAAAAAAAAAACTTTTCATCAGGTGGTTTCAAGAGCAAAGGTTATGTTTAGCTTTTTAAGTTCTTTCAACTCACAGGCTGAAAATAGAGCTGAAAAAGTGGTAAAAAGCTTGTCTAGATGTAAAAAATTTCTCTTTAGGTTTAGGCTTAACTTAGTCATGCAAGAGCTTTGTTTTAGGCTTAGATTTGAATGGACATAAGGAGGGTTAAATGTATGAATTCAACGCTTTCTGTTGTTGTAATTCAAAGCTTATATTTTCCAGGAGTCAAGAGCATCTTTTACTATTACTATTATTAGGGATTGATCTGTATTGGCTTGTTATTTTCTTAAGCCATTTTACATGTATTCTTTGATCTCCATTTCATCAAGTTGGTCGTTCAGTACTATTGGAGGATTTTACAAAAGTAGTCTGATGTGACACGTTCATTCATTCTAGCTTTTTCCTCCCTTCACTCCATCATTCTTGACTTGATACGAATATAGTGAAATAGTGATGGTTTAAAGTTTGATAGCATTTCATACCTAGTGGTTCATGCTTCTTCATGCGCAGGTGTTGGTGGCAGCTAAGGTTTGCCACCAGCGAAAAACATCTCCATAATAAGCCATTGATCGGCATACATTGCTTCCATTTGACTCTAGAGTTTCATAGTTAATGCAGTAACTTAGGTCCTAAGTAAGTCTTGTATATCCTATGGCAGTGATGGCAAATTGCTTACTGTCTATGATGGTGTTGTAAAAATTACACTACCATGAGACCCCTCTGACAGGCTTTTACTACTGCTATTGCTATTAGCTTATGCAAATACAAAGTTTCATTCTTTAGCTTACACATGCTACTTAGTTTTCTAATGAAAGTTTGATTTTTTATGTTGTAAGTCCTGTTTAAAGCAAATGCACATTGCATGAGAAGAATGTCGATCCCAGGATGAACAAACTAGAAATATCGTAAGTTTACTTTGCTACTGCCAGGTAATTCTGAAAATATGTTATGGTTAATCTAATTGCAATTTACTCTAGTCCCGTAGCTTAGAATGTAATAAGAATGGGAACTCAGATATTCTCAGCAAGTTAGCAACTAGTTGCCACATCTGTTTCCAGTTAATCTTGGTTGACGATTTAATTTCTCAATTTTATTTAAAAAAATGAATCTTTATTACATCTAAAGATATGATCAATAGGCAATAATTGTTTGTGATAATCAAATTAAGTATTCATTTCACCATATTTTAAAATAAAAACCTTTGTCAGCTCCATGCAATAAGGACATGCTAATTTACCAATTTTAGTTCATCTAGATAACATACCATTTGCAAGAATTATCTACATTAATACTTCTTTCATAATATAGTTTTTTTTTCTTAAGATTTCATATATAAGCACACTATCATTCCATGGAATTTTTAACTCAGTCAAAAGTTGCAGGAATATGTCACAACTTTAAAAAACATGGGAGTTGTAGGGCATAATTCTGGTGGCAAGTTTTAATGAGTAACAATGATCAGCTGACAGGAATACAAACTAACTGCTTGATTATATGGTGTAAAATCATGGGTGCAATAACGTAATCTGATATTTCATGCATCAGATGTAAAATCTAAAGAAGTTTGATCAAAATGGCTTTATTTGCTTCACATCAGGAGAGTGACATAATATCTACTTCACATTAACGATATTTATGCCATCTCATATGACATTCCTAGTTTATGTATTAATGGCAAGTAATGCATTGTCTTTTGAGGAATTTGTTGGTAATTCTAATGTGTTATGTATCGATTTAGGTCATAAAATTTACAATATTTGTAAATTAATATCTTTGTTGTAGAAAATCATGCACTCGTTCATGCAACAGTCAATTTTTATTGCATCTAAAACCAAATTTGTTGTTTTGTTGTAATTATCAGGAACCAAATTCTCAGCTAGAGTAGTCTCCATTATTAGTTCACAAAATTGATTAAAAGCAGTCTAAGGCACATTATACTCAGATTTAATATTGAGCATTCTAACAATTACGGATATCTCTGTATGGCTACTACAATCGGCCTAAATAGGTTGCTATGTAGCACTTAATTAATCATAAAACTTTTGAGCTTTGCTATTTGGTTGCTCCTATATCTCATTAGTTGGAAAATCTTCATCATTAGTATAATCTCTATATTTCAAAATTTTGCAGGCCTAGAACCATGTATTCAATTTTATTCTTTTGATCACTTGGTTTATTGGTAAAACTAGTTGATGCCTTTCCATGTTGTGTATTTAGAGATTAGACTAATGATGAACAAATTTTTATTATAAGAGTAATTTTGAACAAATTTGAAACTACCAAATGGTTAACCTACAATTTATTATGTTTGCCAGGATACAACAAAAATGGCAAAAACATCAATATCAACACTGAGCATATAAAATATTGCAGAAATTCACATTTTTTCATGAATGTATTTTAAATATATAGACTTGCTGAAATCAAAACAGAAAAAAAAAAATTTATGCAATGCTGAACTAAAATCGGCAAGGAAGAAATTCACATTTTGCCATGAATGAATTTCTCAAGTAGCAGGAAGCCACGAATTGAACAAGAAAATGATGAGAACTAAAATCAAATCGGCCTCCAGGATAAACTTCAAGATCAGCGAAAAGTTTACCTCTTTCAGAGTCGGCTTCACCTCTTTCAGAGTCGGCTTTCGAATTCCGTCAAAAAAAACGTTCAGAAATTGCAAGAACGTAAAGAACCCTAAAAATCAAAAGAGGAAAGAAGATGTTTTTTTTGAACGATAGATAGTGGCCATTCGACATTGAACGATTAACGTAAGTAATTAAAAGATTTTACCTGATGCAGTTTTGGCGATTGTCGATGTAGCGCGAGGATGAACGAGAATTAACAATGGAAAATGAAGAACCTAAAGAACCCTAGAAATCAAAAGAGGAAAGAAGAATTTTTTTTTGATCCGTAGACATTGGCATTCAACATTCGAAGGATTGACGCCGGTGATTAAAGTTATTACCTGATGCGGTGGTCGCGGCTTGTGATGTCGCGGCAGTGATCAAAGAAGAGATCGAACACGCGCGTATAGAGCATAGGGTTTAGGAAAGAAGCGATCGAAACTTGCGTTGAATAAGAGAAAGATGAATGAAGAAGAAAAGCAGAGTATATAGCGGACACCGTAACTTATCCCACGATCTTTTCCCAGCGCGCCAAATCCTCTGTTTAATTAGCGCGAAAAAAGGATCATGCCCTAATAATTACTTCTTAAGGCACTTTTATTTAAGTGCCTTAATATATATGTCTTTAAAAGTAATTTTTTTTGTAGTGCTACCATTGGAGCGTGAAGGCTTCACTTGGAGTTCAAAGGTAAGAATCTCTACTTGTAAATTAGGATTACTTCACTCTTTTCTTTCTTCCTTATAGATTTCTTGTGAGAAGATCAGTCAAGGAGATCCGGTTCGCTGCCGACATTTGGAGAGTGTAAATAGCCGAAAGGATCGCTTCCTATACTTGGAGAGTGTGAACAGCCAGAAGGGTTCTCTGCCCACACTAGGAGAGTGTGAAAGGACGAAAGGGTTCTCTGCCCACACTAGGAGAGTGTGAAAGGACGGACGGTTCTCTGCCAACAATGGGGATTGTGTAAAAGGACGACTTTTCTCTGCCGCACCGGGTAGTGGTGAAAAGAGTGTGTTGTAAAGGCTTCTCCTCCTTGTTGTGGGTGCAAAAGTAGAGTCACTATTGGTTTTAGTGCAATACTCAGAGGGTGCCTCTGAGGAGTGGATGTAGGTCTGGTTATAGACCGAACCACTATAAATCTGGTGTCATTTACAGTTTTTTATGTTTCCACATTTTATTTTAATTTTTAACAACTCTGTGGTTGAAAAATATTTTCTAGAAAAACTTTAAAATAAAAATTTTCATTTTGGTTCAACTTAATCTTCAAAGAGGGATTAAATTTTTAAACTACCAATTCACCCGCCCTCTTGGTAGCCTTGGGACATTAACTTAGGCTTAACAACCTAATTACTAGATTCAACAAGTGGTATTAGAGCATCGTTTTAAAATCATAAGTTTGAACTACTTTTTGATTAATGTAGATGCTTCATTTGGAAACCGAAATACACCTGAGGGTTACTCTATCACTAGACCTCCACTGTTTGACAATATTCCTTTTGATTTTTGGAAAACACGCATGTCTACTTTCTTACAGTCACTTGATTATCGCATGTGGATGCTAGTCCAGGAAGGTTACACAAAACCAACTAGATTAGTTGATGGAGTTAGGGTAGAAACACCTTATGCAGATTGGACTATAGAAGAACGTGACTTAGCACAATTAAATGCCAAATGTTTAAATAGTTTCTTTTGTGCTTTAAAATCTGAAGACTACATGCTAGTTTCCACTTGCAAAAGCGGAAAGGACATATGGGATAGACTTTGTATAACTTATGAAGGGACAAATGAGGTTAAGCAATCAAGACTCAATATCTTGTTACATGACTATGAATTGTTTCGCATGAAACCTAATGAATCTTGTTCAGACATGTACACAAGATTCACTCAAATTGTCACTTCTTTGCATGCACTTGGTAAGGAATTAACTAATGCTAAAATGGTCAATAAGATTTTTTTTGTTTACCTACTGCTTATGATGCTAAAATTACTGCAATTATAGAGTCTAAAGATCTGAACATTTATTCTATTGACAATCTTCTTGGTTCACTCATTGCTTAAGAGCAAGGAGTAAGTCAAAGAAAGATTGATGCAGGTGAACCACAAAAGGACAAGAATATTGCACTAAATATGGAAGAGTCAGAAAGTGAACACTCACAACCTGAGGATGAAGATGATATTGCATTGATGACTAGACAATTCAGAAGCTTTTTAAAGAGGAAGCAAAAGAGACGCCAGTAATGGAATAGAGATAAGTACAACAGAAATGACAAGGTTTCTAATGAAGTGATTTATTATGAATGCAGGAAACCAGGTCATATAAAGACTGATTGTCCAAAACTCAAAGCCACTCCTAGCAAGGAGAAGGTAGAGGAGAAACCAATGGTAAAGAAGGGCAAGAAGAAGTTTCAAAGAGCTTTCTGGTCAGACTCAGCTTCAGACTCATCTGAGACTGAAAAGAAGAAGAAGTCACCAACCTTTGCTTGATGGCAGATAATGTTGAACAATCAGATCAAGAAGAGGTATGTGATTTAACCTATGATGAATTGTTTGAAGTTTCTGAACACATGCATGATGCATATAGGAAAATGAAAAAGATGCATGCTAGTTTAGGATTAGAATTGGAAGAGCTTAATAAGGAACACGAAATCCTTAGGAAAGATCATGCTTTAATAGATAACAACCACATGAAACTACTTGATGAATATGATGACTTGAATAAAAATTTTGAGAATTTAAAATCATCCTATGCTGAACTTGAAAAAGAATTTAAGAATTTTAAGGATGAATCTGAGAGCAAGACATATAGAATCAATTATACCAATCGAATCTTGGAAGATATGAATTCATTTTACAAACTCACAATAAGAGCTCTCGAGGATAATAGGAACCCTCATAAACTTGAAGATTTTACATATCCTAAATATTATCCTAAATTCATGAAATCTCTCAGAAGACAATCATATGAAAGAAAACATAGGAATATTTTTCCTAATGTTAAATGTAATAATTATGGATTTTTGCCACATATATCTCACACCTGCACTTTAAAGATGAAAACTAATTTGGTGTGGAGAACTAAGATGCATAAACCTAGACATATCATACATGCATCTGATTATAAATTTCATAAATGTGAACCCAAACTTGTTTGGATTCCCAGGTCTAACATTTGAGAATTTTGCAGGTGTACTCTCACACAAGACCTCATGAGAGTATATGGTTCTTGGACAGCGGATGTTCAAAGCATATGACTGGAGATACTGCTCAATTCATAACGCTGGAAGCCAGGAATGGAGGCAAGGTTACACTTGGAGATAATACTACAAAGAAAGTGGTTGGATCAGGTATGATTGGAAATTTGAAAAACTTTTTCATAGACAATGTGTTATTTGGTGAAGGCTTAAAACATAATCTTTTAAGCATAAGTCAGCTAAGTGATAAGGGCTATAATGTAAAATTTTTACCTACTAGCTGCATAATAAGCCTAAATGGGAAAAGTCTTTTAAATGGAAAAAGGATAAATAATGTCTACATGCTAGATTTAAATTGTATTCAATCTCCTACTGTTTTTGTTTGAAAACTATTTCTGATGAATCATAGCTTTGGCATAGGAGACTTTGTCATTCTAGTATGAAAAATCTTAGGAGAATTACCCAAAAGAACTTAGTGAGAGGTATACCAAAACTAAACTTTACTAAGGACCACCTTTGTGATGCATGTCAATTAGAAAAACAAGTGAAGTCCTCATTTAAGTCCAATAAAGATCTTAGGACCAGTAAACCTTTAGAAATTCTACACATGGATATTTTTGGACCTATAGGCACTGTAAGTCTAGGAGGGAAGGTATTCAGAATTATGATAGTGGATGATTTCTCAAGATTCACTTGGGTTAGATTTCTTTTTCATAAGAGTGAATCGTTTGAGGAATTCAGAAATTTTTCTACTTGGATTCAAAGGAAACTAGGGAGTGAAATAATTTCTATACAAAGTGATCATGGAGGAGAATTTGAAAATGAAAGATTTGAAAATTTCTATAAATAAAAGGGGATTGATCACAATTTTTCTGCACCTAGAACCCCTCAACAAAATAGGATAGTTGAAAGGAAAAATAGAACATTAATAGAAGCCGCCCGAGCAATGTTAGCAGAATACTCACTTCCTAGATATTTTTGGGCTGAGGCGGTTAGCACTGCATGTTATATTCTGAATAGGGTGAATGTGAGATCAAATTTGAATAAAACACCCTATGAGTTGCTAAAAGGTTGAACACCTAATTTGTCTCATTTGCATGTATTTGGTTGCAAGGTGTTCATACATAATAATGGAAAATCTGCCTTAGGAAAATTTGATCCAAAATCAGATGAAGGAATTTTTGTTGGATATTCAAGTGTTGGAAAATCTTATAGGGTATTCAACAAAAGAACTTTAGTCATTGAAGAAACCACACATGTTGTATTTGATGAAAGTGGAAATTTGGAAGAGCCAAATGTTGTTGAAGAAGAAATTGAAGAAAACTCCCAAAAGATTGATAGATTAAATTTGGAATAAAATGTAGAAGAAAATTTGGAAAGAGAAAACCCTTTGCCTAGAGATTTGAGATTTTCTAAAAACCACCCAAAGGAATTGATTATAAGTGAACCAAGTGAGGGTGTTAGAACTAGGCGTGGATTAAACAAGGAAGTTAATCATTCAGCCTTTATTTCAACTATTGAACCCACTAACATTGATCAAGCACTTTCTGATGAATTTGGATATTGGCAATGCAAGAAGAGTTAAATCAATTTGTAAGAAATAAAGTTTGGGAATTAACTACAAGGCCAAAAGATCAAAGTGTATTTGGAACCAAGTGGGTGTTCAAAAATAAAATGAATGACTCAGGAGTAGTCATTAGAAATAAGGCTAGATTAGTTGCTAAGGGGTATAATCAAATTGAAGGAATTGATTTTGAGGAGACTTTTGCCCCTGTAGCTAGACTTGAAGCAATTAGGGTTTTACTTGCCTTTACCTGTTTTAAAGGTTTTAAATTATTTCAAATGGATGTCAAGAGTGCCTTTTTAAATGGGGTAATTGAGGAAGATGTTTTTGTAGAACAACCTCCAGGTTTTGAAAATTCTAAATTTTCAAATCATATTTTCAAGTTAAAAAAATGCATTATATGGATTGAAATAGGCACCTAGGGCTTGGTATGAGAGGTTGAGCACCTTCTTACTTGAAAGATCTTTTGAAAAAGGAAGTGTGGATACAACTCTCTTTTTAAGGAAAATTGGAAAGGATATACTTATTGTTCAAATTTATGTGGATGACATCATCTTTGGATCTTCAAATAAAAATCTTTGTGATGATTTTTCTAAAACAATGAGTAGTGAATTTGAAATGAGTCTAATGGGAGATTTAAATTACTTTCTAGAATTTAGCATTAAGCAACTGTTGACCTCATTTTTGTATGAGGTCACTCAGACTACTCTTGATCCTTAATTTAATTTTCAAATCAATTCAAAAATTCTTTGATCTTTCTAGAATCTCGACTTTAGGACCTATTCTAAGTCCTAGGATCCTTCTAGACTTCAAACCATAGAATCCACCTAGATCTTAGATCAATCAGATCAAAATCCAAGGTCCAAAGGTATTGTCCTAAAGGCCTTTTCCGTTGAATTTTCGAACACTTTGAAACCTAGTCAAATGACCTCCGATTCAGAGTCTGTCAGTTTCATACTGATAGGACATGTCTCTGGAGGCAACCCTCCAAATTTGAGCCCATTCCGAGGTCTCTAACCTCAAAAACTTAATCGAAACTCAAAGGCTGTAAAACCTTCAAATATTTACAGCCTATGCCACTGGATCTGTCACTTTGAAGATTCTGATCTTAGAGCCTTCACCAAAGCCTCTAGTCACTTCCAGACCTTTAATCTTGATATGTTGAACATTAAACTGCATTTTTCTAGACCTAGTTTGACCCCTAGTTGACCAGGGGTCAAAATGACCAAAATACCCCTATGGGGCTCAAATGTTGATTTTCAACCAAATAAACTCCGATTTGAATGCAACCACCTTTAACAAGTTTCAAATGTCATTTCAAATGTTTTGAACCTATTCCCAACCCCTGGGTCAACCTGGTTGACCAAGTCAACAGGTTTGACCCAAGAGGCCCTTTAAGGGTCCAAACATGTGTTTTGACCCAAATGACCTCTCTAGGCCATCCAACCATTTCCATTAGTCTTGAAATGTCATTTGAAACCTGTTCGACCCAAACCCAGACCCTGGGCCAACCTTGTTGACCAAGTCAACCTAGGTTGACCAAACAAGCCCTTAAGGGTCAAAACAGGCATTTTGACCAAATTGACCTCTCCAGACCTTGGGACCACCTCCAATGGTCTCCAAATGTCATTTCAAATCTGTTGATCCCATTTCCAGGCCTTGGGTCAACCTGGTTGACCAAGTCAACCTAGTTGACCCAAATGGCCCTTTAAGGGTCCAAATAGGTGTTTTTGACCTAAATGACCTATTTAAGCTATGGAACCACTTCCATTGATTTTAAAAAGTCATTTCAAATTTGTTGAGCCTGATCTCGGACCCTGAGCCTAGTTGGTTGACCAAGTCAACCAATTTTGGCTTAAGGGCCCATTAAGGGCCCATTAAGCCATTTTGACTTAATTGACCCATTTAAACCATGGAATCACTTCTACCATATTCCAAATATTGTATCAAACTTACCTGGACCAAACTCACATCCTGGGTCAACCTGGTTGACTCAGTCAACCTAGTTTGACCAAACCAACCTTTAAGGCCCTCCACTTTGAATTAAATTTAAAATCCACCCAAGTCTTTGTTAAACCCCTCTCCACTCTTCTTAATCAATTCCCTAAATTACTTTGACTGCCACCTCACCCTTGGTCAACCAGTTGACTGGTCAACATGGTCAACAAGGCTCTTTAAGAGGTTTAAATGCCCAAATGGTTTGATCCAAGTTAGCCCAACCCCTACCAAACCACTCTAGACCCTCTTTGAGACCCTTCCATGCCACATTAGCTGTCCACTTGGCCATTGACTGGTCAAACCAGTCAACAAATGGTCAAATGAGCCTTTTGAGCCTTAATTGACCCATTAAAATTAATCCCTCCTAATCTAAATCCATTCCATCATTTTCTTTTAATTTCTAAGCCTCCTCCCATGCCACCTCAGCATACCTGGGCCCATTGACTGGTCAAACAGTCAATGGGTGGTCAAAATACCCTTTAATAGGCCAAATTAACCCCCTTAAGCTAATATACTTTAACTAAAAACCCCTACAGCCATTTGAACAGTCACTAGAAGCTTCCTAGGATTAATCTTGACCTTTGAATCCAGATCAAACAGTCCCCATCCCTCCATGTGTCCAAATGGGGACAAAAATGGCTTTCCACATAGGATGTCCTTTAGTCCTTGATTCCCCCTGCTCCCACCAACTCCCTGGACAGGTGGCAGCCATCTGGGAGCCCAAATAATTAATCTCAGCCCTCCATTCAATCTGGAAGGGATTGAATAGGGCAAAATGCCCAAATGAAGGCTCATTCATGCCCTAGCACCCTCTCACCTACCTAGAGCTCCTCCAGCAAAACTCTTTGTTTGTTTGAGCTCTATTGAACCTCCTCAACATCCTCCCACTCAAATCCCGCCGGTCAAAGCCGCCTCCGGCGATCTTCCGACGAGGTCAACACTCAATCCGTCCAAGGCTGGTTCAAGGCGATTCGTGGCGTTTCGGAGCTTGGATTCAACTGGAAACTTAATCGTGGACAGTCTACAAGCTCAGAGAGTCCAATAGCGGTGTAAACCGTCCATTAAATCAATGTAAATCCTTCAACTTAGCTTAAGACACATAGATTTAATTAGCATTTTATTTGGCTATCATTTGGTATTTTAAGCATATCCCCATTATTTCTGTTCACCTAGTGCATCTAGGTTTAAAATTTTAAATGATTTAACGCATTGGATCGAGAGAACGAGCCGTTTTTATGTTTAGGGTTTCGGTTTCTTCATTACGGCCAGGTCTGCGAAATCCTGACCGTTGATTTTACGATCAACGGACCGGATTTCGCCGTTTCGCGCGCTGGTGCGACCGCGTGCAGGCCTTAATCGGATCGGATCTTCGTCCAACTCGATCTGGGCCGTTGATTCATTACAGCAGGAGATCGGGCGGTGGGCGGCAGCGGCTGACGTGGTTAAGTAAACCGCGTCCCGCCGCCGCCAATGATTGGCATTAAATGCCGTGCCGCGGTTTTGATCCAACGCTCCCGAGAGCGCCACGTCGCAGCGGCTTGATCCGACGAACCACAGCGCGCCACGTGGCTCCGCGTTTTGGCTGGCCGAACCAAAACGCGCCACCTGTCCCGCCGGCGCCGCCTTTTCATTTAAAATGATTTAAAAATCATTTTAAATCATTTTAAATGTAGAAAACTTAAAAAAAATTATATAAAATTAAATATAAATCCAAAAATTAACTATAATATATCAAAATTCTCAGAAAAATAATATCTTTAATTTAAAATTAATTTTAATTTAAAATACTATATATATTCTAAACTATTTTTAATTATTATATATTTCATATTTTTTTTTTAATAATTAATAAAAACATTTGATTTAAATTACTTAAATAATTCAAATTTTTTTATTTTATTTCAGAAAACATTTAAGACTTAATTCAATTCAATAAAGAATTATTGTTATTTAAATATTTAAGTTAATTTTAAATTACCTTAAATCATTTTAATTAACTTAAATCTTTAAAATTTCAATAAATTCGATTTAATTCACAAAAATTAAAATAATATATCAAAATTTTCAGAAAATTGAGAATTTAATTTAAAACTATTTTCAAAGTTTAAAATTCAATTTATTTTGATTATTTAAGAATCCTTAATATTTAATTAATATTTAATTAATATTATATTAAATATTTTGAAAATTAAAAAAAAATTAATTATCTTCAAATAACATTGAAAAATCAGTGGATCTCCATACTCTTTAAAATTTATTTTAATGTTATTTTATTTTAAAATGTATATTTACATATATAGGTTTAAATATATTAATGTATTTTCAAATATATTTTAAATCATATATATATTTAAATCTTATAAGTTTGAGAGATCCCTTGGGATTTTAAGCCTAGACTAAACATGTTTGAATAGAATTAATGGGGATGTTTAGTGAACAATCGTATCTTAATTGTTCACTAATCTAGTCTTTAATTATGTGTTTTGTGTTAATCTATGCATGTTTAGGTTACACACACTCGCACTTAGTCTAAGGTTCTCCTAGAGTTAGGAGTTGATTGTTATTATGTGTGATTCATACATGCTTAGTTAAGGGTTAGTCAAAACTTCGATTCAATCCTATTAAACTTAGTGTCACTAAGGACAACAATTAAGGATCTTGATTAGAGAACATAGAAACTTCACTGTGATTAGGGTACATCTCATTTGAACTTGAAATTTGAACCATTTGAACTTAGTGACATTCTCAGCCTTAGGGAATTTTCTTACTGATTTTTGAATTCATTAAGCCTCTTAATCAACTTAATTAAGTTTAAACCCCTAATTAACCCTTAAAACTTCAAGAAAATGTAATAAATCCAATTTAAACCCAAAAATTATGACCAACCCCTCTAACTGATCATAATTGAACCCTTAATCATTGAAAATTGAAATCAACTTAATTTGACAGCAAATTAAACCTTAATTTAATTTTAAGTGAAATTGAATATTTAATTAATATAATTAATTAAAAAATATTAAAAATTCCAAAAACATCCTAAACACTTGGAAATCTCTCCTTAGGTCATTCCTGACCTTTGGAGCTGATTTCAAGGAGTTAGGAGCTCATTTGGAGCAAAATTACAAAAAGGGCCCTCTAATTAAGTAATTTCAAAAAATTCAATAATTACCCAAACTTCAAAGCTTCATAACTAATTCCAGAAAAATCAAAATTGAGCAAACTCACTTGCATTCAACTCCTAATAAGGTGTAATATTTATAAAAAATATTAAATTCCAGAAATCTTTAATATTTCAAAAAGTCAACAAATCGGTCAACCATAGTTCAAATCTAGTTCAAAACTTCAAACCTTCGTAATAAAATGTAGAAAAATCCGATTTCAACGTACTTACCTTCTAACTGATCGTAGTAAGGTCTAGTATTTTAATAAAATGTTAACTTTCCAGAAAACACTCTTAATCAAAAAGTCAACTTTTGACCCCTTAATTAAATGATTAAAATATTCAAAATTCATAAAACTCAAAATTATTCTAAAACTCCAGAAAATCTTAACTTAATGTTTAAAACATTCAACAAACATTTTAAAACACAACAACCATCCTAAAGATGAAGTTTATTGGCTGGACTACTCCGGGCTGCGGGGCTAAGTGTCCTAAGGAGGCTGGTTCCTCGAGCCTGGTGGCACAACGCCACGAATGGATTCCAAGGGATGTTAAACCTTAAAAATGGATTAATTATTAATAATCTAATCTTTTAAAACTTCTAATTTAACTACATTAATTTGGTTTATCGGCTGGACTACTCCGGGCTGCGGGGCTACGTGTCCTAAGGAGGCTGGTTCCTCGAGCCTGGTGGCACAACGCCACGAATCGATTAATGGCAAACTTAAATTAATCAAAATCTTAAAAATCAGCGACCACATTTCTTTTAAAATTCATTAATTCTTAAGCCTTAATCAATCTTAAGCCACTTAATTATACCGGGTACCACTGGGTAACCCAGGCCTACGAGGCTATTAACTTAGCCCCAAGGAAGGTGAAATAAACTTCACGGCCTCGGTGTGAAACAAAGGTGATATCCAATAAATAATTAAATAAATCTTAAAAATTAATCTTAAGCCATTAATATTTGAATTCAAACTTAAATCCCTTAAACCTTCCAACCAATCAAATTTTAGACAACTTTAACTAATAATCCTAATTAGGATACATCAAAACCACACAACCTACCTCACACACTTTAGATGGTTTGTTAGGATCACCGACTCTAGTTCTAGGACAGGCCGGTGTTTTACTTTCTGCAGTTGTGTGCCGGATTTTCGTAGCTTTCACTGCATGCTGTTTGCTAGTGTAGAATTGTTATGTTTATTTACTTGCTTTCTGCACTCTGTGTTTGATTGTGCGTTAGACCTACCCATAGGCTAGGAACGAAATATATATTTGTGCAATCTTATGCAGGTGGCCATGCTCATACAAGGAGCTAAAAATTAAAGGGGGCAGTTAATAAAAAAAATATATATACTCTTTGCACAGGTACCTGCCGCGCTTAAGACCCCCTTTAAATAAAAAGAGCATGGTCAAGTGTGGCTAAAAAAATGCATTTTAAATTTTCATATTATAACTGCTTGGGAATATATACAACTGTTGATTATTAGGATAACCTTGCAGGATCGAGTCTAGATTTTCTTATTTCTCTTAATGTAAATTTAATTCAGTTAAGGTTGTATTTATTTAAAATGGTTTGAGATTGGGATATAAATATCCAATTTGAATTCCAAAGAGGTGAAGACATCCCTAAAGGGGAGAGTCTTCTTCCATTTGGAATTCAAATTAGGATACTTTGCAAATATCCAAAGGGGAAAGATAACACCTCGATCAAGAGGGAGTTTCTTTCCATTTGGATATCCTGAACCGACGAATCAAGATGTTCGTGAAAAGATGAAGGATTGGATAATGAGAAGAATCCCAAATCTCAAAACCATTTGATTTAGGATTAGAAATCCGGGTTGTAGTCAGTGGTGCCCGGCCACTTTAATTGATTGTAATTTTTGAGATGTAATAATTAGTGGCACTTGCCATATGGACATTCAATTTGATATATTTAATGTAGTTAATTTATTTAATTGATTGTGCATTAGAATTCCTGTCTTTTCTAGTCTTTTTATATGCATGCCGTCTTTGATTTAGTCTGGAATACGAATTTAGGCTCTTAGGGGTCTGTCAAAAAATTCTTCTATTTTAATTAAATAAAAATTTTAAGATAAGATAGAAACTCTAAACGGTCCTAAGAAGTAAGCTCGGACTCGCCGAGGGTTTTTCATGCATACATATTGTACTTTCTCAACCTTGTTAGGCATCTCCCCGCCTGCGGGTTCTGGCAGACCACCTGGCCTATGAGGGTGCCGATCTGTCAAGGGGATGTTATGCAATCTCTAGGATAAAACCTATTTTCTAAGCCAAAGATTTTTAAATTGCTACATACTAATTCTGCATTCAATCGAGTCAATTAGCATGCATCGCATTAGTAACAAATTTAAAAGAATCTAATATTTAATTGCATCTATTTAGTCATCAAATACCCGACATAAGTTGAAGGGGTCAATTAAGGATTTGCTCTAGATGTCGACCCCATTTCTCTAAAATTTTCTAATTGATGTCCCTATCACTCTACAAAAAGACCGGACTCATATTTTGAAATCGTTTAGGTGGTTTAGCTGGCTCCCCAATCCAGGCCGGGGTAAGACCAGATTCGCATTGCACTAGCTAGGTTCGGGTTACTTTTTAGTACCCAATTTAGACTTAGGTTCTGAGGCTAGCTCGGGCTATAAGACCTCAACCTTCGGGAATTGAATCCCAACTTTCTAATAAAATTGATCACTTAAACATTAAATCTATTTCAATGAAATTTAAGCCCAACACTTAGGATAGACCGGGGTGTTTCTGAAGTAATTCAGAATCTCAAAACACCTCCTACCCTTCTTCCTTTGACTCTAGAAATAACTGTTCAACATTGAACCAATCCCACTTGAAATTCTAAACCTTAACTTCTTTTGATATCTAACTTTGAAAATCTTAAATAAAATTTCTACCGCTATTTTAATCGAGAGTTTTCGTAGGAAATTTAATTCGATTTCCTACGATGTAATTAACTACGAGGGCTTGCGCTCGTAGGAGATTTAGAAACCCAGAATTGATTTTCAAAATTAACTTTTTCAAAACCTTTAATTAATTATCTTTGGGGAAATTAAAAACTTTGAAATTCGAACCCATTAGGGAACGATATGTTCGTCTTTCGAGGCGATATATTGTTCATAATAGAGTGTTCAATTTCAAAATTCCAAAATTAAATAATCCCAAAGATAATTAAATATTTTTCAAAGCTATATATACTTAAATAAGAATATTTTTTTTAATCAAAACAAAAATGGCGACTCCGCTGGGGAATTTCTCACTCTCCATCTTTAATAGCGGTTTGAATTTTATTGAATCGGTAGTCTCAACTACCTTTCTTTCCGTTGGTCCCTCTACCCATTTCTCCCTTGGGTGAGTGTGGCCAACTCAATTAAGACATGTGTAATGAGAGGTGAGTGTAGGAAGCCTCCCTCTAAGTTTAGGCTTGAACATTTTGCCTCCAACTTGGTTGGTAGAGCGAAAGAGTTAAGCCTATCCCTCTCTAAACCTTTCTATAAATTTTAGAAACTAGCGTGCTAGGATTACTAGTGGCATGCTGAGTTTTATAACTTATAGAAAATATCCTCAATTTTTCAAAATCTAAATTCTCAATCTTTTAGTAGGGTTTTAATCCTTCCAAAATCTAGACAATTACGTTGTATCGTTACATATCGAATTTTAACAATCTCAACTCGATATATATACGATCAAGTGTAGCATTCATTTTGAAGATTCGTTTTAAAATTCAATTATTTCGGTAGAGTTAAGCTATGACATTTCATTCTTAATCCACTAATTAGAATGAAAGAGTCAAGTAAATTCCAAATAAATCTCCCCTAGTTAATGTGGACCTTTTTGTTGGATGAATATCCAACACCTCGAGTCCCAAAATAAGGGGAGATGCTGCCGAATTTTTGAGTTTTCAAAACTCTTTCTAAAATCTTTTCAAATCAATTCTCATTGTTATATGTTCTTCTACGACGATCATCGTAGTCAACATATACAACGAACCTTAAAACTCGATCCGGCACGAATTCGCCATTAACATTTCATCCTTTAAAGATTGAAAGAGTTAGGCTTTCTTAGTGTTTTTCCCGACGTTTATTTGTGAACCTTTTGTTGAATGAAAATTCAACACATTGAGTTCCAAAAATAAGGGGAAATGCTGCCGGATTTTTGAATTTCCAAAATTCAATTTCTTCCAAATTCAAACATCTTCTCCAAACTTATCCAAATCAAATTCAGACTATCGTTGTTATACATTTTCCTACAAAATCTTTTTGTAGTTGAATGTATATAACGAAAATTCTAATCTTCTTTCAGTCAAAATCAATCTCCATATTCTATCATTTTATACCGGGTTATAGCTCTTATAACCCGATATCGATGATAAAATATAAATTTATTTTCAAATTCAAATTCAAGTTTCTAATTCAAATCTTCTCCTTTCCAATTCTCAGACAATCAACTTAAATGGCTGGCAAACTACTGTTTTCAATGGATCGTGATTTACTGATTGAAGAATTAGTGTATGAAAACTCGATTCAGTTTGGGATAGGGTTTGAGTCCCTTAGACTGGTGATGAATGGAAATACCTTAGTGGACCTTGCTGTCAAGGATGAGAAAGATGCCCCTATAGTTCAACTAGCCATAGGAGCCGGGAATGATGCCCCTCCTAGTCTGTGGTCAGCGTTAGATATCGCTAATGCACCCAAAGAATTTCTTGAAGATGCAAAGAAATTGGAAGCTGCCGCTGCAGGCAAGGTAGTGTTTGAGAAAGGGTCTTCAAGTTCTGAAACTCTGTATGGAAGTAAGAATTCCAAGAAGAATTATCTGAGAAGGTTAAGAAAGAAGATCACCAAGACCAAGAAAGTGGCCGAGCTGAAGGCCTTGGGAAAAGTCGATCTTGAGGCTGTCGAGGAGCTGCCAATCCCTGCCTCTTCTCCACTCCTTAAAGGGAGTCGTTTTCACCCCCTCGCAGCTTCTGCAGGGGAGGAGAGAGTTACTCGGATAGCTAGCACTCCGCCTAGCCCAGTAGACTATTCTGTTAAAAGAACCCCGAAGGAGAAGCAAGTTTTGAAAGCTAGAATGCTTAGAAATATCATTCATACTTGCGCTGCTCAAGTAGGGCAAACTAAGGAGCAGTATGTGAAACACTTGAAGGGAGTGATTTCACATAAACTTGAAAAGGAAGTTCTGAAGGAAGAGAAATCTGAAGCCAGGAATTTGACTCCTCAACCAGTGAGGAAGAACAAAAAATTTGTTAAACAACCTGTATCTTCAGTTTTGGTAGATGGATACCATTGGGTGCCTCGCCTCCCGTCTGCAAAGACGGAGGAGATAGTATTAACTGGGTCTGGCCAGAGTCGCTCTTTTAGTGGCAGACCACCGACCCCACCTTCAAAACTGTCAAAGCTGGCCCCAGTGATAGTGAGATCTAAAGAAGTTTTTAAAGAGCTTAAACCAGTTGATGTTAAGGGCAAGAGGCCCATGTCGCCAGAAGAATCATGTGCCAGAAGGAAGTTCAGTAGATCCATTGGGATTCAGTTCAGGGAACCTCAAGTTCATATACCAGTTAAACTCCCTAGACTCCCAGTTCAGGGAAGTGAGGACTCTATTCGTGTTGATGTTGGAGCCCCAGCTGTTCAAGCCCCTCCATCACCAATTAAGATGGATGTCCCTCACCCTACTGAGGATGTTACCCTTGCGACTACCGACCTCGGGACAGTCGGAGGGGAGGAGACGACCCAAGATCCTGATCAAGAGATGTTAGATCAGCTGGTTAGTGAAGAAGTCACTGAAGATGATGTTAAGATTAGCAACATTTTTGATAAGTTGGATGTTAAAGAATATGATCAAGTGATGAGTTATGATGGATATTTACCCATCTACACTGAAGCGATAGATGGTAGACCAGTCGAGGAAGTGGTACAAGAAATCAGGGATATCCTTAAGAAAAAGGCCGTTGATGAGTTCAACCTGATGAAGATGATTTGCTAGTTGACGAGGAACCAGTAGCGGATGTCCACATGGTTGAAACTCGTGCTTCAGCTAAAGACGCCGAGCCTTCTAAGCACCATTCTGGAAAGGAGGAAGAGTCAGCAGCAGTCGACTCAGATTCAGACAGTTCTGTCAGATTGAAAGAGAAGGATGAATATATTAAAAATCTTGAAAGAAAAGTGGAGGAGATGATGATTAGAGTTGAACAGATGCAGAATCAGCTTTTGCAATCACAGGAGTTCAAACCCGAGCAGTTGCAGCCCACAGTGCATACAATGGGCGAGCACAGCAGGAAAGCTGATTCAAGTCCCAAACTCCCAGAAGTTACTTCTTCGGTGCCTCCACCAGAAAAAGATATTCGTCAGATGATTGAAACTCAGGTAAGGGAGGCCTTAGCCCATTCGCAAGGAACTGTATCTATTCCAAAGGGTAGACCCTATCCTGAGGAATATGATTTGGTTCCTTATCCTAAGGGTTTTGTGCCACCTTCTTTTAAAATTTTTAGCGGTTTAGAAAACCCAAGACAACATCTGGCCCATTTCCGAGCAAGCTGTTGCAATGCAGGAGGGTCGGATGCTCTACTCTTTCGTCAGTTTGTGAGTAGTTTGTCCGGTATTGCTTTTGAGTGGTACGCAGATCTACCAAATGGTTCTGTAAAAACTTTCACAGAGCTCGAGGGTCTCTTTTTAAAGAGATTCTCAGGAGCTCAACAACGTGTAACCGTTGGTGATCTCGTCATCGAAAAGCAAAAACCGGGCGAGTCTTTAGTCGACTACATCTTGAGGTGGCGAAACCTCTCGATGAAATGTGAACCCCAACTGCAAGAGCAACATGCAGTGGAAATTCTTCTAAAGAATATCCACGGGCCTATTGCTTTTATGTTAAAGGGGTTTAATAAAAAACCTTCGAAAAGCTTCTTAACAAAGCTAGTAATCTACAAGAAGAGGCTCCCAAAATGTCATTCTTGAAGGATTCTACTGAAGATAAGAAGGTTAGTAAACCATTGAAGTCCTTTGAAAAGAGAACAGCAATGGTTTCAGCAGTCGACAAGGGGAAGAAACCGATTAATATTCAATCAAGTAATCCTACTGTTCAGCAGACTCAGAAACCTCAACCGTTTCAGGTAACTTCTCAACCTACTAGAGCATATCACCGGCCCACTTTTGAAGAGAGATTGGCTCGTCCGTATCCATTCAAAAGGGAGTCGGTGAAGAAAATTTTCAAGAGCCTTTTAAAGAAGCCAGATTTTCGATTGCCGGAGGCCAAGAAGCCGGAAGAGGCAAATAAAAAGGATGATCCGACCTTTTGCCCCTACCATCGCATGTTAGGCCACACAATTGAAGACTGCATACCTTTTAAGGACTGGCTCGATTGGAATTTCCGTCAAGGTAATATCATAATTCCAAAGGAGTACTTAGTCAATCCGGATCAAGGATCTGTCAAAGTTATCTCAGGTATTAATTCTAATTTTTCTTCGTCCATTGAAGATGGTTGGGATATAGCACTATCCCGGGCATTTAAAAAGTCGATTAACCAATCTTTTCATCTTTCTCAACAGTTACCGACGAGAGCCCGTGGCCCGATCTGGGAGGTTGAGCTGGAGGCATCGCAGGAGGATGTTGGGACGATTTCCTCTCCAGTAGTTGTAGGAACTACTGTATTAAATAAAAATGAAAAGAGTGAACCTTTTGTAGAGAGGAAATTTGTGGATGAGAGATTTGTACAAGTGGTGGATGGTGGCTCAAAACCACTAGCCCCATTAAAGTTATCTGACTTTTACTTTGCCCCATCAAAGGCAAAGGGTCAAAAATTGAATAAAAAGAAATATCCTTCTGCAAATATTTTGATGATTAGTGTTGAGAATGAAGTTTTAAATGACTCTTCCATTGAAAATAATCCGGAGCCAGCTGAGGATAATCTAGAAGTTCAAAAACCCAGCTCTCCAGATTTGACCCTTCAAGGGGAAGATGAATCTAATGTCGTATCAGATGGTGATACCCCTGAAATTAATTTTCAAGGGAGTCCCGTCGTGATAGACTTTTCAGATTCAGATTCCAATTCAGAAAATGACAATCAACCGCCTAAGGAGAGTGTAGACCTCCCCGTAGACTGTCCTTCCGATGAAATCGTGCAAGTACAATTACGGGATGGCAAGGTTTTACCCCCTAGGCTTCCCCCACAGGAAAAGGGAAAACAAGTTGTTTCCACTGATCCAATTCAAGTCTCTACTCAACAATTAAACTCTCCTCCAAATCCACGGGTCCTGATGTTAATGTTCCAAGTGTTGATTACAACGTCTTAGCTCACCTTAGAAAGTTGCCTGCTAAGTTGAGCATCTACGATGCCCTCATCCTTTCAAAAGAGATGAGGGAGACTTTAATTAAAGCACTTCTCGACCCCGAGATTTGCTTAGCTCAACTCGCTTCAACTTCTGAGGAGGAAGCTTTGTACTTCAAAGAAATTCCAGGAGTTACCTTCTCCGATGAAGATCTACTCCTTGGAACTGCCGATCATAATCGCCCACTTTACATCACTGTAAATGTGGACAAGTTCAAGTTATCAAGAGTTCTTGTTGATCCGGGTGCATCGGTCAACGTGATGAACATAAAGACTCTCGCATACCTCAGAATTGATACTAGCAAGCTCTCAACCGATAAGTTAGTGCTTCGCGGGTTCAACGAAAAAGGTGAGAAGGCTTTAGGTTCGATCACACTTCTTCTAGAGATAGGAGAGTTGAAAACTGAAGCGAAATTTCATATAATTGATTCGGCTACGTCCTTTAATGCGCTCCTAGGTAGGCCTTGGATCCATGAGTATAGGATGGTTCCTTCCACCCTACATCAATGCATCAAGTACCAACGAGATGGCATTGAGTTTGAAATCAAGGGTGATTTGCAACCATTCTCTATTCATGAGATCGGGATCTACGAGGATGCTGCATATTATGTTCCCAAAGGTCTTACTACAAAATCTAAGGTAGAGATCAATGTTAAGGAAGAAAAGAAAGAAAATCATAGTTCAAAAGCAATTCAAGAGCTGAGAAAAGAAAAAATCAAGAGCACAAAAGAACAAAATTCAAGTAGTGAAGACGACGTCGAGCGCGTAGTCTTTAGGCCTCCAAACAATTTACCTCAAAGAGGTGGGAGGATGGCCCAAAGAGCACGTGGTCGAGGCCGTGTTTCAACTGAAAGAAGGAATACCCCGATGTATATCGAACTTGAATCAAGTTCCGATGAAGAATCAAAAAAGAGGGGTAACAGAATTGCTTTTGACTGTAAGAAATCTAATCTTCCTCCAAAGTTTGATCTCACTTTAGATTCGGATAGTGATCAAGAGGGTAACAATCCTAAACTTCAAAGTGATGAGCCTGAATTGAGTATGTATAAAAAGCTTAATAGGGTAGTTAAATCCTTAGCCTTAACCCCACTGTCTGCTGACAGAGTCTCAGGGTTAGTAACTAAGGATTCCCCTAACTTAGATGGAGAAGTAAGGAAAGTCCAGAGGTTCTTCCCTGGCACTTCCTCCTCAAGGAATGAAGGTGATGTAATCCTTGAAGAGGCGGATTTCAATGAATTAATAGAATTACCTTTCGGCTACTTTCCTCTTGGTGTTAAAGCTCTTATCTCTAAAGGTTTTGCTCCGAGTCAATGGACTAAGGGTCAAGCTAGATACCACCAAAGTATTTGGAACTCCAAATTCAATAAAAACTGGACAAGTGGTATCGGTTTTGGTTCCGTTAGTTCATTTGACGATGATGAATATTGTTTGATGATAACCATCCATCTTGAATCTGAAAGTGTCCCTACTGAAGTCGTCGATTCGCTCGACAGACTTTGTTTGGAGACCTTAGATGATTCAGATGAAGTTCAAATTCGGGATGCACCCCCTGAATTTGAAGAAGAAATTAAATCGACAGTTGATGAACTTAAAGAAGTTAACCTTGGAACAGAGGATGACCCTCGCCCCACATTCATAAGTTCTTTGTTGAATGAGGACGAGTCTAAGGATCTAATTCAACTTCTATTCGAGTTTAAGGACTGTTTCGCTTGGACATACGACGAAATGCCGGGCTTGTCCGCCGATATAGCAGTTCATAAACTTGGAATCCGGTATGATGCCATTCCCGTCAAACAAGCTCCACGACGTATGCGTCTAGAGATTGAACAACAAGTCATTTCTGAAGTTAAGAAATTGGCCGATGCCGGATTTATCCGGGAGGAGCAATATCCTTCTTGGGTAGCTAGCGTTGTGCCTGTTCGAAAGAAAAATGGTCAAATCCGGGTCTGTGTTGACTATAGAGACCTGAATAAGGCATGTCCTAAGGATGAATTTCCTTTACCAATTCCAGAATTAATGGTGGACATTGCCTCCTCGCATGTTGTTTTCTCCTTTATGGATGGCTCGTCTGGTTATAATCAAATCAAGATGGCTCCAGAAGATGAGAGAAACACTGCATTCAGAAGTCCTATAGGGATCTTTTGTTATAAAGTGATGCCATTTGGCCTTAAAAATGCCGGTGCAACCTACCAGCGGGCTATGACTCGAATCTTTGACGACTTAATCCACAATCAAGTCGAATGTTACATCGACGATTTAGTTGTCAAGAGTAAAGTTAAAGAGGCTCATCTTTATGACTTAAGAATCGTCTTCGAGCGATTGCGTCGCTACGATCTTAAGATGAATCCTTTGAAATGCGCCTTCGGTGTCGCGTCAGGGAAATTTCTAGGTTTCGTAGTGAGGCACCGTGGAATTGAAATTGATCCTGCTAAAATCGAAGCTATCTTAAATATGCCGCCTCCTAGGAGTCTTACTCAATTAAGATCTCTTCAAGGTAGACTGGCGTATATAAGAAGATTCATCTCTAATCTTTCCGGAAGGTGTCAACCATTCTCGGTCCTCGCTAAAAAGGACGCCAAATTCATTTGGGACGAGAAATGTCAATCTGCTTTTGAAAATATCAAACAGTACCTGACAAATCCTCCAGTCTTGGCAGCCCCTGTTCCGGGGAGACCTTTAATACTCTACACTGCGGCCCTTGACGAGTCTCTCGGGGCCCTTCTTGCTCAAGTTAATGACGAAGGGAAAGAGAATGCTCTCTATTACCTAAGTCGAAGACTCTTACCAACGGAAATTCGATATCCAACGATTGAGAAACATTGTATTGCCTTAGTCTTTGCAGCTCAAAAACTAAGACATTATATGCTTTCCCATCAAATTAATTTAATTTCCAGTTTTAATCCCTTGCAATATCTTATGACCAGGCCTACGTTGTCAGGACGTTTGGCTCGTTGGTCTATGATATTGCTCCAATTTGAAATCACTTTCATTCCCCTACGTGCTGTGAAAGGGCAGGCCGTCGCCGACTTCCTTGCGGCACACCCGTTGCCGGCGGAATCTCCTCTAAACGATGATTTACCTGATGAGCAAATCATGAGTTTTGGGGAAGCCACCACTCAAACCTGGGAAATGTATTTTGATGGTGCTGCGTCCTCTCAACGGGGCAAAACACCTGAATCTACTATTCCCGGGAAAGCCGGAGTTGGCCTGGTATTCATAACACCAGATAAGGGAATGATGTACTTTTCCTACCATTTATCAGAACCTTGTACGAATAACGAGGCCGAGTACGAAGCTCTGATAACTGGTTTGGAACTTACAATTTTGATGGAAATTAAAGAGATTAAAATTTTTGGTGATTCCCAACTGGTGATCAACCAGATTGCAGGAACCTATAAAGTTTTGAATCCTAAACTCCTGAAGTACCATCAGTACACCTGTCACTTGCTCGAGCAAATTCCGATTGTAACTATGTATAGGATTCCTCGTGGAAGCAATTCTTCGGCGGATGCCCTTGCAAAACTTGCAAAGGAATTTGCCTGTCCAGAAGAAGACTCCATCCCTATAGAGGTGCAGGGTCGCCAAGTCCTGTCTCCTATAGATTTGGAGCACATCAACGAACAAATTTTCCAAATCCTTTCTACCTCTTCAGCAGTTAATGAAGAAACAGATTGGAGACAACCGATAATTGAATACCTTCAAGAAGGCAAGCTCCCTCACGAGAGATCACTTGCCCATCAAATTAAGAAACGTGCCCTATCCTACGCATTAGTCAATAATACGCTGTACCGACGATCGTTCGGTCAGATGTGGCTCCGTTGTTTAGACAAATGTGAGGCCCTGAAGATCGTTAACGAAGTCCATGCTGGACTGTGCGGTGCTCATCAATCGGGTCCAAAGATGAAAATGAAGATCAAAAGACTTGGATACTACTGGCCTACGATGATTGACGATTGCATGAAAATTGCAAAATGTTGTCATCAATGCCAAGTACATGGTGTGGTTTTACATCAGCCGCCTAATGTGTTGCATCCCACGATAGCCTCGTGGCCCTTCGAAAGTTGGGGCACGGATATCATCGGGCCAATTGACCCTCCTTCCTCGAAGGGTCATCGCTTCATTTTAGCAGCGACTGACTACTTTTCAAAATGGGCTGAAGCAATCCCATTGAGAAATGTAACATCATATCATGTAATGAAATTCTTTCGTGACCATATCGTTTATAGATTCGGCGTTCCGCGCAGAATCATATCCGATAATGGGTCCGCTTTCAAGTCTACAAAGATCAACAGTTTGCGAATCGCCATGGTATCGATTGGAGATACTCAACAATCTATTATCCACGGGCTAATGGATTGGCTGAGGCCTTCAATAAAACTTTGGTTCAAATCATTAAAAAGACCCTTGATGAAAATAAACGTCAGTGGGATGAGAGGTTGGTGGAAGCTTTGTGGGCCTACAGGACCACTTATCGAACCCCGACCCAATCCACACCGTTTGCACTAGTGTATGGATCCGAGGCCGTACTCCCTCTGGAAGTTCAAATCCCTTCACTCAGAATTGCAATCCAGAACCAGATTACAACTCACAAAATGCACAACTCCGTCTAGAAGAACTTGAAAGCCTTGAAGGATGTCGTCTTCAAGCTCAGCAAAATTTAGAGTTGTATAAAGCCCGAATGATTCAAGCTCACGATAAGTTAGTGCGACCTAGAACCTTCCAAGTAGGCGACTTGGTCTTGGTTCTTCGGAGGCCTATCTTAGCGCACCGAAAACTCGGTGGAAAGTTTGAACCAACTTGGGAAGGACCCTTCGTAGTGGAAACAACCTACGAAGGAGGCTCGTATCAGCTAGTGGATTGTAAGGGAAATCACCCGATGCTTCCTGTAAACGGGCGTTCCTTAAGAGATACTATGCTTGATGTAGCTCGAATTTTCAATTAATAAAAATTTTCAAGTTTTAAGTCAATTTGATTCAATTGTTGCAAATCGTTTTAATTTCAATATCTCGTATCTCTTTTCTTAAGTCTAGATGTGAGTTTTCAATTCTTCCTACCTCGAATTAATCTCCGTTAGTGGTGGAGTATGCCCTCTGTGGCACCACCCTAACATTTGAGTTAAAAACGATTAGTGATGGAGGTGCCCTTCGTGGCGCCATCCTAATTCGTACCGTTAGTGGTGGAGTATGCCCTCTGTGGCACCACCCTAACATTTGAGTTAAAAACGATTAGTGAGGGAGCGTGCCCTTCGTGGCGCCATTTGTTGAGAGAGC